>CM053785.1:439345338-440827838 GCA_028749045.1 Cupressus sempervirens | reverse complement strand
TTAGTGTAAAAGTTAAGATTATAGTTGAGGATAGGGTTGTGATTAGAAATTTTATGGTAAATTTTAGGGTTTATATATTATTAAAAATTGGGGTTAAATGATTTCAATTAGATTTATGACTATAAGGTTAGATTTACAATTAGGATTATAATGAATAAAATCACGATATTATTGAAAAGATAAGAGCTAAAACTCATATTCAGTATATTCTTAATCACATTATTTCCACTAGCAAGACAACTAATTTTTTTATCCAAAATATATTTTTCTCTACCCCTATGTGTCCTCAATCTCCCTCACTCCATAAATTTGGACAAAAAAGATTTAACCTTTCCTTGCTTTGTGAGGGACAACACTTGCTCTTCATGGAAAGCTCATTATTTACAGGACTTTAGCAAACGTGAAAGCTTGCAGAGATAATGAATTCTAGAAAAGCTCTTAAAATTCCATTAATTTACATAGAATTACCACGCTTTTAGTCATGAGAAACATAAACAAATGAAAAGGTTATATTTGAAGACAAACCAAATCACTTAAAATAAATTATTTGATTTTTTAAATTTTTATAACCATTCCTTTTTAATTTCAAAATAAGAGAAATAATATAATTAACATAAGATAACAACATAATTTATATTTTCTAATTTGAATAAAAGATGGAAATGAAGATCTACAATTTAAGGTAGGTCAAATGCCACAAAAAAAATCATGATCTTCATAACACTCAAAGAAACCCTACAACATGTTTTCCTTGATGATAGAATATGTTGGCCTAATTTATCACCGAACCAAAAAAAATTGAAATACTTTGTGAAAATTAGGAAGAAAATTTGTCATTCCTCATAAAAGAAAATCTTTAATTATTGTTTCCATAATGTCATTTGTGTCCTAAGTTCCTGAAAATGGGTTTGCATTAGTTGCAGGATTGTAAGGCTGGAATAGACAAAGCCCAATGGTGATCGTGAGATCGTAGAAGACTTAAAGGGGATCCCTCGATCATGCATTAGGGTTATGATTGTAAGATTGTAAAAGCCAATTTCTAGGCTTGCAAGAACACGAAGGGTTTTAAAGTTCAAAATGGATCAACAAAACAAGGCATAGGTCATCACCAAACAACCAAGTGAGACAAGCGGCCCATCAAGAATGAAGTAAAAGCAATTGTAGACGATAAGGCTTTGTCGGCATGAGGCAGTTGAAGATTTACATGATTAAGGGTAGTAGAAGACAAAACACAATCAAATTAAAGACTCCAACACTCTTTGGTTGCATATCTGATATTCCATCAAAGTAGGGTTTTCTCATTATTTTGAGGGGATATTTTTGCAACTTTGTCGGGTCTTAGTGATGAGATTTGATTTTTTTAGTTGAGGAGAGAAGAGATGAGTTCTACAGTAGTAGGTGGAAGAGTCTTAAGTGAACACATGGTAGCATCAGATCAAATCTAGGAATTCTTCCTATCTATTTGTTCTCTTCATTTTCTCATCTTCAGGGGTTGTTGATGGTTGGTTGTTTCCAAGCTATTCAACAGAGCTCTACCTATGATCCCACCATTTAAGCCCAACATTTTTCTCTATTATGAACAACATTGTAATTTCTTCTAAGCATTTAGATAATATAGTCATGTGTTGTGTATTTTCTGACTTTTGTACATACATTTGATGTATTGGTATCAAGGAAATGAATACAAAACTTTGTTGAAAATTTCAATCTAAACCATCTCTCCTCTTTATGGGTTTGTAATTTTCTGTGATATATGTACAAGGTGCATATTGTCCAATTGCAGCTTAGCTTTGAAGTTGTATGCCATTTTGTATTTTGTTGTTGGGTCAAGGACTTGAGTAAATTGCTTGATATGCATTGACAGAATTGCAGGGATCATAGAAGGATTTGATAAATATGAGTTTCATTTTGAAGATAGATGTTTGTTTGCAAGGTGAATGGATAGATTTGATATCTAAATATATGAGTATATCTTGGTATCCTTATGTATGTTTTGACTTATTTAATGCCCAATAGAGAAGGGACTGGTCATCTTAGAGATTGCATGTTTATTGTTGTTACATATGTGGGATATGTTGATTCAAATCTTTAATCAAATATATTTTCCCTTTTTGTTTAGGAGTTCAGAAGAGTTGCCCTCACTTAATTTATCAAATTCATGAGTTGTGTTATGAGCTATTTCATGTTCATGATTGTTTGCATAAGCATAGAAGAATTAGGATTTTATCTACTTTGTATAGATTCAAGTGTATGTTTTGGAAACTGGTATCATATGAATGAATTTGAGGTTCACCTCGTGTGGAGTAGGAGTATAGCCTTATAGTTGGCCCTAGTGTCTGAATAGGTACATTGAATATGGGAATTAGTTGTCCTTAGGTGTGTGTTCCTATCACTGGGTTATTAAAAAAAAATTAATTTAGGAGCCAATAGAATACATATCTTCAAATATGTTCAAATTATTTTATTTTTGTATTTTTCTCACATAGCATAAATTTTGAACACTGGAGCAAGCTAAGTTGAGGGTAGCTAAGAAAACTAGTGTTAAGGTATAATGTTTTCCTTGCTATTGTTAGATTAATTGCTAGGGTTTTATACTATGTTTTTTCTTGTACTCAGAGAAAGATGTTGGCTGAAATTCAAAGATGTCAGGAACTAATAAAGTAAAAACTTCCTCAAAGTCTAATCACAAAGATGTAGATGTTCATGTCAAGAGAAACATCAATGTGTTCAAATGATCAAGTATGCATGAAAGGTTTCCAAACAGATTTAACTCTCATTCCTTTGGTTATTAATTCTTTTATAATCAATATGGCATAAAATAAATGAATATAGATTTTCCTTATAAAGAATATCAGACTTTGTTGGAAAACACTCTTATGAAAGCATAACAAATCAATTATCATCGATTGGGTGTGAAGACCTCAAACCCATGATGAGATCTATGTTGTATAATTTGAGATTATTCAACTATCACAGTCTTGGTCACATAGATATGTTTTATAGATTGAATGTTGAGCAACAAAATAAGAAGGTGATGTTGATGTTGAGAAAAATGAACATGTTGAAGCTGGTTTTGAAATCGAAGGAACTAAATCAATGTTTTTTCGAACAATGTTTCATATTAAAAAAATGGATTTGTGGGTTGATTAGTTGTGGTTATTTAAACCATATGACCTCTAAGAGAGAAGTTCACTAAACTTGAAGTTTATGATGGAGGGTTTGTTATATTTGGAGATAATACTTCCAAGATGATCAAAGTCTTAGGAACCTTGTTGTTGGATGATAATATGCTTATTTATGATGTCTACTATATAGAATGTTTAACATATAACCTCTTAACTGCTAGTTGGATTTGTGAGAATGGTTACAATGTTTTATTCAAGGCTTGTGGATGTGAGATAGAGAAAATTAAGAAAGACAATTGCAAAAGGTAAGAATACAAGTCAAAATGTTTATAGTCTAAAAGATATCACAAGCAATGACGGAAAAAGAGAAATATGCCTAATGGGATGGGTTGAAGAAGGTTGTGGGATAAAAGACTTGAACATCTAAACTTTAATAACCTAGTCAAAGTGATAAAAATAGAATGTTAAGAGGTATGTCACTCATTCACGGGATTAAAAACCATACTAGCAATGAGTGTCAACTTAGGAAACGAAAAAAGAGAGATCATAACTACTTCACATAGGTTTATATGGTCCTACTAAGTCAATAGTAATTAAAAGAGTATGTCTAATGTTGATGACCATACAAGGATGAATTGAACAGCATTATTGAAGCAAAAATCAAAGAATTTTGAAATATTTAAAGTGTTCAAAAAGATGGTTCAAAAGGAAGTAGATTTGAAGATAGATTTTTTGAGATTAGAAAAGGGTGAAGAATATATCTCAAGAGTTTGAAGACTATTTTGAACAACTTGGCACTAAAAGACAATATGGTATTGCAAGGACACCTAAACAAAATGGGTAGAAAGAAAGGAAGAACAAACCATGAAGGAAAAGGTTTTAACCATGCTTGATGAAGCCAAGTTGGATAACACATATTGGAAATAAGTTGCTCATATAGTTATCTACACATTTAATAAGATCAATAAAAGATCAAATCCGAGTACACACCTCAATAATTAGGAGACACAACTCTTTCAAAAGAGATATGTTACTTCACCAACTCCTATGTAGCTTATTAAAGACGATTTTGAGTATGGTTGTCATTATTGGCAAATCATGAAAGAGGAAAAGATCACTATTAAGCAAGTTAAGAAAATAGGTAAATAGAGAAGTGTTCTCGAAAGATAGAAGACACTATCAGAAAAGACAAGAAGAAGAATTATATCAAAAGACTAGAACACTATTAGTGCAAAGGTTAGGAAGAACCTAGTCAGTACAAAGGAATATTATTGGAGCCAAGGAGCATTGTTGGTGAACGAAAAATTGAATGAATAGATAAACAAAGCAGCATTTTTTTTTTTTTTTGTAAATCAGAGGCACAATCATTAAGAAATAAGATTAATTGAATATGCACAAAAGATGAATTGAAGGACGCATGTCAAAGAATCAAAGGAAATGGCTTATGAAGGAATGTGTAAAGATTTATGTGATGAGTTCAAGGAAGGTTCAAAGAATAGAAACAAAGTTATTTTTATCAAGAATGACAAAATATGATTAGATGGTCAGCACCTAATGTTAGAACGATTCATGGATGATTTGGACAAGGAACGGTATATAAGAGATCAAGAAGAGAGGTTTCAAGTTGTTGAAGGATGTCTAAAAGAGTAAGATAAGAAATATAGTTACAAAATTGTGGAACAATCACAGAGCAAAGTGGTAGAAAAGGAAAGGAAGAGCTTAAAGGATCTAAAATGCTTTTAGAAGAAGCAATCACATTTCAAAACTCTTCTTGATTTATTCCTAACAGTTTAACAATAGGATTTTAATCCTCTAAATAGGTAGTCTTTAACAAGACTTAGAAGTTCAAGTTTGAACTTACTGTAAATCCTTTAATAGAGTAAACATTATATAAGTGGGATAAAATCTCTTACAGAGTAGTCTCTAATAGGACCATAGATACTTCTAACCAGGTATCAATCACTCCTAATAGGGTGAAGCCATTTGGAAAGTGGCATTATTGTAAGATCTTAGTTGGGCATCTTATTACTATAGTGATGAGTTATGGGTATTATCCCCACTATAGTTTTTCCCTCTAACCAAGGGTTTTCTATGAGACCAAAATACTGAGTTGTGTGTTTTGTGTGTGATTACTCTTATTACATGTTCATTACTTTGACAACTTTACAATTTAGTAATAGGTCCCAAGTTATTTCATATTGATAAATTAGTTGATGTCACAACAAATATTGGTCAAAGTGAATTACAATTTATTGGTTTATGGTTAAAAGGTTAAATATGTAAAAAAAAATGTAAGGTACTAATTCACGTGCCCCACCCCGAGCCTACGCCTACCCCCCTCCCCCCAATTACCTTAGTTGAATTTTTTCAACAAGATATCCTTTCAAAGGATCATGTTTGTTTAACATTGCCTTATTATTCAAGTCAAATATGATATCTAATTATATAGATCAAATGTTTCTTTCCATTCCATGATCCATCAACATTTGGTGTGAATTCCCTTTATAATTTATTAATGAAAGGGTCGCCGCCTTTCATAGAATTAAGTCACCACTTTCCATTGTTTACTTTGAGAATATTATAGTATTCCCTAGGTTGATCCTCCTTGGATGTCCTCATCAAATGAAACATTCTCTCCTTAATATCTTTCAATCTAAGGAAAATACACCTCATAATGTCTGCCCTTTTACAATGCTGACAACATTTCACAATTACCTATCTTTGAAAGGGTCACAACCCTTCATTGTATCTGCCCTTTGAGAGAATTGCAACCATTCATAATTAGCACCCTTAAAAAGAGTCCATCTTTCTTAATTATTGAAATTTGAAAGAGTCACAACTACTCTTCACCATTTCTACATTTTGAAAGAGTAGAGACCTTTCTTAATTACCATCCTTCAAAAGAATCGCAACCTTTCTTAATTACCACCTGTGAAAGAGTCATAATCCTTCATTATTTTTGTATGATGAAAGAGTTGCCTCCTTATTTTCTTCATATTCTTTCATTTAAATCTATTATTCATTAGTTTCTATGCACCATTCTTTCTTCTTTCCTCCGTATCTCCTTTTTGATGAAGTATTCACTCTTATATATATACATATATATATATATATATATATATATATATATATATATATATATATATATATATATATATATATATATGGGAGAATCACAGATATTCATTTCATACCTTTTGACCATGAGTTAAACTTTATTATATTATATTATATTATGCATTTTATTAATTTTATTATTCTCTATTATTAATTAGAAATCATATTTGACTTGGGTTACTTAAATTAATTAGTTGTCAATTATTAACTGATAAAATCATGTATTTATTGTTCATCTTATAATTTCATTTTGAAATGATTATTTTTATTATAGTTATTTTAATCATTAATTAATTATGGTACTCTTGGGTTGTCTAGTGATGGAGAAATTGTACTCTTGAAAGCAAAGTCACAAGTTTAAATCACAGATCACTCAGAATTATAGACTATTAAAAGATCCATTTCCATTAGCCAAAAAGAATCTATCAGCTGCCACCAATGGAGAGAAAAATGATTGAAGAAGCAATTCCAAGACCTGTAAAAAATTCATGGTCTCGATTTAATAAAATAATATCCATAAATAACTGACCCACTTAATTTAGGCTAACAGTATATTTATTGTGTTAACTATCATAATACATAAAGTCGTATCTTCTGATGAGAATTGAATGGCGAAAAGATTGTTAAAGAAGCAAATGTAGACCAACAATTTATCTTAATAGACTGACAAAATTGATGCAAGAGCATCTTGCATGGGAAAATTATTGGGAAATAAAAATAAAAATAAAAATTTATTAAAAAAAAAAAATTGTGGAGGAAAGAGAAAGTGACGAAAATTAGAGAAATAATAAAAAATAAAGGGAAAAAGGAGAAAAGAAAGGAAAAGAGAAATTCCTATTTTCAATGTGCATAGGTGGCGTGAATAAAAAGAAACAAAATATATAGTTGGCATTCCATTTATCAAAGTGTGTAGGTGGAATTCTAGAAGGTTTTGGATAAATCATGTATTTAATATTTGTTAGGTGCTTAGTTGTATTTGGGTGAGAACTTAATATTTATTTAAAAGTAGTTGTATTTACCTTTTATCCCACATTGGTTGTGTTTGTAATGTCTTGGGTTAGAAGTGCCTATTTAAGCAAGGCTTATTATCATTTGTAGTCAAGTTCAAGAAATAGAAGCTCAAGAAGAAGCTTGAGAAGTAGAAGCTTGAGAAGTAGAAGCTCGAGGAGAAGCTCGAGAAGGAGAAACTGGAGTAGTGGAAGTTTGGAAAGCTTGGAAAGTTTCAAGGTGTGAAAGAGAAAGAGGAAATGAAGAGTGAGATTTCTTGAATCTGTGGACAGAGCGCCGAATGTGAGGCAATTTACAGCAGGATTGTGATGGAGTTGTGAGTGTGTAGACAGAGCACCAAATGTGAGGCAGTTTACACTTGGATCTTGGAGAAATGTTATTGTAATTGCTATTGAATTTTCAAGTTTAATAAAATTGCTTGGGAAGTATTTTGTTATCTCTTCATATTGTTGCATTCTTGGTTGTGAGTTGGTAAGGGTGGTGTAGCCCTTCGTCAGTGGTATCAGAGTAGTACTTCATCAAGTGGTATCAGAGCGTACTGTCATTAGTGGTATCAGAGCAATACTTCATCAAGTGGTATCAGAGCAAGAGTTCCTAAGTGTACAAGCAGATCGCCAAAGTGTGAGGCAGTTTGTACCAAGACCTTAGTTGGGTGAAGTTTATCAGATCAGGAGTTCCTGAGTGTACAAGCAGATCGCCGAAGTGTGAGGCAATTTGTACCAGGACCTTGGTTGGGTGGAGTTTATTAGAGTGGGAGTTCCCGAGCATGTAAATCGATCGCCGAACCTAAGGCAGTTTACACCAAGACCTTGGGAGGACATGCAAATTGATATATGGATGCGGAGATGGAAGACTGGACTTGTTGAGGCATGATTGTGGCGAGCTTGTGGATTGCAGATCCGTTGTCTTAGACTTGTGACGTGGTTCCTGATTGTTCGTGCGAGGTGGCAGGTTGCGATCTGACTTGCAAACAATTTGGTTGTCACAAGGAGCATAGGAAGGATTTGTTGCAGAGGGTTTATGAAGATCTTGGGATATGGCTCCAAGTGGATTGGACCCTAAGATGATTGCGAAAATTCATGATATAGTAGAGAGAAATTTTTCTAAGATGTTTTCTCGGTTGGATGAGATTGGCTGATCAAGTTAAGGAGGTTCGTGAGAGAAAATGGCATCGCAAGGTTGAGGTGGAAGAGGTTGGTTTTGTTGATCAGTTTGTGGAGCCTGATGCAGAACCTATAGAGCAACTAGAGGTTGTTGCTGAAGATATTCCTAATGTTGTTGATGTTGGGACAGATGTTGGTTTTCAAGATCAATTGGTTGAGTTTGACATGAAGACTGTAGAGCATTTGGTTGTGGATGATTTGGTTGATGTTGGTGGTGACTTGTATCTTGCAGAGCATCTTGTTGTGAGCAATGAGGTTGCTGGTGTTGAGAGTTTGGCATGTGTTGATGGAGATCTACATGTGGCTGTTGATGTGGGGTTTGTTGCTATGGGTGTAAATTCACTAGTTGCTGATGTGGATGAGAGTTTTCTGTTGAAGCATTATGTTCAGTTTGTTCCTGGGAATGAGCATGTTGATTGGATGGTTGAGATGCTGATGTGGAAGATTTGCATGGTGGTTTTGTTGTCCCTATTGAGGTGGAAACCTTTGGTGAAGATGAAGATGATGGTAGATCTTTCTTTTGGCGTCAAAGTGTGGGACACACTTTTCTATCTACCGGGGGAGTCTGATTCAGGAGCATCTTGCATGGGAAAATTATTGGGACAAAAAACAAAGAAAATAATTTTTTTTTTAAAATGTGGAGAGAGAAAGTGACGAAAATTAGAGGAAATGAAGAGTGAGATTTCCTGAATCTGTGGACAGAGCGCCGAATGTGAGGCAGTTTACAGCAGGATTGTGATGGAGTTGTGAGTGTGTAGACAAAGCGCCGAATGTGAGGCAATTTACACTTGGATCTTGGAGAAATGTTATTGTAATTGCTATTGGATTTTCAAATTTAATAAAATTGCTTGGGAAGTATTTTGTTATCTCTGCATATTGTTGCATTCTTGGTTGTGAGTTGGTAAGGGTGGTGTGGCCCTTCGTCAGTGGTATCAAAGCAGTACTTCATCAAGTGGTATCAAAGCGTACCGTCATTAGTGGTATCAGAGCAGTACTTCATCAAAAATACATTCAATTTAACTCTTGAGCACAGTTGTCATTTTCTGTTTCTCATCTGAAACTGCTGATTTAGGCCAACTGGATTTTGTTCATGCTTAGTCTAAACAATAGAAACCACATCGATGTTAGCACACCAGGAATGCCTGTTCCAGACATTATTGAAAAAGCTCCAATTAAACCAAAATGCTATTTACTAATGACATCCAAGAGTAACAGACTCTGATGCTGCATTTGAAACAGAAAACAAAAAGAACAGCATTCTGTAACCTAAAAAGAACAACATTCTGTAACCTAAAAAGAACCATTTGAAACATATACATATCTTCAGAGTTGTTAACTCAAAAATATAGCTACCTTACAATATTTTCATATATTTATATTATGCTCAAACCAAGAGTCACATTAGGCATTCTGTATTTCTTCACTTGGTTTTGAATGTGTACATTCTCCATAACTCCACAAGTCTCTTAGTTCTCCCCGTAAGAATGCCAAAATTATGATAAGTCCTGTATTTCAGTATACAAATTAAAAGATGATGCAAAAGTTCTTAAATTAAGAAAAATTAAAAATTTGAATATTTGCATACCTAGCGTGCATGGAACAAGATAAAGCAGTGCAGGCTGACCACTATCCATCAGGTACAAGGCAATATAGGTGAGCATAAGACCTGCAAATGGTTTAAAAAAACAGATTTAAGTTTCAAATATTGACACAATTCATGTAAATAATTAATATAATTAACTCACCATGTTTTTATATTCACTGTTGTTCCTATAAAAATTGTTTTTTCTTTTGCATGTCATATTTATCTTATTTTCTTAATTTCATAGCTCGTAATTGAAAAATGCAATCAATTCTCGCCCACATTCTCATGAATTCAATTTCTGCAATCTTCTATGAATCATGACAACTAAGAATATTCAATTCCTATGTATATTTCTTCATAAACCACGCATTCAATTGTACCAAAAAATGCTCTGGTCTTGCATTTCTCAATGGACAATCACAAGCTACTGTGTGTGTGTGTGTGTGTGTGTGTGTGTGTGTGTGTGTGTGTGTAAAGGTGAGGAGAATTCGCCAAATAAGCTGTATTAAAATCTCTTTAAACAGATCAAGTCAAAACCAGTGTCCATAAGATTTTGGAGATTGTACACCTTGAATATCTACTATGATTATTGCATCAGCACTGTATTGCATCTTACTGTTCTAATATACCTATAATGGCAGCACTTCGCTGAAGCTGATGACTAGAGATTCAGATATAATCCCTTCACAAATTTTCACTAGTTACAAAAATATTGTGAATGCAAATAGGAAATGCTGCAGTTGATTAGTCTCCTATTACTGGGATAATAGCTAAGAAAGTAGAAATGAAAAATGATGACGTCCACTTGAGGGAATTTAGACGTGGAATTTCAATACATCTTGTGGGAACCAGCCTTGCTAGGGTAGGTATAGTTATCTGAGAGTCTACGGATAGCTCTTTAAAGAGTGGTACCTTCTTAGGTCAGAATGCCAATAACAAAGTGCAGTGGTCATAATTGATTGACTGACTTGCTTTTAACTAAGGCAACAGGTTGTATCAAGCTGTTGGCTGAAATCAATTGAGCAACTGCACTCAAAGGCTTGCAGAAAGCATGTTGTCTGAAATGGAAATTTTGTGGCCTTTCGGAAGAAGCTATTTTGCTTGGGAAGAATTTTTCATTGAGTTTCTTTACCCGTTGCTTCATCAATCCATTTTCTTCTAGCAACAGATGGATGATTAAATTTCTGAGGTGACTTCTGATTTTCGAATTGCTATTTGTCAATCAATGGGATTCTTAGCTGGGTGGGTGTGTCACTAGCTGCATTGTGGTTTCTTTTGGTTTAATGGCTTGAACGAAGGTGTCTAGCAGCAACAGGGATCCTTTCTGGCAGGGCTGGATTTCTGGCTACCAGTTGTGTGAAATTTCCAGTGTCTAAATTTTGATCTTCTAAATGACTAAATTTGGTTCTAAGTGTCTTTAGGAAAAGAGGATTTAAGATACCAACTCCCTACAGTCTCAAGCACTGATTTCTGCGGATTCTATTGACACTCTTGACTCAGATGGTTCCAATAGAGGAAGTGAGAGGTTGTTTCAAGATCTTGCTCCTATCAGAAAATGTGATGGAGCCTGATGATGAGGTGGACAATGTCGAAAAAGCAGCCAACAGAGAATTTGTCAAGGCAGGTTCTAGGCCAGATGTCGCTGAATTGCAGCTATGAGGGCTGATGAGGTAGTATGGATGTTAAAACCATAACTACTTTCTCCCAAAATTTGCATTTCATTGTTAAAGTTCTTGATTGTGTCATACCATAAGGTCACACCAGAAGCAACCAGTGCTTACACCCTTAATTATCAAGTGAGATAAGTTACAAACGGCCACCAAATGGTCTGAAATCATCCATGGATTAAGTTCAATGGTTTCGTGTATATACTGATCACTTCTCCGACACAATGTCCTCTGATCGCCTATGAATGCTTTCTAATATATGCAATGAACTCCTATACAAGCTCTGATGTTTGTTGCCTCTGAATAGTGGATGACTATGCTTGTCACTGCTAATGCAATGATGAAAATTGTAATATCTATGAGGCTTCTGTTGATGAATGGGCAGATACCTACCACAATGATGCCACAGATGTTGCAATGTGAATGAAGTCCTGATCTGTGAGAATGCCTACAATCTCAGCAACGATCTGATTAAATAGTGAAGCAATTACTAGGTATGGAGATGGCATGGAGATGGCATGTCTGATACAATGCTCACAGCTCCTAATTTGCCAAAGTAGCCAATTGCTAACGCATTTTTAGCTCTCCATTTTTATGTTACCAATATAGATGATAAGCCACAGAATATTCAATGTCCAATGAAGATCGCTGTGAATACCTCTGAGAACATATTGCTTTGAATGATGCAATCTGAGGTTTGATATTGCCGATATGAAGAAAACAATATCAGATTGAACCAAGGATATTATTGCTGATCTGCAAGGAAGATTAATTCCAGTTAGGTCTCGAAGAGACTTCACGTAATTGGAGAAATAGCAGACTATAGAAGATATGTGTAGTGCCTACCCTCGTTCACATCTTTTCTGGACATTGTTGCTATTATTATCAGAGTATGATAGACTAGTTTTATGTTGATGGATTAGTAGTATTGTTTTGACACTATCAGACATTATGTTATGGATTCAATGGTTATATGATGAGATTATTTAGACTTTACATTTCATGTACGCATGATGATCTTTACATTGCTTTCAGTTATTGTTGATGATTAGTTAGATGGTTTATTATCTCATGTGTTTTATTATGGATACTTACCCCATACTTGCATGTGTATGGTGTGTGAGTTTTCTTATTGTATAGCGTTTCTGATGTGGTTAAGGAAGGGAGTCGTAGTCACCTGCTTAGTCGGGATCTACACGATGCACCACTTCCTGCCATTGTCTGTTTAGCTTAGCATTATATATATTGTATGTACATGCATGATTTTTCTGCAGGTTGCAAGTACCGGGTATCAACTTCCATGAATTGCCAAGATGAGCGTACCCTATTATACTATCTCAATGATAAGAGAAGGGAGATAAATTCTCAAGTCCAAATCCCAAACCCTTAAGCCAATTGTCCTAATGAGGTAGGACAAATATCTGGATATGTTACCCATCGAATGTCTCGGATGACATAATTCGTGATTTTTAACCCCTTAGACTGATTTTGTGTGAATTGCTCTATGATGGATTTTCATGTTTTATCTTGGAGGTCTATGGTGAATTTTCTATTAATTAAGTCTTAATAAATAGATTTAATTAATAAATTAATTATTTGAGAAAATTAATATAAAATATCATGATATTTGATATTTTGATTATAATTAATTAAATGAGAATTAATTGAGGGAAAAAGGATTAAATAAAAAAAAATTAGAAATTAAAAATTAATAATAATAAAATAATAATAAAGTAATAAATAAATAATAATAATAAAAGTTATAAAAATTAAAATGAAAGTTATAAATATTTAAATAGAAGTTATATAAAAAGTGAATTGGAGTTATAAGCTTGCATGAGAGTTAACGCACCTTTCTATTTTCTCTTATGTCAACAACACGGGGGTTAGTACATCAATTAAACACATGGTGTCTACAACCCTATGACTCATCTAGAAGGTTGGAAAAGACACTTGCTTAGTTGGTGACACCTTCTAGCTGTTTCTAGAGGCATTCTAGATATTTCCTGAGAGCTCTTTATATTCAGGCATTCCTAGAAGCTTAGGCATAGCGTTTGGAGTGCAATTGGAGCATTGGAGGATTTGAGAACTCTGAAGAAGGGAGCTTGCTCTGCGGATTTTCTGAGGAAAAGCGAATTAGCATCAGAATCTGGGTAGATTCTTGTGATTTTACTTATGTTATTTCCGCATCTTGCATTCCCTGTCTTCTTCGTGTCTTCCATATGTCTTCTGAGGATTTTTCTATTTTTATTTTATGCATTCTCAATATGGGTAGTTACATTTATTTGAGAAACTTATATGCATAGATCTGAAAAGAACATGGGGCCAAGGTTTTAAATTGTTGCAAAATCCATTAGATTAATATTTGGATTAATTTGAGATTAAAAGTTTATAGAAAAATTCTGAAAATTAGAATTTCTAAATAAACCATGTATATACATGTCTATATTCTTAATCTGCATACACATATGCATACATATATATATAAATATGCAATTATATATATTTATGTATACATGTTTACATGCTGAGATGTTTTTAATTCTGCATGTATATATATATATATATATAATAAAAAACGAAATATCATATCATTAATCGAAAACGTTTAACTTTATTAAAAACCGAATCGCATACTGGTGATTGGAAAATCGCTTATGCGATTTTTTTTTTAAATGATATGCATTAATGGGGGGGGAACGAGACCCGTGCCCCCGTGTCCACAGTGTCGCAGTGTACCGGCTGTCGCAGGTACTACGACGGCAGGGGTACACGGTACCTGCTGACGTCGCAGGCCCTGCGTACCGCCGAAGGTACTCACCAATATGTATAAATGTGTGTCGATTCATATGAATTCGACATTCATTGATATTAGATTTTTATATATGTTTTCAATCGAAATTATTATTAATTCGATTTTTGTAAAATGCAATAATAATTTATATATTTATATATGTACGTATATGTATATATATATATATATATATATATATATATATATATATATATATATATATATATATATATATATATATATATATATATATAATATGTAAATATGTTAATAATAATTTGAATTATAATTATATAATTGATAAATGATTTATACCAAAGGTTCATAATGGTGAACTCTTATATAATTTTCAAGATTTAATTAATTGTTTTATAAAATATATGAAATTTAATTGATAGTTTGGTGGGGGACGTTTTCAAACAAAGTTTATAATTGGAAAATGGATTTTAAGGAAAACTTTTATTCATCCAAAATGTACAAATGTTCCTCCATTCATTCTCTAAATTTGGGAAACGTAAACTGAGACTCTTACATTCAAGTTTGTAAATTTGGCAAAACCAAAATATGTGTTTGCATTGTGTATTCTTTATGCTATTGCTTTGGGTTTTTGGGTTGACTAGTGTTGACCAGTTATAGAACGTCTACCAGAGGCTTGGGAGTTATGTAATTGTGATGTCATGATGATGTTTTATTCTCGATCTTTATAAACCCAACCATGGTTATGTGATGGAATGCTCTATGTATTGGTTGTAATTACTGATTGTTATAGTTGAGATTCTTATGTATGAGACACTTGACTTAACCATTTTTAGTCATCGATCAGTTATCCTTGGTTATTTTCTAGTCGCCATGATGGGACTGAAATGTGGATTTATTCTTGATGATGTCATGTTGTGACATGCTTGACTCAACCATTTTTGGAGTCTTTGATCAATATGATTGAGATATATTTTGGTTATTGAGAACCATTGGATACTTTTGATTATCAGTGATACTTCAGTTGCCAATAGAGAGCTGTTGCGATCATGAATTTCTATGGATGCTTGCTCATGGAGATTTGATGCTTTTATGCATATTTGATGATTTTATTATGGATTATTTTTTGTGATTTTGAGATTTATGATTCCATGAGCTTAGGGTAGGATATCTGCATGTAGTGTCGGGAAGTGGCTTGCAATGGGGGTCGAGGCCCTAAGAGGCTGCCAAGGTAACTCATTGTAAGTTGGATTAATAAGTGATAACATTCACACCTAATACTAACTGAATGAACCTAAAAAGATAAGAGTTTTGGTTCTCACCCATGCCTCGAGTGCTTGTACAGACTAGGATGGGAGTAGAGAGAACGCATGGTTGCGACCTTGCATTCCATAGTATGCCTTGTCAGTATAAGAGGATACTAATGGCCGCATGAGATCAGTATGGACCCATGGAGTTTAGCTAACTGCCAAGGTAACTTGTACATGATAAATGCGATGACACTTTCCCGCTTGCATAGTAGGTTCCTACATGTCATTGTGTGCCTCTAGGATTAGATGTCGGTTTTTGTGTTTGGAACCTTTGAGTTAGTATACTTTTAGGATTCCTGAACTTATAGAGATTTATGCTATGTGTTTTGGATAGCCTGTTTGGGACTTGAGATTATCTCCTCAGCACGATCGGAGTGGACCACTTAGGTACCATGCGGTCGGGTGGTAGTGTTTTTCCACTCTTATCATTTGAGATTCATTGAGACATCGTGGCTGATGCGTCCTTCATGATGGTGGATATGTATCCTTTCATTGATGATTAGCATATGTTAGATGATGTTATCTTATGCTTATATTTGCATGTTAGATTATTTTCTGCATATGATATAGTATATGATAGGAGTGACATTCCTACTATGTTAATACTGATGATCTCTTCGGTGATTTGGAATGTTATGCACGGAGGGATGGCTAGGATCCACGATGGTCTAATGATGCTATTAACGGTTGGGAGGAACCGTGCACTTAGATTATTATGTTTGATCTTTATGATGGATGTATATATTTTCTATGATGATGTATCATGTGATTATCTTTACTATGATGTATCATGGATTAGAAATAGGATGATGTACCATATTTCACATATGTATAATCTTTTGAGCTTTTCATACCCTGTGACTTGTACAGTGGATGATTGAACATCTGAAATGTAATGTATAAACATTGGACTTATCATTATTATTTCATGTGGATGTTGTACTAGATGGATTCATGTATTTTAGTTGTTTTTTTAGATGTAATTCAACGTTAAGGGATCTTTAAAGAATGTAATCTGTTATGTATGTTATGTTTACTTTTAGATGGACATTGCTATTGCTTCGGTTATGGTGCATAAGTTATGTATGGTATTTACTTTCATGTTTAAAAAAAAAAAATACTACCAAACTTAGTGAGATTCTAGGTTAATTCTTTGGATCCCTTGGCGGGGCATTACAATATGTCACCTCTGAAACTGTGATTCCAATTGAATTACCAAATAGGAATCTCAATAACAAGAAAATGCAAAGTGAATTGGTCACTGATCTACAATCAAGCTAAAATAAATATGGATCTCTAACAATTCAAACCAAGAAGGTCGGTTAACCCAAATAAGTGCCCAAAAAAATATAAATCAAAATTGGACCTCGCTAAGCAAAGGTGGCGCATAAGTGCATCCCCTCAAACAGGCTCCTTTGCAAGGCTAACCAGCTCTTAAGAGACCAGAAGATCTAACAAGAAGTAATAAAAGAATCCGGCTAAAGAGGAGATATGAGAGTTCCCCCTTCCCGAAATTGCTTGCCCACAAGCCATTTCTATTAGGATGCTCCCTACTTACTCTCCCATGTGGCATCCTCAATCGGCAAGTCCTTACACCTAACAATATACTCCTTGATTTTATGCGGACTTGAGCCTCCTCTCCCTAAAATCCATGACCTCGATGATTTCCAAAGCCAATTTTCTTTCCTCATCAAGAGGCAGAAGCCCTCTAAAAATTATGACACATTGCTTAGGCCTTCTTGAGGCATAAAACATAAAACACATTGTGTATTTGACTACCCTTTGGAAGCTCCAACACATATGCTACCTCTCTGAGGCTTAGTCTTATTTGTTCCATTTCGTTTCAAGGAGGATTGCTTTAAAGCTGCAAGTGAAGCTAGACAAATCCCTCAGCACAAAACTCCATTCATCCCACCATAGCTTGTTGTAGAATATCCTTGAGGAACCAAAGAATATCTAAACTCTCCTGCAACCATTTCTTAGCTCTAGGCCCTCTACTATCTCCCAATGTCAAATCTACAAATGAAGTAGTCTCATAGTCGTAGAGTGCCTTAAAGGGTGACATCTCAATCAACATGTAGTAGGTGGTGTTGTAGCAATTCCAAGATGTAGCCAATGGTTCCATGACTTATGTTGTGCTGCCATAGTTCCTCAAGTAACCCTCCACCCAATCGTTCAAAATTTTTGCTTGCCCACTCATCTAAGGTTGGTAACTAGTACTCGAAGTCAACATCTAGAAAGCACTAAGAAATTGACTATCTCCATTGCTGACTATATTCCTTGGAAGGCCATGCAACCAAAATATTCCTTGAAAGAATAGCTCTACCAATACAACTACTTGAAACTCCATAGGTATGGGAAGAAGTGAGCATACCATAGTAACACGGGGACACGTCCCACCCCCTTTTTGCCCCATGTCTTGAAGACGGGGATGCACCAAGGACTTGGGGACTTTGTTCCCCCATCCCCAATGGCGCCGCCAAATTCTACCACGTCTGCCAAGGATGGGGGACATTCCGGTGTTGACTATTTGCTAATTCAACTATTTATGTTCAATTTTCAATGTTCCAAGTCAATGCAATGTTCGAGTATTTACTCTTTTACATCTTTATACCTTATATTGCAATATATCTTTTCATAACTAGCATTTTAAGTACCAAATGTATAGTATATACAACCCCTTATGTCCCCTACCACTGTCCCCTTGTCATCCACCTGTTGTCCACAAATTAAGGCCCCTTTGTCCTCTCGTCTCGGAAACTTGTCCCCCCATTCCATCGTGACCCCGTCACCCCAGATGGTGTAACTATGGAGCATACTTAATCAAATGAATGACCATTGCGTTGTCATGTCCCGAAATTTTAATGTAATAATTAAATTAAATTAATTAATTAACTGGTCCCAGAATTTAAATAATATAAGGACTTTTAATTAGTTACTTTAATTAATTAAGATGGGGCCCAAGTTAATATTTGTATTTGTTGTGGTTCTAATTGATTTAATATATCTCGGACCCATTTTTATATTGTTTCTGTAGTTTGTCGCCATTGGCTATCTTTGTACACCCTCGGAAAGTTTCTCGATGAGTATTTAAGCACGACTTGTAGGTAGTCTTTGGGTATGCTTTTGGATTATTTTCTATGCATTGCGAATTCCTGTTGGAGTTCTGAATTGTTCGCCATTTCAGAAGTGAAAGATCTTCCCTACTTGGCTTATTCAGTTTTGTTGGGATTCAACCCTCACCCTATTCCGTTGCATGTAATACTGTGCTCGGATCTGGCAAGTCGGAGCACCATCTTTTGGCAAATATTTATTGAAGATTTTTTGTGTTCAAATCTATATTATTGTTTGGATTGACTTCACAAATTCGGATCTACAAGTTTGGTTATAGAACTTTTCCTTTACTCTCTACCCATACAACATCCACTTCTTCCGACACGAGGTTCATTTTCCATGTGACTACATTGCCCATTGTACGGCCCACACCCCACTCCTACCTTTCACCACCATACAACCATTCGACCTTCATCTCTTACATCTTCTGCCACCGTACAGCCAAGCATAGGTCACTATAGAGCTGCTGGATATCACAACGTACGGCTAACAATACCCACTTATGCCCATCTCGTACGATTAGCCTTGGTCATCGTACACCACTTCCGTACGGACAATGCCTATCGTACATCACTGTCGTACGGACTCTGTCCATTGCAGACAACCTCTATACGGATCCTATCCACCATACACCATTGCATCACCAACTGTACGAACTCTCATCCTAGCCCACACCGTACAGTCTGTACCGTATAACCATATTTCATGAATGTCTTTGCAACTTGACACCATACATATTTGTACTTCCCTCTATAGTAGACGTACACTTCCGTTTCCGTACTTATTCTCTCTCAGAAAGGAGCAAGGACATTACAGTGGTATCAGAGCAGAAACCATCAGGAGCATCTTCGAAACTGTTCGGGAAAGTGGTCGCGCAGCATGGGAGCATCTTTGAAACCGTTCGAGAAAGTGGCCGCATAGCACGGGCAGTAGCCGTGCAACACGGGAGCATCCTCGAAACCATTCGGGAAAGTGATCGCTCAGCACGAGCAGCTGAGGTTGCACAGCACAAGCTGTGACCGCACAGCATGGGAGCATCTCCAAAACCGTTTGGGAAATTTCCGAAACTTTTGGGAACATTACCGAAACCATTCGAGAACATTACACGCATAAGTGCAATCCTTTCCCTACACCTTGGGGTGTTCACGATGGAGTCTGTTGAAATGCTCTACCACAGGGAATTAAGAATGGCTGAAGCAGCCCTACTATAAAAGTATGCATGGATTTGTTATGTTGTCATGTTGGACACTCCTTGACGTATCACAATACATCATCCTTGAGGCCTTTCCTTAAAAACCTCTCATGAATCTATCTATATGTTTGAGGTATCCAAGACATCTTGCTAGAGGTAACTCACGAATTTCTCTCTAGATATCCCTCTTCAACTTTGATCTTCACACCAAGAAAATGCTATCCTTGTAGTAGATGACATCATCCACCTTATAACGATCATCCTGGATATGTCCACCAAACAACTGACAAGCACAAGTGCTCTTAGAGCACTCCACCAATAAAAGAGCCCTCCAATCAGCTAACACCTAAGACGAGGAACATATGACAGATCTCCTAAATAAGGCATTGGCAACCGCATTTTTCTTCCTCTTCATATACTCCATGTCAAAGTCATAGGCTTAAATCTTGCTTGCCTACTTCTACTACCGTATTCAAATCCTCTTGTCCAAGAAATATCAAAAGCTATTGTGATTACTCCTATTAATGTTTTTGCCCATAAATAAAGATAAAACAACAATAGAAGGGCATAAACAATACACGAAAGACTCAATACATGCATCTTAGGAAAACCCTTCCACTTGAAGGGAGAAACCCAACCACACCAGCAAAAGATCTCTTTTATTGATAATAAAAAATGTTCAAGTACAATCCATTCACTTGATTGCTTTTCAATACACCAAGCAATCCCATCAATAGATTAAATTTAGACTCTTCATCTTGCACATGAAGGTCTCTTCAAATCCCAAAATAAGACCCTTCATATTTCCAAGTATTTAACACTTCATATTTCCATACACATGCTTCATCACATGAGGTATGCCATTATCTTAAAATTTATCACAACTACCTCTTTCAATTGAAGATGACAATAACAGTCATAACCACCATATTTCCATTTCATAAAATTAGAGGTCAAGATCTCTATTGCCGCTACAATCATCAACACTCCCTCTTAGCAAGAGAGAGATCTTTAGTAATGCAGGCACACATAGCTGCAACGAAAGATGATAATGATAAATTCACATCACATGTTATCTTAGCATTACATAGTTCACCATAGTTAATTCATAAGCACATAAAATTGAAGTCATCAAGTCACACACGACTTTTACCATGCCTACTCACAAAGGGTCGAATGAAGGCTGAAAACTTCTCCCAGAGAAAAATAATACATTTCCACCATACTTGCAAAGGGTGGTCCACCATGCCCATTTGTAGGGGGGTGGAACAAGGGCTTTCACCTCAAACTTTTTCCAAACAAGAATGCATTTCCACCATGTCTTCTTGCAGAGGGTGGTCCACCATACCTCCTCGCAGAGGGTGGAACGAGGGTTTTCACCTCAAAACTTCTAGAGAAGAATGCACTTCCATCATGCCTACTCAAAGAGGGTGGACCAAGGGCTTTCATCTCAAACTTCTCTCAGTATGAACAGCTTTGATTGCCAAAATAAGATAGCTGATTCCAATTGTTTTCAATCACATAAGCTTGCAAAGGGTTAGACATCTCCCTTTGTCATGTAACCTCCCTCTGAAACTAAATATACTTCTTTTGAATATTATCATCTCATTGCTTCTTTGTTGCACCCTGCAACCATGAGTGATATTAATAACTCATAACTATCAATGCTAAAAGCAATCACTATTTATAATCAATGATCGTAAATACCATAGTTGCATGGGGATGGGCACTTTGGGTACGGACACGGGCACGGGTACGACAATCTTCCAAAACCGGGGATGGGGTACGGGTATGTTAAATTTTTTTTATCATAATTTTAAGATTTTATAGAAAACCTGAAAATATAAGTAATGACATTTAGAGTTTTCAAGAACAGTGATATGTTTGCAGATGTTGAAGTTTTCACAGTTTCAGTTTCAAATTTGCAATATGCTTGAAAGAATATATATGCCATATGAAAATCAAAAAAATCAGAAATCCTATATGTTTTAAATCTCAATGCATAACAGAGAAGGAAGACTTTAAATATGAACAAGAAGATCATAAATTATTTAACATATTGTAAATGATAAATATTAAACTTCTAACCTGAATAGTGATAAAGTTTAGCAGTTTATTGTGCATTAATCAACTGACAATATTATATCAAAGTTTTAAACTGATTACATATTAAATTATGCTCCATAAACAGCAAGCTGTTACACAAACAAAAATCCAATATGGAAAGTCTTTGCTCTTTTGCCTCCAAAAAAATAGCAAGTGCTGACGTGGCATTTCCCCTACAGGGTACATACCCCAAGGAGTACCCAATACACATCCCAGGGGTCTGGGTATGCGGACCCATGCAACTATGAGTCTATGATAAATATTTATCTTTTTGTGGTCTAATCTCAACATGCACACAACTATATGCAGAAAAGAGATTCTCTCTAGTGCCTCTACAAACAATGCAATGCTCATGGGATCAATAATACTTATCTCCTTATCGTAAAATTAGAACAATAATAGATATCTCCTTATCATCTAATCTTCCTCACAATCCACCTGTTGGCTTTATTCAAGACACCTCTGTATAGCTTTTGAAGGAACACAACAGGCCTCCAATGTTGTGGTTAATCTCCGAACATCAAGGAATGATTAGAAATAAATTGATCTACAAAACCAAGTTAGCAACTTCTATGAGTGTTGGCACCTCCAACCATTTCCAAAGACTCGCACAAATCCGGACCAAGGTTACTATACTTTCACAGTTTAGACATTAAACAAGGTTGCACGGGGACGGGGGTACTTGGGGTACTTAGGGTACCAGTACGGGTATGGGTAGGGCTATTTTTCATAGTAGGGGACGGGGTACTTGGGTATGTCGAACTTTATTTTTAATTATACTTTTTATATTTATAAAAAATCTAAAATTATGAGTACAAAAGTTTTTTAAAACATGAACAGTGATAAAGTTTGCAAATGTAATGTATTGTTTTCAGTTTCAGATTTGCTATATGTTTCTAATAATAACATATCATATATGTTTAGATGCATGACAGAGAAGGCAGAGTTTAAAGTTTAAATATGAACAGGAAAATCAGAAATCATATGACAATGACATATTGCAAATGATAAAATTTTGACTTGAACAGTGATCAAGTTTATTGTTAATCAATATTGTATCAAAGTAGGTATTGAATTAAGCTTGATAAAAAACAAGTTGATACACAAACCAAAACCCGAAAAAACAATAATCAGAAATCTTAATCAAGGTCCTTAGCTATGATGCTCTCAACTGAGTATCCGGTACTTGGGATACATGTACCCAGTACTTGGGTACGTGGGTACGAGTATCAGGGGTGTGGGTACACATACCCATGCAACCTTGACATTAAACAACCAACATGAACAATCTATTGAAAGTTTTCAGCCACTATAATATCCCTTTCCTAAATGCACAGTAATTGGAACAGATTGTTGTAACAACATCAAGAGCTATGCAGACATACAAACAGATCGCATAAATAGATGACTATAATACATACTCTTGCTAAATGTATGCGACCAAGAGACTGCACAGAAACTGAAGATTCTCACATAGAATCAAGAAGCACAGCTGAATGTGCATCCATGACGCCACAACATCATTAGGAAAGTACGAAGATGACATAAAATGATAAAATGATTTACCACGGTTGTTCACTCCACCGATCATTAACATTTTGCAAATGATACCATAAAAAGTTGCTTAAAACATGATATGCTTATAATGGCAATATTTCTAAACTATTCAGAATGCTAAAGCAAAATGAAAAAGAGTCAAAGATATTCTCCCTACAACCACTGTTGTGGCTTGTAGATAACAAAGATACAATGATTAACACATCAGAATGATGTCAGTATAAGAGACTATAAACACAGTTGCAAATATGAATATTTCTCACAGGCATATGGATTGCTTCTATTTACACCCGATAAATTATCTCCCAGACTTTCTCTTAAATAATCACCATATATAACCTCAGTCACAATCATGATGCTCGAGAATTTTTTTTATACAAAGTACTCCAAAAAAGAAATCTTTTCTCATCAATGCCCAGTCCTCAAATGATCACTCACATCAAATAGATTAATCTCACATAACCAAGATGAGACAAAGACTGAACAAGAACTAGTGTAGATTGCCCAATACGAATCACAGATGCTTATTACAATCAAAATATTTCAGTCAAAATAAAAAAATAGATCATACACTGATAAATTACTGAATAACATTTTAGCATTTATTTTTTGTTTTTTGTTTCTTTATAAGAAAGCATATGTCAAGAATCTTGACACAGGCATGCCTACACCTCTATCTCAACATATCATACTAATGCACCCTATTCTTTGATTCTTATAATTAAACCACTCATAAAACTCTCAAGCTTGATATCATGCGAAAAGACTAGAAACATGCGAAAAGAAAGAGACACCACTCGGGCTACACCAAAACACTCGATGGCAGTTACAAATTTGGTGTTAAATATGACTAAATCCACAAAACTGTTATTTTATTTATCTTTTAATATGAAAACAAGAAAAACGATGACTAATCATAGAAGATATTGACGGAAGAGACTTTTAACAAGAAATTCAAAGGGACAAAACAAAAGGAACATGAACAGATGCAGAAAGTTCTTGAACACCCTTATAACATACCACACTTACAAAAAATGCCTGGCACAGTAAAAATTTACAATGCATACCCATATTTCAAATATGCACTACTCCAAACAAAAACATCTACCCTATTATTTTTAGCTGCACACTCAATCATTAAGTGGAATAAGTGATAAAATTCATTCCCAAACAAATAATTTCCAAGAAAACGACTCTGACAAATACTGAAGCAAAGCCATGCTGAATGCAATTTGATCTGCACAAGGAGTCTCCACCCTTGGGGGACAAACTCAAACTACATGAAAGCAAACATATGCCAAAAGAAATCTCATGCCACCTCTGAGATTGAATCCCATAAAACAGGATCAAAAATAAATAAATGGAGAGCAAGGGAGCCAAATACTTCAAAAACCTGGTTGTGCTCACGATGACAAAAATCACAAAATAATAGGCACAGCTTCATTAATATGACCCGACAGTAATCAAGTGGGCAGACCTGAGCGCACAAGTCACAATCAAAAACCACCTCATATAAGAAAGAGCCACGGTGCACAGACATCATCAAATGGTCATTCGTTATAATAATGGAAAACGAATAAGCCATTAACAAAGGACAATGTCCCAAAAGTCTCTCTACTAATGATGTAATCCAACGCTCAATGAAATTTAGTTGAATACATAGGTGAGAATAATCTGAGTCACAACTACGTTATTTTTAAAACTCCTATGTTGTTGTTATCTAATCTTGTTGTTATCTAACCTGGCTGTGATACCATGTTAATGTTTTTCCTCAGAAATAAAGATAAAACTGCAATAAAGAGCATAAACAATACATTTATCCTGGGAAAACCCTTCCACTTGAAGGGAAAAAACCAAGCCACACCAGCAAAATATCTCTTTTATTGATAAATAAAAATGTTCAAGTACAATCATTTCACTTGATTGCTTTTCAACACACCAATCAATCTCGTAAATAGATTGAATTTAGACTCTTCATCTTGCACATGAAGGTTTTTTCAAATCGCAAAAATAAGACCCTTCATATTTCCAAGTATTTAACACTTAATATTTCCATACACATGCCTCAATGCATGAGATATGCGACGTGTCTTATTACATAATATCATCTTAAATTTTATCACAACTGTCTCTTTTAGCCGAAGCCAACCATAAAGGTCATAACCATCATATTTCCATTCCATAAAATTAGAGGTAAAGATCTCTATCGCAGCTACAATCTTCAACAAGTCCTTACCACAAATTTTGCCCCAACCAAATATTTCCTAAACTTGGTCAATGCATGCATAATGACAAGTATCTCTTTATTATAAATCGAGTACAATCCCCTTGAGCTTCCATCTCTCATATGTGACGGGATGGAATCTTGCATCAATACTAATTTGATGTATCGCATTTGAGAAAAAAATGTCGAGAAAAAGTGAATAGTGCTAGTACTAAGCATGTACTTATAATTACCATCAACTAGTCAAAGGCCTATTGTACTTCCTCAGTCCAATGAAATGCTCCCTTCTTTGTTGTGTTTGTCAAAAGAGCTTCAAGCTATGAGATTACCCCTATGAAGATGACCATAAAGGTCATAATCATCATATTTCCATTTCATAAAATTAGAGGTAAGGATATCTATTGCAGCTACAATCTTCAACAAGTCCTTACCACAAATTTTGCCCCAACCAAATATTGTTTGAACTTGGTCAATGCACGCATAATGACAAGTATCTCGTTATCATAAACTGAGTACAATCCCCTTGAGCTTCCATCTCTCATATGTGATGGGATGGAATCTTGCATCAATACTACTTTAATGTGTCGTATTTGAGAACAAAAGGTTGAGAAAAAATGGATAGTGCTAGTACTAAGCATGTACTTATAATTACCAACTAGTCAAAGGCCTATTGTACTTTCTCAGTCCAATGGAATGCTCCTTCGTTGTGTTTTTCAAAACAGCTTCAAGCTATGAGATTCCCCTCATAAATTGCCTATAGTAACTGCATGGACTAAAGAATCCTTGCAACTCCAAGACCAAGTGGGTCGATTGAGAATTGTCTTAATCTTCTCCTAGTGCATTTCAACTCCTTATGCATTGATGATGTGTCCAAAGGATAAAATCTCTATTTTCCACAAACAAGGATTGTGACTCCACATGATTGAATTCCTCATCCAAATGTCTATAATGTTCCTCCCAAGTCTTGCTATATATGAGTATTTTATCAAGAACACCAACAAGAACTTTCACAACTTCATGTTGAAGATGTGATTTGTGCAAGAATCAAAAGTGCCAGGTTGTTGGCTAAAAAAATTTGTAGGTCACTAGCTACCAATTACAAAATTGTGACTTTAGGCAACATTTCATGAGATTTCTCTCTCCTCTTAACAATAGGAGAGGCTCCCTTCTTACCATAGGTGGTTTCAATAGGAACTTAACTGAAATTACAAAAAGGACAATTCTCTTGATCAATTCCTCTATTTTCAAGAATGATTTGCATACAACTATAACTTTGCAACTTAACAAAAGGTGACTTATTGCTACGATCATACCAGTGACCTTAGAATTGGCATAAGAACAACCCTAGGGCAGCAATTTACTTTTATTATTTTGTCAAACAAAAACAAGAACCCAAATTATCCCGCATTTGTTTCGAATGAAGACTATTGCAGAATAACCATTAAGGCACAAAGTCTCTTACTGGATACTTTCAAATTCAATAAAAACATGCCCAAAGTCTTCAAATCTAAGTGATTACAATCACTACTATCTATTATTATTCGTCCTCCTGCATCACAAAGTCTTCAAAAGTTCAAATTGGCTCAGAATGTAATAGGCAGCACAAAGTCTGTATGATTAAATTTAAATCCCTCTTAATCAAATCTCCAAAACTCACAATCAATATCTAGAAAATGTCGTCTTATAACACTTTGAATCAACACAAAGTTTGAAAGCAAGTTGCCTCTTTTATTGATAGCAATTTAGATTTATGTCCAAGCACAAATTCTTAAGAGTACACATAAACTAGCATAATTTCTTGCCTTGTCAAAGACGATTATTTACAATGAGCTCCCTCCTTTATATAGGAAAATAGGAGAGAGAAAGGTGGAGGAAGAAGAGAAAATTCTCAACGAACTTGACTTATTCTTCAACAAACTTCTAACTAATTAATTTGACTTATTCAAAGTTACATACCTAGAGCGATTGCAACTTGACTACATGAGATGAGTGTACAGGGACATGTCATCTATGCTTACAACATAATTGTTCATTACATGTAATCTTCCTATTGCTATTTACTTAAAGCATATGAAAAATTTGAATCCTTGAGCCCAGCTAGGCGGCTAAGCAATGTGATAAGATCATTGATCTCCTCCTTGAACTCTAACTTCTACAAGTCTTTAGGGAAAGATTGGGCCTCATTTGTACCAGCTAGTTGTCATTAATGAATTTGATGTAGTAATAAATATCTTCGCTCCACTACTCCAAGGCTTTCTGTCTAGTGATACTTGTGACAAATGGAGTGTGAGGAACATAAAAAATCCAACTAATAGTCTCTAGATCAAGATCAATGATGGTATTGTCGTCTTACTCCCTGATAGTTCTAGGGAAATGTTTGGTGCATGCAAGGATGAACTCAGGTTCATGAGCCACTATAGAACAAAGTAGATAGCAAATGAATATGACTTTGTTTGATCCAAGTCATATTCTCAGTGGTTTCAGCATTGACTCATGGGAAAATCTTCCATATTCATGTGTGCTACATCTGTATCTCAAACCTCATCACTATAGAAAGTTACTTGTGATTGTGGGAGGGAGTTGTGGTACTAGTCATACTAGTATTTCATCCTTCTCTTATCTTTGAATTCTTCTGATGCAAGCTCTTTTGACATTGAAGAGTGATGTACTTTGTGCAACTGTTATATGAAAGCTCCATAATGTAAGAGCAAAATCATGAGGAGTCCATTGCAAGCTTTTGCTGTATAATAAACACATATTTGGGCAAAGTATGAACAGGGAAAGTGTATGAGAAAATTATAGAGAGCGAACAAGCAAATGAGTCAAACTCAAAATGGCTCAAAAATGGCTAGAATAGCAAAAAACAAGTTTTTTGGAGTGGATTGCACATGCGGGCAGAGAGCTTTAAAAAGTGCAAATAAGGAGTATAGTGTAATGAAATGGAAGCATAGTATGCTTTAATAGGCATAAGTCATACTACGTATCCGGCAAGCATGGGGGAATAGCCAAAACCGGGTTTTATGGAGTGGATTACATATGCGGACAACGAGCTTTAAAATGTGCAAATGATGAGTAAAGTGTAATCAAATGGAAACATAGCATGCTTTAATAGGCATAAGTCATACTATGTATCTGGAAAGCATGTGGCAATAGCCAAAAACCAGTTTTATAGTGGATTGCAAATGCAGACAGTGAGCTTTAAAATGTGCAAATGAGTAAAGTGTAGTGAAATGGAAACATAGCATGCTTTTATAGGCATAAGTCATAGTATGTATCTGGCAACCGTAGGGCAGCCACATGGAGGTTCATGGAATACATATTGGTAGGAATTGCACTTGTATTCTCACAAGGGGAAACAAGGGACTTGCTTCCATATTAGAACGGGATTTTATCCCCAACTGCATATGCAACTAAATGGGACCTTCCATATGCAACTTGAAGAAGAAGGAAGAAAAAGAAGCAACAACATATATACAAAACCCTACAAATCTGAAAATGGAAATGATGAGACTTGCATACACAACAAATATATACAACAAAAACCTTACGAAAAACAAGGAATCATACCCTTTTGTCAAGAGGCAAGAGAAGAAGTCGTTTTTAAACACTTGCGAAAAAGTTGAAAATGCAATTAAAGAGATTTCTTGGATTTAGAAAGATTGCAAGATAAAGTGTTAAATAGACTTCGAAGCTTGACTTGATCCTTGCAAGAGATGAGTCAAAATTCGTAGCTTGCCAAGTGTTGGAAGTTAGAGCAAAAAAAATGAATCATTTTAGCAACTGTTTTGAGCAAGCAATGTGCAACATGCAAAAAGTTTGGAAAATGGCATCCAAAGCATATCAAGTGATTTAAAAAAACTTGAATGTAAGCTCAAAAGAGTAGGAAATGCTTTCAAACTTACCTTGATCCAAACATTTGCTATTTTAATGGTGCAAATTACTCAAATCTAGGGTGTTTTTGAGCAAAAATGTGCCTTAGATGGGTTGAGAAATGAAGAAAACACTTAACAAACTCCCTTTTTCAGTAGCCCAATGCATTCTTTGAGTGATTTTAGGCAAATACAACCCATAGGTCATCAAAAACGACCAATATTGCTCAAGATATGAGCATTTGAAGGCTGCAAAATCCGTTTATGGAGAAAAACATCCACAAATGTGAAGTTTTGAGAGCCAAAAACATGTGTTTTTGAGCTTAAAATCATCACTATGAGGTGTTTGATCAAAAAGCCTCATATTATGAAGTAAAACACACTTTTTAATTGCATTTGCATGTTCAAAACATATGCAATGGCTGGAAAAATCGTCACTTTGGATTTTAATGCACTACAAGCCATAAAAAATGGGTTTTTAGAAGCCATTTGCATGTTTAAATTATGTACCAGTGGGTATAAAATTGCCTCTTGCTTAAGTGCATTTTTACAAGTTAAAAACATGTTTAAAACTACACGTTATAGCATGAAAAATCACCACTTCTGATCTTTAAGTGAAAAATAGGATTTTTCAATGCATATACATGTTCTTCTAGCATTTAAAAATTAAAACACATGTAATGGGGTCAAAATTCACCACTTTAGTCTTGGCTTATAGAAATGGGTTTTCTTTTACCAAAAACATATGCAATAGGGTCAAAAAAATACCACTTTTGGTTTAATTAGGTGAAAACTCACTTAAAACATGTACTTGCATGTTATAGTAACATGTAAATTGATGTCAAAATTCTATTTAAGTGGCAATTTTATATATCCATATGTAAGAGGTTTGAAAAACTCCAATTAAATGCACTAAAACATTAAAATGAACTTATATATGCAAAAACATATGTAAATGGGTTAGAACTTGCCACTTACATTGATTTAATAAGTTTTAAATAGGCAAAGGCATATTAAAAACTCACTTAACACATTAAAATGTGGTATTGCATTGAAAAAGTGCACTTTAAAGATGTTGGGACTTATAATTTATTGGAAGTGGGTTTTCACAGTCATCTGCATGTGGATATATGCAATATGTAATAAAAACACTACTTAAGTGCATCTAAGTGTCTTATGTAATTAAATTTAATGTTGAACTATAGCTTTAAATAAAGTAACATGAAAAATAGTCTTGGAATAGGCTATTTTCATAAAGCATTGATATGATATGATATGATAGATTTTAATGACGTTAATGAGGCTAAAGTAGCCTATGGGACCCGCACAATCACCCCCCAAGGTAGGAGCGGAACTAATCGAGCTACAAATTTTTCGTTAACTTGTCTCTCCTTCTTTGAAGTTTGATAATCAGAGTCATTGTTCTCTTCACTTGATCTTCCTTGAATAAGTAGTTGAAGTCCTTGTTCTGCAATATCTCTATATAACCAGATCTGATGTCACTGTATGCCAGGCAATCCTTGACAAAGTGCTGCTCCGTTTCTACTGCTCCCATATTACAGAATAAACACGTTTTGTCTACCCACTCTTCCTTTGGAACTTGCCAATGGAACTTGCCATCTACCAGTTTCACATCACAGCCGGTGTGAACTAATTCTGAGTTGAAAACTATAGTCAAATCAGCTCAGAATGAGTTGAAATTTTAAAATGGGCCACAAAATCAATTTTAAATATCAAATATAGTTTTATATGATGCTTTTACCAATGAAAACCCCACTTTCTGGCTTTTTTTAATTGAGATATGCAATTGTCTTGAAAAAATGCATTTTTTGCTTATAACTTGAGCTCGACAACAACTCCAATTTCGACCTAAATTAGCTCGAAATGAGCGGAATTCCAAGGGCTATTCACATAAGGAAAAAAGAATAAAAATTGTTTACAACACAGAGATTAAAAAAAAAGACACAAAAGTTTGCCAAAAAATAAAGAGTTTGTAATCAGAAAAGAAAACCTCTTGCTAGAAAACATTTTGGAATTCAACCTAATGGAAACATTCAAAAGAACATATACATAGAGAAACACAAAGTACAATTCAAGGATAATGAATTGTCTTTACGATACTTTATCAATACATTAAAACTATGTGGATGCACCTACGAATCCATTAGAAAAATTCGTAGGGTTGCCCCAATTTTGTGAAGGAAAAACTGAGGACAACACAGGTGCACTGGTCAAACCAAATGGCCTAATTAAGAAATCATAGTGACCATAGGAGCATCTAAAACCAATCTTATGCACACCTTGCTCTCTCACTCAAATTTGATAGTAATCGAAATTTTAGGTCAATCTTTAAGAAGTAGACTATCCCATGAATCTTATCCAACTCATCGATCCTTGAGATAGGGTACCTATTCTTGATTGTCTTCTTGTTCAATGCTCAATAATCTATACACTTCTTGATAGTCGCATCCTCCTGCACCAAGACATGAACACACTTGAGTTAGGCCTAATGTGTCCCATGTCAAGAAGTTCTAGAATCACCTTCTCTATCTAATCCTTACACTTCTTGGTGGTGGTCGAGAGTCATCATGATTGGCTTGGCTCCTCCTCCCACTTGATTGTGTGCTCAAAGCCCTAATGTGATGGTACCCTCAAGGGAATATCACAAAAAAAGGGAAGACTAAATTGTACTTGCCCAACACTGTTTCAAGCTCGTCAATATTGTAATATGTGGATTGTCCAAGAAAGTATTTGGATGGAAATAAATATTGTTCCGCCCCAGCAACACCATCATGTCTGTAATGGGCACCCTAGAAATCCCCAAAAATTGAACCAACTGCTGAAAGCGATTGTAATGTCTTTGCATAGATTTCAATCCACACATTATGAACAAGAAGGAATTTATGCAAATTGAAAATTGAATCGCTGCTGAAATAATATTAGTTCTCAAAATGATAAAATCAAATACAAAGCAATGGATTCCAAAGGCCAAACCCCAAGGGAATGACATCTAGAATGTCACAAGAGAAGATGAATGTCCTCTAATGCCAAGACCGAACTGTACATCCAAGTTCCTATCAAATGCAATTCACCATCATCCGATGCTAAACAATGAAGCTCCCACCTCTATTTATACTTTCCCTACACCCTTCTAGAAGGAAATCAAATATTAATTAATTGCAAGTACTAGAAGCTTCCCCCTTACAATAATTAATGCACTCTTTAGAAACTCCTCCCTTGCAATACAATAATTAATTGTGCTTCTAGAAAATTAAATTACTAGAGGCTTCCCCCTTTCCAATAATTAATACACACTCTAGAAGCTTCCCCCTTGTAATACAATAATTAATTAAATATAAAGTCACCTTTTAATTTTTAATTTATTTAATGACTTTATAGGAAAATAATTTAATTTCCTCTTATGCTCCACTTAGCCTTTGGAGAACATGAAGGCTTAAGAACTCCAATTAGTTGCTAAAAAGATGGGGACATTACAGTTCGCCCTCCTTGAAATTTCTTGTCCTCAAGCAATCTCAGTCCTGTTTGTTGTAGCACCTGCTCACTCTCCCAAGTGGCATCTTCCTCTCGCAGATATCTCCCATTGACTAAATATTCTTTCATCAACCTGTTTCGCAGAGTCCTTTCCCTAGTATCCAGAATCGCCTCAGGAATCAATACGAGCTTTCCCTCCTCATCTAATGGTGGCAATTCTACAGAGGGCATAACTCTCTGACCGATGGCTTTCTTAAGCCTTGACACATGAAACACATCATGCACTAGACTGCCCTCTGGAAGCTCAATCTCGTAAGCAACTTCACCCACCTTGCGAATCACTCTGTAGGGGCCATAAAACATAGGCTTCAACTTCTCTGCTCCTCTCTTCTTGAGTGATGACTGTTTCTATGGTTGTAACCTCGGGTAAATCATATTCCCAACCTCGAAGCTGCACTCTATTCGGTGCTAGTTAGCATACAATTTCTACTGATTTTGGACTTGTTGTATATTCTCCTTGAGCACCCTCAAAATATCCAGACTATCCTGCAAGAAGTGTTTTTCTTTGGGCACTCTACTATCCCCCAAAACCAGATCCATGAAACTAGGTGCTTCATAACCATATAGTGCCATGAATGGAGTCATCTTGATGGACATATGATGAGTGGTGTTATAACAGTACTCTCCCATATGTAGCCATTTGACCAAAGCCCTTTGTTGTGCGGTCACATAGTTCCTCAAATATCCTTCCACCCATTTATTCACAATCTCTGTCTGCCCATTTGTCTGTGGATGATAACTAGTGCTAGGTGTAAGATCTATACCACACAACCTAAACAATTCCTACCAAAAAGTACTCATAAATTTATTATCTCGATCACTAACAATAAAATTAGGTAGCCAATGTAACCTGACTATCTCTCTAAAGAAAAGATCAGCCACCTGTGTTGCTGTGTAAGTGGATGGAATAGCAAAGAAGTGAGCAAACTTCATCAACCAATCAACAATCACATAGATGCAATCTTTCCCTTATACTCGTCGTAACCCGATGATGAAGTCTATAGAAATACTTTCCCATTTCCTATCCGGAATGGGCAAAAGTTGTAACAACCCTATAGGATATGTGTATTCTCCCTTATTCTGCTAACAAACTACGCACTCCTTGACATGCTTTTGAACATCATCCTTGAGCCCTTTCCATGTGAATTGCTCACGGATCTGCCTGTAGGTCTTAAAGACCCCTAGATGTCTAGCAGTAGGTGCATCATGAAATGCCTTCAGTATTACTTCCCTAAACTGTAATGAAGGAATCAAATATATCCTACCCTGGAACGTAATCAATCCATCCATCACCACATAACGATCATCATGTATGGTGCCTACAATTACTCCAAAAGTCCAAGTGTCCCTCACATACTCTTCTGTGATCTTATTTCTCCAATCTCCTGTAATCTTAGCCACCACATTCTTCTTACCTTTGACAAACTCAATGTCAAAGTCAGGCCTATAACTTCGTAATCCACTTCTGTTGTCTATCATTCGAGTCACGCTGGCTCATGAAGTATTTGATGCTATTGTGATCAGTTTTGATAACAAACTTTCCCCCAACTAGGTAGGGCCGAAACTTAGCCAATGCATGCATAATAGCCAACATCTCTCGATCATAGATGGAATAGTTCCTCTCCACTCCACGAAGCTTCATGCTCTCAAAAACAATGGGATGTTTTTCCTGCATCAAGACTGCCCCAATCCCATCTCCTGACACATCACAATGAAGCTCAAATGGCTTTGTGAAATCTGGTAGAGCTAGTACTAGACATGATGACATCACCTTTTTGAAATGATTGAAGCTTCTTTGAGCTGAACTTGTCCATGCAAAGACACCTTTCCTTGTAAGGTCTATCAAAGGTGCAACGATCTACGAAAATCCCTTAACAAATCTCTTGTAAAACCTGTAGACACCAAGGAATCCCTTAAGCTGTGTAAGATTTGTAGTAGGCCAATCAACAATAATCCTAATCTTTTCAGGATCTACCCAAACTCCATCTGTGTTGATGATATGCCCAAGGTATAGTAGCTCAGTCATCCCAAACTCACACTTAGATTCCTTGGCATACAGTGACTCTTTCTCCAAAGTGGACAACACCATCTCAAGATGTTGTAAATGCTCCTCCCAAGTTTTACTGAAGACTAAAATGTCATCAAAGAAAATCAAGATAAATCTCCTAAGCTGCTCCTTGAATAATTGATTCATGCAACTCTAGAACATAGCAAGGGCATTAGTGCTAACCAAAAACTCGAAGTGGCAATAGTGAAACTGAAAAGTTGTCTTCTCAATGTCCTCCTCCCTCATCCTGATCTAATGATACCCTAACCATAAATCTATCTTCGTAAAAAAGCATGCACCATGCAATTCATCAATTAGCTCATCTATCCATGGGATGGGATATCTGTTCTTAATGGTCTTCTTATTTAATGCCCTGTAATCGATGCACATGCGTACTGTCCCATCCTTCTTTACCAACACTACTGTGAAGCAAAGGGGCTCTTACTAGGCTTGATAAGCCCCATCAACAACTCCTTAATTGCCTTCTCTATCTCATCCTTGTGTTTCTTAGGATGACAATAGGGAGTAATCATAACTAGTTTGGCCCCCTCCTCCAACTCAATAACATGCTCTATCCCCCTATCAGGAGGAAACCCACACAGAATCTTGTTGAATACCTTAATGTGCTTGTCAAGTATCTCTAGGATATCTGAAAGATGACTCTTCACATGTGGCTCTTGTGAAGTTGGCATAGTGAAACATTCTGCTGCCCACTCTATGTTATTATGCCGAAAAAGTCTTTGCATTCTCCTTAGGGAAACTACTCTACAACTCCCATTTGAAAGTCCTCTAAGTACAACAGTTATTCCCTCATGTTGAAACCTCATCTCCAATTTTGCTAGGTTAAGTGTGAACTCTTCTAGCGACGCCATCCATGTCATGCCGAGGATGACATCATAGTCTCCCATGTCTACCACATAGAACTCATCCTCCAACTCATAGCCATCTCCAAACCTGATGTGAAGATTAGATATCTTCCGAGTGCATAATAGTTTGTCACCATTAGCTACCATGGCTCTAAACCCGGCGTGCTCCTTGGTCTGTAGACCTCTCTTGGCTACCAATTGTGCATCTATAAAATTATGTGTCGCCCCAGTGTCAATGAGTGAGATCACTTTCTGCCCTTGGATAGTACCCCTGACCTTAAATGTGATTGCCTTCTGAGCCCCTGTTAATCGTGCTAATGACTTCTTATCCTCAGGAATGTTGCTCTCCTCTGTGGTGCTATCCTCATCTGAATTAGAGTGCTGATCCTCCCTCTCTACTTGTGACTCCTCTCCTGAGAAATACTCCATTTGATTTGCCTTATCCTTGAGAGGACAATTATGAGATAAATCCCAAGGCTCTCTGCAATGAAAACATAACTTCTTCTTTCTTAAATCATTCAAGGTGTCATTATCCAACTTATCTCTTTTTGGTTGAGCATCCTTGTGAAAAGTTTTTTTGTCCTTCTCCTTGTCCTTTTTCATATAAGAATCCCTGTGCTGAAATTTGCACCTAAACGAAGAAGGTGCTAAGTCATGAGCCTTTTTAGTGGCCTCTTGTAGCGTAGCTAGGTCATGCCCCTTGACCCAACCTCGCAAGGGTTCTGAGAGTCCATCCATAAACAACACTACTAACCTCCTCTTTGAAATATTTGTGACCAACACCATTAATCTCTAAAACTCACTGATATACGTCTCAACTAAACCCCACTGCTTGAGTTGTGCCAACTCCTTAAACTGTAACTTGGGATCCTTGGTATTAAATCTCTCTATGAGCTTCTCAGTGAACACCTCGTAAGATGTGATATGATTATGTCCCAAGGTTACCATGCCATGGTGCCACCACTCATGTGCCGATCCATCCAAGTGAACAGCTGCATACTTTATAGGCTCCTCCTCAGGCATAGGATTCAGCTACAAGTATGTATCCATCTTTTGCACCCAAGCTCGTGCAGTCATCTTCCTTAAAGCATCATAATAAGGTAAAGAAAGTTTCCCAACTTTGTTTCTCAGCTCAAGGTTTTGACTTCCTCCTGATCTAGGCATGTGTCTCATCCTCAAGTCCATGTAATCTCTGAGACAAATGTCCACTTGAAACTCTGATCCACTAGCCTCCCAATCCCTCCTAAACTGATCCTAAAACTCCATAATTTGTGGTTCATTAACCGGTTGAACTAGATCTCTGGGTGGGAAGGTGGGTAAAAGAGGTCTCGAGCTGGCTGTTCGAGCTGGGCGTGCAACATGTCTATAGTTATCAGCCTCATTCCCATTGTTGTCATGTCCATTATTACCATTAATGTTGCCTCAGCCTCCATTATCATTGCTCCTATTATTGTTGTTTCCATTGTTGGCATCACCTGGATTAATATTGATGCCCATTTGTCTAGCCATAAGCTGCAACATCATATCCATTTGCCTATTTTGCTCCTATTGCATCATATCCATTTGCCTATTCTGCTCCTGTTGCATACACTGCCCCTCCTCTAATGTACCCAGTAACCTGAACATTACATTCTCCTGATCTAGACTGATATTTCTGCCTCCATCTAATCCTGTATTCCTATCATCTCGGACACCCATGCTGCTATCTTGTTCAAAGAATATCTCCTTTGGGTCTGTATGATTGTATTGTATGTCCCTCTGCACGGATGAACTACCCTGTTCGTTTTGCAAATCTGAACTCCTACTTTGTCTTGCTCTGGTATTGCGGAAATTATAAAGCCCTTATCGCATGCTCAAACATAAATGCTTAAGATCTCCACAAGATGGCAAGACTTATAGCTCTGATACCACTGTAATAGGCACCCTGGAAATGCCCAAAAACTGAACCAACTGCTGAAAGCAATTTTAATGTCTTTGCAAAGATTTCAATCCACATAACATGAACAAGAAGGAATTTATGCAAATTGAAGATTGAACTACTGCTGAAATAATATTAGTTCTCAAAATGATAAAATAAAATACATAACAATGAATTCCAAAGGCCAAACCTCAAGGGAATGACATCTAGAATGTCACAAGAGAGGATGAATGTCCTCTAATGCCAAGAACGAACTGTACATCCAAGTTCCTATCAAATGCAATTCACCATCATCCAATGCTAAATAATGAAGCTCCCACCTCTATTTATACTTTCCCTACACCCTTCTAGAAGGAAATCAAATATTAATTAATTGCAAGTACTAGAAGCTTCCCCCTTCCAATAATTAATGCACTCTCTAGAAAATCCTCCCTTGCAATACAATAATTAATTGTGCTTCTAGAAAATTTAATTACTAAACGCTTCCCCCTTTCCAGTAATTAATACACACTCTAAAAGCTTCCCCCTTGTAATACAATAATTAATTAAATTAATTAAATATAAAGTCACCTTTTAATTTTTAATTTATTTAATGACTTTATAGGAAAATAATTTAATTTTCTCTTATGCTCCACTTAGCCTTTGGAGAACGTGAAGGCTTAAGAACTCCATTTAGTTGCTAAAAAGATGGGGACATTACAATATCTAAAAATCACCTCCATGCGATTGGTCGAAACTAACATAGGACCTTCATTGGACATCCCTCACAAAACCACCTCCTTTCTATCCACCTTGAATGAGAACTCCTTTCTCTTGAAACATTGTTTGCATTTGTCGAGGGCCTCCATCCACTGAATACCCAAGACGACATTTGTATCCATGCCCACTGATGACGAGCAATCACGATAATGACAATCAAATAACAAATGATACAATTTAAAAAGGAACCATATGGCAGACTCCTCCTAGCACTTCTTACTCTTGAACTAGGGTTTTCTCAATCACTTGATTACACACATTTCCAATCCCAACTAACAATGGATTCACCTTCACATGGACATTGTTTAATGTCTCCAATCAACAAATAGACCCCTTGTTCGGGTAGAATCTCTATCTTGTTTAATCTTGCACATGCTTGGTTAGTCATATATCATACAAGTTAGAATAACTCTTTCCATGAGTATAAGGCCTTCATCCTCATGGAAAGATCTTCATTTCCTTAAAAACCTACTACAGCAAATAAATAATTAAAAGAAATTTACTGGTTCTACAACAAGCGTAACAGCAAACCTATAATAACATGAAACTTATCAACAAAGTACTTGGAATGATGAAGGAAACCTTATTAATGCACTTGTAGAGCCAACCAATCGGTTTGCAAACCTCAATATGGAATTTGAGTTGCAAAATCTCTAAGTTTTAATATTGCTATTCACCAATTTGTACATACCAGTCTTTCAATATTTTTCCCTCCTCCCCTTTACATCAGAGACTCTTTCCAATTTATAAGACACCTTATAATAACTGACTCCAACCAACTATCATCATTGAGTTGACTATTTTAAAATTATTACAACCTAAACTTCCCTCTAAACCAGCCGTTACCTTTTTTATTTAATGTTTGAACTTGAAAAACCATACCATTGTTTTATTAAACATTAAACTCATTTCTATACCTAAACCTATCTTGAAGACCTAATATTATTTTAGCATCATGATAGGTTCCAAGACTGCCCAATTGATTTGATGACCTTGTTTATACATTCCTTCCTTCTGATTTGTTTTGAGGATCTTCATGGTCTTTATAATCTTCAATTGTGGCTTGAACATTTGAGGTGCTCCTGCACCATACTCCCCACCATAAAAAGAACTCTTGCCCCAAGAGTTGACCTGTGATCCATTGTTCCTTGCTCCCATCTGCTACTGTTGAGGGGTGAAATTATTCCCCAAAGTGATCTGCTCCTTCATCCTAGTTCCTGCAGTCACACACCAAGATTTAGATACATAAATATTTGGATTAGACTGTCCTCTTGCTTGATAGTATTGCTGCTGCACATTAGATTGCTGGAAAGTCTTTATTTGTCTCTGCTCTGTCACCATATCATCTTCATCTATCTGCCCTCTTAGAGGACACTTCATTGCTCCAACCAAAACAAAAGGTTGTTCAACCAACCCTGCCACTCCTGGATTGTCCTGCCTCTTAGCCTGGCATTGCTTCCAACCAGTATCATAATCTGGAGTACCTTGATCCTGCACTGGAATATCTCTACCAAAACACATTAGTATAGTTTCCTTATGACTCCTCACCAATGGATGCAACTTATACTTCACCTTTCCTTGTTGAACTAAATATGTATTTTCATAGCCATTATGCATGACTCTCCTTGAACATTGCCAAGATCTTCCCAAAATGAGATGCCCACAAGTCATGTGCATGACATCACATAGTACCTTGTCTCTATAACTCCCAACTAAAAACTCAACCATCACTTGATCTTTAACCAACAAATTCTGATTCTCATTGACCCAAGTAGCATAATAAGGAGCAGCATGTGCAAAAGTTTTCAAATTCAATTTCTTAACAACTTCATAAGACAACATATTATTACTTGCCCTTGAATCAATTATAAACTTACATACCTTGCCTTGAATGAGACAATTTGATCTAAATATGCCTGGATCTTTTGGTATTTGATTGCTTCTTCCCATCAGTAAGCACTCTCCTTCTTCTAGAAGAAGTTCAATGGGTTCATTCTGCTCATCCTTTCTTGGCTCTTCATCAACCAAGTTTACTCTTCTCTCTCTCCCTTTGTCTTCCTGCCATTTAGGACACCGAAAGGACTGATGGCCTACTTCATTACAAGTGAAGCATCTTCCCATGAACACTCCACTTCCTCTTCCTCCACTTCTTCCACCTCTATAACCCCCTCTTGATTCTGAAAATGTTTTGTCCTTATCCTTATCATTGCTGCTTTGAAAATCACTAGTACCTCTTCCCCCTCTTCCTCTCATGGAAGATCCACCTCTATTGTTGCTCTGCTTTTCTTGTCTCCTTCTTATCTTCTCTTCAGCCCTCAAGGCTAACTGATAACATTCATCAACTGACCTCGAGGTAGCAAGACTAAGTTCATCCTGGATATTGAACCTTAGTCCCCCCATATCCCTTGCAATCTTTTCTTCCATCTCTTCATCATGATCCACCCTAATATCAAGCTTGTGAAATTCCTCAGTGTACTTTTGTACATCCATCTCCTTTTGCCTGAAATCTCTCATTTTTTTGTACAACTGTACTCTATAATCCTTTGGCAAAAATTTTGCCTTCATTTTGTCCATCATAGTATATACCAAGATGTGATCTTGAGTCTACCATTCTTCCATCTGTCTGCCTGGATGCAATCCCACCACAACAAAGCATGTCCCTTCAACTTGGACTTTGCTATCTTCACTTTTTCCTTTTCTATCCCTTCACACTCAAAGCAATTTTCCATTGCAGCGAACCAATCTATTAGTTCTTCATCATCCATTTTTCCTCCATACACAGGTAAGTCTGTCCTTACCCTTTTATCTTCATTTCTTATGGCTTTTGCCAACTTAGCCATTCTTACTTCCTCAGGGTCCTTTTCTTCTTCTTTGGGTTCTTCTTCCTCTTCTTCATCTCTAACTTCTTCATCCAATCTAATGCTCTTATGTTTCTTCTCGAGTGCTGACAGCCTCTCCATCATGGACTTTATCAATCTATCTTTTTCAGCATTCTCTTTGTCCCTTTGTTCTAATGATGCCCTTAAATTTTTGTTATCTGCCACTTGTTCTTTCACTATCTTTGCCAACTCCATATTTGTCAACCTTGTAGGAATCTCTTCTTCTCCTTCAGACATGGTTACTTGATCAACTTAGTACAAGAATCTACTATAGGGTTACTCCTCTCAGGATAGTTCAACTACAAGGGCTCACTAAGGGATTCAAGAACCAACTTCACAAGATCAATTGCATTTCCACAAGACCTTTCCCTCGCTCTGATACCAATATGATGAGGAGCAATCACAATAATGACAATCAAATAACAAACGATACAATTTAAAAAGGAACCATATGGCAGACTCCTCCTAGCACTTCTTACTCTTGAACTAGGGTTTTCTCAATCACTTGATTACACACATTTCCAATCCCAACTAACAATGGATTCACCTTCACATGGACATTGTTTAATGTCTCCAATCAACAAATAGACCCCTTGTTCGGGTAGAATCTCTATCTTGTTTAATCCTGCATGTGCTTGGTTAGTAATATATCATACATGTTAGAATAACTCTTTCCATGAGTATCAGGCCTTCATCCTCATGGAAAGATCTTCATTTCCTTAAAAACCTACTGCAGCAAATAAATAATTAAATGAAATCTACTAGTTTTGCAACAAGCGTAACAGCAAACCTATAATAACATGAAACTTATCAACAAAGTACTTGGAATGATGAAGGAAACCTTATTAATGCACTTGTAGAGCCAACCAATCGGTTTGCAAACCTCAATATGGAATTTGAGTTGCAAAATATCTAAGTTTTAATATTGTTGTTCACCAATTTGTACATACCAGTCTTTCAATATTTTTCCCTCCCCTTTACATCAGAGACTCTTTCCAATTTATAAGACACCCGATAATAATTGACTCCAACCAACTATCATTGTTGAGTTGGGTATTTTAAAATTATTACAACCTAAACTTCCCTCTAAACCAGCCGTTACCTTTTTTATTTAATGTTTGAACTTGAAAAACCATACCATTGTTTTATTAAACATTAAACTCATTTCTATACCTAAACCTATCTTGAAGACCTAATATTATTTTAGCATCATGATAGGTTCCAAGACTGCCCAATTGATTTGATGACCTTGTTTATACATTCCTTCCTTCTGATTTGTTTTGAGGATCTTCATGGTCTTTATAATCTTCAACTGTGGCTTGAACATTTGAGGTGCTCCTGCACCACCCACCACAAATAAGTCATTTGTGACTAAGCACTTTCCCATAGCAATCCTCAACTTTGGTACCAAATGTGGGCAGTGTAGGAGTAGGCATCCTGCCAATTTGACCTTGAACCCCCAATGCTCCATTTTGTGCAATCCCTTTTTGGGACTAGCAAAAAATTGATGAAGTTAAGTGTGGATTTACTATCAAGCAGAATGACAACTTATCGTCCTTGAAGAGTAGCACATATGTGGAATGCACTGCACTATGAAGTCCTAGAAAGTGCAATAACGGTACCGCATTTCATCACAAGTATGGGGATCTTCTCTGCATGAGGTGTCTCCTCGTCTTGTTCCTAAGTCTCCTCCTCATTGTCAAACTCCACTTCAATGTAATGGATCTTCCCCTTGCCAAGGCATCTATAATTCAAGTCCCATGGCTCCTTGTAAGTGAACCAAAGCCCACTCCTCCTAAGGTCCTAATGTGTGGCCTCATCCATTAGGGTCTTCTTCTGAAATGGTCACTTTCCTTTGCCCTTTGGTGGTATGTGTGACTATAGGTATGCTTGATTCTTGGAGGTAGAGGTTGACATATCATGTGCATTCTTGATTGCCTCAATGAGTGCATTGGAGCTTAAGGCCTTGACCAAACCCTTCAAAGGATCCATTAAAACATTCATTAAAACTGTGATTAGTCCCTTCTCCAACATGTCTGTCACCAATACCTAATGCCTCTAGAACTCGACAATATAGCTATCCACAAATTCTCCTTGCCTCAACTCATGTGTGATCTCATCAAGGTGTTGTGCTGCAAATTTGATTGCCTCATACTCGGGCATACGATTGGGCTGAAAATATGTTTGCCTTTTCCACCTAAGCTCTTGCCATAGATTTCTTTAATCTATCAAAAAAGGTGAGGTTCGGCTTGCCAATCCTCTACTTCAAATCACAATCATAGCTCTTGTTACCCCTAGAGGGTGGAAATCACATACTCAATTCAATGTAGTCCTTGATGTCAATTTAGGCCCAAAACCTCCATTAATCTGGTGTTGTTTGAGCTGATCTTGCATCTCAACCAATGAGGGAGTTTGGTCCTCCTGCTGCTCGGTCCTTAGGAAGGCAGGCATCATAGGCCTTGTATTAGACATCTAGGTGTGTGCTCTCTCATTTAACTAAATTTTCGCCACGGCCATTGTTCTCTCCATTAGCTCCATTTGTCCTTCCATTTACCAAGTGATGGGAAGTCTTGTCAATATGTTGCTGTCCTCTTCTTATCTCTCTCAATATGGCCATCAAGTCCACATGTATCTTCATCCTGTCCAAGGATTGATACTCCTTTTCTAATAGATCTTGAGGTTCTCTCTCAACAAGCCATTAGACTGCCATGACACTACCTATGGTACCCCTAAAATATCCCAAGCTAAAAACAAAAGAACAAAATGGATAAAATACACAGTGATAGACAAGCAATTAAGAGATTTTATATTCAAAAAGCTGAATTTTTTATTACAATCAAACTGGTGCTCCAAGGACCTCCCAACTTGTCATCTAATGATAACTCTGCATTGGGAATCGTGGAGGTTGACAACAGTATGAGATGGTTACGAACTTGAGGTCAAATGTTGTCGTACTCTCAAAAAGCTCATATCTTCATGTTTGGATGTATATACTGATCACTCTCGCAATACAATATCCTCCTATCACCTATTTATGCTTTCCAATATATGTTGTGATCTCCAACACAAGCTCTGATGTTTGCTTCCTCTAAACAATAAATGAACATGTTTGTCACTGCTAATGCAATGATAGATATTGCATTATGTATGAGGCTGCTATTAATGAATAGGCAAATACTGCAGCGATCCCATAGATGTTCCAATGCGAATGTTGTCCAGATATGTCAAAAATATTGGCCACAACTTCATTAAACTCATGCCGCAGTTCCTAGAAGACACAGATGGTACATTGAATGCAACCCATGCAGCTCCTGCTTTGCCATGGCAGCTGATCGCTAATGTATTTGTGGCTCTTCCTTTGTATGTTGATAATACATGATAAGCCACAAAATATTCTATGTCCAATTGTTATCACTCTGAATAGCTATGAGAAGATATTGCTTTGAACGATGCAATCAAAGGTTTGATATTGCCGATCTGAAGCAAACACTTTGATTGAACAAAGGACTTTATCGCTGGTTTGCAAGAAAGATTAATTCAGGTCTATTAGTCTAATAATGTCTCAAAGAGACTTCAACTAATGGGAGCAATAGCAGACTGGGTAGGATATCTCACCTCTGAAACTGCAACTCCAATTGAATTCCAAAATAGGAATCTAAATCACAAGAAAATGCAAAGTTGATCAATGATGAATGACCTACAATCAAGCTGAAAATAAATATGAATCTCTAACAATTCAAACCAAGAAGGTCAGCTAACCAAAATGGGAGCCCAAATGAAATAAACTAAAATAAAACCTAGCAAAGCAAAGGTGGCACACAAGTGCACCCCCTCTGATGGACTCCTCTGCAAGACTAATCAGCTCTTAGGAATGAAAAAGAGCTAACAAGAAGCTATAAAAGAGTCCGTCTGAAGAATGACAAATTGGGTATGACTGTGAAAATTCCAGTGGATTTTAAACAAAGCTCTTCAAGAGCAAACCCTCTTGTTGATTTTTTTGATGCAAAGTGATGATCAAATTAGTGGAGCCTTGGGCAAAGAGGAGAGAAGGGAAGGAGAATCATAATCATCAATTTTGATTGAGCTATGAGAAGGAAATATACCACCATTCGGCAAGTGTTAATTTATATCAATTGAACTGTTGCACGCTGGCAATTTTGTGTAATGTCCCCGCTATTAGGATTAGTTTGGGACAAGAAAAAATACCTACAAAATAAATGTTAGAATCATAGTAATAATAATCAAAACTACACTATTCTAGCCTCTATCTTAAAACCCCAGTCTTAAGGACGTCTCCAAATCGGGCTTCCTAGCTCATAGCTACCTCGTTGTCTTCCCGAGAGTGCACCCCTTAAGGCTCTTCTTCAACGAGACATCCTCTATCCAAGGCCAATCACATATGCATATGTTGACATCATCAAAATATTCTAGCACATGGAGATTATCTATTGATTCCCAGTCATGGCGATCAAATGGAGATCTTAACATCTCACATACCCCATGCTTCGAGTCTCATTAATCTCCATGGTGTCAGTCCAATGGACTAAAACAATATATACAAGATCTTATGTTCCTCACATAAGGAATTATATAAAGCATATTCACATTATTCAGTTAAATAAATGAGAGCATCTCATGCCTATACAGAACAATAATAAAACCCCATAATAAAATGAATAGATTTCATTAATAATAAACACAATAGCTTGCATATATATATATCACAGTATAGTTATTCAAAGAACCAAAACAATGTCATACTATGGTTCTTCAAAATACAATGTCTTCACTTAAATAATACCCTATAATAAGTCATGTTATTTCATTCCTTATATTCAAATAAATGTATAAGCATCTAATTATAATATAGCATACCTGCAGACCCCTTACCCAGTTGGCGTTGCTCTAATGTATGCATAATATACGTGTTGTGGTGGGTTGTTGACTTGTATGGACTCCAAGTGCTTGGAATTGACAAAGCAGCCCACGGTTGTATGGACCTATGTATACAGGGTTTAACTTTCTGTGAATCCACGTGGGCATGTTGATAAAAGAATGATTACTTGCTTTCCACCTTCGACCACACCTTTTTTACCTAGTGTCCTTGTTCGTTGTTTTCACATTATATACCACCCAATTGTAAAAGAGGTGTCGCAAGGTATGCACTCAGCATAGGTATAATGTGTCGTTTTATCCTAGGTAGGTTTTATTATTTCATTATAAATATTTATAAATCTAGTTTATCTATTTAAATAATCAATATTATTTAATTATTCATATTGTTATATATATATATATATATGATAGATGTAATATATTACAATCAATTTATAATTGAGACATCAATTCCTTCTTTAATCAGTTAGTTAGGGATATTAATTATTGAGATTTGATGTCAAATTTTATTATTTCTATATTCAGTATTACTAATTTTTATTTAACTATTTATTTCATGTCTATATATTGATTGATAGGGATATTAATTATTGAGATTTGATGTCAAATTTTATTATTTCTATATTCAGTATTACTAATTTTTATTTAACTATTTATTTCATGTCTATATATTGATTGATTTAATCACTTTAGTCATCTCATTCATATATCTTTTTGATCAATCACAATTAGGGATTTAAATTGTTATTAGGGGAATACTACAGCTTGTTGTAATACACCTTGAAAGGGCCATTTTACTCAAGTTACAGAAAGTTTGTTTTGTTGAATCACTTCTGTAGCTTCAGCCATTTCTGTGGGACTCTTTCCAAGGCAAAAAATCAAATCATTTGCAAAGCACTGCCTGGAATCTTTGACTACACCAGCCAATCCACCTTTAGCATTGGGCAAAAATTAAAATTCATGCAGTTAATAGCTTTGGGTGGGTTGGAAGATTTTTCTTCAGCTACCATGTAATAGGGGGATTTGATAAGAGTTCTCAATAATTTCCTACCACAGGGCAATCTAATTGCCAACATCATGTTGAGAAATCCATCTTCAAGGCACAAGGTTTTGTTAAAAAGTGTCAGTTTGCCTTGTCATTGAAGCAAATGCTTTCCATAGCAAGATTTATTATTTAACTGGAAACAAAGACGATCAAGTTGATGCCATGGGAGAAGGGGATGTATTGGTGCAGCGAGCACTGAGGTTCCTAGCAAAACTGATGGGTAATCAAAAAGTGACTTTAATGGACACTCTATGATGATGTAGTGACTCCATGAAATTATTATCTGATGGAGGCTATATGGTGATGTGACAAAGCATATTGAACAATGAAAACCTTCTACACGGACCAGTGTGTAAAGGATATTAACCTTCAGATTTTCATAAAGAACAAAGATTTTAAAATATAACTTGGGGAACTTACTGATTCCTATCCCCCTGGTTTACCAAAATGAAGACCAAACAGGTAATAAAATAGCATTATTTAAAAATATCAAAATCGTCCCAAAAAATGTTAAACATTCCTGTGATAACCTTGATGCTTGATACATAAAAACAAGCATAACTTTTGGCTAAAAAGCTGTTTAACATTGAAATTTTGACCAGTCAACAGGAAGGCTAAGGCAGCCACAACAAAGAAAAAATTGTTCATGACAGGATCCCAATGGCAAAATTGAATGATTTCAAAAAATGGGCTGATAAAAGCTTTAGAATCTAGTAAATGGTGAAGCAGGTGGTCATGAAAAGCAGTCACGTTCCATGGGGTATTGGTTAGGACATAACCATAGAATTGATTTAGATAGAATTTTATTATATTTTCATATTTAATTGTATGTGTTTCATGACAATGCATCTTGATTTGCTCTAAGTGTAATCAGAGTACTTCACAAAACACCCTTGACTTGACATTTACCTTTGGCTTTGGCATGACGAACTACTCACAATTGACTAATTTTTTTGCACCTTAATGACAATATTTACAGGCCCTAAAGTCACTGCAAATGAGCTGACACATAATAGAGTTCAGAGATGACGAAGCACTAATGCCTCTGGCAAAGTTAACCAATTCATGCTCAGTTCATGGATGTGTTAAAGTAGTCTAATTATTTAAAAAGGAAAAATTTTGAATCAGTGAAGTCAAAAGCAAGGGTAATAGACAAGCATAGGAACCTACATGAGATGCTCAATATTGTGATGGATGCTTTATGCTGAAGGTTATGCAATGGGGTTGCAAGCACACTGGGCTTAACCATGGAGAAAACTCCATAGTTAAACATGCTTGAGCTAGAGTAGTACCGGGTTGGTGTTGTGAGGTTTCCACACCATTGCCCCAAAACTTTGGGGACCCCCATTTTCAGGCAAGCCCTGGCAATTTTTGTGGATTTTTTTGAAATTTTTTGGATGCCTAAGCAAATTTTTTTAGAGTTTTCCAGAGGTTTCGAATTTGAAAATTTTACACCTTACATGCTTTCAGGCCAGGAGGGATTTGATTTGGTTTATTTTTCACCCAATGCGAAACTTGATTTTCTAGAACGTGTAATTTTATCCTTAGGCCAAACAAAATTCAAAAACAACATTTTTTCAATGGTTAAAATGAATACTTGACAGGATAAAATTTCAAATTTTTGGACTCAAATGGATTTTTGAAAATTTGAAATAATTGTATAAGCTTGAGCATTTTCAAAATGAATTTGTTAGATTTAATCATTTTGAAAACTCTTGAATCTTTTTTGGTGAAAACAAATTTTGATAGTGAAATTGAAATTGGAGTTTGAATTTTGACTACTAGGAAAAGGATTTATTTTGATAAAAAAATTAAAATTGTATTGCAAGATTGAAATTGGATTAAATCACAAAATCTCATTAATTTGGTTGAAATTTTCCCTAGAGGATTTTAGAAATGTTAGAGAAAACTGGTAATTTGGAATTGAAAATTGATTCTGGCTTGCTAAATTCAATTTTAATGATATTTTAATTGCCAAAACATTATTAAATGAAAAGTTTGATATCTCTTAGGCTTACCTTGTTTCTATTTTGCAATTTCTAATCAAAACTAGCAACTAAATGGGCCAATTTCACTATGGGCTAAGTAAATTTAATGTTGCATTTAAATCTAGACCATTAATTAAGGGACGAATTTAATTTTGTTTTCCCTTTAGGCAGGTCGGCCCACTTGGAGAGGCAAAAAGTGTGGTATAAGAGGGGCTTCCCCTCCTCTTATTTGCTCATTCCTTTTTCCTCCTCCTTGGATGTGCGATTTTCTTCTAAAGGCAAATTTCAAACTTGGGCGATTTTTTTGGGATAGATTTTCTCCATTTCTTGGTGGCATTTTTCTTCTTCTTGTTTGGGCGAACTTCTCCCTAGGGTGATTTTTGGAGCAGATCTGATTTTTTTCCAGCTTAGGCGATTTTTGTTGGGTCTGATTTCTCCATCTTTGGCAGCAATTTCTCTTTCCAGAATTGGGCGATTTTATTTGGTGAAGAGGCTATATGATTCAAGGTCTGATTTTTGGCTAGTGTGGGCAATTTCAAGGAAGCCGAAATTCTGATTTTTGCTAGGGCATCATTATTTGCAAGGAGGATTGAAATTTTCGAGATCTAATCCGAACTTGAAGAGGGCCCAATTATTGGTAAAGGCAGATTTAAGGTAAAATTCTATTCATTTTTAGAGGTGAAGATTGGTAAAGGCAGATTCTATTTCTTGTTCTTGCTTGGTTCGTTTCCCTTATTTTTTTATTGCATTCATCATCCACCACTTCATAATTCCATTAATAGGCTAAAGTTGGGAGAATAAGTGTAGTTTTCATGATAAGACATTTGGAGAGGCAAAAATAAGCAAGACCACCCTAGGATTGTAAGTTGGGAGATATAAGTGTAGTCCATCCTAAGGTAACGAAGAGGCAAAAATAAGTGGTGGTCTCACCCTTAGGATTGAAGGTTGAATATTGATAAGTGTAGAGATAGGACTTGGAGAGGCAGAAATAAGCTAGATTTCATCGATAGAAAGAAGATTGGAGATTGACAAATGTAGTCCATATCATTTAGAACGAAGGGGCAGAAATAAGTGTTTAGGATGGTAGATGTTAGTGCAAGCAAAAACCCAAAGGGAACGAATACCAAAAAAGACAAGGAAGACATGATGCCTAAGACCACCTTCTTCTTGAAAGTGAGGTGAACAAGTGATACCAATATTGGCATGGTGAAAATGGTACGGTTGAAGGATAGATTGAAGGAAGGGCAATCCCTCATGGCGAAGAAAATCTACAAGAGTGGAATTGTACATGCGGCGGCTTTTCCTCCTACCTTACCTTGTCCGGAATTAGCAATGGAGTGTGCATCCCAGTTTGATATTGTTACCAAGTCTATCCTTTTTGATGAAAGGAAGAGAGTGTTAGCCAACATCGGCGGACAAGTAGTCGAAGAAGTATTTAATATTCCCCAATATAAAAGTATGATAGTGGTAATGATGGATCACGTGGCCAAGTTATTTTAGGATAATCAGGAGGCTTACTTCATTCATCTAAAGCAAAATTGGTTACACGAGGGCAAGAAGGGAGTCACCAAGTTGTCAAAGCTCACCAGGTCAGATTTCAAATCAGAATATGGCGATCTTATTGTGCTTCTCAGCCGAATCATGGGCGTGGCTCAAGGTATGCAATTCGAGAAATGGATGTGTTATTTTATTGATGAAATTGAAAATGGAAAGCGAAAATTTGATTGGGCTAGAATCATAAGTGAAAACTTAGAGTTGCAACTTAGGACAATGCAAAATCAAAAGCAATTCTATATGGGATCTTATCTTTTCCATCTGATTGTGAGACTATGAAAATCCTGGACTTAAGGCCTTAGGAGTGATTGGCAATAGGTCGAGGCAATGTTTGGTGCATGAGTGCTATCCACAACTTCATTTGCACAACACCAAAGATTATAAGATATATTATGATGCCTTTGGACAAGGGGTTGCGGTAGAGGTGAGCTCTAATTCGAAATCAAGCGGTTATAGTGACAGTACTGAATACTCTCCTCTCTCGAAGAATCAACATGGAGATGATATGATAGCCACTAGTGAAGAAGAGGATAGGCCAATTGATACTGAGGAAGTAAGCCAAGCACCTGAGGCTGTTGGTGATGCTTTGCTAGTCAAACCAAATCCAGATTTGGAGAGATGCACTGCACCACTATGGTTAAGGCAAATGCTTATGCCAAGAGGCGAGGTGGTGACTGTCCAAACAATTGAAGATATTCAAGGGTTAGTAGAAAAGTATGATAGCGAGAAACAAAGACAAATTGCAAAAACAGTGGCAAAGGTAATCAGAAGCAATGATGAGGGTCACCGAAAAGTTCAGATTGCTATACCAGAGGTTAGCAAGGTAGTGGATGAGATTGTAGCCTAGGAGTATGAGATAGTTGAGCACAACTTAAGAAGAATCACGGATGACATGGAATGTGAGGAGATCTAGGAAGGCATAGTTTAAATTAGAGAAAGGTTGAGGAAGGAAAACGAGAGGATTGTAAAGTTGGAGGTCGAAAAAAAGTATTGGAGAGATTGCCATCGTATCCAACAATTGCATCAAGCAACCCTTCCGCAAGACAACGAGAGCAATATAGAAGAGATCAGCTTAGCTGCATGAAGTCATGGATTGGATCCATGATATAGTTCAAGATGGGTGAAATTTATTGCCTTCCATTATCTCGACATTCAGGTCATTGGTAGTCATTAGACACAAATTCAGAGGATTTGAAGGGGAATCGAAAGATTTCCTGCCAATCAAGGACTTGGCCATTCCCAGGCTACAGGCATTTGTTGAGCTACTGAAGAGATATTTGGAGAGAACCAAGTTGGCAGATGAAAGAGGAATGAGTATGGTGGAGTCTTGGTTTGTTGCCTTGACCATCAGATTGAGGATACTTGAAGAGATACGAAACAAGGTTGCACAACACAGCCTAGGCGTTGACACTTCCATTTCAACCATGATGAGCGATGTTGGGGCTGCAATTGATTTTGAAGATATCAAAGAGGAGAGCGTCAATGAGACAAAAGTTGGATCAAGATTGGATGAGTTGGGGAAGGTTGCCATCAAGAAGAAGGATTCGGGCACCCTTACCTCCCTTAATGCCTTTATCAGGTATGCGAAGGAGTATGAGAAGGATCATGAGAAGACACTACAAGCAATGAGAAAAATGATGAATTTAGCTTAGCTCAAGACGAAGCACACGCTTTGCCCTCTCATGAAGGAAGTCAATGACAGGCTAGCCAAGTTCATTGCCTTGGCTAAAAAGATGAAAGAAAAGGGTAGAATTATATTAAAAGATCATTTAATATAAGCCCAAGTGGCAATTTCTCCTTCTTGGGTAGGATAGGTGTCTAATTCTAATTGGCTACCACTCTGGTGTCTTCTCATTGGTTGCCACTTTTCCTTTTTTTCATTGGTCCATTGATGAGGTGGTGTCTTCTCATTGGCCGATGGGGTGGCATCCCTAATGAGGGTTTCTAAGACCTAATGTGGATCATTGATTTTGCCTCTTAATCTCTACCATTGGTTGTAATTTTGGCCCCTATATAAGGGCATTTGCTCTCATTTGTAAAAGGTTGAAAAAAATTGTTGCTTAAGATAATAACAAAATTGCCTCTCTTTATCATTGTTGCGACTTGCATGGTGATTAAGAACACTTGGTGTTATTGCATAGTTTCTACTTCCAATAGTTAAGAGTTAAATTTCATTGAAGTTGTTAAAGTAGATTTCATTTCAAGAAAGTTGTTAAGAGTAAGAGTAGATGGATAGTTGTATGGTGATATTAGTGAATGTTTGATAGAAATCTATAAACTAGGCCACTAGCATCCTAGCAGCTAGTTAGGGAGCCTTGCGTGGTGACCTAGTCTTTTTTCCTAGAACCATTGCATCTATGGAGGTAGAGCCACTGGTACGCTTTCATCAGATCCATATCTCGTCCATTCGCTAATCTTTTCATTCATAGGAGGAGTAGAGCAACAAGTAGTTTAGTAGTTGGAGTTTTGAAGAAGAAAGAAAGGAGAGGCATCATTGGCAGACATACCCTCCATCATCATCACCATCAACATTATTTGGCGCTCATATACTTTACAAAGCCAAACATCATCAGCATCACAATGAAAGTTCAACAATCCTTGAATGAACAATGTAAGGCCGCCTACATGATTAACCAGCAAAACACATTAATATAACTTAATATCCACAAGTGTAAGGAACATTGGAGTGTTTGATATTTCGTATCAAGTATTCAATTGCTATATGTTATGTAGTGGTACAAAACTAACATCAATAATTGGGTGACCTCGTGCGACGCCTCGATGCTTCACGTCTGTGAGCATCACCTACATGCAATGAGTGTTAAGTGCTCCATTCATTTTCATGAGAGATGGGTTCTTACCACTACTCATGAAACGTAGGTCAATGAGCTTGACTCAAAGACTACATAGTTGTGTTTTGATAGCAATATCACTATTTGACTTGTTTTGGAAAATATCTCCTACTTCAATTGCTGATCTTAAGGGGCTTTATAATGAATGGCTCTTAGGGCATAACACTTGTTGTAGGTTTTGCAAATGAAGCTGCAAGAAAAGTGGACTTAACCATCAAGGAAACTCTCTAGTTAAGCGCACTTGAGCCAGAGTAAACTAGGATGAGTGACCTCTTGTGAAGTCTCAGTGCTTCACCTCTATGAGCATTACCTAGATGTAATGAATGCTGCGTGTTCCATTCATTCTCATGAGAGATGGGTTCTTGTGAACCACTAATCATGAAACATGGATTGACGACTTTTACTCAAAAACTACAGAGTTGAACCCTGATAACGAAATTGCAATTTGACTTGCTGTGGAAAATATCTCCTACTTATCAATCGATGAGCATAAGGGGCTTTATAATGAATGGATCATAGGGCACAACACTTGCTGAAGATTTTGCAAATGGGGTTGCAAGCAAAATGGGATTAACGGAGGAGACGTTGTAGTAAAGTGCACTTTAGTTGTAGTACTAGGATGGGGGACCTCTTGAAAAGTCATGGCACTTCATCTTTGTGAGCATTACCCAGATAAAGTAAGTGCTAAGTGTTTCATTCATTCTCATATGAGATGGTTTGTGAACCACTACTCATGAAACATGCGTTAATGAGTTTGACTCATAAATTCCACATTTGAATCTTGATGGCAATATCACAAATTGATTTGTTGAGGAAAATATCTCCTACTTATCGATTGATGGGCTTAAGGGGCTCCATATTGAATGGTTCATTGGGCACAACACTTAGTTGAAGGTTTTGTAAATGAAATTGAAAGCAAAGTGGATTTAACCATGATGGAAACTCTGTTGTTAAGTGTGTTTGAGCTCAAGTAGTACTAGGATGGGTGACTGTTGACACAAAAGTTTGCACCCTTGCCTAAAGTTTTTACCTAAAGACAACCTCGTGTAACATGGAAACAATCTCGAAAGTGCAGGACTTTGCAATTAGAGATTGAGTCTCCAAAAAAGGCCGACTTCCTTACTATCAAGGTGCACCTAACTACTCTTGAGAGGAAAAGTGTCATGTCCCCATTTTGGAGGCAATTTTATTTAATTAATTTAATTAATTAGGTTGTCCAAAATAATGAATATTTTATGGGGATGACTAATTAATTATTTTAATTAAATAAATAAGTGGTATTAAGTTAATTATTTATAAAGTTATCAAATAAATAAATATTAAAAGGTAACTTTATATTTAATTAATTTAATAAAGTGACTTGAATTATAAAATATTTTATAAAGTCACTTAATAGATAAAATAAAATAATGTTCTAGAAGTTTATGGAGAAAGTGGAGAAAAAATAAATAAATAGGCACCCCAGGCTTCATTCTGATCATCCAGTTGTTTATTTTCTCTCTTGACATCAAATTGTGATTCAGTCACATAGTCTATTGTGGAGCCAAGTGGTTTCAGATAGTCAATTGATCTTTGGGAACGAAAACTCCCTTGGATTTGCATAACTGAGGAAGTGAAATATCTTTTGAAGGGTTGCACATTTCGAGGTGATAATTCAGTCACTTCAGCTAGGGCATCATTGGGCCTAAGGCCATTTTCAGCATTTCAGCATTTCAGGAGGCATTTTTAGCAGGGCCGAAATAGAGGAAGCCATTTTAAAGCATAACTGAAAAAAGCAGACCAAAAAAAGCAGGCCAAAAAAGCTGACCCGAAAAAAGCAAGCGAAAAAAGCAATCTGAAAAAGCAGCTCCGAAAAAAGCAATCCGAAAAAGCAGTTTGAAAAAGCAAAAATGAAAAAAGCAACTTCGGAAAAAGCAAGTGGAAAAAGCAGATCGGAAAAAAGCAAAGCGGAAGGGGCAGCATTGTAGAAAATTATTACAGCCATCTACAATCAAGTTCTTCACTTCTCATTTGGCATATTTTCTGAGAAATGTAGGTTTTCAACGGAGTACAAAATATAGCTTCAGCACTTCACTATTTTCATATTGTACTTGTCTTTGTTTGCCATTTGGCATTATTGGTATCAAAGGAAGGCTAGGATTTTGCAATTGAAAGAGCATTGTAATTTTTAGACTATCTATATTGCAAACCTAGAGTTTGATGATCAGCTTATTAGTTTGCATGACAATTGTTTGACAAAATGTCAATTGGCTGTAAGTTCTTTTTTTGGCATAAATAATGTTATAATTTTGCATACAAAGTGTCTATATTAATGCCACTTGGTTGTAAGTGCATTAATGCCATCCTAGGTTGCATCCAAAGTATTTGTCATAATTACTAATTGCTGTAGCTGCATATTGCAAGTTGTTTAAGTCACATATTTGTATTGAATATTGCCAAAATTAGTTGCACATTCATGTTACGTCATTGTTTAGACAATTTGAAGTCTTTGTAAGCATTCTCTTTGATGCAAATCGAAACAAGAGTTATTGCAGCAATCTCAAAAGTTATATCAGTCATATGACTCCTTGCTTGCAAAGTGTTTGACGAAATGTCAAACCACTGAAGTATAAAGATTTTTGGTGTTTGAAGAAGTTAAAACCTGTTGGGGTTATTACAAAAAGAGAGAAGGAGATGTATGAAAATCAAACTACCTAGTCTAATCTAATGGGGGCGATATAGCAAAACAGTTTGTTTAGTCTTATCTCTGCCTAACAATGCACTATTCACCAATACATTCTCAAAATACACTGATTCAACCTTTGCCTTAGTTCAACAATCACATGCAGATCAGGAACCAAATGGATGCTATAAGGAAGGAACTTCACTCTATATCATTCAAGGCCAAATAGACATAGTCATGCAGATTTTAAAGAATGGAAGCAATACACTAACAAAGGCAAGAAGGTTTTGCACTTATATTAATGGGAGAATGAGGTACAGCAGAGAGACATATTCATTCATAGGCAAAAGGAAATTACAGTAGTAGAGCATATGATACAACGGCTATAGAATCAGAGAAAAAAGACCGACCCTTGGAAGAGTTACAAAACTTGCTTGTATAGTTCAAGCATAACTAAGAAAACTTTTGCCCTAAGGCAAAGCTCAACTACTACCATTAAAGTCGCAGAGAACAATCATTGCAAATCTGGGGAACATTTGATCAGGGTACACATCCAAATGCAAAAAATCTGATCTTTGTGTAATGGGCACCCCTGAATGTCCCAAAAACTAAACCAAATTGCTGAAAGGAATTATGTCAAACAGTTTGCATTCAACTTCTTAAAACCCCTTATAACTCTGGAAATCAAACGTTTATTTGTTTGTTGTGTTTCGTGCATGGAATTGGTATCATACAACATAAACAAGAAAGAAACTACAACAATATGCAAAGTGGAAATGAACTGCTGCTAATAAAATTTTATTTTCAGAATTCATAAAACCAAATACATGGCAGATTTATCAACTCACTAATTACTTCAGCAATATTGTCATAATACTCCAGCCCATGCTTACGAACTTGCTGCTACAATACTTTGTCCTCCAATCAGTCCACTACCTTCATAATACCATTCCCTCCAAGCGGCATAAGCGTCGGACAAGTAGTGAAGAAGATATGAGCAAAATATCAAATCTGCCTATAGCCGGAAATGCAACTAAACTGCCTGATAATGAAGCCAATAAGAAAGAATTTCAAAGGCCAAACCCCAAGGGAATGACGTCTAGAATGTTACAAGAGAGGATAGACGTCCTCAAATGCCAAGAACAAAGCTGCAACTCACACACCAATTTCTTCTCATATTCAACCTATCTAATGAAGTTACAAATGCTTCCTTTTATTCTATTCCCACGGGTCCGCTCAACTCATATGGGCAATGTGGGATAAAGATGTGTAATATAAAACATATATTAAAATACCCCTTATGTCTCCCTTGGGTACACATCACCATAAAATAAATATTAAAGTAACACTTTAATATTTTACAATTAAATTAGACGTTACTTTAATAAAACTTCAGGCATTAAAATGTATTAGCAATCGGACTCCAAATAATGCGAGTGATAGCTCATCGGAAAGCTCTCACTGAGGAGTATCGAATCCAATCACCAAAATTGACCTGCACTGTGTCCTGCCGACTTACTAAAAATAGTAAGTATGCCTGAAACTGAGTAAATCAACTTCGTTTTGCCCCAAACTGGAAATGACTAGGCCAAAACACTCCAAGATCCCATTAAACCCTTCGTTAGCCCTCGGGACCATGTAGAACAAGGCTAACGCACACACACTTGGTCAACTGCTAAAATGGGGACATTACAGTCCGCCCCCCTTGAAATTGCTTGTCCTCAAGCAATCTCAATCCAGCCTGCTGAATAACCTGCTCACTCTCCCATGTAGAATCTTCCTCTGGCAGATCTTTCCATCTGACCAAATACTCCTTCACTATCCTATTTCTAAGCTTCCTCTCTCTAGTATCCAGAATAGCCTCAGGTACTAACACAAGCTTCCCCTCCTCATCCAAAGGGGGTAAATCTGCAGAAGGCACTACACTCTGACCAATGGCTTTCTTAAGCCTAGACACATGAAACACATTGTGCACTCGATTGCCCTCTGGAAGCTCAAGCTCATAGGCGACTTTGCCCACTTTGCGAATCACCCTGTAGGGACCATAAAATCTAGGTTTCAACTTTTCAGCTCCGCTCTTCTTGAGCGATGACTGTCTATATGGTTGTAGCCTCAAGTAAACCATATCCCCTACCTCGAAACTGCGCTCTATTCGGTGCTGATCAGCATACAATTTCTGTTGATTCTGGGCTTGTTGTATATTCTCTTTGAGCACTTTCAGGATGTCCTGACTATCTTGCAATAAGTTTTTGGCTTTGGGCACTCTACTGTCCCCCAAAACTAAATCCATGAAGCTAGGTGCTTCATAACCATAGAGTGCCATGAAAGGAGTCATCTTGATGGACATATGATAAGTGGTGTTATAACAATACTCGCCCATATGCAACCATCTGATCCAAGCCTTTTGTTGTGTAGTTACATAGTTCCTCAAATATCCTTCCGCCCATTTATTCACAATCTCTGTTTGCCCATCTGTTTGCGGATGATAACTAGTGCTAGGTGTAAGATCTGTACCACACAACCTAAACAACTCTTGCCAAAAAAACACTCATTAACTTACTATCCCGATCGCTGACAATGAATCTGGGCAACCCATGTAACCTGAATATCTCTTTAAAGAAAAGATCTGCCACCTGTGCTGCTGTGTAAGTGGACGAAATAGCAATGAAGTGAGCAAACTTCGTCAAGCGGTCCACCACCACATAGATGCAATCCCTTCCCTGCACTCGTGGTAAACCAGTGATGAAGTCCATCGAAATACTTTCCCATTTCCTATCAAGAATGGGCAAGGGTTGTAATAAACCTGCAGGAAATGTGTGTTCTCCCTTATTCTGTTGACAAACCACACACTCCCTGACATACCTCTGAACATCATCCTTGAGCCCTTTCCATGAAAACCGCTCTCAGATCTGCCTGTAGGTCTTGAAGACCCCCGGATGTCCAGCTGTGGGTGCATCATGAAATGCCTTCAGTATCGCCTCTCTCAAATGTGATGACGAAATCAAATAAACCCTGTCCTGAACTCTGATCAATCCATCTATCACCTCATAGCGATCATCCTGTATGGTACCTGAAATCAATCCAGAAGCCCAAGCATCTCCGACATACTCTGCTATAATCCGATCTCTCCAATCTCCTGAAATCTCTGCCAGAGCACATAAGTGAGGTCTCCGAGATAAGTCATCAGCCACCACATTTTTCTTACCTTTGACAAACTCTATGTCAAAGTCATAAGCCTGCAATTTAGTCACCCATTTTTGTTGCCGGTCATTAAGATCACGCTGGCTCATGAAGTATTTAATACTGTTGTGATCAGTCTTGATCACAAAACGTCCACCTACCAAATATGATCGAAATTTGGCCAATGCATGCATTATGGCCAACATCTCCCGGTCATAGACAGAATAACTTTTCTCAACTCCTCGGAGCTTCCTACTCTCGAATGCAATGGGATGCTTCTCCTGCATCAATACTGCTCCAATCCCATCACCTGATGCATCACAATGAAGCTCAAAAGGCTTCGTGAAATCCGGTAGAGCTAGAACTGGACATGAAGACATTACCTGCTTGAAATGGTCAAAACACCTCTGTGCTGCCCCTGTCCACACGAAGGCTCCTTTCCTGGTAAGATCTGTCAAGGGTGTAGCAATTTGTGAGAATCCCTTAACAAACCTCCTATAAAAACCACATAAACCAAAGAATCCCTTAAGCTGTGTAAGGTTTGTGGGAGTAGGTCATTCTACAATAGCTCTAATCTTTTCGGGATCAACCCGAACGCCATCTGCACTAATGATATGCCCCAGGTAAAGGAGCTCAGTCATGCCAAACTCACATTTAGATTCCTTGGCATACAATGACTCTCTCTCCAGAATAGATAACACCTCCTCTAGATGATGTAAGTGCTCCTCCCAGGTCTTACTGAAGACCAAGATGTCATCAAAGAAGATCAAGACAATTCTCCTCAGCTGCTTCCTGAATACCTGGTTCATACAACTTTGAAATGTAGCAGGTGCATTAGTTAGACCAAATGGCATAACCATGAACTCAAAGTGGCCATAGTGACATCGGAAGGCTGTTTTCTCAATGTCCTTTGCTCTCCTCCTGATCTGATGGTATCCGGATCGCAAATCAATTTTGGTGAAGAAGCATGCCCCATGCAACTCATCAATCAGCTCATCAATCCTAGGAATGGGATACCTGTTTTTAATTGTTTTCTTATTCAGTGCCCTGTAATCGATGCACATGCGCATCGTCCCATCCTTCTTCTTTACCAATACTACTGCTGAAGCAAAAGGGCTCTTACTGGGCCTGATATGCCCCATCTCCAACAAATCCTTAATCGCCTTCTCTATCTCATCCTTGTGTTTCTTAGGATGACGATAGGGAGTAATCATAACTGGTTTGGCTCCCTCCTCGAGCTCAATAACATGTTCCATCCCTCTGTCAGGAGGAACTCCATGAGGAATATCGCTAAATACTTTAGCGTGTCTATCAAGTATCTTCTGGACATCTAGTGGATGACTCTTTTCTTGTGGCTCTGGTGAAGTTGGCATAATGTGGCACTCTGCCGCCCACTCTATGTCATCATGACGAAAAAGTCTCTGCATTCTCCTCAAGGACACTACTCTGCAACCTCCATCTAAAAGCCCTCTAAGTACCACAGTTCTGCCCTCATGCTGGAATCTCATCTCTAATTTCGCTAGATTGAGTGTGAACTCAACTAGTGAAGCCATCCATGTCATGCCGAGGATGACATCATAATCTCCCATGTCCACAACATAGAACTCATCCTCCAACTCGTAGCCATCTCCAAACCTGATGCGAAGATTAGATATCTTCCGAGTGCATAATAACTTATCACCGTTAGCCACCATGACTCTAAACCCATCATGCTCCTCTGTCTGTAACCCTCTCCTGGCTACCAACTGTGCATCTATGAAGTTATGTGTAGCCCCAGTGTCAATAAGAGATATCACTTTCTGCCCCTGGATAGTACCCCTGACCTTAAATGTGATTGCCTTTTGGGCCCCTGTCAAGCGTGCCAACGATCTATCATCCTTAGGAATGTTGCTCTCCTCTATAGTGTTACCCTCATCTGAATCGGAGTGCTGATCCTCCCCTTCTGACTCTGACTCTTCTGCTGAAAAATACTCCATTTGATTTGCCTTAGCCTTGAGAGAACATTTATGAGATAAGTCCCAAGGCTCTCTACAATGGAAGCACAGCTTCTTCTTTCGAAGTTCATTCAAGGTTTCATTGTCTAGTCCTTTTGATCCTTCTTTGGGTTTGCTATACTCTTTCTGAAATGATTTTTTGTCTTTGTCCTTGCGGTAGGAAGAATCTGTTGAAGGGTTTTTTCCTTTGTATACCGAAGGGGCTAAATCTCGTGTCTTTTTAGTTGCTTCAACTAACGTGAGTGAATCATGTCCCTTCACCCAACCTCGTAATGGATCAGCAAGACCATCACAAAATAACACCACCAATCTCCTAGGAGAGATATCAGTAACAAGTACAGACAAGCGCTGAAACTCGGCAATGTAAGCATCCACAGAACCTGACTGTTTTAACTGTGCTAGCTCCTTGAAATGTAACTCGGGATCCTTAGTGTCAAATCTCCCAATCAATGTTTCGGTGAATTCCTCATAGGATGTAATCTGATTATGCCCCAAAGTCACCATGCCATGATGCCACCATTCATGTGCAATGCCATCCAAGTGCATAGCCGCATACTTGATAGCCTCCTCCTCAGGCATAGGATTTAGCTGCAAGTATGTATCTACCTTCTGCACCCAAGCTCGTGCAGTCATCTTCCCTGAAGCATCATAATAAGGTAAAGAAAGTTTTCCAACTTTCTTCCTCAGCTCAAAGTTTTGATTCCTCCCTCCTGCTTTAGGCATGTGTCTCATCCTCAAGTCCATATAATCTCTAAGAGAAATATCCGCCTGAAACTCTGGCCCACTAGCCTCCCAGTCCCTCCTGAACTGATCCTGTAACTCGGTAATCTGCGGTTCGTTTACTGGATGAACCGGATCTCTGGGTGGAAAAGTGGGTAGAAGAGGTCTCGAGCTCGCAGTCCGTGCTGGGCATGCAACGTGTCTAAAGTTATCAGCCTCATTCCCATTGTTGCCGTGTCCATTATTACCATTAATGTTATTCTCAGGACCATTGTTGTTGCCTTGGCCTTCATGGTTATTGTTTCCCCCGTTGTTATTGTTTCCCTCGTTGTTATTGTTTCTGTTGTTGGCATCACCTGGATTAATATTGACACCCATCTGTCTAGCCATGAGCTGCAACATCATGTCCATTCGCCTATTCTGCTCCTGCTGCATACGCTACCCCTGCTCTAATGTATCCAGTAACTGTCGGAACAGTACCTCCCCCTGATCTGGACCAGCATTTCTGCCTCCGCCTAATCCTATATTCCTGTCATCTCGATCACCCATATTATTGTCCTGATCACAGAATATCTCCTTTGTGTCTGTATGGTTGAATTCAATGTCCCCCTGCACGGATGTACTAGACTGTTTGCTTTGCAAGTCTGAAATCCTATTTTGTCTTGCTCTGGTATCGCGGAAATTATAAGACCCCTGTCGCATGCTCAAACATAAATGCTTAGCCTGTGTTTTTTACTTACTTTTTCCCTCTATCCGGCTGTTCCAAATTCCCTATAAGACCTCCACAGGATGGCAGGACTTATAGCTCTGATACCACTGTAATGGGCACCCCTGAATGTCCCAAAAACTAAACCAAATTTCTGAAAGGAATTATGTCAAACAGTTTGCATTCAACTTCTTAAAACCCCTTATAACTCTGGAAATCAAACGTTTATTTGTTTGTTGTGTTTCGTGCATGGAATTGGTATCATACAACATAAACAAGAAAGAAACTACAACAATATGCAAAGTGGAAATGAACTGCTGCTAATAAAATGTTATTTTCAAAATTCATAAAACCAAATACATGGCAGATTTATCAACTCACTAATTACTTCAGCAATATTGTCATAATACTCCAGCCCATGCTTACGAACTTGCTGCTACAATACTTTGTCCTCCAATCAGTCCACTACCTTCATAATACCATTCCCTCCAAGCGGCATAAGCGTCGGACAAGTAGTGAAGAAGATATGAGCAAAATATCAAATCTGCCTGTAGCCGGAAATGCAACTAAACTGCCTGATAATGAAGCCAATAAGAAAGAATTCCAAAAGCCAAACCCCAAGGGAATGACGTCTAGAATGTTACAAGAGAGGATAGACGTCCTCAAATGCCAAGAACAAAGCTGCAACTCACACACCAATTTCTTCTCATATTCAACCTATCTAATGAAGTTACAAATGCTTCCTTTTATTCTATTCCCACGGGTCCGCTCAACTCATATGGGCAATGTGGGATAAAGATGTGTAATATAAAACATATATTAAAATACCCCTTATGTCTCCCTTGGGTACACATCACCATAAAATAAATATTAAAGTAACACTTTAATATTTTACAATTAAATTAGACGTTACTTTAATAAAACTTCAGGCATTAAAATGTATTAGCAATCCGACTCCGAATAATGCGAGTGATAGCTCATCGGAAAGCTCTCACTGAGGAGTATCGAATCCAATCACCAAAATTGACCTACACTGTGTCCTGCCGACTTACTAAAAATAGTAAGTATGCCTGAAACTGAGTAAATCAACTTCGTTTTGGCCCAAACTGGAAATGACTAGGCCAAAACACTCCAAGATCCCATTAAACCCTTCGTTAGCCCTCGGGACCATGTAGAACAAGGCTAACGCACACACACTTGGTCAACTGCTAAAATGGGGACATTACACTTTGTGAGCCTTGAGAAGACAAAAAAGGCGGCCATTATCACTGATTGGGTAGATGAATGAACCAAGTGGCGGGAGGAGTGGAACTGCATTGAATAAGCATGGAGAACACTCAAAAGTGGCTGCAAGCGATCAAAAGGATCTGATTTGCCATTAAAGAGTTGCTTCTTTCCTTCTCGACATGCCAAGTCAGCCATGTCACCAAGTTAGAAGGAGTCAACCATCTGAACTCGCCACGTGACCCAATGCCCTTAAAGTATCCTGCCATCTCATTCAACTGTTATCTTTATATTGACCTACTGACTACCTCTGATCATGGCTTCGCAGCCTAAAATCCTCTCTAACTGCATGGCCCTGTGAAACCGCAACTGCGAAATTATATTCATTGACATTAATCCTATCACTATTTGATTTACAAAAGAGAAATGTGGGATGTTATGTAGAAGGGACCTGTATAAATCCAAGCAATGGATTTTTGTCTCAAGATAGGGTAGGGTTCATTGCCTTGAGTGCCTTGCAGGCAAAATCCCAAGGACGGCTTAAGGGCTTGGGTTTGTAAACTTTGAGAGAATCTAATACATACTGGTATCTCGGCAATTTGGATAACATAGACCGCTTCCATTATTAAGCTGAATGGTAATAAGATTGGATATGAGACTAAATCTTCACAAGATAAGTAAATTCCAACGTGGGTATGGATATGTATTTACAATGCCTTGGGGGAAATTCCCGAGATGGGTACAAAGATATAGTCCCCATGCTTTGAGGAAGCCTACTTGTAGATTGGTGTCAATTGGTGTCAAGCTCCCCATACTTAAATATGTCAACTCTCGAATGTATTATAAACTATTCATTGTTTCTAATTTTCTTGAATGGAATTGTTATAGATGATTTGTACTGTTTGTTAAACATTGAAAATTGATAACCTCCTAGTTGGGGACACTACAATCTATCATTAACATCTACATAATAAACTGTAGACTTTCTGCAATGATACTAATATTTTGGTTAGGAAAGCTATCAATCACATCAATCTGTATGAATTTATGAAACTTAGTATCATTGAGGATGCCAAATCAAATAATGTTTACAACCTCCAACACTCAATACTCAAAACTTCTTTTCAATATTTACCTTAATTTTTGGGACATAGGGATGTGGGGACAATTGATGCATTTTCAAAGATGGTAAAAAAGTTGCTGGATTTATGGGATAGAAGGAAAATGATTACTTATCAAACTAATAGATGAAAACTATATTACAACTAATAAAATTACAAAAAAAATAGAAATAAGATGAAACTAACTAGCATAAAGCATTGTGATATTGTTAGCAGTACTCAACTATATAGTTTTTCAGTCACACTCATTGAACAGTGTTTTCATGAGTAGTGGCTCACAGAAACCTATCTCTCATGAGAATGAATGGAACACTTACCACTCATTGCATCTAGGTGATGCTCATAGAGATCAAGCACCGAGACTTTGCGGGAGGTCACTGTTGACCATTTTGCAACCCACCCCCCCCCCCCCCCCCCCCGGTTTTACAAATATTGCCAGATCTTATGAAAACTAGGGTGGTAGCCTTGATTCACATCCTTTTGACCATTCACTTATTGCCATGCAAGATCATAGGGATATGTAAAACTTTGATTTCCCCCTTATATCCCTAAATCTTTTATTTCACAGGATATAACCTTAAGAAAATCCAAGTTGTGACCATGCAACTGCCTTTTATTGCCTTGTCGCTATGGTTTATGCCTTAACCTTTAGTTGGACCGCGAAGGTGTGACACAGTTAAGTCCACAGTCATCTTGGCTTTGCAGCGTTTCATGCTAGCATCTAGTTCCGGGTTGCGATGGAGCAATTAACCTTCAGTCACATCGTCACAGGGCCATAAATAGTTCATTGAATGAGGGATGACCAATTCAACCGATATGCACTCCATTGAAGATCCTCAAAGTTTTAAGTCACGACCACATGAAAGGTAAACAGGCTCAGTCAATTCAATTCATTGCATCGTCGTGGATGATTAAGCTTAACTCAAAGTCAGGGCAGCAAAGTGGTGACCCTCTTGTTCGCAGCGTCACTGGGAGTTAATGCTAAACCTTGCTTAGAGTGGCGAAGTCACAATCTCTCCTTTTTCGCACAGTTGTAAGAGGTTATGGACTGACCATGGTTTAGGCTGAAAACCAGCGATTCCATGTTGTACGTGTGTACGCAGGGTTATATGTTGAACCATGGGTTATGGTTGTGACTTGGCGAAAGCTTTTAGCCGCTTTGTAGCATGGTTAAATTGCTAACCCGTAGTCATGGTAGCGAAGCTGCGAAAACTTATAGATCACACAGTCACAAGGTTAAACATCAAAGTTAAAAGTTAAGTAACGACTGGGCAATGGCGGTCAATCTAATAGACAGTTGCACTGTCGCAGGAGTTAGTGGAGAAGAGCAGATGGCAGCCATGGAGCGGTGATCAAAAGTAAGGATAGTCGCAAGTTATCAAGTTGCAGTCAAATCTTAAGTCGTGACTGTGCGAATGGTGATGCTAGCAATTAAGTTCTCATGGATCGCATGGTCTCGAACATTTTATGCCAGCCAGGAAATAAGTTGCAAAAGGGCAACTAGGGCAAAGCAATTGATGTCGTAGGGTCGCAACAGTTAAGAAGCAAACATGATTTCAAGCTGTGACGCAGTGATCAGGCATAGAACAAGGGCAGTTGCAGTTTCGCAGGGCCATGCAATTAGAGAGGATTTTAGGCTGCGAAGCCACGATCAGAGGTGGTCAGTAGGTCAATACAAAGATAACAGTTGAATGAGATGGCAAGATACTTTAAGGGCATTGGGTCACGTGGCGAGTTCAGATGGTTGACTCCTTCTGACTTGGTGACATGGCTGACTTGGCATGTCGAGAAGCAAAGAAGCAACTCTTTAATGGCAAATCAGATCCTTTTGATCGCTTGCAGCCGCTTTTGAGTGTTCTCCATGCTTATTCAATGCAGTTCCACTCCTCCCGCCACCTGGTTCATTCATCTACCCAATCAATGATAATGGCCGCCTTTTTTGTCTTCTCAAGGCTCACAAAGATCAGATTTCTTGCATTTGGATATGTACCCTGATCAAGTGTTCCCCAAATTTGTAGTGATTGTTCTCTACGACTTTAATGGTAGTAGTTGAGCTTTTCCTTAGGGAAAAAGTTTTCTTAGTTATGCTTGAACTATACAAGCAAGTTTTGTAACTCTTCAAGCAAGTTGCTTGAACTATACAAGCAAGGCACTCAACGCAATGAACCCTAACCTATCTTGGGACAAAAATCCATTGCTTGGATTTATACAGGTCCCTTCTACATAACATCCCACATTTCTCTTTTGTAAATCAAATAGTGATAGGATTAATGTCAATGAATATAATTTCTGTATACAATTATATATGTTTAACTTATTTATCTTGAATAAATATATATATCAACCATGTGCGTTCATCTATTAACAGGGCGTTTCAGGTTTCTATACATACCTCTTATAGAATTGTATACATATTTGTATTACCATAACTAGTATTCTGCCTTTTGTACTGATTATGTCCGGCTGATAATAGAGTATAGATATATACTTATTTATATATACTGTATTATTGCTAAAGCAATACTCCACTGTTCTGTATTGACCAATGTTTCTTGCTCTTAAGCCATGCCCACAATTGAATGGTGAGACTGACTTATATCAGCTATTGTAAATGAAGCAACACATCTAATGCCCTTTGGATGATCGCTAGTGACTTTTCTTAACTAATTTCAATCGTAATCCGATCCTGTGTTTTGATTTGACCCGGTGTTGTTGTGTATATCCAATGTAGTCATTGACATTTGTATTGATAGTATTACTTAATATGCCTTTAATACTTATCATGCTACCCCTTAATCAGTTTGGGTATTACTTATCTCTGCAAGAGAATGCTTTTGTAGTATGTAATAATTGTTATTGTATTAATATCATAGTCAGCTATCTGTACCATTATTATTATCCTTCTTATAACCCCAACTGTAATTGTAATGACACTTCTCACTAGCATGTGAACAACATATGCTTCCTCTTAAGTTGATAGTCTTAGTGCCCTGTCAACATATTTGTGATTCATCGTGTTTGCCTCAATTTGACTGATCAGTTATGGATTAATATATAAACTCTTATCGACTATTTCCCTTAGTAACCTTATAAGAGTCACTTAGAATTACATAATAAGTTATATTTGTATTATATTTACTTCACTCAGTCCATTTTTGTTCATCTTAGAATTATATTAACATTATCTAGAATGTGTTTTTATTTATAAGAAAGAATATCATTGATTAACATTGAATAATGTTTACCATTCTTGACTATTTATTATTCATTAATAATATTATTTCATTATTTACTAGCAATGATGAATGTTATCAATATTATTTAACAATAAACCTTATTTCAACAATGGGTCATCACTGTCCTACCCTCCCCATAATTGCTGGTCTTCAAGCAATGTTCGTTTTATACAAGTCTTTCATTGTGAGTAGTTGCACAACTCTAATTAGTCTACACATTCATATCTTTGTTTAATGTCCCCATTTTTGTCAGCATTGGAATTTCAGAGATTAGCCTATTGTTGTGATCCTTGTAAGTTAATTATTGCGGATAGGGGTTCTTTTGAGGCAGTGGCTTGGCTTGGAGGGTCTGGTCTTCTCCACAATTCCGTAAGTTACAGGTTCGTCTTCATTTGGCTCAAATTAGACTTTGTTTGGGCTTAGTTTTATGTGCTTACTATTTGTGGTAAGTCAGTTGTTGATTGACATGGATCCTTTCTATTTTTGGAAAGTGCATTTGGTCACATGAAGAAATAATAGGTATAGCTCCTACTTCAGATGGCATATTTAAATGAAGAGTATTTTGAGAGTTATTATAGTTTTAATGGCCAAATTATTATTAAATCATTAAATGGCTTATTATAAAGTTATAATTTAACTTTATAATTTCACTTAAATTGAGGGTTGAGCCATCACTGGAAGGGGCCATTTATTTAATTAGTCATAAGCCAAGTATTAAATAAAAAAGGGCAAGAAATCGTTATTCATTAAAAGAATCTAATAGAAGCTTCTAATTAATGTCTTGAGTGGAATTTCATTTGGGAAACAAGTAATTTTTGGCTAAGTCAAAAGGCACGAATTCGAATTCAAATTCATCGATCATAAAATTCAAATGAAATTTGACAAGGGTAAAAATTCAGCAAAAAAAAATGAAAATTAAGTTTTAGTTATATATATTTATGTATTTTGATATATTAGTAGTATATCCACAAAATTGTCAAAATAGTTATACATTGCTAAATAATGTAACTACATAACTCAATATCAATTTAAAATAAAATACTATTATATTAAATATCATAAAATTTGGATGAAATTCGAAAAGAGTAAAACTTTGTGGAAATCTGAATCTCACGGATGAAATTCAACGAATCTTGTGACTTAGGTTTTTGGAGATTATAATTATGGGATCATTGTCAAAGGAAAGGCATAAGATCATTTGTTAACCTTATTTTGCTTTTGTTGTCTTTGTGACACTTTTGAACTCTAGGGTTTCTTTGCCCTTGCTAAAGTATAATGTCATGTCCCCATATTTATAAGATTTAATGATAAATAAATTAATAATAAAATAAATAATACTAAAGTATAATATAATGCATTATTATTATAATAAATATAATAAAGGAGAACAATATTAGAATATAAAAATAAGATATGTGTGTGTGTAATATAAATATAATTATAGTTATAGTTATAATAAATATAATATTATATTTATAACTAAATAATGAATTTGAAATATGATCATAAACAATTATAACAAATAAATGGATAATAATATAAGTATTGAATCTTACATCATTATAAATATATTATCATAGGCTAGAATAATTAAAGACTAAGAGAGAGGTCTAATAGACTCTATTATTGTATTTCCGTAATTAACTGTGATACGTCACTGAAGGGAATCATTGTTATGCAGCGTTATAAGGGATACACTCTAATAAAAGACACATCTATTCACTGCATTGTTTCAATCATGATTCGCAGGTATAATATGAGGGTCAATTCACTATCGCAAGGGCATTGAAGATTCTCATCATTTTTGGAAGTTCACTTTCTATTGTGGCAGACCATTATAGCATACATCAACGCAGAGAAGGGAGAATAGGTGTAGGAAGCCAATGAGGAGTATGCCGCCTATGAGGTAGGAATAATTAATAATGAAGAGTCAAAAAGTCGAATGTGCAGATTTTATCTTATGTGGAAACTAAATAATAGGAAAGGCCTACGCACAAAGAGGGGATATTGAACTCAGCACTGACGTGATTGAATAGTCAACAAATAACAGAAGTAATCAACGTGTATTCAATTTACATTCAATAACCAGCATCACTAAGGTAGGCAGGAAACCATTTTTTCAATCCAATATCGAATCTATCAACAATAATTGGTAATGAGAGAATCAAAATTGACTCATCCAAAGATGGAATAAGGCACAAGATATCTATCGACGATTTGGAAAGAAAGAAGAACACAATCATATTAATGAGTCTACATAATAACATGTAACTAAATTAGAATTGCCTGCTCTCTATACATAGAAAGTCACCCGAGTTATAGAATCATCCAGTCATTGAGGACTGTAAAGAGAGATTGCAAGGGGTTGTATCTACCATGCATGCCTGCAAACCATATATTGAATATAGAATTCCAATCTCAAGTCAAGGAAGTGAACATAAGGAGTTTAAGATAATGTTATATCTCACAATTGAGAAATCTATCATTATTATCTTGTTGTCGGGTCTTCTGTTTGCTGGGCGTTCTTATCTCTGATTTTTGGGGCGTTCGCATCTGAATTTGTGCAAGGGTAGTCAGTGCTCTCTGGACGCCCAGTCTCTTGGTATTTGGTGTGGCTTTCTCTTCAATATTAGTTCTGAAACGGATGCCTAAACCTCTGCTTATAGGCGGCAATTAATCTGCAATAAATCAGTGCACAGTTGCGTGAATGTGAACGCCATCATTCTCTGAAAATATGCAAGTTCCCAATGAACTTCCCGAGACGGGGACGTCCCCATCCCCGAAACGCTGACTTTTTTGGGGACCCTTGTCCCCAGGGAACATAGTTCTGTACCTATTTCGAGAATTTCCCTCAAGGCTTTGGAAATGTATACCTTTACCCATCTTGGAATTTACCTATCTTGTGTGGATTTACTCTCATATCCAATCTTATTACGATTCAGTCAAATGACAAAAGGAGTCAGTGTATTGCAGGTTGCGTAGATATCAACTTGCAATGGATTCCCTTCAAAGTTTACAGATCCAAGCCCTTAAGCCTTTTTTTTGATTATTTGCCTACAAGGCACTCAGGATTGTTGATCCCTACCCTATCTTGGAAAGAAGGTCCAATGCTTGGGTTTATACAAGCCCCTCCAAGCCCCTCCTTAATTACATCCCAGACTTCTCTTCTGTAAATCATATAGTAATATGATTCATAGTTTAAAATTTTGGCGAAATATCGCTAATCTCATGAAATTTTGCAAAGCATAGACCTCATCGAGTATATCATGCAATGAATTGGCAACGAGAAATCGTGGCAACTATTTTGGAATATATTGTGCTAAAAGCAAAAAATCACAGGTAGATATCCTTGAAAAGTCGTTAGGGCAAACGATTTCAATTTAATATTATGTTAAAAATATACGCGACCTCATCTCTCGACTCTCATTTATCTACTTCGCAACCTAATCTCCCAACTCTTATTTGTCTGCATTCGAAACTTACTCCCTCAATTCAAGTTAGCATCCAATGACAAGTAAGAGATCCTTTGAGTTGGCATTCGACAACACTAGCATCACAGAATAAATTTGTTTGCCTGATTTACAATTTTTCCCACTTTCCAAGTATGTTCAGTAGTATTTTGTAATGTTTTTTTAAAAAAATTAATATATTTTGTTATTAATTTGTGTAGAATTTAATTTATTTTGTAACAGTAAAATCAAAATATATATTGTTTGGGTAAATAATTAAAAATTAAAAATACATAAATAGAATGTATTTTAATTTTTTAAATTTTCTGTAATAGTATTTTATTATATATATAATTTAACAATTACTAGATATTGTACTGTAATTTGAATTTACCGTATTTTAAATTTACTATAATACTAAATTACTAATAACTTTGATTAATATATAGTGGATATTTCAAATCATTTTATGTGCTACAAAGTTCGGTGTGTGTGTGCAATTTTAAGAATATTTTAAGAAATTATATATTTTGCCGAAACCGAATTTTTCAACTATGATATTAGGATTGATGAATATAATTTTTGTATACAATTATAAATATTTGACTTTTATATATATATTATGTTTGTTCATCTATTAACAGGAGTTTCTGGTTTCTTATTTCTTTACATTCCTGTTATAGAATTGATAAATATTTATATTACTATAACTGGTATTCTGCCTTTTGTACTGATTATGCCTGACTGATAGTATAGAATCTAGATATATACTCATTTATAAATACTATAGTATTGCTGAATCAATATTCCACTGTTTTGTATTTTCCAATGTTTCTTCCTCTTAAGCCATGCCCCCAGTTGAATTATGAGACTGCCTTATATATCACCTATCATGAATGAAGGAACACGTCTAATGCCCTTTGGGTGATTGCCGTGACTTCTCCTAACTAATTTCAATCATTATCCAATCCCATGTTTTGATTTGACCGGCTGTCGCTTTGCATATCTGACATAGTCATTAACATTTGTATTAATAGTATTACTTAATATGCCTTAAATATTTATCATGCTACCCCTTTATCAGTTTGGGTATTACTTATCTCCATAAACGAATGCTTCTGTAGTATGAAATTATTGTTGTTGTATTAATATCATAGTCAGCTATCTCTACCATTATTATTATCCTTCTTATAGCCCCCAATTGTACGTGTAACAATACTTCTTGCTGGCATGTGAATAACATATGCTTCCTCTTAAGTTAATAGACTTAGTGCCGTGTCAACAAATTTGTCATCCATCGTTTTTGCCTTAATTTGACTGTGATCAGTTATTATGGATTAATATATAAACTATCATCAACTATTTCCCTTAGTCAGTAACCTTGAAGGATTCACTTAGAAGTATATAGTAAGGTATATTAAATAAGTATTGGTATTATGTTTACTTCACTCAGTCCATTTTGTTCATCTTAGAATTATATTAACATTATCTAGAATGTGTTTATATTTATAATAATAATAACATATTGTTATCATTTGATTAACAATTAATATTTTTAACTATTCTTGAATAATTATTATTCATTAGTAGCATTATTTGATTATTTACTAGTAACATTGAATGTTATCAATATTAGAATTCACCTATAAGGTGGCTAAAGTTTATTGAATCTTATTTCAACGAGTCATCATATAGGTCCTCTTGAGAGCATCAAAGACAAATGTGGAATCATATTATTAGGAGCTCCAAGTATCAGAATGTAGCCAATTCATAATCATAGGACAACTTATCGCTTTGGTAGTTTGATTAGAAAGATCGAGAGTAACAATGGTGAAGAGTTGCAGATAAGGGTAGGAACTAGCAAACATTAAGGATAATGCTGTTTTGCCTAACTCTAATTAGTATCAGTCAAATATTGATGTCTATGAACAAGATTTTCTTGTTAAGGTTTTTAATATCTGGAGTACTTTCCTATAATCATCTTAATTAGCAGTCTTTAGAATATTTACTTTTCTTCCTTGTATCAAAACATGTTATCTGTGGATACCCAACAAGAGTTCCTGAAAGTAGTTTTGATTCCTGGAGTATTTCTCATTTGAAGTGACAGTGATTGCAATAAGAGGATCACATGTACTAAAAGAAAATGGGAAGAATATGACATACCAAATCCATATCCAACAGTTGACCACAAGAAATAGCCATTGAAAAGGCCCTTATGTGTTGACCAATCATATCTGCAGCATCCAAGATGATCACATAATCAACGAAAAGCATTTAACGGTTGAAAAAAACTGCAGTATTTGCAGAGCATATTAATATTTAATAAATAATTTTATGAAATGCTTATAAATTTGACTTGGTTCCAAATGGTGAATTCCCCATTTGTACGAACTAATATTCCTGGCATTAAAAGAAAAATATTGGAGCAAGAACAATAAGATGGACATCATAAGAAAAACTTAACATGGATTACATATTTACATGATTGAATATTCAATGCCATTTAAGCAGGTTCCAGTACTTCTCAAAGCATCTTTCAAAAACTCTTAATCATTATTTGACCAAAACTTATGGCAGGGAAAAATAAAATATCTCAGAAATTTGTCAGATGGTTATAATAAATGCTATGTTCAACTGTATCTGGGATGGGGGTAGTAAGAAACGATGGGATGCATTTCCAGGATGGCAAGGGAGGGGTGGACTTGTTTTTGTTACATGGTTGAACATTCAATGACATTTGAACAGGTAACTGTAGTTATCAAAGCATCTGTAAGAAACTCTTAATCATCATTTGAACAAATTATATGGCACTGAAAAATAAAAAATCTCAGCATAATTGTTACAGGGTAAGAAATAATAAATTCTATAATGTTTCTCGGATGGGGACAGCATGTAATGTCCCCCTTTCAAAGGCTTAATTGAAGAAGTACTATTGAACAATAATAAAAAATTATTATTATTAAAAATACTATTTTAATAAGATATCAAATTATTATTGATATAATGACAAGATAAAAATGATATGATTACATAAACTATAATATAATTATAATATATAATTATATTATAATGTGTCTACATTAAGTAACTAAATATATTTATCAAAACTTAAAAATGAAAAGTTTACCTATGATTATAATCTAAATTTAATAGGAAATATTCAAACAAATAATAATGTCATCAAATGATAATATTAAATATGAGATATTAGTCCCATTAATCAATATAAATTCAAAATATGATAATAATCATAATAACAATAATTAATATCATTACCAGATAGCAATTATCATTATCCATGATAATAGATTAACTCCTCAACATATGCTTGAAAGGTGCGTCTCTTCAACATTTAAGATTTGCAAGATATATTATGGGGTTCGGACTCCTTGGAAGGATCATCATGGGAAAAAAAATCAAGTATTCATCCACAGATTTCTGTACCTGCCATCATCTTCTTCAGCACACAAAAATATAGTCACATAAATAGTGACATGCTCTGTGGAAATTTATCATTAAGGAAATTAGAAGTATAACTCTCATTCACAAACCCACGTACAAATCATGAAGTACAGACAATACGCATAAGCGAGGATTATCTAGCAGCAGATGAGGCTTATATGATTCTTGTTGGCAGTTCAAACAGAAAGAAAGGACATTGATCGGAGTCATACCCACGTGAAGGTTACACAAAACAAAGCGTGAAAGTGCAGTCCACCAACATCTGAGTCAACCAAGGGAGAGAAATAAGACATTGCATATTAAGGATCCCATATTCCTGAATCTCATAAAAAGTCAGCAAAGAACTGTTGATGGTAAGGAGATCAAGCATTTCGAAGCAGCAATAAGTTCAAGAGAACAATGGAGAGTCAACAAGAAAGTGTTGGGTCATCACCTAATACGAAGAATATGTCCAACAAACAACTTGGAGGGAATACATACAAACGATCCTAAGAGAGTTGTGATTAAATACGAAGAATATGTCCAACAAACAACTTGGAGGGAATACATACAAACGATCCTAAGAGAGTTGTGATTAAATACATGCAGTGATAATACACGGCAACAATGTCTGGATAGGGAACATCAGATAAAAATGAATTAGGGGCCTGCATACTTAGAAAATGATCAGTCGCTGAAGGTCTTGATTAAGAGGAGAATCAATTATATTACGCCCATCTTATGGATGACATACATGAAATGTGAATATGGAAAGTCACCGAGCATTAAGACGGTGAAATTAAAAAATACAGAACTCACCACTAAGAACTCAGCACAGAGGAAGACATTGGACAGCAGCAATTTAATTAATAGCACTACACATAGGGTTAACCAATTATAATGGATCGATAAGAAGATATTCAATGTTAATAAAATATATGAGTTGTGACATCACCAGTTCAGATTATATCATAACAGTGATTCAGAAAAGGAGGACAGAATAATAATAGAGAGCAGTAGCATGGTCACCATAAGTGAATTCAATCTTATACAACATAGCAGGGATTAGAAGACTGAGAAGCTATTCATATTTATAGAGTTGGACAAACAGAACTGATAGAATAGAGAAACAAGAGAACTAAAAAGGGAATATTGAGAGTTAAATAATATATAATTCTGAAAAAGACCAAAGGCTTAGTCCTTATTTTATCAATTCAGAAGGGGAGGACATTACATGTGTTAATAACAAAGAAGTAATTTATCACAAATGGGGTTTCTTCTATTGTCCAAATACAATTAGAATATAATTTAGTGAAGGATAGTCCCTTGCAATGAGGAATTAATTTTGAACTTGAGACCATAAGAGGGGGGGTCATTACACAGAAAGAAATAAAATAACATATTCCCAGGATGGCAGGGGATGGGAGATATTTTTCCTGAGGGGTAAGTGGGGCAGCATTGAAAATTAAGTAAATTAAAATTATTAAAATTATTATTATATCATCATATTCATTATAGAGCCATATTACATTGGAGATAAATTAAGAATTCACATGAAATTCAATGCACAAATCAGCAAAAGTTTATTGTTTTTATAGTTAGTATACATATATAACAAGTAAAAGCTTAGTTGGAACAATCATCAAGTATTTGGCGAGTTTTTTAAAAAAACTCGCAGAGACAGCAGCCCGCACGCCCAGCAATATAGGGCAAAAAATATTTTTTTTGCAATGCCAGTTGTATTTGTGAGTTCTAGAGGCTTGAGGTGTGGAGAGAAGAAGGCTCGGACGCATTCTTAGGTCATTGCAAGTATTTCAAGGGAGATTTGAGTGGATTTGTAGAGGATTCTAGCCAGTTTTAGAAGAGAAATCTCTTCCTAGGTAGGTTCTTTTTATCATAGTTGGAAAACTTTTACTTTTTATAGTTTTAAAAAATGTTCTATTGTTTTGTTGTTGTTTGTAAATTAATTCAAATCATTTAAGACCATTTTAACTCTATGTTTGAATCATTTGAAAGCCATTCAGCTCTATGTTTGGAAAAAAAAAAATGTAAGATTTTCTAAAACAAACCCTAGTAATTCATTTAGTTTGTTTAGTTCATACTCACAGATCTAACTTCTAAGTTCTAAGTTCTAACTTTCTTTTCTCATTTTTCTAACAATTTTTGTGTAGGGCAGCAGTTAAGCATTAAAAAAGCATGACAAATCCATAGGAAGAGTGGCCACAAACACCATGCCCATCTAGATATATAGTTACTCGGCCTAGAAATGCAAGAGATAAGGCATGGCGGTTTGCCTATGAAGCTCCAAATGATGTTGGGAAGGTTATATGCATTCCATGTGAAAACTTATTTCTGGAGGCATAAACTGCTTCAAATACCACCTTGCGGGCATAAAGAAACATGATTAAAATCCTTGTCTCAAGGTAACTCGAAGAAAAATGATTCATCAATGCCCTACTTGTAGCTGCTAAAGAGAAAAAATTGAATAGGGGGAGGACGAAATTAGCTATGAGGGCAGCCATAGCTGAATCTCACGGAGCTACTTTTGATATGCAAGAAGAAGAAGTACTTGAGAACATATCGAGATCTCTTCGTGGCCCCCAAATCGGCAAACAAAGTGCCTCTTTTGCCAGTTCCACTTCTACATTTCCTAGTTCTTCATTACCATCTGCATCAGGGATAGGGAATTATTTTGTGTCCAAGAACACAGCTGGATCAAAGCCATCATTAGATGGCACTGGATGGAACAAGGAGGTGCATGAGCAAACTGATATTGCAGCAGCTGATTTTTGGTTTTTCAACAATCTCTCAATGTATGTGGTTGATAGTCCCTATTGGTTGAATTTGATGAATGTGATTTCAAGATTAGGCAAAGGGTACAAGCAACCTTCTTGCAAGAATTTGAGTGGAAGGTTAATATTTTACTATTTAGTAATTGTAAATAACTGTGATTAACTTCAGTTCATTGTTATATGTTAAATCTTAATTGTTATTTCCTATTTTTTACTAACACTTTATTACACCTAAATTTTGTAGGTTGCTTGACAATGTAGTTGATAGAGTAAGAGTACTGATAGAAGACCAAAAGAAAGAGTGGAAAAAATATGGCTGCACCATTTTATTTGATGGGTGGACAAATGAAAGAAGTAGAACCATTATTAATTTCTTAGTTGCTTGCAAAGATGATGTGGCGTTTTAGAAATTTGTTGATGCCTCCAACAAAGTGAAAAATGCACACACGTTGGCTTTAATGTTGGAGAATGTTGTCATGGGGGTGGGAGTAGAGAATGAGGTGCAAATCATCACAGATAATGCAGTAGCATATGTAGCAACAAGTAAATTTAATTTTTTATGTTCAATATGAATCATCAATGTAATGCTATGGTATTATTCAATTTAGATTTGATGTAAATATGGAAAGTTTGTAACTAATTATTTATTTTTTATTGATCTTTTAGGTACAATCCTCCAAGAGAGGCATCCCACACTTTTTTGGTCACCTTATGCAAAACATGTCCTTGACCTTCTTTTGGAGGACATAGGAAAGCTTGATTGGGTGAGTCCAGTTGTGGAAGATGCTAGGCGAATCACCAAATATATCTATAATCACCCATGGGTTCTCAATTTGATAAGAAACACCACTAAAGGCAAAGATTTGGTGAGACCCGTTATGACAAGGTTTGCAACAGTGTTCTTTACGTTGCAAAGTATTCTCGACCACATATTAGCTCTGAAACAAATGTTTGTGTGTGCTGATTTGGTTGCTTCACCTTACTCAAATAAGCCCGAAGGAGAGGTTGTGGCACATATGGTCTTTGATGATAGTTTTTTTGTAAAGGCGAAGGAGATTGTGGAGGTAACTTCAAAAATCAAAACATTATTTTTTTAGTTGATTCAAGTTTCATTATTAATTCGTAACTTACTATGTTATTAACTAATTTGTATTTTTCAAATTTCAAATGTAGATGTCTATGCACCTGGTTAGAGTCTTGTGCATATGTGATGAGCAACAATCCCCAATGGGAGGTCTTTATGAGGCCATGGATAAGGCAAAAGAGGCTGTTAGAAATCACTATTATAAGGACAGACTCATATTTGACCCCATTTGAGAAATAATTGATAGGAGGTGGAATAATATGCTCCACCAACTCATTCATGCAGCAGGCTACTTCCTCAACCCCAAATTCAGGTACTATGATTATCCATAAGATTTTACTAAGACTTCATTTTACTTTACTTTTTAAGGTTGTGTAGTAAGACTTGATATCATTTTCCATTTGTTTTAGGGTTAATGATTCCTACTCACATTCTAACGGAGAGGTCATGGAAGGTCTCTCTAAATGCATTGAGAGAATGATATCCATTGAAGCGGAGAGAGACCTTGTAGTGACCGAACAACAAGTCTATGTGGAATTGAGGAGTAATTTGTTCTCTTCTATGCTAGCAAAGAGAGCAAGAGCTACTCAAGCACTAGGTAAAGCGTCAAACTTTAAAACTTTTGCAAATTGATAAGTTGTGTTTTTTATTATCTTTTTTCATTTCTTTATAACTTATTATATTTTGTTTTGCAAATGGTTGGTGGGCAAGTTGGGGTGGCCATACCCCAATTTAAAGAAATTTTCTCTCAAAGTCTTGTGCCAACCTTGTAGCGCATCCCATTATGAGTGCAATTAGAGCTTATTTGAGTCCATCCACACAAAGAAAAGAAACAGAATGACTCAAAGACGACTTAATGAGCTTATTTATGTGAGCTATAATCTTAAGTTGTGCATAAAAAGGTCACAGAGTTCAGCACTACCTAATCCACTTGATCTGGAAGAAATAAATCTTTATTTTAATTGGACAAACAGGAGCTAGGTCCATTGTTTTCAACGGAAGAGATCGTTGATTTGGACAGGCAGACCATGGAAGGGGGTGCTGGAACAGATTTTCATTTCACAATGGATGACATTGAGGATGAGGACGATAATGATTCAAGCTCAGAGGAGGGATTACCAGTAACACATATAGGAGTTACATCCTTTTCCAAGATGTTGAGCCACTTAGTAGGGATGTCGAGTGATGAGGCACAGCCACAAACTTCACAATCACGCAGCTCACAGCCAATCCCAGTGCGGGCCACTTCTTCGAGGACTAGACCCCCTCGCTTTCCTACTAGTACAGCTGGAAAGAGGAAGATGTGATTGTATTAATGTATTCAGTATTTACTTCTAGTTTGATAGATTGAACCTATTCACTATTTTGCTTCCCGCCATCAACATTTCACATGAGGATGTGATTTTGTACCCACTATGCATTTATATGTATCTAAACTCTGCTTGTTTCTCTTGTGTTCTCTTTAGTTAACTTATTAGATGCATCTTCTCATTAAATTTTGCAAAAAATTTGTATTTTTAAATAAATTTCAGAGGTTTTTTTAGATTCCTGAGTTTTTCACAATTAAACTTTTGGGGGGCTTGGCAAGTTGTTTCCTAGTCCGAGTTTTCCAACTATGAGTAAAACAATGATGCACCTCAAAGATTTTTTTTCAACTCTCAACCTCATAATTGCTGGAATATCCTTCTCTTTCAGGACATACTAAGCTGAAAGGAAAAGGACAAGAAAAATAGAGTGGAATGAAACCCTATATTGATATCTATTGTTAAAAACAGCTTGTCAGTTGTAAGTTACAGACATCAAAATGAAGCAAACACAAGGTTTGCTCCTTTCCCAAAATTGACCAGACTGCATCAAAGTTAGTAGCACTTTTTCTCCCCATTACAGAAAAGTCTAATAGGTTTTCTTGCGACAAATGCATTCAGACTGATAAAGGCAAACTTTATCTTTAAAAATAATGGATGATCAAAATGGATTGTGCCAACTTTTTAGTATATTCTCATTGCATCTGTTTAAAACATTATTAAATAATAAATGCAAATGAAGGAGTTTATTCAGGATCCCCAAGATATGCCATCTGTACTTACCATTCTGACCTGTTTTAAAACATTCTATATCTCAATCCTAAGTTTATATCAATTTCGAATTTTAGCTACAAAAATTTCATAGCAGCTGATTCCAGACATGTTCATTGACTATTATCTTGAAGCATATTTACTTTCTACTTTCCTGTTTGTAGAGGGCCTAGACGTCCCCAGGATGGCAAAGGATGTCCCCTACTATCCCAGTGATGGCTAGATGTTCCCCCCTTTACTGAAAGTTTCTGATCAGGATAGGGGTTCGGGGACTGCAACAGAGACACTTCTAAGGCATCCACATCATCCCCAAACTGTATCAGAAAAGGGGGATTCCCAAAAAGACCCAAGGATGCATTCCCACGTAACATAGCAAGCATTATATCGTGGAACAACGAAAAATGGAAATGAAATATGGAAATGGAATAAGCAGGTTGGAATTGGAGAAGAATTAAGAAATAAACATAAATTAGAAACAAAGAATGGCAATCAAGATTAGCTAAGGAACAATTAGGAAAGTGGAAGAGACATCAGTCTTGAGAAGATATATTAAGAAGTTGTGAAGTACATTTGAAGGGAGCAAAAGTATATATCAGACTTACGTTTTCAGATCTACAAATGAGAAAATAAAGGGGAAGATCATCAAAGAAAGGTTGAAGACATAATTGGAAGAAGAGCTTAAAATAGAATTGTAATAACTGAGAAGAGTATATGCAGATTTAAAATAAAAAAATATGCAGATATAAAAGAGATGTGTATGCAGAGATAGAAGAATACACTGATGCAAATTGAGAAGGAAAGTATATGCAGACTTCAATGAATATGAAGAGAAGACACAATTTTGAAGGTGTAAATCACAAAGAATTAACGGAGAAGAAAATAAGTGATTCCTTAAAAAGCTAAGTTATGAACAATTGTGACTCACCCAAAGGGTGCTAATTGTGAAAGGTTGTAACCATTAAAAGGCAGGCATGATGAAGAGGTGTGACTCTTCCCCACATTGGACGATATAAAGGGAAGAAGGTTTCATTTGAGGAGAACATCTAAAGGAGATCAATTCTTGAATTATATATTATTCTCAAGGACAACAATGAAAAGTGGCGACTCAACTCATATGAAAGCTGGTGGCCCTCTACCAATGATGTATAAAGGAGAACTTATTCCAAGCATGGAAGGATCTCTTATCACTCATCGCCAATGAATCCACAAAAGCAATTATCAAATGAAGCAAACAATCAATCAGAAAATTACTCTATTAAATCAGCATACAATCAATTCACCAATATATAAAACCAGCACTTGTTGCACCATCACTCATCAATGATCTCTTATTCAAAACAATTCATTCAGTCAATCAATCATTCATGCAAATATCAATCATCAGAAAACCACACAAATATAAGGATAGCAAGAAGACATTCAGCAGATCAACAAGAACCGATTCTGGTAAGTAAGGAATTCTAAGCTAAAACATCTATTCATCAATCAGAAAATGCATCAAAGGAATTGATAATCAAATCAGGCTTAAAACAACAATATGATACCATTTCAGATCTTCCATTTGGTGTGGGTGTGGGTGTGTGTGTGTAGTTTATGGATAAATAGATAATGTTTCTCATTTTTTTGATAGGTGATAATGCTCATCTCTTTCTGTATATCCATATGATCGAACATAAAATATGCTCGTCTCAGATCGGTTTTGTAGGAAGGATTGGGGGTGTAAGAGGAGGGTTGTAAGAGGGTCAATAAGTAGGCCACCCCAGTGATGGCCAAATAACTAGCTTCTAGGACCAAGAGGGCTTTATTATCAATCCACTCTTGGGCTTAGATGAAAGAGCCTAGAATCCTCACACAGCCTTTGTCCAACTCAACAATGATGACACTTGCCTTTAGGAGGATGAGGAATAGATAGGGAAAGGAAGAACAAGCAACCCACTAAGTAGGCCACCTCAATGGATGTCCATATAACTACCCACTAGAGCCATGAGGGCTCTGGCATTTACTCCACTCTAGGCTTATAGTAGATATTGCTTTGAATGGACTTATCAACTTGTCAATGCCCAATGCAACCACTAGACTTATAGAAAACATGTTGCGGTTTAGCCATGTCACGAATCCCAAAGGAGAACGTTGGCGGTTAGTGCAACAATCCTCCCCTCAACATTACCCAAAGAGATCTGAACCTATGACCAAGCTCTAGTACCACTCGTTACAAGCTAGGGTTGTCGTTGCACCAAAAGATTGACTTCTCAATTACCAATACAACCACTAGACTCATGGAACATAGGAGGCAGTTAAGCCATGTCAGTAATCTCAACGGGGAAGGTTGGTCATTATTCCAATACTAACATGTTCATTCCTCCAAACCAACCCTAATCTGTGTGTATAATATTATAGATATGTATGAATGTAATGTATTTTGTCTAGCCATAATAATTAGAAATATATGTATGTGTGTGTTACATGCATTATGTTTGCAAATTTGAATCCAAAACCACATTGTTTAAAGAGACATTTTTGTGGTGTGATTTAACTCTACACCTAATTTGTTGTACTTGTGATTCTAGGGAAAAAACTCTATCGAAAATTTGGAAGGCGGTATTTACACTTTTTGTGATTTACAATTGTTATGGGAATTTTAATTATTTATCCCACTCTACTATGCTACATATTACAACGTTGGATTTGATTTCTGACCTACTTTTATGCTAATGGTAAATGGTAGTGCTTGAGTCTCCAATCATTGATGTGGGCTGGTTTCATATTGCCATCCAGTTGTTTCAATCTTACTACTCTAGCATCCTTTGTCTCATGGATGTAATATGGTCCCAACCATTGCAATTTTACCTTCCCCTATAAAGATTCTGCAAATTCTGTATTCTTTGAATCAGACTTTTACTTCAGTCCTTGATAGCTGAGAATGGTCTTCTAATATTCTGAATATTGAATAAGTTGACACTTATATTTCTGATCCAATATTATATATTTCTGCAATAGATCAGTATGATGATATTGCTTGAGGAAATAGCCTTAATTGTGTAATATGTGAAGAACACTGAACTTCTCTAATGCTGATACAATAAGGAATAATCAACCTTTGATTGAATGAGAGTATCTTTACTATTAATTGCAGGATATTGATGCTTAGAAAAGCAAACTTAATTGTTACTGTGTGTCCTCCAACTGCACTGAAACCTCCCTATATATCCTTACTAAAGGGTATGTCCCTCAGAGGGACATATCCCTTCCTAAACTAGCATTAACTAATTTTCCTATAAGTCAGCGATCTTGGAAGATAAACACAATAACATCTAACAAACAATGTGTTAGCTTAGTTAAGGGTTATGTTGATGTGAGTTTTTGTACCACTACATAACATATTAGTAATTGAATATTTGATATGGAGTATCAAACACACAATTCCTCTCTTGAAAAGTTAATGCTCATGGGATATGAGAATAACTCTAATGTTCCTTACACTTGTGGATACTCGCTCAGTTTTATCAATGTGATTTGTTGGTAATCACGTAGGCGGCCTTACGCAAATTGTTGAGGATGACTTGGACTTTGGTGAGATGATGGAGATGGTGGTTCGGTGTGAATGCTAGATGATGTTGGTGGGAAAGTAATGATGGTGTAGGGTGAATGGTTCTTAAGACTGGTATCTTTCTAACTCTCTTCCTCTAAATTCTAAGTCCTAAACTTCTTGCTATCCTACTCCTACTCCTATGGATGGAAAACTAGTAAATGGACTGGGATCGAATCTAATGAAAGTTAACCAACGGCTCCACTTCCATAGATACAATGATTCAAAGGAAAAATGAACTAGTTTGCCACACAAGGTTTCCCAACAAGCCACTAGGATGCTAGTGGTCTAGTATTGATCCCTATCAAACATCTACTAATGCTACCATGCAACTATCCATCTATTTTAGTCCTACTTAGCAACTTGAAATGAAACCAACTTTAACAACTTGAAAAAGAAATTTTACTCTAACTACTTGGAAGTAGAAACCATGCAATAATACCAAAGGCTCTTAATTACCATGCAAGTCACAACAATGAGAAAGAAACAACGAATTTTGGCATTATCTTTGCAACAATTTTCTTTGACCATTACAAATGAGAGCAAATGGCCTTATATAGAGGCCGAAATTTACAACCAACGATAGAGATAAAGAGGCAAAATCGACGATCCAGATTGAATCCTAGAAACCCTAATTAGGGTTGCCACCCCATCAGCCAATGAGAAGACGCCACCTTGTCAATGAACCAATGAAAAAAGTGTAAAAGTGGCAACCAATGAGAAGGCACCAAAATAGTGGCCAATCAGATTTAGACACTTGTCCTATCCTAGAAGAAAGAGAATTTGCCACTGGGGCTTACATCAAATGATCTTCTAATATAACTCTCCCTTTTTCTTTCATTCTTTCAGCTAAGGCAATGAATCTAGCTAGTCTTTTGTTGACTTCTTCCATGGGAGGACAAGGTATGTTCTTTATCTTGAGCTCCATCGATTTCATCACATTGTTTGCTGCTTGTAGTGTCTTCTCATGATCCTTCTCATACTCTTTTGCGAATCCAATAAAAACAATTAAGGAGGAAAGGGTGTTCAAATGTTTCTTCATGATAGCAACCTTTCCTAACTCATCCAATCTTGATCCAACTCTTGTCTCATTGATATCCTCTTCTCTGATGTCTTCAAAATCAAGTGTCATCTCAGCGTCGCTCATCATGGTTGAAATGGAAGTGTCGACACCTGAGCCGTGTTGTGCAACTGCCTTCTGTATCTCTTCAAGTATTCTCAGTTTGGTAGTCAAGGCGACAAACCAAGATTCAACCGTACCCAATCCTCTCTCATCAACCAACTTGGCCCTCTCCAAATATGCCTCTGGTAGCCCAATGAATGCCTGTAGCCTGGGAATAGCTAAATCTTTGATGGGAAGGAAATCCTTCCACTCTTCTTCAAATAATCTAAACTTATTTCTAACAATCACTAATGACCGGAATGTCGAGATGAAGGAAGACAAGAAATTTCGCCCATCTTGGATTGTATCATGGATCCAACCCTTGACTTCATGTAGTTGAGTTGATATTTCTTCTAAGTTGCTCCCGCTGTCTTGAGGAAAGGCTGCCTAGTGCAACTATTGGATAGGTTGGCAATCTCTCCAATATTTGTTCTCGGCCTCCAACTTAACGATCCTTTCATTTGCCTTCTTCAACCTTTCTCTGATTGAAGCTATACCATCCTGGACCTCTTCACATTCCATATCATCTATGTTTCTTCCCAAGTTGTGTTCCACTATCTCAAATTCCTGGGCCGCAATTTCATCCACTGCCTTGTTGACGGTTGGTATAGCACTCTAAACCTTTCAGTGACCACCATTGTTGCTCCTAATTACCTTTGCCACCGTCTTTGCCATTTGTTTTTGGTTCTCGCTATCACCTTTTTCTATTAATCCTTGGATGTCTTCAACTGTTCAGGCAGTTACCATGTCGCCTATTGGCATAAGCATTTGCCTTAACCATAGTGGTGCGGTGCATCTCCCTAAATCTGGATTTGGTTCGACTAACAAAGCATCACCAATGGCCTCAGGTGCCTAACTTATTGCCTCAATGTCAATTGGCCCATCTTCTTCTCCACTAGTTACTGTCATATCATCTCCTTGTTGGTTTTCTGAGAGAGGGGAGTACTCGGTGCTCTCACTGTAACCACTTGATTTTGAATTAGAGCTCACCTCTACCACGGCCCCTTTATCACTCAAATCGACATCCTGGCTTCTAGCCTCAATTATACTTTCCCTTGATAGAACTGTATGTTGTCTCTTGGCTGGAGGTTCTGGATGTTCTTTGCTTTTCTCAACCTCCAAAGCTCTCTTTTTGCCTGTACTTGTTTCCTATTGCCAGCTACTTCCTTCACCCTTCTGTCCAACTAATTTTGTAGGACCTTCTTTTGGCTTCATCTTCTCATAAGTAAGGGGAATCTTTTGACTTTGTAGATTCCCTAATCTTTCATTATACCATGACTCGGTATGCAAATCAACTGCCCTTGTAACTGTTTCCAAGGAAGGATCCTAATGGTCATCCCAATCTACTAGATTCAACTCTGTTCCTTCTATCATATTATAATCTTCCTTCAACGCGTTTCCATCATCTTCCAGTTGATCGAGAATATCAAGGCATCTCCATTTGATATCTCTCATCATGTTCACCGATAATCTTGAGAAAGCAAGCTTGCTTACATGAAAATCATCCTTGGCATTGGCCCAAAAGTCTTCTATAGTGGGAACATGCTTAAATGCATTTCCATGAGATACCTTGATAAGATCATTAGGATCGAATCCTTGCCTTGCTCTGTACCACCCTAGATGATACCATTCCAATTCTTTCTCTGCAGCTACAAAGGCGGCCCGCTTGGGGCAACTATCACTGCCAATTCCGATTGACAAGTTATTCCCTGTCTTACCTTTGTTTCTCATTATTCTATCATAGTGCTCGAGTTGCCTAGCCAATTCCATCAAAACATACCTTGTCAGGTGGGTATCTTGGAAGCCTCTTGGGACAAATTGTGCTCCCTACTACTCTAATGTAGGTGAATTGCGGAAATTGGATGAACCAACTCCCAAAATTCTTTATCTTTGCTTCTGCTTCTGATGAAAGTCTCTTAGCAAGTGTCCTTTGTAGTATCCTTGCTGTCTTCATGGCAAAGGCATCACAAAACATCTTGTAAACCTTATTGTTGTGCAAATGAAGATGTGGATAGCATTCATGCACCAAATATTGCCTCGGCCCATTGCCAACTTCTCCTAAGGCCTTAAGTCCCAAACTCATACAGTCTAGCAATCAGGTAAAACAAATAGGATCCCATGTAGAATTGCTTTTGGTTTTGCACGGTTCTAAGTTGCAACTCTAAGTTCTCACTTATGATCCTAGCCCAATCAAATCTTATTTTTTCTTTTTCAATTTCATCAATGAAGAAATACATCCAATTTTCAAATTGCATACCTTGAGCTAGGCCCATGATCCGGTTGAGAAGCACGATGAGATCTCTGTATTCTGATTTTAAGTCCGCCATTGTAAGCTTTGATGACTTAGTTACGCCCTTCTTTCTTTTATGTAGCCAATCCTGCTTTAGATGTGTGAAATAGGCCTCCTAGTTATCCTGAAATGATCTAGCTGCTTGATCCATCATCACTTCTATCGTGCTCTTGTACTGGGGAATGTTAAATGCTTCTTCGATTGCTTGTCTTCCAATATTGGCCAACACCCTCTTCCCTTCATCAAAAATGATGGATTTACTAATCAGATCAAACCTAGATGCGCATTCCATAACCAATTCCGGACAAGTCAATGTAGGAGGAAAAGCTGCTGCGTGTACAATTCCGCTTCTGTATATCTTCTTTGCCATGGGGGATTGACCTTCCTTTAGTCTGCCTTTTACTTGTATCATGTTTACTATACCAACATTGGTATCGGTTATTCGCTTCATTTTTTAGAAGAAAGATGTTTTGGGCATCATATCCTCTTTGTCTTTCTTAGTATTTGTTCCCTTAGGATTCTTGCTTGCATTACCATCCTCCATCTCGTCACCCTATTATGGGATGGTAAACTAGTGGACAATGAATGCAAGAAGAACCAAGGGAGACAATATCTAGACAGGAACAAAAGAAGGAAGTCAGCTTAAAGGCCCCTTTCAACTCTTAAATGATTAAAAGTCACTTCTACCAATAGCTAGATCTTTCTTTTGGATTTTAGGATCAGACTTAAAGAATTTCAAATCCCTTGCAAATCTTGAGGCTCTAGCAAGAAAAAATCAGAATTTAGTGCTCTTGGAATTGTTCACCATTTGCCCAAAAAAAAATCAGACTTTATCACTTGTTTTCTTCACCAACAAAATCATCCAATCTCTAGGAGAAAAATCGCAGCCTCTCAAAAAAAATCAGAATTATGCCTTCCACAAATTTTGGCTCTCACAAAATTCGGCTCCCTCAAAATTCACCAAGCAAGAAGAGTGCAGATCTGCTCTTGCAAAAAAATCATCCAAAGAAAATAGCAATCTGCCCTTGCAAAAATCGTCTAAGAAAGAAGAAATCTGCTCCAAGTTAAAAAAATCACCTAAGCACCCAAGAGGAGGAGTGAGGAATGAGGAAATGAGGGAAATTAGTTTCCTCTTATACCCTACTTGTTCATCCTCCCTAGCTGGCCGATTGGGACCCTGGGAGCAAAACTAAATTAATTAGAACACAAGACATGGCCCCCAATTAAATGCTTAGCACAAAATTAACTTTGCCAAGATGAATTTTACTTTTTTAAATTGTCAATTAGACCAAAATTGCAAAAAGAAAGTAAATAATGCCTTGGAGATGCCCAATGTTTCCATTTAATGATGATTTAGCAATTAATATGTCATTAAAATCATATTTTGGCTAGCCAAAAGCCATTTTTCAATATTAAATTACCAATTTCATTAAAAACTTAAAATTTTTCAAGACAATTTTAATCCATTAAAGCCAATTTTTTGCAATTCAATTCAAATTAATTTTGCCAAGCAATTTTTGTTTTTGACAAAAATAAAATCATTTCTAGAGCATAAAATCGATTTTGCAATTTAATTTCATCTATACAAAAGAAAAAAATATTCTCACCAAAGAAATTCAAGATTTTCCAAAAAAGCTTTAAATCTAACAAAATTTCATTTTTTGAAAAAATTACTCAAGTTCACACAATCATATCCAAATTTTTAAAAAATCGTCTAAAGTACAAAATTTACAATTTTATCCTGCCAAGTGTGGTTTTTTGAAATTTGTCTAGCCTAAGGATGAAATTGGTTGTTCTGGAAAATAAAGTTGAAACCGGGTGAAAATAAACCTACCCCTCTCCCCTCTAGCCTAAAGGCGTCCAAGACTTAAAGTTCTCAAAAATCAAATCAAAATTGTTGGACAACTCAAAAATTTGCCAAGGCGATTAAAAAAAGGGGGTCCCCAAAATTTTGGGGTGATGGCATGAAAACCTCACAACAGATTATAAGATTACTTCTTGAGAAGTCGCTGGCTCCTTACGAAAAATAAATATAATCTAATGCCAGCCTAATGATATATAAGGGTAAGAAGAGGTAGTACGGTCTATACTTTCAGACCTGTAGGTTATCTTGGTTAAATATACTTAACACTCCCTCTTAACCTGATAATCCTATAAAGAGATATTATATCTAACAACACCAATATAGATGAATAAGCAGGAATTAATACTCTATATCTATCTGACTCTTCTTAGTATGTGGTATCATTGAACACATGATACAAAGTTATATTACTAAACCTGTGATATGACAAATCACTGCTACTAGTCATAATATACAAGATAAATCTGAAGAGTAATTTAATCTCTTCATTTATCCAAGTTGTGATTCATAGAAACCCGTATTTCTATATCACAACACAATCCTAAATTTAAAATCTACCAAAATACAGGATAAATTTGGAGAATACTAAAATTCTTCCTTTATCCAAATTGTGACTCATAGACATAGCAATGTCCATATCACAATACGATCTAAAAGTCAACTAGATCTTACAATAGAACTTTATTGTTTAGCACATTATCTAAGAGATCGTCATTTCTCATAATGTCTTTTATATAATTGTTCATTATCTCAGAGATCGTCACCTCTTAAATAACGAATGCAAATGGTGGAGCCCATAACAGTCAATAGCCTAACAAAATAAAAATATTTTATTAATAATTAAAAGAGTACATATGGATTACAAGTCAACTATACCAAGTCTCCTCCTGAAGTGTTCTATCTTCACTCTAGATAGAGGTTTGGTGAGTATGTCTATTGTTTGATCTGCAATGCAAATGTATTCCAATTTTACAAAATTCCTGTCTACCATATCTCTTACATAATGGTAAGGAATTTCAATATGTTTGGATCTATCGTGAAAAACTGGATTCATTGAGAGCTTGATGGAACTCTGATTATCACAATGAATAATCGTAGGATTCATGGCTTGCCCAAATAATCCCACAAGTAACTTTCTTAGCCAAATTGCTTCTCGAGAGGCCATTGTTGCTGAATGTATTTGGCTTCTGTGGAACTCTGAGCTACTGAAGACTGCTTTCTGCATATCCAAGATATCATTGCTGATCCTAAAATTGAAACAGTATCCTAAAGTACTTTTCCTGTCTTTAACACTTCCACCCCAATCTGAATTAGTGAATCCATGCAAGTCTAAGGCAACTTTCTTGTATTTGAGTCCAAAATTAAGAGTGCCTTGTATCTCATAATGTGTTTATTTGCAACTAGTTGAATTTCCTTTGGTTCACACATAAACTGACTTAAGGCATTAACTACATAGCAAATATCCGCTCTTGTATTTACTAAGTACATAAGGGACCCAAACATCTGTCTGTAGAAAGTAGAATCTATGAAAGGTGATTCTATTACTGCTTCCTTGAGTTTATGTAGATTAGTCTCCATTGTAGAAGACATAGGTTTGCAATTCCACATTCCAAATCTCTTCAAAATGTTTGATGTATACTTTCCTTGATTGGATACTATCAGAATTCTGTCATAGTTCCAGTCCTAGGAAGTAATGAAGGAGTCCCAAATCTTTCATCTCGAATTCTCTAGTTAAATCTTCCTTGTACTGATCTATGAGATGATCATCACCTGTTATTAGTAAGTCATCAACATATAGTATCAGAATTATCATATCATTTTTATCTCTTTTATAGTATAAATTGGGATCAACTTCATTCTTGGAGAATCCTAAGCCAGTAAGATACTTATCAATTCTTTCATACCAGGCCCTAGGAGCCTGTTTAAGGCCATAGAGAGCTTTCTTGAGCCTACAAAAAAAAGCGTTAGGATCATGAGTTTCAAATCCTTCAAGTTGCTCCAGATATACTTCTTCTAAAATCTTTCCATTTAAAAAAGTTGTTTTTACATCCATTTGATGTACCTTCCATCCCTTTGATACGGCAATTGCTAAGACTACTCTTATGGAGGTATATCTGGCAACAAGAGCAAAGGTTTCTTCATAATCAATCCCTTCTTTCTGAGAAAATGCTTTGGTTACAAATCTGGCTTTATACTTCTCAATAGTACAATACTACTATCAGCAACATGCTTTATTTTAAATATCCACTTGAAGGAAACAACAGATTTTCCTTTAGGTCTTGGAACAATTTTCCAAACATCATTTTTCATAATAGATTGGTATTCTTCTGTCATAGCTTGTTTCCAAGCTGTATGTTTAATAGCATCAAAAGGATTGGTTGGTTTGGTTTTGGATAAATCACTCATATTTCTTGTATAACTAGAGAATCTTTTAGGTTTTTTCTTTCTCTGACTATTCCAAAAGGTGCAACAAAGTCTTGAGCTGCTTCAACTGTTTTAATGGCCCAAAGTGGTCTTTTCTTTGAATTTTCTTCAAGGTTCATATTTTGAATTTCATCTTCGATTTCTAATAAGTTCTCCCTTTGGAACCCAAATTCACTATTTCTTTCAGAACTGAAATATTCTTAATCACCTTTGTACAAGCAACTTCATTAATTCCAACTGAAAATACGTCAATAGATTATGTCACAGTGGCTTACAATCAAAATAAGATCAAAGTCTTGAATAAAAGCGAAGTACAATCATAAACAATGTGTGCTTTCTCTGAGCACAATCTCCTATGCTTATACACATACTACAATCTATGCCCCTTAATCTTTTACTCTTGACTTGCTATCAATCTCAGTGAGTTAATACTATTTTTCAATGTAGAACTGACATTTTTCTGTGGCAAGAAAATGAAATATCTTGGCACTAACCAAAAAAGTACTCCATCCTCTTATGCACAAATTAGGAATCACACGTTCAATGTAAGGTGAATTATCCTTTGATCCTCATAAGTAAATGAGTAAATGATTCCCCCTGATGTTAGTGTGAAAAGATGTAAGCATTAGAACTCGATGAGGTCTAATCATGAGGCTCCTTAGGACCAAATAAGGAAGGATTACAATACACCACATTGATTGAGATGAAAACTCTTGGCATGACGTGGCTTGATAGAATACAACCTCAAGAAGCTCTAAATATGAATCTAAAGCCATCATAATACAAATGAATTATAGCACAGTAGAAATGTAGTTTGAACTCTAATGTACTTAATGCAATAAAAAGTCAATGCAGTTGTGAGAACAAAATGACTATGGTACTCCTACAGACTATGGTACCTACAAAACAAAATAAACATGAAAGGAAGTATTTTTGGCAAAGTTGCACAGATACGGATATGATACAAATACAAATACGGTATTGGATACGGATACGGCCATTTATTTAGACACCCAATATGGATACGGCTGGACACAACATTAATAAATAATATATATACATATATTTAACATAGTTTTCTAAGTTATTGTAAGGGATTTTCATTACTTCAAAAGTAATATTGACACATAAATGCTGCATAAATATTTATAAGTTAATTTAACGCTTTACAATTTGTAAACACAGTAAAGTTGCATTAGAAGATAACCCAAAAACGGGTTGCTGAAATAGGAAAAACATTTTATTTGTCTTTCTCATCCAATGGAGGTTTTTTTTAATACTATTTTTTTTTTAAATTGCTTTAATATATATATTTTTAACATTAAAGGGAAGATCTACATCAAATCTTTAAAAAAAAAACAAATCCCATAGTATTTAGTACGGTTGGAAAATCAAGTTTATTAGGCAAACATGGGTACAATATTTGACTTGTATCCGAGCAGTATTGGATATGTTTCCAAATTGGATATGGGGATACGCGCACCCAAGGAGGGACGGAGGAGTTTCTGGCAACTCTGATTTTTGGTTGATGCAGGATTCCTCTTACACCCTAAACCCTCCTATATTAGAAAAGTAGTAGCAGATAGAATCTACCATTGAAACATCCCTTAAAAAAGTTAGCAATTCAAGCAAAAAAAATCAAAAATTGGAAGGAAATAATTTCTAACAATTTTCATTGACTAGAGACATCAATATTATCAATTTCAATATCAAACATCCACGTTATTGCTTTAAATAGAGATTGGCAACAATACCGAAAGCCTTTTTCTAAGATCATTCTAATTTCTTGCCATGCTATATAATCTTGAAAGACAATGTAACATCCTTGGTTTAGCATCGAACATATAATTTGAATGATCCCATTGTTCAACCAAATAGTTTTCAAATAGGCTTGAAAGAATTTCCGAAATGAGTTTTGACCTAAGCATACAAAAAAAAAAAGAATTTTTCAAAAGCTAGATTTCTTTTTTTATTTCAATTAGTTTTTACCATAGAAAAATGATTTTTTCTAGAGCATGTCCTACTTGATTCTTCCTACTCCTCATATGGTTCTTTCTCTATATTCCCTTCCTCCAACTAGCTCTTTTTATGTCCTAACATCTCTTAGGGTATGAAAATGTCTTCTTATTCTAAATCTTTGCAATCCTCTCACTTTTGACCTAAACCTCAATCATTGGTTTATCTGTAGAGTAGAGCAGATAGATGACGCAATTGAAACATTTTCATAGAAGGGTAAAAGCTTCTTCGTACATTTTGTTCCTCCCACTGGCACTTATCAATCTCCTACAGTAATTATAGGGGGCTTTCTAGTCTACTTACCTTATTAAATTCCATCTCATTGCTTGCAAGACCTCTTTTAAAACTTATATCAAGGTTTTAAATATCCAGTCTCCACAATGAGGTCAATCATGAGGCTCCTTATGACCAAATTCAAATGTGTGGTAAAGATATGGATTAAGCATTCCTTTAATTAGGATTACATGACACCACATTAATCTAGATGAAAACTATTGGCAATGACATGGCTTAATAGATTACAACCTCAAGAAGCTCTTAATATGAATCTAAAGCCGTCATAATAAAAATGTATTTTTAAAAAGGAGTAATGTAGTTTGAGCTCTAATGCACTTAAAGATAATGCAATAAAAATTCAATGCATTTGTGAGAACAAAATGACTATCGATACTCCTAGACACCTTTGTAACTACAAAACAAAATAATAATGGAAGCAAGTATTTTGGGTTGATGCAAGATTGCTCTTACACCCTAAACCCTCCTATATTAAAAAGGTAGTAGCAAATGGAATCTACCATTAATACATCCATTAAGAACTTTAGCAATTCAAGCAAAAAACAATTCAAAAACTCTAAGGAATTAATTTCTAACAATTTCCATTGACCAAAGACATCGACATTATCAATTTCAAAATCAAACATCCACACTACTGCTTTAAATAGAGACTGGTAACAATATCAAAAGCTTGGGGACCTTTTGCTTTTGTATCCCATGGTGTTTGGAGGAAATGTTTTTGATGGGGAGTTGTTCGTGCTTCTCATCTTCTTGTTTTAGGAGGAGAAATGTTCTTCCCTATTGGGTTTGGGGGCCTTTTTGGGTGCCCCTTTCTTTTGGGTGTTGAGGGTTTTGCTTTTCTTCCTTCACGATTTTTGTGCCTTCTCTTTCGGGTATGTGGTTCAAGGGTTTTGGGTTGTTTCTTTGTACCCTATTGTGGTTGTTGTGGAGTGTGTTGTGAGTGGCCCCTCCCCTCTCCCTTCCATTGCAGTTTTTTGGAAATTTTATGTTGCTTCAGCGTGGTGGGTATTTCTTCTTTCTCTTTCTGGCTTTCAGTCTCTTGGTAGCGGTGGTGTGTAGGGTTTTCTCTACTCTAGCTACCCTTTTTGAGGTAGAGTTTTCTCTTCATGCCTCAGTGGTGTTTGAGGTTCTTCTTGCTCTATTTTTCATCTTTCTTGCTACATTTTGAGGTAGAAGCCCTTTTGAGGTGGAGGCTCAACTTTTAGAGGTGGCTTGTTGCTAGTGGAAAGGAGTTGTTGATGGTTGCGGGAGGTCCTTTTCCTATTTGGTGTGTTGGGAGGCTAGATTGGGTTTCTCTTTTCCTAGGGTGGTCCGGTTTGGCTTCGTTCCCTAGTTCAGTATTCTTCTAGGTACTTTTGGTTTCCTTTTCTTCACAGCTTTAGGTTGCAACCTTGCTTTGGCTCCTCTGTAGATGTTGCTTCCCTCTCTGGTTGTGCAGTTTGTGGTGTGCTAGGGTGGTCCAACTCTCTTGTTGTTGGCAGTTTTGATGCTTGTTCTTCTCAATTGTGGTGTTGGTGTTGTATTGAATTCTCTTCTTCTCCCCAATACTTCTGCCTTCTCATGACTAGTGGATCAAGTTCTCCTTGACTGGCCTATTTTTGGCTTCTTTGTTCCTTCTTGTCCTCAGCTTTTGGTGAGGCATTCACAAATCCTTTCTTCTGTTGTGCTCTGCCTTTTGGTGCTTGGGGTTTCGAGGACCTTATGGCTGTCCTTTTTAGGTGGTTGATTTCTAGCCTCCTTGACGCCCTAGTTACCTCCCCTGCTTGGTGAGAGGGTTTTGTTTGTACTGTTGTCTTTTCCAAGTACTTTTGTCTTCTCATGTTTTGCGGTGGTTGTATTGCATTCCCGTTTGAGGTTGCTGGGTGCCTTCTCTTCCCAAGCATTTGTTTGTAGTTTGCATTGACTCCTTCCAATACTCCTGCATCTTGTTGTTTGGTTGTTTCTAGTCTCTTATGTCCTTTGTTGAGGTTTTTTTTGTTAGGTTTGTGAGCTTCTGACTTTGTTTAAAAGTCTTGTGTCTTCACTTCTTGTGAATTCCTATCCATCTATCTTTTTTAAGCATGGTATTATTTTTTATGTTGAGTTTAGGCCCTCTCCCACTTTATCTAATAAGAACAAACCCGAAAGCCTTTTTCTAAGATCATTCTAATTTTTTTCCATGCTATATGATCTTGAAAGTCAGCATAACATCCTTGGTTTAGCATCGTACATAAAATTTGAATTATGCCATTGTTCAACCAAACAATTTTCAAACAAGCTTGAAAGAGTTTCCTAAATGGATTTTGACCTAAGCACACAAAAAAATGAATCTTTCTCTATATTCCCTTCCTCCAACTTACTCTTTTTATATCCTAACATCTATTAGGGTATCAATATGTCTTCTTATTCTACATCTCTGCAATCTTCTCACTTCTGACTTGAACCTAAGTCAATGGTTCATCTGTAGAGCAGAGTAGATAGATGGCGCAATTGAAACATTTTCATAAATGGGTAAAAGCTTCTTCACACATTTTGTTCCTCCCATTGGCACTTATCAATCTCCAACAGTGATTATAGGGGGCTTTCTAGTCTACTTAACTTATTAAATTCCATATCATTGCTTGCAAGACCTCTTTTAAATCTTATATCAAGGTTTTAAATATCCTGTCTCTACAATCTAGCTAAATTCATACTAATGCTTTTCTGCACTTTGTTGCCATCTCAATTCGGAGAACCTGAATGTTTTCCAAGGTGAAATCTTAAAGGAAATCTAACAGAATCCAACTTTTTGTTTAACCCAACAAGAGATCTCTCTTTGAGGAGCTCAGACTCGTTCTGTGATGGCGAACTTCTATAATTTGCTTCACTGGATCACAAGGACATTGTAGAGTGTTTCTTGCTAATACAAGGAATGATTGCAAACTCTATGCTAAATGCATACCATAAAGATTTCCTGATGTCTTCTGAACATACCAAATCTATGATTGTATTGCCATACAACTTAAAACCATAGGTCTCCTTAGACACCAAAGTTCAAGTTACCTCTACTATCCATAAAAAATGCTTACAATTACTTTCCATACACCATAGTAGTTGAATCTTAAAAGGAGGATAGCATGCATGCAACAAATCTAGTATCTAGCCTCACTTGCATAATGAACAAAACTTCCAAAAAGTTGTTGCATTACTTCTCATCAACTGCAACAGAATTCGTTCAGCTTTAATCCACTTTTCATGCTGAATTACATTTATTGCAAATGGCAGTCTAAATTTCTAAAGTGATTCTACACTATTATTTGACTAAGAAAAGAAATCATTTTGTTTTTCTTCCCAAACTTCAATTCCTAGGCAATAACATAGCAGTCTTAAGTCAATTATCCACAAAAGAAAAATGAAGTTCATTATTTCACTTTCATGAACTTTTTGTTAGCATGAGTGCTGATGGTATTCCTTTGGAGGAGTATCTTAAGCATTGATAGAACTATTGACGAGATTGTTAGCATGATTGACATGTTGCATTCATGAACGTGTTTGTCATTGATGTCAACATAGTATTGTTTTTGCAAAGACTGGCAGAGTAGCAAACATAGAACGAGGTCGTATAGACTATATATTGGCGATGAGATCAAGCTCAGTTGAGGGTATGTTCTACATTGTGTCTTGATGAAGTGGACAAGTGCGCATGCAAAAAGTCAAAGACATGTAAAAGCTATTTGTAATTTATAGAAGACAATGTGCACACAAAGTACCTGGAAAGTGGTTTTTGGTGTTTGGATTATATATCTTAACAGGGATAGAATCGTGATGAGCAAAGTTAGGCAGTGACAATAGACAGCATCATGATGACGTCAATGAGTGCACAAGGTCAGAGGTCACACGTGTGAGAAGGTGTAAAGACTGTGAGCCAACAGTATTTTGTATTTGTTAAAAGACGTAATGAATTGTATTATCTTAATGGGGTCCTATTATAATTAATTGAGAAAGCCTCAAAGCCGGCTCAAGGAATTATTTTGAGGATGTAGTATAAAAGAAGGTTATTTTCCTTGTGATGAAGTGTGTAATATGTTTAAGTGTGAATTGTGTAAGTGATATGTGAAGTTGATAAATGTGAGTAAGCGATCAAAGGGATTAGTGTGATGCAAATTTGAAGATCTGGTTTTGAGATCTAAGAAGCTATTTGGTGCGGTATTGGCACAATGAGAGGACAAAGAAAGAGTTTGAGTTGCAGAGTTCAGGTTCATTTCTATTATTCGAAAAGGAATAATACAGAGGCCAGTTGGACAATGAGTTTGCTGGTCTTGCCTTTGAAGGCCAGTTGGACAGTGAGTTTAGTGGTCTTCCTCTTGAAGCTGTTTGGACCATAGTTGGAACAATCATCGTTTAATCAATGAGTTTCCAACACTCACCGAGTTTTTGAGCTAGATAAGTTTTTCGCTTGCAGAAATCCTTGATTTGGCGGGGGGCAAAAAATCACCGACTACTCGCCAAGTAATAGGCGAGTAAACGGCAAGTTTTTTTAAAAAACTTGTGGAATAGCAGAAAACAACCACCCACGCACTAGCCTAGCAATATAGGGCAAAAATATTGTTTTTTTGCAATGCCAATTGCATTTGTGCATTCTAGAGGCTTGAGGTGTGGAGAGAAGGCTTGGAGGCATTCTTAGGTGATTGCAAGCAAATCAAGGCGGATTTGAGTGGATTTGTAGAGGATTCTAACCGGTTTTAGAAGACAAATCTTTTACCTAGGTAGGTTTGCTAAGATTGTTTTTATAGCTTAAAAAAATGTTCTATTGTTTTCTTGTTGCTTGTAAATGAATTCAAATCATTTAAAAGCATTTTAACTCTATGTTTGAATCATTTGAAAACCATTCAGCTCTATGTTTGACAAATTTTTTTGAAGAATATGTACGATTTTCTAAAAACAAACCCTAGTTGTTTGTTCAGTTTTTTTAGTTCATACTCATAGATCTAACTTCTAAGTTGTAAATCCGAATTTTGTTTATTCATTTTTCTATAAATTTATGTGTCAGGTAGCAATTAAGCATTAAAAAAGCATGACAGATCCATAGGAAGTGTGGCCACAAACACCATGCCCATCTAGATGTATAGGCATTCGGCCTAGAAATGCAACAGATAAGGCATGGCAGTTTGCCTATGAAGCTCCAAATGATGTTAGGAAGGTTATATGCATTCCATGTGAAAAAGTTATTTCTGAAAGCATAATCCGTTTCAAATACCACCTTGCAGGCATACCCAAATATACCATATGTATATACCAACTGAACATAAAATATGATTGAACATACCAATTTCTCTTTGTGTATATACCGGTTTCTCTTTGTGTATATACATATGATTGAACATAAAAATTGCTTGTCTCAGATCTGCTTTGTAGGAAGGATTGGGGGTGTAAGAGGAGGGTTGTAAGAGGGTCAATAAGTAGGCTGCCCTAGTGATGGCCAAATAACTAACTTCTAGGACCAAGAGGGCTTTATTATCAATCCACTCTTGGGCTTAGATGAAAGAGCCTAGAATCCCCACACAGCCTTCATCCAACTTTACAATGATGACACTTGCCTTTAGGGGGATAAGGAATAGATAGGGAAAGCAAGTACAAGCAACCCACTAAGTAGGCCACCTCAATGAATGTCCATATAACTACCCACTAGAGCCATGAGAGATCTCGCATTTACTCCACTCTAGGCTTACAGTAGATATTGCTTTGAATGGACTTATCAACTTGTCAATGCCCAATGCAACCACTAGGCTAGTAGAACATAGGTTGCAGTTTAGCCATGTCATGAATCCCAAAGGAGAACGTTGGTGGTTTGTCTAACAATCCTCCCCTCAACATTACCCAAGGAGATTTAAACCTATGACCAAGCTCTAGTACCACTTGTTACAAGCTAGGGTTGTCATTGCACCAAAAGATTGACTTGTCAATTACCGATACAACCACTAGACTCGTGGAACATAGGAGGCAGTTAAGCCATGTCATGAATCTCGAAGGGGAAGGTTGGTGGTTATTCCAATACTAACATGTTCATTCCTCCAAACCAACCCTAATGTGTGTGTATAATATTATAGATATGTATGAATGTAATGTATTTTGTCTAGCCATAATAATTAGAAATATATGTATGTGTGTATGTGTTACATGCATTATGTTTGCAAATTTGAATCCAAAACCATATTGTTTAAAGAGACATTTTTGTGGTGTGATTTAACTCTACCCCTAACTTGTTGTACTTGTGATTCTAAGGAAAAACTCTATGGAAAATTTGGAAGGCGGTATTTACACTTTTTGTGATTTACAATTGTGATGGGAATTTTAATTATTTATCCCACTCTACCATGCTACATATTACAAGGTTGGATTTGATTTCTGACCTACTTTTATGCTAATGGTAAATGGTAGTGCTTGAGTCTCACATAATTGATGTGGGCTGGTTTCATATTGCCATCCAGTTGTTTCAATCTTACTACTCTAGAATCCTTTGTCTCATGGAAGTAATATGGTCCCAACCATTGCAATTTTATCTTCCCCTGTAAAGATTCTGCAAATTCTGTATTCTCTGACTCAGACTTTTACTTCAGTCCTTGATAGCTGAGAATGGTCTTCTAATATTCTGAATATTGAATAAGTTGAAACCTATATTTCTGATCTGAAATTATATATTTCTGCAATAGATCAGTATGATGATATTGCTTGAGGAAATAGCCTTAATTGTGTAATATGTGAAGAACACTGAACTTCTCTAATGCTGATACAATAAGGAATAATCAACCTTTGATTGAATGAGAGTATCTCTGATATTAATTGCTGGATATTGATGCTCAGAAGAGCAAGCTTAATTACTGTATGTAATGTCCCCTTTTTAGCATTCACGGCATGATGTTGTCGTTAGCCTATTTCCCCATAGTCTCGTAGGCTAACCAGGACATTAAAGGGACTTAGAGGCCATTTGGCCTAGATAGTTTTAGTTGCAGGTCTTTCTGAGGGGGTTTGAGGCAACTTTGGGCATACTTACTATTTATAGTAAGTCATCTTGGATATGGTCAGACATCCAATGGCAGTGGTATGTCGATGGTAATTGTTTAAAATCGGCAAGAAGACTTGTTTATCATTGATAAGATTTGTTATGCATTGATAAAGCTATTTTATAAAGTTAAATTTAAATATTTAACTTTATTAATGCATAGACTATAGTTTGTGGGAAATATTTAAATTAAAAGAGTCTCCTTTATTTTATAACACATTGGAGACATAAGTTACATAAAAGGGAGTGATTTTTTATCCCACATTGAGAAAACGAAGGATGGAGCCCTTGTGAGAACACTATAAAAGAAATGGAAGAGCTTCTTTTAGGCATGCTTGGAAATATCAAACAAATTGGGAAATTTGCTGGAGATTATGTCTCAATAGTTTGGAGGACGAAATCCCTTCAAGCTGGAAATCTTGACGCCATTGAAAGATATGGTCTTGAGATTCAACATAGTAGCAGTCCGAAAAAGCAGGCTGAAAAAGTGGGTACGAAAAAGCAGTCCGAAAAAGCAGAACTGAAAAAGCAGGCCAAAAAAGCAGTTCGAAAAAAGCAAAGCAGAAGGGGCAACATTGAAAGAAATTATTACAGCCATCTACAACCAAGTTCTTTTGTTAGTATTGTTTTTTAGGGTGTTATAAGCTTTCAGCTGTAAGTGTGCATTATACCAGCATTATCATTTTGTAATCCATGTAAATGCCAAAGTCTTGGCCATATTTCATGAGCATTGTATTTTTTCATTGCAATTAAGAAGATAATAGTTGTTGGTGTCATTTAAGCAATTTAATATCATTATTTATCAGTTAGTTAGTTTGCATACCAACTGTTTGTAAAAATGCCAATTGGCTGTAAGTGTTCATTTCTCATGCTTAGATCATTTATATGCACTGAATCTTGTCAAAATTAGTAGCACACTCATGTTAGGTCATTGTGTAGTCCATTGTAGTCTTCTAGCACAAGATTCTCATTGATGCAAATTGAAGAAAAAGTCAATTGAAGCTAACTGAAATACTATATCAGTCATACGTCCCTTGCATGTGAATTGTTTGATGATATTCCTTAAGCTTTCATCAGCATTTTTGAGGGCAGATTCGGGGAGGGTCATTACACTGTATGTCCTCTAACTGCACCGATAACCTCCCTATATATCCTTACTATAGAGTATGTCCCTCAAAGGGACATATCCCTTCCTAAACTAGCGTTAGCTAATTTTCCTTTAAGTCAGCAATCTTGGAAGATAAACACAATAACATCTAACTAACAATGTGTTAGCTTGATTAATGGTTATAAGATTACTTCTTGAGAAGTTGTCGGCTCCTTAGGAAAATATATATAATCTAGTGCCAGCCTAATGATATATTAGGGTAAGAAGAGGTAGTACGGTCTGTACTTTCAGACCTGTAGGTTATCTTGGTTAAATATACTTAACATCCCCTGCTTCTTGAGTTTGATATCATACATCAACACCAAATCCCCTCTTCAAAATGTCTTCAGTCTTAGGTTCTGGTTATGTCATGCCTTTTCTCACTACCATTCCAACTAAGGATTATAAATTGCAATCTACCAGAATTCATCAAATTTTCTCAAGTTCTCCATTTGCTGTGTCAAAAACACATATTATGTACGATAGAGTTCATTGGCATTATTACATCCAAACAATATACCAACTGAATGGGGTGAACTTCCTAGACCTCTTGTATGAAGTATGGTAGGCCAAAAGTTCTGCCACTACTTTTATGCCACAATCTGCTTTGATTAGGTCATACATCTTGGTTAACACCTCAATTATCTTATCCAATGCTGCCCATGCCCCATTTGCTTGTGGGTGATACAGTTAACACTTATCGTGCTAACCATGAAATTCTAAAGTAGCTCCTTGATCATTATATTGATGACATGCTTCCCCCAATCGCTACTAAAGCTTACTGGCCATCCATACCTTTCAATTATGTTCTCATACAGAACCTTACAACAATCTTTGTTATGTAATCCCTTGTCAGCTCTGCCTCTGCCCATTTTGTCAAATATTCTACTACAATAATAATGAATCTAGCCTTTGAATATCTTGTTGAGGCATCTATTGGTCCAATGAATTTATAAACCACTTCACAAATGGGTGTTGTGCTAGTACTGGTCTTAGTAGCATCTCATCCCTTGTAGTAGGCTTCCCTTATTGACAAATGCCACAAACTTTGGCATCCTTGTGTATTGTCAACCACCATACAACTCTCAGACTCACTTGGCTTTATACAAAGCTAGGTGCATTCAAAAATTTGTGGAAAGAGATTTCCAAAATGAGCTTCACACAATCTATATTTCTCATGGGTGGCCTACTAGCAAACTATCAAAGATGAAACACAAATGGATTTTACTGCAATTTTATTCGTTGAAAGATCAAAGAGAAAGGTTTTAGATTCTACATATCAGTTCCAATAGCTTTGCCTCATGTTGCAGACAGAAAACAGCCCAACTTACAATTTGCATTAAGATCGATAAATTTAATGAGGATTTCATGCAATTAAGGCAGGAGATAGAAGATAAGAGGTTTAGATTTCAAACTTAGTTAACTCAAATAGCTATATCTATAGAGTTAAATAATATAAGTGATCTAGGAAAGATAAAGAGATATTGAAACTTCAAATAGCCAATGAAAAGGCCAAGAACCAATTAATGGAGACTGTAAAGGTGGTCAAAACATCTAGAGAAGGATAACTTTTCACTACACATCACCTAAAATAGCAAACAAACTATAAATTTTGGGTAAATATCTCCCAACATTTGAGTCCTTTTGGTGCCTAAACTATGTCAAGGACATCTCCTAACTTCACCCTCAATGATGTGTAATGTCCCCACCTAGGAGGTTGTCGATTTCCATCATTTCACACTCATTACTATGTAACCAAATTAATTTTGATTTAAGAAAACAATATATAATTCAAAATACGTTTGGTAATAACATATATAAGTCCCGATTCTGTACCTACCTCCTAAACTCAATCCTAACGAAAGTGAGGATTTACTTGTTGTGTGGCACTTGACACCAATTTATAATAGGTTCCATCAAGGCTTTGGGACCTCGTTCCTATCCTGTCTTGGGATTCACCTACCTTCTCGTGGATTTACTCTACCTCTCCTTAACACAACACCAACCTATCACCTCCCATGGTTATAGAAAGAAAGTTAAGGAATAGGTTACAAACATTTTAACTCCTTTGTATCATATATATATAGATAGATAGATAGATAGACCATATGATGGCTCTTTATCCTCAATAGAATCCAAATATATTGTTAAATATTAGGCTCAATTACATACAACATAATTGCTGTCCCAGAATGCTACCAGCAGTCCAAATAATTCACGTCCTTACTCTTCCTTGAGAGTATTAAATATCTTAGCTTCCCACATTTTGATCAGTATAAAAAATATATATTAATGATCTACAATCTTCCGACCATTGTAAAATCCCTTTCAGTTAGGTCAGCAACCACTACATGTATTTAAATTAATGATTTGTGATTCCCCCCTTTCACATGCTGACTAGATTCTTCCATCTGTGCTATATGGTTAAGGGTTTGCAGCTCTTGGATGCCAAAGAGGCATGCCCTTACAAACCACTCCTCTTCATAGCACAAACTTGTAACAATCCATTTACTTAATCACTGAGTAACTACTGTCTGCACTAATAATTGCTGCATAACTACTCGATATTGCTTCTATGCTGGTGTGCTAATAATCAGAGTGTAATGATCTGGTCTTAATATGATCAAAATGAATTAAATCTTAACTTGAGATATTTTGTCAAACAGGTGGAATGTAATCCTGCTATCAAGCTCTGATGCTGCTGAAAGTAGTTGGACTGCAGAATGTATAACAATATAACTACGGAATTCATATACAGTATGATAAACTCAGAAACAACAGCACTGCATTTATATTAATCTTCTATTACAGCAGTCCCCAGAAAATGTTTTGGCTATCTTAGATCATGGTGAAATAATTACTGAGTGTGTTCAAAAACATTTATCTATGTTTAAATCTCAATCACAAACAAGTTAATGATGGAACCTGTATGTCACAGCTGCTAGCGGACTGTACTGCTTGACTACAGCAAGCTCCTCCAAGATCTTCTCCCGAAAGCTGCCAATGTCCAACCACACCTCTGCCTGCACTAACTGATGAAGGTTTGACCTGTGGTCGCCCTGCTGTGATGTTTCTACAGTTGTAAGTAACCATTGGTTATAAGGGTGAAGGCCCATGCAACTCTGCCGTGACCCACTGCTAGAGTGTTAGATGTTTTAACAATCACACCAACTCCTACGTGCAGCCCCTGCTAGTGTCTCCTGCCATCACTACTGGAGAGAGGATGTTTAAGTGCTATGTTCACTGCAGATATAATCTGAGCCGTCGACCATCTACCTTCATTAATCCCTTGCTCTACTACTGTTATTTTGAAGCTAGTACAACACTGACGCTGTATAACCAAAAGCAATGGAAATGTTACTCACACATGGTGCTCCTCTCCTGCTATGGTATGAATGATCTCCTTGCCTATCGTCTCTATATCAGCCAACTAATGTTTTGTACATTCTAGCTCTCTGTACTTCTCCTATCGTCTAAACTCCAGCTTTCTATCAATCTTCTAAGTCTCCAATTGAACTTTAGTTCTGCAAATGCAATGTGAGGAACTAGGTTTGCGTCTAGTCTCACTATTCCTCCTTAAGGGGTTTCGTCCTTGGGAAGTATCCAGTCACAATACGCAACCTTTAGGATTTGTTTAATAACATATATTCATGGTAACCATCCCTATGCAGCTGCTTTCTTTTATAACCTCAATGCAATGGGAGATGTGTAAAACTAAGCAATGTGGGATAAAAGACTATTTCGTCTTTTAGTCACTTAAGTCATAAAGTGACTTTAAATAATAAAGTACTTTATAAATTAACTTAATAAAGCAATGTGATTTCAACCTTAGAATTTTCCACTTAAATATCCCCTCTAATGAAACCCAAAGACATCTGTGACTCGCTGGCATCCTAAAACAGATGTAGTTAGCCTATATGGATGAAAGATAGACCATTTAGGTGCCAATAGGTCTAGCACGGAGAAGGGGACATTACAGTCCTCCCTTCCTGAGATTGCTTGTGCTCAAGCAATCTCAATGCAGGATGTTGCAAGATTGACTTGCTTTCCCAAGTGGCATCTTCATATGGAAAATCCTTCTAGTGAATCAGATATTCCTTCATGAACCTGTTATGTAGCTTCCATTCTTATCAAGTGAAGGCAATCCAATGGAGGGCACTACATGCTGACCAATCGCTTTCTTGAGACAAGAAACTTGGAAAATGTTTTGAATCCTACTGTTATCTGGCAAGTTCAATTCATAAGCGACCTCCCCAACTCTCAGAGTAATGCGATAGGGACCAAAAAATTTAAGTTGGAGTTTTTGGGACCCACTCTTCTTCAAAGAGCTCTATTTGTACAGTTGGAGTCGAAGATAAACCATGTCCTCCAACACAAAACTCCACTCTGTCCAACAGTGATCAGCGTACATCTTCTGCTAATTCTAACCCTGTATAATGTTCTCCCGAAAGGATCTGAGAATGTCTTGTTGATCCTATATCCAATCCCCAGCTAGTGGTGCCATGTTGTCCTAAAAAGCCAAATCTACGAATGATAGAGGTTCACTGCCATAGAGAGCCCAAAATGGAGTCATCTGGATGGACATGTGGTAGGAGGAGTTGTAACAGTGCTCCCCTAGATACAACCATTTAAACCAAGCTCTTTGTTGCCTTGTTACATAGCTCCGAAGATAACCCTCCACCCATTTATTTACTATCTCAATCTGCCCATCCGTCTGGGGGTGGTAACTCGTGTTGGGTGTCAACTTCATATTGGTCAATCTGAACAGTTCCTACCAAAACATGCTAAGGAACTTACTATCCCTGTCGCTCACAATGGTGTGAGGAAGACCATGTAGACGAAAAACCTCCAGAATGAATAACTCAACGATCTGAAAGGTTGACCAATCTACTGCTATGGCAAAGAAATGAGAGAATTTCATCAATCTATCCACCACCACAAAAATAGAATCTTTGCCCTGCACCCTAGGCAATATTGTAATAAAATTCATGGAAATACTCTCCCATTTCTATGTCGGAATGGGTAGGGGTTGTAATAACCCGACTGGAAACTTATGCTCTAACTTGTTCTGCTAACAAGTCTGACACTCTTTGATATGTTGCAGGACATTGTCCTTGAGGTGCTTCCATGAAAATCTTTCCCTAACCTGTCTGTAGGTTTTGTAGAACAATAGGTGTCCTGCTGATGGTGCATCCTGTAGAGTTTCCATAATCTTACCTTTGAGTTTAGACCCTGGTACGAGGTAAATCCTATCCTTATAGAAAATCACATCCTCTATTACCTTGTACCTGTTGTCCTGAAGTTGTCCATCCATAATCTGACATGCTTATACTCAACCAGCAACTGAGACTTCCAATCTGTCGATATCTCAGAAATAGCACAGCATTTCGATACTAAAGGTCTCCTGGAAAGTGCATCAACAACTACATTGATCTTAATGTTGACATACTCAATTGTAAAGTTTCTGCAAATTCTTTGACTGAATGTAAACTAGATTCTATCTTCTTTATCTCCTTGTGACTTGTTATGAATAACTTCAAATTATTGCCTTCAATTGAATTAGGAATCTAATTCAGAATTCTGTCTTTTTCTTCTGCAAATCGTAGGTGGGCAGAATTGACTAAGGAGTAGACTATTTGTATTTTTTGTGTCCTTAGACTTCAACAATACCCACTATAAGTAGAGAGACCTAGGGACATGTCCTTTCAAGAGACATGTCCCTTCCAAAACAATCCTTAACCAATCTAGAAGTCGTCGACTTTTCTAAGGAATAATAAGTTTAAAATAACTTAACACAAACTGAATTTAGTTAACTCCAAACTCATCCTAAGTGAAGACGTCGATATCTTTAAGAGAATGGTGTTAAGACATTTGGATTACTCTATGTTATGTAAGAACAAATCAAGCCGATCTGTAATCAGATCAGTAAGATTATAAGTTACAGATTTAACACTCCCTCTTAACTTGATAATCATATTGAGAGATATCATATCTAGCAACATCAATAAAGATGAACAAGCAAGAATTGATACTCTATATCTATCTAAATCTTCTTAGCATGTGGTACCATAGAACACATGATACAATGTCATATTACTAAACCTGTTGATATGACAAATCATTGCTACTAGTGATGATAGTATTGTAAAGAATACAATATACAGGATAAATTTGAAGAATGATCGAGTTCTTCATTTATCCAAGTTGTAATTCATAGATACCAATATTCCTATATCACAACATGATCCTGAGTTAAGATCTACCAGAACAAAGGATAAACCCCGAAGAATAATAAAATTCTTCTTTCATCCAAATTGTGACTTATAAACATAGCAATCTCTATATCACAATATGATCTTGAACTCATCTAGATCTTACAGTAGAACTCTATTGTTTGGCACATTATCTAAGAGATCGTCATCTCTCATAATGTCTTTTATACAAGTGTTCATTATCTCGAAGATCGTCACCTCTTAAATGATGAATACAAATGGTGGCGCCCATAACAATCAATAGCCTAACAAAAAAAATTAAATTATTTTATTAATAATTTAAAGAATACAAATGGATTACAATTCAACCATACCAAGTTTTCTCCTGAAGTGGTCTATCTTCACTCTAGATAGAGGCTTGGTGAGTATGTCTGTTGTTTGATCTGCAGTGCAAATGTATTCTAATTTTATAGAATTCCTGTCTACCATATCTCTTACATAATGGTAAGGAGTTTCAATATGCTTGGACCTGTCATGAAAAACTGGATTCACCAAAAGCTTGATGGAACTCTGATTATCACAATGAATAATCATAGGATTCGAGGCTTGCCCAAATAATACCACAAGTAACTTCATTAGTCAAACTGCTTCTTGAGAGGCCATTGCTATTGCAATCTATTCGGCTTCTATAGAGCTTTGAGCTACTAAAGACTGCTTTCTGCATATCCAAGATATCATTGCTAATCCTAAACTGAAACAACATCCTGAAGTCCTTTTCCTATCTTTAACACTTCCACCCCAATCTGAGTCAATGAATCCATGTAAATCTAAGCCAACCTTCTCGTATTTGAGTCCAAAATTAAGAGTGCCTTGTAAGTATCTCATAATGTGTTTAACTGCAACTAGGCGAATCTCCTTTGGCTCACACGTAAATTGGCTTAAGGCATTAACAGCATAGCAAATATCTGGTTTTGTATTTACTAAGTACATAAGAGACCCAATCCCTAAAAGAGTAGAATCTAAAAGGTGATCCTATTGCTGCTTCTTTGAGTTTATGTAGATTAGTCTCAATTGGAGAAGATATAGACTTGCAATTCCACATTCCAAATCTCTTCAAAATGTCTGATGTATACTTCCCTTAATTAAGTATGATACTGTCAGAATTCTCTCGTACTTCCAGTCCTTGGAAGTAATGAAGGAGTCCCAAGTCTTTCATCTCGAATTCTCTAGTTAGATCTTTCTTGCATTGATCTATAAGATGATCATCACCTATTATTAGTAAATCATCAACATACAGTATCAAAATTACCATATCATCTTTATTTCTTTTATAATATAAGTTTTGGATCGGCTTCATTCTTGAAGAATCCTAAGCCGGTGAGATACTTATCAATTCTTTCATACCAAGCCCTTAGAGCCTACTTAAGCCCATAGAGAGCTTTCTTGAGCCTGCAAACAAAAACCTTAGGATCATGTGTTTCAAATCTTTCAAGTTGCTCCAAATATACTTCTTTTGTAATCATTCCATTTAGGAATGTTGTTTTTACATCCATCTGATGTACTTTCCATTCCTTCGATGCTACAATTGCTAGGATTGCTCTTACGGAGGTATCTCTGGTATCACGAGCAAAGGGTTTTTCATAATCAATCCCTTCTTTCTAAGAAAATCCTCTAGATACAAATCTAGCTTTATACTTCTCAATGCCACTATCAGCAGCATGCTTTATTTTAAATATCCACTTGGAAGAAAGAACAAATTTTCCTTTAGGTCTTGGATCAATTTCCCAAACATCATTCTTCATAATAGATTGGTATTCTTTTGTCATAGCTTCATTCCAAGCTGTACGTTTAATAGCATCTAAAAGAATGGTTAGTTTTGTTTTGGACAAATCATTTATGTTTGCTATATAACTAGGAAATCTTTTAGGTCTTTTGATTTCTCTTACTGTTCCAAAAGGTGCAACAAAGTCTTGTGCTTCCTCTATTGTTCTAATGGCCCAAAGTGGTCTTTTCTTTGAATTTTGAAGTTTTTCAAGATTTATATTTTGAATTTCGTCTTCAATTTTTTCCATGTTCTCCCTCTCAGACTCAGACTCAATATTTCTTTCAAAACCAAGTAAAGAAGAAGGTTCTTCAGAACTTAGGGCTCTTTTGAATGCTAGATCTTCTTCAAAAATTACATCCCTACTAAGTTCAATAGTTTTTTGTCCAGGTATGAAAATCCTATATGCCTTAAATGATTCACTATACCCTACAAAAATACCTTTCCTCCCAAAGGGTTCTAACTTGGTTCTCTTTTCTTTTGAAATATGGATATATACGAGGCACCAAAAAATCCTAAGATGACTTATATTGGGTTTAACCTTAGTAAAGACTTCTTCTGGAGTTTTATCTCTAAAGTAAGAGTGAGGGCTTCTGTTTTGAATATAAACAGCAGTACCAGAGACTTCTGCCCAAAGATAATATTCTACATTTTGATCAAATATCATAGCTCTAGCAGCTTCTATAATTGTTCTATTATTTTTTTTTGCTAGCTCGTTCTGTTTTGGATTATAAGGAACGATGCACTCCCTCTTAATTCTTGTTTCTTTACAAAACGTTTTAAACAAATCTAAGGTGTATTCCCCTCCATTATGAGTTCTAAGAGTTCTAATTTTATGTCCTGATAAGTTTTCAGTTAATGTTTTGAATTCTTTAAATCTCTTTAGGATTTCTTCTGATTCTTTGCACTTTAAGAAGTAAATCCATGTTTTCCTAGAGAAGTCATCTATGAACAAAATATAATACTAGAATCCTCCAAGAGAAGGAACAGACATAGGTCCACATAAATTTGAATAAATTAATTCTAAATTATTATTTGTTTTTCTAGTGCTATCATGAAATGGACTTCTGGTGTTCTTACCTAGTGCGCACCTTTTGCATATGCTTGAGTGTTCTTTATTGAGTTTAGGTAAACCAATAACCATCTTCTCCATAGTTGATAAAGTTTTAAAGTTTAGATGCCCTAATCTTTTGTGCCAAATTTCATTTATGTCTTCAGCTTCATGAATTAAGGCTTGAATCGGTCGACTAGATTTTGAATTTAATTCATACAAATATCTTTTTCTCTAACCAATCAACTTTGCTTTCTTAATTGAGGAGTTCTTTGCCCAAGTTATTACTTTGTCGTCCACAAATGCAACATTATGCCCATCATCTTCAAGTGTTGTAATTGAGATTAGATTTCTTTAAATTCCTGGTATGTAGAGTACACCTTTGAGAAGAAGAGAATTTACAAATTTTAGTTTCAAGGTGCAATTTCCAATTCCTTCAACGAGATGTGTTGAATTATCAACAATGGTAACTTCGCCATTGACCTTTTCTGAAATAGAGTCTAGTGCTTCTTTGTATCCTGTTATATGTCTACAAGATCCACTATCAATTGCCCATGCTTTATTTGAGATTTCATTTGATAGTAATGAATATAATACACGATTCTCAGAATCATAATTATCTTCTTCCCTAGTAACATTTGTACAGTTCGCTGCATGTTTAGAATTTTCAGGACAATTAGATCTATAGTGTCCAAACTTTTCACCTGAAACATTTATCTTGGATAGATCTTTCTTGGGTTTTCCATCCTTTTGATTTCCCTTTTTCTTCTTAAAATGCTTCTTTTTGCCCTTATAGGAGTTTGTATTAAGAACATGAAGTTCTTCATTTTCTGTTTCAGTTTCCCTCCTTTCTTTTATTTTCTAGATTCTTCTTGAAGACAATTCCCCATAAGTCTGTTAAGTCAAGGAGTTTATCTCTGGCACTTATTCCTTGCGCAAAATTTTCCCACGAATCCGACAATCCATCTATAGCCATCAGTGTTAGTTTTGTGTTACTAATAATGGTTCCTATACTTAACAGTTCATCTCTAATGTCGGCAACCCTTAGGAAATAAGAACTCATTCATTCTCCTTTCTTTATTTGAATGTGATTTAGTTGCCTTTTCAATGTGAGAACCCTAGTTGCATTATTGACCTCATATGCATTTAGTAATGCATTCATCATATCAAACATTGTCTGATGTTTAGTTAGCATAGGTACAATGTCATTCTTTTCTCCATTTAATATGATCCGAATCGCTTTTCTATTTCCTTTACTCCATATAGTTTTATGAGGTTCAATACTAGGTTGTTTGGATGCTCTATCAACATATTGTTTTACATCATTTTCTTCAAGAATCATCATGATTCTGAATTTCCAAGCATTAAATTGTTCTTTCCCATCAAACCTCTCCTCGGGTCTGATTGTGTATGCCATTGAAGATAGGAGATAGTTGCTAGATATATATAAAGTCTGATTATTGAATTTTGCAAAGCCTAGGTTCAACTACTAGAGCTCTGATACCATGCAAATTTTCTGCAAATTCTTTGACTGAATGTAGATAGATTCTATCTTCTTTATCTCCTTGTGAATTGTTGTGAATAACTTCAAATTATTGCCTTCAATTGAATTAGAAATCTAATTCAGAATTCTGTCTTTTTCTTTTGCAAATCGTAGGTGGGCAGAATTGACTACGGAGCAGACTATTTGTATTTTGTATGTCCTTAGACTTCAAAAATACCCACTATAAGTAGAGAGACCTAGGGACATGTCCTTTCAAGAGACATGTCCCTTCCAAAACAATCCTTAACCAATCTAGAAGTCGGTGACTTTTCTAAGGAATAATAAGTTTAAAATAACTTAAGACAAACTGAATTAAGTTAACTCCAAACTCATCCTAAGTGAAGACGCTGATATCTTTAAGAGAATGGTGTTAAGACATTTGGATTACTCTAAGTAATGTAAGAACAGATCAAACTGATCTCTAATCAAATCAGTAAGATTATAAGCAACAAATTTAACATCAATGTCAAAATCATAGGCCTACATCTTACTGACCCACTTTTATTGTCTTTCATTAAGATCCTTTTGTTCTAAAAAGTAGCGCAAACTATTGTGATCCGTCCTAACTGTGAATTCGCCCCCCACTAAGTACTGTCTGAACTTCGCTAAAGCATCATGATGGCCAACATTTCCTTATCATAAGTGGAGTACAGTCTCTCGCCATCCTTGAGCTTCCTACTCTCATAAGCAAACGAATGCCTATCTTGCATGAGAACTGCACCAATACTGCTCCATGAAGCATCACACTCAAGAACAAATAGTCAAGAGAACTTGGGCAGTGCCAAGAGTGAGCATGTGCTCATCTTCTGCTTGAGCCTATTAAAGGTCTCCTCTGCCTCAATTGTCCATCCGAAAGCCCCTTTTCATGTGCGGTTGGTGAGGGGAGTTGCTATATGAGAAAAACTTCTGGCGAACCTCCTGTAGTAAGAGCAAGAACCCATGAATCCCCTCAAATCTGATACATTCCTTAGTGGTGGCCAGTCTAGGATTGCCTGAATCTATTCTTGATGTACCTTCACCTCATCTGCACCAATCACGTGACCAAGGTAAAGAATCTCAGTCAATCCGAACTCACGCTTTGGCTTCTTTGGAAACAATGAGAGCTACTTCATGATACAGAGTACTTCATCTACATGTTGCAAGTGCTCCTCCCAAGTTCTACCGAAGATCAAGATGTCATCAAAAAATACTAATATGCTCTTTCGCGGCTGCTTTCTAAAGATATGGTCCATACATGACTGGAATGTAGCCGGCGCATTAGTGAGTCCAAATAGCATAACCAAGAACTCGTAGTGTCCATAGTAACATCAAAAGGCTATCTTATGCACATCATCCTCGCGAACCTGTATTATCTGAGGTGAATCTTCGAGAAGTACACTGCCCCATGTAACTCATCAATGTGAGGGATTAGGTACATTTTCTTGATGGTCCTCTTGTTGAGAGCATGGTAATCGATACACAAGCAAAGAGTGTCATCCTTCTTCACCAATACAACTGAAGAAGTGAAGGCACTGAAGCTAGGTCTGATGTGTCCCATGTCCAGAAGTTCCTTAATCGTCTTTTCTATCTCCTCCTTATAGTGCATGGGATGACGATAAGGTGTAGTGATGACGGGTTTGGCGCCCTCCTCTAACTGAATTATATGCTCAAATCCTCTATCTGGGGGAATGCTTGGAGGTATGTCTTCAAAAACCCTCCTGCTGAATGTCAACATGAATCTGTTCTCCTGAGTCAAAAGTAGTCTTACAAGAAATAAAACAGTGTGTTGCCCACTCCATGTCATCATGCCTCATAATGTCTCCATCCTGTGCGCTGAGATCAACCTGGGTTCGCCCTCAGGCATAGCCTTAAGAATCACCTGTCAACCATCCTATAAGAATTTCAGTTGCATCTTATCATGATCTACTATGTATCTACCAATAGTCTGCAACCATTGTCTACCCAACATGGCATCTAACCCATCCAAACCAACCACATAAAAATCTGCCTCAAGAAGGAAATCATCAAAATGAAGCGAGAGTCCTAACACCTTCCCTGCACATCTCAATCTCTCACCTCCTGTCACTCTAACCACAAACTCGGGTGTGTCGTCAATCTGTAACTTCCTCTTGGTAACCCATCATGAGCTTATGAAGTTATGCAATGCACCTGTATCCAAGAGACATATAGTACGCTGTCCTCTAACAACTCCCTTCAAACAAAAGAGGTGACCTGTGGGATCACTGGAAAGTGATGCTATGAAAGGAGGCTGTCCCTAAGTGCATTCCTTCTTTCTCCCTCTAGGTGGTCACTACTCATTTTCTTCCTCATCAATGCCATCAACATCATTGCCCTCCTGCTGCTCATCCTCCTCCTCTGAAAGTACCTCGACACAATGTATCTTGCCTTTTCCAAGGCATTTATGATCCAGTGTCCATGGCTCTCTACAAGTGAAGCATAGCTTCTTCCTCCTAAGTTCATTTTGTGTCTCCAAGTCCATCCTAGGAGGTGTAGCCTTATGCTGGTTCTTGTTCTTTTGGAATGAGCTGAACCCCTGATACGTTTTCTTAGGAGGCTGTAATATCGAAGATGGTGACTCTAGATCGTGTGCAATCTTAATAGCATCATCCAAGTGTCTGGTTTAAGTACCTTAACCAAACCTCGATATCTATCTTGTAAACCCTCAATGAACAATATTACCTTACGCTATTTTGACATATTTGGAACTATTACTGAAATCCACTGAAACTCGTCAATGAAATCATCCAAAGATCCACCCCATTCTAACTATGCCAAATCCCTGTAATAGACCTCTATATCCTTCTTGTCAAAGTGAGTAATAAGCTTAGAGCTGAAAGTCTCATAAGATGTAATGAGACCGTGATCCTAGGTGACCAACCTATAATGCCACCAATCATATGCCATTCCTCTAAATGCATCATAGCAAATCTGATGGCTTATGTCTCTGACATGGGTTTAAGTGTTAAGTAAGTGTCTAGCTTGTGAATCCAAGCTCTCACGGATGTCTTACTACCGTCATCGAAAGTAGAGAGAGATAGTTTGTTCAAAGCATGTTTCAAGTCCCTGTTCGGTGCTTTAGTCTCCTAGCTTGTTGCTATCTTTTTGTCTCCCTTTTCTGGTTGAAGTATTGAATAAAGGACATATTATGTTTAGTTAGGTCAAGGAAAAAATCTCATTCATCGTACATTGCCATAACATTTTTTGGCAATAGGTTTGGTGGCATTGGTCGTACTACCTCTTCCTCTGCATTAAAAATAGGCATTAAAGGCCTGTCAGTGTTTCATGTGGGGGCCCTAACAGCTCGGGGTGGTCCTACCACGCTACCACCTCCACTGTGATGGCTCGGAGCTCTCTTGTTAACCGGGGCTGATTGTTGCATAGTACTTGAAAGCTGCTGAAGCACATAAGCAACGTTATCCCGTCAATCTCTGATGACCTGCAATGTTTCCCTTACTTCTTGATCCGGTTCAATTTCATTATGAGTCATTTGAATGTTGTTTGCATGTTCTGCCTATTCAATTTGTTCAACCTATTTACCCTGTTCAACCTATTCCAAAAGTTAACTCATCCACTAAATAACAATCCTCTACGTCGATTTTCTCTTAAGACACTGCCTGTTCAGGTTGGGGGTGACTAAATTTATAAAGTTTATTCTTCGTACCTAGCTGTCATTTTTCCTATTTATTCCTACCTATTACGTAATAAATTTCCCCACAAGATGGCGGGACTTATAGCTCTGATACCACTGTAATGATTTGGTCTTAATATGATCAAAATGAATTAAATCTTGACTTGAGATATTTTGTCAAACAGTTGGAATGTAATCCTAGTATTAAGCTCTAATGCTGCTGAAAGTAATCGGACTCCAAAATGTATAAAAATATAACTACAGAATTCACATACAATATGATAAACTCAGAAACAACAGCACTGCATTTATATTAATCTTCTATCACAGCATACCCTAGACAATGTTTTGGCTATCTTAGATCATGGTGAAATAATTACTGAGTGTGTTTACAAACATTTATCTATGTTTAAATCTCAATCATAAACAAGTTAATGATGGAACCTGAATGTTGCAGCTGCTAGTGGACTGTACAGCTTGACTACGGCAAGCTCCTCCAAGATCTTCTCCTAAAAGCTGCCAATGTCCAGCGACACCTCTGCGTGCACTAACTGTTTACCGCATAGGGTAAGAAGTTCAACACAAGTATAACACAATTCAATTCCGAACAGGTACTTTATTCATTTACGCACTTGCAGATTACAATGACTACAATGATCTCCGATTACAATGATGATTCCAAAGTCCATCTCCGACGTGTACATATACCTTTCCGAAGGGGTGACTCAAGCGTCACGCGCCCGTTCGGATACTACTCTACCTGTTGGCTACACTATACATTTTACCGACAACATCATCCCCCCCCCAAAAGAAAGGTCGTCTCCGGACGACAATTACAAAATATCTGAGACAAATTAACAACAAAATACATTAATTGACTAACTACAACAAGATACATCTGTTTCTGTCGCATCACTTTCACATTCATCCTATGCCTGCATCAAACTGGTCTCCAACCCACGTTGTAACTGTAGCCTCTGCTAACACAATACTATCTCCTTAGCTGACCTTGATAGCCACCCGTGTTGCTTTCTCTGTTTCCAACTCCTGGTTACACTAAGCCAAGTGTCGCCATACTGCCTTCAACTGGATGATCAGCTCCTCTCGAGTTCTCTATGCATCCACCAAGACAGCCTCATGCCTAACACCTACTCCAAGTGCCTCCTCTGACACACAAACACTCATGCCTACAGCAGCAGCTCTAAGCCTCATCAACTGGTCACACTTCCCATGACTGATATCTGTAACAACTGGGGGTCTAAGCGAGGTCGAGGGGCAGCGCCCCTGCGGGGTCCTGGGGCAGCACTTTGAAACCCACACGAAACTGCACGAAACACACCATTTCTATCATTTTCTGCCAATTCTACACTCTTTCTGGCAACCATTGATGCTTCCCCTTCCCTTTGGCATCATCTGCTACTCATTCCAAACAACTTGAATCTGTCGTCGTTTTTTTTTTTTTTTAAATTTACTCTTCCACTGACTCTTTCCTACAAACTACATAACTATACGGCTTCTTCGAATCCTGTTTCTTGTTCCTATGGCCATACGGACATCTTTCTTTTGTCTGCCCAAGTCGTACGGTCTTGATCTCCTGCTTAGCCGTACGGTATTAGTATTACTGTTCTACGGAAGTTCTGGTCTTAAAATACTGGGTTTTGTTGTATATTTCAACCTTTAAGTATTGCCTTTTCAATATGTCTTTTTCTTCACCCAACTTGAGTCCGTACGGTCGCTCTCCTTGGCATTTGTATGTGCACCTTCTGCCGTAATCATCCTGGGTATTATTTAACCATCTACTGAAGGTATCCTCTGCTGAGTGTTTTGCTCTTGTACTTAGATTGAATACATTCTTCAACTTGCAGTCATATCTTCTTTGTTCTCACCGTTCCATTTTTAGGGAAGGCCGTACGGTCACTTTTTTTTTAACAAAGAAGGGTCGTACGGACATAAGAAGGGCCGTACGAACAGACTTCCCTTCTTCCCACATGCGGTTTTGGTGTCTTCCTAACCAACAATGCAACTCTGCATTGTCTGAAACATTTTATTCTTCATGCGATTAAATAATGTTTTAAACACATTGTCCTTCAACCATCGTACGGTAATATCATAGTGCCTTATCATAGTACGGCCTTGTCCCATACGGTATCAATATTCTATTCAATTCCTTTCAAGCCCGTACAGAGTCTTGGCTCACGCCGTATATTCTTTCCTTCAACTTTCCTGTCTCCTCTCAAACCGTACGATCTTCTATTTGACTTCCTTATATCTTTCTCAAGCCGTACAGTCTTCCCCTTAATTCACAACTTTATTATTTTAAGATAGTATAGTATTATATATTTTTAACTTTTCATTTCAAAGCTCAAGTCCGTACGGTCATAAAGGAAGGTCGTACGGTCATTAAATACTCCTTTTCAATAGTCGTACTACCAGCTTTATTAAAATTTCCTCCTTTTATTATCATTTTATTATTTTGCTCCAGTTTCTGCCTACTTTTCATCTGATGATGTTTTCTATGGTCGTACTACAAGCTTTTGTTCCTCCAGAATTCCAATATGTTTTATGCTTCATCTTTCATTTTATCACTTCATACTCTTACAGTTTACCACTTGATATTTTAACTATATTCGGCTTTCATATTATACATATGTACGTTATTTACATTATTTACAGACATCTTTTCTTCGTTCACTTCCTTGCGCACGGAGGATCCTTCCTTTCCTTATATATTTTCAACTTTGATCCATTTACGGCATCTGTTATTTCTTTTCTGTCCAGTGTCCATAATTTAATTGCTCCGTTATATCCAACTTCCTGTATCTTGTACGGTCCAACCCATTTAACTTTGAATTTCCTAGGCCTTATTTCATTTCGTCCATTATACTTCAGTACTAACTGACCGGGTTGAAAGTTGTTCAATTTTAGGTGCTTGTCATGCCACGCCTTCCTCCTATTTTGTGCAACTTCCACGGCCCATGCTGCATAGTTCTTATTCTTTCGGTACAGCCACTTCCGTACAGATACCGCACCTTCGATTAATGGTATCCGATGGACACATAGTTCTGGTGGTACTTCTTTTAAGTCTTTATACGTCCAAGCTGTTGCCTTCAATACTGGGTTCCAATCATCTGCTACACGAATGTTCTTCGGATTTTCCTCATCACCCAAGTTCATTGTTTCCACTATCGACTCTTCATACTTTATTGGTTTATCTTTACTGAATGTATGGGCAGGTGTTTCATCCACCTGCGCTTCCCCCTCCTTCAGTTCACTGTACTCCTTCGAAAACTCCTGGCCTTCTTTTCCCTCCTCGACACTCAAAATATTGCAGCTTGGAAAGACCTCATAGTCTTCCATTTGCCAATGTAGCAATCCGTTTACTGAGTCTAGGTCGTCATCAGTTGACCCTCCTATTCTCAGCACCCTTCATCATCTAGTTCCATCCTCTTTTTCCTTTCATCATCACTCTCACCACCGCCTTCTGAGTCCGACGACGCGGCTTCTTCTCCTACCATCTGTGTATGCAAATCGATTATAAATCTCCTACCTCCCTTCTCCATTGACAAGGTGTTCCTTTTCCAATCATGCCTTACCTTAGCCTACACCAACCACCCTCGTCCTAGGATGGCGTCATACCCTCTTCTCTTTAATGGAATGACTACAAAATCTAGCAAAAATGGTTTTGTCCCAATTGTTACCGGCTGCGCCATCAGAGTGCCCAAGGGTTTTATTCCATGTTGATCTGCTGTAAGTAACTAAAAGGTGAGTGGCCATAGTGTTGGTTGTCCTAGTTTTTTCCAGATATCTTTCGGCATCACATTCACTCCCGATCCTCCATCTACTATTGTATCTGTTAACACCGTACCCAGAATGCCCATCTCCACTACTGCTGGGTGTCTGCATGTTGTCAGTGATAGTAACATCGGATCTGTTGTTGCCGTCGGGGTTGTTTCCTTGCTATTCTTTGTTTCCTCCTGGCCATCCTGTGCTTCTTCCATTTCTCTCGGGAATGGTGTCATATTTATAATGGTCGTACGCAGCTGTGGCATGGTAATAAGAAGATCATTTAATTTAACTGGCACCTCCATTTGCATTATCTGTTTCACCATACTTTGTTCTACCAAGTTTCTTTTCAGAGTTACAGTAGTGTCTTTTATTTGTGACTTCTCTGCTATCATCTGCTTTCCTATCTCCGCTCAGGCTTTCTGTAACCTCTCCTTTTCTTCTTCCGCATTCGGATATTTTGCCTTTCTCGCCTGCTCCCGCGTGATTGCCAACACGTTCTCATTGCTTGTTTCAATACTTAATAAATTTACGCTTTACTTTGGACACTTTGAATCTTCATGGTCCCCTGGACCACACCATATGCACAGTAGTTGCGGCGCCTCCTTTGTAGTACAGTGCCTCGCGAAGTGACCCCAAAGATTACATGCTCGGCACTGTATCATTGGCCGTCCACTCGCATCATATTGTATTCTACTTCGGCCTCCATTGTTATTGTTATTGTTTCCACCCCTTCCGCCTCTATTATTATATCAATATCCACCTGAAGTTGCATCATTGCCCGCGTTATTGCTATTGTTCGGCGCTTCCTGCATAACACCTGTTGGTGTCCTTTTGCTTTCAAATTAAACGGGCACTCTTTCAGGGAATGTCCCGCCACCTGACAGATGTCACAAAACTGCTTCTTCGGGCATGAACCCTTCGTATGCTCGTCCTCCTTGCAATCTGTACACCACAGTTCTCCTTTTACTGTATCTGGATTCTTTTTCAAATTTTTGAATTCCTTCATCATCCGAAGCATGTCTTTTTGTAGTGCCTTCACCTTCTTGCCCTATTCTTCATCACTACTGCTACTTTCCGAAGATGAGCCATCTGAATCCGATGATTTATGTTTCTTCTTCTTACTCGTCTTTTGTTCGCTTTCTAAATCCATGGCACGAGTATACGCATTGGTGTACGATTCCGGTGGTACAATCTTCATTTTCTTTTTAAGAGCCGGTCGTAGCCCCTCCACGAACCACCATTTTTTCAACCCATCCACTGGTTGACCCTCCATCTTTCCGATCAATTCTTTTAGTCGCCTGGCATAGGTTTGGACTATCTCATTCTTTCCTTGTTTGGTGCTGTAGATTTCTGCCACTATTTCATTATCATCTCGGAGTAATCTGAATTCTGCTATAAATTCTTTTTTAACATTCTCCCATGTATTAAGTTTCTGAGGACTAGTGTCAGAAAACCAATCTATCGCCACACCCCATAGGGTCGCTGGAAATTGTCTTACCCAATCATCCTCATCCATCACGCCATTTTCCATCCATATGGTTTCACACGTTTTACAATGTCTAATAGGGTCTGCTGAACCATCACCGTGAAACTTGGGTAAATTTTCTTTAGGGCCAGCCATTGTTACTTGTCTTTGATTCTGAGGTACTTGTGTACCCGCGCTGTTCTGAGCTCCCGCGTTGTTTTGGACTGCTCCCGCGCTGTTCTGTGCTCCCGCGTTGTTCTGGACAACAGTCTTGTTCCCAACAACCACGTTGTCTGGTGACAAGTCTTCAAGTGATGTTCTATTCTCCCCCTGTATCTGTTCGTCCAGTGTATTAGGAACGAAGAGATCCCTCCATGCTCGTGCTCCCTCGGCACTCCGAGCCGTGCGAGTTGCTTCCCTTCCATTCGGACACTCTCCCCTCGACGTATACAAGTTAAGGAATTCTTCCCTTGTTTCCTCCACCAAATTCAAGCGTTGTCGAGTTTCTTCCAGCAATTCCTCGGCACTCAGCCTACTAGGTGAGTGCACTCCCTCCGTCTATGCCTATTCACCCCTTCGGTGCCCCTCGGCAATCTGCTGAAGTCTCTGTCTGCGTTTTGCTTGCTGTGTTAAAATTAAAATTTCTTTTGCCGTACTTAGTTCATTCTTATCTTTCACTTTATTCCGATCTTTGTTTGGCAAACTCGACATTAATCTTCATATCATTCCTTTCTTCCAGGTTCGTCTGGCAACGGCGCCAAATGTTTACCGCATAGGGTAAGAAGTTCAACACAAGTATAACACGATTCAATTCCGAACAGGTACTTTATTCATGTATGCACTTGCAGATTACAATGACTACAATGATCTCCGATTACAATGATGATTCCAAAGTCCATCTCGGATGTGTACATATACCTTTCCGAAGGGGTGACTCAAGCATCACATGCCCGTTCGGATACTACTCTACCCGTCGGCTACACTATACATTTTACCGACAACACTAACAAATGAACTTTGTCTTGCGTGAAGGCTTGAGCCCCGCAATGTTTCTATAGTTGTAAATGGTCATTGGTTATAAGGGTGAAGGCCCGTGCAACTGTGTCGTGACCTACTGATAGAGTGTTAGACATCTTAACAATCACACCAACTCCTACATGCAGCCCCTGCTAGTGTCTCCTGCTGTCACTACTGGAGTGAGGATGTTTAAGTGCTACGTTCACTGTTTATGTAATCTGAGTTGTCAACCATCTATCTTCATTAATCCCGTGCTCTACTACTGTTATTTTGAAGCTAGTAAAATGCTAACACTGTATAACCGAAACCAATGGTAATGTTACTCGCACACGGTGCTCCTCTCCTGCTATGGTACGAATGATCTTCCTGCCTTTTGTCCAATCCTATATCAGCCAACTAATTTTCTGTACGTTCTAGCTCTCTGTACTTCTCCTATCGTCTAAACTCCAGCTTTCTATCAATCTTCTAAGTCTCCAATCGAGCTTTAGTTCTGCAAATGCGATGTGAGGAACTAGGTTTGTGTCTAGTCTCACTATTCCTCCTTAAGGGTTTCTTCCTTAGGAAGTATCCAGTCACAATAAGCAACTTTACGATTTGTTTAATAACATATATTCATGGTAACCATCCCTATGCAGCTGCTTTCTTTTATAACCTCAACGTGAGAAGAGATGTGTAAAACTAAACAATGTGGGATAAAAGACTATTACGTCTTTTAGTCACTTAAGTCATAAAGTGACTTTAAATAATAAAGTACTTTATAAATTAACTTAATAAAGCAATGTGACTTCAACCTTAGAATTTCCCACTTAAATATCTCCTCTACTGAAACCAAAAGACATCTGTGACTAGCTGGCATCCTAAAACAAATGCTGTTAGCCTATCCGGATGGAAAGATAGACCAACTAGGCGCCAATAGGTCTAGCGCGAAGAAGGGGACATTACACAGAGTCGCATTTACTAATGTTGACAATCTCTGGATATTCTTTGATTTAACTTACATTGTCAGCATATTCTATTTGCTCTCAATAACTAGTTGTGGTTGTCACAATTCGTGAGCATCACTATAAATATACGTGTTACTCAGTCATGCATTGATTGTCCTTATTGTAATACTCTACAAATTATATTCTTCATCACTGTTACATAATTATCATAATATTCATATTTCCCTCATTAACTCGGTATTTAATCGCTGAAACGAAAAAGTTCAGCATAATTTTGGGTGATAATCTTGGTATAGTTGTTATTAAATAATCCAGCCTTTCACAGTAGCCTGTAGTTGTTTAGTTTCAGATCAAGTCTGTTTGCTTCTTAAAGGACAACTTACATCACTAAGTGTGGGTCTGTTGGAAATAAAGTCATGGATCTCAAAGTTAGAAAGAAGTTGTTGATGTCAAAGATACGAAAGATGAAGTTTGCTATCATCAATGTCAAAAAAAGAATAAAAAAATTGTTGGAAAGTTTGGTGAGAATGTATGAGCAAGATTGTTTTGTCATCATTGTCTTTAATTAAATGAGAGATGACAGTTATGAAGAATCTGAGTGGCATGGCTTGACTATATTCAAGATTACCTACAGCTAGTTAAAATACGATAAGAAAAATACAACAATGCATTGATAAGTGTAGCACAATTAGCATCTGAATACAAGATTGTAGTAATGCACAAACAAATGAAAGTTGAAAGTGAAGAATAACACAAAGATTAGAAATTGTAATGTTTATATGACACAAACCAATGTGTCGCATAGAAGAACAAAATATATATAGAATACATAAAACTATTCTATAAAGGTATAACCAAAATTGGGACCAAAATTAACAGAATTGCATTAATATTAGTAACCAACTCCCCACACCACAATGAAGTGAAGTAAAACTTCAATAACATAACAATTCTTGTAAAAGTGTAAAATTGAAATATTACCTGAATGCAAAACAGATGAGTAATCCAGGTAAAACAATGTCTCCAAAACCAATCATGTTATCACCTCCCCAAGGATCGAAAAACCGAGGGATCCTAAGAAGCATGGGAATATTTTCACCACCAGATTTATCACCACGTGCAACCTGAAAGATCAAAAGCATCTTAGAGAACCTTAAATATGAATCTAATCTCAAGCATTGGTACACTTCACATATTCCACTTCCTCATTCATTCACATAGAGCCACAAAGCAAGACACATTTAAACCACTCATGAAAAAATTTTACTCATTTTTTATCCACGCTCTATTGAATTTTGGCAGTTTTGAGGAAGTGTGTGCTGCCAATCTTTATTATGACCTCTTTATAGAGAATACATTTTCTTATTTTCTCTGATAGAAATTTATTGATATCTCCATTCTTTTCTTCCTTCCGTTAACATTAACAAAAATATTATGCACAAACTTTGAATCTTCAATGAATATCTACTAAATTATAAAACTAAAGTTTGCAATTCTAGAACTTGTTCTAACCCATATGCAAAGAAAATATCTCAATATCTATTATCCTAGAATTCTTGTAGCACATTTTCTGCAACTCATATTCAGCTGCATGTGTGTCTTCATTTTCACTATAACAGATAACAGCTTCAATATTCAAAATTATTCCCCTAATATGATTTTGAATGTATATGAATCAAATTTTAGACATCCACCAGTTGTCAAGAAATGATGCTTTTGTCAAATATAATGCCCTATATGCATACAACAATATTTGAGTGAATATACAAAATTGATGGCTGAAAGATCTTATTGCTCACTAAAGAGGTTTTTAATACAATTATATGCTCCTGATGATCTAACAGGCATGTTCCTGAGTAAACAAGACAAAGTATTCTTTCAAGATCTAGTTAATCACATCTGGGACAACTGATCTAAAGTTGGAATTAGGTGAGTGAGGATTTGGGCTTTATGAGAGGAGCATAGGGCTGTAAGATCCCTAATGGAGCAGCAGGTAGAACTTGCAAGGGCGGGTGGGAGAGACAGGTACATGGGTCAGGATGTGGGCTCCATGAGGAGAACATGGAGCTGTAAGATCTGTGCAGATTAGATAGAACATACGAGAACAGGTGGGATGGGGGCTCAGTAGAGTTGAGAACCGGAGAACAATTTTTAATAAGAGTAAACAGCATCTAGTAAAATTATGCTCTAGCTTCCAATCTAATGCAAAACATCCTGCCAGATATCCAATAGTCTATTTCTATCAGTTATCTCTTTAACACCATTTAGCAAACCGTTGATGCGATAATCATCCAGTCAACAGAGAATACCTGTGAGTGAAGATTGCCAGTTACGTGACTCTTGCAGTAGCAAGGCAGCCCAGGCAATGTGGAGGATTTTAATGTATTTCAGAGAGCCTTGAAAGTGGCTGCTCCACTACCAAACTTGGTTTGGTGTTGGTAACTTCTGGAATTTTGCACTCTATTAACCGAATGATGCAAGACTGGTTGTTATTCTTTTATTGATATTGACCACTACTCATAGAAGAATTTTTGCGGAATTTAATCAAGCTAATTCTTATGGTGCTAGATTTAGTAATTTCTGGGCTAGTGCTTTTTGTTCCTGACTTTAGATCCACATGCAATTTTTTGACATCTATTCTATCCTCTCTGACACCTTGATGGAGGATTGTTAAGTACATCTGTATTCCTAAAGTTCAATTCTTGCAACTACTTAATCAATTGGAATCATCCAAATCTAGGACCTATATTAGATGGAAAATGCTTATATTTTGTTGTATATTGATAGGATATTTACCCCATCCAACAAAAAATTGCAGAATAATGGAGTCTCAAGACTTAGTATTTTGCTCTCCACTGAATCCTGGGATATTGAGGCTTCACATTCATCAACACGAAAAAGGTAATCCATGCAAGCAGAGATTGGGACTATATCAGGAACTCTGATTGGTATTCTATTCTCATCTTTATAATTCTCAATTATTAATCAATGCCATGGACACAGGAATGATGCGACAAGGACATTTGGATAGAAATATGGAGGAAGCTCACCAGTTAAAAAGAAAATTGCATTCATTAAAAAAGAGAGAGAAATCACACTGTGAAACTAGATTTAAACAAAGGTGTCATTTTAATCATATTAGCATCATTAGGAGCGCTTAACACCTTTTGCACTGCTCCTTAACCCATTGAGTTCAAGCACATCCTAACACTGGATGTTTCATTTATGTTGAAGATGGTAGCTGTGTGAGAGATCTTCGGACCTCTGTTGTTTGTCGTGTGTTTCTCTATGGGCAACATCTTCATTCAGCGGAGAATTATTTTCTGTGTTTGGTTCCTTGTGATGTTTGAGTTCTTCATTTCTATCGTCCACTGGAGGAGTTATGCTTTGGCTTCACTTTCATATGACTTGGCATCGGTTCTTTGTGTTGGTGATTCACTTCTGACTTGGCATCCAGTTAGGCATCATGTGTATAATTATATTGCCGACAGTGATTATTGGGTCTTTAAGCATGATGGTGGTTAATATTCTGTAGTTGACAGTTTCCATGTACACATCAACCGTGCCTCTTAATGGTGTCAATTCTTTTCTATGTTGCGATGAATGTTATTGGCAACACTAGCCGATTCGTATTCATAAAAATCTCTTTTGTATCTGATGCCAGTAGAAGACAAAAAGGGTTGGAAATAAATCATTCTTTGATGGTCAGATTTTTGGTTTTCTATTGCTGAATGAGCTACCTATCAATGTGCTATCAGGTGGTGAGAAGCATTGCCAGTATTCTCTATTTATGCGATTCAGTGAAAAGAATTGTCAGAGCATAACAGTTCTCATATTCTGGTCTGTGTTTAGTCTTCTGTTCAGTGTGGTGATTATATGTACTTGTCTCTGAGTCTAGCAATCGATGGTCAATCGTCTAGTTTTTTGGTAAAAGAAATTTGATTAGCATATTCTGTGGTAGTTCAAATATATGAAGACCTTTTTTGAGGGGGGAGACTTTAATCTCATGAGGATGACGGGTGTATTTGATGAAGACCTTAGTTACTGATTCAGGTGTGGATCCAGATGTGGACGTGAGAATCGGGTAAGTGGATGCGCAAAGACTTTTTTGGGAGATGTGGCATCTCTTTACTAATACATATTAAATTGAAATTCAAGAATTCAATAAGGTTATAAGGTGATAAACCATATCATATACATCTACATTCACAATTCCGATGCAAAGCATAAATTCATCACAATTACAAAATCAAAATATAGTTCATTATTCAATGTTCATCAATTCAAATCAAAATCAAATAGATTCGCCAAGAAATCCTCATCAACACAGCTCATCCAACTCTTGCAAATTCAAAATCATTTGAACCGAGAACAATTCCACTTGTGCTAGATGCACCATTTGTCATGATGTTATGATCAGTGTTACTAGCCTCAGACTCAGTCTCGGTAGCCGAACTCAGTGAGGAATTGGCAAATAAAAAACCCATGAAATTCAAAGTTTAAGGATTTTAAGGTTTTTTCATGCATCATTTAGCCAAATATCAAATACACAATAATTGAGATAAATAGAAGCTACTTTGCACACATTTACAACTTTTCATAGATCACGTAAGTAAAAATACAAATTTTTGAAAGAAATTACTTAAAGTTAAATTGACTAACATAATACAAATCTGAAATATAGCGTAACTGTCAAATGTCTACAATATCCATGGAATATGCAATCCATGGAATCAAAAATTCAAAACATATATCAAAAGAAAGCCTCATAGTAGCCTATGTCTTCCTACGAGTACACCTAAGATAGGTCATGGAAGACTCTAGAGCCATCCTCTCTCCCTGTGTCTGAGGTTGAACCCCAATGACATGCTCATCACGATCATCCTCATCCTCATAATCCTCATCATCAAAGTCAGATCCATCATTCTCGGCCTCAAGGTCTTGCACTAGGTCTACTCGTGCTCTAACCTCCTCCACTGTCATCGCCACTATCAGATCCCAAAATCCAAATACTCTTCCCTCAACTCTTCTTTCTCTATTCTTTGTGTTTTTAAGTGATATAATGACTTTTTAGGTCTTACTTATGCTTAACATACCAAAAAAAACATTAAAATTTTGTTTTTTCGTCTTTTCTAGACACTACCCACCGGTCGAGTCAAGTTAACAAGACTAGGCGAGTCAGCCGAGTCAGCTAACATGGCAAGTCAGCCAAGACTCAGCCAAGTTTCAGCCGAGTCTAAGTCCTAAGGCAGTTTTCCTCGTCTTTCTTAGCTCGCCTCGAGACTCATCAAATCCTATAACACTGATTATGATTGTAGCAAGATCTTCAAATGTTGCATCCGAGCTTGCACACTCAAGTTCTACATTCCAAAACTTCACTGCCCATTCCTTGTAGTCTTCCTTCAAAAACACTACCCCTTTGTGTAACACTGCAATCACATTAATTAATGGTCAACTTCTCATATCATTCCATCCATTTGAAGCAATAGTAACACCCATAATTTTCTATGAATTTCTAATTGGTTGAATATCTTTCTCTACAAAAGTCTTCTCTTTTTGCAATAAAGTAGCATGCACCTTTTCATACCCCAAACTTATGTAATCAACTGGTGCTTTATTTATGGCTGCCACCATTTCCTTCCAATATGGTGATCTCACCAAGTTGAAAGGAAGACCACTAGCATAGAGACAATGTGTGCTGGCTTGAGCAACAAGCTCTCTTGCCTCCATTTTAAATGTGGTCTCCAATGGACCTCTTTTGCAGGCAATAGTTTCTACTTCTTCCTCTTCCACTCCCCGTATAGGTACTTGCAAGAATCGGTGTTTGGAGGGTATAATTGGTTCCGTAGGCAATTACATTGTTTTATTTGAGGATGAAGGTTGATAAAAAAAATTGATCTTATAACCAAATTATCAACAACTTCTTGTTCTTTTACAAATGAAGCTATTTGTGCATTAGACAACCACTTCCCATTAGTGTCATTGCACATTGAAAATCCTTTACCAAAAGAAACCATAAAATGAAGATTGATCCTGTAAATGAGCTATTAAATGCTTTGTCTTTGTTAGTTTGATAATAATGACACTTCCAAAGATAAGAGCCACCTCCTACAATCCTGTGATATTCTTATGGTATGTCTCCATAAAGGAGATTCAACATCAATATAATAATTATCAGCTCCTTCCCCTCCCACTAAACTTTGACTACCAGTGATGGTCATTCTCACACAATACAATCTAATTTCTTGCTATCATAAAATATTAAATAAATTTAAATTAGAAAAATTCTATTAACATCAAGCATATAAATGCTTAAATTATACAAAACTAATAAAATAGATAGCTAAACTTGTTTCTTTATGTTTTAAAAAAAATTTAAAAACTTGAAACATTTCTTAACAAACTTGAGAAAATTCATCAAAATATCAAAAAAATCATTAAAGGACTCAACAATGGAATCAAATGCTTATCTTAGATGCTTAGTACTCAATTATAGAAGCTATCTCTTGCTCTACGAATGATCCTCTTCAAAATAATGCCAAAATGGAGACCAAATGAGAAGAGAGACTAGTTGCAAACAAAATAACATGAACAATGGTTAAATGGCCTCTTTTAGCATCATTTTAGGTTTTGGGAGAAAAAAAAGAATTACAATATCACATTTGCACATCTGATTCAATTTTAAGTAGCAAAAAGTGACTTTTTGGGCGTCTTTTGCCGTCTAGGCACGTAGAGGCTTTTGGAAGTGCCTAGATGCCTGAGGGCACCATTTGGATGCAGCCTCCAGGCATCTCCACGCGTTTGAGTGCCTAAAGGCCACATCCAGATGGCACCCATGAGGCTTCTTCCTCCAAATCAACATCTGAATGCATCCACTTTTGCTTCCAAAGGCAGGAAGCTCGAGTAACTGAGATAAAGACCAATTTAATAAAATCAGGAGAGGCAAAATATTGGAGCTTCATCCTCAGGAACTACATCTGCCTAATCAAATGTGCTATGTCAATTAGACGCAGTGGCTCCATCCACTTTATGTTACTTGGCAGTCTCCATCTTGTGTGTTACCATTTGTATTTCTACTTCATAATTGAGGTTCCAACTTTGAACTCGAAGCATGTAACATTATGTTGGAAATATTATCATTGATATCAAAGGTACGTGTGCATATAATGGGAAACGATATCATTATTAATGTAAAAAGCGTTATGGATTGTTGAGTTTTTTGGTAGTTGTAAGATAGGATTTTCACTCATAATGATGTCTTATGTTCAGCATGTTCCTCATGTTGGTGTTGTCCATTGTTTTTTTCAAGTTTGTTCTTTCTGATTTTCATACTCCTTGGTTTTGTTTTTACTGCCATCATGATTCAAGCTCCTTCATGTTTTCTCTTGTCAACGTGTGACTTCAGTTTTTCCTTTCGTGACTGGAACATGCATGCTGATGAGCATTAGAATATGTATTCCATGTGATGAGTTGGCATCGTTGATGTATATTCGGCTATGTCAGCAGTTATTGTCTCAGTTATGGTGTGATGTGGCATCGATTCCTTTTCATGCCCATCGGTGACTTATTAAGGTCTCGTTAAAGTTGTGGTTCTTTCTAGCTCAAGTTACAATTCCAAACATCTCAACTGTCATGTTCTACTATCAGACAGATGTTCTCCATCTAGATGCATCATTTTTGGGAGCTGCACACTTGGTTGGATAGGGTCAATTGATGTTGGGTACATTCATTTATAACCATTATTTGAAATGTGTGCCTTTAAAGAACATATTCTTGTGAGTATTTTGAAGATTAAATTTTTGTAAACAGTTTAAATTTCTATTATTATTGGTGCCACTCATTTCCTTATAACGAATGATGCTCGAGTATGGGCATGTCTCTTCAGCTATGTTCAAGAAAAAATCCTCTTGTTGCAATGATAATACTTTTTGATCAGGTGCGGCAATTTTAACTGTTCTTCATCAAAGAATTTTTTGGTATAATTTAATAATATTTCAGATATTCTTGTTATCATTACAATGGCTATCGGGAACAGTAATCTTCAATGACAATTATTTCTTGAAGGCAACTCATTCTATTATTTCTTACACTGTTTCTGAAGCAATGTGATTCATGTTAAGCAGTGCTTCTTCATAAGAAGATGCATTCTTCAGCGATGATCATTTCTTGAACATAATTTAATCTCTATTATTTCTTACAGGGTTTTTATAGCATATGTGATTCATGTCAAGCAATGCTTCTTCATAAGGATAAACGTATTTATCTTGTCAGGTTTTTGGGTGATGTTTTAATTTTGTATTACCAGAACTTCTCTTGTCTTGAGATATATATTTAATTGAAGATTTGTGTATCATGACTATTTAGAAATCGATACCTTGTTGATTATGTTGATTTTGATCATTGTATGTTGAAGACACCAAAAGAGGGAAGAGATCTTGTAACTATTTTGCAATAGCTGAAAAAAGGATCTATCTTTATGTGGGTTGGGTCATTTCCCTCAGTGAGGAGGGCATTTCCTAGGATAATTTCTTAGTGTTATCTGTCATTCTGTATTTTTAGTTTTTCATATGTTGCATTCTTATATCTCTGGTTCGTAAATTAACATGGAATTAGAGTAAGTCTAAGAAAATGATCAAGAACCAGAAGCATCAAGTTATACTTGTGTTATTTGCTCTACTTTTTGTTGCTTTTTATTCAGCTTGTGACAATGATAAATGGTTTGAAAGTTGAAGATAGATTAGATGGCTCTTCAAACTGCTCTACAAACTATTTTTCATGGAAGCCTAGGATTCTGATTACGCTTGAACAGAATGACCTTCGAGACTATGTAGACTCTAATGTTACAGAACCATCTAAAGAAGCTGAAAGAACTCAATGAAAAAATAATAAGATTGTGGCATAGAAGATTATGATTGATTCGGTTAAGGATCATCTGATTCCCATTATCTCAAAACTAAGTTCAGCCAAAGAAATTTTTCACACTCTCAAGGACCTATATGAGTTCAACAACACCAATAGAGCTCAGGCCCTAAGCTATCAACTTTTGCATGTGAAAATGGGTAGACGTCAATCAGTGGTTTCATATTTTATGAAGTTTAGAGATTTAAAGGACCAACTTTCGATAATCTTTTGCAGATAAGATTTTAGTTACGCTTGTCATGAATGGACTTCCCACTCTTTGGAAAACTTAATCCAACATGTCAATGGGAGAGATGAGCTTCCTAAATTTGACAGGTTGAGAGTTGATTGCATTCAAGAAGAATGCATATTAGAAGCCAAATGAAATGAATATGAAAATCATCATGAAGGTGATCATGTACATAGTGCCCACTTCAAAAGGAAAAGCGAAGAAAGGAAATTTCAAAAGATTCAAAGATAAGAACTTTGAGCCAGCTACTGACTCCAAGAAAACAAAAGGAATTTTTCTAGAATCTAGTGCATCAGATGCGACAAATGGACACTTTGCTAGAGATTGTACCTCAAGACCAAAACCTCAAACAGCTGCTGCAAATATAGAAAAAAATTCTCCTCAAAGAGTGTCAAGTGAAAACTCTGAAAGATTGCTGCTTATTTATGCACTCTCTAGCAATGTTCCTACAAACAACGATACATGGTTGATTGACAGTAGAGCATCTCATCACATTATGGGTTACCAAGAGCAGCTTTTCAACCTTAAAAAAAAAAAATTCTCATCTTCAATTTACCATTAATGATGATGCATGTTATTTTATGAAAGGTGTTGGTTCTACTTCCTTCCAGTTGGATTCCAACATTCCTCTACACTTAAGTGATGTTTTGTTTGTTTTTCTATATCAGCATTAGGAGACAAAGGTTATCATGTTATCATGTTGGATATTACTTTCCTTTGTATATGATGAATGCCATAGGTTTCATATATTATGGCTGAGAACTCTGACTTGAAAATAGTAGCAATTGTGGTAACCCTAGGGGTTATCTTCAAAGATCTTTTGTGTTTCTTCAAAAGAAGGCGTATATCTACATGTATTATAAGTTCATGAGTGGGTGATTTATCAAGAATCATACATTCAGCTATCCATTCTCCTTGATCATGTCTAAGGATACACTCTATTCTATTTCAAGACAGTATTTTGGGCAATCCATCAAGTAATCCTTTTAATGTTATATTTTCCCCTTCGTTCTTGAAACAAACTTCCAGATTGGGATTATCTATAGTGAAATGCCTTAAAGAGTCAATCCACGACATTCCAAGGATGATATCATTTTGTAGTTTCACAACAAAAAAATCTGCCTTTATAGTGTGGTTACATAGAGTAATTTATAATTGGGGAATGATCTCCATGCACTGATCAATTGTACCATTGCCCATTATTACCTTGAAACCTTTAAATCTTTGAGTCTTTAACCTCCTCTTCGCTACTAGGTCCTTGCTGATGAAGTTGTGAGAGGCTCCTAAATGTATTAATGCAATCACTTTTTGGCCTTTCAATGTTCCTTTGACATGAAAAAGTCTCTTTCCACTTTCTTGGGTAACTACTACTAGTGTACCAAATTCCTTTTCATCCACCTCCATTTTTTGTTTGGTGCTTCATCCCTATTTGTCTCTTCTATTCTATGTAGTTGTTCCCTTTTACATTGGTGGTCTAGTGCCAAGGGTTCTTTGCATTTGAAACACAAACCTTTCTTAGATAATTTGTCCCCATTTTTAATCGCTTCAACACAAACCTTTCTTAGATAATTCATCCCTATTTTTAAAAACTTCAACACAGACCTTTCTTAGATAATTCATCCCTATTTTTAATTCCAGGATGCATAACGTCTTCCATGTGTCATATCTTAAAAAGTACATTACCCACCATGATCATATGATCAATAGGAAATTATTGCAAGTACGAGAACCAAGGGTGGTAGAGGTAAGACCACTCAGAATACTCAAGGTGCGTAAGCTACGCTTACAAAATTGGGAGGTGCCTCAATGCAAGGTCCAGTGGGACTAGTATGCTAAGGATAATGCCACTTGGGAGGATTATCATGAAATTTTCCAAAAATACCCCCATCCTTTCTCTGGAACTGGAAAACTGAACATTTCTTTTCTCTCTGTTTAAACTGATTAAGTATTGTTTAAAGTTTTGTTGTTATGTTCATCAAGGACGATGAAAAATCTAAGGGGGAGGGTATGTTACATCCCAAATTTTGCCCTAATTTTTAATTTGATCATAACTGTTGGTTTAACGAATTATTTCTTTTCATGATCTTGTGAAATGAGTTAGTTATTTAAATACGTTGAATCAACTATTAACGAATTATTTCTTTTCATGATCATGTGAAATGAGTTAGTTATTTATATACGTTGATGAAATGGCCGGTAACCTATAACTGTTTTTAGATGAATAGTAGTTGTTTGATTTGAATTAACGATCAATATATTTTGTTTTGAATTACTATGGAATTAATGTTTTGGTGAGAACGTTTTTCATGGGTGATTGCAGGAGAAGACTAAAGAGAGGGGAAGCATTGCTAAATGGGATCATCAGAATGGGATGTTCGTTTGGTTCAGTCATCAAGATCGGTAGGTATGACCTAAGACTTCCTTGGAAAGGATACGAAGACTTGTCCACAGGTTACATTATGGGACCGCATGAGCTATTAAGAAAACAATATAATAAAAACATAAAATAATCTAAATTAAAATATAATACATACCTTAATTTTTTATCTTATCATTATAATAAACACTTACATATCAACACATAAATATAAAAATGAAATGGCACCAATAAATTATAATGATATAATCAAATGATGTCACCTCATCAATATACTTATGTGAACGTATATAAGAACGCATTATAATAATTAAATAAAAAATTATTAATTTTCAACTACTCCTTATTTCTTTTCCCTCTACATTTCTCTTCTTGTTAAATTGAATTAATGTTTATGTAATTTGAATGGTAATCTTGTAAAACTGATAGAAGCTGAGGAGTCTCTGCAAACCTTTTTTTTAACAAGCCGTATCAACCAAGGCAGTACCAACCTTTCCCATGTTTGCTATGTTTCCCTCTAAGCCGTGAGTCTCTTCCTCAGTCGAAACTTTCATTCTATCTACACCTCGTATTATACTGTTCTATTTCTTGCCTCGCCAACGCTTTGCAAACCGCAACCCAAGTCTTAGAGCTAGCCAGTGAAACAACTTGCCAGCAAAGGTTTCGGCCAAGGACGGGAGGAGCCACGTCCAGACCGAGTGCAATCACAAACACAGGTCGTGTTTAAATGCCATCATAATTCATAAGAATCCCTTTTTGTTGAGCATATGCCCGACTATAGTCAGCTACAAGAATATAACATATGCGTTTGTGTTTCATAGTTCTTACTTCTTTGATTGTTGTCAACTACATATTGATAGAGCTGAGAATAATGCAAATATGTTTTCATATACATAACTTCTTCTTTTCCTGTTTTGAATGCTCAACCATAGTCAACTATGCATTGTTAGGTTGAGATTAGTTTAATATATTGTAATGTCCCCTTTTTAGCATTCATAGCATGATGCTGTCATTAGCCTATTTCCCCACGGTCCCGTAGGCTAACCAGGACATAAAAGGGACTTAGAGGCCATTTGGCCTAGATAGTTTCAGTTGCAGGTCTTTCTGAGGGGTTTTGAGGCAACTTTGGGCATACTTACTATTTATAGTAAGTCATCTTGGATATGGTCGGACATCCAGTGGCAACTGTATGTCGATGGTAATTGTTTAAAATCGGCAAGAAGACTTGTTTATCATTGATAAGATTTTTTATGCATTGATACAGCTATTTTATAAATTTAACTTTATTAATGCATAGACTATAGTTTGTCGGAAATATTTAAATTAAAAGAGTCTCCTTTATTTTATAACACATTGGAGACATAAGTTACATAAAAGGGAGTGATGTTTTATCCCACATTGAGAAAACGAAGGATGGAGCCCTTGTGAGAACACTATAAAAAAAATGGAAGAGCTTCTTTTATGCATGCTTGGAAATATCAAAGAAATTGGGAAATTTTTTGGAGATTATGTCTCAATAGTTTGGAAGACGAAATCCCTTCAAGCTGGAACTCTTGACGCCATTGAAAGATATGGTCTTGAGATTCAACATAGTAGCAATCCGAAAAAGCAGAGCTGAAAAAGCAAGCTAAAAAAGCAGGTACGAAAAAGCAGTCCGAAAAAAGCGGAACCGAAAAAGCGGGTATGAAAAAGCAGAACCGGAAAAAGCAGACTGAAAAAGCAGTTCGAAAAAAGCAAAGCAGAAGGGGCAGCATATAAGGAAATTATTACAGCCATCTACAACCAGGTTCTTTTGTTAGTATTGTTTTTTAGGGTGTTATAAGCTTTCAACTGTAAGTGTGCATTATACCAGCATTATCATTTTGTAATCCATGTAAATGCCAAAGTCTTGGCCATATTTTATGAGCATTGTAATTTTCATTGCAATTAAGAAGATAATAGTTGCTGGTGTCATTTAAGCAATTTAATATCATTATTTATCAGCTAGTTAGTTTGCATACCAACTGTTTGTAAAAATGTCAGTTGGCTGTAGGTGTTCATTTCTCATGCTTAGATCATATATATGCACTGAATATTGTCAAAATTAGTAGCACACTCATGTTAGGTCATTGTGTAGTCCATTGTAGTCTTCTAGCACAAGATTCTCATTGATGCAAATTGAAGAAAAAGTCATTTGAAGCTAGCTGAAATACTATATCAATCATACGTCCCTTGCATGTGAATTGTTTGATGAAATTCTTTGAGCTTTCATCAGCATTTTTTGAGGGCAGATTTGAGGAGGGTTATTACAGTGGTATCAAAGCTATAAGTCCTGCCCTCCTGTGGAGGTCTTATAGTGAATTTGGAATAGCCAGATAGAGAGAAAAATGTTTGACAAAATGAATGCCGGTCCAGATCAAGGAAATGAAAGATTATTACAATTATTAGACACCATAGCACAGGGACAGCGATCAGCAAAGCAAAGAGCACAGGAACAGAGTCAGAGATTTGAGCTTATGATGCAAATGATGGCTTGTCAAATGGGGTTGAATGCTAATGTGGGTGGAAGAAATAATCAGAATGGTAATAATCAGGATGGGGCACATAATGGAGGCGAACAAGTTGGGAACAATTTCGGTCATGCACCCCAGCAAACTAGGACAGTGAGTTTGCGGCCCATGATTCCCATATTTCCTCCTAGAGCTCCAGAGCAGCCCGTACCAAAGCCCCAGATCACTGATATACAAGACCAGCTGAGGAGAGATTGGGAAGCCGGAGGTCCAAATTTTATTGCTGCAATCACCTTTAGGGAGTATATAGATGTGCGGATGAAGCATATGCCACGTGGACATGACAAGAACCAGAGCTATGAGCTACGGAAGAAAGTAGGAAAACTTCAGTTACCATATTATGATGGCTTGAGGAAGTCTACAGCAAGAGCTTGGGTTCAAAAGCTTGACACATACTTTCAAATGAACCCTATGCCTGAGGAAGAAGCTATTAAGTATGCAGCAATTCACCTGGATGGGTTAGCACACGAGTGGTGGCATCATGGTATGGTCACTATGGGTCATGCACACATTACCTCATATGTGGAGTTTACGAAGAGACTGATTGAACGTTTTGATAGGCCTAAGGATCGTACCTTCCCTATGACAGGCAAAAACTTGTATGAGGAGTTTAACAGACATGCTGATTCAATACAAGGAGACATTAGCACATCTTCAGGTAATGGTTTATCTGCATCATCTTCACAGGCAGAAGGGGTTACAGATGTTGTGCAGGTTGAGCCAATAGCATCAGAAAGTGATATCACTGGCACACCGGATTGTGTGATTGACACAGATAGTGATTCCAGTACAGTTGGGCTGGATGAAGTTACAACAATTGAGGATACTATCATGTTTGAGGATAGTACATTTGATCAGCAAGTGAGCATTCAGGACTTTGCAGAAAATGAGTATCAAGCACAATTGGATGCTTCTTCACATAAGATAGAGGCTAGTAGCTCTTTACTTGGCTTGGCAAGCCAGCTGAAGACAAGGGACAAGAATATTGTCACAGCTTTATCTCATCATGACAGGATGCATGGATTGATTGAGAATCACATTTGGATGATTCAACTACAGGAGAGACAGAAAGGAGTCACAACAGGTTCTTCTTGTGACGACTTACAGCAGATCAAGGAAGGCATGGAGGCAATGAAGGTAAGTTACATACACCTACTTTCAGATCGCGACCATCTCCTTAATCTTGCAGGGATCTATTTAGATGCATTGAAGAAGGAGGAGGAGGAGGTTGACCGGCTTTCTCATGAGCTGGAGGATACTCGAAATTCCTTGGTGTGTATTCAGTTGGCTCTCCAGGATTCTGAGAGACATGTGGACGAGCTTTGTCTTGATGTGAGCTCAGTTCGTGAGTTAGCGCATATAGCAGGGACTTAGTTTCTTTTACGGTCAGGTCACATGTTGATAATTTCTCAGAGATGACAGAGTTTACAAGAGAGTCTCAGGATCTGAGTATTACAGATGATAGCTATTCTGAGGTTACTCCTTTGGACAGTGTACCAGGGAGAGAGTATAGGAGTTCGACCAATCGGCACAATCATGTGTCTAGTCAGCTGAGAGTTGGCAAGCGAGACATTGCTATTGCGTGCGAACATTTTGGTGCTGCTCGCCAATTGTTAGCAGTTTATGGATGGAGTTCTCCTACTAGTGATGAGCAGGGAGGCAGTTATCTTTCCTTGACAGAGATCCACTCTTTATGGGAGGCTATTCGGATTCTGAGACAGAATTATATGCAGTTGGTAGCCGACAGAGATTATCTTATGGAGTGGGGGAGTACAGCATACGAAGCATTATTGGCCAAGGAAGATGAGGTGAGTGAGCTTACTCAGCAGCTCGAGGTGACTTTTGAGATTCTTGAGAGTACACAGTTGGCTTTCGAGAAGTCACAATTTCATTTGGCTAAGGTGACCATGGAGTTAGAGCGACTGCAGTCTTTACCAGATTCTGTACAGTCACAAGCTATGGTGTCTGGTGATCCGAGGATGTCCATGGTCGAGATTGTCAAAGATAGTGGAGATGGGAATGCATCCATCCTTGATACTAACATTGGCATATCGGGTTCGTTCCCACTAGAGTCAGGATCAGTTGAGTTGGGTGCTGCAGCAGAGTGTTGTGGTATGCCTGACATGGTGGTGGCCTCTAAACTGATGGCACAGAGACTAGAGATGTTGTAACAAAGATCATGTGTGATATTGGTGAGCCGATAGTTGGCATGGTTCCTGCTAGTAATACTACTCCCTTGGTGATGTCTTCGGAGGTAGTAGTTAGTTCCAACATGATTAATGATCGATTGCAGTCTGAGCCACTGACTAAGATTGGCGCATTCTATCGGCATTACATTGTGAGGTATGCTCATCAATTTACCTTTGATGACCATGTTGATGAGATGATGATACAGAGATGTACTTTGGTTCCTAGTGATTGTCATCAGTTATGGGACGGTTTGATGCCTCGGGATGAGAGTTGTGATGGGCATGACATGGCGATAGGTTCTACGGTTGACAGCTTGATAATACATGACTTAGAGAAGGAGTTTGGGAGTGATGCTTCAGCGGTTGTTGTTATTGATTCTACGCCTTTGGCTATGACATCTCCTGACTTAACTGGTGATCAGTCACAGTGGGTTGTATCACTTGTTCATGGTGAGCTGTTGACTGAGGTTGGTTCTTTTTATCAGCATTATACTGCAAGGTATGTACATCAGTTAGCATTTGATCCTTGTGTTGAGGAGTTGATGGCAGGCAAATTTGGTTTGGGTTCCATTTCTTGTTGTTTATCTTGTGATGTCTTTTCACCATCAGCGGTGCATGGGAGTTATGGTTATGAGACAATGGTCGGTGATCTGCAGAGTTGTGTTGACTGCAGGAGTTGTGAAGTGTGTGGATTCTCCATACTTGGTGCAGTTTCATTCGGGAGCGTTCACCATTGTTGCAGAGTTGGATTATACATTCTGTATAGGCCAGTGGGATGCGTTGATGGTACTTACTGTGTTGGCAGCTTGATTTGTCCACTTTACTTGGGTTCTGATGTTCTAAGAGTTTGTGTCTCGTGGGTTTCTGACTGTGGCAGTTGTGATTTTGGAGTTTGGTTGAGCTGTAATTGTCAATTTGATTATGGATTCCTCTTGGTTAATTTTCAGAGGTTGTTGCAGAAGCCTATATTGACTGAAAGCAGTATAGTTCATGACTACATTTGGGATCCAGGTGGATTGATTGGGTTGTTGTTCAACCATTGCTTGGGGACAAGCAATGTTGGGAAGGGCGGACTGTAATGTCCCCTTTTTAGCATTCATAGCATGATGTTGTCGTTAGCCTATTTCCCCACAGTCCCGTAGGCTAACCAGGACATTAAAGGGACTTAGAGGCCATTTGGCCTAGAAAGTTTCAGTTGCAGGTCTTTCTGAGGGGTTTTGAGGCAACTTTAGGCATACTTACTATTTATAGTAAGTTATCTTGGATATGGTCGGACATCCAGTGGTAGCCGTATATCGATGGTAATTGTTTAAAATCGGCAAGAAGACTTGTTTATCATTGATAAGATTTTTTATGCATTGATAAAGCTATTTTATAAATTTAACTTTATTAATGCATAGACTATAGTTTGTGGGAAATATTTAAATTAAAAGAGTCCCTTTTATTTTATAACACATTGGAAACATAAGTTACATAAAAGGGAGTGATGTTTTATCCCACATTGAGAAAACGAAGAATGAAGCCCTTGTGAGAACACTATAAAAGAAATGGAAGAGCTTCTTTTATGCATGCTTGGAAATATCAAAGAAATTGGGAAATTTTCTGGAGATTATATCTCAATAGTTTGGAAGACGAAATCCCTTCAAGCTAGAAATCTTGACGCCATTGAAAGATATGGTCTTGAGATTCAACATAGTAGCAATCCGAAAAAGCAAAACCGAAAAAGAAGGCTGAAAAAGCGGGTACGAAAAAGAAGTCCGAAAAAAGCGGAACCAAAAAAGCAGTCCGAAAAAGCGGGTACGAAAAAGCAGAACCGAAAAAAGCAGGCCGGAAAAGCAGTTCGAAAAAAGCAAAGCAGAAGGGGCAGCATAGAAGGAAATTATTACAGCCATCTACAACCAGGTTCTTTTGTTAGTATTGTTTTTTAGGGTGTTATAAGCTTTCAGCTATAAGTGTGCATTATACCAGCATTATCATTTTGTAATCCATGTAAATGCCAAAGTCTTGGCCATATTTTATGAGCATTGTAATTTTCATTGCAATTAAGAAGATAATAGTTGCTGGTGTCATTTAAGCAATTTAATATCATTATTTATCAGCTAGTTAGTTTGCATACCAACTGTTTGTAAAAATGTCAGTTGGCTGTAGGTGTTCATTTCTCATGCTTAGATCATATATATGCACTAAATATTGTCAAAATTAGTAGCACACTCATGTTAGGTCATTGTGTAGTCCATTGTAATCTTCTAGCACAAGATTCTCATTGATGCAAATTGAAGAAAAAGTCATTTGAAACTAGCTGAAATACTATATCAATCATACGTCCCTTGCATGTGAATTGTTTTGATGAAATTCCTTGAGCTTTCATCAGCATTTTTTGAGGGCAGATTTGAGGAGGGTTATTACAAATATCTTGTTGTTGGTTCCCGACTTGCATAGAGTTCATTGAAGATATTCATCAAATATCCTTGTGATTAAACATCAATTATAATGGTAGCTATAAAAACTTGAATGTTTGAATGAACCAATATCAGTGACCATGCTATCACAATTTCCAAACATGATCAGAATATTTATTGATTTTCTAACACCGAGGAACTCACTGGCAAGATGCCATAGAATGTTGAAGAAGTGTAAATAATATCAGAATGCTCATAATCTTACACACATCGAGAAATTCACCAGCAAAGATGCCATGGAATGGTGATGAGGAGTAAATTATAACAGAATAACCATGTATAATTTTTGCTTCTAGATTTGATTGTGTCAGGTGTAGATTATAACAAAATAACCATGATCTTTGGGCACCTAAGATTCACCGGCAAAGAAGCCTTGAATGGTGAAGAGTTGGAGTTAACGTACAAGAACCAAGAATGAAATCAGATATGAATGACTATGTAAAGAAAAACACTTAATAGCTCATGCATGTTCTGGTAATGGAATCTGTTGTCAAGTCGAGTGGTGGTGATCAGGTCCATGCATCCATCTGAAATCATTGGCCAAGGTAGTTATAGGCATATGTGCCAATCTTAAGATCACTTGTTTGTCCGTAAACGTCAATTATATAGGTCTAACTGATTGAGCACTCAAACCACCTGATAGCTCAAATGCCTGGACTGAAGAACATCCCAAACCCGATCTCGAGCTAGGAAGGGTCATTCTAATAAGTTAGGATGTGCGGGGATAAGTATGGTTTGAGGTTGGGAGGTTAAGCCTATATCAATGCTTCTCCTCTCATCAATACCAAAGCTTGAACAACCAGATAAAGAATTCTTCTGTTATTACTATATTTTTCTTTTACACTTTTACTTTTTAATCCTTAGTAGGAATAATTAGACAATTTTATTTTTCCAAATAGAGTAAATATTTGTCATTTACATTGAATAAATGTTTATATAAATTCAATTAAGAAAGTTAGTCATTACTTTATTTTTCAGCTGAATATGTTATCAGTTAGAAATGGTTAAATTGTTAGCAATGTATATATACTTATTTTTCCTTCTCGTTATATCAGTTGAACATGAAATATAGTTAGATTAGAAACAGTTACTTTTATCATAGTTATATTCAGTTAATAGAAGTCATTGTCATGTGAAATGGAATCAACTGCTTATTAAATCAGATCATTAGGAATTTTAAATTGGTTACAAAAATTAGTTTGTTACATATGATATCAGAGCATTGGGTTCGACACTGAACCTAGGGCACACTACCTTCTATAAAAACCTAAAAGTTCTATACTGATTGCACGGGATGCAAGTACATAAAACACCCCACAAGAAGACTTGACACCCCATCTTTCCTTATTTAATTAAAAACATGCCAAAATACGACTACACCTGTTGTTCCATACCCTGAGACAATGAAACTCTGAACCAAGCAATACAACGAATGAAGAAAGAGAGTCAAGTGGACTCCTGCTAGCAAAGCAACATATAGAAACAAGTTGATCCAAAACTGAAATGCTCGACAAGGCAATTCTCTTTTACAGTTCCATAGATCCTGGATGGTGCAAGATATGTACCAATCTGAGCCAAAATTAAGTACTGCAAAGCAAGACTAAATGTTTTGATGTAAACATCCTCAATAGAGGAAATTTTGTATATAAGGTTGCTCTACGTGAAGCAACAAAGTATTAAGTTAATTAAGTTATTAATTCATGCATTTCATGCATTTGCAAGACTTTTTCCTTTTGTGAAATTCTTTTTTAAAAAAAATCGACTTAATTGACACAAATTTGTATATTAACAGGTGAAAACAATAAACATAAAATGAACAGCAACAAGAACATTGCAGAGCAAGGCATAATTCATGAGAACACTCAGTCTTCTAATGACTTGTTACTTCAGATCTTGCAAGAAACGCAACTGAAGTTGAAAAACATGGAAAGAAGAATGAATGAAATGGCAGCCCAAATGGGGCAGAACCACAAGGAAGCTCAATCCTCACCTCCTCCTAGAGTGGAGATAGAGGTCTCCGAGCATAACAAGAAAACCTCCTCACCCAAACAATAAGAAAAACAAAAGAAACAAGAAATAGTAGCTGATCTGTTAGCCGATATTAAGAAAATCAAACCACCCAAGTTTTCCGGTTCTGAGTCCTAGGAGGAAGCAGAAGCTTGGTTAACTGAAATGGAACAATATTTTGAGATTGGGAATCTCTCTGAAACCTCAAAAGCAATTTGGGGAATATATCATTTTACTGGAGAAGCTACAACCTGGTGAGGAAACACCAAAATCGAGCAAAACATAAAAACCACTAAGATCACTTGGAAAAAATTTGTAAACATTTTCAGGAACCGCTACCTGCCTCAAACCTTTTATGATCAGAAACTTTTAGACTTCCAAAACTTAAAGCAAGGAGACCTATCAGTACATAAGTACTCGAAGAAGTTCATCCGACTATTAAAGTATGTACCACCGTATCAGCAGCATACTAATCTAAAAGTGAGAAAATTCATTATGGGTTTGAACAATAGAATAGGTGGAGTTGTTGATGTTCTCACTCTCCAAACCATGGGGGAAGCTCTAGAGAAGGTTGTTCGGCGAGAACACAAAATCAAAAAGGATGACTCCATCTGAGACAATAAGAGGAAAACAACCTGGAATTCAGAGGATGTTGATTTAGGACCCCAGAAAAGGCAATTTAAGGACTTCAAGTACAGCAAACCAGAGTCAAATGGAAATGGGGTTAAGAATGTTAAAGGTAATTTCGATGCGAATAAAAGAGTTACAAGCATGCTAGAGTAAATGGTTCTTTTCCATTTTACTCTTCAATTAAGTTTACTTAGGTGAACACATTTATTAGGAAGAATTATTTATTTTGGATATTATTATTAGGAGGATATTGTTGAGTCGTACTTTTGACTCCATCAACTCCTACGATATGGTTAAGTCCAATTTGGGCACCACCATCCTAGATGGTAGGTGGTTGATTCCATGGAGACTCTACTTCATCCAAGTTGAGACACTTGTCGCAACCTTGTCCAAGCCTCTCCTACCATCTCTTGCTTGTATAAACAAGCCAGCTCTTATGTATTGTATCCATAGCAACAAGACTCACTGCGAGTCGAGCGAGTTGTCCGAATCAACAAGTCAAGTTACCTCAACCGGGTCAAAATGACCCATGACCCTAGCTCAGGGGGTCAACTGAGTTGACTCGCTTGACTCACCTGGGTGACTCGGCTGACTCGCCTAAGTGACTCGGCTAATTTTTAGTTTTTTTTGCCTTTGTAGTTACGTAATCGATGTATGTTATGTATGTGATCAAATTATCTTTTATTTTATGATGTTATTGTGTCTTTAATCTTTATTCAATAATGGGTGCATGGAATTAATTTAAATCCGAAAAATTCTCTAAATTTCAAGGGTTTTATCACTTTGTCGAGTCACTACCGAGTACGAGTTGGGTCATGAGTCAAGTTACCCTTACCAAGTCCAAGCCGGGGCCCAGCCTCGTTACTTTGATTGTATCATATTGAGAAATATTGATGTTATTATGCCTCTAAGAATTTACATCAAAAATTGGTGTCATAATATTAGTCGATTAATTTCGTTTCATATTGATTAATCTATATCTTTCATTAGATTATAGTTTTATATTTATTTTCACAAATTCTAACATGGTATCAAAGCCTATTTTGAAACATTAGATTAATTTTTAGAGGCCTTGTAAAATCTCGTATGCTCTTCTCTTGCATTTTAATACAAATTGGAGAATTGGAAAGGAATTATGAAGACCCATTAATCTCTTTTGCATATACATTGCTTTTCTTCATCTGTTAATTGCAACACTCTGGATGTTTTGTAGTCATTCTAACAATTCTATTGCGTACAGAAGTCTTGACAAAGTCAAGATCGATTTTAGTTTCATCCAAATTGTAGTTCATTGGCATAAGTTACAAGGTCGTACTTTTAACTCAAATCTAGAAGACAACATGAAAAGGGAGAATTTTCAAACCAAAAGGACCCTTTCATTGTGTTCAAAAGGCTTGAGCAACAAATTTTGATATATAATTTGCCCTATTTTGGTGTCTTCAGCTCTCTAGGGCAAAAACAAACTCCCAAATCCTCAGTACACAAACCGAGGCAACAAGCATTTGAAAAAAGAGTATGAAAAAGGCAAGCGGTTTTTAATAAAATCACAACTCTTTTTCAAACAAGGCGGACCGCCCACCTTGAAAAGTGTGGCCCCTCGGCGCCCACACTTAAAAAGCGCAACAACACATGCTTCAACCAGCCCGCCTATGTAGAGCCCATACAACTTAAATGGAGCATGTACTTTGAAAAGTGTACCACAAGGGCATCCTTAATTCACATCTCACCAATGCCCACCACCATCTATACCACTCATCTTTGTTTCAACATAGAGTGCTCTTCAATATAAAGAGTTTTAACCCACCAATGATGGACTAAATATATGTGCAAAAACCTGCCAACACACTGTTAAATTAGACGGCCTCATGACCATCTTCACGGGATTTTTTCTTTTGTTTTGAGGGTCATTTGACCGTTAAATTTAGTCTCATATTCTGTTGGTTCATCCCTAACCATTCACATTTTTAATTTGACATTCGAACTTTCATAAGTAATAACTTGGTCATCCGTATTCCAAATTTTATGAATTTGTTTTATATTTAGGGTAGAATTTCCCAAACTTCTCAATGGTGGTGTAAGTTTTTGGTTTTGGTGTACAGATTTGTCAAAAATTACAGATTGCCATGACTGTATCTATCTAATCCTAAAATTTGCAACTTCTGGAGCTTCATTCGGGCTCATCCAGACATATGTTCAAATGTCATTTTTTTCAAAGTGTGATGTTTTGTCTACTTTCCAGATCTGATATCATTCTGAAGAAATTATAAGCGGACATAACACTATCATATTTTGGTCTTTTATGGCCTCATTTGGCACTTGTAACTGATAAGATCCTTGAGTGATTTGTGCTCCATATTTTTTATTCTTCTATATCTTCACATTTGCAGTTTTAATCATCAAAATCAGAAGTCCATTTTGGTCCATTTTGGCAAGCAGTGATTGTACACACACTAAGTATAAAGTACCAAAATCATCAATTTCAAGGGTCTTCTTTGATTGAGAGGATTGGGGGGAAAGTGTCATTTGTGCTTGCTTCTCTTCAACTCTTGTGCTCTTCCAGTTTTCCATCGTGGGTCATCTTGCATGTCCACTATTAACCTCACACAATCATGCTACATGGAAAGAAAAAATATGGAACATATTAAGGATAAATGGTTTGAATCATTATGTGGATGGACAAATTAAAGAACCTTATGAAGATGATGCATATTGCTAAAGGAAAATGACTTGGCAAAATTTTTAAGGCTCTAGGTCACTAAAAGCATTTTCATTATATCCTATATCACATCTCAACCATGGACAAAGCACAAGAAGCTTGGGATAAACTAGCAATCTTGTATGGTAAAATTGACGAGGAAATGGGATACTAAATTGAAGTTAATCTTCTCAAATTGGATCGTAGGAACTTTGATAAAATTCAAGACTACATCAACAAAGCCAATGATTATACAGCACAACTTAAGGATTGTGGTTATCCCATGAAGGATGACAAGTTGATTTATCACTTCATGATAAATGTTCCTCCTGAATTTGCAGCTTTTGTTTCAAGTTATAATACTCACAATTTAATCATGGGAACTGCCTTCGCTAAGTATTCATTCAAATAATATGCAAAAATGTAAGTCTTAGAAAAAAGGAAAATTGATGAGTATGGGGATTATCAAGTTATCAAAATCTAAGGCGTTGGTGGCTAGTTAAGGAAACCAAGACAAAGAAAAAAAGAAAAAGCAATGGAAGACCAAATCACAATCTGACACACAACAAGAAAAAAAGCAATATACCTCCTCAACCCAAGGCAATGACAAGGTAAAATCCAACAAGGAGTTTCTCGCTTGTGCATATTGCAAAAAAAAGGTAACGAAGAACATCATTGCTACAAAAAGGATACAGATGAACTAAAGAATCTTATTAAGAAAAATCAAATAAATTTACCTTCAAGAATGAATATTTTATCTTCTTCTTCTCATTTGGATTTTGACAAAGGAAAGGATCACAAAAATGATAAGGGAAAAGGTCAAGCCTTAATCACTACTTCAAGTCATAATTCACGGAAATGGCTTCTAGATTCAAGAGCTTCTCATCATATGACTTCTTCACTACCTTTATATTCTTCATTTAAGCCTTATCGCGCACCACCTATTTTGATGGACAACCATACTTACATGAATGTGCTTGGGAAAGGAACAATTGGTAAGGGGGAAGGAAACTTCAAAGATGTATTGTGTATATCTCCCTTAACCCATAGTCTCCTTTCCATAAATCAACATACTAATGGGCCAATGAGGACTGTGGAATTCAGTTCTTATCAGAGACTTACAAAGTAGAGAGATCATTGCTACAAGAGTAGTTGATCATGCATCTCGAATATACTACTTCGTAGACTTTGCAACTAATAATGATACTAAATCTTCAGCATATTTTGATCCCACTTCTACTGTTGATTCACATTTTAAAGAGAACTTTAGCTACTTGAACTCGGGTATTCTCACATGTGATCAAGTTTATGGGTCATCCATTCCTTGTCCTTCTATTGGTATTGCATCTACTATTGTTCCTGGTGATGCTTGCATTCATAGAGCCATAAATTCAGGTGATTCAACACAGCATAATAATTCTTGTCTTCCAAACTTAGTTCCACGAGATGACTACTTAATAGACATTGCAGGTTTGTTTGTGAAATCTTACATTGGAGATCTAGGAGACAACATTGACGACATTCATCTTCTCTTTGATGAGGACGATCCTTCTATAGTTGTTGTGAAGGAACATATTGACCCTCATCTTCGTTCTCTACTAGATCATTCTTTTGAGGTTGACATAATAGTGGATAATTTGATACAACAATTGGAGGTCACTTTATCTTAAGAGGAGACACTTGAGTCTTTGACACATGTTCTACATTCATCCTCAATTGATCCTAACTTGTCATTTTTAGCAAAGTGGCTTAGTACACATGATTTGAAGGAGACATCCTTCAATATTGGCATGAGGACAATTGAGCAAGATTTAGAAATTATAGTTTGAAGTTTCTTCCTTTAGATTCAAGAGGCTTCATTGATGCACCTTTGATATTGTTTCACCCTAAAAGGAGGAATGTTGTTCTACAATCATGGCACAGTTTCTACATTGAACCTAGAGCATCTACCTCTAGTCTACATTCTACATTGAAGGGGGACTGCTCTGTCTCTCTTCTTCTCATTCTTCTTGCTTATATGCATGATATATGTCATAGTGGGGGCTCTTGACTATTCCTTCAATTCATGCATCTTGTTTTTAGGGGAAGGTTTTTCTCATGTGGTTTTCCCTCCTACTCCTCTTTCTAAGAGATTGCATGCTTTTGGTTGTACATGGGCACCTAACATGACTTTGTTGTCGAGACCCATTAGCTATATATTGCATTAGTGTACTCCCTCAGTTGAACTTAAGGGTGGTTGTTAAATGGTTTTTTCTAGTTTACTCGTCTATTAAATTTAATTAGGTAAACTCATTATTATTATTGGATATTATTTAGAGGATATTGAGTCATACTTTTGATTCCAACTACTCCTAAGATATGGTTAAGTCTAATTTCGACACCACCCTTCTAGATGGTAGGTGGTTGATTCCATGGGGACTACTTCCTCCAAGTTGAGACACTTGTCTCAACCTTGTCCAATCCTCCTACTAGCTCTTGCCTATATAAACAGGCTAGCTCTTATGTATTTTATCATATTGGGAAACATCAATGCTATTATGCCTCTGAGCATTTACATCAAATATTGGTATCATATTGTTTTTCTATCAATATCATTTCCTATTGATTAATCTATCTCTCTCATTAGATTATGATTTTATATTTGTTTCCGGAAATTCTAAAAAAGCAAAGGTAAAGACTTTCAAGAAGATTTATGAAGAATTCAAAACTAAATAGTGGTGTAAGTTGCGAGCCGGATTCAAAGGCAATGCGGGTATAACTTCATGGCAGATTGGGAAATGAGTATTGAGGCAGGTTCAAAGGTAATATAAGAGAAAATTTATAGAACAATATGTGAAGATCAAGATCATTCATCCTCAGTTTTAGAAGCAATGCTGACCAAGTAGAATTTTCATTAGGGGTTGGCACCTCTAGTGAGTTGACATTTGTGAAATGATCAAGGAGTCGGTGCCTCAAGTGAGTTGGTGCTCGTGAATTGAAAAAGGGGTTGTTGCCTCTAGTGAATTGGTGCTCATGAATTGAAAAAGGGGTTGCCTCTCCTGAATTGGTGCTCACAAACTAAACATGGGGTTGGTCCCTACAAGTCTTTGTAAAAGAAGAAATTATCTAAAAGCATTAATTGCTTGTGCTCTTCTGTTTTCAAAGCTACGTTATAACCATTGTGTTATTATTCTTATGTGCATATTTATTCAAATTTAGTAAATTATATTTGCAAGGTTGATAAAGTTTAAATTGGTAAAAATAGCTTCACCCTAAGTATGCAGTATGCACTTTGTCACCCTCTCACTCTCTAGGAAATTAGGATGGCTTAAATAATAAAATAAAACATAAGTTACCTTTTTTTTTAAATTGCATTTTATGATGAGCAACTCAATCAATTTAGGAAAAACCAAAAATGCTGCAGCTTCATCATCAAGAACTGCATCTCCTTGGTGGATTGTACTTCATAGCAGCTAGCCACAATGACTCCATCCACTTTATATTACATCATCATTTGTATTTTGTGCTTTAACATTTAAATTTTATAGTTTGTAATTGACTTTAAGTATACTATTCAATAATGCACTATGACTATGTTGTGTGCATGGTAATTAGATGGTTTTAAATTTATTTATTTCTAGCATTCTTAGATTCCCAGTTTTATCCAAAGAGATTGAAAATTTCTGTATCATTGGTTTGTTGAGAAATTCCCAAGAAATAAATTTGCTTCTATGCTCCGTAACAGTCAAAGTCTCATTCTGAAGGTCGTGGCTTTTACATATTCTGACATCAAAAGCTCCCATTATCGGTTTCATATTTACCAACATCAGATTTTGGCTTTGAATGTTAGAAGTTTGATTGCCTCCTAGGATTTTCCAGTTTGACCCCTTAGCCATGGGCCTTCTCATCAAGCATGCTCAAACTCTACATTCATGTTTTAGAATGAGCAGTGATAATATTCTTGGCTCCTCAACCACATACCAAAATACTAACCATAGATGTGATACTTGCAGGGTAGTCACTAGTTAGAAATGATGGTGACAACTCACTAGAAAACTTCCTGCAAAAAATCATTATACCTCTAGAGGTTTTCCAGGTAAACATACCAAATCAGTATAAAATCATTTTTTCCACACAAAGTTGAAAAGGTATTGTGATTTAGCATTTTCAAGATGTGATTTGGGATGACTTTCAGCATCTTAGGGTATGCAATTGAAAGCAACTTAGGGCACATGAATATAAGGTTTCTCTTCCCTTTTATCTGCTCAGCCCTTGCACAAGTGTGACTCAAAAATCCAAAACTTTCGTACTCCAAAATTTTTAAGTTAAAGACGATTCAGAAGTCACATTATGACTAAAATTAGTGTCACAGAACCAGGCATTAGATTTAATGCCCAACAAAAATAAAACCTTTTATTATTCAGCCGTCTAATTGCTATTAAGTTATTAACTTATCGGTGATCATCAAGTATACATGTAAGATCCCCTGCTGGACCTTCATCAATTTCTTTATTTCTTTTTCTGATTGCCGAATGATTCCTTCTATTTTCCCTTATCTTTCTCCATGTTTATGATTTCTTCCTCTCCAATGTTAAAATTCTCTATGTATATATAGTTTTTAATTTTAAGAGTCACATCTTTTTATTTATATTAGAATAATAATATTATATTGATAATATAATTATATTAATAATTAGATTATAAAATAATATATCAACTATATTTCTTTTATTAATATTAATATTATTACATATAATGCATTATATATTTACTTTTTAAATTATTAATCTAAATATTATATTATTTATAGTATTATTATATATAGTATATTATATATATAATGTATTATTATATATATATAAAGTCTATATTGATATGCTAATGTTTATATTATTATAATATATTATAATTTATAGCTTTATCTTAAAATTATTATATTATTTATTTTCATAAATTTTATAAATTTTATAGTTATTAAATCATATGTCAATCTGGGGATATTAGTCCTCCCCTCTCGAATTTGCTTGTCCTCAAGCAATTGATTTGATCCTCATTAATTCATAGTTTGAATTCATTCTCTTTCCTGAATATTTGTTAGACACTTGCAAAGTAAGCATGTTAGTATATAATAGCATGTACAAGAACATATCAATGAAGACACAAAGTAGACACATTAATGCATGAAGATGTGATGCAAGCACAAGGTAGACACACGAATGCATGAAGACATGAAGCAAACATATTGATGCATGTAGACACGATGTAGACACATAGTATACATGTTAGAATCTTGCTTACAAATTGAAATAAGAAAAGGTAAGGAAATGTTTTACCACTTTGATCATGAATGTCGTGCTCCTTTCCCTGTCATCGAAATCAAAAGTTCTTGAAGATGCATATTTTAAACAACTTTTCTATAGCTAGTACTATAATAGGGTGTATAATTCCATAGTGGATGGTAGATTTGTCATTGCTCAAGTTTGGACATGCTCAGCTTGGCGCTCCCTAAAATTTTAATCTATATTGGGATTCTCCTGCCACAACGCGACCGATTTACTCCTCCCCTTGTACACACTCCCTATCCACTAGGAACATGTTTAATTTTGACGTGGATGGTAGATTTACTGCTTCTCGAGGTTGGACACACTCGGCTTGGGGCTCCCTTAGATCTTTATCCATATTAGGATTTTCTTTTGCCCCAAAACGACCAACTTACTCCTCCCTCTGTGCACACTCCCTACCCACTATGTACATGTTTAGTTTCATTATGGATGGAAGATTTACTGTTGCTCAAGTTTGGACACGCTCAACTTGGGGCTCCCTCAGATCTTAAAATCCATATTGGGATTTTCTTTTGCCCCAACGCGACCAACTTACTCCTCCCCCTGTGCACACTCCCTACCCACTATTTACATGTTTAGTTTCATTATGGATGGAAGGTTAACTGCTGCTCGAGTTTGGACACACTCAGCTTGGGGCTCCCTCAGATCTTAAAATCCATATTGGGATTCTATGCTCCAATGTGACCGATTTATTCCTCACCCTGTGCACACTCCCTATCCATCATGAATTTAAGCACAAATATTTTGAATAATGTCTCCTTTTGAGACCCCAAAGGGATTTCTATCCACTTTTCTTATAGTTCTATTTTTCTCTTTAAGCAGAAAATTAGTTTAGATATGTTTCACAAACATTATGCCCTCATATATATAATTATATATAATCATGATGTACAATACGTCAAAATTATTATTTCAATAATGTATAATTTTTATTGATAAATTATCATACAATTCAAAAATATAAATGTAATACAAAATTAGTGAAACTGAAGTACTTATTTCAAATAAATAACTAACAAGTAACATGTCATAATTCTTAAAATATAAGAAAAATCCATTATATACACTTACCTCCTTAAACCATGAACATACCTTCCTTGTTAGTTGAATGTGTTTCATTATTTAAGAGGGGTCATGGTTCTTTTCTCTTATTCGGCTCCCTATCACCCTTACTGCCACATTATGATATTTATACTCAATCATTGTTCCTTATTGATTTGTCAAATAATACTGGAAGTCTCGTAATATGATTTTTAACTCAAATTATGACTGTGACTTGGTACATGAATTTCTCCTTGTAATGATATCTATGCGCTATGGGTAGAGTAGCTATCTGCAGATAATGGCCATTAAAACATATTTGCATCAAACTTGTCGCTGGCATTTCAAACTGTTGGTGCACATTCTTCATGCAGGCTTGACCACACATTTATTTCTCTATCATAACTTTCAATGACGCGATGTGTTCCTTACATTATAGGCATTGGTATGCTATGGAGGCCCTTAATTTTCCCACAAAGTTGACTAAATATACACATTGACTCCACACTCACCATTGTCTCTAGTTCATATTATTTATTAATGCTCGTTGCTAGGGTTCCACTTTAGCACATGGCCATGAACTGATTGAGGGGGAGCCCTTACGGAAATTACAACTTCATTCAACATGTATCCTCGTGGAGATGTTAGATAGGGTAGAATCCATGTTCATAACTGTTTGCTTTGTTAATGACACCCATGATAGTATTCCATTATAATAGGCATTTATGTGTTCTTTCTAGAATTATGGGTTGTACTAATTAGTTCTCCTTTCACATATGCTTGTATGGTATACAAAAGTCGAGCCAATTGGTCCTTCCTATTAATACTTATTTGCCTACGCTTTGTCTCAAATTTATTTATTGTCTTCTCCTCAAGTCCTTGCATAGGGGTATGTGCTTCATTAATAATGTCACTTTTTATCTCTTTGCATGGAATATGCTTCTCCTCCCTCTCGGCAATGAGCATAGGATTCTTGCATTTGTGTTTAATATCAAACAATTCCATGTTTGCAATCGATGTCATACACGTATGTTTGCTAAGTGTTATATAATTTCCTTTGGTTCCTGTGGTATTCTGTCCATATAGGCTCCGCTGAAATGGTAGTCGAAAGTCTTTATTGGTTCTCTTCGCTTGTTTTTACTTCATGCACCCAAGTGTCCCTCCAAGTTCTTTGATGGGACTTGTTGTTATCTATAATGCTCATTGTTGACTCCTCTTTGTTGTCCAATTTCAAGAACAATGAGATTTCCATTAAATAACAAATTTATTGCACCCTTTCTTCCATATCATTGGTGATTGTGTATCGTTCGTAGGTGGGGTTAACCATTTTGGGAATAGAAAATGGTTTGGATTTATTCTTTAAATATTCATATAACTATTGATGTGGCATCCATTCTTTGGCATCCATTCTTTTACAACAACTGGTTTGTGTGCTCTCATATCTTACTCCGTGGTAATAAAGGTTCCTACGATAGTTTATGTTTGACCAACATCTTCACATTACTAAGTTTCCCTTCTTCTCTAGTACACCCAACTGCAAGCCTTCCATTGATATTTGAGACTCAGAGTCAAAAATCATTATAGATCTTTATTCATCAAATATATTGTTTGCATTATCATTTACAAGATGGTAGAATCGTTGCTCTGATACCAATTGTAATGTCCCCTGCTAAACCTTCATCAATTTCTTTATTTCTTTTTTTGATTGCCGAATGATTCCTTCTATTTTCCTTTATCTTTCTCCATGCTTATGATTTCTTCCTCTCCAATGTTAGAATTCTCTATCTATATATAGTTTTTAATTCTAAGAGTCACATCTTTTCATTTATATTAGAATAATAATATTATATTGATAATATAATTATATTAATAATTAGATTATAAAATACTATATCAACTATATTTCTTTTATTAATATTAATACTATTACATATAATGCATTATATATTTACTTTTTAAATTATTAATCTAAATATTATATTATTTATAGTATTTTTATTATATATATAAAGTCTATATTGATATGCTAATGTTTATATTATTATCATATATAATTTATAGCTTCATCTTAATATTATTATATTATTTATTTTCATAAATATTATAAATTTTATACTTATCAAATCATATGTCAATCTGGGGATATCACAATACAGCTTACAATATGGCATCAAAAAGAAATATACCAGAGCTTTCTGTCTACTTCTTATTCATGAATTCCCCAGCTCTGCAGTTTGCGAACACACATGCTGACTGAAAACTTTATAGAAGAAAATTTTCGGACCAATCAAAAACTATAATTTACATTAATGTATTTCATTTTTGCTCAACATCTGTTAAGCGTTGCTCAGAAAATTTAGATTATTCAATCTCATATCTGTGATTCAAAATTAAAAACAATTCCACAATAACTCTTGCAAGCAAATCTGCAAGTTTCAAGAGTAGAATGGATGAGGCACTTGTTAAGGCTCCCTGTTGAAGATATTGCAGCTATAGCATCCTATTCCCGCAACACTCACACAGTGGCAGCAGACATTTTAGTTGTATGTATTCAAAGATTCAACTTGTTTTGGGGTATATAATAGTATTATAATTCAACTCTAATTTCAATATTTATACACACACATATATACATATATTTTGGAGATAACTTACTATGTTCGAAAAATTCAATAGTGTTCTTTGAAGAATACATTTAAAAGTTTTTATATCTTTAAATGTTTAATATTTGCCAATATTGGCATGGTATGATGGTTAAGTTAGGGTATTGTCATTCTTGTCATCAAAGTCCAAACCTCATCGGTGTCCTATTGTTGAATGGTTAACTGGTGATGAGGTACACCGTTTGTGACCTCACCGATTCATAGATCCAAATCAAAAGTGTTTAGCACAATCTGAATAGACAATTCATTCAACTTCTGACCTAAAAGCATTAGAATGGATCTGTATAAACAGGTCATATAATACGGCACAGCTCATAGGAACCATCTTCAGCCCCAATTTCCTTAAGAAATTCTTAGCAAAAATGATTTTCAACCAGTTAGGAATAACATTCTACTACCTTTTAGTTGCTCTCTTTTAAGTTGATCTGCCTAAAATAAGGAACAAGGAGAAATAAGGCCCAAAGGAAGTGAATGAAGATTGCTATGGAGAACATCCATGATTCCATGCTTGTGAACATTGATATAAGTTCTTCCTAACTATTACATGATTCAAAAACATAAATCTATGCCCTTGCACATTTGATAAAGCAGCATTTACAAATATGGTGTTCCTCTTAAATGAAGAATTTTTTGACATAAGAATGAATGACTGATGTAGAATTTTTTAACGCAAGCACAAGTAATTGACAACCTTAATATGCATATTAATAAAAGTATAAATAACAGTAGCATCACATTCCACAAGAGTCGTGGTTTCAAGTTTCAACACCTTATCAAGATATCTTAATTTTTTACTGATATGACTCACTAACCCAAGTTAAACTTCTAAAGAGATGTTAATTAAAATATTGTTACCATTTTCAATCTTTGATGATCTTGATTGGGTCATTTTGTAAATTTTTAGAAGGAAAAGATGAGAAGTACTCGGCATAGAAGACAATTTACTTACAGCAATCATAACACTCTCATTGAAAAGAAGAGGTGATATGAACACCCAGAATATATCGTAAAGGAAGGCACAGCTTAACAGAACAGCTGCCACCTACAAAATGCATATTAGCAGCACTTCATAAGCAATAAATTTCAAAGATAAAGCCAATAATGTAAATGTTATAAAGTTGTATGAAACTAATACCTTGATATTTGGTAACCGTGCTATTTGAAGAACCGTGATCATCAATGATATACCCTGTAAAAAAGGCTCATCATGAGAAGTTCCAAGACAAATAAAGAAACACTAATATGAAAGTAAATTCATACCCAGGAACAAAACACAATCCTAGAAAGGTAAAGTGATCGTGGAAACAACACAGAAATAGATAATAGCAAGTGCACCACTTTTATCATAATTAACATTATTGATTATTTCACTCAATGAAAAATAAAATAGTCATAGAAGACACCAAAAAAATAGCAGCTGCAAGGGAGAACTAATACTTTCTCAAACAAGAATAATTGGAGTCTCAGCATAAAAATTAGTAAAACAGGATATAGTAAAATGTTAGATGAAATAACAGGCTTTTTAAGACTCAGTGTCTTAGATCATGGAAACATAGGAAAAGGATTTCCATCCCACAAAGAAGAAAACTACAGCTATAACCATCATTTTGGAAATGATTCAGTGATGTCTGTTCAAAGCATCAACAAATAACTCCATCATAAATTATACTTTTAAGTTTTTCTCAGTCAATATAAAATAAGATGCCCATAAGGACACCTATAATATAGCTTCTGCAAGGAAGAATTTATATTTTCCCAAACAAGACATTTGAAGGCTTCACATAAGAACATATAAATGAGAAAACAACAGAATATTAAATTAGATAAATGCCTGAGAATGCAGTGCCTTAAACATTTACACTATGGCTTGGACTCAAATCAGACAAGGGACTTTCATCCTATAAACAAAAAATTAGAAAGCTATAAGCCTCCGTGACATGGAGTGGTGATCTCTGAATTAAGGTATCGACGGGTATTTGTGCAGTTGTATACTAAAAACATCACTGTAAAAAGGCTATCATTGAATAATTCAACTAATTATCCATTTTTCACTCAGAGTACAAACATGAGGTGAGGTCATCCAGGTGTCGCAAGTGACAGACATGACTCAACCAGGACCAAGGTTGAATACTAGCATCTCAAATAAAAGATTATTCCAATATTTCATGACTACATATTTATACGACTAAATTGCAAACACAAATTCAGAGTCTCAGTACAAACAAATAGTTTTGTATTTATGAAGGCCAGTCTCATTAGCTGCATTTATTTACGAGTATCAATAGAAACCTAAACTCTTGCTGATGAATTCTACTGGTGTTGAGAAGAAAATTAGTAAAATTTAAAAATACTAGAAGTCTTGAAAATATAAAAGGGTGTGAAAGTCAAAATAAAAATATTTGTGGGCCCTCCCTTCACCAAGGCCCTATAAGCTATCCTTTTTAGTAACCCATTATGTCCCCCAGCGGCTATTCACAAAATAAACAAGGGGGATCAATTTGGAGCTGGTTCTCTTTGGTGCACAACTCTTTGAGCCCTTTTAATTTTCCAGCCCCTCTTCTTGAGCCAGCCAGTTTTGATTTATGACTGGAAGATCCTAAATGAATCGTATAAAAAGGCATTGCTGGGGATGCTTGTAGGCATCAATAAATAATATTCTTCTTTTCATATTTCCAGTGAATATAGAAATAAGACATGAGAAGTTTTGGTGGTTCGGACTCCAACTAATCTGCAAATCAGTATTCCAATATCATGTAGTCTCCTAAAGAAACAAAATTGTGCTTCCAAGGCTAAAATCACTTCTTTAGAGCAACGCAATTATTTATCAGCAGAAGTCAACAGTGCTGAGGCAACTTCCTTCTAGCGGAGGCAGAGAACAGTAGAAATAATAAATTAATAATAATAGAGATTAAAGTCAGTGTGCCGGCATTATTCAAGATGCTACCACAACTATAATGAAGGCATTTCCAATGTGCACTAATTACAATCCACTGAATTCTGAAATCTGAATCTAGGTGGGCATCCATCGAACATATTGAATTGCTGCTCCTATAAAAATCTATGGCTGTGCTCAAAGGCAAGCATCAAATATAACATAGGAAGTCTGATGCAGCAGTTTGAAGCAACTTTCAATTGAAAATTGGCAAAATCACATTGTAATCAGACTGAGCATTATTTGAAGGTGTACATATTCAATGCAAATCTCTGAGTTCTGACTTCTATTGACAATGACTGAAATAGTATTATTTAGGATTCTTGAGAGTCATACATGGATGCTTGAAAGTTCTGTCATTACATTCTCTTGCATCAAATATGAGAAATTGTGTATTTTTCTGTACTTGGGATATTTCAGTATCTCACAAGTTCAATTTGTTATCTGTGGCATGAAAATGATTTAAAAGAAATTGGAATGAATTACACATTTGGTAAACATTCACTCAACATCACAAAAACTTATTTGTCGAATCTATATAATTAGAAGATAGACAAACCTATAAAGCCTACAAAAAAAGAGATGATGAGATATCTTGTGGAATTGGTGGGGTCTTGAGCATTTAATATTTAATAAAACTTAAAACAGTCAATTAGAACAGTAAAAGCATTGTCACCAATGGTTATGGACTGTGAGAATGGAAACATCAGTGCCATCTTAAATCAAGCTATTTTACATTTCCATGATAATCATGTGGAGCTGCAAGAGTAGATACCATTCAAATCATGGTCCATGAGCATAGACAAACCTACAAAGCCTACCAAAAAATGAGATGATGAGATATCTTGTGGAATTGATGGGGTCTTAAGCTAGCCTCTGAATGTGAGAGGACTTGCAGTTCACAGTTTAAACACGCCTTGCTTGTTGTGCATGGGATACTCTATACCATGAACGCAGATATCTAGAATGAATAGTGATTAATCCTTCATCAGACATTCTGCTGATTTATTCCTGGAAAAAAATTGAGGTTTCTTGGTAGACTCCGGTGAACAATTTTTTGGGGGATTTTTTGGCGAGTAATCAGTAAAAATCACAATTACTCTTTGCAAAAAATCATGATTAATCCATGCAATTTTTTTCCAGAAAAAATCCTGAACCACATCGAAAATTTCCTAGATTTTCTATTTTACTTGCAGCACCCTAGATCCCTAAATCCTAAATCCAAATTTTCCCCAATTTTTTGTTGATTTTTTGTCATTTTTTCAAAATATCCTACTCTTGTTTGTCAATCTATTCCCCAAAAGATTTATGCTCCTATGCTTTATGCAATGAGCATCAAGTGGTCAGAACAGTATTTAAGTATTTTGTGTGCAATTATTCTTAATCTCCTTTTCTTTTAAACATTATCGATCTCAATAAGTTTTGATTTGTATCTATTTGTCTTTATGGCTTGCATATAAGCAATCTTCACAAACAAGTAATGAAGACCTAAGGATAATCTACAAGATCCTAATGATCTCAAGTATCGAATTCTCCATATGAATCAAATCTAGAATTGTTCTCCTTTAATCAACAAACTAAAGTCTCTATAGAAACATATAATTTTGGAAAAACGTGTTCTTGATCTCATCATATATGGCTGTCATTTATCAGCAAATGGTAAAATAACACCAATTCAATTTAGACAGAACAAACATCTTAGTCTTAATGATTTGTAAAGCTTTCTGGCCAAAGCTTCAATAGTGGTCATTTAAGGTACACAAAATGTGGATATCAAAAACATTTTGAAGTTTCTCACACTAAAACAAATGTCACACAATAGTCACATCACTATATAGACAGAACACCTCCACCCTGAATAATTCTGTTATGCGCCACCCTGTGGTTCCTTGGTTACAATTTTAAAATTCTATGACATTGTTTATGTATAAATAATAAAAATAATAAATTAACTGTCAGATGAATCAAGGAATATTAGACATTCAGACAGCAAGTAAAGACAATATTTAATGCCTTCCAACATCCCCAATGAAAGGATTGCTGGGAAGACTGTTTGAAGCTAAAGAGGGAGTCTCCTTCCTGTTTTATGTATAAGCAATAAAAATAATGATTTAACTGTTAGATGAACAATGCAATATTAGACATTCAGACGGAAAGTAAAGGCAATATTTAATGTCTTCCAACATCCCCAATGAAGGGATTGCTGAGAAGACTGTTTTGAAGCTAAAGAGGGAGTATCCTTCCTGTTCTATGTAAATAATAAGAATAATAATTTAACTGTCAGATGAATGAAGCAATATTAGACATTCAGACAGCAAGTGAAGGCAATATTTAATGCCTTCCAACAGCCCCAGTTAAGGGATTGCTGAGAAGACTGTTTTGAAGCTAAAGAGGGAGCCTCCTTTCTCATCTGCAATCAAGTTGTATATGTTTATAAATCCTCACAGCAATCCAAAGACCACCGCTGTGGCCAGTATCATATTTCACAACTCTGAGGGGGAGATTATTTTTCCATTCAGCTGAGGTTTGGCCCACTTACAAACAATTAAGAAGAAGCTCATGGTATTTGGAGATGTCTTGTGGCTGCTTAAAAACTGCAGGTTTCTCATTATTAGCAGGAAACAGAATCCCAGCACTAATTGAAAGATAACTAAGCCCTGGGTCAGTATACAGAAGCTCAAGAAAGACTTTATAGATCTAAATATCAGCTATACAACCCTAGAATTACACTCCAAAAACTTGCAGTTAAACCCAAGTAATCATCATCCACCTCAGTTGCCATGTTCTTTCCTGTACTTTTTTCCAGAGTTTTCAAAAAGTGATTCTGAATTTATATGTTTCCTCTATTGGCTTATTTTAAAGTTAGCGAACAAAAAAAATTGAAAAAAAATCATGGGAAGATTAGAAAATTTTAGAAGGCTTAAGCCTAGAGATTCTAGCTTTCAACTTTTTATTTGAATAGATTAATTTTCTACTTAAACAGCTAAAACACTAATGAGGATTTTCCTTTTAATTATATCCTAATGGAGGCTCTGTATACAACATTAGGTCAGTCTTAAAATAGTAACCTGTATCTGGTGATGATAGCAGTTGCCTATTATTTTAGATTCTAGAAGTACCCTTAATTTTTTTATGTAAACCCTCTTATGTAAAAGTAAATTAATTGTATATCCTACTAGATTTTATTATTGCAACTTTTTAAATGTTTATGCTCCTTCCCAATCTCTATGCACTGCATTTCATGTGTAATAACAAAATCAAAACTTTTCCTTTTCTTAATATAATATTCATTTTTTAGCTATCTGTGTTTTCTTTTTCTTTTTTTCCCAGAATATTGAATTATGTTTACACTTTTGCCACACCATGTCAATGCTGTGTAAAATGCTATTGTAGGTTATATAACTTATGAGACAATAGAACCACAAACGCTTTTGGCAAAGAATATGACTGCTCTGGCTCTAAAACCCTAGTCGTTGGGAACCATCTCTTTATGCTTGTATGAGAGGCATAGAGAAAGCCTGCTTACAGTTGTCAAGGGGAATAAAGTGTATGATTGCTAGTTATAGTGTATGATTGCTAGTTATAGTGAGACGTTTTCTATGTCGAGTCGATCTTGTTTTTTTGACCAACATCAAACTTCCTATAAACAGAGAGAAACCCAGATGAAATAATGACTTGGCCACCAAAATCCCTCCATATTTATTCTTCATAAAATTCCACTCACATCATTAAAGGGCCGTGTTTGAAAGTTAGCCTATGCCACCCTTCTACACTTTCAATGTGTGAACATAATTCTTGAGTGTAGACCATTATCATTAGATTTATCAATTTCTTTATATTTTTCTTATCTTTTTACCATCTCCTAGCTATGGCATTTGGGAACTGTTGAGGTTTGGTTTTATCTCATGTTTCTCTTCTCTCACAACTGTCTGCTAGTCATGGTGTATGGAAACTGTTGGACCTTGGCTTTGGACTGTGAGGAAGGACGTGTGCATTAGAAATGGTAGCAGCCGAGAGGTGATCAGACATTCCCAAACATCATCTCTTTGAAATATATGACTTGGTTCAGCACTCTGAGGTTCAAATTTTAATCTTCAAAAGAGAATCGTTCTCCTGTGTAGATGTCAGCTTCACTTTATTCATTGGAATTTCGAGATAGTTTTCTCTCTGTACTGCTCTCACTCATGGCATTTTGTTGTCAAAATGGGTGAATAACAATGTGAAATATCCCAAGCATACACAAGAAATGCAAAGATGGACCAGCAATCTCTGGTTCCAGTTTATATTCAAACAATAACAATCTCTTATTACAATCATGATAGACCTCAGAAAAATCTTCCATCTTGGTCTTCTGACAATTATTGCACATTAGAAGTTGCAGAAGAAAAATGTCGATATGACAAATGTGCTAATGGCTGGATGTTCAACATGCAATTACCCAGCTCAATTTGTTTCATGGTATCAAAGAGGGAAACATAGCTTGTTTTTTCTTCTCAAAATTTCATAAAACAATTCTGTCTTTCAAAAAACCATTTTTTTTCAGTGAAGAGTTTTGGTCACTTTTTTGCCCATGGAAGTTCGTCTCACTTTTGTGTGTTTGGTTAGGGTTTTCTCGTCATATCTTGATACATTTTTTCCAATCTGCAAGCTCCATTTCAAGACCACAACAGAAAATGACTAGATCTTTTGGCTGTGTGCAACCAAATTCTGTGGAAAAAAAAAAACTGATTTGATCACTATTTGGCATCAATTTTTATAGTTTCAGCATTGCAGGAAAAACAAAAAAATAAATTGTGCCGTTTGATTTATAAGGTGCCATTTGTAGTTTCCATTTTGCAGTCAAACGAATGCGAATTTTAAGGCTGTATTTTTTGTAACACGCAACATGTTTTCCAGCTGTTTGGCTGCAACGAGTTCTTTGACTTCCTGCTTGCATTTTTTGGTGAGCTCCCTGTTGTGAGGTTTTCATGCCATTACCCCATTGCAAATGGGGACCCCCTCATTTTGCTTTGGCAGTAGGAATAGTGCTCTTAAGTGGTCTTGGTAGCAATTTTCAGGTCTCCCAGTCTCAGAGATGAGTTTGAGCAACTTTGGCTTGTCAGGTAGTTAAATCAGTCAGGGATATGAGCAAGAGTTGACCTATTCTAGTCAAGGAGGTGAAGTTGAAATCAGGGGATCTGAAATCAAACAAGTTCAAATCTTTTGAAAATCCTTGTTTCAATTTCAATTTCATCTTATAAAGTCGAGAAAAGTTGTGGGAGAGATAACACTGATGAAGGCGTGCTAATTCCTGAGATTTGGCAAAGTTTGGAATTTTTTAGAGACTTCCAAAATCTAAAATATTTATTATCTCCTATGAACCTTTAACCACTCTGAACATCGTGACAGTATTTGTATTAAGTAACTTACACTTAAATGTTACGTTTTAAATAAATTATTTTTCCCTCCAAGCTGAAGTTATTAAAGTGAGCAAATTGGGAGTTAGCTTGCAAAATGGAAGAAAACCTGAGAGTAGGTTGGAATCCAACCATGTCTCAGGTTTCCCAATCCCGGCAATCCTCAAAATTCTGCCCAAGTCTATATGATTTCCAAGCAACTACAAGGTGAGATTAAAGAGCAAACTAATGGAAAAGCAGAATAAGAGAGAAGAGTAATCAGTAAAAATAGTCCCCGAAGGAGTTCAGAATCCAATCCCATCCCAGGATTTCAAATTCTCACACTAGGTCAGAATCCAACTGTCTCAAGATTCTTAGTCCTGAGAGACCCTAGACTTCCGCCCCACTTTTCCATGCAAAATTCGGACAGATAGCGAAATCTCACCCAATTCTAGGGGCATTTCAAGGAAAATTTCAAGTCCAAGTCGGCAGAAATAATGGAATTTAAAGGATGAAAGATGTAAATCAAATGGAATCTTGGAGGCAAGTGATCAGATTTTGAAAGATGTACAGATGAAATCAGATATTGATGAATTTTAATCAACTGAGGATGCAAAACAGAATGAGAAGCATGGAAAATAAGCCTTGAAAGTGATCTTGAAATATGACTTGACAAGATTGAAACCATACATAGGAGGGGTAATCTTAAACCATACACAGGAGGGGTAATCTTAACATAGGATCAGAATCCAAACTCTTCTCAAGTTTCCCACCCCTAATACTAGATCAAAATTCGACCTCATATCAGGATTCAAAATCTTGATTGTTGAGATTGTTGACTTGGTGGTCAGCACCTCCTTGGAGATTCGTGTCATGGATTGGGTTAAATGATAAATCTGGTATTTATATCGGGCACTAACAGTTCAAACTTTTGGCGCAACGGCAAATGCTTCTAATAAGTGGTATCAAAGACTTGGGTCACAGGTTTGAGTCTTCCTTCAATGGGTGTTGAAGGCTCACTCGGTGCTGAGGAGGAGATTGTTGAGATTGTTGACTTGGTGGTCAGCACCTCCTTGGAGATTCGTGTCGTGGATCGGGTTAAATCTGGGATTTGCATCAGGCATCAACAATTCAAGCTTTTGGTGCAACAGCAAATGCTTCTAATACTAGCATCCCCCAAATCTCTACTATAATTTCAGATGCAATATTGATGGAAAAAATTGATAAAAAGGGTTGGGATGATGGATCAAGGTAAAACTGGTAATCTTTAAAATGCAGATTCAGGCCAAAAATCCAACAAAAATCAGGTTGAAATGAAAAGAGATTAACAAAATGAATAGCGAAAGTAAAAAGATTAAACGGAATTGATAAAGTCTTGAGGATTTACAAAATCAAATGGATAAGGAGATAATCCTGAGAGGTCTATAATCCCAAGAGGAGGTCAGAATCTAACGAACTCTCAAGATTCATAATCTTGGAGGTCCTTGAATTATCACCTTGGTTTCCAAGCATAATCTTGACAATTCCAAAAGCCCGCCTAGATATAAAGGCATTCCAATGAAATTCCTCAATTTGAAAGTGGTCAAAATGGTGACAAACGAAGGTTAGACACAAAGATAATAAGTTTTGATGGGAAAGGATCAAATTTGTTAACAAGAAATTGATTGAGATCAAATTGAAATGACCTTTAGTCAGCTATAAATCCAAATCATAATTAAACTGTTATGGTGACAAACCTTGAAACAAATTTAAAGGCATGAAATCGAGGGTAGAAAGGCTGGAAGAACAGTTTGAAATCAAGGAAAAATCAGGAATAATCCTGACATAGGATCAGACTCCAATCCCTTCTCAAAATTCACAATATAGACATGGGTTGGATCTCTGTCCTAGCATTATGTTGAGGTGAGTATTGAGTGTTCAAGTAATGATATCACCCCCTTTCCTTAAAGGTGGATCGAACACGATGAATAGGGGGAGAAAAAGTCTCAATCTCAACATAGGGGTGGAATCTACTCCCCTGTCAAGATTTTCATTCTTGATATACCCTAAAACTTCACCATCCAATTATGGTCCAATCTCACTTCTATGTAGCTTCTTGCATGGAAATATGCACATTTCACGGCATGATTCATAACTCATCAAAACAAGCCTGATTTCATTGTAAGACCAACGGTTTCATGAAAAAATAGAAAAATCTGAAATTGGACCAAAGAAAACTATGATCAAAATGTAATTTGTTTGATAAAAATTCTTTATCAAGTTGGTTTAGTAGAAGAAAAGGTTTATTTAAAGAAAATTTAGATGCAATCTCATATCATGTAAGCTTTTGGATTTACTTCATTTCATTTACACTTATCATTTTGTGACCTTAATGAAATCTTTCCTTTATTTGGTAAGGTAATTGTTGAAGGAGAGGCTTGGAGAGTGAAAGATAGTGGCAAGGTCATGCTCAAAACGTCAAATGAGAAGGTAGTTCAAGATCACATTATCAAAGTCAAATTCGAAGAACAAATTATCAAAAAAAGGATAAATCTATAAGTGAAAGCAAACTTTCACCAAATTGAATTTCCTCTATAAACCATGTTGAAATCAAAGATCCAGCTAAATGAAAGACTTCATCACTTCAAGAAGATCACGGATAAGGCATCTAAAGAGACATCAAGTTTGCAAGTACAAGCAAGTCCAAAACAATGGCAATGGGAAGATTTTCAGAAGATGGAAAATATTTGAGAAGATGAAGCAATTTGGGAATACACCATCGCAATTGGAGGCTTGATTATGTCAAGTATAAAGAGATATTTTCTCATTATCGAAGAATTGATAAAGTCTATAAGATGAGGATGTTGAGGTGGCACTCGCTTTTTTTCAACCAATCAAAAGGCTTTAGTAACACATGTTCAAGCACATTCAATCACATTAAGCTAAGTGTACTTGTGGGAGGCATCTCATGCCTCTACCTCATCATTTTCTCATTGATTCTCAACAGCATTGTAATTTTCTTATTGGCTCAAAAGTTGGTATCCTCGTGTAATTAAATGATAGTGTGGCAACCCTAATTAGGACTTTTAATGGGTAAATCTTGGCCCTTCATTGTAATTGAAGGGCTATAAAAGGTCAAGGCCTTCTCATTTGTAAGGGGTTAGAGACTAGATTCATTAAAGGAAATTAATAATAGATCAGAAGTAGGGTGGGAGAGGAAACTTGTTTAACTTGTTGAACTTGTTGCCATAGTGCTATCAAAATAATTGTCGATTCATTGTTTTTGAATAAGTGACAATAGGTTTTGAATGTACCCTAAAACCCAAAACAAGGTAGGTTTTAAAAAAGGGCCTAAAAACAACATCAAAAGATATGCAGTGAGCTCCAAAAGAGAAACTGAACAAAAGTAGAATAGGAAAAAGACGAAGAAGGGGGTGTCAAACAACTCACAACCCCCACAGGTGCAACTTGGCTATTAAGAAGAGAAAAGAAATCAAACAACAAACCGCCCTAGTAAGAAAGACTCACAACAAAAATATTTCCCATTAGATCCCTACTTGTGGGATCTAAGGGTCATGTCAAAAGAAGGAAAGAGATTCTTTGAATGTTTTCCTTTGACTGTAACCCATGCTTCTTCAACCTTGGCCACTGCATCATGCCAAGCCAACGAATCCATGGAACTATTAGAACCAACAATGATAGGCTTACCCAAAGAAGCAGAGCCAACACCAACAATGACAACAGGGTTCTTAGGAGGGGCAAAACCAACAACAATAAGAGACACAACATTTCCTGCTGTAGCAGGGGCAAAGGGCACCTTAGGAGCAGGAAGAGAAGTAGAGATAGAGACCACAGTACAATCAGTTGAGTAACTTTTAGCCGGGACAGCAACCGCAGCTTCATTTTTTTCATTAGACGGAGCAACAACATCTGAAGAGTGTAGTACCCTTGGTGGAGTCAAGAGGAAAGTCAACATCCGTCTAAGGAGGATCCTTAAGAATTGTGTAATGAATATCAAAATCACCCTTCAACCAAGATGAAGACTTATTCGGCTTAGCTTTCACTATCCCACAATTAGCTACAACATCCCAGTTTCGAAACACTTTCTGCATCTAAAGGGGAGACCCTCATAGTCAAGAGGCTGGACCCATGTACCCTTTAGAGACTTCAACTCAATCTCTGCACGTAAACCCTTAGAGACATCAATGTCAACAAGAATGAGAGCAACAGTAGAGTGGAGAATATCAGAGGAATCCTTATCAATCATTAGGAAATCTCCAATACCATCACCTACTTCTTCCAAGACTAGATGAAGAGGGAGATAAGGAATTCGAACCCAAATAGGCACCTTGCAAAAAGTCATTAAGCAAGGGTTGAAATTTTCTCATCAAAGGGAACCGATTCTCCCAGGTAAAAAATTCTTGCGAAGAGCAATCTGTCTATCTGAAGCCATCTCAAACTTGGTAGCAAGAAATCCTTTAGATAAAGGAAAATGTGAACCACCCCTGATATAAGAGGCTTCCACTGATTAGAGATCCACTAGTGAAGTAGAGGAAGAGAAGGCCAAAATCCTTCGAATATACAAATGATAGTGCATGCGAACAAGTCATAAGCCATAGTATTGACCTCTTTCACAGACTCCTTATTAAGTGTGATAACAATAGAGTGAAGGACAGGGAAGGGAATGACCACAGATCTACCAATACCATCGCGGCTTTCTCAACATAAGAGGTGTCATTTGAGGTAGCATTTGAGGCTCCACACATAGCAGCAAAGCTCTTAGCAACAAGGGCCCCAACCGTAGCAACTTCAGCATCACATTTCTTCAAGACTGGAGCTCTAGAAACCTACTCATTAAGAGTGGAAGGGACCATAGAAGGCTCAACAAGAACCCACACCAGAAAAATTGGAACCACAGAAGCCTCCGCACCGGTTGACAATAGCATAACACACATGATTTTTGTTGAGGAGGCCAAGACAGAGACAACCTAATGTTAGCATGAATGTTGATGATAGTCTTATCGAGGAGAATCCTAGTAATGTTGGAGACATGACTCAGTGGTTTTGTGTTGCATTCATGATACAATTTGTCAGTGATGTCAACATACTGACAATTCTATGAAGACTAGCAGTGCAGCAGACAAAGTTTCTGTTTGCACGGTTCGAGGATTGAAGATCAGCTTATGCGCACTTAGCTAGATGTTCAAAGATGTGTATTGATGCAATGGTTAAGGGCACATACGAAAAGATGAAGACTGGACAGATTTATGAAGGATTTAGTGAAGACTAGTTTAACGCAGTGTATACAAAGAACAATTACTACTAAATTGGTTTTATCTCCTAACAAAGATGGAATCTGGATGAGCAGACTTTAGACAGATGTTGAAGACATGTTGGAGATGTGAGGTTTACTGGGCAAATCCTGATTGTCAGCGAGTGAAGAGTTATGAAGATTGTGAGCTGACAAATTGCTTATAATTGTGAAAAGATGTAATATTGTACTGTTACATGTAAATGTAATATCTCAAGTTGGTCCTATATTATTATTGTAAATTGGGAAAGCCTCAAGGCTGACTCAATCATTTGTTTAAGGACTTGGTATAAAAAAAAGTCATTTTCCTTGTGGTTAATCATCGAGTGCGGATATTGTCTATTGAATTGTATTGTGCGAGCTTACATGCAAATATCAGTTGAATCTGAGAAGAGGTTGGTGCGGTAGGGACACGGTGAGCTTACAAGGAACTGTATTTGGCAAGAAAAGTTGTTGGTGAACAGTTATTGATGTACACTTGTATTATTCAATGGGGATAGTACTGAAGTTGTTTGGATAGTGGGTCCATTTGTCTTCCTATCAACTCCTCACAGAGTTGGAATCTCCTTACAGGGATTCAAAGTCTCCTAACAGGTACTCATATGTACTAAATGTATTTAATTGACTCCTAACAGGGTTCATCCTTCCACAAGGAACTTTTATATTAGTACATCATTTTGTGGGTACAATCCCCACTAGGGTTTTCCCTCTGATCAAGGGTTTCCCTAGTTAACAGATCTAGTGTTATTGTGTATGGTTATCTTTCTATGGTTATTGCATCTATTGTTTACATGTTTCGGAATTAATAAGGATAATGAGAGTTGTTATAATTGTATAATTGATTCACTACCCCCCCCTCTCTCAGTTATCTTAGCGAGATTTACTTTCTAACAATTGGTATCAAAGCATCAAGTCCTTGAAGGAAAAGCTTAACAGCTTGAGGAGATCTATGGTGAGTCAATTTAGGAAAGAAAGATTAATGTTTGATGGAGTGAACTATGATAGTTGGAAAGAGAAGATGAAGACTCATTTGTTATGCATGGGTTTGGGTTATTAGTTGATTACAAAGAATCTAAAGGATGTGATTAAAGAAGACAATCTTGAAGGTTGTGATGAAAAGGAAAAAGACATTCATATTCAATATGCTTGCTAGAGAAGCACTATTATCAGCTCTTCCTAAAACTTAGTTTGCTAAGAAAATGTTTAAGACTTGCTCATGAAATTTGGAAAGCTTTGCAAAGTACATTTGAAGGTGATAATGTTGCTCAAAAAGTTGGATTACAAAATTGGATTTTCTTATTTCAAGATGCTAAAATGATGGAAGATGAATCTATAATAATCTACTTTGGTAGAATAGCTGAGATTGTTACAAGAATCAAGACTTGTGGAGGAGAAAAATCTGAAGATAAAGTTGTATGGAAGATATTGAAGACTTTGACACCTACATACAAACAGACAACACAAATGATAGAACAAGTTATTCTCTTAACAAAAGATTTTACAAGAGAGACTCTTCTCAAGAGATCACAGTTAGCAAAGATGTGGATAAGATAGAGTGGAGAATTGCCTAGAGTTAAAACTGCTTTTAGCGCACTAAGTGTTCAACCTATGTTGACAAAGATAGCAAGTACAAGTGGAGATTATACCAGTAGCAGCCGAACAAGAGTAGAAGAAGAAAAGAAAATTGAAGAAGTTGCCCTACTGATGAAGAGAGAACCTAATAGTAACAAAATCTTTAAATGTTGGACTTGTAATGAATATGGTCATTATTCTTCTAAATATCCTAAGAGAGTTAAGAAATTCAAGAAACACTACAAATCAAGAATGCCTAAGGATTGCATTTTTGCTAATGAAGAGGAAATTAATTCTAGACTAGAAGAATTCTCGAGTGAAAGTGACGATGAGAATGATGAAATAGGATTTGTTACTATTAAGGAAGAAAGCTTTGAAAAAGTTAAAGAAGAAAAAACATTAGTATCACAATTTGAGAAGAAGAAATCTGATTGGATTATAGATAGTGGTTGTTCCCATCACATGACTGTTGCTATGAATAATTTTGTCAAATTCAAAAGCTATGATGTTGGAATAGTTAGAGCTGGAAATAATGCAGTCTTCCATATAAAAAAATAATAATCAATTACACTTGATGGAAAAACTAACACTGATGATGTTCACTTTGTTGATGGTTTGAAACATAATCTTTTTAGTGTTGGATAGCTAGTAGACAAGGAATATCAATTGCAGTTTACAGAAAAGACTTGCATAATCAAAGATAAGGATGACACATTGATTGGTACTGGTACAAGGACATGAGGTAGTGTATTTCACTTGAACCCTAATAAGATGACATGCTTAGTTGTTAAAGTGGATGATAGTTGGTTATGGAATAAGAGATTTTGTCATATCAAATTTGATAACATTCTAAAAGTGACTACTACATTTGCAATTAGAGATTTGCCTAAGATTGTGAGGAATGTGTAATGGTAAAATAGAAAAAAATAATAATAATAGATAAAAAGTTCATTTCCAAGCAAGAAATTTACTACATCTATGAAGTTGGAGATTGTGCACACAGACTTGAGTGGTCCTACAAAGACAAGTGCATTCTATGGTGGAAGGTACTTTATGATTCTTGTTGATGATTTCATTTGAATGATGTGGGTAGCATTTCTTAGAGAAAAATCTGAAGCTTTTGAGAAATGCAAGATATTTAAGAGTCGAGTTGAGAATGTATCTAGTTTATAGATTAGATGTTTGAGATCTAATAAAGGAGGAGAGTTTACTTCAAATGAGTTTAACAATTTTTGTGAAGATAATGGTATAAAGAGACAGCTTTCAGCCCCTAAGACACCTAAACAAAATGGCATAGTAGAAAGGAGAAACAAAACTATGACAGAAGCAACAAGATCAATGATGTTTGAAAACAATGTATCTAAGATCTTTCGGAGAAAACAAGTAAATACGGTAGTATACACTATGAACAAAATACAAATCAGACAAGGCACTAGTAAGACACCTTATAAACTTTGGTTTGGACATACACAATCTGTTAAGTATTTCAGAATCTTTGGAAGTAAATGTTACATTAAAAGAGATGGCGATATTGGAAAGTTTGATTCAAGAAGTGATGAAGGTATGTTCCTCAGATATTCATTGAAAACAAGGCATATAGATGTTTTAATCAGAGAAGCCAGACTATTGTTGAGTGCACAAATGTAAGAGTTGATGAAAAGTTTAAAATTCAAGAAAGGATACTTGATTATAATTCTGATGAAGATGCTAACACAAGCACTAACAAGGAGAATGTTGAGCAAGAACTATTTTATGAGATTGACCCTGATTTGCATAGTGAAATTCAGAGAGAACAAAGAGAAGAACCAAGATCTGAACCTATAACTGAAATCAGCGTTGGGGCAATGACACCTAACAGAAACTTGATAAAGAATCACCCTGCTGATCAAACTATTAAAAACAAAGATAGAGGAGTTATGACAAGAAACAAGGTACAAGAACTAAGTTTCATTTCTCAAGTTGAACCTAAAAATGTTGATGAAGCTTGTAAAGATGACTATCGGATTAAAGCTATGAAAGAAGAATTAGAGCAGATTGGGAAGAACAAAACTTGGAAATTGGTTCATAGACCGAAATATATGAATGTTGTTGGAACTAAATGGGTATTTAGAAAAAAGATGAATGGACAAGGTGAAGTTGTAAGAAACAAAACAAGATTGGTATGTAAAGGTTATTCACAGCAAGAAGGAAATGATTTTGAAGAGACTTTTGCACCTGTTGCTAGATTAGAAACAATGAGAATGTTTTTGGCATATGCAACTAACAAGAACTTTAAAGTTTATCAAATGGATGTCAAATCAGCTTTTCTAAATGGAGAACTAGAAGAAGAGGCATACATTGAGCAGCTTGATGGTTTTCCTTTGAAAGATGATAAGGATATGGTTCGCAGATTGAAAAAGGCATCGTATGGACTGAAACAAGCACCTAGAGCATGGTATGCAAGATTGGATAAGCATTTGACAAATTTGGAATTTGTGAAAGCTAATGCTAATAGTAACTTGTATCTAAGAAAAAATGAGAAAGGATTATTGATTGATGTAGTATTTGTCGATGACATTACTTTTGGAGGTAATGATGAAGCAAGTGAAGCATTTGCAAAAGAAATGAAGAAGGAATTTGAGAAGAGTATGATTGGTGAGATGAAATATTTTTTGGGATTGCAGATTGTTTAGAACAAACATCAAATTTTCATATCACAAGCAAAGCATCTGAGAGATTTGTTGAAAAGATTTGGATTGGAAAATTGTAACACCTATTGTAATAAACTGAGCTATCACCTCCAATAGAACTGTTGGACTTATAACGTTTTGATATTAAATTAAACCAATGTTGTTATGCATTAGTAATTAGTAATTAAAACAACAGTTTACGGGTTTCTGTAGTGAACAGTTCATGATCATTGATTCAATTACTGAGCCAGATGAGTTTGTTACTGCAGTAGAAATTTTGTCAAACAAATCACAGACTTTCTGACAACTGCTGCCACAGAGCTAAATGGAACACTCTCACACAAACACAATCTCACATTAAATTAAAGGTAACTGAATGACTATTTAGGCGAACTAACAGGAAGTTCAATTTCAGTGAAACTAAATCACAAGACCCACCCAGTTCAAATACGGAAATAGCACTAATAACTCAAAATATGCAACAATACCGTCTTCACAGGTAAGATGCTTATTCCTTCATGAAAAACACAACATACTAGCACACGCATTTGCAAATGAGAATGTGACCCAGAAATACCTCAGATCACATTGGGCTTGCTAGTAATGTTTCATGTTGTATGGAGTCGACTGTATTAACACCCCAAAAAGGCCGTAGACCAAATTCCAGTTCAATCTCTTTCACATTTATCTCCAGTCTCTTCCAACGATGTGAATCCGCAGACACTTTTCCTTACGTTTTCAGTGACCCGACCCGTCAAGAGTATGTGCTCCGAATACTAGCATAAATGTTATAGTCCACCCGTGTCTATCAATAGTGACTCCTGCTCATGTAATGACCTCCCGACCCGACCAGGACGAGTCTCAAATAAAACGTTAGCCGCACAGTAGCAATCCAACTGCCGGCAGCCTAAATCTTCACCACTTCCAAGTCCTATAATGTACGTGGCAGATACAACTTGAAACCAGTACCCGACCCCTTGTGATTTTATCCACGTGAAAGACAGTATTTTCCAAATACGTCTGCCTAATTCTCAACCCGACTGTGCTATCAAGGCAACATTAGCTACAAAATATTCATGGGATACACTATGATTTGCAGACCATGGCTACACCACCCGTATTCTTGTTCTTCATATCTTAAACGGGTAATCACGTCTATGATTGGATAGAAAACACAAAACAGTAGGTACTGAAAATACCAAGGTCACACGTTTGCTACATACCTGTTTCCATTCTTTGATTTATTCAACCTTATTATTTGTCGATTACTGCCCAATGTCTTACACTCACATTTAAAGGAGGCTTGGGGTATCGTCCAGCTCCTTACGTGTCTCCAGACTTGAGGGGTTTCATCCTCAAAGTCACAGTCCAGTCACATTAAAGCAACCAAGATTCAGAATATCTAGTGCATAAATTTTCTTCTATGTCAATCCCAATGCAAACTCGTGCATTTATAGCCTCGGAATGAGAGAAAAGTACCACATGCAAAGAATGTGGGATTAAAAAGTCATTTTCGTCCTGTAGTCACTTAAAGCTATTTATAAAGTAAATAACTTTAAAACATTAAAGTGACTTAACTCTGTACCATTAACAACGTCCTGGAATATATTAAATTAAATTCCCCTTTTTTGTGACTGGATAGCATCCTGCCAGAAGTTGATATTAATCTATCCAGATGTGGAGATAGATTAATTCTGTCGCCAAGAACTAACATTGAGAAGGGGACATGACACCTATGGTAACTGGATGTAAGCTATGTAGCAAAGATGAATCACCTATTGTTGAGCAATATTTGACACATACTAGACCTGATATAGCTAATGCAATTTCAATTGTGGCAAGATTTCAGGCAGAACCTAAAGAGACACTATGCAACAGTAAAAAGAATTTTCAGACATTTGAAAGGGACATTTAATTATGGATAGGTCAGATGATTTCACTTTATGTGCGTACATTGATACTGATAGGCTAGGAAATGTAGATGACAGAGAGAGTACTAATGGTGGAGCATTCTTCTTGGGAGGAAGATTGGTTTCTTGGCTGAGCAAGAAACAATACTGTAAAGCAGAGTATGTAGCAGTAGCAAACAACTGTAATCAGAATATATGGATGAAACAAATGTTAAAGGACATTCAAATTGAGTTTATTGAGCCTATTATCATGCATTGTAATAACACAAGTACAATTAGCATGTCAAAAAAATAGTATTACACTCAAACACAAAGCATATATCTATTAAGTATCACTTTTTGAGAGAGAAAGTTGCAGAGGAAGAGATCAAATTGGAGTATGTTAGCACAAAGGAGCAGATAGCAGGCATATTACAAAACCTTTGGTGAAAGACACATTTGAGTATTTGAGAGGTATCCTTGGGGTCATGTCCCAGCCTAGTTTTGAGTAATTAATGCAGAGATTGCATCAGTCCAGTGCTAACAAAGCATTAATTATTTGTCTAGACTGGATGCTTGTTGCTTCCTCGATGGGGAAGTATCTGTGCTTGAGCTGAGTCATTGAGGACTCTTGGTAATTGGTATTTAATAGTGTCTTTGGACACTTCTGCTTATTGCGGGTCTTACTTAGAGAATTGACATAATGATGTCTTTGTCATTGATGTCAATGGGGGAGAGAGTAGTACATGAAAAACATCCTGTGATATGTTTGGGAGAGAGTAGCAAATTGACTAATATCAATGGGAGAGAAGATTTGAGAGATTCATGTTGATTGATGAAGAGGATTTGAAAAGATGCTTATGTATGGGGGAGATTAACACCTTCTTTATGCATGTTGATTACAGTAAAGGTGACATTCATGGACAGCATGAATGGAAGAGCATTTGCTGCACAGATATATTTGGTATTCATGGAACTTAGATGTTTTCCATCTATGTCATCAATGCCAAATGGGGAGATTGTTAGTATGAATGCTGATGATAGTCCTATGGGGAAGTATCCTTGTAGTGTTGGAGACATGATTCAATGGTTGTGTGTTGCATTCATGATAGATTTTGTCATTGATGTCAACGTACTGGTTATTTTGTGAAAACTCGTAGTGCAGTAGAGAGAGTTGTGTTTGTATGGTTCGAGGATTGAAGATCACCTTATGCATGTTTAATTGGATTTTCAGAGATGTCTATTAATGCTATGGTTAAGAGCATGTATGGAAAGATGAAGACTAGACAAAGTTATGAAGGATTTAGTGAAGACTGGTTTAAGGCAGCGTATACAAAGAATAGTTACTGGTAATTGGTTTTATCTCCTAACAGAGACAGAATTTGGATGAGCGGGACTTAGACACATGTTGAAGACATGTTGGAGATGCTATGGTTTAGTAGGCAAAACCTGATTGTCAATGAGTAAAGAGTTATGAAGGTTGTGCTGACAGATTGCTTATAATTGTGAAAAGATGTAATATTGTAGTGTATCATGTAGATGTAATATCTCAAGTTGGTCCTACAATATTATTGTAATTAGGAAAGCCTCAAGGCCTACTTAATCATTTGTTGAAGGACTTGGCATAAAGGAAAGTCATTTTCCTTGTGGTTAATCAACCAGTGTGGATATCGTGTATTGAATTGTATTGGGTGAGCTTACATGCAAATATCATTTGGATCAAAGAAGAGGTTGGTGTAGTAGAGGCACAGTGAGCTTACAAGGGAACAGTTATTGATGTACACTTGTATCATTCGGTGAGGATAGTACTAAAGCTGCATGGACACTAGGTCCATCTATCTTCCTATCAACTCTTAACAGGGATTCAAAGTCTCCTAACAAGGACTCATATGTACTAAATGTATTTCATTGACTCTTAACAGGGTCCATCCTTTCACAAAGAACTTTTAAATTAGTACATCATTTCGTTGCTACCATCCCCAACAGGGTTTTCCCTTTGATCAAGGGTTTCCATAGTTAACAGATCTTGTGATATTGTATATGTTATCTTTTTGTGGTTATTACATCTATCGTTTGCATGTTTCAGGATAAATAAGGATAATGAGTGTTGTTTTAATGGCATAATTGATTTATCCCCTCCCCTCTCTTAGTTATCTTGGTTGACTTTACTTTCGAACACCTTAGACCCCAGCAAGCCATCCCCAACCCCAACACGGACATTGGCAGAAGAAGCCAAACGTGTCACCAAATACCCCAAACATTCACAGCATCCCATTGTAATCGCCCAAACATGGTCATCTAGACTATAAGCCCCCTTTCTAGGAATTTTGCATAATTTATCTATTGCTTATCTTTGATCAAATCATCATTTTGCTATTTATTCAATTTTATCCTCTAGTTTGATCACTATATCCTAAGTCATTATTTAATTAAAAGGAACATATCCCCCTTTAATTAAATAAAAGACCCCAATCCCCACTTATCCTAAGTTGTGCACACACAAAGTATTATTCCCACTTTCCCAAGTTAAAAATAAAATAAAAGCCTTTTTCTCTCACATGGGGCACAAAAGTCAACTCTTGATTACGATTGGCGAAAATGCTTGTGCACATGGATTATTCCACCTTCATCCTCCACCCTTGATTAGATCCCTCTTGCCTCATGATCTCCATCGTCCATTATTTTTTTAAAGGGAGAGCTCTCTCCTCATCTCATATCACTTATTTTTGTACTAACGTTATGCTACAGGAATTCTAGGTACTCTTGGGAGCTTTTGAAGACTTCTTGCATCACCTCATCTCTTGCATATCATAGTAGCATAGTAGCATATCTTGCATTAGTATAGCTTCTCTTCTCATGCATTAGAATAGTACATCTAGGTTAAATAGGAGGATTGTAACACTTTCATGCTTGCTGGTTTAGCTTTGCATTTCTCATTCTCTTAAGTTTAGCTTCATTTGCACTGCATAGCATCTTTGGTTCTTGGATATTTGCACTCTTGCTCTTGTTCTTGAATCTCCCATTTCATGATGCACCTAGCAAGGGGCTGTATATCTAAGCTCATTTGAGAGCCATAACATTCCTTTTACACCCTTTGCACATCATGACTAGGGAGCTCTAGGTCGGCATTCAAGCTTCTCAATCCATGAGATCCCTTGGATAGATGGACTCACTTAGACCAAAACACTAGCTACTTGTTGATTTTTATTTTGCCTTTCAAGGTCAAATGGTATTTATATGAACTTAACTTCAATAATTGCTTGCACATTGATATGCATAGATGGATGATATTAATGGAATGGTAGTAGTTTAAAGATCTTACATTTACCTTAGAAGATTACACTAGTTGGGTTGATGTTGCAGGCTGAACTAAGTCTAATAGAGTCACAAAGACATTCATAGTTTCTTACATTCTAGGAATAAAGCAACTTTCTAAACCCTTATCCTTCATGGTAGTAGTTTATACATCTTACATTTGCCTTAGAAGATTACACTAGTTGGGTTGATGTTGCAGGCTGAACTAAGTCTACTAGAGTCACAAAGGCATTCATAGTTTCTTACATTCTAGGAATACAGTAATTTTCTAAACCCTTATCCTTTGAAGTTTATTGGTTGGAAGAAATTAAAGTCAAGTTCATATCCATTAAATGAATAGAGTAAGTCCATGTGCGATGACTAGCATATCACATTATAAAACTAAGTAATAGTCCACAATAAATAAGGAAACATGAGGATGTCTCATTTGATCACAAAATACGTAAGTATTCTTTAGCATATGAGCATCCTTATTCAAGAAACATGGAAATTTGAAGTTTCATCCCACAATACTAAGTATGCAATTCTCTATGTTGTAGAGGAACAAAACTTGCATCAACACGCCCTCTATATTCATGATAGGGTTCCTATGTTTTTTTGGGGTTTATCAGTGCTCTCAAGTTTTTTCTAGGTCCCATTCTTACATGAAAAGGGCTTTTGTGCTTTTTTTTGATACATCACCTAGTGACGAGAGTTTTTTGTCTGCAGATCGTGTATGTTTGACACAGTTGTGGCTAGGGTTTTTTATATATCCTCTATTGCAATTTTTAGGCATTTAGGTGTTATTTTTGACCTAGGGTTTGAAGAACCTTTTTGTTTTCAATGAATTTTTTGGGTACTCTTCAAAAAGCTTAAATCTCAATTAGGCCAAGCTTAAGGAAGAGAGGGCATGACAAGTCTCCCTTTCCTAAAATTACTTTCCCACAAGTAATCTCTAATTAGGAATGCTCCACAACCTACTCACTCTCCCATGTAGAATGCTCAATTGAAAAGTCCTTCCACTTGATATGATACTATTTGATTGTACAAGACTTGAGCCTCCTCTCTCTAAAATATATGACCTCAACTAGCTTCATTGCAAGCTTGCCTATATCATCAAAGGTGGAAGCTCCCTTAAAACTATAAATCATTGCCAAAAAGTCAAAAAGTCATCTTGGGGTAAGAGAGATGAAATACATTACGTATCATGTTCTCCAAAAGATCCAACTCTTATGCCACCTCTCTAATCCGACTAATCACCTTACAGGGATCATCTAAGTAGGGCTTAAGCTTCTTCACATCACTCCTCTTCAAAGAAGATTGTTTGCAGGGTTGTAAACGAAGACAGACCAGGTCTCTAGATTGAAACAATGTTCACTATGGTGTCAATATGGATACATCTACTGATTTTGTGCTTGTTGTAGATTATCCTCGAGGGATCAAAGGATATCTTGACTCTCCTATAGCCACTACTTTGCCTTAGCCACCCTACTATCTCCCATGCCAAATCCACAAATGAAGTAACCCTAAAGCCATAAAGTGCCTTGTAGGGTGACATCCCAATTGACATGTGATAGGTAGTATTGTAGCAATACTCCCCTAGATGTAGCCAATGGATCCATGCCTTCTCTTGTACTGCGAGTACGCAAGTAGCCCTTACCCCACTTGTTCATCATCTCATTTTGTCCATCTATACAGGGGTGATAATTACTACTTAGAGTCAAGCTGGTGCTTGCCAACCTAATCCAAAATGTATTGAGGAATCTATTATCTCTACCACAAACAATAATCCTTGAAAGTTAAGCTATTGAGTTCCTCTGGTTTTTGCCTAGGTCCCAGTTGGGTCGTTCCCGAATACGGATCCAGAATTGGTTCATTGTGGACTTGAAGAGGATCCAGCCCACACCCAGTGGGCTCGACAAGGAGGATTGGTGAGTATAAGCAAAGAATCTGTGGACTTCATGAAAAATTTGAAGATTTTTTTATGACATTTGATAAGTGATGGGTGATTTTTAAAGTTGACATGATCATTTTTTTTAACTGAAAAATGTTTAATCGAACCTACAAACCCAAATCTCAAACCTGAATTCGAACAAGAACAGCAACTTAAGTAAAAACTGTTAAAAAATATCTGAAACAATATAATTTCATAAGAAAAGATCAAACATAAGAGAAAAACAGGTACTTCATAAATCAATAGAAAGCAATTGGTAAAAAGTGAGTTCTTTACAAAACAATCAGTGTCTGCTAATTACATAATATTGGACCATGGCTGGTAAAGCAAAATGTGTGCTATCATGATCACTGAGAACCAAAATTCAGATCAACATATCATATTCTCGTGATAAACTTACTAAAAATGAATGAGATTATTTGCATTACCCTGGTCAATTTTGACAAAACAATTACCCACCTTGAATGTGCCTTCTAAGACAAATAGTTGTCCTATGGTAACTAAGTGTGATTATCAATCAATTAATAAAGTCAAAAAATTAGAATGTCCAACAATGACAAAAAAAATTCAATGGGTCTAGACTACCATTCAAGAATAGCATGCAAAATTTAGAACAAAACACAAGAAAAATAAAAACAAATAAATAAACAGAAACATTAATGAAAGCTACAACTTATATGGATGTGATTTATAAATATTAAAACTCCAAAGTAGAACCCTCATTCCACCTCAATCCACAGGACTATTCCAATATCAAACTTCATATTTCTGAGCCCCAAATAGTGGATAAATTATTGGATTTTTTACAACCTGATGTAGTTATCAGACCCAAATGACATCATTCTAAATAGTTTGAGTTAGTATGCCACCTGTTTTGTGTATATTTTGTAATCCATAAGTAATCCAATTTTAACCATATGCTGCCAGTTCAGGATCAAACTCTAGTTTTCTAATACATTTTTCCTTGAGTTTAGTACTGTTGGACTCAACCATACAATATATATAATATACTAGGACACTGCACTATCATCTTGCATAATATGACCGACTCAATTTAAATTAATTGGCCCCATTGCTCAAGGTTCGCAAGCAACAGTTGGCAAAGGTGATGAGGATTTGCTGTGATCAGTTTTCAATATCTTAGCTGGGATGAGACAAAAATTTGAGCTCCCCCTCTTTGCAGTCGATATAAGCAATCATCACATCCTGTGTCACAAGGTTCACCGAATTTTCGGCTCCAGGTTCAAAATTCGGCGAACCTAAAAAATAAATAAAAAATTCACATAAATTCAGCTCAAATCCGTCTTACGTTGCAGGTCATTGTTTCTACTGTAGGTCGTAGGTTGTCGTGTTTGTGCAGGTCGCAGGTGAGTGCAGGTTGCAGCTCGTGGTCGTGGTCGTGGGTTACAAATCTCGCAGGTCGCAGGTGAGTGCAGGTTGCAGGTCGCGGTTGTTCCTGCAATGAACGAAATTTGTGAGAACTTGGGTTTTTTCGTTCCTCTCCATCGACAATGGCGTCTGAAGAAAACTCGCATTCGCATCCATTCCTTTCCCTCGACAATTTGGGCAGGATTATATTGTTTTTTAATGTTCGAAGATTATTTAGTTTTAGGTTTTGGTTCATAGTTTTAAATTTTTATTATAGTATGTTTAATGTTTTGAAAATATTTAACTTTAGATTTACTTAATAATTATAATTTTTTATTATCAAATGTTTTGTTATTGTTATTATTATTTCTGTTATTAATTTTATATTATTTATTAAATATTAAAACATGTTAATAATATTTTATATTATATAAACATATATTTATAATTAAATATGTCAATGCTTATATTATTTTATCAATTATTAAAATATATAATAATAAAAACTAGTATATACTTATATTTTTTTGAAAATTACATTAGGCGAATTTAATGTTGAATTTTTTTGGATTTCTTTGACTTGTCGAACTTCATCCGAATTTCATAGTTGTCGAACGTGAACTCGAACTCGAACCTTGTGAGTTAGATCACATCTATAGTGAGTGTTCTACAAATTATGAAGAGAGGGTGTGCATGATATTCCCACTAGCTACACTATTCAAGTGACCATGTGTAACAGCCTCATGACCTCATCCTTGATAAAATTAAGGAAAGCAGTTAGTTAAGGCTGGTTATGGTATTTTTTGTAATGTCCCCACAATTAGGGTTATTTTGGGACACTTCGTATCTGCAAAATCAATGTTAACATTAAATATTAACAAGTCTAAATATATTATTCAACCCTTTATTCTGACTATTATCTCATTCTCATCTAGCCATTCATACAGAGATACTCATCTCTCGCACTGACATGATAGCCATTTATACGAGGATCTCACTTCCTGCACTGGCACTATGAGATTCCATTTATTACTCATCTAGCCATTTCTATAGGGATTCTATTGACCTCTCGCACTGGCACTATTAACCATTTTGTAATAAACTTACTAATTCTCACCACTGCATTCTGAATTGTAACTAGGGTATTTCGTCAAACAATTAACATACAATCTCTAGTCCTTCAGAAGATATACATTCAAAACAATCTAATCCATTGTTTTTTTTTTTTTTTTTCAATCAAATACTAGAAGCTGATAGGATTAACCAGTAATATTTCAAAAAAGAAAACACCAAGACAGACCAGACTGGACTTATCATTTAATTTGCATGACACATTGTAAACAGTAACACAAAAAGTCCTCCACTATATTCAGCAATGAAAATTGACATGTATTATGACCTAGACAATTCCATATGATATGCAGAAGGCAAGGGAAATGACAGACTCGACTTAATAGTGTAGCATTGGGAGGTGTTTGACTGCAGTGCTATTGTCATGTCCCATTTTCAAATAATTAAAAATAATAATCTTTGCTAAGGCAGGCAGGCCCAAAAAGGTGAAGTTTTGGAAAAAAGGGATAATCTTTGGAAGCTAATGGACTAATAAATGAAGATTATTGTTAAAATATGTTTTATTAACCCCTCTTGGACATGAGTTAGGGTTATGCCCTCTTTTAAGGGGTTTGGAGGCATTTTGGGCTGATTCCAGAACTTGATTTTTGCACATTGCTTTGTTGTTCTTCAAAGGCTGCCAAACCTGTGGAGAAGGAGACCCAAGAACGGGAGTTTGCAGGTTTCCAGGAAGGCTAAGGACGGGAGTTTGAAGCCATTCCATGTGCATGCTCATGCAGAGTTTGCCTTTGTGCTGAACAGTGCAGATTTGCAGGTTTTCGGGTGTGTTTTTTGTAAGAGTCTGGTGTTTTCGATTGAGTATTTCATATCAGTTTGAGTTGTTGTTGTATATCAGACATTTAGATGTTAAAATAGAGCTGAATATATTTATTTGGTCATGATTATACTTCTATGATAGATTATCAGTGCTTTTGTGGTGTTTCCGACTATTTTGTGTTGTTCTCGGGAGCTCGATGAGCATTGTTTTTGTCCTCCGTTTGGAAGCTGTTGTGTAAATGTTATACAGATCTGGAAATGTCATTTTGTAGGCTGTTATGCTGCTGAAATTTCTATAAAAAAATGTCCACTTTTAGATTTATTAATAATATGTGAAGCTATGAAGTTTTTGGCACTATTTCCGGCATACCCAATTTGGGGTTTATTGAGAAATTGGTGGATCTTTGAAATATTGGTTGTTTGATCTTAAAGATCTGATTAGAGGCTTGAAATATCTTATAAAATCAGTAAAGGGACATTTCAGCTATAACCTATCACCAATGTCGGAGCTTTCACTGGCTAACCTCTGCTATGTTTCCCATCTGTCTCTTGACTGATAGAGAGAGTCGGCAACCCGTAAGTGATGGAAATGGTCAATGCCGTGACCAACTTGTTGTTGTCGTGAGACCCTGACAATGACGAGAGTCCAACCTACTGTGGCCACCTTGCTGGACGAGAGTTTAGATGCTTCAAGCTGGTGAAATCTGCTACTCGTGACCCCCCTGTAGTACCATGGCTTCTAGACTAAGGCCCGTCCCTGACCAGAGGGAGTATGTCTTACTGTCAGTGTTCCAATACTGCCAAAATGTTACAGTATATGGGTGTGAGAAACACTAATGGTTCAATTGGTGTTTGGAGTGCTGACTCACTCTCTCCCTGTAGACGTCCTCCAGCTGCTATGATGGTGTTCACGTACCAAGAGGAAAAAAATTATTTACTGTTATCACCCAAACTCTCTTCCTTTATGGCCAAGATGACTATTCTTTCAAATGTAAATCAAATAATGTACTCAACCTTATACTGCTAGGAAAATCGATTTACTTACCTCCAACTGATCCCACTATTCAACCTTGCCGATTTCTACCTGTACTATGCATTAACTTCAAAGAGGAAAATTTGGGGTGACGTCCAATTTCCTCATAAAACTAAACTCGAGGGATTTCATCCTCAGAGTTTTCTGACCAGTCACATTAAAGCAACAAGATCATGTAAATGCATTGATTTTATAAATTCATTGTGTGTTCAAATCCCAAGGCAAAGTCTTTTATTTATAACCTCGAAGTGAGGGGAAAAGTGTTGGAATAAGAGATGTGGGATTAAACAACAATTTCGTCCTGTAGTCACTTAAGTCATTTTATAAAGTAAATGACTTTATAAACATAAAGTAACTTTGTCCAAGAACTTTTAATTTAATAAATGATGCGCTTAAGATAACACTCAGGTGTGACTAGTAAGCATCCTGACTATCGATGTCGTTAATCTATCTGGATGTGGAGATAGATTAACCCGGCGCCATAACACTAGTATGGAGAAGGGGACATGACAGTTCTCCCTTCCCGGGATTGCTTGCCCTCAAGCAATCTCAATGCTGGGTGCTGCAAAATAGACTCACCTTCCCAAGTGGTGTCCTCATACAGTAAGTCCTTCCAACGAACTAGATATTCTCTGACAGCCCTATTTCACAACTTCCTTTCCCTCGTCTCAATCACCTCAGCCAGCTCCAAAACAAGCTCACCCTCCACATCAAGTGGAGGCAAACCCTCTGAAGGAACAATCTGCTGGCCAATGGCCCTTCTTAAGGCATGAGACATGAAATATGTTGTGGATTCGGCTGTCACCCAACAAATCCAACTCGTAAACAACCTCTCTAACCCTCTTGGTGATGCAATAAGGTCCGTAAAATTTGGGCTTAAGTTTTACTAACCCACTTATCTTCAGAGAGCTCTATCTATATGGTTGTAGACGAAGATAAACCATGTCACCCAACTCAATACGATGTCGATCAGCATATAACTTTTGCTAGTTCTATGCCTATTGAATATTATCTCTAAGGGCTCCGAGGATATACTATTGATCCAAAATCCAATCTTTGGCTAAGGGCGCCCTGCTGTCATGTAACACTAAATCAATGAAAAAGAGAGGTTCGCAACCATAAAGAGCGTGGAAAGGAGTGATCCAAATAGACATATGATATGTGGAGTTATAGCAATACTCCCCCAAATACAGCCACTTAACCCATGCTCTTTGTTGACCTGCAATGTAATTTCTCAAATACCCTTCCACCCATTTATTCACTATTTCGGTTTGACCATCCATCTGCGAGTAATAGCTAGTACTGGGAGTTAACTCTATACCTGTCAATCTAAAAATATCCTGCCAAAAGGTGCTGAGAAACCTGCTGTCCCTATCACTCACGATAGTCTTGGGTAATCCATGGAGACGAAAAACCTCTCGAAAGAACAACTCAGTCACCTGAGAGTTTGGCTAGTCCGCAGCAATAGCAAAGAAATGCACGAACTTAATCAATCTATCTACCACCACAAAAGTGCAATCTCTGCCCTAGACCCTAGGCAACCCATTGATAAAATCCATGGAGATACTCTCCCACCTCTGAGCTAGAATAGGGAGGGGCCGAAGTAAACCTGCAGGAAAGACTTGTTCTAACTTGCTCTACTAACAAGTCTGACACTCTCTAACATGCTGCAATACATCATCCTTTAGCCCCTTTCAAGAGAATCTCTCTCTAATCTGCCTATAGGTTTTGAAAAAACTTAGGTGCCCTGCTGAAGGTGCATCCTGTATAGTGTGCATAATATCCCTTTTAGTTTAGATTCGAGTACTAGGTAGATTCTATCCTTGTAATATATAATATCATTCATTACCTTGTACCGATCATCTTAAAGTATACTATCCATAATCTGACATGCGTGAGTATTTTTAGAATACTCCACAAACAACTAGGATCTCCAATTTGCTGAAATCTCAGAAATGGCACAACACTCTAGCACTGGGGGTCTTCGGGAAAGTGCATCAACAACTATATTATTTTTCCATTTGACATATTCAATCTCAAAATCGTATGCTTGAATCTTGCTGACCCATTTCTGTTGTCTTCCGTATAGCTCCTTTTGTTCCAGGAAGTAACATAAACTATTATGATCAGTCTTCACTATAAATTTACTTCCCACCAAGTATTGTCTAAACTTAGCTAAGGCGTGCATTATGGCGAACATCTCCTTGTCATATGTAGAATATAAAAACTCACTGCCCCTAAGTTTCTTGTTTTCAAAAGCTATGGGATGACGATCATGCATCAAAACTGCCCCGATTCCACTTCCCAAAGCATTGTACTCCAAAACAAATGGTCTAGAAAAATCAAGAAGTGTTAGTACTGGACATGTGCTCATCACCTATTTTAGTCTATCAAAGACTGCCTCTAAATCCTCTATCCATCTAAATACTTCTTTCCGTGTCAGATCGGTAAGGGGTGCTACTACCTAAGAAAAACCTTTGGCGAATTGCCTGTAATAAGAACAAAGGCCAAGGAAGCCCCGCAACTCAGATACATCTCTCAATGGTGTCCAATCCAGGATTGCCTGTATCTTTTCCTGATGTACCTTAACTCCCTCTGCACCAATCACGTGACCCAGATAGAGAATCTCAGTTAACCCAAATTTGCACTTAGACTCCTTTGCGAATAAAAAGTGTTCTTCCATGAGGCTAAGGATCTCATCTAAGTGCTGCAAATGTTCTTCCCAAGTCTTGCTAAAGATTAGTATGTCATCAAAGAAGACTAGCGCACTTTTTTGTAGTTGCTTTTTGAAGATATGGTTCATGCATGACTAAAAAGTGGCTGATGCTTTAGTGAGCCCAAATGGCATCACCAAAAACTCGTAGTGTCTGTAGTGGCATCTGAAGGTTGTCTTATGCACATTCTCCTCTTGGACTCATATCTAATGGTATCCTGATCGAAGATCTATCTTCGAGAAACAAACAGCTTCATGAAGCTCATCTAGTAACTCATCAATGCGTGGAATCAGACACTTGTTTTTAATGGTTCTCTTATTAAGGGCGCGGTAACCTATACACATTCGAAGGGTGTCATCTTTCTTCTTAACCAACACTACTGAAGAGGCAAAGGGCTGGAACTAGGCCTCATATGTCCCATATCTAGAAGTTCCTTAATCGTCTTCTCTATTTCTTCCTTGTAATGTCTGGAGTGACGATAAGGAGTGGTAATGACAAGTTTGGCGCCCTCCTCTAGCTCAATGATATGCTCAAACCCTCTATCTAGTGGAATACCTGGAGTTAAATGCTCAAATACTCTCCCGTGCTTGCCTAGCACCATTTGAATATCACAATGGTATTGTTGTCCTATATCCTGTATCTCCTTAGAAGAGATGAAACACTATGTCGCCCATTCGATATCATCATGCCTCAAAATGGCTTCCATCCTGTGGGCTGTTATCAACCTGGGTCCACTATTGGGTATGGCTTTTAGGACTACCAACCAATCACCCTATGAGAATTCCAACTGCATGGTCTCGTGATCAAATATGTACCTACGGAGAGTCCTTAACCATTGTCTACCCAAAATGGTGTCCAACACATCCAAATCAACAACATAGAAATCAGTCTCTAAAAGATAATCATCAAACTGTATCTAAAGACTAGATACTTTCTCTGTGCAACTCAAAAACTCACCACCAGCTACCTTCACTTCAAACTCGAGTATGTCAATTGTCTGCAATCCTCTCTTAGATACCATCTACGTGCTAATGAAATTATGGGATGCTCCTGTATCCAAAAGACAAACAATGCGTTGTCCCCTAACAACACCCTTCACCCTGAAAGGATGACATGTTAGATCACTAGAAAGAGTGGCTATAACAGGAGGTTGTTCTGAAGTAGCTTTCTTCATTTTATCTTTAGGGGGCGGCTCTTCAACTTCTTCCTCCTCGCTGTCCTCAACATCATCACCTTCCTGTTGCTCTCCTTCATCCTCAGATAGAACCTCAACATAATGAATCTTGCCTTTACTAAGCCATCTGTGATCAAGTGTCCAAGGTTCCCTATAAGTGAAGCACAATTTCTTCCTCCTGAGTTCATTACATGTATCAAAATCCAATCTAGGAGGATTTGCTTTTTTCTGGTTTTTGTTCCCTTAGGACAATGTAGACCCTCTATAGGGTTTCTTCTGAGGCTGCAATAGTGAAGAAGGTGAATCCAAATCATGGGCAATCTTGATCACATCATCCAAGGTGTTTGGTTTAAGGACCTTAACCAAACCTCTAAATCTGTCATGTAACCCCTCTGTGAACAACATCACCTTGCGCTACTCTGTCATATCCGATACCATCACTAATATATGTTGAAACTCATCAATGAAGTTATTCAAGGACCCAATTTGTTGTAACTGAGTCACATCCCTATAATAAACTTCAATATCCTTCCTATCAAAACAAGTAAACAACTTGGAGCTGAAACTCTCATATGAAGTTATGAGGCCATGATCCTGAGTGACTAAACTATGATGCCACCAATCATACGTTGCTCCCTTCAGGTGCATTGTGGCAAATCTGATGGCTTCCGCTTCTACCATGGGTTTAAGTGTCAAATAGGTATCAAGCTTGTGAATCCAAGCTCTAGCGAATGTCTGACTGCTGCCATCAAAGGTAGGGAGAGTTAACTTGTTCATAGCATGTTTTAGGTCCCTGTTCGCTGCTCTCGATCTCTTATCCTGATGTTGTCTATCAGCCTCCCTTTTCTGATTTAAGTATTGGACAAAGGTCAAATTTTTTTTGATAGGGTCAGGAAACAAATCTCATTCATCAAACATTGCCATAACATTGTCCGGTCGTAAATTTGGTGCTGCTGGTGGTACTACTTCTTCTGCATTAAACATTGGCATTAAAGGCCTGTCAGTGTTACGTGTGGGATCTCTAACAGCCCGAGGAGATCCAACTACCACCTCCATTGTGATGGCTCGGAGCTCCTCTATGGACCGAGGCCAACTGCTGCATAGTACCTGCGAGTTGCTGAAGGGCATTAGCAATGTTGTTGTAAGGTCCTGACCAAGTAAGGACTAGAAGGATCATTAATTTGTCTGCAATATAATTTGATTAGAAGTAAATATTAATTTTGTCATTAGAGAACATTATATGGCTTATGTAATAACATGATTAGGGAGGATCCTTATGTGACTTGCTATGATTAGTATTTCTTAAATAAGATTGATTTATCTTTTGTAACCATCTGAATATTAGGTGCAAATGTGTATGTGATACTTTGTATAGCAAAATCTTGCTTATTTAATTAATGTGCAAAGTTAGACTCAACTTATGATAAACTATAGATTTTGATTGATTACAAATAGAAATGATTGGATCTCTTTACATATGACATGATAGTTTATGAGACTGGTAGCATTAGACCTAATTCACACTATAATAGAGTATCTAATTTATGTTAAAACCTTGATTAGCTAATGCGAGTTACCTTATGGGTAAATACCTTATACTGTTCATCTTACCTCATCATGATAATTAGATAGTTTTTGTAATTGAAATTATGGCCAATTGAATTAAATAGATATTTTGTTGTGATGAATACATTTTACATAAGGTCACTGTGAAAATGGAAATCAAGTTCGAGTTATGTGATTATTGTTTTGAAGTGAATTATGCATCATTTAATTTAAAATAAAGAAGTACAAAAATGATTAGAATGTAGATAACTCAGTGAATATTAGTGATACTCGTTATGTTATTCTAAGAGATGTTATGAGTTGAATCCTATAATTAGTGGAAGTAAGTACCTATGCTTGATGAATATTTTTAGAAATTGCCAATCAATTTAAATGAAAAGATCGTTGATGTGAATAATAATCTAAATATGGGAGTGATTTCACAAAACATTGGTTACTTCTAGGAGAAAGTCAATGGAAAAAGGGGTAGTATGTAATATCCCATCTCATTATATATTTAGACTCAATAGTAAGAACTTGATTTAATGTATGTGTAAGGTGTTATGATACATATGTTATGAATTATTAATGTGGCTACTATTCTTGAAAATATTGTAATTAGAGAAGCAGTTATAGTAGAATGAATGATACACATTTGCAAATAAATTTTCATAGACATATGATTCTTAAGAAAATGATGTTACAATATGATGTTGGTCTAATGTGTTGATCTATGGTTCAATCAAGGATATATATATCAATGTTTACAATTATATATTTATAGGTTTGGGTTGCTGATGTTTAAATTGAATTGTGCAGAGGATGATTATGAAGACCTTCGAAGATACTATGCCAACTCCTGTAAAATAATCAAAGTCTATCTCCATGCAAATTCTTGTAAAATCGGATGTAAACTAAAGTTGGACATTAGAGGTATTAAAATGGACCCTAGAGTGCATTTTGGGTTAAAATAACCTAACCCACCTATACTACCTAAGGTTGGGGCTTAGGTTGAGGGTCAAATCATGGTCAAAACTTACATTATGACACCTCAAAAGGGCCCCACTTCAAATATGACGAAAATGAATAGTGGGAGACAATGGGTTATGACACATTGATAAGAAAGACATGTGCCTTCATTAAAGGAGGATAGGGTTTTGGAAGAAGGGGAGGAAGACTTTGGAGGATGGACCATTCACCATTGTTAGAGATGAAAAGGGGAACTTATATGCAGAATAGGGGAATTGAGAAGGGGAGATGATGGTAAAACCAGTATGAGGAGAAGAAGATCAAGAGGGAACTTGAGAGAGAGATGAGTCTTTCTATCCCTTTTCTTTTGTAGTATTTCTCTTTGAGTCGGATTCATGTAAGTCTGAAATGTGCAACAAGTGTAGTTTAAAATATTGTTCTTGAATTAGGAACTCACGCACATGATAAACTCTATGATCCTTAAATGCAGTGAGTTCTTGCTCGAGGGTATGGCTAGGGCACAAGAGGCCTCATGATGCCATTAATTGGTAGGGTGGAAAACGAGCATTGTTTGAGTATTTGTAGTTTTCTTTGCAACTTATAAAAACTAAGTCTTGTTATTTGATTCAAGCTTGTGTATATGACTCTATGCAAAAGAGAAGTTTGTGATCTTACATTTGTGATGTATGAAAGGTTTCCTATTTGAATACAAGAAAACAAAAAAACAAAATAGTTCTATGTCTTATTAAGATTTATATTTGAAGGACTTTAAAATGGAAATCTAAATGTAATGCTCTTTCAAGTTGGATAACTTAGTTAATCAAAGTTTTGTTTCCTTATAGTGCAGATCTGAAATTTGTAGTAGAAAATAGTGCTTTCCTTTAAAAGAATCTATGTTTTATTTTGGGTATGAAATTATGGGCATGACATTTGTTCTATCCATCTCTGATAGCCCGCAATGTTTCCCTTACTTCACGTTCCTGTTCCATCTCATTATGTGCCATTTGAATGTTGTTTTCCTATGCAATCTAAGTAATCTGTTCAACCTATTCCAGAAATTAATTCCTCATCCACTGTATATGTCTTCAATCTCAATATATTCAAAAGAATCTGCTTGTTCCAGCTGTAGATGACTGAATTTATACTGTAGTTTACTCATTCTTGGCTGTCATTTTTGGATAAAAAAAATTGATCTGGAAAAATTCAGTTATTTCCCACAAGATGGAAAGTCTTATGGCTCCAATACCACTGTAATAAACTTACTAATTCTCACCAATACATTGTGAACTGTAACTGGGGTATTTCGTCAAACAGTTAACAGATATACATTTAGAACAATCTAATCCATAGTTTTTTTTTTTTTTTTTTTTTTTTTTTTTTTTAATCAAATACTAGAAGCTAATCGGATTAACCAGTAATATTTCAAAAAAGAAAACATCAAGATGGACCAGACTGAACTTATCATCTAATTTGCATGACACATTGTAAATAGTAAGACAAAGAGTCCACTATATTCAGCAATGAAAATTGACATGTATTATGACCTGGACAATTCCAATGATATGCAGAAGGCAAGGGAAATGACAGACCCGACTTAATGGTGTGGCGTTGGGAGGTGTTTGACTACAGTGCTATAACCTGTCACCAATGTCGGAGCTTTCACTGGCCACCCTCTACTATGTTTCCCGTCTGCCGCTTGACTGATAGAGAGTCAAAAACCCATGAGTGATGGAAATGGTCAATGTCGTGACCAACCTGCTGTTGCTATGAGACCCTGACAATGATGGGAGTTCCACCTACTATGGCCACCTTGCCGGACGAGAGTTCAAACACTTGAAGTTGGTGAAGTCTGCTGCTTGTGACCCCCTGTAGTACCGTGGCTTCTAGACTAAGGCTCGTCCCTGACCCGAGGGAGTATTTCTTACTGTCAACATTCTAATACTACCAAAATGTTACAGTATACGAGTGAGAGCAACACTAATGGTTCAATTGGTATTTGGAGTGCCGACTCACTCTCTCCTTGTACATGTCCTCCAGCTACTATGATGGTGTTCACGTACCAAGAGGAAAAGACTTATTTACTGTTATCACCCAAACTCTCTCCTTTACAGCCAAGATGACTGTTCTTTCAAATGTAAATCAAAAAATGTACTCAACCTTATACTACTAGGAAAATCAATTTACTTACCTCCAACTGATCCCACTATTCAACCTTGTCGATTTCTACCTATACTATGCATTAACTTCAAAGAGGAAAATTTGGGGTGACGTCCAATTTCCTCGAAAAACTAAACTCGAGGGATTTTGTCCTCAGAGTTTTCTAACCAGTCACATTAAAGCAACCAGAACATGTAAATGCATTGATTTCATAAATTCATTGTGTTCAAATCCCAAGGCAAAGTCTCTTATTTATAACCTCAAAGTGAGGGGAAAAGCGTTGGAATAAGAGATGTGGGATTAAACAACAATTTTGTCCTGTAGTCACGTCACTTTATAAAGTAAATGACTTTACAAGCATTAAGCAACTTTGTCCAAGAACTTTTAATTTAATAAATGATGCGCTTAAGATAGCACTCATGTGTGACTGCCGACTAGTAAGCATCCTGACTGTCGATGCCATTAATCTATCAAAATGTGGAGATAGATTAACTCGTCGCCATAACACTAGTATGGAGAAGGGGACATGAAAACACTAGTATGGAGAAGGGGACATGACATATTTATACAACTGATCCTCACACACTGGCACTATAAGATTTCATCGACCCTAAATTAGCCATTTACATAAAGATGACCCTAAACACTACACAGGCACAAGGCCATTTATATAGAGATAAGTGACGTCCCTATCCGGCACTATGGGTTTTTAATCATTTTTGAAGAAAATATATAGACCAAATAACTAAATTATGTCTAAATATCATTACTAAAATACCTTGTCAATACCTACATATATTATTGTTAATTTAATATATATTTATATATATATATATATATATAGCTAAATCTGTAACTTTGATTACCATACTAATCTAATTGTACAAATCTGATCATGCATGGAATGTCTTATGAAGGCCTATATATAATTGTTCCTTGTCTAGGCATGATCGGCGTCCCCTTTGGAATAATTGTATTTGAGTATTAACTTAACTAATCTTAGTGAAGCTTGATTGCAAGCCTATTCCTCCTTTGGCGCCGATTATGAGAATACAATTATGGGCCGACCTCAATAGGGTCATGTCCCTTCAAGGGACATGCCCTTTGGTTGTCGTATTTATATAGGGTGTGGTTGTAGATAAAGGACACACAACAATAACATGGTCTGCTCCTTTAACAATACTGCCATAGACGAATACTTACAGAGATAAAACATTTCCAAAATAATATTTATATTATTGGTATCACTTCATTCAAGTCTGGTTATAGAAGATCATCAACAACAAGCATCTAAGAAGTTATTATCTCAATCTAATTCCTAGCAGAATTTGCAGAAACTTTACATGGAATCAGAGCTCTGGTAGTCAAACCTGTGCTCTGCAAATTGACAATCAGACTTTATATATCTAGCAACATCCTTCTATCTTCAATGGCAAGCACAATCAGACCCGAGGACAAGTTTGATGGGAAAGAACTCTTCGTTGCTTGGAAATTCAGAATTATGATGATTCTTGGAGACAGTGATGTGAAACAGTTTGTTGATTCAGCATCCATGCAACCTGATGTTGAACCTAATAAAACTATCTGGAGTAAAGGAAACAGGAAAGCCATGCAGATCATATTAGATGGAGTGAAAAAAGAAATAGTACCTATGCTAATGAAACATCAAACAACATTTCATATGATGAATGAATTATTAAATGCATATGAGGTTAACAATGCAACAAGAACCCTTGCACTATAGGCAACTAAATCATATACAAATAAAAAAGGGAGAACCTATGAACTCTTACTTGCTAAGGGTGGCTAGTCTAAGAGACGAACTTACAAGTATAGGGACCATAATTGAAGACACAGAACTAATACTTATGGCTATAGATGGATAACCAGATTCATGGGAAACATTCTCACAAGGAGTAAGTGCTAGAGACAATCTTCTAGACTTTAACAGACTTAAAGGAGATTGCCTGCAAGTAGAATCTAGGAAACTTAAGAAAGGAGGAAGATTGAAAATTGAAGATGAAGAACTTCATGTTCACAACACAAATTCCTATAAAGGTAAGAAGAAGCACTTAAAGACGAAGAAGGGTAATCAAAAGAATGACAAACCTAAGAAAGATCTATCCAAAAAAAATGCTTCAAATGTGAAAAATTTGGACACTACAAATTTAATTACCCTGAGAATACAAAGTAGCAAGTAAACTGTGCAAGCATTACTAGGAAAGAAGATAACTATGATCTTGAGAATCATGTATTGTATTCTGCACTATCAAATGAAGTATCAAGCAAAGCATGGGTGATTGATAGTGGATCATCTCGACACATTACAAGATACAAAGAAGCACTAGACTCTATATCAGAAGAAGTTGATGTTGAAGTTACCATCAGTGACAATTCAGATCATTCAGTCAAAGGAATTGGTAATTGCACCTTGAAACTGAAATCAGGTAGTTCCCTACATCTCAAATGAGTACTCTATATACCAGGAATAAAAATAAATCTAATCTTTGTTATAGCACTTAAAGATGATGGACATAATGTTGCATTCATGGATGGTAAGTAATGGCATGGTCTAAGAACTCTTAAAGGTGTACTCTATGTACCAGGAATAAAAAGAAATATAATCTCTATCACACCACTTGAAAATGATGGACATAATGTTGCATTCATGGATGCTAAAGTAATGACATGGTCTAAGAACTCTTCATTTAAGAAAACAAAAGTGATTGGTCAAAGAAAGGGATACTTGTATGAAGTAAATACAAAACCTAGTCAAACTATTTAAGCCTTAATTCATGAAGCTGCTAATATAAACGAAATATCGCACAGAAAGTTAGGACATCTAAATTTCAAAACCTTATCGACTATGGAGAAGATGGTTACTGGTTTGCCTAAGTTGAATAAAGATCATTCAAGCATATGCAAAGGATGTGCTCTGGGTAAGAACACCAAAAGTCCATTTCATGATAGCGATAGGAAAACTAACAAAGTTTTGGAATTAGTCAACTCAAATTTAAGTGGACCTATGTTCTTTATCTTGGAGGATTCTGGTACTATATACTTTTTATAGATGACTTCTCTAAGAAAACTTGGATTTACTTCTTAAAATGTAAATAATCAAAAGAAATCCTTAAGAGATTTAAATAATTCAAAACCTTAACTGAAAACTTATCAGGACATAAAATTAAAACTCTTAAGACTGATAATTGAGGGGAATATACTTCAGATTTGTTTAAAGAGTTTTTAAAGTAGGAATTAAGAGGGAATATATTGTTCCGTATAACCCACAACAAAATGAGGTAGCAGAAATGAAGAATAGAAAAATTATAAAAGCAACAAAAGCTATCTTATTTGATCAAAATTTAGAATATTATCTTTTGGCAAAAGTCTCTTGTACTATTGTATATATTCAAAACAGAAGTCCTCACTCCTACCTTGGAGATAAAACTCCTGAAGAAGTCTTTACTAAGGTTAAACCTAATATAAGCCATCTTACGATATTTGGGTGCCTAGATATATACATGTTCCAAAAGAAAAGAGAATTAAGTTAGAACCCTCCGAGAAGAAAGGTATTTTTGTTGGGTATAGTGAAACATCCAAAGCATATAGGATTTTCATACCTTATCAGAAAAATATTGAACTTAGTAGGGATGTAATATTTGAAGAAGATTTAGCATTCAAAGGAGCCCTAAGTTCTGAAGATCCCTCTCCCTTACCTAGTTCTAAAGAAAATACTGAATCTTAGTTTCAGAGGGAGAACATTGAAGAAATTGAAGATGAAATTCAAAATCACAATCTTGAGGAAACTCAAAATCCAAAGAAAAGACCACTTTGGGCCATTAAGACAGTAGAGGAAGCACAAGACTTCGTTGCACCATCTGGAACCTTCACAAAAAGCAAAAGACCCAAAACATTTTCTAGTTATGCAGCAAACATGAATGATTTATCGAAATCAAAACCAACCAATGTTTCAAATGCTATTAAACATACAACTTGGAAGGATGCTATGACGGAAGAATACCAATCCATTATTAAGAATGATGTTTGGCAAATTGTTCCAAGACCTGAAGGAAAATCCGTTGTTTCTTCTAAGTGAATATTTAAAATCAAGCATTAAAAAATATAAAGCCAAATTCGTAGTCAGGGGATTCTCTCAGAAAGAGGGAATTGATTATGAAGAAACCTTTGCTCATGTTGCTAGATACACCTTTGTAAGAGCAGTCCTAGCTATTGCAGCATCAAAGGGATGGAAAGTACATCAGATGGATGTAAAAATAACATTTCTGAATGGAAAGATTACAGAAGAGGTATATTTGGAACAACCTGAAGGATTTGAAACTCATAACCCTAAAGTTTTTGTTTGCAAGCTCAACAAAGCTCTCTATGTGCTTAAACAGGCTCCAAGGGCCTGGTATGAAAGAATTGATAAGTATCTCACCAATTTAGGATTCTCAAAGAATGAAGCTGATCCAAATCTCTATTATAAAAAGGATAAAGATGATATGATAATATTGATACTATATGTTGATGATCTACTAATTACAGGTGATGATCATCTTATAAAGCAATGCAATAAAGATCTAATCGGAGAATTTGAAATGAAAGATTAGGACTCCTTCATTACTTCCCAGGACTGGAAGTATGGACTAATTACATCATACTTAATCAAGGAAAGTATACATTAGACATCTTGAAAAGATTTGGAATGTGGAACTACAAACCTATGTCTTCTCCAATGGAGACTAATCTACATAAACTTAAGGAAGCAGCAACAGAATCACCCTCCATAGATTCTACTATTTACAGACAAATGATTGGGTCTCTTATGTACTTGGCAAATACAAGACCTGATATTCACTATGTTGTTAATGCCTTAAGTCAGTTTATGTGTGAGCCAAAGCAGATTCACCTAGTTGCAGTTAAACACATTATGAAATACTTACAAGGCACTCTTAACCTTGGGCTCAAATATGAGAAAGTTGACTTTGACTTACATGGATTCATAGACTTAGATTGGGGTGGAAGTTTTAATAATAGAAAAAGCACTTCAGGATGTTGTTTCAATTTAGGATCAGCAATGATATTATGGATATGCAAAAAGCAGTCATCAATAGCACAAAGTTCCACATAAGTTTAATACATTGCAGCAACAATGGCCTCTCGAGAAGCAGTCTGGCTTAGAAAGTTACTTGTGGGATTATTTGGTTAACCCATGAATCCTACTATTATTCATTGTCATAATCAGAGTTCCATCAAGCTTTCTATGAATCCAGTTTTCCATAACAGGTCCAAGCATATTGAAATTCCTTACCATTATGTAAGAAATATGGTAGACAGGAATACTATAGAATTAGAGTACATTTGCACTGCAGATCAAACTGCAAATATTCTTACCAAACCTCTCTGTGGAGTTGAGATAGATCACTTCAAAAAAAGACTTAGTATGGTTGAATTATAAAACATTTGTATTCTTTAAATTATTAATAAAATAATTTTTATTGTCAAATTATTGACTATTATGGGTTTCACCGTTTGTATTCATTATCTAAGAGGTGACGATCTGTGAGATAATGAACACTTGTATAAAAGACATTACGAGAGATGACAATCTCTTAGATAATGTGATGAACAGTAGAGAACTACTGTCAAATCTAGGTGAGTTTAAGATCATATTGTGATATAGACATTTCTATTTCTATGAGTCACAATTTGGATAAAGGAAGAATTTAATCATTCTCTGGATTTAAATCTGTATTCTGGTAGATCTTAAACTCAGGATCATGTTGTGTTATAGGACTGCCAGTACCTATGAGTCACAACTTGGACAAATGAAGAATTTAATCATTCTTCGGATTTTATCCTATATGTTGTATAATTCGAAATACTGTTATCACTAGTATCAGTGATAAGTCATATCACAGGTATAGTAATATGACATAGTATCATGTGTTCGATGATACCACATGCTTAGAAGATTTAGATAGATACAGAGTATCAATCTATGCTTATTCATCATAATTGATGATGCTAGATATGTTATCTCTCAATATGATTATCAAGTTAAGAGGGAGTGCTAAATCTATAATTTCGATTACCATACTGATCTAATTGTACAAATCTTATCATGCATGGAATGCCTTATGAAGGCCTATATATAATTGTTCTTTGTCTAGGCATGATCGTCGTCTCCTTTGGAATAATTGTATTTGTATATTAACTTTACTAATCTTAGTTTGATTACAAACGTATTCCTCCTTTGGCATCGATTATGAGAATAAAATTATGGGCCGACCTAGATAGGGTCATGTCCCTTCAAGGGACATGCCCTTTGGTTGCCGTATTTATATAGGGTGTGGTTGTAGATAAGGATGCACAACAATAACATAGTCTGCTCCTTTAACAATACTGCCCTAGAAAAATACTTGCAGAGGTAAAACATTTCTAGAATAATATTTATATTATTGGTAACACTTCATTCAAGTCTGGTTATAGAAGATCATCAACAGCAAGCATCTAAGAAGGTATTATCTCAATCTGATTCCTAGCAGAATTTGCAGAAACTTTACATACATACATACATACATACATACATACATATATATAGAGAGAGAGAGAGATGACAATAATAATGTAAGGAAATATACATTACCTCACTACCATAACAATAACAACAATATTGCAAAGTCGATATACATTACTTTAACTTTGGTGCATGATATCCTATGTCTTTTTAATCCAATCAGTTATCCGTAGCACACCCCTAGCTCATGTGTGGGGCCCGATGCCCATTCGCACTGATATTTATCACTTGCCATTATGTTGTCCTTCGGGATTCGTTGTTTGGTTCTTCCAATGTTTGGCTTGGCAATGATTGGGATCTTTGGTCTATTGATGCCACCTAGCCAACGTGACATTATGTATCTATTACTCCCTTCACTTGTGTTGTATGTCCTTCATCGGCAACTTTCTTCATGTTATAGTCCTACATAGATGCCAAGTGACTTCTCGTGTGTGGATTGTTGAACTGCCTCTCTTGTGTGTTGAATCCCATCCTTTTGTGATGCCAATTCGTTTGACCTTTTATACACGGTGGGCCTGCCACCTCGCAACCCTTTCTCTAAGGGTCACGATTAGTATGTCTTTTGTTCATATTAATATATTGTGCTTAGTCATTCATATCCGCAATTATTCTTTAGTATAAATGTAGTTAGTTTAATAATTTATTTGTCTAATCATTTAATGAATAATGTTATTATTTTATATAATTAAATCAATGTATTAGGATTGCTTATTATTATGTCTTCTTAATATCTATTGCTAATTATTATCGTTCGAATAATATATAAGACATCTAATATTATTATTATTATAGGCAATGTCATTTGTCCCAACAAGTTAATGATTTGAATATATGTTTATATCGAAATTAATAGATATTAAATATATTTATAGTTGTTACATGTCAATAGGGGGTTATTACATTTTCGAGTTTTGTGTCTATTCATTAGAATTTGCTTCTTGTTTGCCCCATGCTGGTTCTCCCTAGGTTCAGCCTCATCATAATTTGTATGCACCCCATTGTCAGGCCCTCTATCTTTGAAAAAAAAAAATCTCAGAGGGTAGGACACTATGTAGCTAGGCAAAATCTTACTTTTATCTATAGTGGGACAATCTATGTTATCATTTTTATCTATAGAGCGACAATCTATGTTATTCCAAATTCATAATCTTACAATCTTAAGAAATAATACTAAGTAGAGGTCTTAGGAAGCCTAGGATTAATGTAACACTTCCTAACAGATATGATTGTGGGGGCATGACTCTTGGTGACATTTCATTGGTCACTTTACCTATACCAAGTGTTAAGAAGCTCCCTGAGGGTGCTTCTTATGCCCCACTTGTAAAAAAACAAAACGATTTAGCCTCATTTATCACTAGTTAATAATCAAAGAGTAACAGATATTAAAAGAACATATTTTTTTATGTAATACATGAAAAAACAAAATTGGAAGAGTGAGAAGAAATAGAATAAATATTACTAGAACATCTTGTCCAATCCATGCATAGGAAGCATGTTGCTTTGCGGCCCAAAAAACTGCAAAAGCAATGCAACAAGGCAAAAGTGCCATTGATAGCAATGAGACCTCCCCCAAAACGGGAACCTTCATTCTCATATCAGCGAAGCGGCTTAGTGGCCTAGCAAAAACATCAATTAGACAGGAACAGAATTACATAAGAAAAGCTCATGACATGTCCAATGTTAGCAACATGAATTATACATGTCCAATGTTAGCAACATGAATTATACATTTTAGTGCTCAACAAAGAAGTGATAATGGCAGTACAAATAAAATTAGAAAGAGTTTCGTAGTACCTTGAAAGTAAAGCCATCAAACAAACATACAAGCCCTGTATGACAAAGTTTTGTAACTTTTGTCAGAAAGAGTTTAACACAAATGTTTAAATGCATGCAAATAAAATGAAAATATATTACGGAAAAAGTGAGTGATGTTATCCTTTACAAAGCAATATTTCTCTTTAAACCCAGACAACTTGCAATCAGATTCAATCTAGTAAATTGATTTGCAAGAAATAAAGAAGTTGGGAAATTCTAGAAGAATAATCACCCAGAAAGTTCTCAAATTTTTCAACTTATTCAAATAAAGAAAGACAATTTTGTATAAGCAAAAAAATATGGAAGTGAAGGATGCGATGGGCAGCAACCAAAATGATATAATGCATGGCAGTTTGAGATGGATAAATAATTTCCTCCCCACCCTGCCCAATTTGCATAAAATCAAAGATCATTTCTTCCTCCAAACAAAGAAATCATTTGCCAATCTTCTAAATACAAATGCAGTAAATTTGGAGCAAATACCAAACATGCAAATGCTCTAACAAATATGCTTTAGTACATTTACCTTGGGCATTAATTCGTGAAATTATAAACAAACATTGTGTTCCTGACAAAAATATTTCCCAACTAAATTACCAGATATAAATAATTAGTACCCTCTATTTCTGACTTTTATTTTTGTGTAAAAATTACAAACCTATGCCAAACTTTTTGGTCACAGTTGGCTGGAAACAAATACAGTATCAGAAATGAGCATGGTATCAGATGCAAATATGGCAAATTTTCAAGTTATTAACATCAACTTTTAAGTTGGCCGGCTATTTATTAGAGGATTAAATTGTCTCTTCCAAACAACTAATGTCAAATTACTCAACTCAATACATGAGACACTTCAGCGGTCCTCAAGTATAGCTTCCATATGCAACTTTAGACGAGTCAAGGCACAGCTCCCCTCACCCCTCTCAGCCAAACATCACCAGGCATCATATACTCATTTGACCTCACTGCAATCCACATCAGTAAAGATACGTGTGAAATTCAAATGAGATTAGTTTGTAGCTTCTGGATTTTGACTGTGTAGCACTTTTTTCATTAATGTTTCGGATCACACTCCATAATTATTACTTTTTTTTCAAACGAGATACTTGTAAGGTGACTCTTGGATTCTTATGGGTCACCTCCTAACAGTCATTTCAGCTTTAGTACAAACTTACAAATCCCTACACATCTCTTATTGTACAGTCAGCCAGTGCAAAAGTTATCTCCCTTACACCCCCACCAACAAAGATATCATAATGCAGCTTACCATTATAGCTTCTGTAATGTCCAAAAAATTTAAAGTGACAATTAAGTAAATTAATTTTTTATTAAGACATCAAAAATGGATGACAAATTTAATGATGACTTAATATCAATTAATTTAATTAACTTAAAATAAAATATTCTTCTGGATGCTTCAAATGCATTTCTGGATGTTAACAGCAAATGGCTTTTCATGAGTACTCGCCTATCTTGGTGTGAAATAATTTTATTTAAACTGATAAACTATAAGATTGTTTTTTTCAAAATCTCTCTGTGTATTTGATGGTGGAAGGTTATATTGTTTGGAGTTCCTATCATAAATTAGGAGCTTTCCTATGAAGACATTATATTCAGCAGGCCCCGGTTTAAGCGGATGAGAAATAATGTTTTCTATGGGCCGATTCTAATTGAAATCCTTTGCCATAAAGCATAGCATGTTGAAATAATCTGGGTGATTGTACTAAGTTTGGAGATTTTAATACAATGTAACTTTACTGATATTGGTGGCAACATATTTATCATCTCACCTGTGGTTTAATACTGCCCGCAGGTATTCAGAATATTGTTGTTCAATCTCATTGTGCAATTCACTGGAGACAAGTATGTTTGAAGATTAATAATTGGGGATGTGGTTATAATTTATAAATGGTTTTCACCCGCCACTTGTTATTCTTTATGCTGGGTGGCATGTATGGTCACACTCCAGTTTGTAACACTCAAGGAAGGATTATACTGGGATTCTTATGGGCATGTTTGGGTATCGGGAGGACATTGGAGAATTTGCTGAAACAGGAACTTTGCTTGGTTATACAGACTGCAAGTCTGAGGACAATACCCCTCATAGACTTAGAGTACTGGACAATAACCCAGTCTCTCATTCGGAGAAAGCTCATTTGAGAGTTTACCATTGCATTGACAGGATTATGACATACTGTAGCGGATATGTTGAAGGCATTTCAAACTTTCTGAGTTGGTGACTGCTATCATGGAGCAAGAAGTATAATTCAAAAAAACTCATACAAGCTATGCCATAAGTTTCCTAAGTACATAAACGGTGATCATAAGTTCATTTGCATCTGCAACTACAGTTGGTTGGAATCTATATTCAGGAAAGCTGAGATGTTTGATCATAACGCTGGAATGGAGATAGTTGTTGAAGTTCTCTGCTATTGAACCATGTCGGGTAGCATTTCAAGAGGTCGAGCCATTCACATATTGAACTGTGATCATTGTTAGTCGCAGAAATCTTTGTAATGGCAGACAGGAATCCAGCTTTGCCTCCCATTCTGGCTACCATCATCTATGGGTGCCTGAAATCTATGCTGCCGCGATTATGTTTATAAAAGTTTTACTTCTGTAATTTATTCAAACTGTTTACATTTAGAAATGTGTTATGTGTGTAACTTGGTCTAGACTTTTGATGGTTTAATGATTAACACATTATTACTCTTTGTGTACAGCTTGTATTTGCATGGCTTAGATTCAGAGAATTAGTACATTCTGATTTATATTTCAATCTACTTCATAATCATTGAGGTTCAAACATGTCATTTGTTATTGCAGAGCTATCTCTGCATATTATATGAACTTTAGCCATGGGACTGAGATGAACCATATTTCAACATCCATGAAGCTCTTGAACAATCCAGGGAAGTTAACATTTATTTCTTGCAGATCGGGCATCTGAAAATAAAAATAAAAACTTTGTCATTTAAAGACAGCATTAAGTCAAAATCGATCAGGGGATATTACAGCTTCACAGATACATCATATTATGCCCTGATGCTAATCCAAGCCTGCCCACAAGCTAAAAAGTAAAAATGTACATATAATTTACTCTCCTTGTGTAGAAAGTCTAATACACAATCTAAGATGTTTAATACATTAATATACACTTCAATAATCCAAGCTTTATTCTTGTATTCTGTAGCCACTATTAACATGAGCCGATTCAAGTTGCAACCACGACCATGACCCACATCTGAGTCAGAGAAAGAAATGTTCACTTAATTCCCTCTATCTTGAAAAGAATATCTAGACATGGACCTCCAGGCTGCAACAACTGTCACTTGGGCACATTAAGGGCAGCACGACTTTCAAATGTTATAATATGGACTTATGTGTAGAATGTAATATCAACCAACACACCTCTAAAGAAGAATCAAACCCCTAATTGTATTCGAGTAATGTTTTATTATAGCTCACCTTCAAACACAAAATGAGCAAAAAGTTGTGAAAATTGATTGTCCAGATTTCATCTGAGAAAAACAATAAACAGAAACAGTAAACAAACAAATTTAAGTGGATATCCTGGTAAAATTATAACACGGAGAAATCATGGGATATGATCTTCCATATTTTTATTTCTCAGAAAACTATCCACTGTTACAAAAAAAAATGCTACAATGCATTAACCAAAAACTACATCCCTCAAAACGAAGAGAGACCAAAAAAATCATGTCATCCACATGTCACATGCTCAAGTAAATTCCATCTTCGACATGGCAAGGGGAGCTACAACCGCCCCCTTGACACCCCCCATCACTTCAACCTTTGGAAGAATTTAAAAGCCCTCGGCCCCACACAAGTACAAAGTGTAGATTATTATGGTACTCAATTTTTACTCCACATCACTACTGGAATAAGAAAATGATTTCATATTCCAACAATTTCCAACTTGAAGTCAAGTTTCTGCTTCACGAATATCTCCACCATTGAAAGAGCAAGCATAGACAAGTTTTACACCATATGACCATCTTTCTACCTATGGATATCTGCTAGGTTTGTAAAAGTCTAAATGTTGATCAAACAGATCTGGCCACCTTCAACCACCACTAATTTGAAGTGATATTGATTATCAATATACCTTTCTTTCTGGCATGATATGTTGGGTTTTCTGTTACATGTAAAGCACAGTGGTCGTCACAATGCAATGCCATGTTATCCTTTTCAAACTGTGATTCCTCGAAAAGTCTTGTGAAAACAGATTGCCTCATTTTTATTCTGCCATATATTCAGCTTCAATAGTGCACAAGGTCACTGCTTCTACAACTTTGGGACCAGTTAACAACACATCCACCTAAGGAGAATACATACCCTGTAGTAGACTTTCTCTTATCTCTATCTCCACCAAAACTCTATATCCACGTGCCCATCAACCTAAAGAATACTCTCTCTTTAACAAAAAATTACCATAAGAACTGCCCATAAAATACCTGAAGATTCACATCACAGCCATCCAATGATCACAACCTAGATTTATCATGAAACAATTGACTGCTTCTACTGCTTGGGCAATGTCTAGTCTGGTACACATTGTAGAAAACATAAGACTACCAAACGCCAATGTATAAACTACAGACATTTGTATCTTCTCCACTTATGTGCTAGGGCACTCTTATGAAGGCAATTTAATATGAACCGGAAATGGAGTACTTTGGTTGTGCATGCTTACAGTGCTCGACAGGAATGCTTAACCCCCACATAAACTTGTGTCCTCTACATGGGGATGTTTCCAATATTACGATAATAGATAAGACGTCTATTATTAGTTAATGGTTATCTTGTAAATATCTTTAGCTTTAGTTTGCTTTCACTTTTTGCTTTCTCTGGAATAGAATGTTTCTATTCTTTACGATCGTTTCCTAAGGAAACATCGTCTTATTCTTTTGTAGAAATTGACCTCTTGGTCTCCGTTAATAACAAGCAAGTATTTACCAATTACCTCGTAATATGATATCAGAGCTAAATACTTAAAAATTTTCGGAAAAATTTATAATTTCTTCTTAAAATTATTTGTTTAAATTTCTCCAAAATTATTTCAGCTAATTTCTCCAAAACCCACCTAGGGTTTTCTGCTTGGAGAAATTCCCGAATTACGGGTCTGCAAATCGCGTGGAAATCGTGGCCATTTTTTTGGAGACTCGCGTTTTTGGGGTGAAAATCTGCATGTTTCTGTATCAAATCTTCATGCTCTTAGCCGTCTCAGTCTGTCATCGTGCTCTGGGAAGCAGATTCGACCATTTTTTATCAAGAAATCTGAAGTTTTTTCAAGCTTTTTTCAGCTAGGGCCGTTTTTTTCGAAACCCTAATTTTTGGGGTCGAAAAAATTTTTTGTTTGCAGATTCTTGGTGGGTTTTTCAAAAGCTCAACTAGGTTGTCGTCCGTTTTTTCTAGGTGCCTCGATTTTTGTGCCTCAATTTTTGAGCCAGCAGATCCAAAAAACGACAGCAGATTCCTTATGGGTTTTTCGAGCTCTCTTCTAGGTCATTCTCTGATTCTTCTGGGTCTTTCGTATTTTTGCCTCGAAGAAAGTGCCTTCACAGATTTTCACAGTTTTTCATTGAAAAACATGCTATGGCATCTCTGACAAATATTCTGCTCGAGCATAATTCCAAATTCAATGGTCGCAATTATGGAACCTGGAAGCAACGCATCATCGCAATCTTCGAATATCAAAACACCGATCAACTTGTTTTGGGTGTTAAGCAGCGTCCGACTTCTCCGGGTCTTGATCAAGATACATGGGATCTGAACAATCGAGAGGCAGTAATGCTTCTCAAACTCTCCGTAGCTGATGGCCAGCTTTCTCAAATTCCATCCGGCAAGACAGCTGCCGAAATTTGGACACATCTCAAAGGTCTTCATGAGACTTCCGACAAGAGCAGAGCCTTCTTTCTGAAAAACACTCTGTTTTCTATTGTCATGGATGAGCGCACCTTGCTCCAGGCACACCTGAATCGGATTCAGGAAATCCGTGATCAGTTACTTGCCATCGGTCGCAAGATGGAGGAAGAAAATATTGTGGTAATCACTCTTCGGAGTTTACCAAATTCCTATGAGCATTTTATCGAGACTCTCAACATCACATCTACTGGTGTTGATCTAAAGTTCACTGATCTTTGCACCTTGCTGCTTCAGCAAGATCGGTGGAAACAACAGTTCGGTAGCAGCTCCAATTCCACCTCCACTGAGCAAGCCTTTGCTGCGAAATCCTTTCAGAAGGATAAGGGCAAGTTTCAGCAACCATCTCAGCAGAAGTCTTCTGCTCCAGCATCTGATGGTACCAAAAAGAAGAACATTCAATGCAACTATTGCCACAAGCATGGTCACATGAAGGTTGCATGTCGGAAACGCTTAGCTGCCTAGTCTAAGCAATCAGGTTCGCAACCCAAAGCGAACAGTGCAGAGCACACTGAGCAGGTGGAATCTGCCTTTTACGCCTTCATGGCTAAAAGACCCGCAGATCATGTGCAGTCATCTGCTTGGTACATTGATTCAGGTGCCTCTCGACATTTCACTCACCGCGAAGACTGGTTTACTGACTACCAGCCTTATTCAAATTCTGTTATCTTTGGTGGTGGAGAAGAGTACACAGTTGTTGGTAAAGGCAACATTCAAATTCAGTCTGTTGGGAGGAAGCTCATATTCCTTGATGTGTACTACGTTCCAGGGATGGAACTAAATCTACTCTCGGTCAGTCAGTTGCTGCGACATTCTCCACACTTGGCAATCACCTTCAGTTCACATCAGTGCACCATCACTGATCAGGCGACTAAGTCTACTGTTGCAGTTGGTCTTGAGGATCATTGTCTTTTCAGACTTACTGATTCTGGTGATTCTCAGGACTTAGCTATGGCTGCTCGGTGATCTTCCATCAGCACACTTTGGCATCAGCGATATGGGCACTTAAATGTGCATTATCTCTCACAACTTGCTCGGGATGAGCTTGTTCTTGGTTTGCCAGAGATTCAAACCCAACAACTTGGAATTTGTGACGCATGTCAGGCTAGGAAGCAACATCGCACACCTTTCCCCAGTGGCGATTCTTGGCGAGCTTCTCAAGTACTTCAGCTTGTTCATGCTGATATCTGCGGCCCTATGGCCACTCCTGTTCTTGGGTACAGGTATTTTCTGTTGTTTGTAGATGATTTCAGTAGAAAAATGTGGGTGTATTTCCTTAAAAAGAAATCCGATGCATTTACTGTATTTCAAAAGTTTAAACCCTTAGTTGAAAAAGGGTTTGGGAAATCTATTATTACTCTTAGATCAGACAATGGGGGGGAATTTTGTTCTAATGTTTTCTCCAGCTTCTTGGATACACATGGCATCCAATGCCAGTTCACCACACCCCACACGCCACAACAGAACAGTGTAGTTGAACGTCGGAATAGGACAATCACAGAGATGGCTCGTTCCATGCTTGAACACAGACATGTTCCGAAGCGTTTTTGGACAGAAGCAGTTAACACTGCAGTTTATCTGTTGAACCGGTCACCCACAGTGGCGGTCAAAGGTAAAACTCTGGAAGAGGCCTGGTCAGGTCGCAAGCCCAGAATCAGTCACCTGAAGGTTTTTGGCTCTCTTGCTTTTGTTTGGATCCCTGATGCTTCACGCACCAAGTTGGATGCCAAGAGTCAGAAACTGATGCTTGCTGGATATAGCAGTCTTCACAAAGCCTACCGCCTTATTGATGTTGAGACATCTCGTCTCATATACAGCCGCGATGTAGTCTTTGATGAGCAGTGAGGACCATTCATGCCTGTTTCTCCTGTTCCTAATCCAGCAGACCAACCTATGCAGGTTCATGATTTGGGAGTTCGGCTTCCATTAGGTCTACCTGATGGGAGGGCTCCAATAGCTCCTACAGCTCCAGTCCTACCAGTGATACCTGTACAGACACCTCCGGCTTCTCTTGCAGGATCACCGTGTTTTGAAGATGCTGCACCTGAGTTTGATCCAGATTCTTCTGATCAGGATCCTGCTGATCAAGCATCTCCTAGTACTACTGTTGGTCATTCTCCTCTCCGGCCTAAGTGGTGGGCTAAGACACTTGCTGATCTTCATGATGATGAGCTCATTGAGGGGAGAACTGCTCGGAAAAAGAGCAAAACTACAGATTCTGTTAACTTTGCTCTTATGGCTAACATTCACAGTGTGTTTGAACCTCAAACATATTTCGAGGCTAAAGGAATTCCAGAGTGGGAACAGGCCATGCAATCTGAACACTAGAGCCTGCTGAAGAACAACACTTGGGTCCTTTCTGATCTTCCCCCAGGGAAGAAACCCATTAGCTGCAAATGGGTCTACAAAATCAAATACAAATCAGATGGTACTTTGGATAAGTACAAAGCTCGTTTAGTGGCAAAGGGCTTTTCTCAGCGTCAGGGCATTGATTATGAGGAGACCTTTGCTCCTACTGCAAAGATGAGCACCATCAGATTAGTCCTAGCCATGGCAGCACAGTTTGGCTGGAAGGTCCATCAGATGGACATAAAGAGTGCTTTCCTGAATGGTGATCTCCATGAAGAGGTCTACATGACGCAGCCTCCTGGTTTCAAGGTTGCTGGTAAAGATCATCAGGTTCTCCGATTGATAAAAGCTCTCTATGGTTTGAAGCAGGCCCCTCAGGCATGGTACATCAAGATTGATACGTACCTCAGTGATCAAGGCTTCAAGAGGAGTTCTTCAGACTCAAATCTGTATATCACGACTACTGACAGTAACATCATCCTTCTGGTTATCTATGTGGATGATTTGATCATCACTGGCAGTTCGGCATCTTTGATTCAGGGAATCAAACAACACTTATGCCAGTCTTTTGATATGACTGACCTTGGGCTCATGCATTATTGCTTAGGTGTTGAAGTTTGGCAACAGTCTTCTGGTATATTCATCTCTCAGTCCAAATATGCCAGGGCCTTGTTAGACAAATTCCGAATGCAGGATTGCAAACCTACATCTACACCTATGGAGAAAGGTCTCAAGCTATCAACCAAGTCTGATTCTCCTTCCGTTGATGATACTACGTATAGGCAACTAGTAGGCAGCCTCATCTACCTATCTGCTACTAGGCCTGATATTAGCTTCGCAGTCAACTATATTTCATGCGTTATGACAGCTCCTAAGGCTGATCATTGGATGGCAGCAAAGCATGTGCTTCGTTATGTGAAGGGCACTTCTGATTATGGACTTCTGTATTCTCGAAGTTCTAATCCTAAACTCAGTGGGTTCACAGATTCAGATTGGGCAGGCTCTGTTGATGATAAAAAGTCAACATCTGGATATGTGTTCAGTTTGGGATTCGGTGCAGTCACATGGACCAGCAAGAAGCAGCAAGCAGTTTCTCTCTCTTCTACAGAGGCTGAATATAGAGGGACTGTTAAGGCAGGATGTGAAGTTGTCTGGCTTCGTCGGATGCTTGGGGATATGCAGATGTCACCAGCAGGACCGACTACTCTGTTTGTTGATAACGAAGGCGTTATCAAGTTAGCACGGAATCCAGTCTTCCATGAACGAACCAAGCATGTGGATGTTCATTGTCATTACATACGACAGCTGCTTGAAGACGGGACTATAGATCTGCAGTATGTTCCTACCATAGATCAGACTGCAGACATTCTCACCAAGCCTCTTGGTCCTGATAAGTTTGTAAAATTCCGAGGACAGCTTGGTGTGTTAGATAGATTAACCATTAAGGGAGGGCATTACAATAATAGATAAGACGTCTATTATTAGTTAATGGTTATCTTGTAAATATCTTTAGCTTTAGTTTGCTTTCACTTTTTGCTTTCTCTGGAATAGAATGTTTCTATTCTTTACGATCGTTTCCTAAGGAAACATCGTCTTATTCTTTTGTATAAATTGACCTCTTGGTCTCTGTTAATAACAAGCAAGTATTTACCAATTACCTCGTAATATCCAAGACCTGGAGACTAGGAGGAAACATCCTCCCACAACACTACAACTTCTACCACCACCACCTCTATCAGGAATGCCACCAAATTGCTTGCAAAATGCCACATGCCATTACATACTGATTGCAACCTTTAACTTCATGAAAACTAGTTGAACTTTCATGAAGCACTCACAGAGATGTTATATTGCAGATTTTGCCTTGAAGCTTTTGAATCACCTCTTCTTGTATAGCAGCATTGTCCCCCTCCTCCCTCCTCTCTCCATCATCCCTCTCTCAGCATCCCCTCGACATCCCCAAACTTTAGCCCTTGATCCTCTAATCCCTGAAACCTATCCCTCCATCCCCCCATCAAGAAACTTTGCGGAAGTATGGCATTCTACATGTTGAAGCGCTACAAAATCATCTTTCAATAGGTCTTCTAGGAAAATTAAATTTCCCTGTTCTTTTTGCCCCTATGTATCCCCATTCCAACAATCTGAGTTGCATTTCCTAAGTTCTTCATTTCAAATTCCCTATCAAGCTAAGCTGTTAGCTTGGTGATGATATGCATGTTGGAACTTGCTACCAACATATCATCAACATACAAAAGCAAAATAATGAAATTGCCATCATCACACCTTTGAAAGAAAGCACAATGAATGGCCTTGTATCTACTAAAACCCAAACTAGCCATAAAGAAATCAAACTGCTTTTACCAACACATTGGTGCTGTTTCAATGCACATAGTAATTTGTTCAACTTGCAAACTACATTTTCCTAGCCTTTTTCTTCAAAACCTTCTGTTTGTTCCATGTAAATTTTCTCAGAGAGGTCGCCATGCAAGAAGGTTGTTTTAACTACAAACAAAGAGCAGCAACAAGAGTTGTAGTGGCTGATCTATTGATCAAGAAACAAGTTGTAGAAACAACCTCATCCCAAAATTTCTACTACAAACTAGCAATGCTCAACATGCATCCAGCTCAGTCCATGATCGTATGATTCATGCAATTAGCAACACTATTTTGTTGTGTTGTCGCCCTAGCAACCTTCAAGTGCCTTGCAATGCCATGATAACTACAAAATTCGTTAAACTCACCTGGATAAAACTCCCCTCTCTTATCTATTCTCAAACATTTTTAGAGCTTTAAAACTCTTGAAATAAGAAGATACTTAATACATATTGAAAATATAAATCCACACCTTACAAGAAGAGTCATCTATAATGAAACAAAATATGACAAACCTCAATAGACATTGAAGAAGCTTCCCACATATCTACATAAATTGATTTTAAAACTTCTTTGCTTTTGGTAGCATTTCTACAAAAATAATCTATTTTGTTTCCCAACAAACAATATTGACAAAACTTTAAATCTCTAGATTGGAAATATCACACAATTTCACTAGTACACAAAATGGTCCAATTGATAAGTAAAACTTAAAACATACCATTCATACCATAATACCAGTACACAAGGAAATGAATTCTTTATTAATACCAAAAACCAACATGAGTACATTACCAATGTTCCAGACATTTATAGAAGGGTCGGTTAGTTGGAAACCAACTGACGCATTTCCTCACCACCTAACTACCCAGCCCGACTAGCTTTAACAAGTACTAAACATAATAGTTACTTTATTCTGACTACATCTATCCCCCCCAAAAAAACAAGTCGTCTGGAAGACGACTATAGAACATGAAACCAACAAAAACAACTTTGACTTCAAGAGGGAGGATGGGAGGACATCCCTGTGCTCGGAGTTCCCCTTAGCCGTTGCAGGTCTCGCTCAGCTGTCTTCTACTTTGTCCGATCACCCTGCAATACCCGTAATGCGTCCATCTTTTTGGCTTCTACAGTGGTGACCTTGCTCTCCAATTCAGCTTTTTCTTTATTCCAGGCTTCCTACATAGCAACTTTCTCTTCTGCCCATTATTGTTGAAGACTCTTTCTTTCTAGCCCCCAATCTTTAGCTAGGTTTTTTTCCTTCTTAAGTTTCAAAAAAGGTTCCTCGAAAGGCAACCTCCATAGCTGTTAGCACTTCTATGAGAGGCGATTGTTCCTGTCCCATGGAAATGATAGAGTTGCCCATCCATGTAGTGGCCATGTCCTCCTCTAAATAGCCACCCTGTTCTAGTAGTCCCCAATCTGTGTGGTAGTCAGTTTGCATAAAGGCAGCCAATGCCTCTACTGTCGTGACGATAGTTTCCAGATTCTGAGTCCTGGCCTGCTGCACGATCTGCCTAGTAGAATGCTCCATGGCGTGAACCTCAGTGAGGAACAGTTCGGCCTTGGCTGCAAAAGAGGCTGTGTCTGGTGGTTCCCCACACTCACTTTGTATCTCTACCTGCTCCTCAGCAGTTGTCTCTAAGGGTGAAGACACCATGTCTTCTTCCTCAAGTAACCTATTCGCTTCCTCCAGGACGGTATCTATCTTGGCCACATCCGTACCAGCCACTGTCGTCATGCTACCCTGAGTGTGAATTTTCTTGGTTTTCTCCTCTCCTACTAGTTGTACCACAAGAGCAATCGGATAGACTATTTTTCGGCCAAGAGGTTTCACTAGGTAGTTTCTGGTAAAGTTCAGGCAGTTCTGCTACTCCTACTGGAAGTGGCCCTTCTGTAGGTGGTAAAAATGTCACCGCCTGTGGAGTCCCCTACAGATGACTCGAGCGGATCTCTGCATCCTATGAGTCGAAGGAGGATGGATCCATATCACTGCCTTCTTCTCCTGAACTTTCATCATCCTCCTCGTCTGCTTCTTCAATCACTACTATTTGTTTCGGCTTCTTTTTCTTGGGTTCACCTCCATTGTGGGATCTTATGGTATCAATATGGAGCCAGTATGTCATAGCCAACTTGTATGGCTCCACCCTATTAGCCGGTACCAAAATTACTTAGTGCTCACTGCTCACCTGAGTGCGTACCACTTCTAAGAACAAGGCCACCGTATGATGAGGCATATAAAAGGCTTTGTGTTTCAACTCCATGAATTCTCTAAGTCTATCAAAAAGAAATTTAGCCCAATTATATACCTGCCCTTTATACAATCCCTGCACTACAAGTAACATCCAAAGGGCAATGTCGGAAGTGCAATTGCCCGCAGTGAGCTTGCTTTTAACCAAATCTACAACACAACGCCATTCATCATTTGCTATGAAAATTTTCTTCAGACCCCTACTATTCTTCAAGATTCCTTCTCGTTCCAGACTTGTAAGATCTTTCCTGCACATTAATTTCAACCATTTCTTCTTGTCTTCTACTGTCATAGAAGTTTTATCCACTTCTTGCCCTCTATTGGGAATTTTGAAAACCCTACTTATTTTTTCTGTTGAATAAGAAATTGTCACCTGTTGCTGGAAATGTTGTACTCCAGATTTATGACATGATTTCTCATAACCTGTAATTCAATTTCGCAGTATAGGCTCAAATTCTTTTAATTCAAAAATTCTCATTAAAATTATTTTGTCTACCTCTGCTATGCACAATGCCTTTTTTAGGGGATGGTCCGCTTCCGCTCTCCCACCAAGCCTTGCCCTCACTTCCCATCACACTTTCAAATGTAATATTCTCAGCAGTGATTGTGATTTTTTGTGTCGTCCTCTCTTTACTTTTTTGTCATCTTCCTTATTTCCTTTTTGGCTTCCAGTGCTATAGGTTTCTTCTTTTTGGAGTCAATAATGTTTCCTCTGCTCGGATTCCCTGTACTTAATTTCACCATTGTGTGTTAATGAGTCAAATCCCAAATCTCTTGAACTGTTTGTCTATGTCCCCTGTACCAATGGTCCTTCTGAAGTGATTGATTGTAACCAACTTCTACAGACTGTACAAATATGACTCCTCTTGCCTTTGTATCTCATCGTACTACCTTGTCTCCTTCCTCCCTCCATACAGATTTCTTACGTACTCCCTGGTTTGACTGTTGCCATACAGAATTCCCTTCTGAAACCTATTGTCATACGGAGTGTCGTCCTTGTCATACGGACGGGTGTCTCAGTATTATGGGCATGTGTTTCTGGCGTACAGACGTACTTCCTTGCTGTTGTACGGATGTAATTTCTTGTTGTTTCCATACGGATGTACTTCTTTGTTGTTGTACAGATGTACTTCCCTACTGTCATACAAACATACTTCATTGTTGTCGTGTACGGCCTTGTTGTCGTACAGACGTGTTCTAGAAAGGTCTTTCACTGGTCTTGCATACGTTGTGTTGCCATACGTCATTCTCACTGTGCTATCATACAGGTATGTCCTGGAAGTGCCCTTGTACGGCCACTCGTCCCTCTCGTATGGCTGTCCATACAGCTATCTCCTCGAGCGCTCCTTTTTGTTGTGCGGATATATGTACAGCTACCTCAGTTGTATCTTCCTGCCTGTCAATTCCTTTTCCATCATTTGTGGTAATGTTTTGTGACTTCATCTCTTTATAAGGACTTGTTTCAATTTTTTCTCCTTGGTCACTTTCTATTTTTGCTTTTCATCATTTTTCCTCTTTTATATTTATAAAATAGCTACTTGCCAATTTATTCCTTTTCTCATACGATTTTCACTTAGACCCATTGACTAGGTCTCTGATAGGTTTATTATCTAGAGTAGATAATATTATGGCTCCATTCTCCTTTACTTCTAATATTTTAAATGGTCCTAGCCATCGGATTTTAAATTTTCCTAGCTTTATTTCATTTTTTCCATTATATCTTAGTACGAATTGTCCTTGTTTAAAATCCATTTTTGTTAAATGCTTGTCATGCCAAAATTTTCGCCTTTGTTGGGCCACCTCTGTACTCCATTGAGCAAATGTCCTCTTTTCATCGAGTTTGAGTAAAGTACATAATCTTCCCTTGAGGCTCTCCTCATCCCCCAATCTATTTTCGACTGCCACCCGTAAGCTTGGTACTACATGTTCCATTGGTACCACAACCTCCTGTCCGTATATAAGGAAAAAGGGAGTATGTCCAGTAATGGCCTTATACGTAGTTTCGTATGCCCAGACCACTGTTGGGATTCCTTCTTCCAATCCTGCCTTTCTACTCCACAAGTTTTATTTAGGATTGCCACTATTACTTTGTCTGTGGCCTCTGCTTGGTCATTTGCTCTTGGATAATAAGGACTGGAGAAAGAATGAAAAAATTTGTATTCAATTGTCATCCTCCTGATGGTATGATTGACAAAATGTACTCCTCGGTCACTTGTTAGCTGGAGTGGAAACCCGAATCTCGCAATTAGTTGTTTATACAAAATCTGGCCGTACTGAGGGTCGTGTTCTCTGGAAGCGCCTGTACTTCGGCCCATTTCGTTAAGTACTCTGTTACCACCACTATGTACTTACATCGATGACTTTTGCTTACCGGTAAGGGTCCTACAAAATCTAGTCCCCACCGCTCAAATAATTCTTGTGGTTTGGACGGAAATAATAGCATGAAGTCTCTTTTGAGTGGTCTTCCTGCTCTTTGACAAGTGTCACAACTCAATCCCATTCCCTCGCATCTGCGAACAATGTCAACCATCACAATCCTCCTAGAAGTACCAACCTCACCATAGTATCTGGTCCCATGTGACCCCCTGCCAGTCCTTCATTGGCTTCGCTTAGAACCCCTGGAATTTCCTCCTCCATTACACATCTCCTCAATATTTTGTCCAGTCTCATTTTATACAATAACCCTTCAATTAGCTAGAATGTGCTACTTTTTAAGGCAATTTTTCTCCTTTCTACTATACACATTTCCTTTGGAAAGGTTGTTGTTGATAAGTAGTGTCCAATTTTTTCATACCATTAAGGTAACACAGCAATCTGGAATAAGTGTGCATCTGAAAAATCCTCACACACCTCATTACCCGAAGCTTCCCCTGATTTGATCATTGACAACTGATCAACAATCACATGAGATTTTCCCAGCCTCATTATAATTTTAAATGTAAATTCTTGTAATAGAATTAGCCACCTACTTACTCTCCCTTGAATCACCGGTTTGTTTACTAAGTACATTAGCGCTTGGTGGTCCACAAAAAATGTAAAAGGTGTAGCTAGTAAGTAGTGTCTGAATTTTTGTACTACATACACCATACCTAATGCTTCCCATTCTGTGGTACTATAGTTACGCTCTGCTTTAGATAGGAGCCTGCTTGCAAAATATATAGGATGATCCAACCCTTCCTTCCCTGTTTGTGCCAAAGTAGCACCTATTCCATAATTGGAGGCATCCACATGGACACAGAATTCTTTGTCCCAGTAGGGATATATGAGGATAGGGGCCCTGACTGATCTTTTCTTCAATTCTCAAAAGGTGTCTTCTTGCTCTTCCTTCCACCCAAACCGCTCGCATTTCCTGGTTAATCTTTCTAGTGGCATTGATACTTCTGCGAATCCTTTTATAAACCTTGTATAGTATCCTACATGACCCAGAAATGACTTAATACCTGTTACATTGAACGGTGCTTCAATTTCCGAAATCACCTTGATCTTATCAGGATCTGTCCTAAATCCTTCTTTGCACACAATATGCCCAAGAAGTCTCCCATGTGAAACCATGAACCTGCATTTTTTTCAATTGAGGGCTAATCCTGCTCTCCGACATTTCTCCATGCATTCTCCAAGAATTTTGAGGTGTTGCTCCTGTCCACTATAAACCAACCAGTCATCTGAGAATGCTTTGAAATTCCCCACAAACATTCCATCGAAGATATGTAGCATGATCCTCTAAAAGGTGGTTGGTGCATTGCATAGTTCAAAGGGCATCCTATTACAACCATATAACCCGTCTTCGACCACAAATGTAGTTTTTAGCTTATCTTCTTCTGCAATGCTAATACAATTGTATCCTGAAAAATCCGTCCGTGAAGGAATACACCTCATGGTCGGCTCCCTCCTCCAAAATGCTATCAATAAACAGAATGGGAAACGGGTTATTTATTGTCACCGCATTCAAACATCTGAAATCTACACATATCTAACTTTGAGCACCATCCTTCTTAAGTAATATGACTATCAGAGATACCCATTCACTTGTTTGTACTTTGAATATTTCCCTGCTTCTAACATCTTTGTGACTTCTTCCCCGACCCTTTCTGCATAGTTTTTGTTCATTCTATAAGGGCCTTTTCCGCACTAGTCTTGCTCCGGGTACCAATAGAATTCAATGGACACACAGTTTCGGGGGTACTCCTTTCAAGTCTTTGTACGTCCAAGCAAAGACGTCCTTATACTCCAAGAAGATTCTAAGGGTTGCTGCTTTCAATACTAGGTCCCAATCATCTCCTATCCATATTTCCTCGAGTTGATCTCCTTCTCCGAGGTTTAACGCCTAGAGCTTGGCTTCCTCATATTCCACTTTTTTTTCAAAAATGTGTGCAAGTTTCTTGTTGAGAGTTGTCATCCCTTCCTTATACTCTATGTACCCTTCCGGGTATTGTTCCTCTGACTCAGATTCTTGTACTTCCAACATGTTACATTCCACATTGGAAAATTCATAGTCTCCCATTTGCCAGTGAAATAATCCATTAAGGGAACTTGTGTCGTCTTTTGAGCATTCCCTTAATCTAAGTACTCCTTCCTCATCTAATTCCATCCCTCCATAGTCTTTTCCTTCTGAGTCTGATGCCAAGTCCTGGCTTACTGACTAATTCTTGAGGTCTATGATGTACTTTCTTCCCTCCAACTCAATAGATAGTGTTTCACTTCTAGTTATGGGTAGTTTTTGCTGCAACCAACCATCCCCCTCCCAACAGAGCATCGTATCCTTTCTTCTCTAGGGTGATAACCACAAAATCAAGAAAAAATTGTTGTGTACCAACTATGACTTTTTGTCCCATCAACGTTCCTATACTCTTGATTCCATGTTCCTCCACTCCCACTAGTTGAAATGTCGGGGGCCAAAGTGTAGGTTTCCCTATTTCTTTCCATGTCTCTTCTAATAAGACATTGACACTGGAACCTCCATCCACAATGGTATTTGAGAGTTTGCACCCTACTATCTCCATCTCTACTATCATTGGTGTTCTCCCCATCCCTATGGTGAACAATGTATTGTCTTCTATCCATACTTCTCCCTCCTCTTTCTTTGAGGTTATCCCTTTCGGGTTTGCCCCCTGTTTTAGTTGGGGTAGTGTTTCTAATAAATCACCTATTTTCACTGGGTCGTTACACCCCTGTTTGAAGTAGGCTTTTCTGATTTTGTCCTTCCTTCCTCTCTCATGCTATCTTGAATGTGTTTCTTTGTTTCATGAAATCTTTCGGTCTCTATAGTAGCATATGGATAGGTTAATTTTTTGGCTTGCATCCTGATGACTGCAAAAATCTCTCGAGCAATTTGCATCCTCATGGTTGCCTGTCCCACACCATTTGCAGAGCATCCCTCCGTTTTGTCCTCCTTAATTTTGACAATCTCGTGCAAAATGTCCCCATTCATTACATCTCCTACATTGAATCATCGGCCTCCCCTTGAAATCATACTGGAGTGGCCGCTACGGTGTGTTGTTATTGCTATTGTTGTTGCTATTATTGTTACTTCCTCTCCTGTTATTCCTATATCCTCCTGGTGAGGCTTCCGTATTTGTGTTCTTTGGTGGAGTGGAGGGAGGTGTGGATTGCCCTCCTTGGGTCAAGAAGACTTGAGCGCTTCTCGTTTTCAAATTATAGGGGCAATCTTTAATTGCGTGCCCCAGTACCTGACAAATCTCACAAAATGCTTTCTTTGGGCATGCTCCTTTAGTGTGTCCCTTTTCACACTCAGTACACCAAAGTTCTCTTCCTTCTTTCTTTTCTTCCTTACTCCCTACCACTTCCTTCATCAAATGCCTTAGGTCTTTTCTCAGGGCTTGAATGGTTTTGGATTCTTCTTCGCTCTCCTCTAAGCTTTCACTTGAGCTTCCATGCCTTCTTGCCTTGGAATTTTTACTCTCGCTTTCTATGTCCATGGCATGAGTACATGCATCGGCAAAGGTCGATGGTGGGACTATCTTCATCTAATTTCCCTATCAGCTCTTTCATTCTTCTGCTATAGGCTTTGACAGATTCACTCTTCCCTTGTCTTGTGTTATAAATCTCTGTTGCTATTTCATCGTCATCTCTTAAGAGTCTGAATTCTTCTTCGAAGGCTGTGTGGATATTACTCCATATGTTTTTATTTGCTGCCTCCAAATCCGTATACCAATCAATGGCAATACCCCTTAATGTGGCCGGAAATTTAACCATTCTGCCGCATCATTTTGTCCATTCGCTTGCCATATTGATATACATGTTTTCCTATGGCAAGCGAGGTCCTCCGAGCCGTCCCCTGTGAACCTGGGTAATTTTTGTTTTTCTATTGCCAATATGTGAACACCTCCTGATGGAACACCTCCCGATGGAACACCTCCTGATGGAACTCCTACCGATGGAACACCTCCTGATGGAACACTTCTTCCCGATGGAACACTTCCTCCAGATGGAACACTACCTCTCGACTGGAAGTTCGTTCTCGAGGATGAACTACTGAAAGTATCCCTTCCTTCTTGACTTTGCTCCTATAGGAAGTCTCTCCCTGTCGATGTTTCTGGATTTTTGTATCCCAACTTCTTTGCTGGTGTCTCCTCTGAGATGACCAAGTTTGGTATACCTTCAATTGTATGCTCGATCAACCCTTCTTGGATTCTCGTGCAATCCCCTTGTCCTCCTTTCCAGTTACAACATCTCTCCTCCTGCTGCTAGAGACATAGTATCCACAAGGTGACTTCTTCCTCATTTTCTTCTTCCTATGCCCACCTAGGATATATTTTTGGAATCAAGGGCATGAATCATTTTAATGTTTGTTTCCCTTATTCAAATCTTCAAGTCGTTCTTTGCGCTCCCTCATCCTTCTTCTCGCAAATTGTTGTAGTAGTTTTTGTCTCCTCTGTTTCCTTTGTGTCTCAGCTCTTTCCTCTTCCACTCATAACAAATTTCGTGCTAACAGGCAAGAGATCTCTCCCAGGAGATCGTACACTGTTGGTCGCATCGAAAGTTCATCACATACTGTACCTTCAGGGACCGTTCTCTCACGGGCTTCCCTTTGTACGTACTAATCGACCGCAACTTCCTAGGCCATAACCAAATCACGTGTCAATTGATCTTCCCTGGTTATTTCCTCCTCTTCCCCATCACTATTTGTTACTTAGATGAGCGGTACAAAGGGCCTTCCCATTACTCCATCCTGCTGACCTCCAGGTCCAGACTTAGGCAATGGCACCAAAAATGTAGATTGGAAATATCACACAATTTCACAGGTACACAAAATGGTCCAATTGATACATATGAAGTAAAACCTAAAACATATCATTCGTACCATAGTACTAGTAGGCGAGGAAATGATTTCTTTATTAATACCAAAAACCAACATGAGTACATTACCAATTTTCCAAACATTTATAGAAGGGTCAGTTAGTTGGAAATCAACTGATGCATTTCCTCAACACCTAACTACCCAACCCAACTAGCTTTAAAAAGTACTAAACATAATAGTTAATTTTATTCCGACTACAAGAGTTCTATTTAGCAGTACCTTGAGACCATGATCACTCATTGTGTAGTCATTGATGTTAGATTGATACTGAACCCATTTTTGCATCAAGCACCATTGCAACCTCTCCACTACTAGTTTCTCCAACCAGCATATAGAGATTGCCAACACTTTCAACCTTTCACACAACCAACCTCCCTCCACTACCTTGAGAAAGCTATATTCACTCCTACATTGGTAACCTTATCCATCAAAAACTACAAGTAACATGTTTTCCTTTAATTTTGTAACATGTCTGACATGCTAAATAGTGCTTTTCATTCCATAAAACATCTAATTCTTACCTCACCTTCCCCAATAGCTTCACAAATGTTGTCATCTCCATGTATAACATACCTCCATCACATGATTGGTAACAAAAAATCCAATCTCCTTCTGTTGTCATGTGAAAGGAGGCACCAAAATCAAGAATCCAAACATGAAGAAAAGAGCTTCTTAGATTAGCAAATATTACTTCTATATCTTCCAATCGTCTTTGAAATTCTGTTGTCCTTAGCTCAGATGACTGCAAACTACGATTTCATTTGGTTGCTTCAGGCAACCTGCAATCCTTTTTGAAATGTCCATTTTTGCGACAATTCAAACATTTTACTCTTTTGCGGCTTGAGCCCCTTGGGTTCAACCCTCATTTGTCTAAAATCAATATTTCCTCTTTCTAGAGTTTTGTCTCTTGCAATTAGGGCTTCATTGTCAGGAGATCCTTGAGATATCTTCTACCTTGAATCTTTAGAAATTGCTGTGACCACCCCATTGTCAAAACCAATTTGCCACCCGCTACTGAGTTACTAAGAGCCATAGTCAACTTGCTTGCTACTGTGTTGAAACTGTTCTGATTATCTGTGACAGATCAGTCATCACACGTTTTCAAACTATGCAATTGTTAATGTAACATAAAAAAAGTTGCCAATGACTTCATCTCATACAACATTTTGAGCTTCGTCCAAAGGTCAAATGTAGTTTTTACCTCTACAACAGCCAATAGTACTGAACTTTCTACAGATAATTGTATTGTTGTTCTAACTAGAGATCCCAAAATCGTTGCGATTCAGACGATTCTGGCAATGTTACGATTCAATTCAACCTTGCCGAGTTTTGGTGACTCGGTAACTCAGATCAGCGATTAAAAATTATTAGAATTCGCCTAACTCAGCAATTCATGAGATTCAAGCAAAAATCACCAGAAATCACTCCCATGAATGAGGATTCTAAAACTGCATATTACCAAAATCACACTTAATTTCACCCAAGTTAGGATGCAAGATTAAAATGACATGTACAGACAGTATTTTACCATGAATTTGTTACTATATAATCATCAGGTGTGAATTAGAACAGTTACTGTTTACATCCAAGATTTCATACAATTTAGGTGAACTTAATCACAAGACTAGTCAATTAAGATCGACCTACAAACATTAATTTCTACAAAGACAGAGTATGAACAACAATGTGCACAGTTACCAGTGATTAACAGTTATCTCGCTGAACCGTGGACCCTCGCCACCAACAAGTAATATAAATGTAATTTAATATTTAGAAAGAATACATTAAGAAAATTTGAGGGTAAGATTTTGGGAGGGAAATTGAGAAAATTCTCTCAATCCTCTAAGCATTGTAAACATGTGCATCCTAAAAACCTCCATTTTCATTTAAGTCATGAGAAATAAGTGAATGTTATTTAAAATTTTGGGTTCCCATAAAATGAACTATAATTAAACCATAGCACTGAATGGAGTAATTCTAAAAAGGCAAGTAAACATTAAAAGCAACATGAAAATCAGCAGCATATGCAACAAAATTGGGGGCATTCTAAATAACTGTACTTATCATTTTTCGTATGTGATGGATTTATCATTTATGTTCCTTGTTTATATATGTTAGCTTCTATTTGATGACGTTATAGTGTGTTTAAGTTAAATTCAATAAAGGGGACATGAAATAAGTTTTAAATCATTAAAATCTCTAAATTTCAAGGGTTTTTTTACTTTGCCAAATCATAGCTGATTCACAAGTCAAGTCGGCCTTGTCGATTCCAAGTTTTGGTTCTTTGCTTCTACCCATGCTACTCTTTTCATCCATCACAATATCCCTAGATTATCCCTAGATTGTGGCTGCAGGTTTTGATGCTATACATTTGAAAACCAAGGAACATGAATCCTTCACCAAGAAAGATTGAATCTTAGCTCCCATTGAGTGAAATTCGAACCATCAAACTTTATGTCTAAGTATTTTATTAAGTTTCTGGGTTCTTCCCAATGCTTTTGTAGAGTTTTTAAATTTGAGGTCTGCAAGTTCAAGGTGAGTCCAAGTTTGTGAATGATGGTCCCAAGTCTACCTAGCACAAAGGCATGAGTTGCAGAAAGTCAAACAACCAAAACATTGCTGAAAAATATGGTAATATTTCCAGCCTGGATACTAGTCTTAACTATGAAAAACCCAAAACTACCTACCTTATTTAGAACTCAAAGGAAACACATTACAATATTTGAACTTCCTTAAAAAACTTAACTCTAGAGAAATCCCAATATCTTATCCCAAGTTCATTTAAACTTGAAATTTCCTTTAAACGAGTCCCTACCTACCTCTCTCGCATGCAAAAAAGAAAAATCATATAAATATACACCTTTGTTGGCCTAGTGCTGGAGAACTTGTAGAGGGGTAAGATATGTATGCCTTGTTTATAGCCCAGTTAGGTGCCTCAAGCAAGGAGTACAAGGTAGACCCATATTACTATAAGCCATCTATAGACCCATATATAGATAGCCCAATATCGTGGACTATAAAAGAATCTTTCTTTCTTTCTTTCTATCTTTCCAAACCTCCATCCCACAAAAGTATTGTATTTCCTGTCATCCACAAAACAGTGTGGAACATAGCAAAAGGGTATGTGTGTTCTCTAATCAAAATTCACTTATGAGATTCCTCATTCTTTACATTTACATTCAAAATATTTCCCATCCAGAAAGTATTATCAAATGCAAAATCTTTTCGTTTCATTTCTTTGAAGTTTAATCATATATATTCTTCGGCATCAGGTTTTCCTCTCTTATAGGTAATGGTTGATTTTAACATTTGCAATGCATGTCTCTGTCTTACTAATATTTGAGGGTTTCTCATAGATGGGTTCACCACCATTGTCAGCTATGGCTCATTTATTTGTGAGATTTAGGTTTTAGTTTTAGCCTGAAGCTACTTTTGGTTTCTATTGACACTCCATGCTAGCCTAAAGGTTATACTGTAATGTCTCATTAACCTATTTCATTTTGGACATTAGTAAAATTTATGTCTTGCTTTGTTTAAAAAACAAACCATCCATTGAATCCAAATCAGAAACGAAATGATTTCATCCATTTGGAAGCATGCATATGTACTGCAAGAGTAATAAACAGTATTAATTAGGTGTTAAAAGTTTCGAATAATTACATTTATGGAAAGCATTTCAAAAGAAGCTTCCACTTCAGTACTAAATCTTACAACATATGAAAATTATTTAGGTCAAGAATATGTTATGCAAATCTTTACAAACAAACGTAAACTTACAATTTATTAATTTTATCCAGTGAAAAGAGCAAAATGTTCTTACCTGAATGCCACCAATGCAGAAGAGAACAATAAGAATCCAGATGATCCACTGAGACATGAAGAAATAGAGGAGCATCAAAAAGATTGAAGATATCAATATGAAAAAGGCTGCTGCTTTAGTGCTTATTTGCACAATATCCTTCTCCATAGCAGCTTTGCTTGCAGATATATCTCCCAATGTTTCCTGTGCATATAGTACAACATGAAAACCAACTTAGCATCTACTGTTGTATCTTGATGTGTATAATACAACTCAAAAGAACAAAATGCTCTTAAATATAAAGATGACAATAAGTATCTCCACAGACCATTTGTAACCACAAATGCATAACAAAAAAAGGCATTTTCACGAAGTAGGAGAAGGGAGTCACCTTTATTGACAACTGCTTATAGTGATCGTCAGGTTCTTCATTTGCAACAACTTTTGCCCATATTGAAGAGCATACTATGGTCCCAACAGCCATCATCCACAAGATAACTTCAGACAAATCCACAACTGGTCGATTGGGTGAATAGAGTTGCAATTCCACTGAACAAAGAACCACATGGGCAGAAGCAAGCATTTTATTAGTCTAGAAACTTACAATGAAAAAAATCAATGCATTTAGATAGATTGAAGATATTACGTTCTTGAAATAAAAGTATTTACAAGAAAACAACTGTTAGCGTTGACCACTTCTGCTTAATGCAGATTCGGCTATGTATTCTTGTTACAGTTTCTGGATTCAATTGTACACAATTTTTTGTCTCAACATTTTGGATCACACACTGTGATCCATCATTAGGATTTTCTATAAAGATGGAATACACATAAATATACACACAATCAAATCAAGAAACTGCAACAAGAATGATCGTGGATTGTGGAAAACTGATAGACTGAATTTGATATACATTGTTTGGTGATACATTCCAGCAACTTTGTTAAATTTGTCAGCAGCTGCCTCAGATCCCATCTAATTATGGGGTGATCTTTATATGTGTTTAGGACCCCTCATTCAAAATTAATATTCATGATCACTCCGGGGATCAACTTATTCTTTCTATGATTACACTGATACAACTATGTTTTTCACTCATAAGCATTCAGTACTACTTTTTTTTATTGCATTTTCTTGCTTTGCAACCACAGTATGCTTCGTGAACTGTGATTACAAACCTTGGATGTGACATGGTCAAGGGTACGGCTTATATTTAACTAAATTCATTCACAAAAGTTATTGAAGAAGCATCTGGTAACCATCAGCAAGTTAATTAGAAATTGAACCCTGTCATCCTAGTTGGTAACAATGAATTTCCCTAGACTTATTTGTTAGTGTAGCACTAAACCGAAGAGGCCCAGAGTCATTCTAGTAATAGTTTATTGTTACAAATATATAGAAGGCTCAGGAAAGCTTCACCACCAAACCATAGAAATAAAGCTTGTATTATTCACAAATACGGTACACTCTTCATGATTGTTCCTGGCCTCGTGGACGAATGATATGGACATTAATGATTTCTTCATTTTTGTGAGGATACAATAACAACCAAGAGATTTGAAGGTCTATATGCAAACCAGGGAAACCAGATACCCATTGTAGAGAAAACAACATTTTAACTCCGAAGGTAAAAGGAGGACAGTGTTAGCTGAAATATATCCAAGGTTTACCTGCTATGTGATTTTTGGACTAGATCTTTGCCCATCAACACAGTTAAGTAACAATGAATTTTTTTCCTAATTTATCTAGCAGACATGCTAAAGAAGTCCATAGGCTAAGATAAGGGTAGTTATCAAATGATTAGATTGGTTATACCGATCTCCGAGTAATTAAGCAGGTCTGACTATTCATAACAGAAATCATTATGAATTACTGCTGTCCCAGAGTACTTTGCTTGAGAAAACAGTTTTCACAAAGAATTAGAGTGTTTGGTAAAGTACTAGAAATGAAAACAGTAGATGACGAGTTACAAATATGGGAAAGAGATCAACTCAGCACACAAGCACAAGACCATAAGATTTACCCTACAGAAACCCACTATGGGTGGACATTTTAGTGAGATGGAACTGTGCTTATTTTCCAAACAACAAATATAACAGATTGTTAACCAAGTTGCTCTTTATTAAATCCAAATACAACTGCGTGGGGTCAATAGCAAATCCAAAGAAACTACAAGAGATCATAATGAAGACAACAAAGGAGGACTACAAGAAATGTACAAGGAAGAATCTAAACAGGAGAATAAAAAATGACTTAAAGAAACGTACAAAGAAGAATCTAAACAAGAGAACAAGGAAGAATACAAACCAACAGATAGAAAACGCAGATGCTTCTGAAAAAACTTTGCACCCTTCCCCTAGTAAAGAGCTAAAGAAATGGGGTGGATGACAAGGTCGAAGAGTTTTTTTTTAAAAAGAATCAAAGTCTACAAAAGTTGTATTAACAATCAGATCAACACTAAAAGAACAAGGGGGCATGGAGTATTAGAAGAAAAATGACCACAGATATGCATGGAATCAAGGACGCAGAGGCTATGAATATGTTGGCACCCAATGCATACTCATTATAAATGTATATACCATTGATGAATCAAGCATTAGAGATAGTTTTGATAGTATGATATTCTTGAAAATAAATACAGAAATGTGTAAAATAGAAGACCACTTTGAGGGAGTGACCTCAGTTGATCAGATAATAATATATGAATTCAATATTTGATGATATGATGGTTTGGAAGAAACATGTCGTCCTTATTTATAGACTTGTCACTTAACTATGTAGAGCCACACCCCTTTGTATGCCAAAAGTGCATATCCTTATTATACTTGGGAAAATATGATGCCAGAATCATAGCAGTAGGCAATGTAGGAGCAATAGCTATGGAAATTCATGAAATCTAAGAGGCAACAAGTACAACTAGAGCCTTGTTATCCATCACTCCCATCCACTGGATTTATTTTAGATGCTCTCAACAAGGCCTTCCTTCTAAAATATTGTTTGTATTATTTAGAATAGATGTAATCTAGCTCTAACTGCAACCTATAACTAGTTTAGTCATACACAAGTATGAATTTTGACATGAAGGTGATCAATAAGCCATTACATGCTCAAAAAGTTAATCTAAAGATAAAAGGCCAAAGTTAAAAATCCAAAATCAACTTTACATTCACCATTACCCCCCACTAAAAATGCTTTAAAACATGGTTAAGTGGATTCCCTTGCCTTGTATTTTGCCTAAGATGGAAGCATAAATGTCAATAGTGTAATGACTACACATGGAGGTTATTTGAGGACGACTTACAAGACCCACAACTCAAAGCTACTAAAAATATTAACGAACTAATTATTTACCTCATTTTAGTTTTGGATGCTTTACCATTAGGTGTTGTTCCTTTAGGCACTCTTAATTAGCTACCACAAATTGTCACACTGACTTATATTATCTGATAAAGAAGTTCTTCATTCTCTTTCACAAAGCTTACCATTTTTTTGAGAATAACAATCTCCTAAATATATATTATGCTCTAAATGAACATTTTGGCAAATTACACTTAATGATTTGACTTGTGTTTCTAATTCACATTATGTTATAGCATGGTGTGGGAAGAACTAAAATAACTAATACAAAGCTAGTTTTTCTTTAAAAACGGATAGCTTTCAGCTAGTTGCAAATGGATAGCCTATGGAATTCTCCATTTCACATTGCAGAACCAAAAAATCTCAAACATGTTCAACTCTTCCATCGAAACTCTCTCACATTCTCATTCAACAACATATATAGTTACCAGTTACAACAGCTTTCACGCCAGGAATTTTAATGTCTCAAGCAGCACTAAGAGAATTCCCATCATTTAAAACCCTCCAAAGTTCTGCCCTCAAGTTTGGCTGTAATATGCACCCTTATATCCCCTTGACTTTTTTTGTTTTTTCTTTCAAGAATGCTTGACAGAGATAATAGAAAGAGTTGAATTATATTGCCACAAATATAATATTACCACAGCAAATATAAAGGAAATGCTTGCAATATTCACTTCTAAAATCAGCCCAAAACAGAAAGTACAATACAAAGACAAAACTGAAGATACCTGGATGGATAAATCTGATTATTAACACTGATACAGGTTATACAACTACATGCCCATTTGCTGGTAACAAAGATAGATTACCACAGCAATAATAACCACCAAGTAAAATTCTACAAAGCCTAGGTTCTTCACCAAAATGATCCAAACGATACGGCTGGTCTAGAAGTGTCAAACAGAAGCTGGGATCTTTAGTGAATTCAGATATCATCTTCTTATACCCCAATTGCTGCTGTAGAATCCACAAGTTGACCCTCAAGAAGTGATATGACTGGCTGGAAATGATATGGCCGGCAAGAAAGAGGATACAACCAGCAAAATATAAGTTTAAAACTTTAACCCTCCTAAATCTCCAAAAAAAATTATCTACAAATCTGATAAACAATAAGCTCTACAACTCTAAAAAATAGAAACTCTAATATGCCCAAATGTGACCTCTAAATTAAATCACCAGACCATTCTCCACATTGTATCTCTCAACATTGAGACTGTTATTTGGAAGGGTGTTCATCATCACAAACCAAAGACGAAGAAACAATCTCCTCCAAACAGAAGCAATATCAAAAATAAAATTCAACACTTCCTAATGCGAACCCAATCCTCCTTTTATAGCTATTTGGCTGCTTTTTTGAAAAAGCACTTATTGCCTTCTATTTTTTGGGGAATGATTTTTCCCTTATTTCTTTTTTGAAGAAGCATTTTTCTCTTTTTTGTTTTTTTTTTCAAAAAATGAATTTTGTTGCTTTTATTCAATAGCAATCATTTCCCTTTTTAATCTATCAATGTAGCATTAAATAATAGAAGTCAATCAATTGACACAAGAGCCTACAACACAAGGGTAAGTTGCGAGCCTCTCATCTAGGAGGTCTTGGGTTCAAGTCTACTTGAGCTTAACAAATAATAATAATCAATTTCGGAAAATAATAATAAATAATCTAGGTTTCAGCCCATTACCTATCAAAAAAGGGTCAACGGAATGAAATAAATCACCTTTATTTAAATATTTGGCCTCTACAATTTCTTCATTAAATAAATAAACTAAGATAGCAATGAAGTTAAATCTTTAATTTCCCTTTATCAACTTACTTGTTATTTAATTTAAACTTTAAAGTTCGCGGACTATCTATATCAGAGTCAAGATGATCATCAAAACTGGATCCACTGACAATACTAAAAATAGCAAGCATGCCACTTAACTCAGTCAGAAACCAAAACTGTCTTACTAAAAATAGTAAGAGTGGGAGAATCGACCCAAAAAGGCTCCAGGAAAAAGTGTTGTGCTCATTCAACTGTCAGCATATGAGATCGCACCTGATACTGCTTTCCCTAAGCCTAATCATAAGCCCGCGGGAATCGACTAAATAGGTTAATGACTTCACCGCGCTGAACTAGCTTAGGAAGGGAACATCACATTAGTATCCAAAGATTTCAGATAAAAATAATGTGTAGTTTATGATGTAGTTCTGGCTCAGGTCAGCAGGTTCAGTTTGCAGATTTGGGGAAAACGAAATTAGTGGTTGGGTTTGTTTTGGGCTCGTCAATTCAAAAATATTTAAGCATCATACATATACACATATTTGCAATCTAAAAACTCAAATGTTAGAAGTATTGTACATATTTCCTAATATTTTCACTATACATGAATATATGCAAATCTTAAATAATAAAACACAGGGCATGATTTGTGGGTTGCAGCTGTAGAAAACAGCAAATAGTGGGTGGCATGTCTCAATCTCTATCAGGTAAAATGTCATTGCAATGTTTATGATTTGAAAAAAATGCTTTCATGCTGCACCTCCGCAAAAAAACATTTTTTTAGAAAGTCTACAATTTTTTTTTTCGCAGTTGAGAATTGGAAGCGTGAGAGAATAAGTCATTTAATGTGATATACACAGTGTTTTATTGTGATTTACTAATTTATCTATGCACCAAAAGTCAAAATGATCAAGTTTCTCTGAATATAAATTCTCAATCAGTTGTCATAACCTATAATTAACATTGTACAGTGTATTGAACATTAATTTTGAGATATTTATATATATATGAAGGATATTGTAGTGTGTTCCATAAGTAAAGTAATATGCATGTTTGTGAAGGATATTTTTGATATTTAAAAAATTGCTGAATTTCTCTCCAAGTTATTGCAGACTCTTGAATTTTTTCAAAATTCAAGTCAGACAAGTAATTGATATATTGCCCCCTATTTGAGCTAAGTGTTAAAAAATATTCAAAAAAACACATTATTTGGAAACAGCTCCTTTGGGATTTATATCAAACAAATTTTGATGGAACCTCCAAAGGTAAACTGAGTCTGTCCATGAGCGGTATTCTTATCAGCAGTCAAAAGGTTGTCTAATTCAAGAGACATGGATGACTGCAATGACCACTTTAAATTTCTCTCTGGAAAGTAGTTGTAAACAGGTTTTTGTTGAAGAGGATTCACAGAATGTCATCTTGGGTCTTCAAAACAAGTTTGTGTCAATTAGAAACTTCTGAAATTGTTGGATGACACCAAAAAGTCAGATAAGAAATTCTCTAGGTTATCGTTATTGCATTCTTATGACCAAGGGAAAAGATTGGCTGATGGAAGAGAATAAAATGACTAATGTCCTTGCCAATGCAGTGATTTCCCACACTACCCTATCCGCTCCCTTCAGTGGTGGATGTGTCACATGGCCATAATTATGGAGGTTGCTGTTGGACATTTAGCCAGCTTGATTTCTTTGGAAGTGTGTTTATCTCCAGTTGTACCTACATGTTTGTATGACATTTTCTGCCTCATTTGGGCTGCAGCTAGTGTAGTATATTTACAAGTAGTTTTGATCTCCATTCAGCCAAACAAGTCAAGCACATATTGAACAATCTATCACTCATGGCTTCCTATGGTCTTGTTTGTCTCCATTGTACTTGAGTGGCTTCTTGCTTGTTGCTTTCCAAGGCCTGTTTTAACATTGGTAGTATATGTATGCGTCTGTTGGCTTTAATATCTCCTAAGCAACATTCTTTTACTTTGAGCACATTAGGTCTGGGGCTTCTCTTTGCTGATTTTAAGACCCAATTTCCAACAGCAGAGGTTTCAGAAGATCTGTAGTGATGGCTTGATAGTCTGGTTTTACAGCCTAAGATATAAAAGACCCAGTTTTAGGGGCAGCAGGTGTGGGTGGTGTGACACCGTTGCCTGGGAAGAGAAGGTTTGGTTGCTAATGAATGCTGCACAGGCTATAAAGGCCTTCAATGCTCCCCAGTCTCCTTCAGCAAGCAACTTGAGGGCTTTGCACTTTGAGGTGCAGGCTTTTCAGCAGGAATTCCAATCTCTCTCTTCATTCGACGTGAACCTCCATCCATGGTTGTCAGGACTTCCTTCTTCCCATGTGAATGGAAATTTGGATGTTGCTAGTGCTTTACACTAACTAATTTTGCAGGGGAAGTTATGGTGCACAGAAAGAAAAGATAAGAGGCTATCACAAGGTATGTTCTAAGTTCCCAGCATATTTAGGTGGTGGCAAGAATTCAGCTCCCAAGCTGGTTGTGATTGTCCAAAAGGTGGGTGGAAGGGGCGTTAAGTAGTTTTAGGTATTTACTGTCTCTTCAGTTGGTTATTTTGTTTCTTTCAGTTTAATTGGTATTTTTTGATGGCATTGGTTGTTTGGCCCTACTTCTTAGAGGCTTTTCGGTGACCTTAATTTTGAGGTTGGTTAGTGGCTTCATCCTGTTAGTGTAAAGTTTTTGCTTGTTCACTTTCTGCTCCTTTAGCCTCCTCGAAGTCTGCTTTGTTGGAAAGCTTATCCAATCAGGATAATTGATAAAAGAATTTTCATTTTACAGGGTCAAGGATCCCACTGGATTCTTCTCTGGTACCATCAATATATATATATATAATGGCAATCCACCCTTTAATGTATCAAGAGGTCTAGAGATTTTGCATATATCGGCTAAATGGCACCAAGGAAGAATTGAGAGAAAAGCACCAGAAAAGATACCAGCCAATTCTATGCAGGGATCAATTTGCTTTCATTCTACCTGTAAAGACAAAAAAATATCTTGGTTGTTTTTAAGCAATGGGTATATGCGCAGAGTGTAGCAAAGAAGACTCACAAGAAGAAAGAAACTGGAAGTAGATCACTAGAGTAGGACAGTAGATGAACAACTGGACAATTCATACATCACAAGAGCACCAACAAGTAGCAGTTCCAAGCATTTCACCTGCAGCTTCTCATGCTTGGGCATATGCAAAGACCTGTCATAGAACTATTGACTAGGGTCAATCAAATAGGATGTAGCTCCATTTAGCATAATGGCTATAAAATTGCTGCCAGATAGCATTAGTGAGGAGGCTTTAGTAAATGGATTTGTACTAGTAAAAGTCTTAAAGAAGGCAACAATTGTGGATGTTATTTCCTAACTCTTTAAATATCCAGCACACAGCACTCCACGCAGTATTTTGAGAAGCAAATGCATGGCTTTGCTTTATGGGAAAGAAACCCGTTTAATTTTAGTATTAGTATTACCAATCAAAAAAAAACGGAAAACACTTAGGAAAAAAAAAATTTAAACTCTGGTGGTTCTGTTTAGAACCCTCTTTCCAAAATTCATTATGGCCTAGTAAATTTTAGATTTACCAAGCATTAGATCAACATTATTCTCAGCATAAATAAGGATCTTTATAAGCCCACCTGATTACCAATACACTATTCTTCATCTAAAAATTGTTTATTTTTATCAAATATAATAACTAAGAAGTTAAAAACAATTATTGCATTTGGCAACCTTGCTTAACTTTAACATCTTAATAAATACTTTGCATCTTTTATGTGGCAACTTTGCTTGATTCTATCAACTATAACACACTTTTTTTAACTTTTCTTGGTGTTATTATTGTTGATTTTATCATTTTGCTTGAGGTAAATGGAATATATTACATATTCTTCCTCTACAAATTGCTTGATTTTATCAAATATAATATCCAAAAACAACTGTTGCATGGGGCAACCTTGCTCGACTTCAACATCTTTATAAATACTTATCTTTTATAGGGTGAATATATTGGTTAAAAGGTAATTAAATTTTGCAAAACCAACAGACTTTCAAAAATAGTATAACTTTACCATTTTTGCCTGCAGCTAAATGATCTTGAAGTTCTCGTCCTGCCGATGCTGGGATCATAACCACAGGAATCTTGATGACCAGTGAAGTATCATTTTCGGTGCAAACCATCTTATATAGGTCTGTACAAATACACAATTTGACATGCAATTCAAAAACAATTGGTATGATATCAATTGTTAAACAACTGAGCGAATATAAAACCAAGAACGCAAGGCAATATGAATGGTATCTAGTCCATTACCCTGCCATTTACAATGATTTTCAATACATGGTAAAACTATAAAACAAAAAGGCATAACCTTCTTCATCATTCATTACAATTAATGCCACTGCTCCCCCTGCTTCTGCGATCTTTGCCTTTGTAGTGAAAGCACAATCTCCCCTCTTAGAAAATGCCGCTGATCCTAATAGCTGCCAAGTAAATATATTCCAAAGCATTTTCAGATCTGAATATGCTTTTCAAAATAACCAGTGGAATAGACTAAAATTGTATATGTTAGCACCATTAGGGTAATGTAGTATTCAGAGCAGATTATGATCAAAATTTTAAAAAACATCAGTGTCATCAGTATCACAAGGTTGAAGAGATTTAGAATGCTAACTCAAAGGGATATCTCTGAACATATTCAATGCTGATTTCCATAATCTGTACTGTTTAAATGCGGATATTCTAGTTCTAACAGACAACATGCAATTACTCGTCAAAAAATTAAATTAGTACAAAGAAGGCACATTTCTCAACCCACAATGATTGCAATTAAATTATAAAGCAATGCTGCTAACCCTCTATTTCGGTGACCATGTATTTTCTCTAAAACTAGTTCATGTGGAGTAGTGTTTATCTTGCAGCTGCTTCTAGTAATTAAGATTAAAACATCTAGTCTCATACTTTCCTCCATCTCCTGATATCAAGATAGTTATCTTCATAAACATGGCAGACTGAGATATAAAAATATAATGGCAAAACCTTTCAGATATAAAATGAATTGAAGGTCAGGCTACAAGCCATGTAGTAATTACGACCTCTTCATAAACTACTGTTTGCATACAAATAAGTTAGAAGTGATTGATGTTTGCACAAAAGAGACATGCCTGTATGTGTGATACATAGAAGTACACAAAAAGAAAAAGAAAAAGATGGAAAACCCAAGTGCTTTCAGCTGGTTCAGAAAAAAACATTTAAATGACTACACTTGTGGAAGAACTTTTCCTTTATCAAGGTCAAGAACAGACATGTAAAAGGATACAGCCATGTTCAAGAACAGCAATAAGTTATTCATCATATGATGACTAATGCAGGTACTAAGCATTCACTTGTTCCATATGACCTTTTGGGGACTTCTAAGTTGGGCTGAGAGGAAAAATGATTAAAAATAAAGAACACAAACATCATTAGCATATTTGACCAAAAACTAAGATGAATGGCTAATTTCTTCTTCTGTTTCACCAGTATGTTATTGTTTTATGTATCAAAGCTACCTACCAAGAATTTGGAGCAGATATTTAGCACAAAAAAAGGGATTTCACATTTTGCAAAAAAAGAGCATTTCAAATTATGGATGAACTAATCGTATGTACTAGAAGACTGAAGTTGCCCAAGTGTGTGATGCAATATTAAGATAAGATTTTTTGAAGATAGATAAGATAAGATAAATTTATTAATGTCCAACAAGAGACCACAAGGGTCTAAGGGACTGAAAGACAAACAACAAGGCAGCAGTCAGCAGCAGAAGCACCAAACAGTGTCCGTGGAAAGAACAAACAGTATAGCGAAGGAACCAAAAAAATAGAACAAGGAAAGACTAGCTACTCCTCACAAACAAGAAATGGCCCAGCATCTAAGGATATGGCCTGAGGCGAGGGCGCACCTCGGGCCATCTCAAGGATTTGCTGGTGCATGATGGTGCAGGTGTTTATAAGTAGGCCCTCTGTAGGATCTCAAGGAATTTGTGTGTCTAGAAGGCAAGTCGAGAAGCTGCTTCGTCCCACGGGCACAAGACACTGGAGTGAAAAAGGAGGTGATAAGCTGCTCTGAAGTCAGCCTAGGCGGATACTGAAGCTGCAAGGTATAGCCGCAAAGTCACATGGCCTCCTAAAAGATGAAGTTCAAGGCACCATTGATCAATGCATCTGAAAAATGAAGAATTGGTGTGCACTCTTTGAACAAGCAATAGAAACTCCCCCTGACCTCGTAGTAAATGGCACAATGGAAAACAAAAAATGTCTTAGTTTCCATCTCCCCAAGATGGCAAAGGCAGCAAAACCTCTCCTCTTTGTCAATCTGGAGATCAGTCTATATGCATAACTAATGAGAACCAACTCTAAAGGACAGGACCTCAAAGAGGTGCGGACAGCATGAGTCCAGCGCCTAGTGAGGTACCAAGGACACATAATAATCTCGTCTTGGATATCCATGTAGTGCTCAACATAGAGGGCCATGCTCAGGTGGAACCCCCTTGGAGGTTTCCTCCATGTCGTGATTATATACTACTTGTGGATATCAAGTCTCGTGTGCTCATTCAGCTCCTAATGTGAGGGAAGAAGGTGAGCAAGGGCATCCAAGGAGAATTGGGAGGAAGGCGATCCATCGCAATCCCAATCAAGTCAAGAAGAGAAGAAGCCGAGCCAAACCAACAACAAGATCTACCAGTAGGATCAGAGACTGTTGCTGGCTCAGAGGAGCAATAAGCCACGTAGAAAAAGCTATGGCGGCCCTTAGTAGAGTCTTTAAATCTCCAAAGCCGATGGAGACACCAAACCAAATCAAAGATGGTCCCAAGTTTGGAAGGACGAGCCCCAAACACATCCAAGATGATATTGTGGGGAGTGGTTTAGTAACATCTGATAATACGCCGAAGGAGGGTGTAGACTCTCTCAACTGAAGCCCAATCACAAGCCACAAGAGAGGACACAATAGAGTCATTGGGGACGGTCAGTCTGACCAAGGAGTTCAGGAGGGGCATCTTGTGGTGGTTTCCTAGAAGTTGATGTCTGAAGCGTTGTCTCTCAAGCATAGCCAACAAACCAAACCCCTTATTAACTCGAGGTTGCATGGTAGGTCTCAAGCTTAAGTGACGCTTAGAGAACTTAACCCCCAAGTAAGTATAGGAGGATGAGATCTCAACCTCTGTGCTCTAAAAGTGGAAGTGGACATGTGAGTTCTTCAATTAGTTGAATAACATCGCCCGGGTCTTGTCCAAGTTCATAACTAACTGTCGCAAGTCACAGAAGGAGGCCAACCCATCTAGGAATCATTGGAGCCCCTCAAGGGAGGAGGACAAAAGAGCCACATCATCATTGAATAGCAGAATGGAGATCAAAACCTTGTACAAATGAAACCCATCACCATGGAGAAGTCGTGGAGGAAAATCTTGAGCTCATCAATATAGATAACGAAGAGAGTAGGGGAGAGAGGGCATCCTTGCTTTACCATGATGATGCTTTGCATAGGATTAGAAAAATCCTAAGGAGTCTTGAACCTACCCACAATGCCCTCATAAAGCCTCGTGATAGTCGTCAAGAGAGTCTCTGAAATCCCTATGTCCCTAAGTCTCCAGAAAAAATAGTCATCTAAGGAACAAAAACAACAGCTTTGCAAAAATCAACAAAGCAACAATAAACCTTGGCCGAACAGTGTCGTGCCTCCTCAATGATAGATCACAAGGTCAGAATATGGTCCATGGTCTAAAAGTCAGTTTAAAAACCAGCCTTCCCTCTAACCTAATAATGCCACTAATCAATCTCCCTAGATAAAATAGTGTTCATCACAGTGGCATAAAGTTCGGTTAATGTATGCCCTACCATGATGGTCCTATAGTTGTTCGGATTAGAAATTTACCCAATCTTATAGATCGGATAGATAATGTGCCATGACTAGGAGTCAAGAAAACTAGTACAAACCACTCTATTAAGGAGTACTGTGAGAAAGGACTCCAAAATAGTGATGTCAAGCTTGAAGAGCTTTTCTTGGAACCCTTCCTCACTCGTTGCCCTACTATTGTTCATGTATCTGACAACCTCACTGATGTTGGAACAACTGATGAGATGGCACTAAGGTGGGGGTGGGGGGAGTGCAAGGGTGGAGAGAAGGCTAGTCGAGGATATCGTAGAGGATGGAGGTGTGGAAAACAAGGGAGTTGTGGTCCAGGGTGGAGGGAAGGCGGGGTGGCAAGGGAACATGGTGTGCCAGAAGAGCTTCAAAGACTGCAGGAGAGAAGCACAAAGGGAAGTGCATTGCCTCACAAAAAAGGTCTTCTACTTGTGGCAAAGAAAGCAGCGGTAAGAGATCTTCAACTAAGCAAACGAGGGGGAAGAGTGGAAAAGGCTAAGCAAATCAAGTAGTCAAAGGATTTACAATCCTCATTAAACCACTAATTCATAGGGAAAGTGTTCCTACGCTTGGGGCTACGAGAAAGGGAGGAGTTGTAGTAGGGAATAGAGAGGAGGGCGGACTCCCATAAAGAAGCTCCCAGCGACTCAAACATGGACGGACGTCCCCAAAATTGGTGAAAGAATCATGGGGAAGGACACATCTAAGGTGGAGGACAAAGAGGTTCACTCTCGAAGAAGCAAAAGAGATACGAGTGGGGGTGGGGGTGGTCAAATCCGAGGGGGGTGAGAGGGAACAAAGGAGCAGGGGGTAGGGGAGACGTTGAGGGTAAGGCTAAGGAGGGCGTGATCAGCCACAGGGAGGCAGGAGATGGTAAAGCAACAGATGGAAGGGATGAGGGAAGCATTGAAGAGAACATAGTCAACAACACTAGCACTACCACAGTGAGATGAGCCGGTGAAAGTATCAGACCCAAGAAAGTAGGAAAGCCCGCTCAGGGTCACCAAGCTCGAAGACTTGCATAATTGTAAGAGATGGAGGTTGTACCTAGTGAGGGGTCCCTAACCGTCCTCAAAAAAATGCTATAAGCCGTAGTTGTCCAGGTTCAATTCGACTGCACAAACTACATTGGACCTACAAGCTTGGAAGGGTGTCTGAAGGTCTCTAGTCTAAGCATTATAGTCCCCTAAGATGATGATGCCACCCATAGTTCAAAATCAAGTTCTCTGCCACTTATTGGCGAGGCAAAAAAAAAAGATCTCGACAAATATTGGAGATATATTGATAACTTCTCGAGAAAATATCAAGAATCTTTAAAATGACTCAAAATGCATGTTTTTTGCAATATTGAATAAGGAGATGCATCTAATGAGTTGATAAATAATTAAACAAACTAAACAAGCTGATATATATATATATATATGTGTGTGTGTGTGTGTGTGTAACAAAGCAAATACAAATGTCAAGTACAATATGGCACTAGTCTACATCTTCCTCTTCCCCTTCCTAGTAGATCTAGTTCACTATGGCTGTTGTTGTGACTATGACTCGATATTCATCCTCGATGTAGCTGGTGTTGGCACTGACAATGACTCCTCATCATCTGCATCCTCACTCTTAGTGTCCTCACTCTCACTGCCCTCCTTCCAAATGTCATCCAATCCTAATGCAAAACTACCCTCTTTTGAATCCAGATTTGCTTGAAAATCTTTTTGAATCCGCTTCAAATATACTTCAAATCCACTTGCAATCGATCTACAAGGCTGCCAATGACTATTTCTCTCCACCAAAGCACTTCTCTCCTCCAAAGGCTATAAACTGTAAACTGGGCCACTAAATGGTAACTCATTGGTCGTCCTAGTTTTTCTGTTGTTGCTTGTGAGATTTTTTCAACTTCTCGGAGAAGTATGCAACTTCTCGGGAGAAGTAATGCCACTTCTTGCCAAGAATTTGAGAACTTCTCGACATCAACTTCTCGTGAGAAAACTATAAGTTTTCTCGTTTTCTATAACTTCTCATGAGAAGTAGAGTTCTCTACCACTTCTTGGAGAGATTTTGATCTATGATGTCATCCATGGCTGAAAATCTAGTAATACACTCATGCAAGTCCTCATAAAGGTCATTGTACTTTGTGCTATGGAGGCTGGAGAAAAATAGCACAAAGCAATGAAGGTATCCCTGATGTGAGACATCATCCCACCAATACAGACCCACAAGAATCTTGCTAAACTATCAGAATAAACAACGAAAATCGTGTTGAAGAGGTGGACACAGACCAAACAAGCAACTCCTCCTAACCCTCTAACCTCACCAGAACAACTGGCCTTGTCCCTAAAAGTAGACAATCACTGGTAACTAAAGATGCCTGGGAGAGAACGAATAAGGCTCTCATGAGTTTCCATAACAAGAAGAGTGTCAACAAAGCAAAGGGCATCCTAAGAAGCTTGACAAGAACCAAAAGGTGTCAGTCATTCCAATAGTTGACATGTAGGGAACTACTGTGTGATTCAAACATGCCCAATTACTAACGAGACTGTCGTTTGGCCATGGTGACCGACTCGATTACCATCCAAAAGGAGGAGAATCCCAAATAATTGCTTTGAGGTTCCTGATAACAAATCACATCCCACTACATCTAGCTTTTGCAACAAGTCCATGGGAATGCTTCAACTCGGTCACTTGAGATCTAGTGAGATCCTCATCAAGATAAATTTAAGTGGGAAGAGGAAAAAGTTTCCTCTTCGCCCTAAGAGCTCAAAGATGGTCAACCAAAGAAAGAGGATGTCATCTTGCTCCACCCAGGCCCTGTCAAATGTAATGTTTGAGATGCATAGTTGGTCTTTGAGGAAATAGTAGCTTGTGGAGAGGGGACCCATGGAAGAGGAGGAGAGGCCACGCACTCTAAGATTGAGCTCACAAGCCCACCTAATCCACTCATCAAACAACCTAGCCTGAACAAGTTCCTCTACGCCAGAGAGGAGCACGAAGGAAGTGGTACTAAACAAGGAGGCCAAGACTTGAGCTGTGCTCTGAAGACAACTCCTTTAATTCATCATTCAAATGACTATCAAGTCTAAAAGCACAAATGACCTTGGTGAAAGCATTAGATTCAAGACTAAACATTGATACTCATCAAAAAAATAAAAACAATATATGTGCAGCTACCTTTTAGGATCATACTATATCAATACAAGGCTCACTGATATATGTACTTTTCTAAAGATTGGCATAGTTTCTATATATTGAAACCAAAAACAATTACAACATTCACATTCCTTATGACCAATAGTCGCCATCAGAAGAGTACTATGTTTCCTGCATGTTGTGTTCATATGTAATGAGGAAAGGAATGAAAAATCATAAGTCCCATACTTCTTGGTAGTGCAACAAAAATAGACTTGGAAACAAAAATACCACATATCACCTATATGCATCCTTCAAGGCTTCTCCATCAGTGATGCTAGTGTCATACCAACCTCAGTTGCAAAGCCTCTAAGATTCTTTCCCGCAAATTTTTTTACAACTAGCACATATCACCTATATACATCCTTCAAAGGTTCTCCATGAGCAAGGGTAGTGTCATACCAACCTCGGTCCATGAATGACCCCAGATAAAAAAAAAAACATGGGCTTACATAAGTAATGCTAGAGTCATATGAACATAGCCAAACTTTCTTTGGCAAATTACTTAATACAGAACCCCCTAGAAAGTTCAATTATGAAAAATTATTAATTTAAGAGATAAGTAGAACAGGACACCACACCTACAAGTTGCATATGTGCAACACATGAAAACAGGGCTTTAAAATAGCAAGAAGGAAAAAAGAGATTTAAAGGAGGAACATTTCAAAACAAAATTTTGTACAGATCTGAGATCATGGGATGGACCAACCAAAAGATGACAAGCCTTAGAAGTCTAAAATCAACATACTTATGACATCAAAACTTACTTGGTAGTTAAAAAAAATTATTAACCTAATGTAACATATTATTCCTAGAAGGTTGTACAGTAGTCACACAGCTCTACTCATGCACATCTTATAATCTATTTACTAACTATCGTTTGTTTGACTATCCACGTCCATACAAATTAAATTCATTTCTTCACACATTTATTTAAATACTCCTTTGAGCGTGAATTTAACACTCCAAGAAATAGCTGACCCTCTTTTCTTTCATATTCTTTGGCCCACCTTGTTTCATTGCGATCAGTAGCATAGCAGAATGTGGTTAAAACTTAAGATGGTAATGTATAATATATAATTCAGCGCTAAACCATATATGCTATAACCCCTTAAACCTGAGACATAACATAACCATAATAGAAAATGGAGCCTTTTTTCAGAGCATGACTGACATTAAATCCAACTTTATCTATATATATGTATATATACAAGTATTTAATTTGATTTGATGAACTGAACTGATTGTATGGATACCCTTAAAGGCCAAATGAAGCTAACTGGATTGAAGACAGTCAAATTATTTTCTAGGTTTTTAAAAAAAATCATTTCTTTTCATTTGTGCTTATTCTTAGGTGTTTATTGATTTCAATTACTGCAGCCTCCTTGCTCCGACTGCAACTGGTGTACTTAACATTTTCAAACAGAAGAAAATATGCTATATGTGAAGCGGCAATTTCATAATCAATAGGTATGTCTAATAATTCATACTATTACATTTCTGAATCTAATAAACGTTAGATGTGTTCCTGCTCAGGGGCTAAGTGGAATAAAAGTTGGTGGAAAGAATATTGGTTTCAGACCTGGTGGCAACAGAAAGGAATTTTGGTCTCCTCCGCCAGAAGAATTTTCCAAATTAAAGTTTAACGGGACTTAAAGGGGCAATCCAGGATCTGTAGGAAGAGGCTTTGCTATCAAGAACTCCTACTGCGATTTGATTTTCATTTATCAACACAAATAATGAAGTTGAATAGGAGGCACTAAATGGAAGTTTAGGAGCGGCTGCCTCACAGAAGTAATCTGATCCAATAATGGAAAGTGACTCAATAATAGTGATCGATGCTATAAGGTTACGAACAAGGAAATAAGCACAAGCTAGAAAATGAATTCATACATAGAAAAGGTTAAAGTTTTAAATTAAAACATTTGAAAAGGTTAATGTTTTAAATCAAAATTTTAATAAATCAAGTATATAAATTGCAAACGACATTTAATCGTTATTGCAGACTGATTGGCCAATGAATATGTGAATCAGGCTCTGATTATGTGTAATGTCACCTGCTGGGACTTTACTTAAATATTTCCCTATTAAGCTATTTGCAGATTTACTCCATATATACTCTCCATATTTTTCATTCTTGAATGCCCCTTTCCTCAATATTATATATTGTTTTATTCTCAAGAGTCGTGTCTTTCCATAATTGATAAAATCTTGCTAATAATTATATTATATTAGAAACACATATCATATATATCAAATATATTTCTTATTGTTAATATTATTTACTTTTTTTTTTTAATATTAACATAATACTTTCACTTGTGTATTACGACTATTAATCATCAATATTCGATATATTATAATATGATCATAACTTTATTTAAATTATATTATTATTATCTTATTTATTTATTTATACCCTATTTTGACGGGGATATCATAGTCCTCCCCTCTCAAATTTTGCTTGTCCTCAAGCAAAGAAGTCATTTATGCATAACTTTTTTTGTAGAACCATCATGCAAAGCATATAATTAGATGCAAGAGGATTTTATGTTACATCCCAATTTTTGACCTGGCTTGGAATATAGCCGTTGAAGTTCACATGAAGTCGGTTGGCAATTTAATTTGATATAATCTGGCGAGATGGTAAGATAGTTGGTCATTATGATTTCAAGTGCAGATGACATGTTAGTTGATCGTTAATCGTGAATTCATGGAATTAAGATGAAAGATTAACTGTTACGATTATTTAAGATTATATAATTTATAATTTAATTACAAGGAAATTCTTTGCGGGGAGCGTGTTAAAGGGGTGGAAGCATTGTCAGAAAAGAATTAGGCAGGGCATTACCATCATTGGACAGACAAGTAGAAGACCTAGCGATTTGAAACAGGACACATCCTTGGAATTGCATGAGTTGTTAATAATTAATTTAATTAATTAAGTTTAAATATAAATGTATTCTTAAAGGATTTTAAATCATCTTTTGTCGTATTATTTCTAATAATGATTTGTATATGTGCATTTGAATATAAAAATGTTTTGGCATCTTTATATTTTAATAATTTAATAAAATGATGTTTTAAAGTATTTATAAGATTTTAATAATTTTCGAATTATAATAATATTTGAGTTATTACAACCTTCCAACTCTATTATTTCTAATTTAATATTCTTTAACGATATAACTTGGCATAATTAATCGATTTGAGGGAATTCGTATGGGTTCTTTATAACTGCTGGGTAGCCGTATGGTCGGCTTAAAAATATATTTATGTTAGCTTTGTCGTATCCAACATCCATGTTTGTTTCCAGTTTCCTTTGCTTTACTTTTTCCTTCCAAATACATCCCTACTCTGCTACAGTGTTAATAGCACCCATCTGTATTTTCTCATGCATTCCAACCCAAGTGCAACCCATGGATAGTTCAGTTGGAGACAACTGGAAGTTAGAGAAGGCACTTCGACTGCAGAACCATTGTTTTATCATTTACCTTCCATACATGAACGATCCCTATTTCCATTGAACATAATATTGTGCCTTAACGCCGAAGTCTAATAACTTTACATTTATTTTCATTGCTACCAATCACCGCTACATATAGAGTATAGAAGCGAGGTGAAGCCAAGCAGAAGCCTCTTCGATTATAGTGGCAGTGTGTCTCGTAAGGGACGTCTTCCTTTCTTTTTTTTCAATTATTTTTCCTTTATTATGCTGAGTTGGCCATACGTATGTTCTACATAAAATTTGATGTTTCCAATAAGAAAGGCAAGATTGTTGTTTTTCCCTTATCTGAACGGGAACATGAACTGTAAGAAGGTCAAATGTATCACATGCAGATCACTCGTAAATTGTTAATGATGCAAAATACTAGTCGAAGCCGACTGTAGACTCATTTCCAGTTTTAAAATACGTTTCAAGAATAAATCAACTGCCCTTAGTATTGTTTTAGATAAAGAAATTCATCATTATAATAACCGATCAAGTATTTTTCTACAGGTCTTCTTGAATGTTTTCTTTTCTTGGTAAAGAGGTTTACAATATGGAATAATATTCATATCTGCAACGAGTAACAAATCAGAGTACCAAGAAATTCACAGGCTGAAGAGCCAGAATATTGTGAAGAGGTACAAGATATATTAGTAAAAGTTAATTGTTCAGGCACCAAGGATAATATCAAAAAAAAAGTAATAAAATAAATAACGCTTAAGCTCATATATGCTCCATTCATGTTGAATGATTGTCAAAGTTGTTGTCAATTTTATGATCTTTAAAGAACAAAATCATAAAATGTGAAATATGAAATCTTTTTGAATAATTGTTAGAACCGTTCGCTCTGAGATTTTCGGCTGTGTAGCCGAGAAGACGAGTGATGAGGTGTAAGAAAGGAATCGTCAATAATATGAACTAGTATAAGTAATGACATTTCAATATTTATCATTTAATATGAATTAATTAATAGCTCATGCATATTCCTATTATAATGATTTTCTGCTACCAAGTCGTATGGCGTGTTTATGTCTTGAAGTTCGGTGGATGGTAAGATGTTCCCTGTCAATTCCGAGTAGGGAGGGCCTTTCTCATTAGAGATCGTGTGGGGATATGTTGTGGTCCGTGGTTGGGTGGTAAAGCCCCTCACAATGTTCCACCCCTCTCAAGATGTCGAATGTGCGTTGGACAGAGATAAGCCATGCATTCAATTGTTTTATAAGAATACAGGTATTATCATTTTTTATTATGAAGAGGTAAGATCGAACTGAATTAAATACATTGTTATCATTATTTTACACTTGGATTGATTTGTGAAATTGTTTTCATTAATATGAATATTGAATATAAGTATTTATCTAATCTTGAGAAACTATCACAGATAGGTAACCGAAAGGAAAAGAAAACGGAAGCCCTAATTGAATTGGGTGACAGCTGGAATCTTAAATGATACAGTGATATTAGAAGCCCTAGTTGAATCCATGGTCACAGAAGCCCTAAATTGAATCCGTGGTCGCGGAAGCCCTAAATTGAATCCGTGGTCTTGGAAGCCCTAAATTGAATCCGTGGTCTCGAAAGCCCTAAATGGATCCGTGGTATTGGAAGCCCTAAGTAAGATAGTGGTATCAGAAGCCCTAAATGAACCGAAGGTAAACAATGCCCTAAATGATACAATGGTATGTGATGCCCTAATTTAAAATAATAAAAGTATTTATCATTTGATTATAAGATAGCAGTTGTTAGATGATAATTGTCTTGTGAAATTATTATAGTGTATTTGTGGACTAATCTGGATGGTTGCAGAAGCATCCTAAGTTGATTTTTCAGTCTCAGTTTTCCGAGGTATGTGATTTCAATTTCTGAAGTTATTCATTTTATGGTATTTCAAGTATTTAATTAAGAAACTTTGTTTAACTGGTTTTAACGGTAAATTTTATTCACATGAACATGAATGATATAACTGTCTTCCTATGAAATTGAAGTTATAACTGTATTTCCTTGAGTATGGCATTAGTTAAATTAGACCCTGGAAAACAGGATGTTACTTTTTAGTATACATTATAATGCATGAAAACACAAAGCATACACGAAGTAGGCATATCAATGCATGAAAATACAAAGCATACACGAAGTAGACATGTAAATGCATGAAAACACGAAGCAAACAAATGAATGCATGAAAACACGAAGCACACACATGAATGCATGAAAACACAAAGCAGACACAATGTAGACACATAATACATGCATTCTTGACTAATGGCTTTCAGTTCACTAGAGTCGAGAAGATGATTTACAAATTTTACTTCTTCAATAGAATCCTGCAACCACAAGTGATTATAGTATATATGTGTATGTATAAGTTTCAAGAAAATGTGGGTCAAGATAATTTATTCCAAGCCAATCCCATACTTCCACACGAGGTGGCGTACTTAGGGGGATGTTTGTTTTGCTTTACACTTATTATCACTCATTAGTCGAGAAGAATACTTAGGATGTAAACAGATTGCTTAGGCACCAAACTCAACGGTATTCCTCAAGAATTATGTGGATACAAGCCCACGGTCCCATCTTGGAATGACCTCAAGACAAATTGATCCCATCTTGGTGAAACCTCAAGGCAACTATAGGGATGCTAATCCTCCCCATCTTGGAATAACTGATTGGTTGGACCAGCCTGAATACACCTTTATTCTCTCTCCTGGGCTACCTTTATAGGTAAGTAATAAACTATATGTGAATTAAAAAGGTCATGTTATTCTGATTATGACTCCGGTCTAGAAGGAATTATAAGCTGCACTAGGTCGCTTTGACACCAAACTCAACGATCTTCCTCAAGGTTCCTATGGATCCAAGCCCATGGTCCCATCTTGGAATGACCTCAAGGCAACTTAATCCCATCTTGGTCAAACCTCAAGGCAACTACAGGGATGCTGATCCTACCCATCTCAGATGATCTGTTGGTTGGATTTATAAAGGTTTTTCCCATGTTGTATCCCCATCTAGCCCTTCTAGCCTAGATTTTATAATGGGATTGAGCATGGATATTATTTAAATGCATTGATTGATAAATAACATACTTACCTCAAAGTTGCATGTCTTAACAGAATCTTTCCTTCTGTGTTGTTTATGTGTTTTAAGCCTAACTATATCATATGTAAATTGCAGAACAATCCTTACTTGTTTATACCTGCCCCTGGGTATGGTGTGCAATAAGATGTATGCTGGTTATATATCCTGTTTAGGCTATATGTGCCATATGTACTACGCTTCCTCTTAAACCACTTTCATAAATACTGTCACTGTTCTATATTCACTGACTTGCAATATTTCTTAATAAGATTTTCATGTATATTCACTAATTGCTTGTTTGATTGTATGTGGATGATTTTGAATCTTAATGTCTCCCTGCACTTCTGAGATATGGATAAAATGACTGGTTTTCTTTTTCAATAATATAAATTCATAAATCACAGTACAAATCATCAACCCCTTCTTGAGAGCAGCAACTCTTTCAAACTTCAAGCACCAACTTAACCAAAAAGGGCTCAATCTCAATCTAAACTTTTCTCAACACAAATTCTGTAGATATGAAATTGAGAAACTGATGTCAAATTATACAAGAGTCTTCAGCCAGATAGACTTCTGTAATGCAATATATAACTTCTAAGAGAGAGACGATCCACTGAAAGAAAATGGTAGTATAACCTTCTGAGACGGATATCATGAAGAATTGCTTTGACTGGAACTTATTATTCCATTTCAACAATTCTTTCTCGAATCTGAAAATGTTACTCTAGTTGCTGTCTTGATGAATTGTTTAGCAGAGTATTTAAATCCTCAAACTTATTCTCAAAAAAGCTGACTCCAGTTTTCTTGTCAGCCTCTGAAATGTTATTCCAGTCTCTTCCTAGTACCAAAATAATGGTGCTGATATGCTCATACTGTTTCATCAAATTGATTTCTATTGCACATAAATGTTGGCTTTCCCTTTGTCGATATTCTTCCTTCTTATCGGTCTATGTACCCAATGATGTGTTGCCTGTTCGTTCTTTCTATTTTATATCCATCCTACCTTATTGAATAGAATAATACATATATATTCTTTTATATTTCTTCTTTACTCTTGTAATTCTGATTATTTATATACCAGACTCATAAGCTTCATTGAATGTTACAATCTTCTATTCCCTTATATCCTGTTGTATTCAATGATATTGTCTAATCAAATGCTATATGTGGCGCTTCACATAAATCCAAGAGGTATAGTTCTTGTCTATGTAGGGAATAGTGGGCGCTTTATGACCAAGCTCCATCATATATTTCCCTCAGTCCTCAGACAATTCTCAGTTTGTGTATGGAACTCCTAGACTTGCAGAAATCACGTTCTAATCACTCCCGATCAAGAAGACATCACAATATGTTAACTGCTATCAACTGCGGTAAATTCAAGATTCTTCTCGACATGAGGTCCACGCTGAAATGGAACGGCTTCCAGGATCAAAATACCATGGATATATCTGTCATGCACTTTGGTATATCCCATTGTTGAGTCAGCAGAATGTGTTGGGGCCCACAGTTTATGTAATTGATACTGATGTTGTTTTCTAATTGCATACAATTATTGATTTAGGTTCTACAAGTTGTCTTCATATGTATGCATTCAAAGATAATATATTTCTTAATCGCCAGCATTGTTTGATCATCATTTGCTTCTATTTAAGTTGCAGAACAAATTGAATACTGGTTGATGTATAAACTCCCCTTCTCATTAATTTGAAATGGTTTTTCTTATCAATCTGATTTATATCATGTTCTGATGTATTCATCTTCCTTCCTGTGGGTGATGGTGTCATTATTCCTGTTCCTCTTCGATCAAAGATTTGCTGATGATCTATATTCTTGACTACGATCGGCTAATGATCTATATTCTTGACTATGTCCCAAATGTATTGTTTCTTATCACTGGCTAAACAAAATATTTAATATAGTTATTCATCTTCTGTCAGCAGTAATCATATTAATCAGCACTGTATGCCAATAGTCCATTACTATAGTTGCAAACAAATCGTCAATTATTGTTCTTTATTGAGCACCTCTGTCTCCATTGTTAATAATATATAATTTTCCACTAGAATCTCCCAATTTAGTTTCTAACTGTGCGTATTATAAGATGCTTATACACTTGAGTCAAACCTCTGACAACGTTCTATTTTTTTTCAATGTTTTTTTTTTTTTGTTTAGCACTTTTCCTTGCAGGATGGCAGGATCATGCTTTGATACCAATGGTAATGTTCCCTGATGGGACTTTACTTAAATATTTCCCTATTAAGCTATTTGCAGACTTATTCAATATATACTCCCTGTATTTTTCATTCTTGAATGCCCCTTTCCTCAAAGTTAATGTTATATATATAGTTTTATTCTCAAAAGTCATGCCTTTCCATAATTGATAAAATCTTGTCAATAATTATATTATATTAATAACATATTATATATGTCAAATATATTTCTTATTATCAATAATATTTACTCTTTTTTTTAATATTAATATATTACTTTCACTTATGTATTACAACTATTAATTAACAAAATTTTGATATATTATAATATGATCATAACTTATTAATATTATATTATAATTATCTAATTTATTTATCTATATCCTATTTTGACAGGGATATCACATTGTAGCTGTTGCTAAAGGAATGGCTCTTGGGTAAACATAGAACTGTTGCAAGCTTCTAAAGCCCCTTAATTTTTCATAATCTCTAAATAGACAATGCAGATGCAGATTTAAGCAATGTCTCTTAGGTATATTTTGTATGGTATTTGGGAGGCCTTTGTGCATAAAATTAAATGATTTGAGATATTGGCAGAATACAAAGAGTTGAGTATTCTGATTGCACTGGGTAATGTGCAGAAATGCCCACATGTAGAGCAGCACTGATGCATGATGAAGTTACAAAGAGTTGGATGGATTGTCAATTCCCCTCAGTAGTAAGATTGGGGCACTAAGGCTTTGATTTCAAGTTTAGGTGTTGGCTCCTTGTGCTGAATGGAGGACCAGCTGTGGGAGGTCCACATTAGTATTCAAGTGATGCAGGAGATAATTTAAATTACGAATAGAAGGTTGCCATGTAGGTTTTCCGATTAAGATCTAGTTATTTTAGGTTAAATCAAGGGAGTACTGAGGGAAAAAGCTTTGTTGGCTGTGCATTGCTTCAAAGCTGCCATCCAAGGCGCTTTCATCATCAATCTTGTGTATCACCTCCCAAATGTTTCTATTCATCTCAAGCTTTTGCAACTCTTCGTTATAGATCAGTTCTCTAGTATGTCCCAGCATTTTTGGTTGGAGGCTGGCGAGGATGTTCAACTCTGACTCAACATATGGGTTCAATAAATGCTTATTGAGGAGCTATGATGTAAAGTTAGAATTCTTTGAGCCTTCTGCAATGATGCTGGCAAAGTTTTGACCACTCTGCATGTTCATCGCTACAAGGGGCAGTTTGAAATCATTTTAGCAAATATACAATCTCATTAATATGGCCCTTCTATGCACAGGTCCATGTGACATTGATATAACATGGCATGAGACATCTATCTTTGGTAAGTAATCATAGAGGCAGGACAACCAATGCGATTGAGCCCTGGTATAAAGGAGGTAGTTGACAAAAGGCATGCTTTGCCAGTTCGTAGGAACCTATGGGAATTGTTTAATGTTTTTATGGTTTCTTGTCTATTAGTTTGTTCTATGTCCTTGATAGTGCTCTTGTTTAAGATTTGAATTCCATTATAATTTGTAATTTCATATAGCTCTTTGTCTTTCGCTTTCTATAGCCTATGTATCCATGGTAATGCTATTCATGTTTGGTTGATTGTAGCTTCTTCATATAGCAGAATTTTGTTGGCAGATTTCTATGGATAGATATATGCTCATTTTATCAAATGTTTATATCAAGAGCCAAGACCCCTCTAAAAACCCCACTATTATATCTGAAAAAAAAATGTCGGAAGTTAAAAATGAATAAATAAAGCAATGTACAAAACTTGGGAATACTTTTATTCTCCTCTGAATAAAAATGAATTAATTATTAATAGTTTACAAAGTATAATGTATATGTTGATTGTTGCACTCAATTTCATGATCTACCTCAAGTGGACTAGACATTGTTGAACAATATGAAAAAAAATGTTCCTTGTGTGCCTAGGATCCAATTCACATTACACAGAATGATCCATGCTCATTGTAGTTCGTAAATAGCAATGTCCACAAAACCTTGTCCCTGGGGATGTGGGTGACATCCTCCATACCTCAGATGTCCCAAAAACTTAGGGAGGGAATATCCCATTTTTCAGGACTGGAAAGCCTGCTCCATTTGGTCCATACAAATAAACAAGTTAACTTTTTGAGATTTCAAGGGAAAATCGTAAAAAACCAGTAAAATGCTGAAAGGGAATGATTGGCATTGCAAATTGTATTTAAAATTTCCTGCTTTTACTTTGCTTAACTTATTTTAATATTCCTCCCACTGCACCCAAAATTTGGGAAGAAATTTGGTCCTTAACACCATGTCCCTGCATTGCCACATACCCATTCTGGAAACACTGAGAAATATTAAATGTAATCCATTTCAAGCATGTTAAGACAATTACAAATATAAAATTGCGTATATCAATGCCTCCAATTGTTGTTTTTTTCCCTGGACAGAAGCTAGTAAATACAAAATTTATTTCTAAACAAGTAAACTCAAAGCTTGGAGCTCTGTATCATAAAGAACCCTTAGCAAGGCACCAAGTAGTTATAAAAGCCACACAGACCTTTGTTGAAGAGTTCTCACAGCAATCCAGAGGATTTGCCTCAATAAGAGTCATCCGATGAGCTTCATTTTCTTCATGTGGTAAAGGAATGCCAAATCTGGCACTCACACCAACTAAGCTTCTTGCTTTTGCACCATCAATCCAGTTGTTTAATTTTACCTGAATTAAGAAACAGAAAAAGCAATCATTGAATATGTATCAGACCATCAAAAACACCAACAAAGGTACTAAATATTTTGGGAAATAAACCAAGTAAACATTACAAACAACCATATTATCAATTAGATTATAGATATCAATATCATACCACAGCACTGGTTAGGACACCTATTTAATTAAAAGAGAGAGGGCAACCTGTCCTAAAACAAAGGCCAAAGTGCTTGACTAAAGCGCAAGAAAATTCGTAGTCACCCATTTTTTTTGTTCTTTCAAAGTGAAACAAAATTCAAAAAAAATATTTGAGACTTGCATGACAAGTGTATTCTTTCAAATGGCTACCCATGAAATGGTGACACCATTGTTTCAGAACATGGGCCACGACTAACATCACTTTTTCACATATTGATCAAGCTAAATACTTCCCCTCCAAATATTATTAGTCATACAATTTTCAAGAAGATAAACTCCAAGGCAATATACCATAACACAGAGATTTGCACAGTAAGAACGTTTTCAAGAGAAAAAAAAAATCTACACTCCAAAGCAACTCAATATATTATTCAACACTCAAATGGTTACAATACACTTGCAGAAACTAAGCCTTTACGGGAGCATCAACAATAAAATATGTAAAGCAATTCAAGCAACATAATAATACTTACACAACTCACTATCAAACCTTCATCTCAAGCACCAAGTGAATAGGAAAAACAAGACGTGAACTATTAAATGTTAATTAGGAAAGCATGGGATAAAACAACCCAAAATGTAGTGCTCAAATCCTTACTTGAAATCCAACACCCAAATCCCAAGTTGAGTCCATTGATTAAAAACAGCATATTTCTTCATCCACTCACCAACTTGGGTTCTCCATTTTAGTTCCATTATCTCCATTCCAGATGCATTACGAAATGTCATAACATGCATCAAAAACTGGTCAAGTGTAACTCCCTCTTACAACTCTCTTATGTGTTGTAGATGCTCTTATGTTTTTGTTGTGGAAGGCCATAAAACTTTTTTTTAATGGAAGATATAAAAGATGTCCATGTCACCTTAATCTATTTGTTCTAATTAAGGTCCATTTCAACATTTATTGGGGTAAAAATCAACTAGTAAAGCCTTGAAAACTGCATTTTTGTGTTCTATAGCCCAAAAAAAAAAAAAAAATCTACAATTATTACAACACCTTTCCTAACACCATTGCCTATTTTCAAATGTTAATAGACAACTCTCTTGCACTAAAATACTCCAATCCTTTGTTTTGGAGAAAGAGATTCTACAATGAATATATTTGTAAACCACTTAGTGAAAAGAACTAGTGCAAGTTGTTGAGTAACATGGATCATTTTCTGCAAATGTAATAACATCACCATCGTATTGATGTGCTCCCAATGCAGATGTGAATCTCATATAAATATGACAGGAGAAGACATGTCTCATGAAGAGACATGTCTCTATGGTTTAATCATCATTTAATTAATAATAATATATAAACTAAAATAATAATATGTATAACAATATATATATATATATATATATATATATATATATATATATATATATAATATGAGTAAGTATATATAAGAAATGATGATTTACCAATAACAATAATGTATCTCAGATTGAATCAATCCGACTTGATGGAACTCAGAAATTTTGGGCATTTTCCTGAGATGCATTTGCAGTTGGCATTGACCGTTTGTGGGTAATTTTTTATGTTTCTTCTGGGATCCATGGCTTGGAGAGATTTGTTTTCACTATGGCAAACAGTAAAGCAAGGAAAGTTTGTGATTCAGATTTAACAATGTTTCTTTGGCCTGAGAACCTGATGGATCAGATAATTAAAGTTTCTTCAAGTAATGCAGCAAGGAGAGCTTTTTCGAAGTTTTGTTCTTGATATTCTATTTAATCTTCTGACAAAGTTTTAGTAGATGCTGAAGCCATAGTTTATACAACCTCTGCTGATTACAATGAGTCTTTCATTAAAACAGAACATGGATAATTTTACAGTATATGGTAACTATTGCAGAATATAAGGCTGGGAGATATATTGGCTTCATTTTGTCTTACACTTGGAAAGGTGAATTGATGTATATGGTCTTCATATGATGCAGACATGATTCTATTTGGCTACTCACAGTAACGTATTTGATCACTTCTCTATGTTAGAAGCATTATTTGCAATTCAGGAAAGGCAACCTGTTTGGAAATACAATAGTTGCAATTATCATCTTACTTGAAGGGAATGAAAAGGGAGTTTCTCAAAGTTTATTCGATCATTTTGATAATTGTAAATGTTCAGAAGCAGATACAACCTCTGTCTGTGCTTTGTCCCTTTGCTGAAGATTGTGATTAGCATGACATCTCTTTGCTGTAGATATTGAAGACTCAAAATGGGATTCCATAAATACAAAATCTGAATTTGGTTGCAATAGACTTCCAAATTTCGAATTCCACAACCACCAGATTTATCAAAATTTCCTGCAGATTTTGTGGCTCTCTCATTCTATAAGATATTTGGCTATCCAACAGGGCTTGGAGCACTCCTAGTTAGAACTGATTCATCTCAAAAGCTACAAAAATCATACTTTGGTTGAGGAATTGTTGCTGCATCGGTTGCAGATATTGACTTTGTAAGAAAAAGAGAAAGTTTAGAACAATGGTTTGAGGATGGCACATCATCATTTCGCAGCCTTTCAGCTCTTCAACACGAGTTTTATAGAGATGTCTGGAGACATGGCTGAATTCATGAAAGTATGGTGAAGCCTTCTCCCATCAGCGATATCCGTATGGAGGACGTTCTTTATCCCGCATCTGGAGTCACTGTGTGAACATGATTTGCCGGAGGAGAGCCATTAAAACGTTAATCTTTATTAAATGTTGCCCATCGGCTTACTTCTAATACTCTCTTTTGTTTTATTGCAGGGCCGAGTGCGTGGGAAAATATCAGAACCTTCCTGCGGCAAGGATAATCATTCGAATATTGCTTTGCATTCTCGCGTCCATAAGCATATTGAACTTCTATCTCGAGGTCTGGAGATTTATGTGAGAATCAACAGGAAGGAAGGACAAAATATACGCGAGGAAGTCTGGATATATACGGGGGCGGAGAAGAAGAAATATGCGCATGTTCAATTGCATACTGTTGAAACATTACTGTGGAACAAAGTGATTGCGTGAGGGAGAGTTCAGAATGTTGTGGCATAATCCTAGCCTTGTCAGATTGCAGAATGGATATGTTTAATTTGTTGCAGGCACGTCAATAAAAAGGGAGAACGAATTTCGGCAGATATGTGATATTGTGGTTGAATATCGCAAAGTTTGGCTTGCAAATTATTGTTAAATGGAGGTTACAAGTATAAGTTGTCAGTTGTATTTTAATTAAAACCATGCCAAGTGCTTAACATTGGTGGTTATTTGTTATGAAGGGGTGTGATCTTTGGATGAGAAACCGACACCCCTTATGTGTTTATAAATATGTGTAAGGCAAGGACTGAAAACACATCATTATTCATTTCTTTTGCTTTAAAAAGGACAGCAGCCATCTATTCTCAGGCATACATTTTAAATTCTCTTTAAAGGAAGAGTTGGAGTTTTGAACTAAGCAAAGGAGATTATGATTTTTTAAGCACTAATTCAGGCATTGTATGAATCGAACTGTGCTGAATAGAGCATCAAGAGGTTGAGTGTCTTCAATACAGTCTGTCGTGCAATAAAATCAGTAAGGATTTTAATTGTTTTAGAGTTGGAATATATGTAATTCATCCTTTGTGGGGTTGTTGTCTATTTGTTTATGATTTACTGATTTGATAGGTACACTAAATTGTTTATTGCTATTCAGATTTGACAAGTACAAATAAGTGCAGGATATAAGTTCTTTCTTATCATTTGTATCTATTGTGTCCGCATAATGGTTAAAGCATAATAGACTAATCTGAATACGCTAAAATATAACAATTTGTGGCATCCTAATTAGTGAATTTTTAGCAAAAGTTACATCATCAATGTCATAAAGTTGTATGTAAAAAATATATGTTTGACTCTATTACCCAATTAGAATTTGACACTGATCATAAATCTGCTCATAAACATTGAATCAAATGCTGGCATTTCTCTATCTTCTTTCTTTAAGGATTTCGATTTTATTTAATAACTCGTTTTAACCTTTTCTTTCAGCAACACACAAATCTTAATAAAGTAATCAAAGTTTGAAGATAAATAATCATTAACTGTAATCCAAAAAGTTTCCTCGATACTTGCTAGTTGAGGAGTTTGTTTTATTGTTGTAATCCACTATAAATCATCTTGGATCCAAGTTTTGTTATCCAGGATTTACGTAAACAGGCCTTGGTCCAGTGGAACCAAAAGCACAGAGAATTTGATTCAATCCTGTCAAGTTGGCCAAAATCAGTTAGATACCCAGCATTGAGCAGGCAAGGCTCGCAGATTTCTAACCAGCGATTTTGATAACCAACACGACTGAAGCTACAACCTTAACACTCCCTCTTAGCTAGAGAGGATTTATAGAACACATTATACTCTCAAGCATATAGAGAGATATCATCTCAATATGATATTCCCAGAATGGCATATTTAGGGATATAACATATATCCATCAAATCAGATGTAATTCAACCATAACACTCCCTCTTAGTGAGGGAGGATTTAAACAACACAACCATCTCACAAAATGGTGATCTGATTATGAACAATCTTATCAATCTCGCATCCTTGTGATATGAGCACTAGCATCAACACCAAGATGCCTATCAACAATTATATTATCTAACCTCTGGCACATTGTGGGACAACAACTGAATATCGTCAATCAGATAACAACATGATCTTAGTGACATCAACTTAATATAGTCTCCATTATGACAAGTATCATGACCTCCAACACACTCCGGAACATCAACTAAATGTAGTCTATCATGATATATTTGTTATCATGATAATAGAGCAAGAACACAAGAACAACAAATGTAGTGAAGAACTAAGCATAATCATAAAGTATCAAATAGCTTGTGATATCAATATGTGGAGGAAATCAAACCTATACATATATGAATGTATATGTATATATGTATATACATATGTATATGTATGTGTAAACTTGTTCACTATTATCAATTTTATCAGATCCAACCGAAGCTATTACTTTAACACTCCCTCTTAGCAAGGGAGAATATGATCAACTTCTTAATCTCATATTCGAGTTTGCATCAAAAACACTTTTACACAATTATATCCCTTTATGAATATATATACTATCCGATTTCTGGCACATTCTGGGACACAAACATAGTCGATCAAATAGCCAGTCTCGATCTCAGGATTTCCAACTGAATCTAGGACTATCATGATTTACTTATTGCCATGCCTTTCGACAAAGTCCAGGACAGCAAGTCTAATATAGTCTATCATGACAATGGATCAAGAATACAACACAACAACTATAGTATCATGATTTCTAGCTCATTTTGGGACAACAATTTAATGTAGTCGATCATTATACATTTTGTTAACATGACTACTAGCACATTCCAGGACAACTTAATGAAGTTTGTCATGGTAACATGGTCAAACTATTGCTATGATTGTCACATTACAATAGCGGCCTCACACATATCAAATGAAAGATCCTCACCTTTCATGACATAAATGACAATAGCATCATGTAGTAACTCACATGATATCCACCATGAACCAAGTCAGAGGGTGGACCCACCATAGCTGCTCTTAGAGGGTAGAACAAGGGTTTTCACCTCAAACTTCTCTATCAAGGAATTTCACTTAAAACTTTTCTTTTGTAGAGAAATCATTAACAAGGAATTGCACCTTGTAATTCTCCCTCTAAACAAAGATTATGGTAAGTCAGGTCCTCTAGTTACTCCCTTAGAGGCTCTCTTTGCCAAAGCATGCCTGTCAAACTCCCTCTTAATTTGACAAATCACTACTTCCAACTTTCGGGTGACAAATCACTACTTCCTCGTGATGTATACAGAGGTAGGCCCATCAAAATCATGTAGTGTTGTACTTGTATTTTTAGACGCCCTCTAAATATCAATCTTTTGAACTCTTACATTGCCTTTGAAGAAGTGTTAGACTCCCTCTTAATGAAAGAATACTCATAATCTCAATTATCAAGAATATTTGCTTCTAGATGACTAATGAATTCTAGATCACAACTTCTTTGAAGCTACTATCATAAGATTGCGTCTCCACAAAATTTGATAAAGTACCAACCTTCTTTTCCTACAAGAACATCTTCAGACATAAAGGCAAAGATCAAGGCAAATAACTCTTGTAATACATGTAGAATTACAAATAGGAGAGAGACTACAATGAGTAGATAAATGTAAAAGATAAGATTATTTATCTGCACATGAGGGTCCATAGGCATTTGACGATGGAACATCCCCTTTCAAAGGATGGTTCAAGTGGGAATGAAACATTTGTTATTATTCATCCCCAGAATGTAAATTCCCATTTATTCCATTGTTTATAGAGTTTTCAGGTTGTTACATCCCAAATTTTGACCTAACTTTAAATTTGCTCATAGTCGTTGGATTTAACAAGTTTTTCGTTCATAATCATGTGAAGTAGGTAGTTGTTTATATCCGTTGTATTAACTTTTTAATGAAGATGGTCGTTAACCATTATTTGTTATATGATGTTTAGCAGTTGCTTGATTATGGAATTATGGCTAATAATTAAATTCTTTTAAATGTTTCTATGAAAATTATTATGGAATTTGTTATTACGGTGGAAGTGTTTCACAGGTGATTGCAGGAGAAGATGAGGGGGGGAAGCATTGCTAAACGGGATCAACGGAATGGGATACTAGCTTAGTCCAATTAACAGGATTGACAGGTATGACCTTAGACTTATTTGGTAAGGACCTAGCGACTTGAACCTCAGGATATATCTGTAGGACCCGCATGAGCTATTCAATAAATAATTTAAGAACATAAAATAATTTAATTAAAATATAATACGTACCTCTAAGGATTTTAAATGATCTTTCACCCTTTATTCTTTCTTTTTCTTTTAAAGACCGATTTAACACTCGGCATTTTTTATTGGCATTCAAAGAGCCAAGATATTCTTTATGTTACGAAAGCCAAGCAGTCACATTTTTCCTTTTTAATAGAAGTTAAGAATGAGAGGCGGATATCTATTTAAGCACTTGACTACCTTTCTCAAGATCGGCTCCCTTTATCATTTCCGACTTCTTCATTATTTCCGTCTTTCCTTTGCTCATATTTCGGGCTTCCACTTACCATTCGAATCTTTGCAAACTCCAACCAAAATCTCTGCAGATTATAGTGTTGCCATTCTTGTTACAAGCTGTCGTGTATCGTTCTTCCTTGCTGAAGTTGAGGTTGCATTTACATACTACAGTTACACCAAGTAATCAATTTGAAGAAGAGCTGATACACAAGCATCTAGCAAGACTCGAGCATTTCCAAAATTTATACCAAGTCATGTGGTTGATCATTCTCCAAATATTGCTATAATTCCTTTAACAACTATTAATGTAGTTCAATTTCCATAGCAGTAAACTGCAGATTATACTCATTCATACTTGAATAACCTTAGGAAGTTGTCACTATAAATAATAGCAAAGTATCCAAGACATGGAATCATGAACTATTGCCATTGGAAATCTAGTTCCAATGATTTTATTTCTACAAGTCTTAAAGAGTATAATCTCTCAAATCACAGAATGTGAAATGCTGGAAGCATCTAATTGTCATGAATTAACTAGAACAGAGCCGATTGCTCTGAGAATCTTAACAACTAGGACTCACTAGCTGTATAGCCATGGAAAGGTGAAGAGGTGAGATGAAATCTACAAGAACACGGAAGTGGAATCAAATATGATTAGAAAAATTAAATAATCTTACTTAATAGCCCATGCTCGTCCTTATTAATGTTTCTTGTTGTCAAGTCGAGCGGTGGTGATCAAGTCATTGAACCCATCAGAAAAGTTTGGCCACAGTAGTCAAAAGGCATGTTTGCCATCTATTGATCACTTGATATCAATGGTGCCAATTATGCAAACATGTTCGTCCATAACTGTACGGACATTCTAAACACCAGCATGCTCAAGTGGCTAGACTGAGTATCCTAAGCCCGATCCTAGGAGTATCCTAAAAGTATTCTAATTCAATAGATTGTGTGGGGATAAGTATGGTCTGAGGTTGGGAGGTTAAGCCTAAGTGAACGCTTCTCCTCTTACCGAAAGTCGAGGCTTGTACAACCAGCTAAAAGACTCACAGGATGATACTTGCATGTTTTTTTTTATCTTCTTTCCATAATAAGCATTTACTTTACTTTATCTTCACCACCAAATAGTGAAGAAGAACCAATTGGAAGAGGGTGCGTCCACACCAAAGGGAGTTTGGGTAGATGTCTCGCTACTCGAAGAAGAGGGGGAAAGCAGTGGTAAGCGTTGTCGGGAGAGGCGAGGGATTTCAGCGATGGACGATCAATCAACACCAACCTTTACTCATGAGGAAGCAGCGTGTTGGTTAAAGGAGTAACAATACCAAATGGTGGTGACTTCGGCAAATGCAAGCAGATACCCTATTTCATTTTGTTTTGTTCTTTTTTATATATGGGATGAGTGGTCTAGTCTTTTGCAGAGTGTTCATACTCTAAATTTTTGTGTAATGGCATAGTTATGGCCAAGAAATGGGTAGTTATGGCAATAAGGTATTTGGCCATACCACTAATAATGGAACTATCTTTAATTATTCATATAATACCAATAATCTTACCTATCAAAAAAAATAATGCAACTCAATGAATAATAAATAAATAAAAGCTCATGCAATTCTTAACCTGATTAACTGCAGGTGACGACCAACTGCCAAGCCACCCACTACACTGCCCAAAATAGCAACTACTAAAAATAGTAAATCCATTACTGAGACCCCCAAAACGCCCTGTCAACTCACGAGGATCGCTATGGTGAACTAATTTGGCCAACTGCAAGAACCTGCTAAAAATGGGGACATTACACTAGTTTTGCAGCCTTGCTCTTATACCATGTTGAGTAACATGGATTGTTTTTTGCAAATGTAATAACATCGCCATCATATTGATGTGTTCCAAATGCAGATTTGAATGTCATATAAATATGAGAGGAGACATGTCTCATGAAGTGACATGTCTCCATGGTTTAATCGTCATTCAATTAATAATAAGATATTAACAAAAATAATAATGTATAACAATATATATAATATAATATATAGATATATATATTATATACTAAATTATGTATGTATGTATGTATAGCATGAATAAGTATATATAAGAAATGATAATTTACCAATAGCAATAATGTATCTCAGATCGAATCAATCCGACTGAAGCTACAACCTTAACATAAACCATATATATATTTATAAACCACTTAGTGAAAAGAGCTAGTGATGCTTCTAGAGCAATTGAAATACTTGAATGGTCATTTAAGACTGCTCAAAAGATATTTTCTTCCACAAGGCTATCAACCATACAATAATGTGCACGAAATTGCTTTAAAAAATGACAGCAGTATCTTCATAGGCCCTTAAAACCCTCAAAACACATCAATAGCAGTAGTATCTTCATTTTCTGGAAAAAAAATGACAGTATTTTCTTCACTTTCTTACCACTTTAATCTTGTAGATGTACGCTGAAACCTTTATGTAACACATGGCCCAAGCAATTCAATTCATACATCCCAAACACAATTTGATATCTTTTCATAGAGCCAAGATTCCTCCAAGACATGCAAAAACTTATCCATGTGACCCAAGTGTTCATCTCAATCTTTTTTTCAAATAAAAAATAAGATCAAAACACCAGAACAAATTCTTGAGAGAAGTTTTATAACTAATATTCCAGAGAATTTGTAAAGTAAGAGTATTAACAAGGCCAAATAACAACATCAAAAAAATCAAAGTTTCCTACATAAGCTTTAAAGTTGTTTTATGCACATCTTTCATGAGGATCTATCAATACCCACAATGTAAGATCTACCATGGCGCAGCAAACTGCTCCTTGCAGCTCCTCCAGTACCTTGCTGATGATAGGAATAGAAAACTTGTAATTCAGTATAACTACGTTGTAGGCACATCCTCCAAGGATACATAGCAGAAGGGGGTGAATAAGTAATTTTATTTAGGCTAGTTCCTGGTCACTTTTTCAATCCAATTATTTTGCTCATATAGATTGCAAAAAAGGATGATATTGGGAGTCTAACTACATGGAAATAAATATAAACCCTGGATCACATTCAGAGGTAGATCCTTCAAGACTGCTCTTGTGAATTTGCTTCCATCTAATGTACAAGAAGAGGATCCTTTCATAATGGAGGAAACAAAGGAAATGACAAGAATATTTTATAAATTTTATTTTTTACTTTCAGCTTGTCATGGTTCACTGGATACCTTTCTATAAGCATTTAGGAAATGGTAAGAAAGGTGGTTTTTTCCTATTTTTTCTTTCTTACCTATGCTCAGCCTGATCCACCCAAAATAAAAGCTCATCCTCATGGATCCACTTAACTTAAGAAAACTAATGAGGACAAGGAGTCCAAGATATCTGTTACACTTAACTAGGAGGACTTATAGAACACATTATGCTCTCAAGAATATGAAGAGATATCATCTCAGTATGATATTCAATTCACTATAAGGCTAGATTTCTCACCTTTCATAACACAAAATAGAAGCAATTTCCATAACTTTAGAAGACCACCTTAAGTGTGGTCTATAGTAGTAACTATGTCATGGTGTCCGGCAAGATCCAACCCAAAGAACCATAACAAATCAGTTATCATGATGTCTGGCAAATCCAGCCCAAAGAACCATGATAACAGGTCAACCATTTATAAAATCGCCACCTTACAATGCTTACCTTTTGTCTATTCATTATCATGAATCCCAGCACTCTAGGACAACAACTTAATGAAGTTTGTCATGATAACAAGACTACCATTTATAAGATTGTCACCTTATAATGGTTACCTTTGATTTATATATGTCAATGAAAGATCGTCACCTTTCATTACATATCATATGTGAAATAGTAACCACCATGAACTAAGTCATAGGGTGGTGCAAAGGCTTTCACCTCAATTCTCACTCATAAAAAAAAAATGCATTACAAGGAATTTCACTTAGAACTTACCCTCATAGAAAAGATATCATTCACAAGGATTGCACCTCAAAAATTTTCCCTCTAAACAATGATCCTGGGAAGTTAGGTCCAATAGTTACTCCCTTAGAGGCTCTCTTCCCCGAAGGATTCTTGTCAGACTCACTCGGAATCTAATATCAATTTTCTGATTTTCTAGTGATAAGTCATCACTACCTCATGATATGCATAGGAGTAGGCCCATCAACATCATGCAATCGCACACATGCATTTCTAGGTCCTCCCTCTGAGTATTAATCTTCTAAGCTCCTACGTTGCTTTAGAAGTATCATCCTCCCTCTTAATGTAGAAGGATCTCATAATCTCAATCATCAAAGATATTTTCTTCAAGAGCCTCACTTTATCCATCTTGATCATCAAGGTCTTTGGAGCTACTATCATTAGATTGAGTCTGCACAATATTTGGTAGCATTTGTAAAGTACCAACTTTCTTTTCTTGTAAGAACATCTTCAAAAACATAAAAGAAAAAATCAAGGCAAATAGCCCTTATAGTATGTAAAGAATTACAAATAAGAGAGAGATAAATGTAAAAAATAGGAATACTTATCTGCACATGAAGATTCAAAAATTGTCTTCTTAGATTATTTGAGAATGGAACATCTCCCCTCTAAAAAAGGTTCACGTGGGAATGGAGCATTGATTATTATTCCCCCTACAATGTAAAATTCCCACTCATTCTATATTGTTGAACAATTTTGCATTATATCAAATATGGATTCCTTTAACACCATCTCTCGTGTCGATTTCCCCAAATCTAAGATCTACCCCTTCTGCCAGTAAAGAGCTGATGCAAATATCGGATCTAAATCAACCCATATATGTGCTCTCATGTTATGTGTGGCCCAATGATTTCTTTCCAACCAAGACACTCTTCAATTGTCAGGTTGTCTATTCGAGATGATTTTAGACAATGCTTGATCCACTTATCCAATCTGATTTGTGTTGCCATTTCTATTCAAAATGAGCGAAAGACCTTGATGAAGTAGTTAGAATTTCCACTCATTTCATTTTATGGAGTCCGAAAACTTCTACCAATTTGCTTTAGGAGTAAGCTTGTAATCTATTTGTGATCTCAATGTATATGTACCCTATTGACAAAGCATTGTTTAACTAAATCACATATTTCCTATCTCAGCTACCACTGTCATGACCCCTCTCCTTAGTAAATTTTCTCTCAAAAAGGTGGTAGTTAAAATGAATATCTTATTTTAACAGTAAATGTACATTCTTATTCATTGAATTTACATTCCCATTTCATACTTCCTTCCTTATCACTAAAATTATGCTATCAACACTAGAGAATCCATCTCAACATTGCTTACTCTCTGTCAATCAATAAGACGGAGATCACTGAAGGTTAAGTGAATAACATCCTCAGTCTACTCCCTCTCTTTCAAGGTTTCCTCTAATGAAATGTCATGCTCCCTCTGAATCTCAATCTCGCTCTTCCTGCAATAACATTCTCGAAAGAAAAGATCAAGGCACATAGCTCTTATAATATAAACAAGAATGTTAGTAGTTTAACTCATGTGTGTTGCTAACAACAAAAATTTATTATAATGATTCTTATAATTGTCAATTGCATAAGTTCATATATGGTTACTAATATCTCACATTCGCACGACAGCCATTTATACAAGGATCTCACTTCCTACACTAACACAATGAGGTTCCATCTATTACTTATCTAGCCATCCATATGGAGAGAACCTCAAACTCTACACCGCCACATAGCCATTCATATAGGGATGAGTGTTATCCCTACACTACCACTTTGGAAGTTATCGTTAATCAATTAGATCTACAAGAATGTGTACTGCTATCTTACTACACATCTATTAGTCACTTATGATTAATAATGTTAGATTACCAAATATATTAACTTTGATTTACATTTACCATTATTAAAAAAATATCATTCTCCTAGATTCTCATGTATATGTTTTCATGTTTATTTATGTACCGACCACACCTTAATAATGCAAATATCTTAAGGTGTATATTTCATAATAATACCAAAAGAACATTATTAATACTCCACCATTATTACTTACTACCTTCCCACTTGTATGCAAGGTCTACCTTGTCTAATCATCCTTCACCATGGGATTAACAGTCATCCACGTGCAGGCTAAGTCATATATGATTGTCATTGGCAGATTGTATTTCAAAGTCATCCTTGGTATAAAGAATAACTTGTATTTTCTTCTTCCCTTTACTACTTTTCCTACCAAATCATAGTTTTCACATGGTTCAGTGTCTTAGAAATTGCCCCGTCTGAGCTAATCTTGGATTTGTTTGCACTCATCTATTCTATGTGTTGCCAATACCACGTCTTTACATTCACGTACAGTTCTTTTTAAAAATCCCTTTGTCAAAATTTGATTTTCTCCTTTATTGTGTATCTTGATGTATTTGTGTGGGTCTTGGTTTATACAAATCTCCTTCATGATGGCACGTAGGATTTTACCTTTCACTATGTGCCTTTCTTGTACGTGCTAGGCAATGCCACATAGGAATTCAGCTTTGCTTCTTGTTTCATTTGCCAATGGGATATCTCCTTTGTTGTCTACAATATGTATTGTAAACATATTGTTTCCAATCTGTTGAATGATATTTCCCATTCCATATTGTCGAAGGATGGTTCCAATTATGGATGTCCCGCACGCTGGGTACCCTAAATTTTTATTTTTATTTTTTTTAAATGATTCTCAGACGTCTCAAACTTTTACCAAATATAGCAATCGGGGTTTCAGATCCATTATACATGAGTACAAATAATGGTTTAAAATGACTTGATGCCCACATCTAGAATGAGTCGGGAATGGGGGTAATTTTTGATTCTCATCAGTTTCTACTTTGCTTGCATCTTTAATACGATTACTCCAATTCATTACTAAACTTCCATATTCTTTAGATGTGATAACCATAGATCCTTAGTGCCTTTGAACTATTGTATTTGGTTGCAAGTGCTCACCAGGATTATTAGACACTAACTTCTCTTCCGTCATTAATACCCTCTTTTAGTTGTTAATACATGGAGATTTCAAGCCAATTACTTTGCATGTATGGGAGTGTGATGTGTCTGTTAGGGTAAGAAAAATTAATTCTATGAATGTCATACAGTCTTCAACACCAAAGTTACTTCTCTATATGTTGATGTCATAACTTGTGTTCGTAGAGCTCAACTATGGTGGTATACTATTCTGTGAATCCTGATTGCAATGTCTTATGTTGTTTTCACTTGATTTTATATTCGCTACCTGCTCTGATACCATGTTATTTTAGGATTGTTTCTGTAAATGTAGAATCATAGCCATTGTTATTGATGATCTCCAAATGCAATTTGAAGGCTATTAAATATGTGAAGAAGAGACACGTCTCTATGGTTAACCAACACTAGTTAAACATATTATTTATATTATTAATATAAATAACCATACATATAAATAATCTTAAGCATATATGTAATATTAATATGTTAACCATATATGTAATATATTATTATATAATAATATATAATATATAATATTATATAATAATGTATAATGTATAATATATATAATATAAATTATATTATTAGATATTTATCTTAAAGATGATTTACCATCAATAAGGTATCTCTTGTCAAAATCAATCCGACAGAAGCTACAACCTTAACAAAAACATCTGATAAGAAATCATTACAAAACATTCAACCTGATGTTGGATAACGGAACTGATCAGACCCAACAGGATGGCAGGGTCAAGGCTCTGATACTACAGAAATATCCCTAACTGGATATTTACTCGTTTTTCCCTTTAAAATATATTCAGAACTAAACATATGCAGATTTATTACGAACACAATTGAAACCAGTAGAAATTCCAACAGGTATTTACTCAACTTCTTCTTGAACATAATATTCAAAACCCAATCATAGGCAAATGCAATACGATACAACAATAAAACCAGAAGATTCTCCACAAGATAATAACCCGTTCTTTCCAAAATAATATTCAAGATTCAAGCGTATAACAATGTGTTACAAACCAATAATATAAAAACCAGCAAACTCTTATAACTCCTTAAAATATGTTATTGCATTATATAACAGCAATACAATAACCAGCACTACCAAATCCAATCCTAAATACAGTTTAACAGTCAGATTGAAATACTAGAATAAGAACCTATAAGCGCATATGAAACACCTGAATTGATGTCTCCCTGGACAATGGGTTTGCGTCCATTATTTGTCAGCACAAGGGGCTACGTCCTCATACTAGCTAAAAGCTGAAGCTTTCTAAATAACTCTCACAAGAGAGAAAACTGAAACTGAATCATAAATCAAGCATCCCCAAATAAAAGAGTCTCTTCCTTTTTTATCCTCGCAACTATGACTCTTCAACTCCCCTCTTGGCTTTTCATATTATCTCTCCTTGTCCTTTTTTCCCACTTTGTAAAATTAAATTGACCTTTTAAATTTTGAGTCCATGCTCTCCAAGTCAATTTTAAGATTATATATAATATTTCTTCAATATTTCCAATGTCTTAAAAAGGGGACATTACAGAAATTCCATGATGATATCACATTGACTGATTTCGTAATGGGCACTTGTGTATATGCTTCTTTTCACGCATTGGAGTAGTTGTGGTGACATCATGTTGAGATATTCCATGACATCATGTTGACTGACCTGTAATGTGAGCTTGTATATATGCTTCTTTCCACACATGGGAGTAACCATGGTGGACATCTTGTGAGTGATCCCATGATGTTATCACCTTGAGATATTTCGTGATAAAAATCTCTTCTACAAATGGGTGTAGCCATTGTGGGTGGTATGTTGAGAGATTCCATGACATGGATAGCTGGAAAGATACCTTCCTAACTAAGAGGGAGTGTCAAGATATATCTTTCTCCCAATTTAAAATATATAAATAATCTATTTTTTATTCAAGACATCAAAGGGTCCTCAATTTGAAAGGACAAGGCATTGAAGAATTAAGAGCTGAGACAATGAAGGGTCGAGACAACGAAGTGCCTTCACCTTGCAACAGCAAGACAGTGAAGCGTCAAGGTAATGTTTTGTATTCTTCAAGAAGGTATTCATTGATATAGATCAATATTCTTTGTTGAGTGATGATAACAAAGGGCTATTTCATTTATTGTCTATAGATAATAGGGATGATGATAATTGCTTCAATTTTGACCTAGTTTTTGGCAACATTGTAAATATGTTTATTGCTCTTTCATTAATAAAGTGATTCTTGTGTGATTGGCATTTTTCCCTTCAAGTTGGAGGGCTTTTCTAGAATAAATTGTTTTATCTTGACTTTGTTATTTTTTTGTTTGTTGTTTATCTTCTTTCTAATCATTAAAACCAACACATTCATTGCAAACATTCTCGTCCAAGCCATTGAGCAACTTGGCCCTCAAAATGTTGTTCACTTAAAAACTGGCAATGCCTATAATTATGGGGTTGTCGGGATATTGGATGAGGAGCGCTTCAAACACATTTTTTGGACAGACTGTGCTGTCCACTCACTCAACCTAATGCAGCAAAATATTGGCAAGAAAATTGAATGGATCAAAAAAATGTATGAAGATGCCTAAGAGATCCAAATGTTCGTCATGAACCACCATATGACGCAAGCCATATTTAATCAATTCTCGAGATTGGAGCTCTTGTAGATAAATTATTTAAAACTTAAATATGTTTTAGAATTTAGTTTAGTAAATTGTCTATGTTTTTTATTTTAATGTATTATGTTTTGATTTTGTAACAAGGTGTTGAGACCCATTTTGCCTCCAGCGCTATTGTTTTGAGATGCCTTGTGAAGGTTAAAAAGGCATTGTCTAGAATGATAATCAATGTTAATTGAAGCTTATGGAGGCAATCCAATAGTATAAGGGAAGCTGTCATTAAGGCAATGATACTAGATTACTCTTGGTGGGATCACGTTGAGTACCTCTTGAGATTCACTAAACCTATATTGAGCATGACTCGATACACTGGCATGGATAGGCCTTGCTTGGGCAAGGTATGTGATGGCATATACTCCATAATTGAAAATACTAAAAAAAATCATAAATGAGAAAGAGCAAGATCCTAAAGAAGCATTCTTCAAGGAACTAAAAATAATCATGATCCAGAGATGGAACAAACATGATTACCACTTTGCATCTCGTTGTCTTTGTATTGATCCCCATGTTCTATAGACATTCGGTCTTCAAGCAAAGTATCACTAGAGTTGCCCTGTATAAAGATACTATAGTTGCTCACGAGTACAAGGAAACCATTCATAAACTCTATCCCAATCACATACAACCTACAGTGAGGGCTGAATTCATGAGTTTCACAAGCACCAATGATTATGGTCATGAGGGTCTTGAAGACAAGAACAATGTTGGTGGTCATATACGGTGTACTTCCATGGAGAAATGTAAGAGCGCTTACTACCCATTGCCATCAAAATTTTACCACAAGCTATTAACTCTTAAGATTCCAATTTCTAAATTCTTGTTGATGAATATTGAATTCATAATTTTAATTATTTTTATTCAAAACTCTTGACTCTCTAATTTCAAAATTGAAAATCTCAATAGGTTGCTAGTTCATCATCATCTGAGAGGGAGCTAGAGCACATACTCCTTCATCCACTCAATAAAATGCAATAAATTACATTACAAGAAAGCAGAAGACTTGAACTGTGTGCATTCAAACTTGAGGCTCATTACACACAAAGACAATACCTACAAAAAATGGGAGGCAAAGCATTGGGATGTTGAACCAGACTATGTAGTGTTGGAAGATTCGACTGTTCGCCTTATGCACTTACAATTGATGACGATGCTCACGAACTACCTAGTGATACTGTGGCTGCTATTGAGGCCAACATTGCTAGTATCAATGCCAATTGCACTGCTTGTGCTTCTATTTTGCCACAGTCGGATGATAATGATTTTTTACGATATTTGATCAGTAAAAGTTGATTGTTAATGTTGATATTACTATTATTGAACTGAACATTGATATGGTGGTGTATTCTGGCATTTTGTTATGTTGCTTTTATATTCGCATACTAGTGTGTGAACTTATTTGCGGCTGCATATATATACATAAATATATTAAAATAAAAAGCATTTATTTTTATACGAGCGAACCCAAAACGAATTTGAACCCATCCAAAGAAAAAATTGAACGATTTTTGAGCCCAAATCCAAAACAGAAACTTACCTTATGAGAGCAATGGAGTCCAATGCCACTATTTTTCGGAGAAATGATGAGAAGTCACAGGGTACAAGTAGCAACATATGATTTTTTTATTATATTTTGTTATTTGCTTATTTTATCCTATGTATAAAGTAATGTGTGAAAACTTAAAAGTCAAATGTCAGTTTCCTAGTTGTTGTGAAGTTAGCAAGAAATAGAAATATGTTAGGAAATTAGCTTGGGTTAGAAAATTGCTATTTTTCGGTCATTTACACTTCACATGAAAAGTTGGATGATACTCCAAATCCATAACTTTGGCATTCATAATGTCTATGTAATAATGTAATTTCCTTCTTCCAAGAGCATATTGGAAATACAACTCAGCAGTTTTATTTGCAGAGAATAATGTCATTATTTGAATTTGTTCTGACTGCCAAGATTTTCCTCTTATTGTAGAATTGAATCTATGTTCCCTGCTCATCCTTTTGCTTGTTTCCATATCAAAAATGGTGAGTGTAAAAGCACTTAATTTTCACAGTTATTTCCTTTGGTTTGATTTTTGTTTGTGTATGTTCTCTCTCTAAACTTTTTGTTGTAAATATTCAGAAACAGTATACAAATAGAAAATTATTCTTCAAATTTTTCGTCACGAGTCGCCTGATTTATTTATAATAAAACTGCTGTGGATGAAGAAACCTATGTATTAATAACTGATTCCCAGAATCAATGTATTAATAATTGATTCCCAAAATTAATCACATGCTAACCAAACATTATACCTTAATTCCTTAACACGGTGATGACACTATAAAGAAATTTCTATCCTGAAGAGTTATAGTAATAATCAATAAAACCATGCATACATAACTAGATGGAATCGACAGAAAAGATGTAACCTTGAACAAAAAGATTGAGAGCCGGTATAAATAGCCATCTGCAGGAATTAACGCCAATGCGAATGAAGATCAAAGCTAGATTGCAAAACTTAAATCAAGATCTACCACACATCTAAAACTAGAGAAACTCGAGGAATTTCAAGCGTTACTGTAAGTGAAGAAGAACAAAAACTTCAATTTTGCCAGGCTGGAAAAGGTTCAATTGTTGTGAAGCAATCTTAGGTCCCCTGTGGTCGAAAGCAATCCAATGAGTAAAAATGCATTGCCCAGAATTCAATTGTTGTTGAGCAATCTACTAGGTTACCAATGCTCGAAAGGCATCCCAATGGATAAAAATGCTTTCACCAATCTAATAGGTTGCCTATGGTCGATGGGCATTCCAATGGATAAAAATGCTTCCAGCAATCTACTAGGTTGACTATGCTCGAAGGGCATTCAATTGGACCAAAATGCTTTCTCAAGAAATATAAGTGGGAATTCCTATAGCATGGAAAGTTAATTTGGAAAGAGCCAGCGAGGTTTCCACAAGACAGACAAAATACAACACATGTTCAATGCGTATATGCGCCATACATGTACTACTTATGACTAAACACACTGGGACGCAGTTCATTTTCTCTATTTCAAAATTTTCAGGATAGTAATTTGTAAAATGAGTGCCGGAGTTAGGGTTTCCCACTTCAGTTTGTGATAACCCGAGGGCTTTCAACCTATAATTGTTGTGGCATCCATCATTGTACCCCAAATGATTTCATTCGTGTTATTAATGTGACTTAGAGGTTCTAATCGACTAAATGGGCGAAAGGATCGTTTATTAAATATAATTGAAGTGAATTTGTTTGATGCAAATATTCATACCAATTGAAATTTATTGTTGCAGCCGGAGGACATGGGACCCGTGTAGTCATCGTTGGCTATATCGTCGCATAAACATCCCTGAAAAAGAAGAAACACCAGTAGCAAGATCGAGAGGTCGAATCCCATTGCGCCCGACTGGATGTCCACAATTTTGTCACTTTTGCCCTGCAAAGTTCGTTAGAAGGCCATTGCTCCAGATGATGCACTGTCGTGTCTAATCGGAACCAGACAGCAACGATTTGGGGGCTCTCCTTGTTTGACCAACCTCCCCTTTTCTATAATTATTTTATAATGAATATTTGCTCTTCAACTTAAGAAGGGATCTATTTGTGGTAGAATGCAAATTCATGTAAGGGGAAAGCAACTTCTTTTATTTATCTGTTAAATAAATTGAAAGTTAAGAATAATTAAATTACTTATAAATAATATTTGCTCTTCAACTTAAGAAGGGATCTATTTGTGGTAGAATGCAAATTCATGTAAGGGGAAAGCAACTTCTTTTATTTATCTGTTAAATAAATTGAAAGTTAAGAATAATTAAATTACTTATAAATAATAAAAATAAAGTGATATTGTCTCTAATTTCTCTTCAATTGTTTTGTGTGCTTGTGATTGCTCTTATACTCTTTCTTTTATTTTGTGGATAAATTGTTATGATGGCTTATCTAATTTGATTTGCCAACACTAAGCCCCTCCTTTGTCCTTCCCAAGTCCAATGGTTGTGTGTTAACTTTTTCTCCTCTTTGCATCCCATTTGGTGTTTGCCCTGAGTTCATCTCCCCTCTCCTTGAATTGTGCACCAATTCCCTTCCTCCCCAAACAACTTTTACTTAGTGATTGGTATTCTAATTTGGCAGTGCACCTTTCACATGTCTTCATTAATCTTTTGTCTTTCAACTTCCTCAAGTGTGGGTTGAGCTTTGCCCCTACCCCATGTTTCATTCCCCTTGTTGACTTCTTTACTGAAATTGAGAGCATTGTTTGTACTCTTCCTTCTAAGGTGGAAGTTCGAAAAGATTGTGTATTTTCTCTTAGGCGTGCAAAATCTTCTAGGCGCAATATTCTTAATATTGAATTTTTCGCCACATAAAGATCTCTTGAACAATGATGACTTAACCATCTCCAAAGTAGATAAAGGCAATGCCACAATCATTATGAATAGGCAAGACTATATATCCAAGATGAATGACCTTCCCATAGGTACCAATAGTTGTAGAATTGTTGTGTGCAACCATTTCTCTAAGATCGTCAAAAAAGTAATGGCGGCAATAAATTTCTCTTTGCTTAAAGAGGCCTCTAAGAGACACCTTATATCCTCTACGGAGGTCACCCCACCCCCTACATTAATTAAGGGGTTCCCAAAATAAAGCCAACACCTTGTTGAGACCCGTAGTTAACACCATTGGCTCACCCACTTTTCGATTAACTTCCTTCCTTGTAAAGTCCATTGTGACCCTTGTGGGTAAAGTTCACTCCTTTATCAAGGATTTTACCCATTTTGTGTATTTCATCAAAGGAGATAAATTGGAAAGTGGTGACATTTTGGTCAGCTTTGATGTGGTCTCCCTCTTTTCCAAGGTTCTCAAACCTAACTCTATTGAGATCATCGAGTACAAATTTAGTGTCAAGTTTGCCTCCTTGGTGGAGTTATGCTTGAGATCCACTTTCTTTCCCTTTGAAGGTGCTATCTATGAATAGGTTGATAGTGTGTCCACGGGCTCCCCTCTATCCCATGTCATCTTCAATATTTACATAGAGCACTTTGAGGAGATGACCTTGCATTATTTTTCCTCTTAAATCTAAGTGGTGGAAATGTTATGTTGAGGACACTAATGTATGTTTGCCACTTGGTCTATACAATTTGGAAGAATTTTATGTTCACCTTAATCGTTTGTTTATGTGCATGTCCTTCACCAAGGAGCTTAAGTCGGATAATTATCTACCTTTTCTCAATGTCTTACTCCTCAAGAAAGTTAATGGCTCTTTAGAATGTGTATTCTATAATGTCACCCACATTGATCTTTATCTTCATTTTTCTTCTCATCGCCACTTGAGGCAAAAATTTTGAATTCTCAAGATCCTAGCTCTAGAGCATTTCATATTTATGATGAAGAGAATATTAACCAAGAGTTGTCTCATCTTTTTCAAGTATTTAGGCTTAATGGGTATTTCAACAAGCAAATCTCTAGAGCCTTTCAATAAGCCACGTCCTTTCATTTTATCACCAATCCTGCTTCTTCCCAAACTTTGATTTCTCCTACTAATATCCTCCATTTTTTTGAAGGCATGTCTCACACATTAATAAAATTTAGCTCATTTTTTGACACTAATTATTTGATTTTTCGATGAGAAATGGTTGAATGTATGACAATTGTTATCGTCGTAATTTTTTTGTCAAATGGCCAACGACCAAGTTTGTCGTCATCATTGTGATGAATTTTTTGTCGTAAAAGAAGGCAAACATTGTCAAAAGTTGTCATTGGAATCCATAATTGATCATTAGAATTACAACGAACAATTCATTGAAAAAAATAAAAAAGGTCAAGATCTGTCGTCAAAATTTGTGTTTGTGATGCTAGCAAAAAAAAATTTTGACGAGGAAGCTATATAAGTGACACAATTCTTGTCGTTGTTGTCTTGGGTGTTCATCAGAATTGTGATAAAAACTAATAGTCAACAAAACTAAGTTTTAACAAGGTTGCTATATATGCAACAGGGTCAACATTGAAATGTTCAAATAGATGTCAAATTACGACACCAATTATTTGTTTTTGAAAAAAAAACTATTTTTACTGATGTTATTTTGCACTGTTAGTTTGTTTAAGTATATATATAGTGTATGTATATATTTATGTACACACATTACCAATAAATACACACATTACCATCCATATAAATTTTGATACTTATATCCTTTTAATTTTGAAAAATAGAAGTAACACAACACAAAGGTTAGATAACGGAAGGCACAAAACTTTGTTAGATTACAAAATCAGCTATCAAATATGTAAATAGTGTTGGAAATATAAGAGGAGTAACTAAGAGGGGAGGGGTGAATTAGTCACCACAAAAACAGTTCCAAATTCCTTAGATGTCAAAACAAACTTATTAACTCAAATCCTTGCATCGCTTAATTAGAACTAGATATTCACTGTAACTCGGTTAACAAATCAATCTTGAGATATTAATGTGTATTAACCTTTAGTAACTTAGTTGTAGAAAGATAAAGCAATAAGAAAATAACATGAACACATGAGACACCAAGATTTAATGTGGAAACCCAATTTGGGAAAACCACCAATGCAACTAGTTACAACTTTTCACTCTTTTGAAGTGAGCCCTATTAGGAATCAACCCTATTAAAGGTTACAAAACACATTGTAAGGTATGACCCTATTAAAGGATTTAAATCACCCTGTTAGGAGTGGCCTTGTTAGAGGTCTTAAGACACTTCAATCTAGAAGTGCCACCTTGTTAGAGGATTTACAAAAATGACTATTAAGTCAACTGTGTTAAGAGATTTCTTCAAAGCTACAATTGTTAGAGAGTAACAATGATTGACCTAATTAATGGAGCAACTGATGTGTAGATTTAGATTGTTATTCTAGCTTATCCTCTGGACCCTCCTTGATCAAAATATTATTTGTTGCTCTTTGGATGTTCTTCCCTTAATTAGATATCCTTCTTTATTCACATCTTATCTTCTTCCACAACTTCCATATTTCAATCCACAACTTGACCTTTCATATATATGAAACTCAATGTCAAGTTGGCTTGAATACCTTTACAAAAAAGCAATTAACATCCACTAAGTTGGCTCACATAAACAAAATAATAAACAAAACTATTCTATTGTAGGTCAACTAAAGCTGAAACTGGGTCACTTGGTTACCACTGAGTTCCTTGGTAACTTACATTGAACCCCTTTTGTAACCAGCCTAACTCGATTAACACTTGAATCCTTCAATGACCAACCTAGCTTAGTTTGCACTTGATTGTTGAACTTGGCTTCTTCTAAACTTTTGCTCAGCAGATACTAAAGTCTTTTGAGCTTGGTTACTACTGGTAGTGCTCCGTTAGAGTGTAACATTTGTGTAACATCAATGACAATATACAATTGAATAATTGTTTTCACCAAATAGATGTATTCATTTCTATATCTTACCATCTATTATGCAACTGATAGACTATTATCCACTAAATGATATGGCATTCCTAATAGCTCAATGTACTATTTTATTTTTCTATCTCTGATCGTTCAATGCTTACTAATATATTATGTTCACTTTTGTTTTTGTCTATGCTCTCAAATTTTTGTTTCTAACTAGTGTAATCACTTTTCAATCTTTTGAATCATTTATGTGTTCTAATTGAGTAATTTAAACCATATTCAATTCTACATACCAACAAGAGAAAGAGAGATCTTATAGAGGAGGCAATATATATTCAATAACATATAAGCTAGATACATGTGTACTATTCTATTACAATTATATGAGGCAACAAGAAGATATTGTAATACACTTATACAAGAAATTCGAAGGATATAATTGAATCATTGAGAAAGAATGCGGCCAATTATAGTGTTAAGTGAAAGAGAAAGAAATACAACCATTTAAAAAATGCTAGGTGAGGGAGAAACAAATACAATCAATTAAATACAAAATAAACTTTAAATATTAATGCTCAATGCATATTGAATCTCTTTAAAATGAATTATGTTTTCGGCCTTGTTACAAGTCTTAAGACACTTCAATCTAGAAATGCCACCTTGTTAGAGGATTTACAAAAATGACTATTAAGTCAATTGTGTTAAGAGATTTCTTCAAAGCTACAATTGTTAGAGAGTAACAATGATTGACCTAATTAATGGAGCAACTGATGTACAGATTCAGATCATTATTCTGGCTTATCCTCTGGATCCTCCTTGATCAAAATATTCTTTGTAGCTCTTTGGATGTTCTTCCCTTAATTAGATATCCTTCTTTATTCGTAGCTTATCTTCTTTCACAACTTCCATATTTCAATACACAACTTGATCTTTCATATATATGAAACCCAATGTCAAGTTGGCTTGAATACCTTTACAAAAAAGCAATTAACATCCACTAAGTTGTCTTACATAAACAAAATATTAAAATAAAGTATTATGTTATAGGTCGACTAAAACTACAACTAGGTCACTTGGTTACCACTGAGTTCCTTGGTAACCAACCCGACTCGGCTTGCATTGAACCCCTTTTGTAACTAGCCTAACTCGATTGACACTTAAATCCTTCAATGAACGACCTAGCTCAGTTTGCACTTGATTACTGAACTTGGCTTCTTCTGAACTTTTGTTGAGCTGATACTAGAATCTTTTGAGCTTGGTTACTACTGGTAGTGTGCGGTTAGAGTGTAACATTTGTGTAACATTAATGAAAATACACAATTGAATAATTATTTTCACCAAATAGACGTATACATTTCTCTATCTTACCACATATTACGAAATTGATAGACTATTATCCACCAAATGATATGGCATTCCTAATAGCTCAATGTACTATTTTATTTTTCTATCTCTAATCGTTCAGCGCTTACTAATATATTATGTTCACTTTTTCTTTTGTCTATACTCTCAAATTTTTGTTTCTAACTAGTGTAATCACTTTTCAATTTTTTGAATCATGTATGCGCTCTAATTGAGTAGTTTAAACCATATTCAATTCTACATACTAACAAGAGAAAGAGGGATCTTATAGAGGAGGCAATATTTGTTCACTAACATATAAGTTAGATACATGTGTACTATTTTATTACAATTATATGAGGCAACAAGAAGATATAGTAATACACTCATACAAGAAATTTGAAGGATATTATTGAATCACTGAGAAAGAATGCGGCCAATTATAGCGTTAAGTGAAAGAGAAAGAAATACAACCATTTGAAAAACGCTAGGTGAGGGAGAAACAAATACAATCAATTAAATACAAAATAAACTTTAAATTTTAATGCTCAATGCATATCAAATCTCTTCAAATGAATTATGTTTTCAAATTTATTAAAATTTCAAGCTTGCCAAGAACAAAATTGTGATTCTCCAAGTTTATTTCAAGTTTTAATTAGTGGGGGATTATTGTTGTGCATGGTGTCTTGTCTATTTTATTTATTTTTTTGACATAAATCAGCAACACCTGTATGCATCTCCTTTGGAGAATACCATAGTTTCCCAGTTGTTTTTAGTTGTAGGTGTAACATGGAAACATGAAGCATAAAGTTTAGTCTAGGAGCCATAGAGATATATGTGCCCTTTAATGGATTTTTTTTTTTCATACGAGTCTTGCTCATTTCTACCGAATGGAGATGGATTGAACTATACTGATGGTTTATTGTGGTGCCCAAATTTTCAAGGGGTACCACCCACCACTACGTAGGCAAGTGATTCCTTTTATACGTCTGGTCTATGGAAAGCTCTACCTTTGTATTAGTTGTTCCTAATACACAAGCCCACAAGCCAATCCATGAAGCATGTGGGTAAGCAACACAATGGTGGTGTTGGTGTGTGGAACAACTCTAAGGCCACCAAACTCTACACGTGGGTAAGATAGAGGTATTGGGACTCACTTAGAATGAATAGTGGGAAACTTCAATTCAAAGTTTGCATAGATGCATCACATCTAACAAGAGCATAACAACAAACTACCAACATTGAGATCATCCTAGGTTGATTCGACATTGTTAACTACTAAGGGAAGGTTAATATCTCCAATAGTTTCATTAAATTTTAGGGCATTTACTTCTCTATTCATGTTGGGATGAAGATCTGAATCTTTTTTTTTTTCTATACAATCTTATTCCCCATTTTTCTGTAGGTTTATATTATTTTACATTTTTTGAGTTAAAACAGATGCACTTAGATAGAAATTGGAACACAAAACATATAATCATGCATCTTGGTTCTTGTATCTCTAAATTTTTGGTTATCTGACTTTTCTATAGTTATATTGAGTACATGCTTAACTACAATTGCTTTCATATGAACTAAACATTGGGAAATAGTGACAATTTATTTGTACCTTGGAAGATTTCAATGATGCACGTACTCAACAAAGTAATTGGCGTTGCCCAATGGAGAAGCACTTCCCGTCTTATGTTACATAGCTATAAATCCCACCATTTGATACAAATGTCTCCTTAGTGTGGCATTTTTGAAGGATATCCCATATTGTTGAATCATAATTGTTACTGAAGGGATCCAAGTTTTCTCTACAAAAAAGACAAGCTAACATGTTTATTTTATGCAAGTAGACATGTGTCCAATCAAAAACATAAAAAGTCTCAAAAATAGGCTTCATTGTGATTTCTACTACAATTTGAATAATCTCAAAGAAGTAATTTCCTTATAGAAAAATATATTAAAAGAAATTGAAATTAAGATTTCACCAAAAATGCAAAATATAATGTCATTTGAAATTAGTTGCATTTATCAAGTATCAAACCACCATAATGTTCTTTCAAACACAAATGGAGTTTGGGGGACAATAGTTAGCTGAGAGCAGAGTTCTTTGAGAGAAACCTTTGCAATGTCCATATTATCAATTAATATTTTTTTGTTAGGCAAAATAAGACATTGAGGATGTTGGATTTTTCAACACTTGTTCTTCTAGCTATTCCAACCTTTCATAAATGAAAAGAATCAAAATCGTATGCTAAAATATGACTAAGAATGTCTACACTTCCTATAGTTTCCCTTTCCTCTCAAAACATGGTTATTGAACTCAATGGTACAATAGAATATAAAATGTAAAACTTTGAGAAACTTGCTTGCTTTTGCGTATACTAAATGATATTGCTTGTAGAGTTGATGGTAAAAATAACATATATCTCAATTTAACCTTGTTGAATTCAATATGTCCTTCATTTGGCCAACTTGGATCAACATATAAGTTCCCCTCCATTTCTTCAAGACAAACTTCCATGCACTAAGTTAAAGAAAGAGATTAAATAACATACTTAAAAGTGAAGTAAGTTGTATACTTTTGAAACAGTGGAAAATATAAAGTTTCCAACTCTTTACCTATTGTGTTCTCTTGATTGAAATCATTTCCTTTTTAGTTTATGTAAAACTTGTAAGGAGACCATTCAATAGTGAAATAATTGGAATCACATATGATAGAGCTAATCCTACATAAAGTTTCAATCTAATCTATGATGATTAACCAAGAATACATCATGCAAAAACCCATCAACAAGTAGGAAGTATTGTCATGAATGATAAGATTATGAATTTTAGAAACAAAATCACTATCAATAGAAACAAAAACTTGATAAGACATAAAACATTCTAGGCCTATTGTGCCAGAATTAAAAGGTGATATTTTGTAGTGACCAATAACAACCATGATTCTAATGAATGCTAAATGTTGCCAACAACTGAAGTTACATACATGATCATTTATAAGTTTCCAATTTAAATTAGTTCGCTTATTCATTTACTTGTATGAAAGCATAAATTCTTTAGGAGCTCTTTAGTTACGCAATTACATTCAATAAATATTGTTTGACTCTTCAATGTAAGTTACTCAAGCACATGATTTATATTATATTCAACCTATTTTATTAAGTCATCTTATAAACATGATCAAATTTAGAAGACAAGTGCACTAGTCACTAAAAATGTAATTATATTAGACCTAGAGACGTATAGAGAGCCAAACACTTGTTGCAAGTTCTAAGTAAGAAGCTTGTTGATTCAACATAACATGCTTATGATTTGTAGAGGTAAAAATTTGTTACACACAAAATAAAAGTGTCATGTTGAAGCTTGCCATATCTTTATTTGAACATAGAAAGCAAGTCAATACATGAACTACTAATAATAGCAAACTTTGTTGTACCCATAGTAAGTTCAACACATTGTAGGGATGTCTCTAGGTGTCGAAGATGATGTAGATAATGAAACTTGAGAATTCTTCAACAACCATTCAACCTTCTCAAAAATTAGAAGCAAAATTTGTGCAAGGTTGGAGTTCTAAGTTATCTTTTTTGTAAGAGTGACCTATCTCATTTAATATAGTTAAAAAATAGAAAATAAGTGTAATTCTAAACAAATTTGAGTGAAGTCTATCCAAATTATTATTTGTTCATGAGAATATTTCAAAAAGTGGTTATAAGGTAGTTATAGAATGCAAACCTATATACATGGATTTTGGTGTTGTAAGGGGCATTCTTCTCTCAAAAATTTTGATTGATTGTGTTGTAAATTTTTCCCCCACTAGTTTTCCCATCCATTCATTCATTTAGGATTCAAGAGTGAATGTATATTTTGTCTCTTGTTGTGCCCTTGTGATCTATGTCTCCACAATGATCTTTTTCAGTGAAGAAGGAAGAAAAGGAAAAGGAAAAGGAAAAGGAAAAGAAAAAGGAAAAGGAAGGGTCTTATATACATTGTGTACTACAAGAGGCTTACATACAACCATTTCATTGGTCAACAGGAGTAGCAGGAAAGTAATTAAGTCAGTGGTAGTGGTAGTAGTAGTAGTAGTATTAACTATACCATACTATATCGTATAGATGCAAACTATACTATGATCATAAATAATAACTAGGCCTAGACTTGTTCATACCCATTATATGATTGTGCAACAGACAATCCAAATAATCCTTTATCAATCTTAGCTACAAAACTCCTTTCTATTCCCCCATGACCCGATTGTGCACTCACTTAATTTCTACCATTACTAACAAAACACATATTCACAGATGCAACATAGTTAGGCTTTTGAGATACTTGGAAAATATCCTAGTTTGCATAAATCTTGGTGCTCGCAACAACTTTTCTACTGTGATGATCAATTTCCATGGACACACTTTCAAAACAAACTACTCTGCAATGGTAAGCAAATTTAACAAATCAAGATTTAAAAGAAATAGTACTCATTTGAATTTTGTTAAAAAAATTCCATATCCAATGGGCGATATGAATGAGATATAAAGATCCAAATAATGATAGGTAAAATTTTAGAAAGGAAAATTCATGGACATAACATCGTTTATACATTCTATTGCTTGCATGTTGACTAATGAAGCAACCAAGTACATCTCCACTTCAACACGAGACTTGAAATTGAAAAAAGAAAATGCAAAGATCTCAATCATTCGGGAACATAGGCCAACTAACAAAGTAAAGGGATAACAATAATCTTCTATTTGGTTATGTTACACGGCTATGTAGTCATATTACAAATATGGTGCAAAAGCACCTAAGAACCAAGAGGAAAACTTGTATACATTAAGTTATGATAAATATTTTTCTTTACCATATATCATCTTTAGTTTTAATAATAAATGAAGATGCATATCTGCCGCATATATCATAACTCTTACAACAAATGTCACTATCCAACTTTTGACACTAGTTTGTTGAAGAGGAAGATCAACAAATGAAGAAATGGATGCAAATTATTAACTTGTAAGATAAGGAAAATATAAGGTGTATCAACATGCAAATAATGTATCGATATTGAAAAGTACAACCTTTATTTGCCATTACAATTCTTACCATCAACATCCATGATAAGATCCAGTGCAAAGCATTTCACAAAGAACTAAGTGTTATGTTTCATTGCCTGCCCATTAAAGTGTGTTTAGTAAAGCAAGGCCAATTTGATTTGTAGGATAGGTACATTGATATGCTTATCCACCTATGTCATGATCCATTCCATACAATGAATATAAAATATAAATGCATGCAAAGTTTCTATAAATGAAGAATTAAGGCAATAAGCAAAACCCTATAGGTTATCTACAATTCAACTTCAATTGTCTCTATATCAAAGGCATGCCTGATAATATCAAACATGCCTTTGGTATAGACAATCATTGCCCCTTCATGAATGACTCAAATACTTCTAATTAAATTAGCAAAGACACATTATGAAATTTTATGTTTCCTAGTTGTTTTTATTAGAAGTCTTCAAGACGTTGTACATAATCTCTAAAATGATCACAAAATGATTAGCTCCAACTGCCCAAAGTAAATGAATTTTAGGAATTGGGCAAGTGTTGATTGGTTTCAAGTTTGAGCTTCACTTGGTTTTGATAATACTTTAATATTCTCTACTTAACAAGGCCAACCACATAAAGGCGGAAGATAATTTTCCCCCTCCCCCCAACGTCACTCTAAATTTCCCATTAACATCTAATTACATTCATTCACCCTTTCATGAAATATAACATTCATCATTGTAATCACATAAACATTCATTAACACATAAAATTCATTAATACACAAGATTAATCAATAATTCAATAACACATCATTCATCAAAATTTAGTAGCACAAAATTACATTCATTAAGACAATGTTCTTTTATTATTAGGCAAGGTTTATAGTTACAATCATTTATATTTTCATTTTTTCTTCAATTTTTAAAGGTAATGGCTAAGTGGAGCATCAATTTCTCCAGCATTCCCCTCTTCTTCTATTTGTGATCTCAACATATGCTTCTTCCTCATGTGTTGATGAGTATGAAGTTGTTGCGCCAAAGAGGGGTCTGCTGTAAAAACAAATAAATGGGTTAAATTTACAACATTATTTTTATTAATGTTACAAGTATTTCATTAATTAAAAGAACATAACATGGATTTTTCTTTACCTGATAGTGCCACATCATCTACAATAACAACTCTAATCTTAACATGTTGAACACTCAAATCATGCTACATTCGTTCACCGTGACATTTTGCTTGCTCTAAAATATACACAAAAAGGTTACACCAATTGCAATTTAAGATGTTAAATTGTATTAAGAATTAAATAATTAATTTTCAAAAGAAAATGAATACATCCATCACTGTGATGCACATCAGGGCCTTTGTCATGTGCAGGTTTTGTGTCAGGATTAGAAGGTTGCAATGAAATGTCATGTACATTGTTATCATCATTTGCTTTATAAAACAAAAATAGTCAATTTATTTTTGAGATTAACATCAACATATTATTTCTCAAGCATTCAATTCAAAATATTTTTCATTTGGCCTATTTACCTGTGTGTGAACTGATGCACCAGAATGTTCAGTTTGGCCATAAGAATCTTGGTATATGTGTGCAACCATGACTTTAGAGCCTTGCTTGAAGGCAAGTTTTTTGTCTTCTTCTGCGGGTGCAACATCAAAGTTTGAGCCCTATTTTTTTTGGCTTAATATCATCAATTTTGTATGTATTGTTTGATTAAACAACTCTTTTTGCAGTTTTATGTAAAAAAAATTATTTAAAATTTTATTTATTGCTACTTACAACTCATGTGTGAAGTTTCATATAACCACTAGAGACGAATTGTGTGTTGTCCATGCTTTTCTTGACTAGCCTTTGTAGCCTTTGATGTGTCATGTAGTCTATGAAAAGTTTGAAATATGTTAGATTATGCATAATTATAAAGATCACTAATTAGTGCATATTTACATTCTACTTAATACTATCACATATATTATTTTTCCATCTTTTGGTTCAATTCACCTAGATCCATTTGTGTTATCTTATTTGCATCTACAATGATTTCATTTAATCCCCTCTTTGGACTTGAAGGAGGATGCTCGTACTTTGGGTTGGTCTTCAGATCCCTTTCGTATAGATCCCTCACATACTTTAGATATTGGAAAGCTTTTTGAAGAGTTTCAACACTATCAAAAATGTTATTTACAAAGAGCTCCTCTAAAGATTTTATGAGTTGATTTTGTAAGTTGCCATCTTGATCATTCCACCTTTTAAGAAAAAAAAATTGTTACATAAAAAAATTAACTTAAGCTACATACCTTGAATATAGTACAATAAATAGATGAAAGGAAAAATATCTAGCAATGATATAAAGCTACATACGTTGTACGTATGGCAGGCTTGAATAGCTTCAATGTCATTTCATAACGACTTTCATTAAAAAACACCATTTCTTGCAAAAACATCATGGAATCATTAGTCCAAAATTATTTATGAATAAATAATAAAAATAAAGTAAAAATATGGAAAAAAAAATGGCAAAAAAAGTAGAGAAAGCGAAAAAAGCAACCTATTGCGAAAATAACTTTTGAGCAATTCGCAAACCTTCCTACAGTAGAGGCAAAGTAATTTAAAATGGTCGCATAAATAATGCATTATTACCAGCAAAGAAACTGAGAGTAAGGCAGGCACACCCTTGCATTCCAATCAATAACAAATTCCAAGCACTTGTAGATAGTGATCAGAAGGAAAACTCTTTTCGAGATATGGTTAAAAGACACAAAGCTCAGATAGCTAAAGAAACATTCAAGTCCAAAACCAGGCCTCTCCTTCAACCTAAGGAATATCATCTTAACCTAGTCAAACACCAACTTGAAGCATCTGCAAAGTCCTAGGAGAATCAACAAAAATGCAGAACACCCAAAAAAGAAATGGGATTCAAAACCCTAATTTGGTATCATTTAGAACACAATACAAGCATTCACAAGTCTCAAAATAGTACAAAAGAACAAGAATGGAAGACCATGGTAAACAAAAAGAAGCAGAGATGAAGCAATATATACCATAATTCAAAACAATACAAAGGGAGCGAAGATATAAACTAGCAGCTCAAAAATCAAGAGATATTTTTCAATAAAACTAAATACCCTAGTAGAGTAAATCAAAAATCTCCATTGAAGCAAAGCCAAGACTATAAGCATGTAAATTGGCCCTTCCAGATAGCCGAACCCAACAATATATCTCTAGGTTACTCATTGCCACAAACATGGGCTCCTATTGATATTAAGGAAGCATATGATTTTAGACCAAAAAAACCAACATCTATTCAGGGGGGATTCAAAGAATGGTCCTTATTAGTTTACATTTCACCTCATTGGAAGTTGCATAATATATCAAGCAAACTGAGTGATGGAAGAAACCCTAAGCAAAGCAACTCTATAGAAAAAGACCATACCGATATTATAATCATCAAAAATATATACAACGAAGCAAAATGGAAGGAATGCGTAGAAAAAAGGTATTTATGCATATTGGAATGGTCCAGACAAATAAAAAGCTAATCTGGAAAGGTATCTAGCAAAAATCACTCAAGCAAAGGTAAGTGACATAAAATCCCACACTAAGCATTATTGATTTTTGCAATATCTGGAGATAGAATCTAGAAATGAATTTTAGAATTATCAAATTGTTATTACAAAGGGCATCATATAGATTTCATAGCATGGAAGCCAAATTTCGATGAAAATGATAATAATCATAAATAGGCAATCAAATGGATGGAATGTGCAAACATAACATTAGAATTAAATGAAAACCACATTATAAAAATAATAGGTCAATCTTTGGGAACATTAATAGGTTTTGAATCAAATAAAAACAAAACAGGAAAAATCAATAATATTATAGGAACTGACTTTAATAAAACTTAAAGAAATTACTAAGGGCAGACAAGAAAAAGGATGAAAGACTTGAGAAAATCAGGGCAAAAAGAATAACAGAGAAGGATAAAAATAAAGATGTAAAGAAAGCAAAAATAAAGCAAGAGACACAAATGGAGGACTCAAAAAGGAAAAAAAAGGTAGAGTACGGATGGATGACAAACATAGACTATCAAAATTTACTAGAGAAATACAAGAAATGTCAGGACTGCAAAACAGAGATGGATTCAATAGATGAGATAGAGAACAATGTAAAAAAAATAAAAATGCTCACTCGTGAGTTCTTTCTATTATAGAATGATCTGGAAGACCAGTGCATCATAATAGAAGCTAATCACACAATACACAAGAGTAAGGGAATTTGGAGATAGATGTCGAGGAAGAAAAATCAAACAAAAACAATATACAAGTAGAGGAAGAAATTTGTAACAACTAGTCAGAAAAAGGGATTCATAGTGAATTTGAACTAGAGCCAAAAAAAAAATCAAGAACAAGATCAAACAATGAAGAAGAAAGAACAAAGCCCAATTATCCCACCAGCAGAATCAACACAATGGAGTAATATAACATTTAGGAAAAAAGAGACACCAAGTGACAGAAAGGATATGTTCAATCAGGATAAACAAGAATTAAGGAAGGAGATTGAAATATGAAAAGTGGGATCAGGAATAGTACAAACATAAAAGCAAATAAGCATGCAAAAAGAAGAACATGAAAATCAAGTAGAGAAAATAGGGGAAGATCATGGACCTTTGGTGGAAAGCACCACTAGGAAGAATGAAACAAGAGAAAAAAGACTAGAGGAAGAAGGGCAGAATCTAGAAGCATAAGAGGACCAAATAAATAACCAACTTATCAAAGAAATTTTAACAAAGGATAAACAGTTAATAGAAGAATCTGAAATTGTCGAAAGAGTAATCAACCAAGCAAATATGGAAAACTTGGGTATAGCAATGAATCCAGAAGGCATAAAGACACCCATTTGTGGAAAACAAAAATAGAAAAGAGGACGAAAATCATTGAAAGAGTTAAGGGAAGCAGTAGGGTAGGTAAAGGAACAAACTAAAATAAGAGAAACCCTATAAAGAGGGAAGGGGAAGAACCTTCCCAAGGAACAATGAAAATCACTACATGGAATGCTAGGGGCCTAAATGCCCCTAGCAAAAAATGCTTATTGAAGCATAACCTAACAATATTTAATACTGAGATCTATTAATTCAAGAAACTTAACTAAGCAAAGAAGAAGGTCTCAGATTAGGACAAAAACTAGAAATTTGGAAATTAGAATTTAAACCATCTCAGGGAGTCCCAGGAGGATTGGTCATTATTTGGAACAACCAAAAAGTTAATATAGAAGACATTATTGCACACTTAAACTGGATGGGAAGTAGAGTTTCCAGTACTAAGACAAACTTACAGATGATAGTACTTAATGTCTACGGACCCATACAAATAGTAGAAAAATTAATAGTCTAGAGCAAGATTAATACATACCTCAGCACATTACAGGAAGAGAACATCATTATTGGGGGCGACTTCAATGCAAGTTTAAACAGAGATGAAAAATATGGTGGGGTCAAAATAATGTCTAGAGCTACAAAAGATTTCAAAGAATGGATAGATAGAAACTCTCTCATTGACATTTCCAACATCTAATGGACTGTACACTTGGAATAACTAAATAAAATACTTTAGGTACATAGCAGAAAGATTGAACATATTTTTCTTTAAAGGAGATTAAGCAACTTGAACAAAGAGATCAAGGTAGAAATTTTACCAATGGTAGGATCAGACCATTTTCCACTAAAAATTGAAATCAAAGAACAAACTAAACCTAGTAGAAACCCTTTCAAATGTGAAAAGATGTGGTTCATGGATAAAAACTTCATGAATAAAATAAAAAACTGTTGGCAAGAAGAATAATTTCAGGGATCTAAAATGTTCTACTTTCTATCCAAACTTAAGAGCTTAAAAGAAAAGATAATTAAATGGAATAAAAAACAATTCAAAAATACATTTAAAGAAAAGTTAAATATAGAAGAGAAAACGGAAAAACTAAATAAAGAAGTCATTAAAAATGAAATGAATAATGAAACTTACCAACTAGAAAAAGAATACTTAATAAAACAAGAAGAAATATTGGCCAAAGAAGAAGTGTATTGGAAGCAAAATCCCAAAGAAAAATGGTTGGAAAAAGGAGACCATAACACAAAATACTTTCACAATAGCACCTTACACCACAGGGACTCTAATAACATACCAAAAATAAAAAACAAGCAAGGAGTACTTACTGATAATCTAGACAATACAGCAAAAACATTTGCAGAATACTTTAAAGATATTCTCAATAATTATGAAACATATAATAAATTAAAACAAGAAGAAATGTTGAAAACTATACCCAAGATTATCACACCTGATGATAAAAAAATTCTCAAGAAACCATTCACACTACAAGAAATCAAAATGGCTCTCTTTAATATCAATCCAGACAAATCTCCTGGACCTGATGGATTTCAAGCTTTCTTCTTTCAACAATGTTGGGAGATAATAGGAGAAGACTTATGTAAAGCACTGGAAACATCCAGGAATGGAGGAACACTTCTAGCAGAAATTAATCACACCTTTTTGACTCTCATACCCAAGAAAAATAAGAGTTAAGAACCAGGAGACTATAGACCTATAGCTCTTTGTAACACTATAAACAAGGTATTCTCCAAAACCTTAGCTAATCGCCTCAAAAAATTTCTCCCTAAGTTAATATTAGAAGAACAAACAGGTTTTGTACTTGGGAGATCTATCCTAGATGACATCTCAATCATTCAAGAAACAATCCATTCAGCAATAAAAAATAACCAATCATGTATGTTACTAAAATTAGATATACAAAAAGCCTACGATAAAGTCGATTGGAGATTCTTATGTAAATCTCTAGAAGCTTTTAGATTTTCAAAAAAATGGACAAATATCATCTTTCAATGTATCTCCACCCCTAAAATATCAATCCTCGTCAATGGGACCCCAGAAGGATTCTTTAGTATATCAAGGGGATCAGACAAGGTGACCCTATTTCACCTTACCTATTTATCATTATGGCTGAATCCTTTGGAAGAGTGATCAAAGTAGTGCAAGTTCAAAACAAAATCTTAGGTGTAAAAGTCACCAAAAATGTGGAAAATACCACTCACCAACAATTTACTAATGATGCAATTCTAGCTGGAGTAAGTACTAAGAAAGAAACAAATCACTTCAAAAATATACTCAACAACTACACTAAAGCTTTTGGTCAAAAAATCAAAGCAAAAAAATCAATTTTTTTTTTCTTAATACAATAGTGGATAGAGAAGATTATATCTACAATAGACTAGGATTCAAAAAGGGTACATTCCCCTTTAAGTATCTAGGAATGTATCTAGAAAAAGGAAACCAAAAAAACCAAGACTAGGAACAAATTTTGGAAAGAATAGACAAACAAACAAAAACATGGAAAGGAAAATGGCTAACCAAGGTAGGAAAAGCTACAAAAATCAAAGTAATATTATCAACTTTACCCATCTATCAACTCTCATGTCTACAACTACTTAAGAACATAAATCAAAATATTGAAAAGAAGTTTAGAGACTTCTTTTGGAATGGCTTAGAGGACAAAAAGAAAGAAGCACTAATCAAATGGGAGAAAATATGTAGACCTAGAGAAGCAGGAGGTCTAGGAATCAAAAATCTAGAATGGCAGAACAAAGCTTTAGGAGCAAAACAAGTTTGGAGAATGCATCAAGAAAGAGATAGTAAATGGGATAGAATTCTATACAACAAATAACTAGATATAAATGAAAGCACTTTATTATTTAGAGCAAGGAATCCCCTCTTAATGAAGTATCATCCCCTCATAACCAAATAGACAACCTGGAATATTGGGGAAGGAGATTAAGTGTTATTTTGGGAAGACTCCTAGAATGGATACCCCCCCATTGAAAAATCAAGTTTGAATCACAATGTCATTTGTCATTAAAAAAATAAATGGGGCTCCAAGGTTAAAGATTACATTAGAGCAACCAAAACCCCCGTAGAAACCTTCTATGAATGGAAATCCTTAACTAACTATGGCCTGAATTAGACAGACCAGGAGATCCTAGAAAACATTTTGAAAGATAGGCTGATCAAAGTTAAAAATAAGGAGGATAGGCATATATGGGCAACATCCAAAGACAAAAACTATAAAGGAAAAGGAGGATATAAAAAAATAACTAACTCATAGAGATGGGAAACTTTAAACATCCCAATGAACCTATGTTGGGACCTAGCAAGGCTTCCAAAAGCTGGTATCTTCCTTTGGGTAGCTATCCAAAAAAGAATCCTCACAGCAGACAGAATTATAAAAATGGCATTAGAAGGCCCATCAAGATGTATCTTATGCAAAGAAGAATCAGAAACTATAGAGCATCTCCTATATCAATGTAAATTTGTGAAGGAGTGCTAGATATGGCTCAAATCTAAGCTAAATTGGTCAGCCCTCCTACCAGAAAAATGGCAAGATCATATAATTGGATGGCCAAAACAAACAAGCAAGCAAATATATGGAAAACTCTGGAACATCACCCCAGTAATTCTAGTATGGGAGATATGGAAAGAGAGAAATAGATGGATCTTTCAAGACAAAGAGCTAAATATACTATCACTCTGCACTAAAATTAAAGCTAATATAGTGGAAGTTATAAATAGCGACTTAAGAAAAAAGATGATAGAAGAAGGCTCATTCACAAAATGGCATGCTGAAATCAAAAAACACTGGAAACCTCTAATCAATCCACCCCAAATATATATGAACAATAATAAAATGGCCAGAAAATAATGTAAATGGGAACCACCCCTAAAAGGTTGGAAGAAATTGAATTTCGATGGGGCCTCCAGAGGCAATCCTGGTAAGGCTAGAATAGGATGTATAGTTAAGGAAGAGATGGGGAACTGGATAGCTAAAAGAGCAAAACCTCTGGGAGTTGCATCAAATAACATGGAAGAATTAGAAGCAGTAGAAGAAGGATTAAAAATTTGTTTCAAACTAAGAATCAAGAAAATTATAATTGAAGGAGATTACAGATAATCCTAAACGCACTTAGGAAAGGAAAAACTCCAAATTTGATTATAAACTCTTGATTGGAAGCAACTTTAAAATTATTGGAAGAATTCAAAGAAGTTAGATTCTCCCATATATTTAGAGAAGGCAACTATGAAGCAGATTATCTAGCTAACATAGGTACAAATGGAGAACACATCTTTATTTTTAATCATTACTAGTGCATGTATTATCTGAAGACTCTCCAAATTATCCCCCTTGATAATTGGCTTTATGATTTCTCAAAGTGGTTCATATATTGGCTCATGATTCTACGATCACATAATATCAGCCTGCAGAAATAAAATATATCAAAATGATACTTTAATTATGACTTGAGAGGAAAATCACCATCATAATAACTTAGGAATGGCGTTACCTTGAGTAGTTCTAGATCCTTCCATCTAGATATTATTTAAAACCCTCCATTAATCCAATTTCCTCATTTTTAGCCCTCCTTTCTAGCAATAGGAATTGGTTAACTTCTGCATTATGGAAACTAATATTTGCCTATATCATACCTTTGAAAATAGAACAATGGCCTTTTGTGGCCTTATTAAGCCAAAAAGATGGGACCGGTTGTTTCAACCCATTGATGACATGAATAGAGTGGCTATTAGTAGGGTCCTAGGGGAAGGGGTTTTCAACTATGAATACTCATGGAAAACCAACCGTGATATAGTAGGGTTATGGATAGGTTGCCTAGCAAGGGTCAGAGTAGTAAAATGGGACATTATTAGATTGAGCCTCAACCTGTTCGACCCAAGTTGGTTGATAGGTTTGGAGGAAGTAGTATTCAACATTGATGACAAATTAAAAATTCCTTTGTTGGAGGCTTATATGGAGTACTAGTTAGGCAGCCCTGAACTAGCTAGAAGCCTAAAATGCCCTAGTTTGGTTATTTTAGACAACATCCTCTTTTATAGAGAATGACCAAGAATGGAGGTAAGTGTGCAATTTTTATTGCATTGGTGAGCTATCATAGAGGACCCTACAAGGGATTGACTCACAAATTACTTACAGGCCTTTGATACCTACATTCACTCGAAGGTAGATTTTTCTAACTTGGATGGAATTAAATTCTGCCTATTCAACTACAACAGGTCAAACAGGACCAGAAACACTTACAAAATTCCTCCCGGTTCAAGGGTGAGTAACCTTCAAGAAGCCACTAAAATTATCATGGTCTTCAAGAAATGGAACCAGGCAACTTAACTTGGTCTATGGGTGAAACCTATGTCTTTGCTTTGGTTTTTGCGTTTTCCCTCTTCCGTCAATACAACTTCGAAGCTGATATAATTGTAGTTAGTCTATAGTTTTTAAGGATTAGTTTGGTTGTTTTTTCCCTTAACAACATATATATTGTAAAAAGTCTCAGATATAACTAAGTTGTATTTCACCTTCGTGGTGTATATTATGTATAAAGATTAATAGATGCAATCGTGTTGCGCTTTACATAAGCATCTAGGATAGTTTTTTTGGGAATTAAGGCTGGATAGTTTGTATTGTATAAATCAAAAAATATTAATATGAAATCCATATTTATCTTATCTTGAATCATTTCCAATTAGGCCTAGTTTGGCTCCTAGCTAGAAATTCTTCAGAGAGTCTACATTTTATCATTAATCTTGATTCATCATATCTTTACCTTATTCCAATTAACAAGGCTACATCTTGGCATGAGAGAATAAGATTGTTAATAATACTTGAAGATATCAGAATTAAAATGGAATAAGGGTAACATTATAATAAAGTTAACAGTAGTAAAATTATTTTAATACAACTCATAATCAATAAAAGAGTACCTTCACCCTTATTTTGTAATTTAATCTATTAATCAATCCAGACACAAACTTCTAAGCCATCCAATAATTAGTAAACTAAGGAGAATAGTTATTTGCTAAGATTCGGTCACTTATATTTTCAATTATGGATTTCATACTGGAACTCGCTATCTCCTTTATAATTACTCCCTCTTTTTTGGATTATAAAGATATGGTATCTGATTATATTCTAACTCTAGATTAACAATTAACATTGAAAGTGGTTAGTTGGTGGTGTTTTTATTGTTATCAAGACTCTTACTCCAAACACTAGATGACATTCGTCGGAGTGGAGGTGTATTATCAACACTAAAATTACTAAAAGTATATTTGTATGAAGAAAGCTATGAAATTTATTTGATCAAATGTTACTAGGGTATGCCCCTTTTAATTTTGTATAATAGAGGACTTCGTTCTCGGGATAGACTAGAGGTTTTCTTTCTCTGTTCTTTCCTACCAGTGCCCATTAGAATGGAGAATTTTGTAATTATTTATGATTTCTTTAATATAATTATGGGCTTTAGCCATTTACCAATAAAAAAGAAGAATTTATGAATAATTACACTACAGCTGATCTAGGAAATGATTGTGAATTATCACTAGTACTGGTCTTTGTTCTATCCCAAGGAGGTGTATCTCTTACTACACAAAATTAATCCATGAATATGAAATGCACTTAAGAAAGTAAAAATCAAATCATAATTAACACATAATAAAATATAGCAAAACATGGATTTACCAAATCTAGTTGGTCTAGATGTGAATGTTTGCATCCTCCTTGTTGCTGACATTGTAGTTGACAATATCAGAGTGGTGCTTGTCAAAGGAAGCCTTTTCCATTCATCATGACATGAAGAATACATTGTTAGTAAAGAAATTTTCAATAGATATAGATCATATGGGGTTCTAGAAGCCTTCCAAACATAAATTGAGTCAATAATGCCTTCAAAGGCTAAATGAATGGTTAAAGGTCAAGTGAAAGGTTTTATTTAATCCTAGAACATAGAGCTCTTCATCTATCTATTACATAATTCCTTTTCACCAAACAAGAACAACTTTCATTTCATAAAATCATCTAACTCCAATCTAGTTTGTGAATGTTCTAAAGAAAAAAATCCTTCTAACTTGTTAACTTTATCAAAGTCCCTTAAGGATTATTTACCTAATGAAACTGTGCTAATACCCTTATCATGTCGAGCAAGTCATTGAGGTCTCAAAAAATAGTACTAAAAAAAAACCTTTATTGAACTTTTGTTATAGCTAAATATTCATTTCTCTGTATCAATTCATCTTTCCTCACTTGTATCTCCTCATTTTAATTTGGTTCAATCATAAGGCTTAGAATTTGTGCATTGATTTTTTTATGCTCTTTTTGGCCATGTTTATAGAGTTAGTGATATATGTGATGTCATCATCACATAATATTGTCACCTCCATATTAGAAAGTAATTGATATGTTGTTATTTATGCATTCCATTGCCTAAACAACAACTTGTGACAATAATATTAGAAAAACTATTAAAAAGACTCCAAAGCCCTAAAGAAAAGAACATAATAATATAAAATCTTGCCTCTAACTAATTTTTACAATTATGCTAAGGTTTACCTTCACCGAAGAAGGGGATGTGGGAGGAACATCCCTACCTTTGTCATGTGATGGATCCTTGTCGTATTATGACAAAGATTAAATATAAGAAACATTAGTTAAATGAAAGCAATATACTTTGCAAAGAAACTTATTAGTAAATGGTATATTGTATATTGGAGCCATTAATTAGAGGTTAGTTTAAATGTTATATATATAGTACTTACTAGTCTTGTGATAATAACTTTGTTTTTATCCATGTGATCGAATTGTAATCTATTAGCAACTATTCCCTTGCACTTATTAATTTTATCACACATACAAAAACACAATTTCCCCCACATGCCTTGAATGTAAAACCTGCAATACTCCTTGTTTCTTTTGGCCTTCTATCAATGTACATAGTGAGTCTTTTACTTTGAGCATTTTCTTTCCCTTGTATATAATTTCTTGACAGTGCATACCTACGTATACTTTTTTTTTTTTCGAACAATTTGGATCTAATTATTGTAATTGTAACAAGGTTTTACATACTCCATCAATTCAACAACTTTGTTATAACTGACCTTTATTTTATTCATGGAAAGTAGGCTCAAACCATGTAATGATGGTGGAACTATGTGATATATCCACTCGTTAACACAAAATAAGTGTTAATTAGAGGTAGTTCCTTGGATAACCATTATTTCTGAAGATGTGTGTACCTCAAGGGAACCTTGATGTCACCTTTGGTCTCATCATATAAGAACATGACCCCTCTTTAACAAAAAATAAATTGCATGCATTTATTGAATTTTCTTCTAATCTTTTGACCTCTAGTTGATCTCTTTATTTAGACATACTACATGTCTCACTTTTGTCTTCTATTCTCTCATTTCTCTCACTCAAGGAAGACAAATATGATAAATACCTATTTGGGGGTGCTTGCACTCCATCAAATGAGAGATATAGTTGGTAAAAAGTGAGATATCTTTCTAACTGAGGGTAATTTTGATGAATTTAGCCTAAATTAGATGTTGAGGGTAAAGAGAAAGTAAGCAAATAATACATTGTTATTGTAGGGTGTATTGAGTTATACTTGTCAATCCATGTCGCTATGCAGATCCTCGTCAAAAGGGTTAAACTTCCTGCATATGTAAATCATTTATCTTAAGTCAGCTAAAAATTACATGATACATATGTTACAAATTACATAGAAGATAACATAAACAAGCTGCATTCTTCATAATCATTGTATATTTTTTAATTTGTTACCTCTACTTTATCTGTGCTAGCTATGCAAGATCGTCAACAAATGGGATGACGATGTCTGTAGTCATTTTCCTATTTCTGCAGATGGTGACAATCATGCACAAAATATATATTGCATGTAATCAACACCAATAATTGAACGTCATAATCAATACAAGGGTAATTTGTTAAATAATAAATACATTGAATATATGAGTAATATTTAAAACATGTGTATAATAAATCACCTATGTTGTTATAATTGAACACAGTGAATTAAATATGCAATGTCATTAGAGTTCAACACATAATAAATTAATTATGAAAATATACAAGTCAAATAAATTGATATGAATAAATAAATAATATATACATGTAGATCACATACCTCACACATTTCATTCATTTTATTGATCATCTTCTTCATCTATCTATTCCTCATGACCACCATCATCATCGACAACACCATCATCATCATCATTGTTGTTGTCGTCACCACGATAACGATCATCATTATTGTCATCATCATCGTTATCATCATCATTGCCACCACCACCACAACACCACCACCACTACCACCACCACCATCATTGTCATCATCATCTGTTGGTCTCAGATTGGTTTTGACAATTGAGTGTCAACACACTTAACCAATTCTTAAGTTGATGCCAAGTATAATACAAATGTTGAGCTATAGTATGTGCTAAGCCAGATATTCAACAGGTGTCGAGCAAGTATCATGCGTCGAGTGATAAGTGATGTTGAGTTACTATAGGTGCCGAGCAAAGTATAGATGCCAAGTGAAGTAGAATTATTATAGGAGCTGAGTGAGACAAAATTCCTATATGTGTCAAGCATCAACAATTAGTAAGTGCCGAGTAACATAGAATCAACATATGAGTTTGTGCCTTCACAAACTTAGATGAAAACTATTTTTTAGCTGACTTAGGATGAATCTCAAAGGATCTTGAAGATAAGATAAAAACTTTTGTATTACCTATATAATCAACATGCAACCAATAAGAAAAATGGAGAAAGCATGCAACCAATAGGAAAAGTGAAAGAATTGAGCAGGAAAAGAAGAATGAATTTTGATTGTAGATTCATACCTAACCCTAAGTCTTTGAAGCCTTTAAAAGGAGGACACAACCCATTGTGTGCGTGCATGAGAAAGAGATTATGGGAAAATGCTAGCCAAGTGCAGAGGGGTGTAAAGACTTGGAAAGAGTAGAACAACATTACATAATTTAGTTGATCAAGAACAGAGTATCAAAATTTTGAGGAAAGATATATCAGGTCAGCATTAGAATAGAACAAGGATCTGTAATCAACAATTGAAGATTGCAAGTCATCAAGTCAAGACTTTCTAATACTCTTTAGCTATTGTATTAGAAATGAAAATCCTATGATGATAGGTTGGTTTAACAACCATGTTGTAAGCCTTTAAACAAGGTACTAAAGTGAGTGTTTGTAAATCCTTTAACCAAGTCACTTTTAATATGGTGTAAAGTCTTTAACAGGACATGCCTTTCATAGGGCAGAACATTGGAAGTGGTCAAACTTTGTAACCTTGAACAGTTACTTATTGCTACAGTGATACTTTGTGGGTGTCATCCCCACCCCAATTTTACCTTCTCATTTTCGAGGGTTTTTGTATTACCAAAATCTTGTGTTATCTATTTTTGTGCATGTCTTTACTTTCATGTTTATTTGACGAATTAGATGCATGTGAATGATTTCAAATAAAAGGTTTTAGAGGTTAAATATAGTTACTTTTGATTCGCCCCCATAAGTAAATCTTCCCACTTGTAAATTCCAATAATTGGTATCAGAGTCTAGTTCTCACAAGGAGAAGTCTTACAACTTGGAGAAAAGATCTAGAAATGGAAGTCTACAAACTTGGGAAGATCATAGAGAATCAACCAATTGATGTGCAACTTGCTCTACCTACTTTGGAAGAAGTAAGAGAAGAATTGAGAAAATTCTTAAAGAGAAGAAGAGAGATTTCCATAACTGAGAATGATACACAATAAAAGAAGATTGATACCTCAAAATTGTTTGCAAATAGAGATTCCAAAGAGTTTGATGCAACAATAGTAGACCTAATAAATAAGAATAGAGCTCAAGCAGAAGAAATCATAACACTCAAGATTGAACAGGAATTACAAGCCATGATGCTTTGTGAGGTGACTGAACAGAAGAGAAGAGCCATTGAAGATAAGGCTATGCTAGAAGAAGACAAGAGAAACCTTGCCAATAGATTGGAAGAAAAGTCAATTGAATTTGCAAGAATTTCAAATATGCAGCTAGACACCCTAAGTCAGATGATGAATGCACATCATGAATTGAATATCAAAGACATTGAGATCTCTACACTAAAGATGCAAAATGAACAACTACAAAATGACTTAAAAGAGAGAAGGAAATTGCAGAGAGCTTCAATAAACCAAATGAGGCCATCAAGTACTTTGAGCAGCTACTAAAATCACCAAGGGCTAGCAATGATACTTTAGAACTAGGATACAACATCACTGAAAAAGGAGAGTCATCCAAGACTGCAAAAGAAAGAAGTAACAAAGGTAAGAACACTAAACCTACTTGTCATTTCTGTACTAAAAAGGGACATACCTCTAATGTATGGAGGAGCAAGAATGCCCATCAGCATGAAAAACCTAAGAATGTGGGTCACTATCATAAGTGCAACAATCAAGGACATCAAGCACATAACTGTAGGACTAGGACTATCGGAACACCGAGATTTGAAGGTCACTGCCACAATTGCAAAAAGTATGGATATAGAGCTTTTGAGTGCAGATCAAAGCCTATGTGGATACCTAATTAGCCAGTAAGGGGAAATAATTATGGACATCACTATAATTGGGACTACAACACTAAGTATAGATGTCATTACTGTCAGGAATATGGATATATTCTTGAAAATTTCATAAGAACACATTTCAATAGAAACTACAACAGATGGCTCAGTCAAACTACATGCTTCAGTTGTTTGAAGACTAGTCATTTAAGTAGAAATCGCCCAACAAGGTCAAAGGCACCCAATTCAAAGTCCAACAAAGGAAAAGAGAAGGTAGATGTTGAACACATCAGAGGAGAAATGAATAAGACATGGAAGAAGAAAGATGGGAGCAACACATCAAATGAAGGGATCACTTCACCTAAAAGGTCAACTGGTCACACTTCATCAAACTAAGCACAAGAAAGAATGTGGAACTGATATACAAAGCTTTATCATACATCAGTTCCTAAACAAGCAAGTACTGGAAAGAAGAGATCAGCATGAATAGAGATGCAAATTTAAAATTTCAAGATTGCATAAGTGTTACCAAATTTCCTTTAGATGCCAAGTAAAATTCTAGTTCAAGCCGAGTTGATTGCCGAAGTTAGTAGAAGTCAAATGATTAGTTGTAGCCAAGTTGGTAGTGGAAGCCGAGTAATGCAAAAATGCTAAAGAAGCCAAGTGGATAGCTGGCAGCATTAAATGCTAGGAAAATAGGGTATATTATCACATTTTGAATCATTTTTCTCCATCGCAAAAAAAGAGCAAAGACGAAGAAGAGTGCAAAATGACTTCAAAGGAGAGAATTTAGCATTTGAGCTAATTTCAACAACGATTCAACACAGTTTCATCGATTTCAAGGTATTTACATTTGTGCTGAGCTACACAATTTTAACTTTCTTTGTGTTAAAACCCTAGCTAGCACAAATGGCCTCCAGTTCTAGGAAACCACAAGAGAAAGAACCATTTGAGGTACAACTAGTGTCAAATGAAGCGAAACAACCAGATTTCCAGCCAATCCCATAAGTGGCATACAAAAATGACCCAGTTGGAGCCCTATTCATTATACCCCCTAAAGTAGTTATGGTCCAAGATGTTAGAAGATATTACAACTGAAAAATTGGAGCCATAGGAGATATTAGATATGAGGGAAGCCTATGACAAATTGTGTGAAAATAGAGTTTTGAAAGAAGAGTGTTAAATTGTTAAGAAGAAGGGTTTGACACGTGCCCTAGAATTCCCCAGAGTTTTCAAAATTGAATGGATTAGGATAATGCTTAACAGGGTTCATGATGGAAGTTTATGGTTGGAGGATGGTCTAGTGAAAATAACAAAAAGGATTGTACATAGAGTGACAGGTAATCCAACCCTAGATCGGCCAAAGACCCTTAGAAGTGATTCTAAAGAAGCAATTGAAAAGAACACAGGTGCTAAATGGAACAAGAGAGCAATACCAATAGACATTATCCAAGACCCTCTTGTTGACTTTTTTGTTAGGGTTATTGCACATAAATTTTACCAATCCAGTAGACTTAACATTGTACCTTGCATTGTAGTGGATGTGGGTTACAAACTAGTGAAAAAAGATCATACTTATGATCTTGTAGAACTACAATAGTAAAAAATCAATGAGAACTTAACAACAATAAGAAGAACCAAGGGAGCACAGTGCAAGTTTGGTGTAATTTTGATTTGGATATTTTTCTATGTACAGAATGAATTTCCATCTTTTGGAAAAGTTATCTGGAAAGCAAATAGGTCTATAATAGCTCAAGTAAATGAATATATCGAACAAATGGGAGCTAATTTTGAGACCCTAATGACTAGCTATTTTGAAGACTTCAAGAATACCATGAAGTAGAGGCTAAGAATACCAGTTTCATTGGTAGAAAAACATGTAAATGATGTATGCTTTCTTGGAGATATTGATTATACTTATATACAAGCTGCCATACCAAGAGTTAGATGGCTAAGACCTCTTGGCTATGAGGTAAATATAGATGAAGCATCTACATCTATAACTGCATTATTAACTGAGGAAGTGGACAAGAGTGCACCACATTTTGGTACATATGATATGGTAAGGTCAAAGGTGGACATGGAGTTGAAGACTGCCTCCACACTAAAGAAGAAGGATAAACTTGTGAAGAAACTTAAAACCAAATTTGGTGAAGGCACTGTAGAAGAAGAAGAAGATGATGAAGAAGAACAAGGGCAGGAGACACTTGCATTGATCAAAGGCATGGGCGAGGACACAGAAGAAGAAGAAGGTGCTGAGCAAGAAGCAGCCAAGTCTAAACCAAAGAAGAGAAAGGCATAGAAATAGCTAGTTACACTGCCCAAGGGGAAGAAGAAAGCAACAAAGCTAAGCCTAGCCAAGCCAACTACAAGGGTAGACACTAGGGAAACAACACAAGTGGCAAAGGAATAGGGGAATCAAAAAGCCACAGAGCAAGGAGGGCCTACAAAATAAAAAAGAAAAGAAGAAAATATGTTGCACCCCTAGAGTCAAATGAAGAAAAGATAGAATCTGACAATGATCAATTCAGATTGGTAAGACATTCCACCAAATCTAATTTGGAAAATATTTGTGATAACATTAGGGACAATGCAAATTTAACTGGATTAAAAGGAATTGATTTTAATAAATTGTCAAGAGAAGAACAAAACATAGTGGAAGAGTCTATCTACACTATGATGGCCAAGTTCAAGACCACCCCACTTGAACTAGACAATTCTATGCCTAAGGAGCTAAGCTCCATTTTAGAAAATAAATGACATTACTATCTTAATATGGAAAAAGAAATAAGGGAGTTAGCATTGGATCGTGTGATGCCAGACCTTGCAAAAGGTCAAATAAGCAAGGTCAATAAGAAACATGGGAGCAAATTTGAACCCAACTATAGGGCCTTTAGTATTTTACAGAATAAAATAGAGGATGTTGTAAAGAAATCCACACAAATGTGGAAATTAATTTATGGATTGACTACTGTCAAGGAAGGGTAAGAAGATCCCTTTGAGGGAAGAAATGACAAGGAAGAAGAGGAGAATGAAAAGGATGAAGAAGGAGAGAAAGAGAAAGAAGAGGTAACAGTGGAGAAGACACAACAAGGTGACGAGGCAACAACTAAGGAGCAACAACTAGAATAGAGTGTCTAAGACACCCATTTGCCACCATCAAGTCCTCCACATATAGCACCTGCAGAAACTATAACTGTAAAGGATGTTCCTGACACCTCAAGTCAGAACATCAATCCACTAACTATAAAGGATCTCAAAAAGATCCTTCACTAAACAAGATTGCAATCACAATTGTGCATAAATCCTATTTCAACGAGTGTAGAAGAGTTGCAAAAAGCTATAGCAAAAATTACCAAGGAGAAGGTGAACACACAAGAACCACCTTCACAACCTCCCATAGCTACAGATGATCAACCAAAAGAGCAAGTAGCACAAGACACAACTACTAAGGTTGATCCCACAGTAATAGCAACAACAACTACCGAGGAGCCAACAAAGGAGTAGATAGGACCAGATATTCCTACAACACAAAGCCAAGGTGCACCTCCTCAAATCATTTTCATTGATTAGGGCATAAGAGAAGAAGATAAGGAAGAGAAGAAAACCCCCAAGGAAAGAAAGCAAGAGGCAATATAGACACTTGCCTATGTTAGGGACTCCTACCAAACATCTGAGCACTAATGTAGTACCACTACAAATCTCAACACCAGGCTCAAGATCCACCAAGGTAGCAAGGGTACTTCACTATGGAGACCCTGCACTTGATGAAGAAATAGTCATACCAAGTTATGACTTTAAAACAATGAACCTAGCACAAATAAATGAAGTCTAAGAGGCACTAGAGAGAAAGAAGAAGTAGGAGATACTCACAAATGAGTATAGACAAAAGCAAGCACTAGTAGAAATCAAAGACATATTCCTTGATGCATTCAGCTTGCTTGTAACTAATGAAACAATCCTCATTATGGAGCAATTTTCCAACATAGTGGACCAGGTACAAAATGAAGACCTTGATACTAATGTCAAATTATTAGAATGGTCTGAAAAGAAATTTCAAATGAAGGTTAATGAGAAGATATCCAGTGAAATAGCACTATCATAGGTTGAAGTGGCTAAGAAAGTAGAAAAAGTGAAAATAGTACTTGAGAACGTATTCTCATTATACTCCAAATTGTGTGACTCATCATATTTCACACAAGAAACTAGCTAGAGAATACTGAGCTTGGAACAGAATCTTAAGATATCTAGCACATAGCTACCTAAAGATCCAGCTCAAAGTGAGAAGCATTTTGCAACAATGCTTCACACTCAGAAGGATTTAGCTATATTGACAACAGAAGAGGCAAATGTTAAGGCTAAACTAATATAGATTCAATCTGCTATTACTCCACATCTGGAAGTACTACATAAGGAAATGACCTATGCAAAAAATGTTTTAAAGAAAGATCCTAATCTTTCTACCTTAGAAGGCCTAGTACATCTTGCAGCAAAGACAACCATCTAGGTCAAAGCATTGGAAATAGCATTGGACAACTAGGATGCTTCTCTAAAGATGATAATGGAGGTAAATAAAACATTTTTGGCTAAATATTCTATTCATTCTTAGGACCCTTTGACATAAGTGTCAAAAAATGGGGAGATAATACATTATGCATATAATAAGAATGGGGGAGATAATGCATTATGTAAATAAAAGGGGGAGATATAAAGATAGGGGATAATAAGAATGGAGGTGTAAATAAAGAGAGTAATACTCAAAGGGGGAGAGATTCAAAATTTGAATCTTGAGGAGAAATAAGTGAATAAAGTCAAAAGAACAATAAAAACTACAAGAAGATGTGTGAAAGGGGGAGCAGAAACAAAGGCGAAGTACAAACAAAGCAGAAATAGGGTACACAGAAATAGAGACAAAGGAATGATAAGGTAGATAATAAAATACTAGCATGAGACAAATTTAGCTTAAGGGAATTTTGGTTACAGAAATGACACATCAGCTTAGGGGGAGTTACAAGTTTTTGAGGTATATAGTCTTTTACAAAATTTTGAACAAGTTTTTGAAATTTTGTACATATGCCGAACATAATATGTAGTATACTCATAGAAATTAGATTCATAATGCTTTGTTAAGTGTTTTTGCCACTCATGTCAAAGGGGGAGATTGTTGGTCTCAGATTGGTTTTGACAATTGAGTGTCAACACACTTAACTAATACTTAAGTTGATGCCGAGTATAATACATATGTTGAGCTATGTGCTGAGCCATAAATTCAACATGTGCCAAGTGAATTTCAGGTGCCGAGCAAGTATCATGTGCTAAGTCATCAGTGATGCCGAGTCACTATAGGTGCCTAGCAAAGTAGAATTACTATAGGAGCTGAGTGAGATAAAATTCCTATATGTGTTAAGCATAAGCAATTAGTAAGTGCCGAGTAACATAGAATTAGCATATGAGTTTGTGCTTTCACAAATTCAGATGTAAACCATTTTTTAGCCAACTTAGGATGAATCTCGAAGGATCTTGAAGATAAGATTGAATCTTTTGCATTACCTATGTAATCAACATACAGCCAATAAGAAAAATGGAGAAAGCATGCAACCAATAGGAAAAGTGAAAGAATTGAGTGGGAAAAGAAGAATGAATTTTGATCATAGATTCATACCTAACCCTAAGTCTTCGAAGCCTTTAAAAGGAGGATGAAACCCCATTGTGTGTGTGTGCATGAGAAAGAGATTATGGGAGAATGCTAGCGAAGTGCAGAGGGGTGTAAAGACTTAGAAAGAGTAGAACAAAATTGCAGTATTCAATTGATCAAGAACAGAGTATTAGAATTTCGAGGAAAGATATATCAGATCAAGCAAGGATCATAATAGATAGAGTAGAACAAGGATCTGGAATCAACAATTGAAGATTGCAAGTCATCAGGTCAAGACTTTCTAATACTCTCTAGCCATTGTATTAGAAATGAAAATCCTATGATGATAGGTTGGTTTAACAACCATGTTGTAAGCCTTTAAACAAGGTACTAAATCCTTTAACAGGGCAACATTCCAAGTGAGTGTTTGTAAATCCTTTAACCAGGTCACTTTTAACAGGGTATACAGTCTTTAACAGGATAGGCCTTTCACAGGGTAAACCATCGTAAGTGGTCAAACTTTGTAACCTTGAATAGTTACATATTGCTACAATAATACTTCGTGGATATCATCCCCACCCTAGTTTTACCTTCTCATTTTGGAGAGTTTTGGGGTTACCAAAATCTTGTGTTATCTATTTTCATGCATGTCTTTATTTTCATGTTTATTTGATGAATTAGATGCATGTGAATGATTTTAGCTGAAAGGTTTTAGAGGTTAAATATAGTTATTTTGATTCACCCTCCCTCTTAGAAGTAAATATTCCCACTTGTAAATTCCAACATCATCATCATCTATTACCATGATCGTGATCATCATCATCATCACCGTCATTGCTAGCATCACTGACATCATCATTATCTTCTTCTTTGTGTTCATCATGATTGATAAACTGTCATTCATGATCATCATCTACTTTATCTTCTACTTCTTTGGTATCCTTTTCTTCCATCACATTATACTTTATTGAGCTTTCTCTTGGATCATGTCTGACAACAAATGACCAACCTAGTTTATGTGGAATGTCAAAATAAAACACTTGATCATATTGGCTTAGAAGAATATAGCTCTCATCTCCAACTGGCTCAAATGACCTTGTATTAATCATTGTACATCCATTACCATTTTAATAAAAGCTCTATCAAGATCATTTTGATTTAGTCGTAGTTTATACCACTTGATGGTGAATAGAATTAATTTGAAGGAATTAAATTCACACTCAAGTATATCATCCAAAATTTCATAGTATCAATTTCCAAATTGTTGAGGATATGGGTCAATTCTAGATAAAATATTAGTGACCTTGAAGACTGCAACTATCCTAGAATCACAAGTTGTCTTCATGTCATCCAACTTTTTATGCAAAATTTATGACCATGGTAGTACATAGCTTTGTGGTGCTTGACCTGTAATTTTTCAAATATGTGAAAATCATTTACATTGATATGTGAGTTGATATTAAATATATGGGGCATGATTAATAAACTTACATGTACCTTTCTACCTCTTAAACTATATGCTAGATCAATTACCATTGGCGTAACATTGGAATCTCTATTACAATAAGCTTTTTTAACCAATGAAGTAACACCTTCCTAAGTTAATTAGAGACCATTTTGTTGAAATCATTCAATCCATACTGTCATCTAATCAAGATTGTTTGAATTATACATATGTAGTGCATCCCACTCTCGACCAATTGTATTAAAAAAAAGAAGTAGACCACCCAAAAAAAACTTATGTTGAAGATTTTTAAGAATTAATTAACTACAATAACATCTTCTAATTACCTCTCACTTTCCTCAATCTATCTTTCCCCATCAAGTATTCCCTTTGAATTTGTTAATGAATTTGTGATTCCAAATGTGATCTACATGGATATTTGTTGCAAACTTCAGAAGATATTCACTAATGTATACCATACCATATAGTATACCATATATCTCTCCACCATAGAACCATCAAGATGTGCTCTTTGTCAAACCAAGCCCTTTACAAATTTCAAGTGCCTCTCAATCATCCAAATTGACCTAGTTTGTACAGGTCAATATAATTTAATCTTCTCAAGTTGATGTATGAGGTAGCATTTGTGTGCATTAGAAAAAGTTGAAGGTAGACACTTTTGCATTTCACACATAAGATAAAGAATTTTTCTCTTCCAATATTTATATCTTTTTTGTCAATTTCTTTAGATGACAACCACCTAAAAGAGATTCAACATGCAAAAATATATAAACAAGAATTTACAAAAAAAATTCAATAAATTGCATAAAAAGAAAAGCAAGTCACAAATATAATATCTATACAACAAATCTAATAAATAACACTTCTAAGCTTATGCATTTTCAAAGATCATATATAAATTGTTTGACACTATTGTCAAAGTGGTCTCAGAGAGATAGAGGTAGAACATACTATGGTAATTATAAAATGATCTTTTCAATATATTATAAAATAATAAAATAAAAAGTACATGTAGTTTTACAAATATATTATAAATAGAGAAGAATGTGACTTAACTTAATGAAAGTATGTCAATTGTGTATTTTCAATCCTAACTCAAAATCACCTTTGTATGATAGGAGACTACTTATATTTGCAACAAACCTTAGGGAAAATTAAGTTTTTTTGTAGGACTTATTTCATGGCATCACTTTACTACTTTGTTAATAACTAAGGAATGACATTCATATAAATCTAGTCTCTATTTCTATTTGATTGAATGGAATTTTTCAGTGAATGATTGAATTCATGAATGTCATTACAAATTTTGACAAATTTTTCTTTGTTATGTCTTCTATCCAATATTTTTCATAATGTCTATGTTCCATTCTTTCCAACATGCATAGCATCAAACAAATACATGATTGGGAGGTGCTCATAGTACGACAAGCTACTAAATTATCTAGGACAATTTTTTAGTCCTTTTGGAAGTTGATCATTAATGCCTTGATGACCTTCATGAGTATCAATTACATCATTAGTAAATAAAAAAAAATACAATGTCAAATATAAATTTCAAACAAAAATCATTAGATGGAATGATATTACCTCAATAATTTATTCTATTGTATTCCAACTTCCATAGGTGAGGTGTCATTCTTCATTACTTTGATGTTGTTTCTTCTTTCTTGTTCAAAATATATTTTTTGGTAATTTTATATTTATGAGTTTCGTGTGGAGAAATTTCCTAAACTCATTGACCACCTTCTTTCCTAAACTTTTTAAATGATGAGATTTCATCTTTGGACTACAAACTAGACATGTAAAATTTTCCTTTGTTTGAAGACCTACAAGGTCGTGTATAATTGTATTAAATATGTTGATTTTGATATTTAAAAGGATCATGTGCAAGTTAAACATACAACAAAAATGTGTTAGCACTATAACATACCAAAAATATGTCTGTCCAGTATAACATACCACAAAATGTGTTAGCCAAGGGGCATCATGTATTATCCATACAAGCATTGCATTGCATGAAATTGTCCTTGTCCTATTGATCTAGGGATGTCATACCTAGTGATCCCATTGCACAACTTCGACAACTCATCAATAAAGGGCTCAATATATGCATTCATATCTTTAACTTGGTACTTACATAGTTAAATGAACAAAAACATTACATAATTATTATGACCATTCTAATGTGTTATTTGTAAATTAATTTAGATTACTATTAAATAAAAAAATACCTAGTACAATGTTTCCAACATTATGTGCTCCCTCTTTATGGACATCCAAGGAGGAATTTTATTGCTAATAAGAAAATTAGGCCACACCGAGTAAACGGATCTCATCTCTCTAAATGGATTGACACCGTTTGTTGCTAATGAAAGTTTGAGATTACAATGTTCTTCTTTAAAGTGTGGCCAAGTTTCTTCTCTAGCCTTAAATGCAAAACCATCTAAAAGAATTCACATAATGTCATCTTTACTTTTATTGTGTGCATGGTAATCCATAAATTGTGCCAAGCTAGAGAACTTGAATAATCGTTGCAAATGTGGAATAATGAGAATATACTAAAGAACCTTGTAAGACACATTTTTTGTTATTTGATCTAACTGATATCTAGTAATATGAAAATCATGTCATTCTATTGCAAATTCACATTGTTCATGATATATAATATGATCATTAGGACATGCATGTATTGTTTGATACCCCATTTCAATATCTTTTATAATGGTAGATAATTCTTGGTACGAGTGAGGTAGAATGTTTGATGGTGGTAAAAATACTCACCTATCAACCTATGAAAATAAAATAAAATTTATTGATATAAGAATATTAATGTTACACTAACATAAAAGATGACAAAAATGATAAACCTTAGCATACGTGAGATTGCTACATTAGATAAACCATTCATAACCTTGAAGTTCATCAACAACAATGCAAGAAAGAGAAGAGTTGTTTGGGAGCCTTGGTATAGTGGCTCATATGCCATCTCAAGTATAGCTATATCAAGGTTATCTTCATCATCATGATAAGATGTGCTAGTACCATCATCTTGATCAATTGCGCCAATACTATCTTGTTCAATCATGTTTGTTGGCACATCATTAATTGTGCTAGTACCATCTTCTTTAATTGTGTTCTTTATCATAGGATCATCTTCTTCCATGGGGTCATTATATTTTCTTTGATATTCACACCTTTATGTTCCTCCAGTTGGAAATATACATTCACCAATGGACAAAAATCATGCCCCCTCCAATGTGACCATGTTGCTTACAATTTCTCTCAGCTATTGTGACCAGAAGTCTTCGAGTCTTTAAGCCATTACAATTTTTCTAGGGACAATAACATTTTCTATCACCTTTTCTTTTTAATTGAGACCACAATCTAGCAATTGTATATTGCTAGATATGGTTTTTCTTCGAAAAAAGAAAATGTTTCGGTAATAATTATATCAATAATAAACATACAAGCATTAGTAGTATCTTGTATATAATAAAAAATAATAAAATGTTACTATCAAATATTGCATAAAATTATCACAAATAACATTGTCATGGTAAGAGCAAACTAAAGATATAATCAATCAGAGCAATCAAGTATTGTTTGGATTTCCCACATTTAAGGGACCTTTATCCCAATAAACTCAACAAAGAAATAGATTAGACACAATACACTCAACAAATACTCTCTATTAGGACATGCAACCATGTTGAACCAATCTCTAAATCCAAAACACATAAATATGGTTGTGAGGTTTTAATGGCTCACTAGTGCTCAAATGAGCTTTGACTTGCATGAGACTTAGGAATCTTACAAATGGTGTTGACTATTCCCATATAACATGAACACAACATCTCTTCAACTTTCTTAAGTCACGTAGGCATGGTAGCTACTTAATGACTTGGTGCAAGAGCACCCAAGAATAGGAAGAACATAAGATTCATTGCCAATAATTTAAATTTGTTTGCAATGTAATGTAATTTATTAATTCATATATAATTGTGTTCCTATGGATAAAGTTGTAAGGCTTTGTAAGCCAAAGTTGTTAAACTGTCCTTATCAGGTCCTCTTGTTTGGTCTAATTGTTAAAAAGTTGCAAAATAACTCTCAAAAGGGTGACAAGCATGTGAATTGTATTAAATAATCCATTTGGATGTGTTATAGATCTTAGGATGTGGTCATAAAGCCTAAAAATGCAAAAAGGGTAGAAAAGATGAAAAGTTGTTATTTTTAAAATAATAGATTGTAACATGACTACTCTTAGTTTTTCATTATACCTACTCTTATCCTTGTAATTCTATTGATTAATAAAAACATATCTAATTTTTTAGCATGCTTAAATTTCCTCTCTTTCTCAAGGAGTCTAATATTGCATTAAACTATGAAATGTTCCTCTACCTTATATTGTAGTTATAACAAGAATTGCAACTATCATTTGCTAAATAAATGGATTCTATATATTTTTTCAATTTATTGTACTTTATCCATTAACAAAATAACATGCAATTCACATATAAGTGCAATACTTTCAAATGGTTCAACAAAATAGGTTCCAATCTAACTAGATACCAAAAGAATCCTTACCCATAGAACAACAAACAAAAACTTGAAAGCCAAGATGTGAAGCCTACAACTCAAGTAGCAATATTGTCATACTTAGTCATATTGGGATCTAGATGATGTTTGTACCAAGAAAATAAGAAATAGTGAGTTATATTATCATTCCAAAAAAAGAAAAATATTATCTAATGCACTACAAAATCTGAAATCAAATTAGAGATTAAAACTATTACAATATAGAAAAGAAGTTGGAAACAAGAACACATGTTAGAGCTAACCACTCTACCAAAATATTTGGGATAACACCAAGTGATTAAAAATCCCCAATTGGTATCTCTGGAAAAAATATGGATTTTACTTTTTTGAAAATATAAATGCAAATACAAGAAATTATGAGAACAAAGATGATGTAAATGCAACTTCTTTCACACAATGAACTACTAACTTAATTGCAACCAAAATAACATCTACAAATCTGTACCAGTGATTGTATGATCAAATAGATCACGTATTCAACAAATATAAGAATGAGAAATTTGATACAAGTCTAATATGAACATTCTTAACTGGGTTTGATCTGCTGCAATGTCCAAAATTGCTGAAAATGACGAAATAATATACTTTATTAATTCCCACATCCAATTGAGTATAGTAATGGGCTGCCAAAATAGTGGTATGGCTAAGATGATAAATTGATGTTGGTTGACTTGCATCCAATTCTTGATCTCCATCCATTGATTTGATTCAGATCATCCTAATAGCTCACACCTTAAGTGAAAATAATAAAATTCTTCCTCACTGTGGGACATAAACTTCCTCTTGGCAATGTATGGCTAATGAAGATGACCCTTAAACTAGACTACTATTGCCAATATTCTTATCTATAGCTCTGGTAAGAATTTCATCAGTATTCTCCACAAATTATAATAACCTCTCAAGAAATTTGATGTCCAAGTGCTATATCTAGCTAATAAAATAATGAAAACTCATTTCACATGTAGGTTGGGGGGACATCCAACATGGTAACCTCAAGAGTATTAATTCTTGAAGCTTCAATCTACCAAAAACCCTAATTATGAGAATTAGTGCTAAGATGATGAGAAAAATGTTCATGTGCTACAAAAAAAATAGGATTAATGAAGGTAGAAAAGTGTATTTTGAAGTTTTAAGGTTCAAACTCAAAACAAGGCAGGAAGGTAGGAGTAGAATTGGTAAGCCCAAATAGAAAATCTTACTGGTCTCTTATAGGCTACCAATTTGGATGCATAAACAATGTGACCGAGTGTGAAGCCTTGATTAGTTGATTTTTATTTGCATTGTGAAAGAAGGAGAAAGGTTTAAGGTCCACTAATTATAGATAGGTTCCATATTCACTATATTAGCCAATGAAAACCACTTCTAATAGGCTAATCTTGCTAAAAATAGAAAGTGCCTAGGAAGGCAATATTAAAGTAAAAACATTTAGCCTAGGTTGAGTGAGTCAAAAGGCCCCTCAATAGGAAAAAAATAAATATTGAGGACCACTAAAACAATTCTAATTTTTTCATCTTTAGTTGTGATCATTTATAAAAGATACCTCTATAACAAACCTCCTAAGTTAGCTTAAGCTTGAAGCAAAAGAGAGAATATAAAATCTTATAAATTGACCTTAAATCAATTACATTCTATTGATGAGTTGAATGGCCCCCTTTATTATGACATTTTCCTAACCCCAAAGCAAATCAATTCCTCTAAGAATATGGGAAGTGATTTTGGAAGCCAATAACACTTTGAAACATTTTTAGCTAACAATGGGGAAACGTAATGCTATTTAACTAAAGATATAAATAAGACTCGTGTATTCTCCAACATGTCCCAAGAAACATTATATATCCTCTACTATAGTGAGAAGGGAAAATTTTTGTAGACATTTTAGTGGCATCTACCTAAGTTTTTCCATTCAAAAACAAATTTTCAAGGATTATTCCCTCTTCCATGATCATTAAAAAATATTTGTGGCTAAATTCCTCACCATTTTGTTCACATATTTTGGACATCATTTTCTAATTATCCACTACTTGTTGAAATTGTTTACAAACCTTAAAAGTCATCCATTTAAATTATGCACAAGGTATGAAATAAATTAATGATATCTCTCTTGATGTGGGAGGAGCTTTGCAAGACACAGGGGTGAATTTTATAACCATAGTTACAAGGATGTAAAGGTTGTCTTATCCTAGTCCTATATTTCCACTTATTTCTTTTGTTCCAACAACAAGGAACTTATGTACCACTATTTTCAACATTAAATCAACTAATGATTCACATAATAAAAATCAAGAATGTTATTTTAACTACAAAATAAAAATATAACACTCAAACTATAAAATAGTCCTCTCTTTGGATTGCAAATGTTAAACAATTAAAGCATACAATCATAAAGACAAACTTTTGTACTTGGATTTTTTAGACAAGTAAATTGAGGAATTCCCTAAGACAATTCAAATGACATTCCACGGGGAAATCAAGGAAGAAACATTAAGAATTAAGATTTGAGATTTTCGTGGTTGAAAAAATGTGGTCCTATTGGTTTACTATTGTCTAAGATGGCCAATCCATATTCCTCCTATAAGCTTAATACTTACCTCTATTATTTTTTTAGTGGTCTTGTTGTAATTAAATTGACATGGCCGATTGTAAAGGGCTAGTAGCTTAGTAATAGAATAGCCCATAAGGAAAAGGGATGTCATGAGTTTTGAGTCCTTCATGATCCATGGAATTCACGTTAGTATCAAAGCTAGGTTGGGAGTCCCAAGCACCAAACATAGCTCAAGGAAAGATACTCAAAAATCAATTATCTCTCAATTGCAAAGGGCTAGTTTCTCAATAATATCACATTCCAGAAACAAATTTGGGGGCCCTACATACAAGACCTAACTAAACAATTAATATTTCATAGATTGGTCTGAATGTTTAATTTTGTGATATTTGTAAACCTGGTAACTTGCATCAAAATATTTTTCACACAGTTAATAGCAACATAGGAATATTGTTTATCACTAGAAAGCCCTTGGAATGTACTTTAAAATGATCCAATTCCCAATCATAACAATTATTATAGTTCAATTCTTAGGGCCTCCATTTGACTTCAATATGTGTTTATTTTATTACAACTCTCTAGTAACTACTATGAAAGACAAGCTAATTTTATATAATTGTGATTTTTTAGAGGATAACTTATAAGGATGTAAATATAAATTTTGAGTTGAGAGGTACATTTTACATTATATGTTAGCTTGTCATTCAACATGTGGTGGGAGGCAACTAGCTAATACAATCAAGGAGAAAACTCATGAATTTGTTAAAGATATGTAACTATTAATTATAAATATATAACTTACTAAGAAACAAAAAAGAAGAAATATAATGCACCTAATTAATGTTATAAATCAAACTTTATGGGATGGTAGAAACTTAAACAATGGAAAAGATGCATAACTGAGAAATGGAAACAATAAATCTTACTCGGAAACAACAAAGGACTTCCTTGTAACTTGCAATAGTATACTCCTTATCAAGGCAATCTAGTCCCTAGTCTTTATAAAATCATGAGTAGATAGTGTATACACATAAAGATGATAATGTTTTGGAGTCTTACAATGTTGGCATTCAAGTATTTTATGGTAAACATGAGGAATGTGAACGTCAATAATGGTAGAAAGTAAGTGAATGCAAAATTAGGTCACATATGAGTGTAAAGGAGTTTGTGGGGCTCTAGCTATAATTGATAAAGGATTATTTCAATTTCCTACTGCATGATCATATAATGGGCATTTGACATAGATCACAAGGACACAACAAGAGGCAAAATATATATTCACTTGTGAATTGTAAATGAATGAATGAATTCAATTTTTTTATAATCTATAAAAATTTCATACCTTCTTCTATTTTGAGGATTTTTGGAGTATATTGTTCTTTTTCATTTTTCGCTGTCTTCCTTCTCCATTGAAAATTATTGTTATAGAGACTTCAACCACACATGCAAGGCAAGAGATCTCAAAATATATATTCACTCAACTATAAATGAATAAACTACAAGAAAAGGGTAGAAAATCATAAATTTCATACCAAAGAAGGGTTTTGTGGCTACTTCAACACGATTTGGGTAAAATGGTTTAATGTTTCATCTTTTTTTGGCTTATATTGTTCTCAATATTAGAATTTGACTTTTGTGGTCGATTTCGATAAAAAGTGATTTAATATTTTTTTTTGGCTTATATTGTTCCTAACATCAATTTTCAACAATATTGGGCCCTAATATCAAAATTTTGATGATATTGGGTACATTTGAAAGAAAAAACACAAATGTAACATAATGTGCCCCAACAGTTAGAAATGGTCGTCAAAAAATAGGTCCTAATGTACTAGTGACAAAACCTCTAATATTCTCCTAAAAAGGTATTTGTTGTGCCTTCAAGCCCCTTTCCACCTTGAAGACTTGCATCCCCCTCTCAAAGATTCCAAAAATGTCTTCTCAGAGTCATGGGTTCATAAGGTCATGTGGTCTTATGGTTTACCTTACATTGCTGAAATAGGCAAATCTTTTTCCACTATAGATAAGGAGTATAGTACACATATCAAACACATGAAAGTTCTCAAATCCACTTTGGATGAGCACTCATCCTCCACTAAAACATCATGCATATTTGGAGAATCCCTATCAGAGATAATAAATCTTTAAGAGGAAGATAAATAATCTATTAAAATATTCAATCATCCTTCGTAACAAAGGGTGGTCTTTAGATATTTCTTGGCAACCCTTATTATCCTCCCTCTTGTTCCTTCTCGACCTTCTTCATATTCCTCTTCTTCTTTCTTTTTTATCTCCCCTTATTGTTCCCTTTCTTTTGTTGTTGTCTCTTTGTCTTCTCCTTCTCTTCCCTTTGTTGTTCATCTTGTCCCTCACTCTCCTCCTTCATGTTCATTACCAACAACCAAATTGTTCCTTGCATTCTATCCCTAGTCCCATTTCTTCCTAGTCTTTAATTTCTCCTATTAATATCCTCCATTTTTTTAAGGGTGTATCTCACAAAATCTCCTTGATTTTCCTCAAAAAATGTATTTTATATGCCTTCAATCCTCTTCCACCTTAAAGACATTCATCCCCCCACTCAAAGATTCTAGAGATACCTTCTCAAAGTCATCAATTCACAAGGTCATGTGCTCTTGTGGTTCACCTTACATTGGTGAAACAAATAAATGTTTTCCATTAGAATTAGGGAGCATACTATAGATATCAATTAGAAGAGAGTTCTTAAATTTTCTTTCGTTGCGCACTCGTCTTCCAACAAAGATTACATATATTTGGATAACACACAAATCCTTTTCAAAGAGGACAACTTCTTCAAGAGGAAGATATAAGCTATTGAAATACTTAGTCATCCCTCTAATATTAATCACATCTAAGAGTGGGCTCTCATTTTTTATTCACAAGTGTTATCCCCCCCCTTGATCTTCCTTAGTCTTCTTTTTGTTTCCCTTCTTTATCATTTTTCTTTGCTTCTTGCTTGCTTGCTCTTGTTGTTGCCTCTCTATCTTTTCCTCTTTGGTTATGACACCTCTTCCCCCTTTATTCATTTCCTCTTTCTCTTCCATTTGTCACTCATCTCTTCCCTCTCTCTCCTCCTTCACGTTCTCCTCTTATTACCAACAACCACCCCCCTTTCTCTTTGGCCTTCTTTGTTGCACTTTACACGGTTCTCAGGATAGGCCCCTTATTTTTTCCTTTTTCTTTATCTTTTAGCTTGTTATTTCTTTTCATTTCTCTGTTGGATTCTTTTCCCCTTTTTCTCTTGTGCTATCAATTGTTTATATGTGTGTATACATACACAGACATACACACACACACACATATTCACATATACATATATTTATGTGTGTGTGTGTGTTAATATTTATTTGTTTTCTCATTGTGCTAATTTTTATTTATGTTTATTTTTGCTATTCTTATTTCTTAATAACTATAGATAAACATATCTATAGTTATCAAAAAATAAGACTAAGAAATATTAAATATTAATAAAATTCTCAAATTATTGTCTTTATTTATATCCATGCTTTAATTTTTATTTTTATTTTTTTTCTTACTTAGTTTTCATATATCATTAGATATTGTGTGTTTTCTTTTGATTGATAGAAAGCCTAAAACCATAATTATTTAATTAATAAGTAAAATGACAACAGAGTGTGATCTTCATTTAGTGCAGGTAATTATAAGAAATATTGGGGTAAAGAAAACCTTTAGTCTAGCCTATAACTTTTGTTGTCCGAAATTCCAAATTATATATACAAATTATGCCCTGGACTAGCATTATAGTAATTAGTGAAAACCAATAAGGTTCTCGTTTACATATCCATATTTATTTTGAATATTGTTACAATTCCAACTACTTTTTTAGCAAGGGTTACATCATTTCATAAATGTCACTCACCTAGTCATATAATCCTAGATGGCTAGATATTAAACTAAAGAAGAAATTATGCATAAATTAACTTAAGATTCATCTTTCAACATTATCAAGTGATATTAGATCTATCAATCTAGGAAGAGAATATTGGGTTTCCCTTCATACAACTAGGTTCTTTTCTAACCATGTCCTTACAAAGATATAAACTCAATATAGGCATGTTCATACTCTTTCAAAATCCTGAGCTAGTTAGTACTTTATCTTTACCTCCTGCATCTGAGTGAACATTTTTTTAATATCGACTAATATCAAAAGTTAGGTAGCTTATAACATTTGATATAAATGAATTATTGAAAAATTGATATCAACATCAATATCAAGGAAAATAGCATAGGCTTCTATTGAGTTTAACTAATTAGATTTCTACCCATATTAATGCATTTGAGACTTCATAACAACATATTAGATAATCCTTAGAAAATTTCCCAACATCATAACTTACTTCAACAAGAACTTTGTGGGTTTTAATTCTATGTGAATATCATGTATTTACATCTAAAAGAATATTGATTATACAAATACTCATCTTCCTTATTTAACTTAAAAATTTGTAAAGTATATCATGCATACAACCCATTTATTATTGTATACATCCAAGAGTTTATATATTTTCTTTTATGTCTAGAAAAAAATACTATAAGCTTTGTCCTGCACCCAAGCTTAGTGGACATGGAATTCATTTTGACTTCTAATTAGAACAAATATAACTTTGGATACACATTTTAATAGTAGAATTCAAATTCCAATCTCATGTATATGAAATAACATGGTTTAAGGCTCAAAATTAGAGGAAAACAAGGCCTGGCTAATCTAATAGATAGTTGATAGACCAAGATTGATAAAACAAAAATAAATTAATACTTTTAAATAGGACATAGATGAACCAATTCATAACAAAAAATAAAATGAAGGCTTGATAGATTATCCCCAATTAGCTGGGAACATAGTTACCCAATTAAACAAAGGTTTTAGAATAGTCTTGTGCTAGTTAACTTTTAACAAATGATTACATTAACTACAAAATATTTATATTTATAAATAAAAAGTGATTATGTGTGTATGTGTATTTATGTATAAATATGTCTATACATATATGTGTGTGTGTGTGTGTGTGTGTGTGTGTGTGTGTGTGTGTGTAGACACACGTGCCTTAAAAACAAAGATATAAAGCTACTTTGCAATGAATGGGAGACATAGACTTAGAAGGTTAAGTCTATATCATAGTGATAATCAAAGATTGTACAACTTTGATAGAAGACTAATCAGCTAGCTTCTATAAACCAATCACAACTTAAAGTTGAATCTAAGTGAGTGATCACGTCCATCCTCAACCCTTAATAAATTAAAATAATGTCTTTGCCTAATATTTAAATATATTCATGTGCTCAAAAAATTAATTTAAGTGAATGTCATATCTTGGATTACATAAATACCTAAGAGCTCTAATTTTGAAATTTTCAAGATATATTACTCATCTATACCTCAATAGTTTACAAAATTAATTGAGCTACTGAAGATATTGTAAGGCAATAACAATTAAACACTAGAAAATAAGGACATGTATTCCTTTGTAAGAGTTCTTACAAACTGAAATGATAAACCAAATTTCTAAGAAGATAGAGCTAGAAAAATTGAAGAATAAATAAATGTCTACAATTATCATAAAACTCATACAAAAACCACCTAAAATTAAAACATCAAACCAAAGATTATATAAAGATGTTATAAATACAATAAGAAACCCAAACCACCTTGTTGGTGTTTTGAAACATTACGAATACCTTGATGCGAATAGAATATATCTAGGGGTAGCTACTTCCCATCCTCAACATATCCTTTTAGACACAGGCCAACTATAAGGCTAGACCCTTCTTCTACTTTAGGCTTTGCAAAACCTAGGTAGGTGGACCTCAGATTCACTTATATGGTACTAGTGCTAAAACATACACCTAAATCTAACAAAGCAGATAAAACCCTTAATCTTCTAACATTTATACAAAGATCCCAAACATGAAATAGATAATGACATGACCTAAGAAATTGATAAGCTGAGTGAGGGCATCCTTTCGACTCTTAAACAGAAAGGGAAATGGATGATTATAATTTTTGATTTCAATAAATCCCCAAATATGCAACAGTAAGAACAAGTTGATCTTATAGCTGATCAATGCCTTATCTATTGGGAAATTCCACGAATCACACATATACATCTATGATACTAGTGACATATTCCATACATCAAGATATCAAATCTATCTTATCACTTTGTGAATTAGAATCAGTGTTCATGAAGACCTCATTCTCATGAAATATTGTTCTTAAATAATTAACAACTCTGTCAAATACATCAAGCATTTACTTGGCTCTTTGTTCCAAAAACAAAAAATACCAGACATATAACCTTAAGGTGATGCAAAAGGGTCTAAGTTCTTTGTTCCTAAACCTCAAAACATTATAGATTATAGAGATAGGAGATGAGAATTAGAATGAAACTAAGAAGACTCTTGCTCATTGTATTCATTTCTTTAAAAACTATACATTCAAGATGCATGTAAACAATTCATAAAACTGCTAAATAGATCATAATGATCTATATTAGCTTAACTACTACTGTTCATACAAGAGAAATATGTTGAAGAATGGTGTCACAATCATGAAAATGCATCAAAATTGGAACCCTGGTCTCACAAATCTAAGAAAAATCAAGATTGGAACCCCCATGGTATCACAACAATTTAGAAATTTTCTCTAGAACTAGAACCGACTGGTCTCATAGTAAAAAAAAGCTAGAACATTTTTTTTTTAGGCAAAAGCGGCAAGCCACTATAATATTTTTATTAATTTGATTCAAAAAGGTTAGTTGGGAAAGAATCAGTAAAGAAAACACAATGTCATCCCATATATTTACATAGTTTTTTGATAACTATTGAAAAAAACATAATTACATTAAGGTGTATCAACTACCACCCAATAATATGATATCAGCTTTCAAAAACTGATTATCAACACATTCAAATTTCACATTTATAATTTATCCATCAAAAAGACCAAAAAGCCAAGATCATACCAAAAAACCAAGTACAAACCACTATTCATTCCTCCATATCATCATAGCCACGAGAACTCTTGACACCCATAACATTCAAATCCCCCCAAGTATTTTTTTGTTCACACATTGTAGCACCTTGCTCACATAAAGGCATGCCATCTGTTGCACTCCAGCCCAAACCACAAGCACTCTTAGGTTCCCATCCAGTACACGCCACCTCTGAAGTGTTAGGAGACCAACCCGAGTAAACTTGAGACATCATATGCGATGGGATTACTGATTTAAATACTAAATTCCAGGCATTCCTTTCTTCAATCTAAAGATTCACATTCCCCAAACTTGGATCGTGAGTGGGCATCAAATTTGAGAACCTTTGCAAATCTATGAGGGCATATCCAACTTTCTTGAATCTCTCTTCAAGTTGAAAGCCTAAAACACAAGAGGTGGCTTGCAATGCATTTTTCATATGGAAAGGGCTATGAGAATATATTGCCTTCTTGAGGGCTTCAAACAAGACAAAACATTCATGCTTGAAAAGTAACTGTGAATGTGAGAATAAACCCCCCACCAAGGCCATATCACTCCATATATCATAATATTGCAAAGCCACAAACAGTTTGTTATTTGCAATAAAATGACCCTATATTACCTTTTGAGCCAACAATTGAAGAAGTAGAGGACATTGCATAAGGTCCATGGTGTTGGACAGGAAAATGGAGACCATGTTGAATGGATAAAGGAAGTGGGGTGCCAAAGAAACCAGTAATTCTTCACTAATTACATGTTGAATGGCTCGTTGAACAGTGGAAGAATGAACAATAAACATCAAGTCAAGCACAACATCACTCACATTAGAAGGAAATGCACCTTCATCAAGTCTCAGAGGAATCAAAATGTGGTAATTCTTTGGCAACATAACTTGATGTTGTTTGTGACACAATTTGCAAGATGCACAAATATCAATCCCTTTCATCATTTTGAAGCAAATAAAGAAATTGCAGATTAGAGTCGGCTAAAAATCTGATTAGATATGCAATGAAGAGAACACATATAAATGGAAATGTCAAATCCCTATCCATAAGATCCAAAGTGTATTTTGGTTTTGCACCATAAAATTAGAACATTGGTCTCACAATAATGAGACAAATCTCAAGATTGGAACCTTTACAATAGATGAGAAAGATAAAGATAAAGGAAAGAAATGAAATCCAAGATTTGATCTAGAAGTGACATGTGTCCACTTGAATCTTCATTCCTTGCTATTGCAAAGCATCTCTCATCTTTCTATAATTGAAATCTGATATGATTTTCATCATTGTTTGTAACAAACTTGAAATATCTCTTCTTCAATGATGAAAACCTTTGTGTTGCCAAAATATCTAAAATGCATATGAAATTCTGACAATCCATCCACTGAACTGACTTGGAGATGAAAAATCTACCCATAACTATATTCATACTTCCTCTGATGCTCATTCAGTTCACCATTTCACCATACATCAAACTTGAATTGCCCCAACTGAACGAAACTGAAAAATGGGTATTTGAGACAAAATCTTGGATAACTTGAACCAATATCTTCCTATGCAAAAAAAACTCCAAAAATGAAAATTTCATTCTCTCTTAGTTCTAGCGATATATAATATTGCTATATTGGCACATCAAAAATGCCTAGAATCTCATTTTGAAAATCAAGCTCCTATCATGGTTTTCTAGTTTGCACTTGATATTTCAAAAATTAAAATCTTTGCAAAGATTAAATTTTAGAATAAAAATCCTTTTGATTTAAAAATCAACTATACGCCCAAAAAATTGAAAAATAATAATAAGAAATTATTTATTATGCCCATATATTTCCCTCCAAAATCTAATTCAAGTCAAATTGGTTTAACCATCTGCGCTACGTGGCAGTATGCCATTGGTTGGATTTGCCACATCACCTGCCACATGGAAGCCTCTAACTAGTCCACTAGTCACTTGACATGTTGCCATGTGGCACTTCATCATTGGCTGGATCATTGCACATGTCATGTCATTGTTGACCTAGGGCCTGCTGTCACATGTTGGCTAGGTGCTTGCCCACATGTACAGTCAGCAACTACCATGTCACATGCGAAAATCTGCCTTTGCAACATGTATCCTACTATGCCCTATTGGCACCTTGATTTCTATGCCAAGTCTAGAAGATCCTCTAACACATGCCACTACTAGATTTATTCATAGTGTCATGCCACTCCTGACGTTACTATCCATGTCAACCATTCGTGTCATCAGGTTTGTTCAAACTTTACTTTATTACCATTCGGCCAAGGGCCCCACTATACAAGCTAGCTTTATGTCTCAAAAGGCATGAGCCTTTTAGACATCTTACAATATGAGTGATTTGGTATTTAAAAACATAAGAAGGTCACCATATGACCAATGTGGAACTAAGCTTGTTGCACTTTCTCTTGCCTGTTACAAACATTGTTGTCTCTATTTCCCTTCTAAATAATGTGACTCTTTTGCACTGGGACAACACTCCACTCCATATCTATACAATCCACTGCCAAGGAACCTTGACCAAGGACTTTGATGTTATCTCCTAGCGTGAGAAATCCTACCCCCTCTTCCTTATGCAGTGGAGCTCATACCACAACCAGAAAAGTGGCATCTACTTTCAACTGGGTTGGATGAATGGTGGGCCAACCAATTATTCTCACTCTTCAACTTATCCTTATGGTGCATTATCATTCTCTATTGTTAAATTTATTTTTAGAGAATATGCATTCAAAGATTAATTTCTTAGACCTGATTATAACCCCTTTTTAAAACACTTATTTTTTATCAATCACGACAGCACTTTGTGGCTTGTCATTGGAATTGATTTGTGTTATATAATGGTTAAAGCATCATCTTTTATTTTTTGGTTTTTATTCCACTTGTGATTGGTTTGGCATCATCTTCCTCTTATTTCACTCACTATCAAGATGTAATGCCTAATCCTTGCTCTGTCATCCTCCAATCCACCTATTAATCATAATCATCCCTTATTGTGTCTAAACTCAGATTGTAGGTGATGTCCTCATTTCAATCCTTCATAGAAAAGACTACAAAGGTATGCAAAACTTGGAGTCCCACCTTTCTTTGCACCGGGAACAAAATTGTATGCGATCATTTACTTGGGCACAAGATACATTGGCACAAGTCAAAAGCTAGGCCAATCCAATTTGGAGAGATTAAGAAAAGGAACCGACTCCTTCCGCCAGCTTTAGTGCTGATCTCTCCAAATCTAAGGTATTCCAACTTCTCATTACAATGCCTACACACACTGAAGTCTCCTTGTTCTTGATTGTCTTTGGCTTTATGCTTGATTCATCTCCCTCTCCATTATTTTTTTTTTTTGAAAGAGAGAAGGCAATGGTTGCTATTTGTGATTGAGTTTCTTCAAATTTACCAATCCTTTGCAACTATTGTTCCACGTGGGTGATAAGGAATCTTCAAAATCTAACTAGAAATCATTATGTTCATCTACTAAAAGAAAGTACCATATTGGAGACCTCAAAGTTTGAGCATTTTTACCTTAGGTATCATTGTCAAACTCAACATCACCTTGTTTTTTTTTAAAATATGAATGATATAAAACCCTTTGCCCACAACCCTTTCCATAACAAGATGATCTCTGATATATGATGGTGTAAAAGGAAACATTATGCCAAACTAAAAATGACTTATGTTTTTTTTTTAAAATTCAATTTGATTTGCAATAATTATGCTCATATACAAAAGACCCTCATTCCCCAATATCCTATCAGTTTGATGGAATTAGCCGAGCCCCAAAGTGGGTCCAGTTAAAAAAGTTTTCATTTTCAAGCAATTGACATATCAAATTGATCCATTGAGTTCACCATGTAGATTGAAAACATCTTGAAACATTGAATCAACTCTCAAAACTCATTTTTAACCTTTCTCGCCAACTACAAATTTTCTATCAAGAGGTCCTCTGACTGGCCTTAAAAACTAACCAAAACACTTGATTGAGCTTTGAAATCAGATGCATTGATTCTTTGTTCTGCAAACTCTTACCCTATCAGATCTTGTCTCATGATGATCACTCAGTCAAAATATATTGACCATCAAAGTTGCATTCTTAGAACTGCCTACAAGTAAACATGTTAGAAAACCATAAATCACATTTGGTTTTGGCTTTGAAAACAGGTCAAATTGACACTTGGACACTTGGGGGCACAAAAATTGGGGCATTGGTTCACTATCATGAGGGGAATACAAATATGTGATTTGGACTTATGATGAATAATTGGGTGCATTTGGCGAGTAGTCAAAATGGGCTACTTGGATTTGTAGAACTTGGAGCAATGGCATAAAAGTGATTTTTGCAAACGAAGTGGACCTAGGAAAGTGTGCAAACAGATTTGTCAAGACTTGTAAACTGGCATACTTAAAATATTTTTAGAGCATAACAAAATTTACAATCCATTTGGTTTAGGAAATCACAGATTCAAAGTTATGACATCTCAAATAGGGGTACCGATCAATCTACACTTTTGACACCAGTAAAACTTTAGAAATTGCATTTGGAATTGTGTTCAAAAATTGATCTAACATATTCATCATAAGATAAAATTAGACATATACAAAGTCTCTAACCTCTAGAATGTAATGCAAAAGGAGTTATCTCATTTTGGTCAAGTGGGTCAAAGTTATAACAAGTCAAATAAGGCCTCCTAGAATTCTGAACAATTAGCATCAGCATGGCAACAATAAACCACCGATTTTGAGGAATTCAAAACCTAGTCAGAACATATCAAAATGACTTGAAATATGAAACATAGGTTCTTTTATATGCATATTAAAAATTCCCTAAGTGGTGAGTCATGAAACATTACTAGGCACAAGATATTTAGTTGCAAACTAGGCTTCTTTTCGTTGTTTGACACTTGGGCAAAAATGCAGATTTGAACATTGCTCAAAGAAAAACTTCACAAAATGACTTAGAATGGCAATTTATCTTCATGAGACGAGTGGATATGTTGAATGTAAAGTGTTAGAAACATTAAACACCTCTCAGGCCTCAAAAGGATAGTCAAGTACACATGAATTAAATGCAATTTAAAGGGCTCAAAAGCTTGGAATGGTACTCAAATCAGGAAGGTGGTTTTGAGTCCCAACACACCCAAAACCCAAATAGGAGGATACCATAAGTAGGAAAATAGACAAAGGATAAAGCTCTTTGCACTTAATTATAATGACATCTTCATATCAGGTTTCATCCTCAATAGAATCCTCTAATTCTATTACAACCTTACCTTTTCCTTCCTTTACTTTCAGACTACCATGGACCATGCTTTTTTTAATAATAATTGGTAGAATATCTTGTATATAATCAATCTCTATATTTTTCATTGTCTCAAGAGCCACAAAACCTCTAGCTTTAAGACAATGATAAAGTGACAATGAATCAATGGTGGGTATAATCTACATCCATTAAAGGGGAAAGTAAATTTTATGTTTCATTTCACCCCAGTGGATATCAAATATGGCCTTATCCTTGAAAAAAAGGGTTTCTTAACAATATCCTCCAATTCCTCCAATATCCCAACATTCACTACCATATAAAGTTTTGGGTCTAAGATCTCCTTTTTGTGGTTAATTCTATAAATTGTATTTTCTAGTCCCCAATGGATTTTCTCTATAAAAATTTTCTTATAAATGTTAATAACATCCTCTTTCCTTGTATCCTCCATGATCATACAATAAAAAAGTGTTCTAACAACATTCTTATTCATATAATAAGTGAAGCTATATTCGAAATGATGCTCACCTAAAGCCAACTCTACAACCCTTTGCATGAGGTAATCATGGGGTTTAGGATTCAACTCCATCATTTAGGGTATATAATACCACAAAAGGTGATTTTTATGGACTAAGAGATATGAAAAACATGCACATTTATTTCCATACCAAGCAAATAAAACCTAATTAGACCTAGACCTAAATTTTTACAATAAGATAACAAGTAAGAAAAAGGGCACGTAAATGAATTAAATGACATAACTATTAAATAAGGCTATAACAAGAACATAATAGATAAAAAACTAATAAACATAGCAAAGCAATCATAAAAGGAAAATGGGAAAACACTAGTATATTTTGGAAAATATGTAACTAGATGACTAAAACGTTTAGTCACACTACTAAAGTTTTTAGTCACATGACTAAAAATGATCAAATTCTACTCATTTTTTGTAATTCACAAGTATAAATTACTAAGTTGGTTATTGTGTAAAATCACAAGGTCAACAAAAAAAAATGACGAAATAAATGACTAAATAATCAGTCACTAACAATTAGTTGCCTAAACAAAACAAAAAATAAAAGGCCCAATAAATGACTAAATAATTAGCCAAAAAAAAAGACGAAGTGGATGATTACTACTTCTTTATAATAATATTTGATAATATCATAGAGTTATATACTTAGAAGGTTCATTCGCCAGCAATGCTTATTCTCTAATAGGCTAACAATAAAGGACTCAAAAGATTCAAATAACAAATTGTTGAGTTCATGATTAATAGTGTGATGAGAGGTCTACAAACAAGAAATTGGAGACTTCATCCTATATGGTTACATAGTTGAATTTCAAATATCTAGGTAATGAAAATTTATAGTCAAACATAAAAATGAGGGCAATAAATACCGAATTATACATGTAGATAACTAAGATACACTCTTATATGCACAAAAGATTTAATATACTATATAATTATCTAGATTGGTCATAGACAAATACAATCTCTACAAGACATTTTAGAGATACCTTAGCAAGCTTGGAAGTGATCAAGTTATAATCAATGATAATGGATCATTCCCAAGTTCATAATCTTAATTATGGATACACTCATAGTTTTATAAAGATGCAAATGTAAATCTCTCCCTATTGAATTATAAAATGACTTTTTATTATAGTAAGAATTCAAGATTAAATCATTACAGACTTCCTCTAATTGAGATACATTATAAAGAGCACTAGACTTAGAAATATAGTTGCCTCTTAAGCCTAACTTCTAGCCAACACTATTTAAATTATCTTTATTAAAAAAAAAAAAAGATGAAATAAAGATAACTCTAATGTCTATGTAGTTACTCCTAGTTAATTTGTAATCACATGGCTAAGTTATTTGTATTATCAATATTAACTAAGGTGATATATAAAAACCTCAGTTTTAGCCAATATTTTACATTCAAATCAATGCAAACAAAAAGAGCAAGGTTGAGAACCCCATAATTACAACTCTTAATTGAGATTAATAAAATTATTTTCTATAAAATAATATTTATTAAGTGAATAATAAAATATTATATTACTTAATAAATATAATTTATATTTTAACATTAGCGTGTAAAAATAATGATAAAAATAAACAATGGTCACAGAGTATTTGTGAAAAAAAAGAGAGATATAAGATAAAGGAAAAAAATCTTGTTATTTTTGGTAGTAAGCATCCAATGTCATTCACTCATCTCACCTCATGATTTATTGGCTCTAATGCATGCTAATTAGGGTTTTCAAGTTGTTACATGGTTTTTGAGGGTTTTTTCTATGCAAACCATGACTTCTAGAGACATATGTGGATTATAATTTGTTGTACTATTGTGGAAGTCAATTCAATTAATAGGTACATTATATTTCTTACAAGAAAGTCCTCTGAATGAACAATATTCTTTTCATTTTCTATACTTTTTATTTTCTTTTTCTTTTTTTTGACATTCATGTTTTGTCCATTTTAATAAGAGTTATCTTAGTGAAGAGTTACTATTTATGGAAGCTTATTATTTTTAGTAATTTGGTCATTTGAGCTTAGAATGTTCTCATTTCTTCCTTGGAGGTTCATTCTAGATATATTAGTCTTCCAGTAAAGTTTCATTGCAAGATCAAGTCTCTTTGTAAAGTTATTAATCTATTTTCTTATTGGTAGTTGGGTATAAAATCTTTGAACTTAGTTTTGAAGGCTTTAGAGGCTCCAAAATGGGGTCAAACCTTGGTTGTTTAGATCTTGCACAAGTCTATGTGTTGATTATAGTTAGGAGATATGTAAGGTTCCTGTGCATTGTCATGTTTGGCATGGTCAATCATGCAATTTAAATTATGACTTAGTAGCATTTTATTCTCTAAATTTTCAATCCTGACATTATCATTATCAATTGATACATTATCATGTGTTGTAGACCTATTCATGGCATTTCCCACGTGGGGTCATGGTAGTCAATTGAAGCAACTAGCAATGATATGGGGGGTTTGGCCTACAAGGATATTATAAGGAATATGCACATGCGGCTTTTCATTTCTATTTTTGAATATCGTAGTTATATTTTATCGGAGAGAATAAGAAGCCAATTTTTTCTTCTTGTAAATGATTATTATTTCTCTAGTATATTATATGTGTTTGTATTGATAAGAGGAGTATCCCTTTATCAAATGGTATCAGAGTAGGATTTCTTGAGTGTGTAGATAGGTTACTAACTGTGAGGCAATTTGCACCAGGACCATGGTTATGTGTTTGACTGATACGTGCAAAATGCCTCCATGAAGGAACCATGGTGGAAGAGTCAAAGGTATGACATAAGAGAGTTCTAGAGCCTTCCCAAGACAAATGAAAGCATTGTAAGAGAAGAGTCATAGAGGAATACATATTGTGACAAGAGATGAAAGTGAGGAGGAATTTGAAGAAGGACATCTTGAACAAGAAGCACTAGAAGGAAATCTTGAGGAGGATAGCATTTTGAGGTCCATTTCCAAGATTATAAAGAGAAGCAAAATTGGATTCCCCACATTTTTTAGAAAATCTTAACTCGGAGGAAGTGATAGACTAGATGAATGATCTAAAAGAATAGTTTGAGTATGAAGACATCAAAAATCATAAGTGGGTCAAATTTGTGAAGCCCAAACTGAAAGGGCATGAAATTTTTTGGTCTTTTTGGAAGCATGAATATTGATGATATTCCTATGAGGGAGTATTTTAGATATGTTATTATGATGATATGTTACATTCATGACTAATTTTGTCATTGATGTCAACATAGTAGTCTTTTGTGGTATCTAATAGAAGAACAACAAATAGATCAAGTTAGTACACATGAATAGTTGAGTATTCCCACTATTTGAGGTTATAGGAGATACTTATGAGTATCTTGTACATAAAATCAATGTTGGATGAAGAAATGTTAAGTCTGGAAGAAGTTATGTAAGTTTTGGTGATGTTTGTTCTGAGATAGAGTTTACAGAGGCATGTTCTGGTAAACTTATTATATCTCTTAGTAGAATTGTTATTCTAAGAATTGAGGTTAAGGATGTGAAGAAAACATGTTGGAGATGATGTGGCTAAGTTTTCTCATCATAATATTATGTGTACAGAAAGTTATTCAAGTTGCAATGCAGAAGATTAATGTCACTAAGTATAATATGTACTTAATGTGGTCCTACAATGATTAATGCAAAGGTCTAACAACCAACTTAGTAATTATTTTATGGACTTAGTATAAAGGAAGAAAATTTTCCTTTATCATGTAGATTGATAAGAACTAATTGTAAGCAACAGAGAGAGCAAAATGCGAAGTTGAGCAAAGCAGAGTGGAATTGAATGAAACTTCATTGCTGAGGTTTTGCTAAGTGATCCAAGGTTTGATATTTGGATCTGAGGTTTGTGACCTAGTCTACAAGGTTTGATAGTGATTGGTTCAATTGAAAGAACACAAGAAAGAATAATATAACAGTAAATTGCATGTTTGAGCAGTGAGCTCTTCTTGTAGTTGAAATTGAATGTTTAGGAAATGGGCTCATCTTGCATACATTGTACTACAACTCCTAACAGGGTTGGAATCTCCTAATAAGGATTCATATGTATTAAATGTTGTAATAGACTCCTAATAGGGTCCATCCTCTAACAAGGAATGTTTGTATTAGTACATCATCTTGTGGGCATCATTCTCACCAGGGTTTTCCCTCTAATCAAGGGTTTCCCTAGTTAACATATCTGGTGTAACTATCTATCTGCATCTTATTATAATTGTTGTTTACTTTAGTTGAATGGTTAAGTTTGTTTAAATAAGATAAATGTTTTAATTATTGAATAACTTATTCACCCCCCCTCCTAGTTATCTTGGTGGACTATTGTTTCTAACAAGTGGTATGAGATTCAATCAAAGCAAAATAGAAGAGAAAAGTAGAAAATCAAAAGATAGGAATAGATGGTGGAGAAATTGAAGAGACAATTAATTCCTATTGATTATGAGTTTGATTTAGTAAATAAAATGTAAGGGTTGAAGAAAGTGGAAAGACCTATTACATTATACAAAAGAGTTCTATTAAGTCCTCATCAAAAGAGGTCATTTAGAAGTTGACACAAAGAAAGTTTCTCGTTACCTTAATGGGTTAAGTTTCAGTACTAAGGAGGAGTTGAGTATGGTTAGAATAACTAGTATTTAAGAGACATATCAACTTTCCTTAAGGGTAGAAGAAAAATTGAATGAAATGTTTGAAAGCAAGAAGGGTGTAAGAGGTCATGGTGGAAGATCTGATGGAGGCAAAAATGAAGATTAGAAAAATAAAATGATGAGGCAAGAAGCACTTATGTTTAGAAGGGAAATAATTCCAATCATTCTCATGATCAAAATAATAGGGATCAAAGAGGAAGAGAAAGAGGGAAAGGACCAAGAATAGGAGGTTTTCATGGAACATGTTTCCATTACAAAGATGGTCATAGAGATAATGAGTGTACCTAATATAAAAAGAGAATAAATAGAAGGTCGAAAGGAAATGCATGAGTTGCACATGTGGATGAAAATGCCAATTCATCATACTTTGAAGATTTTGAACAAGGATAATTCATGGTTAGCAAAAGAGCCTTGCTAATTGATGAGAATGAACATAAGAAAAGGAAGAACTTGTTCCACACTAGGTGCAAGTGCAATGCTAAGGTATGAAATATTATTGTTGAAAGAGATAGCATAAATTATCTTGTTTCTAAGGAAATAGTTAACAAGATGAATTTAGAAAGGAAGAAGCATCTGAAGCCTTACTAGATTGCTTGCTTGCAAAAGGATCATAAGGCCTTGGTTAATAAATAATGTTTGGTAAAGTTTAAGATTACGAACTATCATGATGAGGTTTTGTGTGATATTATGCCTATGGAAGATTTACATTTATTGCTGGGAAGGCTTTGTCAATTTGATTTTCACACATTACATGATGTGTATGAAAATATGTAATGAAATAACTGTAGGATTTGAGCAAAAGCGCACAACAAATCCACGAAGCCCAAGAAAACTTGCATGCAGAATTCCTGTCACGGAGAAGAAAAAGACAAGAAGAGCCAAGGGTTTGATCTGAAAAAACTCAGAAGAAGAAAATATTATTCAACGGATCTTCATAATATAAAATACAAAGAGATCAATCCTTATAAAGGAGATCGAAACCCTGAAAAGGGTAACCTAAAGCCTAAAAAAGCTAGGTTGTACAATATAATTAATAAAATATTAATTATATGCACCTACAAGATAGCTTAAGCAAACTAGAGTAATAGGCAACTTAATTAATTAAATCAAAGTGATTTAATTAATAAGTGCAAACAAATAATTACTTTAACACCCCCCCTTAAGCGAAGCTGAAGAGGTAAGCTAACCTAGCACAACTATGAAAGCAAAATTGGGTCCCGGTAACAAGGCCTGATCAGGTACCCAATCACAACAAATTCTCTATAAAGAGGAGAAATAGAGAAAACCACCTGGGAAAAACCCTACTCCAAAAAGAGATAGCAAAGAATGTTCCAGAAGAAAGAACAAAGAGATCAGAAGAGAATCATTGAAGCATGAAGAACTGCAAAACTCTGTCAAAAATCTGATTTGTAGAACCTCCATGGAAATAGAAGGCACGAACCGAGTGTGTCTATATGGTAGATGATCCATCTCACCAAAATGCATAGGTAGCCAGCCACTGCAATCACCTAGTATGTAGGATCAGGTACTAAATACATAGCTCACACCAACGAACCATCAACCAAAGAAGCATAGAACAACAATATAACCCCCCTTAAGGCAGGTGAGGTGACAGGTAGCTGAAAAGGTGGGCCAAAAAAATCTCCTACAACACAGGAACCAGACACATCGAGAGTGAGGTACAGACACCAATAAAGGCACGTGTCATCGACACTGCATGAGAAAAAAGAGAAAGAGGGCCTATAAGTGGCAAACAACTATCCCCTCATGGCACTTTATAAAATAGTGCGAGTACAATGAATCACAATGATGAAAAGGATCCCGAAACACAAGAGTGGCAATTTATCTTAGTGCGTTGCATAAAAATGCTTACAATGAATATCAAAAATGATCAGAAAAAACATAAGGCTGAAACAACAGAAGGTAAAGCCCAAAATGAAGCAACTGAAGCAACAAAATTGATCTTCGAACCTGAAACAAACAGGATATCCACCAGAATGTTAAAATGTAAAAGACTGAATAAGATGTGCCTAGAATAGAATCTAGAACAACAAACAACATCACTGGAAAGAGCACAAAAAGAGCTTTCCAACGATATAAAGAAGTCCAAAATCGGAGATCGGATGCTCAAGATACGCCTTCCAGAGTGCAAAATAGAACATCCAGCTTTGATTGCCAAAACAAGCAACCAAACTGCATCAAAATCCAAAAACACCTATACCAACATCTTCGTCTTGGAACCAGCTTTTCGGTGCATTTTTTAGATCGAAAAAATATGTTTGTATGCTCAAGTTACGGAGAAAAACCAATAGGGCCTCTGAAAATGCATGAAAAATTATTTTTTTAATAAAAAAATAATAAAAAAATAAAAAAACTCCAAAAAAATGCTGCCACCCATGGAACAGAGGCAGAGCGGAGGAGCCAGTGGCTGTGGTGGTGGGCTAGAGGTGCCACCGACGGCGAGGCCACTGAGTGGCGGCGGTCACCGGAGCCGCTGCGGTCAGCGGACCGTCGGCGGTTTTACCGCAGGCAGTTACTGCTAACCGCTAGCGGTCGCGGTGATCGTAGATAGTTTTTTAAACTGCTGCGGCAAATAAAATGCCATTTTTAATTTTTTTTTGTGATTTTTTGTAATTTTGTGCCTCGATCTACGTGCAGGGGGCCGTACGGGCCTGTTGGACAAATTTTTTTTGCCTCCCAGATCAACATTGTCCAAAATGGACAAGTTTTATATCAAAACGGGGGTTTTGACACTTTTTGAATCCATTCGTGAGGTCTGTTTGGCCTCAAACTGCTCTAAAAATTAGTGACCCCCCTATTTTCTCAGAAAAAGCTCGAAAAAACACCAGATCTGATCCGCCAAACCCTTGTTCTCCCTTTTTCTTGAAACACCAAACAAGCTACAACAGATCTGGCTCTGATACCATGTAGGATTTGAGCAAAAGCGCATAACAAATCCACGAAGCCCAAGAAAACCTGCATGCAGAAAACCTATCACGGAGAAGAAATAGACAAGAAGAGGCAAGGGTTTGATCTAAAAAAACTCAGAAGAAGAAAATATTATTCAATGGATCTTCATAATATAAAATACAAAGAGATCAATCCTTATAAAGGAGATTGAAATCCTGAAAAGGGTAAACTAAAGCCTAAAAAAGCTAGGTTGTACAATATAATTAATAAAATATTAATTATATGCACCTACAAGATAGCTTAAGTAAACTAGAGTAATAGGGAACTTAATTAATTAAATTAAAGTGATTTAATTAATAAGTGCAAACAAATAATTACTCTAACAATAACTTGCACAATAGAATAAATAATATGAAATATTATATAAATACTTGATAACAACTGAGATTAATAGGCCACTTCAAGGGGACAACCTCCAAATATCTCCAATGAGAACACACTTCACAACATGATGTTGAAATAAGACTCACAACCTCCTATATATATCTAATTATGCTTAGGCTGAATAGACACAACCCTACATAACACCTAGGCCAACCTACCTACCTAAACAATAATATAATAATGATAACATGACTTAATTAAGGATTAAGATAGCCACAAATTGACTATTCATAATCCTATACACACCAATATTAAGGGTGTAGCATGCCCCCTCTCTTGAAAGAAGCATTTTTCTCAATGCTAACGAAGTGTAGATTCTTTTGAATGAACTCTTCATCCTCCCATGTGCCCTCTTCAACTAGTAAGTTCTTCCATTGGATGAGATATTGAGTCAGGGTTTTGTTCCTCAACTTCTTTGTGCGTGTATGAAGAATACACTCTGGTTCCAAAATCATTCTCCCTTCTTCATCAAGTTACGGTAGCACTATTGAGTAGGAATATTCTAATCAATTAACTTCTTCAAACAAGAAACATGAAAAATTGGATGTATCTTTGTTTTTGGTGGCAACTTAAGCATGTAAGCAATACTACCAATCTTTCCATGATTTGGTATGGTCCATAATATCTTGGAGATAGCTTATTATTTTTTTTTTGTTGCTTCATTGAGATTTGTATAGAAGGTTGCAAGCTCATGAAGACCTAGTCCCCAACTTCAAAATTTCTTTCATTGCAATGCTGGTTCGCTTGTTGTTTCATTCAATTTTGTGCCATATCTAAATTCTCCTTGAGTCTTGAAAGCACCTATTGTTGATGAAGCAAGTGGTCCTCTACAGCCTGAACTCTTGGTGACACCTTTAAAGATGAAGTGATGGAAGGATGATTATATCCATAAAGTTCCAAAAATGGAGACATTTTTTATGAGCTATGAAAAGAAGTATTATAACACCATTCTACAATAGTTAGCCAATCTACCCTTTGAGATTTTTTTTTCTGAAGTGAAACATCATAGATATCCTTCCAAACATTTATTAACAACCTTAGTTTACCCATATGATTGAGGATGGTATGAAGAACTATGAGCCAATTGAGTACCCAAACATGAGAATAAATCTTTCCAAAAGTGACTAGTAAAGATAGGATCATGATCACTACCAATAACCTTAGGTGTACCATGCAGCTTTTGGATATCTCTCCAAGAAAATGTTTGCCACTATACTTGTTGTAAAAGGATGTGATAATGCAATAAAATATGCATATTTAGTGAGGTGATCAACTATTGCCATGATAACATTATGACCTTTAGATTTGGGAAGCCCTATGATGAATTCCATGGATACCTCTTCCCAACATTAGCTAGGAATAGAAAAAGGTTGCAAGAGACCTGGTGTCTTAATTATTTCCCCCTTATTTCTTTGACAAATCAAACATTCAACCATAAATTTTTGAACATCACCTTTTAACCCTTCCCCAAAAAAATCTTGCTTAACCCAATGATATGTCTTCAAAAATCCTAAATGACCACCAATTGGGGACTCATGTAGTTATTTGAGAATCTTTTGTTTGAGAGTGGAATTCTCATAGAGATACAAGAACTCTTTATACCAAATAATACCCCCCTTTAAACAAAACTTATCTGAACTCCTAGGGTCACTTTTTCTTTGTTGGATCAGATTACTTGTTGCAACATCATTTTTCCACTCTTCTTTGGCTTCTGCCACCCAAGTATTTTGTAATATTGAAAGGGAACATAATAAGGCTTCATCTTTTTCATCCACCCTAGAAAGTGCATCAGCCACAATATTTTCCTTCCCTTTCTTGTATATAATTTTAAAGTCATATCCCAACATCTTAGTGACCCATTTTTGTTGCTCTTATGACAATAATCTTTGTTCCAAAAAATATTTTAGGCTATCATGATCTGTCTTAACCTTGAAGTGTCGACCCATTAAATAAGGCCTCCATTTTTTAACTGCATGAAGGATTGTTAGCATTTCCTTCTCATAAATAGGTTTGAGTTGATTTTTACCTTTAATTGACAAATCTCAAAAGAAATTGGTTGACCTTCTTGCATGAGAACTACTCCTATCCCATTTCCAAAAGAATAAAATTCCACAATGAATTCCTTGGTGAAGTCTGGAGTGGCAAGCACTAGAGTTGTACATATAGCCTTCTTCAATTGCTCAAAATGATACATTAGCATCTTCATTCCAATTAAAAGAATCCTTCTTCAATAGAGTGGTAAGGGGTGCTGCTATACGACCATAATTCTTCACAAATCTTTTATAGTATCCTATTAATCCCAAGAAACCCCCCAGCTTCTTAATAGTTTTTGGAATAGGCCATTCCATGATAGCCTTAATTTTGTTTGGGTCCACCTTTACTCCATGCGAAACTATGTGTCCCAAATACTCCACCTCCTTAAGACTAAAAGCGCACTTGGACAACTTAGCATAGAGTTGATGATCTTTGAGTATTTGTAATGCTTGATCTACATGCTGCAAATGTTCTTCCCAAGTCTTGCTATAAATTAATATATCATCAAAAAATACTAACACAAACTTTCTCAAGAACTTCTTAAAAATGGAATTCATCAAAGTTTGGAATGTAGATGGTGCATTGGTAAGACTAAATGACATCATCAAAAATTCATAATGACCCTCATGAGTTCGAAATGTTTTCTTACAAATATCTTCCTCCTTAATCCAAATTTGGTGATAACCCAATCTAATATCTAACTTGGTAAAATAAATAGCTCCATTTAATTCATCTAGAAGATCATTGATGAATGGAATAGGAAACTTATCTTTAATGGTGTACTTGTTAACCACTCTATAATTTGGACACATGTGCCAAGTTTTATCCTTCTTACACACCATCACAATAGGTGAGGAGTAAGACTTTGGCTATGCCTAATAATTCTTGCCTCTAGCATTTCCTCAACAATTTTTTCTATCTCACTTTTTTGTATGTGTGGGTACCTATAAGGCCTAATGTTTGGTGGCTGGATCCTTGGAACTAGCTGTATGGCATGGTAATGATCCCTCTTAGGAGGAATTCCTTTAGGCATATCTCCAAGAATCACTAAGTGACGATCAATTATTACTTGTAAGTCTGGATGAGTAAGAGCATTAGATTAAGAGACTTCTAATAAACATACTTAGGCCACAAATCCATCCACACCTTTCTTTAGAAACTTTGGCATTTGATGAGAGCTTACCATCTATGGGGATTCTGCCTTCAATCCCCTTAGCTCCACTACCTTTCCTTTTGATTGAAATAACATGAATAGTTCTTGCAAGTTCATCTCAATTGTTCCCAATGTAGTAAGTCATTATACTCCTAAAACAATATCTACTGCACCCATGGATATCATATACATTAGAGTATCAATTTGATAATCTCCCATGGATAATTTGATGCTATGACACTTCCCTGAACAACTAACTATGCCCCCATTGGCAATCAAAACTTGAAACTCTGGGGCTGGATATATAAAATAATTTAGAAAAGTTGCCAACTTTTTGTTGATGAAATTATGAGTACTACCTGAGTCGATCAACATTGTTACTTTCTGCTTCTTTAAAAAAACCACTACCTTGAGAGTTTGTTGTGTACTGAAACCTGAAAGTGCATGAAAATAAATAATTAGTTGAGAATCATGTGATTCCTCACTTGACTTCCTATCCTCCTATGATATGGGCTCATCCTCTTCTTCCTCACTTAGACCTTTAATATAGAACAATTTCTTTTCACTATATTTATGTCCTCAACTATATTTGCTATCACAATTGAAACACAACCTTTTTGCTCTTTTCTCCTCAATTTGTTGTGGAGTTAACCTAGTAGGTTGAGGGAGAGAAGGTGTGGAATATCCTTTTTCTATTATCACATTAGCCCCTTGCTTTCTAGGAATCAAGAACTTCTCCTCTACCCTGCGTGCTAATATAAAAGACTCATTTACTAAGCTAGGACAAAACATGCGTACCTCATGTTGAATGTGATCCTTGAGACCACTCAAGAATAAATTATTCAAGTTCTCATCTATAATTATATCCATTCTTAAGGATAGATTTTGGATTTTTTGAATATAATCCTTAACTGATCCTATTTGTTGAAGCTTAGCAAGTTGGCTAAAGAAGTTTTCTATCACACTATTGCTATATTGTGCTTGGAGTTCTTCTATAAAAATTGACCATGATACAATGAGACCCTTTTTCCTCCTACGAGTACAAAGCCAACAATACCAAATAAATTGATCTAGTTCTAGATATAAGGAATCCATTGAGACCTTTTGTCCATATGGAATTTGATGTACTTCAAAAAAATTCTCCATTTGATTTATCCATGTTAGAGGATACTTGTCATCAAATTTGTGCATATCCACCTCTGTAAAAAAATTCCTAGATCGCGTAGGATTAATAAAATTTGTGTCATTATTAGTTGACTTGAAGGTTTCACCTTGATTGCTTGAGAGCTCCTTCCTTGTTTCATTCATATATGTGCTTAACATGCTTCATATATTTGATATATCTCCTTGTAGGTCACACATATCCCTCTTAACCTCTTCCTTGTACTTACTAAGTTCCTCATTGGGATTACTATCCTCTATTGCTTCCCACTCTTGATTAGAGGATTTCCCTGGTGTGGTAGCATTATTTTTGCCTCTTGTTGAAGGCCCCATCATGATGGAAACCAATATTTCACACAAATGAAATGTAAATTCTCTGATTTATTTATTTTTGTAACTTACTAGGGCCAAGATACCCTTACTCAGAAAAAGGATCCAAATTTTTATTAGCAATTTTGCTCCCTTGAGAGAGAATTTTCTTGATTTTGCAATATCTTGCTTATTTTTTCTTCAATTTCTCCAAGGTTTGAAATTTAGGCTCCTCTAATATGTATTCAAAAACCCAATACAAGTTATACTCCAATTCAATGAGATGTGAGAGATATGAAGATTTCAATAAATTGTGTAGAAATAGTAATTCTACAATAATTTGCTCAAATTTTCTCCAATTCCTCTAAATTTTGGACTATAGATTCTTTAATATGGTCTTCAAATTTTTTTTAAAAAATATTTGAAAAATTTGCTAAAATCTGAAAGTTACGCTCTTCCCAAAATCAGCCCGATGTTGAGAAAAAAACTTGCCTCTATGGTGCCAAGATCATGTTCTAATACCACTTGTAATGAAATAAAATGCACAATAGAAGAAATAATATAAAATATTATATAAATAATTGATAATACCTAAGAGTAATAGGCCACTTAGAGGGGGAAACCTCCAAATATCTCCAATGAGAGCACACTTCACAATATGATGTTGAAATAAGACTCACAACCTCCTATATATAATTAATTATGCTTAGGTTGAATAGACACAACCCTACATAACACCTAGGCCGACCTACCTACCTAAATAATAATATAATAATGATAAAATGACTTAATTAAGGATTAATATAGCCAAAATTTGACTATTCATAACCCTATATACACCAATATTAAGGGTGTAGCAAAATACCTATTATTTGACATAGGACAAAGTTTGAAATAAGTTGAAACCCTTGAAGGAAATAGAAGAAAAGGTATGTAGAAATTCCATAATATATTTATTTAATGGAAGAAAGTTCTTAAAAGGAATGAGGCATGAGCATATATATGTTTCTTTAATTCCAAAAGGTAGTAAGGAAAGAGTAGAAGGTGTACGTGCAGAAGTTGCAAATTTGTTGGATGAGTTTTATGATATTATATTTGATAGTGTACCAGATAGGTTATCATCTATGAGAAAGATCATTCATTAGATGGATTTGATTCTAGGATCCAATTTTCTAAATAAGGTGGCTCATAGAATGACTCTAGCACAAATTGAAGAATTAGATAGACAAGTACAAGAATTGTTGTAGAAGGGATTGATTTGAGAGAGTTTGAGTCCACATGTTATACCAATAATATTAGTACCAAAGAAAAATAGAGAATGGAAGATGTGTACAAATTCTTGAGCCATCAAAAAAATCACTATCAAGTATAGATTTTCCTTGCCAAGGATAGATGATTTTATAGATTGTTTAAGTGGATAAGTGTATTTCACAAAGACCAATCTAAAGAGTAAATATCACCATATCTAGATTAGAGAAGAATGGAAGATTGTCTTCAACATACAAAAGGGCTTGTACAAGTGGTTAGTCATATCTTTTGGGCTAACCAATGCATCAAGTACATTCATCTAGCTCATGAATGCTGCACTAAAAAAATAATTATAGGTAAATTTTTCATTGTTTATTTGGATGATATTTTCATATTTAGGAAGACACTAGAGGAGAATATAATGCATACATTGAAACAATGCAAGGGGATAGGAAAGAGCTTAAGTGGACTACAATATTAGACAAGATTTTTGAATTTTTGAAATAGAAAGTCATAGAAAATCCTATTTTAGCACTTCTAGATTTTAATAATGTGTTTCAAGTAGATTGTGATGCAAGTAGTAATGAAATTGGATTTTTTTAAAGTCAATAAGGTAGACCCATTTCTTATTTTAGTGAGAAGTTAAATGGTTCCAACATGAAATATTATATTTATGATCAATAATATGATATAATTCAAGCATTGAAGATGTGGAGACATAATGTTTTGCATAAGGAGTTTGATTTATTTACTAATCATCAAGCTTTGCAATATTTAAATAGTCAAGGAAATTTTAATACAAAACATCTAAAATGGGTTGAGTTTTTGTAGAGTTATATCTTTATTTTGAAATACAGTAGAGCGAAGTCTAACAGGGTTGCAAATGCTCTCTGTAGGAGACACATTTTGATGACATAGATGTAGATTGAGGTTGTTAGGTTCAAGGAACTCAAGACATCTAGAGGATTTTGAATTTGGTGAATCTTGGAAAGCTTGTGCAAAGCTTGTAACTCTAGATATATTATAACTAGGTGGTTAGATTATATAATCCAATATGGTATGTTATTAAAAGTCAATAAATTGTGCATTCTAAGGAGTTCTATGAGGGAGAATCTTATCAAAGAGAAGCATAGTACCGGTTTGGGCGAATATTTTGGGTGGGATAAAACTAATTCTCTTGTTAGTAAGAATTATGTTTGGCTACAATTACAACATGATGTCAAGAACTTTGTACAAAGTTGTAGACTATGTCATATGTAAAAAGGAACATAATACAATATATGTTTATATCAGTTATTACCTGTACCAAAGAAGCCATGGGAGGATATTAGGACTTTGTTCTTGGTTTGTCAAGGACTCAGAGAGGGAATGATATAAATTTTTGTTGTGGTTGATAGGTTTTTAAATATGTCACATTTCATTCCTTGAAGACTAATGGTGTTATTCATGTGACATAATTATTTTTTAGAGAAGTGGTGAGACTACATGGTCTACCACAAAACATAGTTTTAGATCGAGACACCATGTTTATTGGGTACTTTTAGAGAACATTATGGAAGAATTTGAAAATAATTTTGAAATTCTTCTTATCACATCGTCAAACTAATGGACACATTGAAGTGGTAAATAGGATTTTGGGAAAAATTTTGAGATGTTTGACTAGGGATAAGCCAAAGGGACTGGATTTTATTTTATTACCAATAGAATTTGCATAAAATAATTCTATCAATAGGAGCATTGGTAAATCACCATTCTAAATAGTTGTTAGTGTTGATCTCTAAGCCTTGTTGCCTATTAGTGTCTAACACTTAGTTATTTCCTAAGTAACATTGGTTGGTCATCACTACAACCAATCCATCCAATGAAGGTTGAACTACACAAACTTGATTATATTTTTATTACATGTTGATCAAGTCAAAGGTTGTCGAGCACCTTAGTATAGACCAAGTCACAATATATGCCAAGTAAAACATATGGAGACTAAAAAATTCAAATTTAGTACATGCTGAGGATATATAAGTTGGGGACAACATGAATGTTAGTTATGATTGAGTGTCAGGACATTCAATTGTTGAGTAAACCAATTTTGGCATATATATTTGTAATGGTACAAACACTTATGTAAATCATTTTGGCTGACTTCTAGGCAATATTTATGGATTGTAGAGAAAATTAAAGAGATAATTATGTATTTTTTTAGAAGACATCAATCCAAAGGAAGGCAGAGTAACCAATTAGAAAATTAGAAGGACTATGCAACAAAAGGGTGAATTATGGATCATTGATTATAATCTAGAGCCTTCCACAATTATCTATTTAAGAAGGGATAAAACCCTAAATCATTATGTGTGTAAAGGAAGATCACAAATGAATAAAAAGGTCAAGGACAAAGTGAGGAAGGCTAAGTTTGATAAAATGATTAGATAGAGCAATCTAGTAGTGAAGGGTAGATCAGGGAAAATTTGATAAGATCAAATTTAGATAATGTAGAGAGAAGATTTATAATCAACTTCATATGGAAGACCAAAGGATCAAGTACTGAGATGTTATAACCAATGTATTAGGGAAAATATCTTAACTGAGTGGTTCTAAAAGACCTAGTTAAATCTCCTAACATAGTGCTTACTTCATTGTAAGTTAGAATCCTTTAATCAAGGTAAACTTAATAGTCTTATAATGGTTCTAACGAAGCAAACCCCTCACAAGGTAGATCATCAGAAGTGATCACCATTTTAGCCCTAACAAGCGTACTATATTATTATAGTAATCAAGATTTGTGGGTGTCATCCCCACCCTAGTTTTACCTTCACCTTGGAGGGTTTTTGGTTAACCAAATTTTTTTTGTTATGTGTTTATATTTTCATGTTGATGGATGACATGCATAGTTATATTTTATTTTAGTTTTACAGTTCATGATTATATGTTATATGATCTAAGATATGAGATAAATTAGGAGTGAATGCAATTAATGTGTTATTTTATTCAAGGAGTTAAAAGTTTTAAAGATCTTGATTCAACCTCCCACCCCCCCTCTTAGTATCTTGTTTCCCAATTTGATTTCCAACTATTGGTGTCAGAGCTTTCTTTGAAGAAGTCTAAAAGCTTGATAGTTAATATCTTGGAGATGTAGGCTTACAAATTTGGAAAAACTATTGATAATCATATGATTGACATCCAATCATATTGCAACAACTTGAAGTAGCAAAAGAGGCGATAAGGAAATCTTCACAGAAAAGGAAAGATATGGCCATTCAACAAAATGATGCACTTTACCAAGAGATAGATATCAAAGGACTTCTTAACAATGGGAATTATAGGGAAAGTGATGCAACAATAAAAAATTTATTGGAGAAGAACAATATTCTGAGTGAAGAAGTAAGAGGATTAAAGAGAGAACATGAAATCCAATCCAATAAGATTGTGTGAAATGACTTAACATAAAAAAAAAGTTGAAGAAGAAAAAGTCATGAATGAACTAGACAAGAAAAAAATGGCTACTAGACTTGAAGAAAGATAATTTGATGTGAAAAAGCTTACAAACACTTAGTTAGACATGATGAATCAATTGATACTTGTAAATCAGGAGCTAAACAAAAAAGACATAGAGATTGCAAATCTGAAATCACAAAGTGACCAACTAAGGAATGAGTAAAGATCTGAGAAGGAACTCTTGGAAAGCATGAAAAAGCCAAGCGGTGCTATAAGATACTTCAAAGAATTGATGAGATCACCAAGGTCATGTAAGGCCACCTCTAGACTAGGACATATCAAGTACCACTCATCTAATGAAGAAGGAGAATCATCCAAGAGTGGTTAGAAAAGAAATGAAAAATCTAAAGGAATACCTACATGTCATCATTATGGAAAGGTGGGACACACATCAAACATTAGTAGAAGTAAGAATGGTAAACCTTAACCTAAGTTTATTGGTAACTATTTTAACTGCAAGAAACAAGGACACCAAGCACATGAGTGCCGTTCAAAGGAAAGTGAAGCACCTATTACACCTATATTTTAAGGACATTGCTACACATGTTAGAAATATGGATATAGAGCTCAATAATGCATATCCAAGACAAAATCCAACTAGACACCTAAGAAGAAAGCACATACACCTAAGCAATGTAACTCTTATAATTGGGATTATAAACACATGGTATAATTGTCATTATTGTGTAGAATATGGCCACATTCCATAAAAATACATTATGATACATTTTAGAGCCATTGCAAGAAATGGTTAAATGTAAGCTTAGTTTGTTTTAGTTGTCACAAGGTTGGACATGTTATTAAGAACTAGAGGACTCAAGCTCAATCACCAAGCAATGAACACAACAGAGGAAAAGGAAAAGTTGAGATAAATCAAACTTGAAAAAAGAAAGTAGAAGCTCAAAGTAGTAGATCAAGAGAAGCTAAGAACATCCAATCCAATATATGAAGTGATCACACCCCATCCAGCTAAGAAAAGAAGGTATGTGAGGAATTGTACACTTGAATCACAATTTACATATTAGTTTTTAACAAGAAATGTGATTAAAAGTCCATATATACATGAATCAAGATGCACTAGGACATATATGAGTAAAGAATTGATCAAAATTATTTATATTCATAATAGATGCTAATTATTAGGGTTATGGTCTATAGTGACCGAGTAATGTCATATGAGCCAAGTGTGCATATAAAACCAAGGAAATATGTTGGTTGAGCTAAGTAATAAAGACCAAACATTTGAAAGAAAGTGACATAGGGAGAATGATGGAAACTAGGTCCAAAGGCACACCCAGCTACCAAAGGCACTTGCAAAAGTAAACATAGTGGAAACACAACATGGAGAACAAATAAAAAAAGGAGATAGAAGAGAAAAACACTTATTGATTCATCAAATTATCAACATACATGCCTGACTTTAAAGCCTTTTGGGTTACGACCAACAATATTATTCAAACTTTGATCTTCAAGGATGATCCTCACATTCTAACTCTCTAGAAAAAACTATCCTTTTCTCTAACTCCTTCCTAATCCTCTTCATCAAACCATGATGTTTAAGACTCTATCCAAGATTACTGTAAATACTTGCATGACCACAAGTCAACCTATTACAAATTGCCAACTAAATAAACCCTTACATTAAATGCATAACCAAGCCACAAGTTGGCTCTCAACAAATATTAAATACAAATACTAAATTAAGTATGTGCAAAGTCAGCCCAAAGAGGAACCAAACATAGATAACTCGGTCAAAGAAGGACCAAGACAAATATTTTCACTTGGCAATGCTCAATATATAGATAGGAAATCAACATCAATAAGAACTTGACACCAATAGGAACTCGACTCCAACAAGGCACTTGACACCAACAAGGAACTTGACAACAGCAAGGAACTCAACACCAAATAGGAACTCGACAATGCCAAGCATTGCAACTCAATAGCAACATGAAAAACATGTAGGATAGCAATGCAACCTAGGATGCTCTTGCATCAAACAACTAGGGTTGAAACAAATGATTCTCTTGAATCACAGAACTGGCACAACCTAAGCTAAATCCAACTCAGATTGGGAAATCCATATAGCATTTTCAATTGGTTGGTTCTTCCACTTTATCAACTACTCATAGTAATCATTTCCTCTTGTGCTTTTACCAACACTCTAACCCAATATCTATTCAACCTTTTCAATCTGCTTCTTAGGATAATCATCTGATACAACAATTTCATCATTTGACTCATGATATTATACAAATCAGCAACATTTAATATAGGAGATATATCCATGTCATTAGGTAACTCAACTTCATAAGCATTACCACTATCAAAATTCCTCAATATCTTACAAGGCCTAAACTTCTTCATCTTCAACTTACTGTATGTTCCACTAGGAAATCTAACTTTCTTCAAATGAAGCATCACCTCATCACCAAAATCAAAATTATGATGTCTTCTAGACTTATTAGCATTCTCCTTATACTTGTGATTACTTTTTTCCAACCTCAACTTCACTACTTTTATGCAAAGAATCCATAAAATCAATGGATTCTTCTCTTGCATCACTTCTCTTTTCTTCACCAGCAATATCCCTCAACTTTGATATTTCTCTAGGTTGCATTCTAGTAAAAATCTCAAAAGGTGTTTTCCCTATACTCCTATTCACAGAATTGTTATATGCAAACTCAAATTGTGCCAACATCAACTCCAAATTATATGGTTTATCCCCAACTAAAAATCTTAGCAAATTACCCAAGCTTGTATTCACAACCTCTTTCTGTCCATCTATTTGTGGATAGAATGTAGAACTAAACTTCAACTTGGTACCCATATTCTTCCACAAATTCCTCCAAATGTAACTAACAAACTTACTATCTTTGTAAAAAAAAAATACTTCTTGGTATTCCATGCAATATAACAATCTCTTTGAAGAAAATTTTAGCAACATGCTTAGCATCTGATGCCTTCTTACATGGTATGAAATGAATCATCTTAGAGAATCTATCCACAACAACAACAAAAAAATCGTACCCCTTTACTGTCTTAGGTAATCAAAGAACAAAATCCATACTAATGTCACTCCAATGTTTCTCAGGAACATAAATAGGTGTACGCAAACCAATATTCTAACGTACTCCTTTTACTTGAAAAACTCCACAACTCTTTACAAAATTCTGAACATCCTTATACATTTGTGGCCAATAATACTTATCCTTCAACAAATTCAATGTCTTACCAACTCCAAAATGTCCAACCAATCCGCCACTATAATTTTCCTTAACTAAATTAACTCTCATAAAACTTCTAGGGATACATAAGTGAATTCCTTTGAGAAACATACGTTCTTGAATGAAATACTCATCATACTTACTCATGTGATTTGATAGATTTGGTGCCCTGCACTCTCTTGACATCTTGAAAAAATTAGGGTCAGTATCATACAACTCTTTTGTCTCATCAAAACCAAGAACTTCAACCTTCATCTCGATCAACAAAGAGCATCTTCTGCTCAATGCATTAGCAACTTAGTTAGTGTCTCCACTTTTATGCTTAATCTCAAATGTGAAACTCTACAAGTACTCAACCCACTTTATATGTCTATGATTCAACTTATGTTGACTTCCCAAATACTGTAAAGCTTTATGATTAGTATACAACACAAAATCCTTAGGAATCAAATAATGTCTCCACTTCTTTAAGGTTTGAACAATTTCATAAAACTCTTGATCATACATAGAATACTTCCTTCTAGCATCATTCAACTTCTCACTAAAGAAAGTAACAGGTCTACCTTCTTGGCTCAATACAACTCCTATTGCACTACCACTTGTAGTACATTTAACTTGAAATACTTTACTAAAATCAGGAAAAGCCAATATGGGTAACTTAACAACCTTTTGTTTGAAAGTTTCAAAACTCTTATTAGCTCCATATGTCCACTTGAAATGATTTTTATCTCCTTCCATTGTGTTAGTCATAGCATTACAGACATACCTAAAATTGTTTATAAGCTTCTTGTAAAAACTAGCCAAACCATGAAATGATCTTACCCCACCCACATTCTCAGGTGTAGGCCATTCCAAAATTGCTCTAACCTTTTCAAGATCCATTCTCAAACCATTAGTTGAAATAAAAAATCCCAAATACATAATCTCCTCTTGCATACAAAAACACTTTTTCAAGTTAATCGTCAACTTTCCCTCTTTCAATCTCTGCAATACTTGTCTAACATGCTAAAGATGTTCTTTCTTAGTCTTACTCAATATCAAAATATCATCCAAATAAAAAATCACAAAATTAACCAAAAATCTCTTGAGAACCTCATTCATCAACCTCATGAAAGTACTAGGTGCATTAGTCAAACCAAAAGGCATTACCAACCATTAATACAAACCATCTTTTGTCTTGAAAGCAATCTTCTATTCATCACCTTCTCTAATTTTGATCTAATCATAACCACTCTTCAAATCGGTCTTGGTAAAATACTTTTCTCCACTCAAATAATCCATTTTGTCATCCATCCTCAACATAGGAAACCTATATTTCATTGTGATATTTTTAATACCTCTGGAATCAGTACATATCCTCTAGTCTCCATTCTTCTTAGGTGCTAATATAAAAGGTACAACACATGGACTCAAACTTTCTCTGATCAGACCCTTTTGCAACAACTCATGCACTTTTCTATTAAGTTCCTCATTATTTTTAGGTGTCAATCTATATGGTTCTTTATTTGGCAAACTAGCTCTAGGAATTAGATCTATACAATGCCTTATACTTCTTACTAGTGGTAAACCATCAGGAATATCCTCTGCAATAATTTTTTTGTACTCATTCAAAAAGTTTTCAATTTCTATTGGTACTCGACCTCTACCAATTTTTATTGCTCAGTCATTGCTAGCTTATGTTACTCAATAATTACTATTGGATTTTTGTTTTGCGTGATGCTTAACAACAAGAATTCATTCAAACTCCTCTCTTGAAAAGCTGATCTGGGATCAACTCCAAGGTTCCGAGCCATCTTGCAACCTACTAGAATATGTTTTGTAGAAGATAATTGTGAGTATTCACAAGGAGGCCTTTGTTGGTTCGACCAATTTTAGATAAGATTTGAATCTTCTTGCTATCTCAAAAGAATAACCACACAAAAAGAAATATTATTTTGTATATTTCTATTTGTAATTAATGCAATTTTAATTATGCAACTATATGAATTCCTAAATTAACCAAGTGTTTGTAAAAGCAAATAATGAAGATAAGGTAACAAGAAGTTTAAGCAAATGACTAAAAAAATTAATCCCTAATGAACATAAGCCATGAGAACAACACATTTGCAAGTTAAGCCTTTGAAAAGATCGGTAGGTAACCAATGAAAATAGGAGCAATGCTTCCTTGATTCCACTTTTGTTGGGTTGTCATTTTTCACGATGCTTAAGAGTAGGAATCCTTTTGAGCTCCTCTCTTGACAAGCTAACCTGGTATCAACTCCAAGGTTCTGAGTAATCTTGTGACCTACTAGAATCAATTCAGTAGAAGATAAATGTGAGTGTTTATAAGGAAGCCTTTGCTAGTTTGACCAATTTCGGATAAGATGTTGAATCTACTTGATATCTCAAAAGAATAACCACACAAAAAGAAATATATTTTTGTATTTTTCCATTTATAATGAATTCAATTTTAACTATGAAACTATATGAATTCCTAAATTAACCAAGTGTTTCTAAAAGCAAATAACGAAGAAAGGGTAACAAGAAGTTTAAGCAATTCACTTGACAAACAAATCCCTAATGGACATAAGCCATGGAAATAACACATGTACAAGTTGAGCCTTTAAAAAGATCAGTAGGTAACCAATGAAATTGAGAGCAATGCTTCCTTAATTCTACTGATCCAATCATCGATGGGAATACAATAACCATAAGATATTTCACTTTTCATCAGATTGCAAGGCCATGGAAAGTGCACTCATGTGAGACAAAAAGATATGTAGGAAATTCAGGGTGATCTTTCTACAAATAAGTATGTTAGGGGAATTTGTAAACATGTGGAAAACACCAAAATTAAAAGATCGCTCAATCAAAATAACACAACAAAACTATTGGTTCCATTACACTCCATGAACATGCATTCACAAAATACAATACACTTAGGAAAGAATAAGAACACTTTGAATGAGAGCACCAATAACATATATAATTACATCAAAATAATGGTCTAGAATACATATTTAATTCCTCAATTTATAGGCAATCATCTCCTCAATTTGTGTTGAGAGTGAGAGATTCCTTTATGCAAACATATGCTTCTAAACTAATAAAAAAAATCTATTTATGTACAAACTGACTCTATAATTGGTGCTAAGTAGGACTCCACCCTTGTTTACATCATTTAATGGGTGCATGAGCCTTTACATGTCCTAAAACAAAGAAAGCATGAGAAAATAAGAAGAAGAAAGCCATTAGATGATGTAGGAGTCTCTAGAGATGCCAAAAATAGAAGCTCAACCTTCTCTAGAGGTTTGCAGGAGTTAAACTACCATCAAAATGCATTTTCGGTGCATGGAAAGCTCTAAATTTGGAACTGATAGTTAACTATCAATGCACCTCTAACTTCTTCAAAAAATTATGGCACACCTTGGGAGACAGGTCCAAAAAATGCAAAATTTTCCCAAGTGTCAAAACTAAAATTCTAGCTCCTAGGTTTTGTTCCCATTCATACCAGGGCTATGTCTAGATGTTTGCTCTTGAACTTCTCTATGATATCTATCACTTGGGTTGAATCTAGAAAATCCAAAGCATCATACTTATCTTTTACTACTTGCCAATAGTTTCCCACTTTTATATGAGTCTCCACAAAATCTTCAAGATTTACATCCAACTCTAGCAATGCCTCCTCCATCTTAAATACTTGTCTAATGTCTTCATCGATCAAAGCTTCTTTAAATATATTACAAAAATGTTCGACGACTGTTTGTATCAGTAGGAGTTTATCTCTTGACTCATCTTTAAAGATGTCAAGGCACACATCACTATAATACTTCTTTGCTTCCAAAATTTGTTCTTGGGTTTGATCCTTGAGCTTATGAATATCCACACGTAATGTTTCCATTACTTTATTACCATTTGCAATCTTCTCAATCCAATCACCTATTTTATCTAACTCATCCCCCATATATACATCCATCAACATACAATATCTTTGACCTTTTATTGACTACAACGCTCGAAGGTCATTTCTCGGGTATGTACCTCATCCATCAATCCAAAATCCCAATTTATAATAGCAACTAGTTTCTCAAAATTATTCTACATATGGTGCAATAATTTGAGGTTCCCCTATTTTATCCGCACACCCTTTTCCTCAAAACTTTCTTGCCATAACTAACAAACCTTCAAAAATGGATTCACCTATATAACTACCTTTTCTTTATCTTTTCTCTATAAAGCTACTTCAAGAGTGGCCTCTAGATTATCTAGGTCAATAGAACCAACTAACTCATGCAAAAATCCCCTCATAATTTCATTTTTCTTTCTCAACTTGACCAATTCAGCCTCATCTTTGTCTAAGTGATTAAACACTTCTTTAATTCCTGTGGTAACTATCAATTTAGTTGTGTCCATAGTTGGCTTTCCCAACAAGACTTCTTTGATTTGATAATCATTTATGGTCAGATTTCAATATTTGCATGTAGAGGAGTGATAACAATATGAATGAACAAGTCTTGATTTCTATCCTTCATAATGAAGGCCAATGTACGCACATCACCCTTAGGTAATTTAGGCTTCTTGAGAGCTTCAACTAATTCTCTTGTTCTCTCTTCCTTAGTATAATATAATTTCCTTTTATGCCTAACCATCACCTCTTCTCACAACCACCTTGGAGTAGTTTCCATCAGAGGCTTATACTTAGATGAAGAGGGGGTTTGTTTAGCTAGAACCTTTCCCTTATCGCTCCTCTTTAGAGTCCTTTCTTTCTGTGAGGTATCTATATCATGCATCCCTGTATTTGTTGAGCCCACAATCCTTACCTCTATATCTTGAGAAGTTTTTTGGGGTTCTTCATATGTTTTCCCCTCATCTGATAGTTCATCAACAGGTCTTTGTTGTGGCTCTTCTTCTTGCACTGCTTGCACTTGTTCTTCATTGACCAGAGGGAGAGGAGTGATTGAACCTTTATCCACTAAAGATACATCTTGACCTGGTGACAACGGGGCACATGTAGGTCCTTATGGAGAAGATGGCAATTGACTCTAATTTTCTGCTAAAGGTTGATTTGTTGGTGTATCCCTTATCTTGTTGCCTATGAGTTTAGTATCTACATGCATGAAGTCAAAATTTGACATTTTAAAGACGTCAACCCCTTGGTCCTCTTGTTCATCAATCCACTATTATAACTCATCCTCTGAAGTTATAACCTAATTAGGTTGTATAGGAATGGATGACGACATCACAATGGAACTCCTTCTTCATTCTACCTTAGTAGCCCTAGCTAGACAAGTTGTCTAACTCAAGGGAAGGTTATCCTCTTGATCTTCTTCATCCTCTTTAGCTCCTTTAGGAATGGTTTCTAGGACTAAAGGAATAGGAATAACCTTACTTTGCACCCTTTTTTTTCTAGTCCTTTTAATTGGAGTCTTAGCCTTTATCTTCTTAGGAGCTGATGGAGGAGCTTCTTCTTTAGGAATCCATGTGGACAACTCTTATGCTTGCTCTTCAAATCCATGTCCCTATTATGGTGGTGGCAATTGTGAATTATCTTGAACTTGAGTGGCTTCTTGGGCTTGAGTTGCCTCATGGGCTTGAGTCCCTTCAACCTTGGGCTTAACTTGTTGTAGAGAAAATCTTTTCCTTTTGTTCTTTCCTTTTTGTGCCTTGAAGTACCCAACTTCCCTATTGTGCTAATACACTATCTCTAGCCTAATTGGAGATTGGGCTATGAATTTTGGTACTATAACCGTTGCCCCTCTACCTTTCATTGGGTGGGTTCTAGCTTGGAAAACCACTGCTTGTGGAACTAGATCCATCTTGAATGGTCTCTCAATCCATTCCTTGGTCAACTAGATGATACGCCTTACCCTATGATTAATATTTTCATTTTCTTCTCTATTAATCTCTGCATTCATGATTGGTCGATCACATATCTTAACTTGATTATATAGAGGATCCAAATCATCTAAATTGTCTTGTTGAACAAACTTCGATGGGACCTTTATTTTTAAGGCACTGCCTATCAAATAAAGAGTCATCATACAATAATACCTTATTCAGATATTGTATTCATCTATTGCATTCATCTATTGATCCTCTATAGCATCTTCATGTTTAAATTATTTTCCTTCCAAGAGTTGGAGTCTGCCAATGTTATCAAAACATGGACAAGTAGAGTTATAATCCTCCACGGGATATTGATCCCATTCTAACTCAAAAGTCACAATACCTTGCTTCTTCTTGACACCAAAAAGACCTAGGGAGCTTCTTAGGATTTATAGTTGAACCTGCTACCCTTAAGTAGGTGAATGTCTTGAATTGGATGTAGTAGGCACCTATTTCTATAATTTTTGTTGTTGCCTCTTTTGACATCCTTCTTTCATAGTCTCACTCAATGAATTAGATGATCTAGGAAATTTTTTTTCACCAACTAGGTGTATACCACATAAGGTCATGCATTAAGATCTTGCAAGTTTCCCCTCTTAAAAAATCTTGGGTATTCTGTAGTTCTTGATGCTAACAGATACATCGAATAAGATGTCATACAAAACCTTAGATCATTTTTTTCTACCACCAGTTGTTCATCTAAATTCTCACTGATAATTGTGGCCTAGTGAATTGGCATCTTGGTTGTTCTAATGGTTTCAATGAAGTGTACCATCCACATGTTTAAGTATCCTGCTACTGGTAATCCCATGATTTTTCTTAGGAGAAATATGGAATATCCAATAGCATCCTTTATATAACCTCTTTTCATATCTACTTTACCAACTTTCCTTCCCAAAGGTGTTCTATCAATAAGATATGAAGATTGAATAATTTATGTGGCTTCTTATTCATGATCTCTATACCACCTTTCTATTTGATGGTATGTTAGTCTTATATACTGATTTGCCCTCAGAAGATGAAACACTTTCTCTATATTCTTGGGTCTTAGATTGAGAACAATCTCTCCAATTATGCTTTTGACCACCCTCTTTTCTGAAACATAATTCTCATCCAAAGTCATGATCAACTCAGAAGATTGTACTAAAACTGGGTGCAAAGCTACATTTACTAATCTCGATCTTATAAGTGCAGACACCATTGGGAGCCTCTCATTTGGTTTGTTGCATAGAACCAAGAATTTATTCTAGTCAATATGACCCATTTTTGAATCTTGGACCTTTGAATGTGCATCTTGGAAGTGTGATTTTAGTTGGACACCTTGAAGCTTAAAAACCACTAGTTTAGGAGCAAGCTTTGTGGCAAGGGAGGATGAAGAAGAAGCCACTATATTGTTAGGAAATAAACACCTATTAGTCTATAAGGTAGAAAAATCAAATTTAAATAAACCCTAATTGCTAAGAAAATTGACCCAAAAACCCTAAATCTGATAAAATACCTAAAAACCCTATTTCTAGCTTTAGAAGACAATTTTTGGCACACCTTGTGCACCTTGTGGGTGTGCTAGGTGTGCCTTGTAATTAGTAAGCTCTTTAACTAAAATGTGTGCACATTACACATCTTGTGGGGTGTGCAATGTGTGTACCCTTGTATTGCAAATGCACCTTGGTGGATTAACAATAGGGTGTGCACCTTGTGCACCCTAATCCCTCAGAGGTTTAGCCTTAGGAGCAAAAAGATGGTGTGTGGTTCTGCACCATGGAAAAGTGAGCAACTACGCACCATCCTTATGATGTCTTCTCTTTTGGTTTAGGTAAGGTGTACATATGTGCACCTTACATAAGGTTTAGTTTTTTTAGGTTCCTTTTAGTTTATTTTCAAAAAAAAAGTGCACACCTTGGATAGGTGTGCAAGATGTTCACCTTAGTTTTTAACTTTGGTGTGTGCATGTGTAGGTCTAAACATATTGGAGATGGTGCACTTTGGGGGGTGTGGAGGTACATTGTCAAATGTTTTGAATGCAAGAATGAGTGTTAGAAAAGGGGTGAGTCCCCAAGCTTTTATAGGCCTGGGGAGGAGGGCACCTGGTGCACACTTGCAAAGAGAAGTGCTCTATACTAGTGCATCTAGCACACTTAACACACCTTAAGGGGTGTGCTAGGTGAGTTAGTCTACCCCTCTTCATCTAAAATAATTCACACTTTACATTCAAATCTCCAATTTTTGATAACTAGGTTTCTCAAGTAGAGGGCTAGGGTTGACTTAGACATGAAATAAAGCCCTAAAAAGACTTAGACCCTAGAGTAGGGGTCTAGAAAAGAAATTAAATAGGGGGTCCCCATTTCTTGCTAGAAATGGGGTGAGTGTTGTGAAAACCACAATAAATAGCCCCAAAAAAGGAAAGAAATGACAAAGGCATTTCTTCACAAGCAAACATCTTTTAAAAATGTATCAGCCAACAACTGATTTTGAACACTTTGAGAAACTTTCAAGTTCCTTGGTAATAAAACTTTTAGAATCCCAAATATTCAAGCTCAATGTGTGCTTAGTGTGTTTATTTCCTTTGATGTTTCAAGGTGTAAACTTATCATTAGTCTTTAATAACCTAGAAACAATCTTCTGCTCCACCGATCCTTACATCTAGAATCTTTTTAGATCATGTGTATCGATCCCTATCTGACTAGATGAGAAAATCTATTCACGAGGGATCTTAATAGGTCATCATTTCTGTATTTTAGGTTCTAAAAAATCTTTTGAGTTTCACTTCATAGAGTTTTCATGTCTCCATTTGAATCTTTCATGAAGCAATTTGTTAGAAATTAGATAACCATTTTGGAGTGCATATCTCTATTGTTAGACCTTTTTATTTCTTTTTGGAATCTTTCATTTTTAACACCATATTTTCCTTTTTTGTTTTATTTTTGTACCCTAACCATGCTTAGATTATGTGGCCAAGGCATTGGTGTCATTTCTTAGATTCTTCTTTAATTATGATAACCACTTGTATTCCTCTTTTATGAACTTTTATGAAGACTCTCACACCAAATAGTGACCTTAGAAATTCTTTGAAAAGACCTTTTGTTTGAATCGGTAAGCTTCAAACTATCCCTTGCTACTATCAACCTTGATTTGAAAGCACTGAGATAATCAATTCTTTAAATTTGCAAAGTGTTGAGAACTATCAATCTATAATCTTGATTTTAAGATTGTAAGTCCTTTATGACTGTAAGTAGCATCCTTGTCCAGTTGTTAAAATATACATATTATCTGAATGTTTTGGCAAAGAAATACCTTCTCCTTCAAGTTGAAACCACAAGGAGTAATTTGTGAAATGTGTCAAGGCAGAACCTTGATTGCATCTAACCCTTGATCTGACATGAAAAGGAAGAAACAACTCATAAAGTAAACACATGAGTGAAAGGAAAACACACTTGCAAAAATTAAACACATAACGAAGAGATTTTTTTTTTTAAGGCCTCAAAGTAATGTTTCAAAAATTGGCCATTGACAGACAATGGAACCAATTCCCCTTGTAAGTATCTCAGCCTAAAAGTATTTTCTCCCAGAATTTCCATGATTTGATAAGGGTCGATCCATAAGTGTTGAAACTTAGTATGCCTACTTGAATTTTCTTTTGCTTTTTCCCATAGAAGAACAACGTTGGATATTATGAAAGATTTAATCATGGCCCTCTTGTCGAACCACCTCTTAATGACAACTTGATGTTTTTCCATATGCTCTAAAGTAGCTACCCATTTTTCATCAATTTCTAAGAGATTCATTAGTTTGATCTAACCCCTATTAGCATCTTTAGCATATCCACTCATGAATTTAAAAACCAAAATCTTGAGGTTAAGTGTAAACACTGGCTCTTGTCAGTAGATGAGCAGATATGGGGATGTCCCCAAATCATTTTTTTACCTTGACTCAGTCTGTCCATAAGGCATATTTGAGCTAAATATGCCAATCTCTAGAATTTTCCTTCAATAAACATCTTATTACTGTGATCAAGTTTTTATTCATGGATTCCACTATGCCATTCCCTTGAGGATAGTACTTCAAAGAGAACTTGATTATAACTTGATTTTCCAATACCCACTATATAAGGAATGTTGATGCAAAGGCTGAACCATTATCACAAACAAGGAAGAATGACATCCCAAATCTAGTAACAATACATTCTTCCAAGAAATTAGTAACTATCTTAGTTGTGTAGCTTCTAAAATTTTATGTTTCTACCTAGCGCGTAGGGTAATTGGTAGCCGTGAGAACCAAAGTGTGTCTAGTTGATGATGGTGGGTTTACTGGTCCACTGAAATCCAACCCCCACTTTGCAAAGGCGCGTACCTCAAATAGTGGTTTTAATGACATTGTAGGATGTCTTTCTCTATTAGCAGTAGTTTGGCAAATGTGGCAAGTACACATATGTTTAAAAGTATCTTTGAAGATCGTAGGCTAGAAATAACTCGATCTTAAAATCATATGGGTCATAGCCTCTACTGAACCATGCCCTATACCATATCTATCATGAAATTGTTCCAAAACTTGTTTTACTTCTTCACGTCTAAGGCACTTTACATAAATCCCTTCATACTTCCTTTGGTATAATTTTCTATCATGTAGCATGTAGGATTCACACTTCATTTTGAGTCCCCTACACTATGAACTATTCATCCAATTGGGGTACTAATTTTGTAAAAGATAGTGAACAATATCCTCATACCAAACATCTATTATTATACCTTGATCAATATCAACTTGAGATACTATAATCTTCTTTTGATCTTCCACATCTATTTCACCATCGAATCATAATTTCTTTTCATCTTTGATTTGGTTATCAGTTATCATTTTTGATAATCTTTGCCCTCTTACCAATTTCATGGGTTGAATCTCTAAATCAAAATCTTGAAGGATTTCCATCCATTTTCCTCACCTTTCACCCAATTCATTTTTCATCAATAATGATTTAACCATAGGATTAGGTACAATTGCACACACCTTGCTCCTTAGTATATAATGGTAGAATTTCTTTATCACTTTGATCAAAGAAAAATATTGCTTATCGAGGTTAGAATAGTTTAACTCAATATTTTTTAGAGGGAAACTCATAAAAGTAATGGTCCTTTCATCTTCTTTATCCTTCTTTTGTGTAAGAATCCCAGCACATGAATGTTTTGAAGCAAAAGAGTATATTTTGAAAGGCAGTCCATAATGTAGACTCACTAGTATTGGGGCTGTGGAAATGGCCACTTTAATATCCTCAAATGATCTCTTAATTTTCAAAACCCATTCTACTTTTTCTCCCTTTTTGAGTAAATCATTAAGGGGGTGAAATATCTCTGCAAATCCACTTATAAACTTATGTACAAAATTTATCTTCCTAAAGAAAGACTTAAGTTCTTTCCAACTGTTTGGAGGTGACAATTTTAGAATGGCTTTGATTCTCTTAGGATCAATGGAGATTCCAACTTTAAAGATAATATGACCTAGGAGCTTTCCTTTAGTAACCCCAAATGAAAATTTCTTAGGATTAAGTGATATACCATTCTTACGACATCTATTGAATACCTACCTTAAATCAACAATGTGAGTGCTTTGATCCTTTGAAAAGATAGTTAAGTTATCCATGTAGATGACTATACACTTGTTTATTAATCCATTAAAATATTTGTCCATGGCCGTTGAAATATATCCCCTTCATTAATCAGCCCAAAGGGCATTCTTTGTAAGCAAAAGCCCCAATTTGATTGTAAAAGCCATCTTTAGCCTATCCTCTTCATCAACCATTACTTTATTATATCCCAAATATCCATCCAAGAAAGACATCATCTTGGATCCATTAACAATTTGTAGTACTTCATCTAATGAGGGAAAAGTTTATTATCCTTCTAAGATGCTAGGTTCAAATTAAGGAAATCTACACAAAGATGAATCTCTTTAGTCTTTTTCCACACAATAACCAAGTTAGCCACCCATGTAGAATGGTGAATGGGAAAGATAATCTTGGCATCAAGTAATTTCTTGGCTTCCTTCATTATCAAGGGTTCAATAATGGAATTAATAGGTCTTTTCCTTTGGTGGAATGGTTTTGCATTTGGTTTCAAAATAATGTCATGTGTGATGATTTCAAGATCATATGTTTTGAGCTCTTCATAGCTCCAAGCAATGACATCCTTGTATTCTACAAGCAATTTGAGCATATCTTCCCTTTCTTGAGCATTTCACACCTTGCCAACTCTTACCATTTTAGGATCTTCATCGGTACCCAAATTTTATGAATTGCATTCCTTGATCCCCTTTTCTTTGACTGTTCTTTTGTTAAGCATTGATTAATCTCGATCAAAGATGCACTCCAACTAAACCACCCCCTTAGGGATAGTGTTGGTCTTCAAATGTAGGATCCCATCTTCGTCTTCAAGTTCATTATCCTCAAGTTTGTCATCTAGAGTTTCATCAAACTCTTGCCCTTTAAAGTGGCCATTGCACATGATAAATTTGAGTATATTTTGATCATCCTAAAATTCTTGGAAGTTCATAATATTGTTTGTAATAGATAGGGTAATAACTATTTCTACTAAAAATCTTTTCAATTTTGTTCTCTTGACCGGTTGTAATACATAAACTATTTTGGTGAGGGCATCTATTATCATGTTTTTCCTCCTTGGAATGGAATTTATGTTCAAAGCTTTGAAGTCATCCATTAGATCCCATACTCTCTTCCGATAAGTGAGTAACCTCCTATCATTGCAAGAGTATATCGATTTCACTTGTCTTATCACCAACTAGGAGTCTCCTTCAATTATGAGAGTTGTGATCCCCTTCTCTAATGCAAAGAGAATTCCTTGAATAAAAGCTTTGTACTCTACAACATTATTAGTACATCTAAACTATAATTGATATGCTGCATAAAAAGACCTACCTTTTGGATTGATCAACTCAATACCTGCATCAGCTCCTAATTTAAGATTGGTGTCATCAAACCTGAGTATCCAAATGGGTTCTTCCTTGGGCTTCCTAGACATATGCTTATTTTTCTATAGCTTTTCTTTTACTTGGACTTTAAAAGATTATCTCTTTGGAATCCATTTTAATCTTTCGTAGGGTGGATTTGATGATTTCCCATTATTATTCCTTGATACGAGGAGGTGTATGTTTTTATTGTTTATCCTAGATTTCCCCTATCAATTCTATAATTTTGTCCACTTTAGGCTTGGGGTGAATGAATACTAGATTCCATCCTTGAGATTTTACGTAATGTATCCTTCTTTGGACCTTGATCATTCCTAGTGGAGAAGGTAAACCTCCACCATCTAAAGAGGTATCACTATATGATGCATTTAGATCTTCAATCTCCTCTTCAACTTTTTCCTCCACAGATTCATGTATGTTTGTAGAATTTTGACTTTCTATGGGTTTATCTTTTGGGACTTGGCTGTTCTTTATTCCCATTATCTATGTTAATACCTTTGTGATTGCTTCTTGGCAATGTGAACATTCAAACTCTAAATGATTAACTTTATGCAATCTACAAAATCTTGGGAGAAGTAAGACATTTGGATTTGCTTCTTCACTTAGGCATTGTAAGTTTGCCACCATGATATCTATGAATTGCATCACAGTTTCTTCTTTTGGGATGGGAATTGTGGATCTTCCATTGTGATTAGTTGAAGTTATATCAAAGGCCATTACTTTATAAGAACCCAAATCTAATTGTAAGAATGCAACCTTGTTTGTTGTATTGTATTCTATAATCATTGTTTGTAACTTTGGCTTCGCATCTATCTTGATCTGATTATTCAACTCTTTCCGTGGTAACCAAACTAAGTAAAATCCATAGGAAACCATCCTCTTAGGCATTCTTTCCATTCTCTAATTAGTAGCAATCTGAATTTCTTAGAAATTTTTACCATATGTATGTTAATGATGTCTTGGATTTGGTGATTAACAGCTAACTATATCCAAACATCTTTCAAGACACTAATGACTTTTACTTTCATTTTATCCAATTGTATCACTATTCGATTAGAGGAATGAGGAGTGAATCCCAACCTTTGTGCTATCAAGAGTGACATGAAATTACAACAAGCTCTAGAACCAATTGGGAAATTGTGAAGATTCTTTCAGTATATCCTGATACTAAGCAAAAAAAGAGGCACCTCAACCTTGTCTTTAAACATAGTCGTCATGGCCTCCGAAGCATTAACCTATTGTGAGATTGTTTTTTGAGGAACAATATTCACATTAGGGATTGTCTTTGTGTGATATATGGTTTTCATCAGTGCTTCCTATTGATTAGGAAAATTTTGCAACATGTCAAACATGGACATGTTCACCTTTGTTTGTTTAAAATCTTCCAGTGTAATGTACTTTTTGATTGTCAATGTAGGTTTCTTCAAGATTATAGGCACATTTCCTTGGTTCTAATTTTTTTGCCCTCCATACAAGGGTTTTATTGGTACTAGATTATTACTTTCTCTCAAATATAGAGGGGTTGGTTGTAGTGCTAGAGGAATCCCATCCATCATAGGTTATTTTTGACTTCACAAATTGTAAGTATTCTGGTTGTCATTTTGAAAAGCAAGCATCTCTTCTGGTTGTGTATCTAGTTCTTGACTAAATGGGAAAGAAAATTCTTCCCTGACTTGTGGTTCTAATTTTGTGTTCTATGCAGAATCATAGGATTCTAGTAGCACAACATAAAATTGCATGGGAGGCACATTATCATTTGTTTGTGAATTTTGATTCACTTCTTGATTTCTATTGTAATATGAACCATTATTTTTAGGTGCATTTTGACTATTGTCCTACTAATTTATGTCCACATATTGAGCATTATTGTTATTATTATTTGTTAGAATGCTTCCATTTTTCGGATGAGTGTTACATTATCAATTCTATCTTTGGAAACTATTGTTTCAATTAGGAGGATAGAAATTTTTTCCTCCATTATTGTTTCCTGCATTTTCATTTCTAGCATTATTATTTCCATTGTAATTCCTATTGTAGTTCTGATCATAATTGTTGTTATTATAAGGACCAAAATTGTTTCTCTAAAAGTTGTTATTCTATTCTTATGGAAACCTCAAGTGGGTCAACTCATTATTCATTTGAGACATGGTCTTCTTCATTTGACCAAATTTGGAGGAAAAACTATTGTCTGCTTCAACAGAAGTTGCTGCCTTTTTCTCAAAGATAGAAACTTTTAGAGGTTCATATCCTCAATATGTTATAGCTAGGGTTTGTGGAGTAGGTTCTTACTTCAATGGAACTGGATTCATTGGTATGAATTGGCTAGGCATCAAAGGTACTCCAATAGGATATGTTGGCATCGTTGTAATAGCTTGAGCTAGAAGCATCAATCCTCCTCCATTAGGATTGGCCTTCTTTATAAAGGTTATTACTTCTAAGAAGACTTTGTCCAATGTGTTGATATTTATCGTAGGAAGTCTTCTTAGGAAAATAACAGTAAGATGGTCCATAGAATTCAGATAAATCTGAATTATGACTTCAATCTATATAGTGTATGGTGTTTCCAACTTGCAGTATGCCATAGGAAAGTAATGGTTAAAGCATGAGACCATCTCAACTAGGTCCCTTTTGATTGTTAGTATATGCATGAAAACCTAACCTGTCGAGAGCATGCGTAAATAAGTTAACATTAGTAGCATGTGCATATCAAAGATTAAAACAAATAAAAAACAACTAATGTTAGACTTGAGTTTTATAACTTAAACAACTGAAAACAAAGAGTTCCAACACAACCTCAAAGCTTAAGTATGGAGGATGTGGATGTGCTCTCCCAAACACAGCTATGAATCCCAATGATTGATAAATGATATGCAATGATAATGAGACCACACTAAGATGAATGGAGAATAATTTAAGCAATGACTATGGAGGAAACCATGCTTGAAAGCACTCAAAGGATATGAATGTGGATGCAAGAAATCAAACTAGATTAAAAATGCAAATGAAATGAAATCTAGCAACTACCAATGGGTTAGTAACAATGCATAAAATCACCAAGATCACTACAAAGCTCTAATTATAAACTAGCATGATAACAATGCAAATGAGAGAGATGTCAAATGCTTGAGAGAAGGGCTCTATTTATAGGTTTGAGAGAGGCCTTGGGGAGGTGGCATCTATGAGGCATCCACATAGGTGCCATAAGGGAGACACATGGGCTTAAGGACAAGCCCTATAAAAGTCAAAAGGAGCCTTTATGGTTGAGAGATCAAGGTGTGCTCAAACATGTGTGAGCAACCTTGGAGAAAGGAGTGGGGGACAAAGGTGTAAGAGGTGTAAATGAAGTAGAAGCTTTATTGGATCATGAGCTTCTCACACGTGTGAGAAAACACTTAGGAGCTAAAAGGTGTTTAGAAAGGTGTTTAAGATAAATAAGCGGGATTAACTAATGGATGGGCTTAGAAGGATGAGAGTGATGGGTGTAGACTAGGTTTTAGGATAGAATTATGATTAAGTTAAATAAGATTTGACTTAATCATAGGATTAAAGAATTTAATAAAGTGGAGGGAATTAAATAAACTAGAATTTATTTAAAAGGGGATTTATGGAGCACTATGCATTAAATGAATTTAATACATTAGAGGGGAAGTATTTAAGTTAAATTTAAATACATTAGGAAATGAACCTATTTAATTAAATAAGTAGAAGAATATGACAAATATAATTAATTAATAAATAATTAATTATAATGTCACATGAAATATTAAATAAATTAATATAGTGTTTGGGATGATTTTAAGCATCTACAGTTAGATTGCATTCATCATAAAACAAAAAATTACCAAAAGTATATCTCTTTTGTGATTACTTTTTGAGACAGCAAGTAGATGAACATTTTATCCAAAGTTGGTTAGAACCAACAAAGGCCTCCCTGTAAACACACACATTTATCTTCAACTAAGCAGATTTTAATAGGTTGCAAGATCATTCGAAACCTTGGCGTTGATCCTAGATTAAATTTTCAAAAGAGGAATTTGAAAGAATTCTCGTCATTAAGCATCATGCAAAATGATAGCTCAACATTATGGATGAATGGGTCAATGAGATAACAAAATATGGGAGCATGTCCATTCAAGAATATCAAGAGCCATTTGATGAAATAGAGGCATTGCTTAGGGAATTACAAACTCAAATCAAAATGTGGGAGGTAGATGAATCGAAATGAGCCACTATGATTGGACAAATCCAATAGATTAATAGGTATGGGACATCAAAGTTCTTAGTAAAGAAGACATTTAAATTGGCAGATGAATGTATGTTTTTTACCATCAATAAAAATATTAGATGGCATAATTATGTGTATAGAGCATCTATAGTGGAGGCTAAAGGTATAGAAGTAGAGTTGAAATAATTATGGGAGGTTATTGCTTATGACATCCAGGCCATCAATGCTGCATACGTGTTAATCCTACCAACATCATTAGCATTATGAAGAGAAGAAGTTGTTGTAAATAATTTACACACAAAAGTCCAAAGTGTTGTCATTGATTGGCAACTAGACAAGAGGAGTATACCATCTTGTGTACCAGTAGATGTCTACACCAGTTTACAATTTAGATGAAGACAAGATAAAGATTGTTATAGTTAGCATGAAGAGTCATCACTATGACATGATAGATACAAACATGAAAAACATTCAAATGGGATTAGCATTCTAACAAAATGAAAAAAGGTAGAAAGGACAAAGGACTTGAATCTAGATATAGAGAAGAATGGAAGAGCTACCAGTCTAGACCCTATGACATAGGTGTCATGCATTTTTCATGAAGACCTAAGTGGTGGAATTCAAATTTTTTATTCACTAGTTTGAGAAAAATCATTTTCTAGGGTTTTAACACCTAGAAATACAAGACATCATACATTTGAAAGAAAGAGGGAGTGTGTGTGTAAGAGCTAGTGTGTGTGAAAGTTAGTGAGTGTATATAGATGCACAATAACGTGTGAATAGAAACAAGAAGAGTTAGATGATTTCTATGCCTAAATATAGTCCTAAATGTGAGTTTCTTGTTGAGAACCCTTCTATTCTTGCTTATGAGCAAAATGATTTAGAGTTGGTGTGTGAGATTGTTGGTCCTGAGTCTCCATGATACTTTGAAATTTTTTCCTATCTATGTCACAAAACCATTCCCATAGCCCTCACCCCAAATCAAAGCAAAACCTTCATCCATTGCACTCCTTGCTATACTATCCTAGGTGATACACTTTGATGGAACCCTTCTTTGATGTCTCAATTCAAAAAAAGCCAGAGCGGCATTAGAAGAGGTCCACCAAGGGATTTGTGGTGCCCATTCCAGTGGCCTTACGTTAGCAAAAAAGCTCCTCAAAACAGGTTACTATTGGCCTACTATGGAAGCAGATGCCTATCATTTTGTGAAGAGATGTGTTCCTTGTCAATAGCATGGTGATTTGATACACGCTCCTTCCTAAGACCTCTAACCCACCATTACCCCATGGCCCTTTTCCTGTTGGGGATTCAATCTTGTTGGTCAAGTATACCCAAATTCTGCAAATGGCCACAAGTACATTATTTTTGCCATTGATTACTTCACAAAGTGGGTTGAGGATATCTAATTAACATACATCACCAGAAAATAGATTTCAAAGTTCACCTTGAACTACATTATTTGTCATTTCAGTATACCTCAAGACATCACGACCGATAATGGAACACCTTTCAAAAATTAGGAAGTTGCCACATTGTGTAGGAAATTTGGAATCACCCAACATTTTTCCACCAAATACTACCCCCAAGGCAATGGCCAAGCTGAAGCTACTAATAAAACCATTTTGAAAATCCTAAAGAAAATTGTTGATGCAACTGGTCATGACTGGCACCTCCATCTTGCTCTTGCAGTTTGGGCCTATCGTACATCCATCTGTACCTAAATAAGAGCCACTCCATTTTCTATTGTTTATGGTTCTGAATCTATCTTACCCATCGAAATTGAGCTCCCTTCCCTCAGAATCTCTCAAGAATCTAATGTCCAAAGAACAATATCGAGTTGCTCACATGCAAGAGCTACAACTCCTCGATGAGAGACACCTTAATGCCTTAAACCACCTCCGTGTGTATCAAAATTTCCATAAGCTTCAGTATCACAAAAAAAGTCAAGCCATGGGAATTTGAGGTGGGTGACTTAGTTTTGTAGCATAACATGAAGAATCTCTAGAACCATGAAAAGAAAGGAAAATTTGAAGCTAATTGGCTTGGTCCATTTATCATTACAACCAAATATGGTTCTGGGGCATATCGGATTGCCACTCCAGAGGGAGATCTGCTCCCTTAGCTTGTAAATATCCAACATCTCAAGTGGTTCTATGCTTGAGTTTTTTGCAGTTCCTATACAGTGTTGTTATAGTCCTACAAAAATAAAATAAAATTAAAAAAATCAGAAAAATCCAAAAAAAAATCATAAAAAAGACTAAAAAGAAGAAAATGTTCCTAAAAAAAGCATTTTGATCCATTATCTATAAGGCTCATTTCACTTCACCCCATTCCACCATTTCATCTTCCTATTTATGCAAAGTCTTATCTAGCTTACGCTTTTCATACTTCCAATAAAAAAGACCTCTTGTCTACGAGGCTTCATTTCACTCCCATTTTTCCAAAGACCTCTAGTCCATGAGGTATTTTCCCACCGAGTGCTTATTCCAAACCCCATTACATTGAGCTTTTCCCACAACAGTGACCACAAAATGACTTTAAAAAATCACCCTTGAGACTTAATGATTCAAGAAACTTGTTCTTTTCATAGCACTTGCCACTAAAAAAATTGTGATAACTAATGTCAAACAAAACAAACTTGCGTAGGATGAATCCTTCCTATATGGGACATGACGAGATTCACCTTTAGGCTTTAAGGTTCTTGGCAAGAATTATGGACTGAATGACTACTTGGTTGTAAAGTCTCTTTTGGTTGATTTCATTTTGTGTGTTAGTGGAAGCCTTTTATGGTGTGGCTTGATCTTCTATATTTTGGTCGTACCTAAATTGCTCTCATTGACTACATGTGTTGTTTGTGGTATGATCTATTTTTGAGACTTTACTACATATGTGTCAGTTTCAGGTTATGTTTATGCATTTCACAATGGGGGCAATGAGTTAATACACTTTCCACCAAAGATCCATAAAATGACTTTGGGTGTACCTAGACCTCTCTAGGGCATATATGACATTTGTTCCATCATGACTATGCAAACTACATTCATCATGCTAAAGTCTCTAATCTGTGCAAAAGAGTCATGTCATTTATGCTTCTATAGCATATAATGCATAAACTCATTTGCAAAATCAAACTAAGGTGTGCTCTTTCATATAAACACAACTGAATCTCTTGGTGTCATGTAGTTAGAGTTCATGTAGTATAGGGTTTCATTGAGCCTTGCTTGAGACAAGGGTCCTATTTATTCCCCCTCCTATGCTACGCTACTTGGTTCTTACAAGTGAGGAGTTTTGACACATGCCCATTTATTAGGTTCATTCATGTTCCATTTTCATATCTACAGTTTAGCTTCATTTCACTTTGCATTTATTAGTTATTGACATTTTAGGATACATTCATTGTCATCTTGCATTAGGCATTTTATTCATTATTAGATTGCATCATTAGTTCATCACATTGATTCATTACATGCATCCATTATAAACATCATATCTAGTGGCATATACATCATAAAAAACATCTCATCATACATATAGTGCATCCATACATGTAAAAATAACACCACTCATACATCTCATAGTCGCCAACAAGCCTACATCATACACACCTTAGGCATCAAATATATAAATCATATCCAATATACATCACACACATCCTGCATCACAAATATTAGTATCCACATCATAGATATCATATGCATAATCATCATCATACATGTACACATAGGCCCATTGAATCATGTCATATGTATGTATATATATATATATATATATATATATATATATATATATATAAAAGAATAAATGTCTATACAGTTCGTATACAAAAAAATCATATAGAGTCATCGTGTACAAATGCATTATCAAAAACCCACTGCATCTGCATCTTTGTCAAAACTGCTCACTGTACAAAATTCAAAAGCTAAGCTATGAGGGCCTTGTGATGTCAATATGCTCCCAAGACCATACCATTAGTAGTGTCAACCCTATCCCCATAGTCCTTTGTGCCTTGTATGCACACATGTAGATCATGGTATAGCTCCACCAGAATAGTCTAACCCCAACAATAAACTACACCATCATCCTGTAGTAGGGTGTTGAGTATCCTGTAGTAGGGTGTTGAGCACCCGTGTCCATGCAATAGGGAAACCATGCCCCACATGGTTTGGCACCATCCTCTACATGAGTGATGCGAGGTATACAACCAATCGGGGCAATCTTTGCTCTAATGCCTCCCTCCAGGTGAGTGAGGATCTTTGACTGGGAAGTCACTATCGTTGCCTCCAGAAGCACTCTCATAGAAAGGGATTTGCATCCTCCAACACATATTTAGGATACATCCCCCGAATGGGCACTCATAATATCCTCCACACATATAAAAGTGTAACTATAGCCTCCCCAATAAGTAGATGGAAGCTGGATGTTGGGGTGTACCATCACTTGATAAGTGCTAACAGTTGCACTGAATGGGCTCTTAGATTAGGCTGCTCATGTACATGCTCTAGTCTATAGAGTCGCACATGTCCCCACTCTGTCTCTGTTAGTCGCTCCTCTAGCACCATGGTCAAAGGATAATGCTCCCTCGACCAAAATACCACTATCTCCTCCTGTAGCATAGACATGCAGATTTTCAGATTCCTTTATCTCATAAATGCCCCCTATTTGGGGCATCCTCTCCTACCCTTCACCGATTTGTCCCAATCAGCAAAGATGCTTATCGAGGTAGATTTTGATTGCGTAGATGTTGATTGATGCAAATGTTGATCAATGCAGATGATAGTCTACGAAGATGCCATTTTGGCATCTCTGATAGTTGCACAGATGTCAATTTTCCCGTCAACAACTGCCAGTTTCTCATCTACAAAGATGACGACATGTTGACCATCATCTCTACTTCCTTTTTTCACCCCGTTATCATCTGTGTAGATGACATGATGTCTGTTGTCATCTTCGTAGACCCCCTTTCTCCCTTTTTTTATTTGCATAGATGACAAGATAGATTCCTGTCATCTCTACAGACGTCACGGTCCCTATTTTGTCATTTATGCAAACGACAGGGCATAGACTGTCGTCTCTACCCCGACTACTTTTTTAGCTTATTTAAGCCATCATAAATGCACCCTAAGCAACCAAAATGAAAAATTAACCAAATTGGTTAGTCGACTCACCGATGGGTCCATCTTTGTAGGTCTATCTTGCTCTCGGATGCACTCACCAAGCTATAATTGCTCGATAGGGTCCATCTTTTGCTCTGTTACTCTGCTCCCTAGTTGTGCAAATGACCCTTCCTTGAGCCCCCTTGGAGGCTTATATAGGCCCTCTAGGACCCCTTTTTGAGACTGTTTCTCTTCTGAGTCGCGTCAGTCCCCTATTTTTACCCGCAAGTCATGCAACATCTTTATTTATCCCATTTTCTTTTCATTTCCTTTTTTCCAAAGGCCTTTTCATGAAAATTACCCAAAATTTATTTTTTGCGCAATTTTTGCGAGGGGGCACCCTCCTTCTCTGTCGTCGCTTCGACACCACTCCTAGGACTCCTATCCCTTCTAGGGCAACCTATATTTTCTTTTCTTTAATATAATGTCATCCTAACATCACATCAAAGAGGGGCAAAATGTAGACACTTAAAATTGTCCTAAACACTATATTAATTTATTTAATATTTCTTTTGATATTGTAATTAACTATATTTATCATATTCTTCTACTTATTTAATTAAATTTATTTAATTAAATAAGTTCATTTTCCTAATGTATTTAAATTTAATTTAAATACTTTCATCCCTAATGTATTAAATTTATTTAATGCATAATTCTCCATAAATCTCATTTTTAATAAATTCTATTTATTTAATTTCCTCCATCTCCATTAAATTCTCTAAACCTATGATTAAATTAAATCTTATTTAATTTAGTCTTAAACCTATCCTAAAACTTAGTCTACACCCATCACTTTCATCCTTCTAAGCCTACCCACTACGTAATCCCACTTATTTTTCTTAAAAACCTTGCCAAACCCCCTTTTAATCTTAAGTGTGTGCTCATACATGTGTGAGGAACTCTCACACTTTCCACACTTCTCATGCCTTCTACACCTCTTACATCTTTATCCGCCACTCCTTTCTTCAAATTTGCTCACAGATGTGTGAGCAAACTTTGAATGTTGACCACTAACATGGCTTGCTTACATGTCTCTCTTGTGGCACCTATGTGAATGCCGCATAGATTCCACCTCACCAGGGCCTCTCTCAAGCCTATAAATAGAGCCCTTGTCTCAAGCATTTACATCTCCCTCATATGCATTGTTATCATGCTATTTTATTACTAGAGCTCTTAGTGATTTTGCATTGTTACTAACCATTTGGTAGTTGATAGAGTTCATATCATTTTGGATAATTAGATTAGTTTATTTTCTTACATCCATCTCTATATTCTTTGAATGATCTCAAACATGGTTGCTTCCATAGTCATTCTTTGAAGTGTCCTCCACTCATTTAACATAGTTTCATTCTCATGTTTGCATTTCTTATCAAGAGATTCACTATAGTTGTGTTTTGGGAGAGCACTCCAATATCCCTCCAATAAAAAACACATCAACAGGGCCTCTCATGGGTGCCTTTGTTGAGCTGTTTGAGGTTGCATGAGGACTTGATCTTTTGGTTTCTTTGAGTTGCAAAACTCAAGCAAGTGTTAGGTATGCTTCATTTTATTTTGAATCATTGATATTATCTATTGTAGCTAACGTTTACTTATTTTCTCTTGCTTCCAATAGGCAAATTTTCTTGCATGCATTTTGGCATGCCCAGTGGGACCCACATCCCTGTTTGCTTTCCAAAAATCTATCAAAAAATCATATCTTGTCACCAATATCTGTGCATTATCATTTGCGCAACACGTAGTGTCATCTGTGTTCTGTCATTTATATAGACTAGTGTCTGCGCAAACACTGTATAGACTAGCGTCTATGCAAACTAGTGTCTACGCAGATCGACATCTCTGCCCCACTACATTAAACCCACCTATTTTGCATTGAAGTCTAGTTCTATTATCTGCACAATCTAAACTATCATCTATGTGGTGGGCGAATTTGAATTGCTTAAAAAAGCCAAACTGTCGTCTGCATTGTTTCCTTTATCTTCTGCATTGTGTGCAGATATTTGAACCTATTGTAGAACCCAAACTATCATCTGCATTTACAAACTATCATCTACAATTTGTACTTTTGTCATCTGCATTGTGTGCTAGGTAACTTTTGTCGTCTGCAAGTTTAGTGTCTCTAAACTTGAACTGTCATCTATGCCTGACAAAGTTGCCATGTGTCTACGAATTGTACAGCCTGTACTTCATCATTTATGTATTTTTTCATCTATGTTTGTAGTCCATCTCTAATTTTTGGCAGATTTGTTGAATTTTAAACACATTATTCATTGACTGATTATTTACAGAGATTTCTAACAAATTTACATTACAGAAAACAGACCTTAGAAGACTTAAAAACAAACTCATAGTGATTTCTATCACTTAAGAAATTTGTAGTGATTTTTATCACTTTAGGATTAAAGGTTTAATGAACTTGTATGAATAACCATTTGTCCTTGAATGCATATTGCAAATTAACATATAAAATCCAAACACAATCTTGAATACTTTAAGGGAAAAAAGTTGCATCTAATCTTGAATGTCTTAAGGGAAATTTATTCACATTTCATTGGAATGGATGTTTAAGTAGCAAACACACTCTTGAATGCCATTAAAGGAATGAATGATCTTTTTATTGAAATGCATGCTTAGGATAGCAAACACACTTTTGAATACCTTAATAAAATTGACATGCTTTCATTGAAATAAATGTTTAGGATAGAAAATATTTGGATTTGGTGCTTAAAATGAGCTCACACACTCTTGAATGCCTTAAGGAAATTGACATGCTTTCATTGGAGTGAATGTTTAGGATAGAAAACATTTGGATTTGGTGCTTAAAATGAACTCACACAATCTTGAATGACTTAAGGAAATTGGTTTCACTTTCAGCAATTTTCTTATGTTCACGAGCGATTTACTTTTTGTTGATGAATCCACACTTTTTATTTGTGTTGACAATGATTTCAAGTTGGAAAGAACAATGTATGTTTAAACATGTGTGTCTTCAAGATTAGAGTACAAAACTCAAAAGCTTCATTGGGAAAGAACAAGTATCTTTTAAACCCTGAGGCCACTTAAGTATTCTCTCCTCTCATGCCTTCGGGTGATCTTGAGTGCACATGAAATAAGTTGTCTTGTTTTATTTTTTTTAGGAGACCTACTTGTGGAATTCATCACCCCTTGGGATGACCTCAACTCTAGTGTTCTGGTAGAGTATAAGAATTGAGAGGTGAGTCAAAAGACACCTCTCTTGGAAGTAAAATCTTGTCACTCTTGGCTAAGCCCCAAAATTTTTTATACCTTTGGGAATTGAAGGTGGAGATTTGGGTTACCATCTTCTCCTAGCTATGTGGCATTATTTTCCTTCATCTACAAATTTGAGCCTCAAGTACCTTGTGTATATCGAGGACATCCTTTACATAATCCTTGTACATCTTAGTTGCAGCCCTATTAAGATTGTTGGCATGTTTTACGTTCCTAATTGTTTAAACATTCAAAAACAACACCAAACATCAAACAAGTGCAAAAATGAGTGAAATTGTGAGCTAAACTTCAGTAAGTGAAATAGTGGTAATTGGGTCCTCTTGACTCACAGTTATTTCCAAGAGTTCTAAATTGGTCTAGCATTTGAAATTGGTTGAGTCTAGCTATAGTTTGTGCTTGAAATTGGGTTTTGTTTTGTTCCTGCCATGACCAACAAAGTCAAACCTAAGAAGGTGAAATTTTCCAAACCATTTGTCTATAAGGAAAGGAAAAACCTAGCAAACAGTGATAAACAATTCTAATATGCTATCAAAGATATCTAGAAAGAAGAGGCTAAACAAGACTGTTATAATAGAATTGAGTACAATGCAAAACTTTGAAATTGGTCTACCTTCTCTGGAGTAAACCCAAGGTTTTTGTTCCTAGTAAGTGAGGATTGAGTTAACCACATAAGTGACCACCACACCTTCATTTTCCACATTAACCCCCATTTTTCCAAATTTATTGTCTTCCATTTACAAACTTCCTCTAGAGAGCTTAATCATTTGAACCTAAAAACTTTGGCATAAGAACAACTTTCGAGATCATAACACTAGACCTTTTGTCCACAAGCAAACACCTATCACTCATTTGGGATCACAAGTCCATCTCCAAATAGTGGATAGTCAATTTAGTGTCCTATCTTGCCTAAAGATCACTTGACCATCTTTGGTAGGAGAAAGATACTTTTAGCCTAATAATCACACTTTGTTTGCTAAACCAAGGTCTTTTGTTTACGTTTAGGTTGTTGGCCCCTTTCATCATATCAGGTTCAATAGTCCTCTCTCACATTCCTCTCTTTCTTCCATAATCTTCCACCCATTGGTTTGGTCACTATTGTATGGTACATACATGATCCGATAGATTCACATTTAATCCCATGTCTTGCTTACTGGAATCATTAAGGAAAAAAGAGATGGAGAATCTTTTTCCTCCACACACAACATCATTGGGGGGAGCATTTCCCTCTAGTTCAAACTTTGGTATGCCTATCTTGACATCCACATAAGAACCAGAAGATCCTTTTCGTAACATAACTTTGGGAACTAATGACGAAGAAGTATACCAAGAGGAAGACCCTATTAACAATAAAAATATCCCTAATGATGTCTGAATGTTCCTTGTAGATACATACAATGTCGAAATGATGGAAAAGTCTATTACGGGAAACAAGATTGAGATCTTCCTAAACTTGGTTAAAGATGGTGTTAATGTCCCTACGATTTTTGATAAGACCACCTTGTTTAGATATATTATGAAGGATGGAGCTCCCATATTGCCAAACACAACCCAAGCATCTAGCAAAGGACTTGTTGGTGTAAATACGTACTTTACTATTTACACTTACTTATGTTTACTTAGGTTAATGAATTATTTAATTATTTTGCATTATTTTATTATTTTATTTGTGGGACACTTAGGAGTTTGTACACCTTTTGAGTTGTCATGTAGACAACACAGGAGTACACAACTCTATTTAAGCACATGGTGTCTACAACATTGTTTTGTGTGTCACACCCTTGTAGGCTTATCCTCTCATCACCGCACTTACTTTTGTGCTTAATGGAGGATAACCCATATCTGGTGGACATGTGCTTGGTTGTATGCCACATCATGATGCTAACTTCTATGCATTCTAGAAGCTCTCCTAAGGCCTCTATATTTAGGCACTCCTAGTGTACTCTCATGATGAACAAGTTATTGAATACATCGTTATTCTGGTCATACTCTCTCTCTTTGGTCTACTGTGTGCTTGTGTTTGAGTTCTTAGTTCCTGGGTGAATTTTTCCCTTAGGCAAATTCTTACATGGTATCAGAGCTACTTGGAGATTTTCTCATCACAAGCCATTCGAGACCTCTTGCTTGCTTCATCACATCAGCCCGAATATAGAGTGCTATAGAAATTGGGAGTGTCCAGCACCAGATCTGACCTCACCATTACATCCAAAATGTTGAACTGGTGAAAATTGACTATAAGCATTCCTACCTTGGCCCAAAGTCAATCGCGAGGCAAATTTTTTTTACAAATCAGAACTTGGAGGCTCTGATTTGTGGTATGGGTATGATCTTATTTTTTAGATCTGTGATTTAATTTTATTTCGGATTTGTAATTTTTCTCTATTTTTTTTCTTCCATCAAAATTTTTGGAACCTGCAGAGAAATTTTTTTTGACAGATCCAAGCAGTGACACCCCAGATCTTCCATTTGGAGGATTTATTGTATTTGTTCATAGGGCATATTCAGTGTTAAGTCCGCGGCCTTCACACTCAGACCAAGTTGTACTGCGCACATTAAATTCAGGCTCCATATAATATATCCCAGCAGAGGAGCACATCATCTGGTGGCTCCTTCCTTCACATCCCCAACGGGTGTGATTTACTTTGATGGGCGCAGCTCCTTTTTTTAAAAATGTCTGCAGACTTAATCCCAAGCAATGTGGGATAAAAGTCTATAAAATCCACTAGCTGATTAATATTTTTGGTAGCTGCTCATGCACATTTCGGTGGTTGCAATTTTTAATCCACCCTTGAATAAACCAAGGGCGTCAACATCTCATTTTCAGCATTTTCAATGAAGCCATCTTCATGAATCCCAATGATGAGTTCCTGCTCTCTAGTGCATTGAAGTCTTCTGGCTGCTCTTTGAAGTTTCGACAGGGTTATAAAAGTTTGGCACACATAGACATGAGATTCCCGACCACATTTTTCAAACTCTGGCCATGCACTGCATACTCCGGTGATACCACTACACTCTGGTGCTGTTTCAACAAATTTTGGTGAGGGTTTATAGAGTTTTCCTCCCGTGATCACAGTTAACATTTTTTGGCACCATTTAACACTCCCCACCCACACGAGCAGACACTTGGGCGAATCACATTCTGCCATGCAGGCGTACAGGTGGACACATCATTAGTGACTCAGTTGCATAGTAAGCTGGACTGCCACATCATTCGTGAAATTGGTGGTACTACCACATCATTGTATGGATTGCCACGTGCATGTCCATCTAGTACGGACAACTGACTCAGCTGCCACATCACCCAAGGGTGCAAATTTTTTGCTGACGTCATCTTTTGCCTGTGTTAAATTTGATGCCCATTTGAATGTCAAAACTAGGCTTTTTACAACTGCTATGATGGCTATTTGACTGTCAAATGTAGACTCATAGTTTTCCTTCCAAACCCCTCTCCAGATTGCTTTTTAGTTTGGTAGCCTGACTTTGTGAGCTCGTATCTTGGACATCCAAACTCTGATTCAGGTGCAATTTTTTTTGAAATCAGGTAAAATTTGTTGAACTTTTTAGTAGTGGTGTTGTTTTCTAGTTTTGGTGCACAAATTTTTCAAAACATATATTTTTTGACAACTATACCTACATAATCCTGCATTTTGCAACTTCAAAAGCTCCGTATAGGCACATCTTGTCACTTTTTTAGGTTCTATTTTTTTAAAGTGCGTATTTTTTTGTCTACATTCCAGATCTAAAGTTAGATTCTAGGGTTGTGTGGACCAATTTCTCACTTTCAAAATTAGGCCTTCTTTGGCATTGTAAAGCTTTGATTCTTTTTCAAAATAGTTATAAATCTAAGCTACAGTGCTTAAGTGATAGATTTTAGCCTCATAAGGCAGTTGTAAAAGCAAAATCAGAAAGTCCACTTTGTTCATTTTGACAAGTGGCTCTTGTAAACGCACTACTTATAAAGTGCCAAAAGCATCTTTTTTTTTTTTTTTTTACGGGGGGGGGGGGTTCTTTTGATTGAGTGGAAAGGGGGGGTGTGTACAGTTTTTTTGTGTCTCTCTATTGTGCTCTTTTCTTTTCTGCATCATGGGTTTTAAATGTCCTCCTTTAACTTCACGCAACTATTCTACATGGAAAGATATTGCATGGAATAGATTAATGGAAAAATGATATAGTCTTTATGCAGATGGTACAATTACCAAACTTACTAATGCTAAAGAGCTCATTGAATAGAAAAGACAAGACCAACAAGCCTTAGGTGTAATTAGGAGTTGTGTACATGGGGATCTTCTCTTTCACATTAAAAATTGTTCAGAATCTAAGGAAGCTTGGGATAAACTTGAACAGTTGTATGGTAAAGTGGATGAAGAAAAGGGATTTCAGATTGAGGATGATCTACTTCTCTTGGATCCTAAGAATTATGACACAATTTAGGATTACATCATTAAAGCCAATGAGTATAGGGCACTTCTAAAAGATTGTGGAAATCCCATTAAGGATGATAGGTTGATTCATCACATCCTGAAGAAGCTACCTTCTGAGTACACCAACTTTGTTTCAAGTTTTAATACTCATAGGTTAACCATGGGATCTTCCTACTAGAAGCTTTCCTTTGATGGATTTGCAGACATGTTGATTGTTGAACAATATCACTTGGTGGATTTTGGCCTTCTCAAGTCATCTAAGACCAAAGCCTTAGTGGCTAGTGATGATCACAAATCTAGTCAAGGGGGAAAAAGCAACAAGAAGAAGAAGCAGTGGAAGTAGAAAACACAATCTGAGACACAACAAGACTCCTCTCAACAAGGTGGTTCTTCTTCAAATAAGAAGGGAAGTAATGAAAAGAAGGAAAAACTCTTTTGTGCATACTGCAAAAAGCCAAATCATGACGAGCATCATTGCAAGACAAAAAGAATCGATGAGTTAGAAAATCTACTCAAGAAGAACAAGATTCAAGTGCCAGGTACTTCCAAGGATTCAGTTCCATCATCTTTAAAAGGTGAAGGTAAAGGTCAAGCACTTATGGCAAACACAAATTCTTCTTTGGAATGGATACTTGACTTAGGTGCCTCCTACCACATGGGTTCTTCAAGGGAAGACTTTTCTTCATTGAAGTAGTCAAAGGTACTACACATCTTCGTGGGAGATGATGCTAAGATGGAAGTTGAAGGGAAAGGACATGTTGAAATGGAAGATGGGGAATTAAAAGATGTTCTTTATGTTCCAAATCTAAGCTCCAATCTCCTATCAGTTTACCAAATCACTCACCTTGGAAATGGTCATAAGGTTGAGTTCCTTCCAAATTTAGTGATGGTGTGAAGTCTCAAAGATGATTCCTTGGTAGCAGTGGGGAAAGTCACAAGAGGTTATACTCCTTCTCCCACTTTGTGCCTAAGAGTCCTTCCCAAGCCTTGTTAACTCACTCACATTCACAAATCAACTTATGGCATGAGCGGTTTGGTCACCTTGACTTCCACTCTCTTCAACAACTTTGCTCAAAACACATGGTAAAAGGTCTACCCAACATTAGCTTTTCTAAGGGAGAGTGTTCATCTTGTTCAGTGGATATGAATCTCAAGGAGAAGTATGATAAAGGGAAGTCTTCTCAAGCTCCAGTTGTTCATTAGCTAGTTCACATGATATTAGCAGGACCTTTGTAGTCACTTCAGTCAGCCAAGGCCGCTACATACTCATATTTGTTGATGACTTTTCGAGATTTAATTGGGTCTTCTTCCTTCATCATAAGAATGAAGTGGCTCATAAGCTTCAAGACTTCAAGGCTCATGTTGAACACAAGTCAAGGAAAGCCATCAAAGTATTAAGGATGGACAATGAGAATAGATATGTTGACAGAAGACTTAAGAACTTTTGCAAAATTGAGGGAATTGATCTTCAAAACTCACCAACATTTAGTCTGCACAAGACAGATGTTGTAGCTATGAGGATTAGGACTCTCAAGACCATGGCAAGTTGCATGATTAAGGCCAAGTCTCTTGATCCTACACTTGAAGTTGAAGCCATTATTAGTGCTACTCACATACTACCATGGCAAGTTGATGATAGTGACAACTAGTGCTACATCTACATCAAGTGGCACCATACAACCTGTATATGAGCAATGTTAGTATGCTAATAGAAACCAAATTTAAATAAAGCTTCTACAAACTAAACAAAATTCATAAAATTCAAGATAGACTAAGATGAACTCTCAATTGAGAATATGAGCCATTAATGGGCTCTCTCAATGAGAAGCTCTCTTGTTGAGTAGCTTTGTCTAAATAGATAGGATGTATGCTCAAGCTTATGCTTCAAAAAGGGCTTCAAATGGAGTTGGAATTTGGGTGTGAGTGTATGGTTTTGATGTAAAATGGCTTCTCAAAATGGAATTATGACTTTACTTCATGGATTGTGTTCTTTTGCAAAGGGGAAGGATCCAATTTATAGGCAAGAGGCTTGAGGGATTGAGGGCTAAGATGCAAGGATGGGAAAAAGCTCATGGAGGGCTCAGATTGCATGAGAGGAGAGCACATGGATTGTGCTTCCTTACGGCCAATCAAGGAGTGACACATGTCACATGGTGAGAGGATGGAAGAAAGGGGAAGGATGAGTCAACAAAGGAGGCTCAAGGGATAAAATCTTCATAAAGACCCTCATAATGACTTGTAAGAGCAATAAAAGGGCTTGGAAGAGTCATTTATGGCCTAATGGGCTTCATAAAGTTTTATGGTTGAGATATTTTGAGGGTGATGAGAGAAATTTCGACTTGGACTTGATTAAGAAGGTTTTAAGCTTGCTTAGGCTTGTGCAAATGATTAGAGGATGGATTAGGATAGTTTAGGATTAGCTTAGGGATAGGCAAGTGGATGGCATTTAATGAGGGTGGGTGAAGGAGGAGATATTTGTTAACTTTGGCTTGGGTTAGGAAGTTTTAACCCATCTTTAGGGAATGTGACAAGGTTAGGAGGGGATTAGGATTAGGCTTAAAGACATCTTCTAGAAGAGTCTAGATTTTGGATGAGGATAAAGACTTTCTAGAATAGTCTAGAATTTCCTAGGATGAGGATGAAGACTTTCTAGAAGAGTCTAGAACTTCTTAGGATGAGGATAAATTAGATTTTTAGGAAATAAATAAAGTTTTATTTATTTCAAGGGTTTGGGTTGAAGAGATATTTATTAAAACTTTTTTAATAAACATGAGGATTAATATTTAATCTTAATTAAATATTTTGAGTTGGGATTAGGGGTAGGAAATGATGGGATTAGCCTTTAATCAAAATTAAAGAAGGATTATAAGATTTTGGAAGAGGTTAGTGGTCTTAAGGAAATTGGCCAAGTTTTGGGCAAAAAATAACTTTTTTATTTATTTTGGGTTTTTTGGTCAATTTATTAATTAAATAATTAATAAATAAGGAAATAATGTTTAAATAAGATTTAAACATTTTTGGGAGGGATTCCTTAATTAAATATTTTTAATTAAGATAAAGGGATTTAATGGCATAAAAATTAATTAATTAATTAAATAAATAATTAATTAATAAATGATGATGTCATCAGGACTTTTTCAAAAAAAAAAAATACTTTATTTTCTAAAGGTTTTTAGGTGTCTACACAACCGACATTCCAATTAAGTGAAAAACATATCCAACAAATCATTAGTGCCATACCCAATAGTACTATGCATGCTAGTGTTCCACAATCCACCTTAACGGATCCCACTATAGGATGCTTAAGCATTGGGCAAGTGTCTACTCAATAGATGGCAATTCCAACACAACTAATATATTCCTCCTATTCACAAATTCCAACAAGTGTGGTGAAAACATCAGTGCCAATTCCAATGATTGCCTATCAGTACATTGGCCAAAGTGGAGTATTCCCACCACCTCACAATATGTTTGGAACTCCTTATAACTTGAGAGGTGGATTTACAAATTTTCAACAATCAAAAGTGCAACCAAACCAAGATTTAGCCCAACAGTTGCATGAACTTCAAAACTTGGTACATTCCATGACCAACAAAGGGGTGAAAGATTTCTCTTTTGAGAAAGTTTTTCCATTTCCATTTGATAGATCCATTAGCATGATACCATTCCCCCCAAACTTTGAGATTCCTAAATTCGACAAATACATGGGAGAAACATGTCCTATCACACATCTCAAAGAATTCTCAGTTTTGTGTCAAGAAGTAGCCTAGAACGAGGATTATCTTAAGAGGCTCTTCACATGAAGTCTTGGAGGTGCCACACTAGAGTGGCTAATGAACTTACCCAAGGGTTCCATTACCTCCTTCAATGATTTAACAGGGAAGTTTGTAGCACAATACTCTTAAAACATTGAACACCATGCCTCATTAAGTGATTTGTGCAACACAAAACAACAAAATGGTGAAATATTTTCCAATGTTCTACAATGATGGAGGCATCTTGCTAATAGCATGCCCTACAAAATTGAGGATTCCCACCCTGTGGATATATTTATCAAAAACTTGATACCAAAAATGTCTTTTCACATGAAGATGGCTAGCCCTGAAGACTTTGCTACATTAGTCAAGAGAGGCAAGAGCATTGAAAATGGGCTTTTAGACAAAGGTGTTATTAAACATTATAGCTCATCATCCTCAAACAATGACATAAGCAATAGTAGCAAACCCAAATTTTGGTCCAAAAACAAAGGTGTCACACATAATGGTGTCACTAATGTTAAAAATGTACAAAACCTTCAAGGAGGAAACAACAACAACTATCGTAATTGAAACAACAACAATTCCAACCATGACAATCAACAATCTCCTAATTAGACACAATCTTTTCCTCGCAACAACAACAATACCAACAACAATTACAACTGTGACTATGATTGAAATAGGAAGTTCACTAACTTTTGTGAGCCCTTGGATACCATATTCCAAAAACTAGTGGATCACAATTTGATGGTGTTTCCTAACACATGACCCTTTGATGAGAATCAACCCAAATTAAAATGGTATAGGGAAAATGAATATTGCAAATACCACTACATCAAGGGACATGACACAAACAAGTGTATAAAACTCAAAGTCTTCATTCAAAATCTTGTCGATGATGGAGAAATTGAGGTAGAAGGAGGACCATCCTCTAAAAATGCTAAGCTGAAGATATTCCAAAAGCCATTTCCTGATCACAACAATGGAAACAACAATATAGACAATGCAAATCAATCTTCCACATCAAATGCATTACCCGATGACTATCCTACTAACCACATATCAGGGTTTCATTCCTTGTGTGGTAAAATAGAAACCAATGATATATGTGGTTTTGACTCCATGTGTGGCCACATTGGAGAGGTAGACACTCATGTGAATACCCTTTTCCTACAAGTAGCTAATTGTGATGCAACCATTCGATGGGGAAAAATCACTTTGCATGCCAATCCATCAGTTCCACATGCACGTGCTGTGCCATCCACCTCACAAAGCCCCACTTCTCACTATGATGTGTTGTCCTAGTTAGGTAAGACTCCTACACAAATATCCATTCTAGAGCTCCTAACCACATCACCCATCCACAAATAAATTTTGGAGAAGGCTCTTTTAGAGTCTTGTGTTCCTGAAAACATTAACGCCTTCCAATTCACCACCATGATTGGAAACCTCTGCACAATGACACCTTGTCTTCACAGACAAAGATTTTCAAGGTCTTAATCCCCACCATAATTTGTCACTCCACATTGAAGTCCTTATACAATGACATAAGATTAAAAGAGTCCTTATAGATAATGGATCTAGTTTGAACCTATGTACATTGAAGATGATTCATTTCTTGGGACTTCTAGAAGAGCTCCTAGATGTCAATAAAAGGATAAAAATCAAAGCATATGATGAAAGAGAAAGAGAATCAAAAGGAGTCATCATGTTACCACTAAAGGTTGGTCCAACCATCATAAATACTAAATGCCATGTCTTAGACTTGGATTTTCCATATAACATTTTTCTTGGCTAACCTTGGATACATACACTAAAAGTGGTACCATCTACCTACCATCAATGCTTGAAATTTCCTCACCAAGGAAGAGAGGTCATGATTCCAGGTGATCCCACACCTTTTGCCTTTTGTAAAAGATTGGAAGGTGCACTAATAATTTTTTTTCCAATCAATGAATTTGCTAAGGTTATACCTAAGCTCCTCACAATAACAAAATCACCTTCCACAATAGTTCCAAAGTTACCCTATAAGGAAAAGAAAAGGTGGAAGATACTATGGTCAATACTAAAGGGAAGAAGGTTACTTTTATTGATTTAGGAATGGAAGAGTAAAAGTTTGAAAATTCCTTGTGTGTTGGACAACTACCACTGTCCCCCCGTTCCTTTGGAAAACCTTCACAATTACCACCTCCTACCAACAAGGATAATATGCATGTTAACAAGATGACATTTCAACATTGGGGTTCACTTAGTGATGAGCATATGGAATCTAATATCTTGGATTGGCTATATTTTGATGGAAAAGATGAACCTATATAATTCCCCAAGGATAAGTATGTTAAGGCCCCTCCCATTATCAAAAACATGGGATATCATGGTATCGGCCTTGGACCTAAAGAAGATGGAATTAGAAAACCCCTTGAGTCTAATAGGTATCCTAAAGGATGTGGTTTGGGCTCCATTAAACCCAAGGTGTCCTTTGCTGACAACTATTGTACAATTGACCCTAATTCTAAGACTAAAGAGGAGGAATTCTTTGAAGTACCCTTTCAATACATTGGGGATGACCTAGATAACCATATCTGTGTCATTACCATAGCCGACCTTTCATCCACCAACCTACCTCTCACCAACCATGACATGATAGACTAGGACCTTTAGGACACACCACCAGCTCTCGATATCTATAACTTTGACAAAGTAGTAATGGCACTTTTTGGCCTTAAGAATCTCCAAGATTATGAACATGAGATCCAATACAATGAGGAAGCCTACTTTGGTATCCAAGTCAACTCTCTTAGTCGCAAAAGTGAAAAAGAAGATAAAAATGGAAAAATTTAAAAAACATCCTCTAGTGAAAACTCTTTTAGGGCACTTTTGGATGAAGAAAAAGATAAAATAAAGGACATATCTTCTGGTGAAAACCTCCTAGAGGCACCAAAAGAGGGAGAGGTTGACTTGCCATTTAAATCTTTACCACCAAAAAACTCATCTATCTTGAATGAAGACACTATTCCAGTCAACTTGGGTACAGAGGATAATCCAAAAATTACTTATATTGCAGCTACCCTAAGTCTTGAAGAACAAAAGGCAATGACTGAATTGTTGAAAAAAGTTAAAATCAATTTTGCATGGACATATACAGATATGCCTAGTTTAGATATAGATTTGGTTGTGCGTCACTTGATAGTAGATCCCAAGATTAAACAAGTGAAGGAAAAGTTGTGCAAAATTCATCCTAAGGTAGCACTTTTAGTCAAAGCAGAATTGCAAAAAATGTTAGAGGCAAAGTTTATCCATCCTATTGATTATCCTAAGTGGATCTCCAAAATTATTCCCATAGGAAAAGCATTTGAGGGCATCCAGGTTTGTTCAGATTTTCAAGATTTAAATCTCGCATGTCCTAAGGATGATTTTCCACTTCCTAACATAGGCATCATAGTGGATTTGACTATTGGACATGAGATGTTGTCTTTGATGGATGGTTTCTTCGGTTACAACCAAATCAAAATTGTAGAAGAAGATCAACATAAAATGGCATTTACCACCCCATGGGGAACCTTTTGTTATCAAGTCATTCCTTTTGGCTTGAAGAATGTTGGTTCCACTTATCAATGTGCAATGACTATAATATTCCATGATCTTCTTCATGTCATAATGGAGGACTATGTTGATGATATCCTAGGAAAATCAAAAACATGTGATTCCCACATTGATGTGCTCACCACCATTTTTGAACGGTTGGAGAAATATAAAGTGTGCCTAAATCCTAAGAAATGTGTTTTTGGGGTCAAATCAGGCAAGTTGTTAGGCTACATTGTGTCAAGAAGAGGTATTGAGGTAGATCCTACCTAAGTAAAAGCCATCCTGGAAATGCCTCCACCAACCACATTGAAACAACTCCATAGTTTTCAAGGAAAGTTACAATCCATCAGCTGATTTGTGGCCCAGTTAGCGGATAAGGTCCATCTACTTCAACATTTTCTTTGTAAAGACACTAAGTTTCAATGGGATTGTCTATGTCAGAAAGCATTTGAACAAATTAAGGTATACTTGGCTAATCCTCTAGTTCTAGTCCCTCCAATTGTAAGACAACCATTGATACCATACATTTCAACCACTTTAGTTGCCTTAGGTGCCCTTTTGGCACAACTAGATGACAATGGTAATGAGCAAGCTATATACTATCTCAGTCGAACATTAGTTGGCTATGAGTTAAATTGCACTACTATTGAGAGAGCTTGTTTGGTGGTGGTCTTTTGTACATAGAAACTATGCCATTATATGCTTAATATTACTACACATCTCATTGCCAAAATAGATCCATTCAAAATATTTGCTATCAAAAGCCTCCCTCACTGGTCGAGCTGCAAAATGGGTCTTGATTTTAAGTAAATTTGACATTGTTTATAAGGAATGCAAGGCCATTAAGGGATAAGTAATTACAAATCATCTTGTTGAAGCTCCTCTTCTAAGAGATCATCCTATAGTAGTAGACTTTCCATATGACACAATTATGATTTCTACCCGTAGTACACACTGGAAGTTATATTTTGATGGTTCCTTCACACAAAAGGGATCAGGGGCAGGAATTTTGTTTGTTACATTGCAAGGAGATCTCATTCCTAAGTCTTATAATATATCATTCCCTTGAAAAAACAATATAGTTGAGTATGAAGGATTAGTTACCAGGTTGTGTTAGGCTATTAGATGGAATATCACAAACCTTCTTGTCTTTGGAGACTCGCAATTGGTCATTAAACAAGTTACAGATGAATACCTCACGAAGGATGAAAAATTGTTGCCATATCATAGAATAGTTGAGGATCTTAAACACTTCTTAGAGATAGTCTTTCAGTAGATACTAAGGGCTAATAACAAAGCAGAACATGCTATGGCTACCATTGCCTCCATGATTGCCATGCTTGAATATAGTCCTAAATGTGAGTTTCTTGTTGAGAATCTTTTTATTCCTGCTTATGAGAAAAATGATTCAAAGTTGGTGTGTGAGATTGTTGGTCTTGAGTCTCCATGGTGTGTTGAAATTTTTGCCTATCTGTGTCACAAAACCATTCCCATAGCCCTCACCCCAAATCAAAGCAAAACCTTCATCCATTGCACTGCCTACTATATTATCCTAGGTGATACACTTTTTTGAAACACTTCGATGGAACCCTCCTCTGATGTCTCAATTCAAATGAAGCCAAAACAATGTTAGAAGAGGTCCACCGAGGGATTTGTGGTGTCCATTCCAATGGCCTTACATTAGCGAAAAATCTCCTTAGAATGGGTTACTACTAGCCTACTATGGAAGCAGATGCCTATCATTTTGTGAAGAGATGTGTTCCTTGTCAGTAGCATGGAAATTTGATACATGCTCCCACCCAAGACCTCCAACCCACCATTACCCCATGGCCCTTTTCCTACTAGGGATTCGATCTTGTTGGTTAAGTATACCCAAATTTTGCAAATGGCCACAAGTACATTATTGCCACCAGTGAGTACTTCACAAAGTGGGTCAAGGCTATCCCATTAACATACATCACTGATTTTTTTTTTGAAGTTCATCTTAAACTAAATTATCTATCATTTTGGTATACCTCAAGACATCATGACTTATAATGGAACGCCTTTCAAAAATTAGGAATTTGCCACATTGTGTAGGAAATTCAGAATCACCCAACATTTTTCCACCAAATACTACCCCCAAGGTAATGGCCAAGCTGAAGCTACTAATAAAACCATTGATGTAGCTAGCCATGATTGGCACCTCCATCTTTCTCCCACCCTTTGGGCCTACCGTATCTCCATCTGTACCCCCATAGGAGCCACTCCATTTTCCCTTGTTTATGGTCCTAAAACTATCTTACCCATCAAAATTGAGCTCCCTTCCCTGAAAATCTCTCTCAAGAATTTGATGTCCAAAGAAGAATACTGAGTTGCTTTCTTGCAAGAGCTACAACTCCTCGATGAGAGATGCCTTAATGCCCCAAACCACCTCTACGTGTATCAAAATCACCTTCAGCTTCAAAAGTCAAGCCATGGGAATTTGAGGTGGGTGACTTAGTTTTGTAGCATAACATGAAGAATCTCTAGAACTGTGAAAAGAAAGGAAATTTTGAAGCTAATTGGCTTGGTCTATTTATCATTACAACCAAATATGGCTCTGGGGCATATTAGATTGCCACTCCAGAGAAAGATCTGCTCTCTCATCCTATAAATATCCAACATCTCAAGTGGTTCTATGCTTGAGTTTTTTGTAGTTCCTATACAGTGTTGTTATAGTCCTACAAAAATACAAAAAAATAAAATAAATAAAATAAAAATTTCATAAAATGTTCCTGAAAAAAGACTAAAAGGAAGAAAAAGTTCCTGAAAAAAGCATTTTGATTCATTATCTATAAGGCTCATTTCACTTCACCTCATTCCACCATTTCATCTTCCTATTTATGTAAAGTCTTATCTAGCTTACGCTTTTTGTACATCACATAAAAAATACCTCTTTTCTACGAGGCTTCATTTCACTCCCGTTTTTCCAAAGACCTCTAGTCTGCGAGGTATTTTCTCATCGAGTTCTTTTTCCAAATGCCATTACACTGAGCTTTTCCCACAATAGGACTTAAACAAAATCACCCTTGAGACTTAATGATTCAAGAAACTTGTTCTTTTTACAGCCCTTGCCACTAAACAAATTGTGATAACTAACGTCAAACAAAATAAACTTGCATAGGATGAATCCTTCCTATACGTGACATGATGAAATTCACCTTTAGGCTTTAAGGTTCTTGGCAAGAACTATGAACTGAATGACTACTTGGTCTCTTTTTGGTTGATTTCATTTTGTGTGTTAGTGGAAGCCTTTTATGGTGTACCTTGATCTTCCATATTTTGGTCGTACTTGAATTGCTCTCATTGACTACACATGTTGTTTGTGGTATGATTTGTTTTTGAGGATTTACTACATATGTGTTAGTTTTAGGTTATGTTTATGCGTTGTGCAATGGGGCCAACAGGTTAGTACACTTTCCACCAAAGATCCCTAAAATGAATTTGGGTGTACCTAGACCTGTCTAGGGCGTATATGACATTTGTTCCTATCATGCTAAAGTCTCATCTGCACAAAAGAGTTGTGTCATTTATGCTTCTATAGCATATAATGCATAAACTCGTTTACAAAATCAAACTAAGGTGTGCTCTTTCATATAAACACAATTGAATCTTTTGGTATCATATAGTTAGGGTTCATGTAGTATAGGATTTTATTGAGCCCTGCTTGAGACAAGGGTCCTATTTATTCCCCCCCTCCTATGCTACATTACTTGATTCTTACAAGTGAGGAGTTTTGACACATGCCCATTCATTAGGTTCATTCATGTTCCATTTTCATATCTACATTTTAGGTCCATTTCACTTTGCATTTATTAGTTACTAAAATTTTAGGATACATTCATTGTCATCTTGCATTAGGCATTTTATTCATTATTAGATTGCATCATTAGTTCATCACATTAATTCATTACATGCATCCATTATAAACATCATATCTAGTGGCATATACATCATAAAAAACATCTCATCATACATATAGTGCATCCATACATGTAAAAATAACATCTCATAGTTGCCAGCAAGCCTACATCATACACACGTTAGGAATCACATATATAAATCATATGCAATATCACATCACACACATCCTGCATCACAAATGTCAATATCTACATCATAGATATCATATGCATAATCATCATCATACATGTACACATAGGCCCATAGAATCATGTCATATATATATATATATATATATATATATATATATATATATATATATATATATATATATATATATATATATATATATATATATATATATCAAAGAATAAATGTCTATACAGTCCATATACAAAAAAATCATATAGAATCATTGTGTACAAATGCATCATCAAAAACCCGTTGCAGGTGCATCTCATTCAAAACTGCTCACTGTACAAAATTTAGAAGCTAAGCTATGAGGGCCCAGCCCCTTGTACCCTGCCTTATGGAGGTCAGCGCTATCCCACAGACTGCTATGATCTATCCTTGCCTCTAGTAGTCCATGAGCTCGAGGTTACCTAGAAATCTGGCTACCGCTGATCGATAGGCACGACATCATGATATAGGGACCTGTAATAAGCCCCCTCTCGCACTGCTCATGTCTTTTCTCTATGGCTCCCATCTCCTCCTGCATGACTACCATCATTGCTCTAGGCTGTACTACATACCTAGCTATGTCCCACTACCAACAGTTATCGTCTAGTTGTGCCTAATGGGTGTCCCACTCTGCCCGTAGTGTCACTTCCTCATGCTAGAGGGCCTCTATCTCTATGCAATCCTCCACATCCTTCCCCATCTAGAAATTGGCAAACAATCTAACAACTACCTATGCCTGTAGGGCTACTAAAGCCTCCTGTGCACTATCCGCCCTAGCTGTATGTGCCTACACCTTTGCATGTAGCACCACCAAGGCCTATTGTGCACTGTCTACTCGTGCCTGCTCAACTTGTACCACACCTTGGAGTCAAGAAACCTCCATACATAGACTATTCTTCTCTACCCTCACCATATATGCATCCTCTAGCCCTTACAACACCTATACCTATGGCCCTAGTAGCCCTTGTACCTGTGGTCTTGGTGGCATCTATACTTGTGGCCCCTATGGTGGTCCTTGTGCTGGTGCCCTCCTCACTCAGGATCTGTGGCCCCATGGCCCCTCCTATGCCCTCTGTGCTGGTAATGGCATCATAGCTACCTGCCCCCATCTTTTGCATCATCCCCCTCTCTCTCAGCCTACTCTACCAGTGGTGGTGCCCTAGGCACTGTCAATCTAATAGGTTGGTGTACTGCCCACCAGTGTGCATAGGCTGATGTGATGCCTACATCCCCTGATCCTACCCATAAACCTAGGGTACTAGTTGCATGGATCGCTAGAAAATCCATGCCAATCGTAGGTTGGTCCCATGACCCCATAACCTGTTGTACTCTCGGGTCACCACATGATCTAAGAATCTACATGCATTGAGTGCTCAATGAGCTAGCAGTCTATCTGTGTATTGGGGAGATACCTCTACTCCTCTGACTCATCCTCTTTGCTAACTACCAATATGCTCCCCCATTGCTCTACACCATCATGTGGTGTCCACTCAAACATGATGATCTCATTGATGCACTGACGCCAAAATCCCATGGACTTTGTAGAGGTATACTAGATGGGTGGCCTATATCTACATGCCTCCCTAGGCTATCATGTCTCATGTCTAGTGATCGACCATGTGACGTCGATATGCTCCCAAGACCATACCATCAGTAGTGTCAACCCTAGCCCCATAGTCCTTTGTGCCCTGTATGCACACATGTGTAGATCATGGTTCAGCTCTACCAGAATAGTCTGGCCCCAATAATAAACTGCATCATCTTGTAGTAGGGTGTTGAGCACCCTTATCCATCCAATAAGTTAACCATGCCTCACATGGTCTAGCACCATCCTCTAGATGAGTGATGCAAGTTATACATCCAATCAGGGAAATCTCTACTCTAATCCCTCCCTCTAGGTGAGCTAGGATCTCTGAATAGGAAGTCTCTATTATTGCTTCTCGAAGCACTCTTGTAAAAAGGGATTTGCACCCTCTAGTACATACTTGGTATACATCCCTTGAATGGGCACTCATAATATCCTCCACATGTCAAAAAGCGTAACTGTAGCCTCCCCAATAGGCAAATGAAAGCTGGATGTCGAGGTGTGCCATCGCCTGATAAGTGCTGACAACTGTGCTAAATGGGATCTCAGATCAGCCTGCTCGTGTACATGCTCTAGTCCGTAGAGTTACACATGTCCCCACTCTGCCTTTTTCAATCACCCCTCTAGCACTATGGTCAGAGGATAGTGCTCCCTCGATCAAAATACCACTGTCTCCTCTTATAGCACAGACATGTAGATTGTCAAATTCCTCTATCTCATAACCGCCCCCTATCTAGTACATCCTCTCCTACCCTTCACCAATTTTTCCCAATCAGTGAAGATGCTCATCGGTGTAAACGCTGATTTGCATAGATTTTGATCAGTGCATACGCTGATCAACATAGATGATAGTCCATGGAGATGCCATTTTGATGACTGTGCAAATGTCAGTTTTCCCACCGATGACTGCTAGTTTATTGTCTGTGGAGATGACAACATGTCGACCGTCATCTCTGCTTCCCTTTTTCACCCCATTTTCATTTGTGCAGATGATAGGATGTCTCCTATCATCTCCATAGACCCCCTTTCTCCCTTTTTTTGTCTGTACAAATGACAAGATAGATCCTATCATCTCCACAGACATCGTGGTCCCTGTTTTATCGTCTGCATAAACAACAGGGCGAAGACCGTTGTCTCCACCCCAACCACTTTTGTAGCCTATTTAAGGCATCATAAATGCACCCTAAGCTACCAAAATGACAAATCAACTAGATCGGCTAGTTGATTCACCGATGGGCCCATCTCTGTAGGTCTTTGGTGCTCCTGGATGCGCTCGCCAAGCTATAATCGTTCGATAGGGTCCATCTTTCGCTCTACTCCTATGCTCTCTAGGTGTGCAAATGACCCTTCCTTAAGTCCTTTGGAGGCTTATATAGGCCCTCCAGGATCCCTTTTTGAGCCTATTTCCCTTTTGAGCCGCGTCAATCCCCTATTTTTACTTGTAAGTCATGCAACATTTTTATTTATCCTGTTTTCTTCTCATTTCCTTTCTTCCAAAGACCTTTTCATGAAAATTACCCAAAATTTATTTCTTGCACAATTTTTGCGAGGGGCCACCCTCCTCCTCTATCATCACTTCGACACCACTCCTAAGACTCCTATCCTTTCTGGGGCAACCTATATTTTCTTTTGTTTGATATAATGTCATCTCAACATCACATCAAAGAGGGGCAAAATGTAAACACTTAAAATTATCCTAAACACTATATTAATTTATTTAATATTTCCTTTGACATTATAATTATTAATTTCTTAATTAATTATATTTATCATATTCTTCTACTTATTTAATTAAATAAGTTCACTTTCCTAATGTATTTAAATTTAATTTAAATACTTCCATCCCTAATGTATTAAATTTATTTAATGCATGATTCTCCATAAATCCCCTTTTAAAGTAAATTCTATTTATTTAATTTCCTCCATCTCCATTAAATTCTCCAAACCTATGATTAAATTAAATCTTATTTAATTTAGTCTTAAACCTATCCTAAAACCTAGTTTACACCCATCACTTTCATCCTTCTAAGCCTACCCACTACTTAATCCCACTTATTTTTTCTTAAAACCTTGCTAAACTCCCTTTTAATCCTAAGTGTGTGTTCACACATGTGTGAGGAACCCTCACACTTTCAACACTTCTCATGCCTTCCACACTTCTTACATCTTTGTCCCCCATTCCTTTCTTCAAATTTTCTCACACATGTGTGAGCAAACTTTGAATGTTGACCACTTGCATGGCTTGCTTACATGCCTCTCTTGTCGCACCTATGTGGATGCCACATAGATTCCACCTCACCAAAGCCTCTCTCAAGCCTCTAAATAGAGCCCTTGTCTCAAGCATTTACATCTTTCTCATATGCATTGTTATCATGCTAGTTTGTTGCTAGAGCTCTTAGTGATTTTGCATTGTTACTAACCATTTGGTAGTTGATAGAGTTCGTATCATTTTGCATTGTTATATTAGTTTGTTTTCTTGCATCCATCTCCATATCCTTTGAATTCTCTCAAAAATGGTTACTTCCATATTCATTGTTTGAAGTGTCCTCCACTCATTGAGCATAGTTTCATTCACATGTTTGCATTTCTTATCAAGAGATTCACCATAGTTGTGTTTTGAGAGAGCACACCAACATCCCTCCAATAAAAAACACACCAACAAGACCTCTCATGGGTGCCTTTGTTGAGTTGTTTGAGGTTGCATGAGGACTTGGTCTTTTGGTTGCTTTGAGTTGCAAAACTCAAGCAAGTGTTATTTTTTCTTCATTTTATTTTGAATCATTGATATTATCTATTGTAGCCAACGTTTTCTTGTTTTCTCTTGCTTCCAATAGATAGTTTTTCTTGCATATAGAAGGTAGTCTTGATAGATTGATTATAATCTAACAAGTTGTAGACATTCTTGATCAAATGTGTTCCTACAAGGAACAAGTTGTAGCTCTTAATCAAGTGATCTTTTATCTACAATAAAATGCTAGTAGGTCTATTATCCCCATTGTGGTTTTCATCATCTCACGAGGGTTTCTACATATAAATTTGTGTCCATTGGTGAATATATTTTTGTGTGATTTTACATGCTTCTACTTTGCTATATTTATAGTTGTGTTAGTATTTAAGTGCTTGTTGTTAAGTACATTTGAAATGGTTAAGAAGATAACTAGTTTTGGAGGTGGTATAGATTCATCCCCCCTCTCAATGTTGTTTGGGACCAACAATTGGTATCAAAGCACAAACCCTAATAACTATAATCCTAATAACTTAAGCGAAGATCAAGTAGCAACCATGAAGTAAAAAAAGAAATATGAGGAAGCTCTTGACACTATTAATGACCTGAAGGAGAAGTTAAGAGAATCCTTGATTAAGAGAAAGAAACTCATGAAGGAACTTAGTAAAATCCATGAGATCATTGAGAAAATTGAAGAGAATAGTGATACAATTAGTTTAGAGGAAAGAATCTCTAACCCCATGATAGACATTGAGAAGTTTTAAAAGTTCGTAACAAAGTTGAAAAAACAATTGGAAGAAGCATCAAAGAAGCTAATTCAAATGCAAAAAGTTAAAGATGAAACAACATAGGCACTAGAGAAAGCTGAAAATGCACTAAGGGAAGCATTGTAATCCAAGAGAGTGGTTGAAGAGGATGCTAGATAAAAGAGTGAGTAGATACAAAAGTTAATTGAGGAACTCAAAAGCACCAATGAGAGAAATGAGATTTTTAAAAGGTTCAATGATATCTCTATAAAGATAGATGAGAAACTCAAAGCTTAGAGGAAGATCAAGAGTACAACCAATCTTGGCTATGAGGGTGAAAACAATATTGAAAGAGGAAACCTAGCAAAGAAAAGGGAAAACATAAAATTTACCACTTTAGTGAAATTGGATATTTTACATATAGATTTGAGTGGTCCCATATAGACAAGATCTTTCTATGGTGAAAGCTATTTCATGATTTTTATTGATAATTTTTCTAGAATGATGTGGGTAACATTTATTAGAGAAAAATTACAAGCTTTTGATATTCAAGAGTAGAGTTCAAAATTAATCTAGTTTAAACATAAAATGCTTCAGATCTAATAGAGAAAGAGAGCTCATTTCAAATGAGGTCAACAATTTTTTTGAAGATAATGGTATAAAAAGATACCTTTCAACCACTAAGACACTTGAACTGAATGGAATAGATCAGTACAGAGGACAAGAGTAATGATGGTTGAAAATAATGTATCAATTTTTTTTGGAGAGAACCAATAATACAAAAATATACACTATGAATAGAGTTCAAATCAAACAAGGCACTGGTAAGACCCCTTATGAACTTTAGTTTGGAAAGACACCTTCTGTCAAGTATTTTAGAATCTATAGAAGTAAATGTTACATTAAAAGAGATGATGAAATTGGGAAGTTTTATTCAAGAAGTTATGAAGGTATAGTGCTTAGATATTCATTAAAAATCAAAGTATCAATGAATTTTAATTAGAGAATAAAGACTATTGTTGAGAGTGCTAATGTAAGAGTTAATGAAAAGTTTAGAATTTGAGAAAGGATACTTGATCATAATTTGATGAAGAGACTAATCAAAGAACTAACATAAAGAATTTTAACTATTTTATGAATATGACACAAACTTGAAAACTTAACTACAAGGAGAAGAACAAAGAGAAGAACCTATATTTGAACCTAGAGTAGAAATCAAAGTTGAGGTTGTGACATCTGTTGAGCTATCATTTTCCATGATGCTCAATGATAACAACCCTTTCAAATATCTCTCTTAAAAATATGATCAATGAACAAATCCAAGGTTTTGGATGACTATTTTTCAACCTGTTGACTAACTTAATTGAAGATAAATGTGTATGTTCACAAGGAGGCCCTTGTTGGTACTAACCAATCTGCACAACTTTGCTGAAAATGTAACCAAAAAGGAAGATATATTTTTTGTATTTTTTGCTTTATGATGAATGCAATTTATAAATGAACCTATATGAATTTCTATTTTAACCAAGTGTTTGAAAAACAAATAATAAAGATAGAGTAACAAGAAATTAAAGAAAATTACTAAAAGGGAAATTCCTAACAGACATAAGCCAACATGTCTGCAAATTAAATTATCAAAAGGATCTTGGTAGGAAACCAATAAAATTAGGAGCAACACTTCCTCAACTCCATCGATGTAATTGTTGATGGGAATTTTAATAATAACTGAAAGATGTTTCATGTTTCATCAAATCAAGAGGCCATAGAAAGTGTGCTCACATGAGACAAAATGCTACACAAGAACAAAGATTATACTTTCTCAAATTCATCACAACAATGAAATTCATTAACATAAGGCAAACACTAGAAATAAAAGGTCATGCAATCATAACAATAGAATAAAACCATTGGCTCCATTATTATCCATGAACTTCTATTCACAAAAATAACACAATTCAACAAGAATAACTACACTCAGAATGAGAGCACCAATAGCATATATTACTGCATCAAAATAATGGCTAGGAGTATATATTACATCCATGTATTTAAAAGAAATAATCTCCTCCCTTTTTGTTAGGACCGAGAGCTCTTCTAATGCAAACCCATGCTAAAAAACTAATAAAACAATGTTATATACATACAAACTTACTCTCTAAATGGTGCTAAGTAGGTCTCCACCCTTGTTTATATCATATAATGGTTGCATGAGCCTTTACATGACTTAAAAACAATAAAACAATGAGAAGATAAGAATATAGAAGCCATGAGATGACCTGGGAGTCACAAAGAGCTCTAAAAATGAAAGCTTGACCTTCTCTAGGTGTCTCTGGGAGTTGAACTGACATAAAAATGTGTTTTTGATGCATGAAATATTCTAAAATAGCAATTGGTAGTTAATTGTCAATGCACTACTTCTTCTTCAAAATTGTCCACACACCTCTACGAAAAGTGTACATGCACACCTACACACTTGCACACCTTGGTACAGGAACCAAAAATCCAAAAATTATTCTAAGTGTCAAAATTGAATTTCTAGCATCTAGGTTTTCTTCCCCTTTATACCAAAAAGATGTCTAGATGTTTGCTTTTGAATGTCTTTATCATCTTTGTCACTTCATTTTCCTTCAGTAAATCCAATGAATCTTACTTATTTTTAACTACTTGTCAGTAGTTGCTTACTTCTATTCATGTATCTGCAAAATCCTTAAGCTTGGTATCTAGTTCCAACAATGCTTCTTTAGTTTTAAATGCTTGTCTTATATAATCTTCTGATGAAGCATTTTCAAATGTATCTCTAAATTGTTGGACCATTGTTTGCATTGAGGAAAGCTTGGTCTTCAAGTCATCTTCAAAAATATCAAGGCTAGTGGCATTGTAGTACTTATCCTCTTCCAAATATTTCTCTTGAGATTTATTCTTAATCTATTGAATACCTTCATGTAATCCCTCCATAACTTTATTCCCTAAAGATGTATTTTCAATCCAATTACCTAATTTATTTAACTCTTCTGTTAAGTATATCTCCATCAGGATTTGGTACCTTTTCCCTTTGATAGATCTAAGTTCTTGCAAACCATTGGCCTAGGTACACATACTTCATACATTAGCCCGAAATCCTGGTTTATAATAGAAACCAATTTTTCATTGTTAATCTGGATGTTGTGCAATAGGTTGAAATTTCTTTGTATTATTTGCACTCCCCTGTCCTGAAAACTATGATGCTATTTCTAACAAGCATCCAAAAATGTGTTGGAATATCTTATTGGAAAGAATGCTTCTGAGAGGGGGGGTGAATCAGAAGTATTGTGCTTTGACCTTTAAAATTTCTTAACTGAAAGTAAATTGCATGCATATAAACATTAAGCAATCATAAGAAAAAAATATGCATGACCACATAACACTCAAGATTTGGTAACCTTGAAACCCTCTAGAAATAAGAAGGTAAAACTGGGGTGGGGATGATACCCACAAAATCACTGTAATAATAATGTTTAAACACTTCTGATGGTCTGCCCTATTAAAGGCCTGCCCTGTCAAAGGCTTTACACTATATCAATAGTGACCTGGTTAAAGGATTTCAAACACTTTACATGAAGTGTTACCCTATTAAAGGATTTAATCACCTATTGAAAGGATTTACAAAATAGCTGCTAAGCTAACCTATCATCATAGGATTTACTTTTTAATACAATGGCTAAAGAGTATTAGGTATGATAAACCTGATGGCTTACAATCCTTCGATTGTTGAATACAGGCACTTGATCTGCTCTTCTATGATCTTGATCCTCTCTAAGATCTGATACTCTTTTCTATGAAATAGTTTTCTTTACACACCTTTTTCATTCGCCTCTCTCTCCTTTTTCTTGATCTAATTTTGTCTTCCTTATAAAGACACTCAAAGACTTAGGGTTAGGTATGGATCTATGATCCATATTTAATCTCTAATATTTTCTTATTCCTTGCACATGGCTTATTTTTTGCATGCCTTCTCCATTTTTCTTATTGGCTGCATGTAGATTGCATAGGAAATATAAATGATTTGATCTTATCACTTAGATCCTTTGAGATTTGTCTTATGTCAGCTATGAAAATGTTTTACATCTGATTTTGGGAAGTTTCAAACTCATATGTTGATTCTGTGTTACTTGGCACTTACTGCTTTTTGATGCTTGACATCTTCTATAACTCGACTTCTGTACATGCTCCTATCTTGCTCGGCATCATTTAAGATTTGGCACCTGAATGATGCTCGGTACTTGGATCATGCTCGGCACCTGTACTCACTTGGCACCTGATCTTTACTCGGCATCTAATCTTCACTCGACACCTGAAAGCTACACGACACCTAAAGATCACTCGACACCTGATGTCTTTTTTAAGTCAGCTCTTGTTGTGGCTCAGCATACATAATGTACTCAGCTCCAATGTAGAATGTGATTAAGTGTATTGGCACTCAATTGTCAAAAACCATTATGAGGTTAACAATCTCCCCCTTTGACATGAGTGACAAAAACACTTAACTGACCTTATGAGTACATGTACTAAACTTACTTGGTATTTATAGAGGTTGAAAAACCTTACTCAAAATTGCAAAATGTATATATACCTCAAAATTTGTATAACTCCCCCTAAGTTGATTGTGCTAGTATCTGTGCTATCTTGTGCTGTGTATTATGCTCCTCCATCAACTCATTATCTCTCCCTGTGTATAATATCTATATCTCCTCCTTTATATATTTTCTCCCCCTTTTTGACACTTATGTCAAAGGGTCCTAAATAGTAATGCCATGTTTGGCCAAAAATGTCTTGTTTACCTCAAGGAATATTTGGAGAGCTGCATCCCAGTTATTTAAGGCAATATCCAATGACTTTTGTTGGATTGCAAGCTCTACTATGAGATCAACAAGTCCTTCATGTGTAGAAATATTGGGATCCTTCTTCAGGACTGTTTCTGCATACAATTGCTCCTTGTGTAATACTTCTAAGTGAGGAGTTATGGAGGCTTGTATTTGCATCAACTTTTCTTTGATAGTGGCCTCTTCTGCTGATAATGCAACTAATTCCCTCTGAGTGTGTAAGGTATGAGCAAATTGCTTTTCACTTTGTGTAGGATCAGAGGGTAGTTGCATGCTAGAGAGTTTTAATTTACTCTCATGATTCAAATTTTTTTGATTTATTTCATGTGTGAACTTGGAAAAATCACACAATTTACTGTAAAGAGAAAATATGTTCCCTAATACACTTATTACATTTTCTAATTTCTTGGCTGGGTCAACTTGTCCCAAAATTATGTTATTAGCTATTTTCTGGTTGACTTTTCCCAAAAACTTCTTTTCTGACCATTCCAATAGTTTTGCATTAGTATCATGGTCTTCATTATTTACTTGATCAACTATATCAAATAATTGCTCAAGTATTGGCCTGTTTGCATCTGGAGGTTGAAGACTAAAAGCATCCATGAATATATCTTTTATTTCATTCATTACCTACTTGTATTTGTAGTCTCTTCTCATTGCCTCTTGTCTCCTCCTCTTATCCAATGCACTCTGTATTTCATTCATCTTTTCCTCATTGAGAGTGCTTGAATCATAATAGGGTATTTTGATTTCTTCATCAAGCTTAGGAATACCATAACGGATGGTCCTGACTACCCTTGTAGAACTTGAACTTGGAGTATTGACATGTAAAGTTATCTTTTCAGTACTCTGCTCATGACTGAATTTGGTGGGAGTTGCTATTTTTGGTAATTCTACCAAAGTTTGTATTGCAAACTCCTCTTTCTTCTTGTTGTGTTATTGCTACTGGGGGTGTACTCATTGTATGAGCTATTGTCCTTGTGATTACCTCTGTTGTTGCACTCGGCTCCTAATGAGTTTGAGTGCCTAATCTTGGTGGTGACGGAGGTGGGAGAAATTTAAGTCCAGTAGTTTGAATGATTTGAGGTGGTTGTTGTGATGGCACCTTGACCTCTTTAAGTTTATCTACTGACTTTTGAAGACTATCCACACTGACCAATATGGGATTTGTACATAATTGTGCTTGTAGATTTGTTTGGTCAAGGATCTTGGTAAGATCTGCTGTAGTTAGTGGATTGATGTTTTGACAAGTGGTGTCAACAACATCCTTAATTTTTATGATTTCTGTAGGTGTGGTAGGTGAGTAAGGTGAGCTAGGAGGTGAAGGATGTGTGTCTTGCACACATTTCTGTACATTAGTTCCTTTTTCTTCATCTTTCCTTTCCTCCTCTCTTTCTTTCTTATTTTCCTCTTCTTCAACCTTTTTCTCTTCTTCAGTTTTCTCTTCTCTCCTCTTCCTTCTTTCTTTTGGTTTGGCAGCAGCTTCTTCTTTGTATATTTCTTCAAGAACATCTTCAAATGTTTTGTACAAGTTTTTCCATACTCTTGTTTTTCTCTGCACAACTTCTTCAATTTTGTTTTGCAGGATGGAGAATGCCCTATATTTGGGTGTAAACCTTTTATTATGCCTTTTGACTGCTTGAGTTACCCGTTCTTTTGTCAAATCAGGCAAAGTTTGCTAGGGCTGATTCCCTCATTTCTTTCTCCATCATTAGGCAAAAATGACATCTGTCTTCTACAATTTTAGATAATTCCTTTGGCAATTGTCCATCTAGTTCAAGAGGTGTATACTGGAACTGTGCTATAAATGCATAGATTGATTCTTCTATGCTATTTTGTTCCTCTTTACTAAACTTATTGAAATCAAGCTTTTTAATTTCATTTAGGTCTCCATTCCTAATCTTCTTACATAATATATCAATTGAAGATTTATGAGGACTTACCTTTTCAGTCTGATCTTCTTCATCAATATCAGGTTGGGCCACATATCTTTTCCTTTTCTTTGGCTCTTCCTATGACTTTGTGTTTTTCTTCTTTGTGGCTTCTTCTTTAGCCTTTTTGGTAGAGGCCCTTGTTGTAGCTCTAGTTGTTGGCTTCTTTGGTGTTTACACGATAGCTTTCTTTGGTGAGGGCTAAGAGGCAGGAGAGGTCTTTGTTTTCCTTTTAATGACTTTGCCTCTGATAGGTGCTTCCTTGGTTTTTGTTTCCTTGGCACTCTCATCTTTCTCTTCACCTTGTTTTTGAGTCAGTTCAGGTGGCTCTTGGTTTGGCTCACCTTCTTCTTCTCCTTCGCTGATCCCTTCTTCTTCATCTACTGCACTTGATTCTTCAACACAAAATTTATTCTTTATCTACTTTACCAGCTTGTCCTTTTTCTTTACTGCTGAAGTTGTCTTAAGTTATGTTACAACTCTTGATTTTACAGTGTCATATGTCCCAAATGCCTTGGCAGATTTATCCATTTCTTATGCAAGTAAAGTTGTGATGGCTGTAGAAGCTTGGTCAACATTAAGCTCATATCCTAATGGTCTTAGCCATCTTGTTCTAGGAAGGACTGCTTGTATGTAGGTGTAATCAATATCAAGAAGAAAACATATGTCATTTATATGCTTTTCTACCAATGAGACTGGTATTCTCATTCTATTCTTCATTGCATTTTTGAAATCCTCAAAATAGATAGACATTTGATCATCAAAGCTATCTCCCATTTGTGCAATGAAATCATTAATTTGATCAACAATTGTTTTATTTTGACTCTAGTTGACTTTTCCAAATGAAGGGAATTCCTTCATTACATAGAAGAACATGCAAACCAACACTGAAACAAATTTGCACTGTGCTCCCTTGGATTTTCTAATAGCTCCAAGATTTTCATTAATCTATTGCAATAGGAGTTCTGCAAGATCATAAGTGTGGTCTTTCTTTACAATTTTGTATGCCACATCAACTGCTATGCAGGGTACACTATTTAACCTGCTGGATTGGTAGAACTTATGTGATATGATCCTTACAGCAAAATCTAAAAGTGGATCAGTAACAGTATCTATGGTCATTCCTCTATTGTTCCATTTTGCTCCTCTGTTCTTCTCAATTGTTTCCTTCTTTTCACTCCTCAATGTTTTTGGCCGATCTAGGGTTGGAAAACCAGTAACCCTATGAACCATTTTCTTAGTAATCTTAACTTGCCCTTGTTCTAACCAGAATGATCCATCATGGATTCTGTTGAGTATAATGCGTATCCACTCATTTTTTAATACGATTGGGAAAATTAGGGCTTTGGTTAAACCCTTCTTTTCTATGATAGAAAACTCATCTTTTAGAATACCATTTTCATAGAGTTTGTCATAGGCATTGAAGATTTCCAAATCTCCTATTGCTCCTATTTTACAGTTGTAGCATTTTCGCACATCTTGAACTCAGGAATGGCAGATAGGGCACCAACAAGATCATTTTTGTATGCAACCTCTAGTATTGGTCTAAACTCAGGTTGCTTAACTTCGTTGCTAACAAGTTGAATTTCATGACTCACTTTCTCTTGGATTGTTTTTGATCTTGTCACCATTTGTATCCAAACTAGGGTTTTAACAATTTAAAGCAAAACTTTTCAAACTGTAAAACTCGGCACTTGTGGGAAATACCTGAATAGATACTTTGATCACTTGGGTGGATGTTGATTTGCTGCAAATCACTGGTTGAAAGCTTGAAAATCGCTCAGACGTGCTCAAAATAATCGATCTTCATTTGAATGACTCAGGAATGAATCAAATTTTACTTTTAAACAATAGAAGAAACTTTTACATTTAATGCATTTTAGTACCTACACCTATCACTCGGCTTCCAAATGTTCTTCAACTCGATATCCATTCGGCAGCTATGCTTGCTTGGCATCTACTAACTTTGTTGATAACTCATCATCCAAAGCAGTTTTACTCGGCATCCAAAGATGACTCGACATCATTGTTCGAGTTTAGTCTTAGCATCTTATCTTATGCTTAATTCTTCTTTTTAGTTCTTCTTTGTCTTGGGACTGATGTATGATATAACTTTGTATATCAGCCCCATACATCTCCCTTATGTTTAGTTTGATGAAGTGTGATCACTTGACCCGTTAGGTGAAGTGATCCATTTGCTTGATGTACTGCACTCATCTTTCTTTTTCCAAGTCTTGTTCATTTGTCCTCTTATGACATCAATCTTTTCTTTTCCTTTTTTGGCATCAGTATTTGGTGCTTTGGACCTTGTTGGACAGTTTTTGCTGGTATGACCAGTTTTCAAGCAATTGAAACATGTAGTTTGACTCAACCATCTTTTATAGTTTCCCTTGAAATGTGTTCTTATGCAATTTTGAGGTGTATGTCCATATTCTTGGGAATAGTGATAACTGTACCTGGTATTGTAATCCCAATAGTAGTGACTTTCATTCCCTTTTGCTGGTTGATATGATGTCCACATGGGCTTTGATCTGCATTCAAATGCCCTATGTCCATATTTCTTGCAGTTATGACAATGCCCATCAAATCTTTGTGTTCTTGGGATTTTGAATCTGCAGTCTTGTGTCATATGTCCTTGCATTTTGCACTTGTGACAGTAACTCTTACTTTTATGTGTGTTATACTGATTGATTCTTCTACTGCAAATATTAGCAGTATGTCCCTTTTTACTACAGAAATGACAAGTGGGTTTAGACTCCTTGCCTTTGTCACTTCTTTGCTCAATACTCTTTGATGATTCTCCAACTTCAGTGCTGTTGTATCCAAGTCCTGATGTATCATGGGTTGATCTTGGGAATTTCAGTAACTGTTCAAAGTACTTTATGGCTTTGCTTGACTTGTTGATATTTTTTGCTATCTCCTTTTCTCTATTTAGTTCATTTTGTAATTGTTCATTCTGCATCCTTAGAGTAGAGATCTCAATATCTTTCATATTAAGTTCATGATGAAGGTTCATCATTTGAGAAAGTGTATCCATCTGCATGTTAGAGATCCTTGTTAATTCAGTACTCTTTTCTTCCAGTCTGTTTGCAAGATTTCTTTTGTCATCTTCCATCATGACCTTGTCCTCAACTGCTCTTTTTTTTTGTTCAGTGATTTCACATAACATTATGGCCTGTGATTCATGTTCCATCTTGAGAGATCTTATCTCATTTGCTTGATCTTTGTTTTTCTCCATCAGTTCTGCTTTTGCTACATCAAATTTTTTAGTGTCTCCATTGGTAAAAACTTGTGTGGTATCAATCTCCTTGTAGTGTATGTCATTTTCAGCTATGGCTATCTCCTTTCTTCTTTTTAAAGATTTTCTTAATTCCACTCTAGCTTCCTCTACCTTTTGTAGAGCAAGATGCACATCTATCACCTGGTTTTCAATGATCTTTCCAAGTTTGAAGACTTCCATCCTTAGATCTTTTCCTCCAAGTTGTTAGGCTTCTCTTTGAGAGAAACTAAGCTCTAATACCAGTTGTTGGAATATATTATTCGAAAGAATGCTTCTCAGAGGGGGGGTGAATTAGAAGTATTATGCTTTGACCTTTAAAACTTCTTAACTGAAAGTAAATTGCATGCATATAAACATTAAGCAATCATAAGAAACAAAGATGCATCACCACATAACACTCAAGATTTGGTAACCCAGAAACCCTCCAGAAATAAGAAGGTAAAACTGGGGTGGGGATGATACCCACAAAATCACTACAGTAATAATGTTTAACCACTTCTGATGGTCTGCCCTGTTAAAGGCCTGCTCTGTCAAAGGCTTTACACTGTATCAATAGTGACCTGGTTAAAGGATTTCATACACTTTACATGAAGTGTTACCCTGTTAAAGGATTTAATCACCTATGGAAAGGATTTGCAAAATAGTTGCTAAGCTATTTAATTTCTAATACAATGGCTAAAGAGTATTAGGTATGATAAACCTGATGGCTTACAATCCTTCGATTGCTAAATACAGGCACTTGATCTACTCTTCTATGATCTTGATCCTATCTGAGATCTGATACTCTTTCCTGTGAGATAGTTTTCTTTACACACCTTTTTCATTCGCCTCTCTCTCTTTTTTCTTGATCTGATTTCATCTTCTTGATAAAGACACTCGAAGACTTAGGGTTAGGTATGGATCTATGATCCATATTTAATCTCTGATATTTTTTTATTCCTTGCACATGGCTTATTTTTTCCATGCCTTCTCCATTTTTCTTATTGGCTACATGTAGATTGCATAGGAAATACAAATGATTTGATCTTATCACTTAGATCCTTCGAGATTTGTCTTATGTCAGCTATGAAAACATTTTACATCTGAGTTTGTGAAGTTTCAAACTCATATGTTGATTCTGTGTTACTCAACACTTATTGCTTCCTGATGCTCGGCATCTTCTATAACTTGGCTTCTATACATGCTCCTATCTTTCTTGGCATCCTTTAAGATTCAGCACCTAAATGATGCTCAATACTTGGATCATGCTCAACACCTATACTCACTTGGTACCTGATCTTTACTCGACACCTGATCTTCACTCGACACCTGAAAGCTACTCGACACCTGATGTCTTTTTTGACTCGGTTCATGTTGTGGCTCAACATACATGATGTACTCGGCTCCAATTTAGAAAGTGATTAAGTGTGTTAGCACTCAATTGTCAAAAACCATTATGAGGTTAACAAAATGAATCCATTTGTGGTTCTCCTTGCTTCCTTCATAGTGTAGATCTAAGAGTGATCTTAGGATTATCTAGGTCTATCAGTCCCACCACTTCATTTAGGTATCCTCTCAATAGCTCATTCCTCTTCAACAACATTATTAGCTCTAACTCATCTCTATCCATGTGTTTAAACACTTTCTTGAGGCTTGTAGTAATCAAGACATTTTCCATATCCATCATGGGATTTCCCAATATAACCTCCTTCATCTGGTAATCCTTTAGAGTCAAATCTTTAGTGTTAGCATGAGGAGGGGGAATGTTGATATGTGGTAGAAGGTTCTAAAGGAAAGTATTCTAGCATCACCCTTAGGTGGCTTTGGCTTCTTTATCACTTTTATCAGTTATGTCTATTGCAGTGGTATAGCAAACAAATGCTATAGAAAGTTAATGAAATGATTTATGTGTGTTTTCAATTTTTAATGCTTGTAATAAATTCCTATGTGTGGTGGCATAGATGGAGTAGTAATTCAATGAACTTTTCAAGTATAGCCACTTAGGACAATGTGTGTTTGTTTTTCAGTTGAGTCAATTTTCTTTAAGTTAGAGTTGTTGAGAGTTCATTTAATTTAGCCAACTAAGCATTGGACAACTACAACAAGTTGGTGGTAGTTTTGGATTCCTCATAATTTGTGAAATGACTCTCTGTTCTTAATTTTGAGATGATGTTTCATCTCCCTATATTGGAGAGAGGAAAGTATTTCAAAAGGTATTTTTTTGAATGTAAAAGAGGTTATTGAATGTAGAAAAGAGGGATAGAAAGTTTGAAGTTTCCATTTTTTGATGATTTTTTTTGAGTTGGATGTGAGATTTTTGTTTTCATTCCAGAATCTGGGAGTCTACATTGGGAGAATAAATTGATATTCTAATTCCTACATAATAGTATGTATTTTTTTAAATTTTGAACCCCATCTATGTTTTGGTTTTTTTGATTTCATTACAGAGTAGTCAATTCACTGTATTGGTGAAAGTGATTGCATACTATTTTGAGGGTCATAATATTCCATGGGAGTCTTTTAGACTTTCTACGATATATTTTCTAGGATTGCAAAGGAGTTATGTATAATATGTTTTGGTTTTTCTTTTATTTCCTTTTTTCTTTTATTTTTACTCATAGCCATGTGGATCTAGCCTTTAAATTAGGTGAATGTGCTCATCTATTCAGTGATATGTTAAATCTTATGATTGTATGTGATGGAGATAAGTATCAAATTGAAGCATGAGATTGAAATTTTGAGTCATATTACAAAGGTTATCTTTGAGCTAAATTGGGCTCAAATTTTAATTTCACGCATAGACATGCAGAGAGGAGTTGAACATAGTTATCGTTGATTAAGAAAATTTGTATTCTTTTAGATATTTAGTTTTACTTTTGAAGGTGTTAAGTCCATCTATGTTTTTCAATTACATCAAAGAAATTTTTGGTCAACCTAGGTTAATTTGAGGTAGAAAACAAATGTAACAATGTTGCTACAGGAGATTAAGAAAGCTCTTGTTGCATGCTAGAGAGTTTTGAGTTGTTAATAAGAGAATTAGTTTTATAACAATCTAAGACAAGATGGAAAAATCCTGGAAGGTGTATGTGCCCCTTGAAGAAACTTAGTTGAGTGATTAATTTCCTCATAAGTTTTCCAAGGTGAGGATCTACATCACTATCATTCCCTCCTCTTCAGTCAGTTCCATCTACTTCTTTTGCTTGAACATGACCTCCTTCTTCAATCATGATGGTGTTTTCCCCATTGGTGACATATATTTTTCTGAAGAAGTTAGTTCTAAAGTAGGCTCCTTTCCTTTATCACTCCTCTCTGGAGTCTTCTCGTGTTGAGGAAGATCTTCAAAGAGAGATTTTAGTGCCTCTCCCATTTGACTTTTGTAAGTCGTCCTGATGGATGCAACCTTGATGATCTTTTGTTGTGATGGGATCATGATTGTGACCCTGAGTGGTCTACACCGTCGAGGTGTTTGGATTTATGTTTCTTTATTAGATGCTTTGTTTATGCTTTTGACTGATCTTTGAGATTATGATGTGATTTATGGTTCACTGAGGTTTGTGCCCGTGGTTACCAGGATCAATGTGATATCATGAGGTTGTTCTGTGATTACCCTGAGATGTATGCAAAGATTGCACTATGTTCTTTTACAATGCTACACTGGACTAGGTTCCTATAGCAGTGGTTAGTCATGTTTATGACTGTATTTTCTTATGTGTTTTAAGTGTCTTTTTAATGCAGAGTAATCAATAATTATTAAACACGTAAGTAATTAAATGGATTGTTCATGTGAGATTATTTGGTTATGTGCTGCGGACATTTACCTTGTTACATTTTTTATTAGAGAGATATTTGTTACTCATGTTATGTTTACATTTGAAATGACCCGAGGGTCAGATGTTACTCTTTGATTCCAGTATCATGGATTTTAGACTACTATGATGTTCAGTTAGTCATATTGCATGATGATGCCATTTTGAGATGACAATGTGTTTTATGATGATATTTGGTTATCTGGTATTTGGACATACCTCTGATTTTATTATGTGATGGAATTAATGCTATGGTTATTTACTTCATTCTTGCATTGTTATGCTTTATGTGAATGTGAGTGATGTAAATAGATTATTTTAATATAATTAAATAAATGGTTAAATTAGGTGATTTAATGCATTATTGCTTCGGCTATGTTATTATATGCAATTGCACTTGATCGTGTTGTTTAGTGTGCAAGATTTATATCCCTGGCAGTGGCACATGGAGTTAGTGATTCATCCTTTCATATTTTACCAATGTCATCCTTATATGGTCGACATATCATTTATTAAAATGTTTAAATTAAACCTTTCGGTGATTATTAAATCCGAACTCATTTGCATTATGTGATTAGACTAGTAAGCGTGTTTGTGCATTTAGAGGTTCACATTGTCGCGAAAGTTATTAAGGAGATTTATGTGTTTTTGGGTTTTCAAGCTTTTTAATTGATTTATTTTAATTTTTGGTAGCTTTGCCATAGATGAATTCCTATTTATAGGAATAGCCTTTTTTTTTTTTGGGTCAATTCGGGGTTTAACTAGGTTGGCTGGTTATTTGCCATAATCGATTATACACTCAAAAAGTGAATAAGTATCCAAAGAGAAATTTAATTTCTCACTTCTCACTTTCAAATTGAAAAGTTGGAGAGTATAACCCAAAATCCTCTTCATCAAGATTTACTATTTTGTTCGTTGTGGGAGCTACGAGCGTGGGATCGTCACGAGGTTGGGCTCATTGGATCCAGCTTGGGGAAACCTTGGATTGCTGCAATTTTCAGCTACTTCTGCAAGATATTTATTTTATGGTTTAGATTCCCGTTTTGCCCTTTTGGCTATGAGGTAGGGCTTTCCTGTTTTATTGTTTTTGCTCCATTTCTGCTTCTATTTTTGGTAGCCATTCATTTGAAGGCTGAGAACTAGTGTTCCCCTCCGTTTTTGTATGGTAGTTCTACCCGGTTGGGTGAGTATGAACATTTCCCTATTTTTTGGGATGAGGGTTTGAGATTTTACGTCATTATGCTAGCCATTTTTGCATACGCTGTCTGTTTTCTTTTATTTTTGGATTTTTGGGGTTTTTGAACGCAAAGGTCAAATGGGTTTTAATTTTGAAAGTTTTTCAAAATTTGGAGTTTTTACCTCGTTTTGCGTATCGCCTTGTTTTCTCAAGTTTTTTTGGCACAATGTGGGTCGTGGACCTAGATGATCTGTTTGGATATCAGTCAGACCACTATTGCACTTTTATGTTGCATTGGAATGCATGTTGCATCCGTACTCTCGACGTTGTGTTTGGTTGAGTGATTTTATACTTGGTGTTATTATTTCTTTTAGACCTTTGCTTTTGTTTCGTGAACGCTAGGATTTGTGTAAAATCCATACTCTCGGATTGAGGCCAGTTGAGTAAGTTCATGATGTTTGGTCTTGTTGCATCATTGGGATTCGTATAGAATCCATACTCTCGGATTGAGGCCGATTGAGTGATTTTATGATGTATGGTTTTTTTTGGCTTTGGGATTCGTGTAGAATCCATCCTTCTCGTGTTGCTTTCAGTTGGGTATTTTCTTTGCATTGTGTTCTCATTTATGTCCTTGTGTTGTGATCTTTGTGATGGTGGTGCGCCACACACGAGTACATGCGTGTACATTTGTTGGGTGACTTGTGAGGCCCAATCTTTCGTGGATTTGCCGAAAGTTATGATCATTGGGGTTGGGATGGGAGTATGCATGCCCACGGGCACTTGTCATAGGATGAGCATGGCTAGGGTAGGGTAGCATATAGAGGGGGCTTCTATCTCACAGCTCGGTGATCATGATGCCACGGGTATGGCTGAGAAGAGCTTGAATAAGTGATAATTAAAGAAAATGTGTGACTGGTAATAAAACTTACGATAATAAAACTTCGTGTGATGGTTCCAAGGGAGTACCTCGAGAGGGAAGTACCTTGCGAGTGTTTCCACATGTGATCCGAGCTTGGGCTTGTCGATTCCAAGCGACTCTCCATGATGTCAACCCCTACTTAGTAGCCTTTTAAGTGTCTGACCAGGACCTTTACTCCTTGCATTGTCTTAGGTTCTTGGTTGCAGCCATCATACTGTTTGGTGTGAGTGTTAGCCTTGGATGTTGTGCTTTATGTGTGTTTGTGGTTGGATCATTATCTCCATTAGCACAGTGGGTGTGGACCTACGGGTGCCACGTGGTTGGGAGGCATAGCTACCTTCACCACTGCTAGGGATTGATGTACAGAGACGATCTTTGACTTAGTGCGACTGTTGCTGGATGTTTTCACTTGGTACTTCGAGTTTCGGAGTATGCTTTCTTGTGATTTATGCTTTCATTGGAATGCTTGTATATCATGTTTAGATGATGCTAGTTTATTTGATGCATTCCCTTATCATGATGTTTAGCATATGATTAGATGATGTTATTTGATTTAGTAATATATCTGTTGCTTAATGTTGTTTAGCATGTGATAGGTGATGTTATCTACTATAGGATTATCTTATACTTTTTTACTAGCATGTTAGATTTCCTTATGCTTATATTATTGCATGTTTTTAGTAGTGACATCCCTATTACGACAGTAGCGACGATCTGGTCGGTGGCTTGGGATGTTACGCGCAAGAGATGGCTAGGACCCATGATGGTCTTCTGATGCTATTGACGGTTGGGAGGAACCACACACTTAGTTTGGTTGTTTAGTTCACTCCGATGTTTATTTTAGTGTGTTCTTTGCTACTGTAGTTTAGATGGATGGATGTTCTTCTTTCTGTGTTGTTATTGCACTCGAGTGTTCATTTCTTGAGCCTTTGTAGATCCGGTACTCCTTGGTGTGGAGGTTCTGTGTTCTATTTTTGGTCCTATTTGCTTTTGGGAGTGTTTTCGTGTTTCTATGGGTGACATTTTGTCAGCATTGTGTGACATAAAAATGTATTGCACGCCCATACAAACTGTGTTGTACAATACTATAAAGTATCGCACGCCTTCTTCAGAAATGTCGTACGACACTGGAAGAGTGTCACACACCTTCTTGAGAAGTATCGTACGATCTTGTAAAGCATCACACACCTTCTTGAGAAATGTCGTACAACACTGGAAGAGTGTCGCACGCCTTAAGGAGAAGTGTCGCCCTCCCTTAGTAAAAAGTGTCGCACAATTTTTGTAAAAAAATCTGCGCGTACCGTCAGCGAGCACTTTTCTTCATGATCCAAACTTTTTGAGAGTTGTTTTGGATATCCTTTTGGGCATTCTTCGACCCTATGTTGTTGCATTTTGAATTCTGTCAGTTTCTCTTCAAATCTAGTTTTCGTGTTTCTATTTTAGTCTGTTAGGGTTTAAAATATATTTTTTCTTATACTTAAGATATATTTTAATATATGTGATGAATCTTTTGAGATAGGTTTCAGACCTCTCGGAGATAAGTTATGGATTCTAGGAAATTTTAGGGCTTCAAAAATCCAGACTTAGCCAATTTTTAAGGCTTCAGGATTTCAGGCTTAGCCAAATTTTAGGTTTTCGCATTTTACCCAGCTTGGTGTTTTGTTGATGAGTGGTTGTTTCTTGTGCCCTCATCATGTGCGTTGTCGTTGTTGGCTTTTTTTGTGTGTGTCAGTTTGGTAGTGGCGTTTGGAGATTCGTTGGTTGCCGGGATTGTGGTGAAGTCTTTCGTTGTGATCGTTGTGATCCCTTTATGATGTTGTCATGTGTATTCATACTTGTAAAAAAAAAATCTTGGCTTGTATTTCATCCTTGTTTCCAAGGATCTTTGGGCGGGGCATTACAGAGATTTTGTGTCATGTTAGGATAATGATCGAGCCTCTATATCTAGAGGAACTTGTTCTCTTTCTTCTACTATATGTCCTTCTTTAGATACTTCTTTAGAATGCAACTATTCATATTCTCCTTCTTATATACTTTGACTCTCTATTTATGCTTGGATTGTTGGAGGAGGTAGGGATAATGATCCTTTATCCATTATCACTATCATGTTCTAGTGGTGGAGGAATGTTGATAAGTCATTGAGGTAGAGGATGTAATTGATTACAATCCTCACTTAATGACTCATTCCTAGGTGTATCCCTTATTTTCTCTCCTACCATCTTGATGCCTATGAGCATAAAATCAAAATTTGAGAGGTCAAAAATGTCTACTCCCTCACTTTCCATTTTCTCTATCCATTTATGTTGCTTGTCTTCTAAAGTCTCAAAATGGATGGATTCCCTAGGTATAGATGGAGGTGTTTGAGTAGAGCTTCTCCTTCTCTCTTCTTTGGCTATAGTAGCTGAGTGTGTTCTTTTATTCAAAGGGACAAATTTAATTTGATCCCCTTCTTTTTTGTCCTCTACTTTAGGGATATTTTTTGGCACCTATGGAGAAGACATTCTCTTCTTCTTTAATTTCCTCCTTTTTACTCCTACCACCATCATTTCTATTCACACTCTCTTGGGTAATAATGGGGAGGCTCCTTCCTCTAAGGCTCAGGTAGGTGGGACTGATTCCTATTGTGGTGGATCCTGTTGTTTCTCATGTTGAGCTTGTTTTAACATTTGTTGGGCTTTTGGTTGAGTAGTAGGTTTTTTTAGCCCCAACCACTTGTTTTCTTACCCTAGGGGCTTCCTTTTTCTTCTTACCCTTTCCTTTTTTAGTCTCAATATACTTGACCTACCACTCATGGTGGTGTACCATTTTTAGCCTCATTGGTGATTTGGAAGGGTAGGTATGTATGGTGACTTTTGTTCCATTTCCTTTCTTTGGTCAGGTTGTGGTCTTAAGAAGTATGGTCTAAGGAACAAGATCCATCTGAAATGGTTTCCTAATTTATTCCCTTGTAATTTCAACCACATGTTGACCCTAATAATCCATATCATCATTCTCGTCATGCCTAATTTCTACATTCATGATGGGCCTTTCATAGATCTTATCTTTATTGTATAAGGGATCTGTTATCTCATGGACATATTTTTCCTAGTCCTTTAGGGGTATCTCCATGTTTAGCACTTTTTTTGCCAAGTGTAGACTAATTCTACAATAGTCCCTAATACAAATATCTTAGTCATCTACCGCATTCATCCAATGATCTCTTAATGTTTTCTCATTAAAAAATTTCTTCCCCACTTGATGTTGCACCATCCTAATATTATCAAAATATGGGCGTGGAGCCTAATAATCCTCTAGGGGATATTGATCCCATTTTGAGTCAAAAGTAGCAATATCTTTCTTTTTCTTTACCTCAAATGCTCCAACAGTGATTGACCATACCCTTTGTTTTCTTATGTTGTCTTCTTAGTCTTTTATATGTAGAAGTGAGTTGGTGAGATATCTCTAGTAGTATGAGCTTGTTTGAGGGATATCTAGGAGATTCTTGGGACACAAAAGAGTACTAGTTACCTAAACATAGGTGAAGATCTTAAACTGGATGTAGTAGGCACCAACTTTTGTTATTCATGTTGCATCTTCTACTAACATCCTTTTTGCATAATCCTCCTTGATAAATCTAATGATGATGAATATGAAACCATCATTTACCACACTATATTCCACACTTTGGAGCGGTATCTTCTTCTTCACAAGTTGTGGAAATACTACATACGGCCAATTATTTTCATCTTGCATGCTTCCCATTCTATATAATCTTAGATAGTCAGTGGTCCTTGCTACCAATAGATACACCATATAAGAAGTCATGTAAAAGTAAGGGTCATTCTTCACCATGATCAGTTGATCATCTAGATTGTCACTAAGGATAGTGGTCAAATCAATAGGCATCTTCATTGTTAGGATGGTTTCTATAAAGTGCACCATCCATGTCTCTTAGTGACCTGTTATAGGAAGGCCCATGGATTTACTCAAGAGGACTATTGAGTAGTCAATATCATCAATCATGTATCCCCATGTCATATTGACCTTTCTTTTTGGCCCAAGGGTGTCCTATCAATTAGATATTTAGATTGTACCAATTCCTTGGCCTTTGCTTCATTCTCCCTATACCATCTATTTGTACCTTCATAAGATATTTGAACATATTGGTTTTCCTTGGGGAGGTGGAAAACCTTCTCAAGATTATGTGTCTTGAGATCTAGAATGATCTGTCTTGTCACACTCTTCATGACCTATTCATTTGGCATGTAGTGTTGAGCTAATTTAATGATCAACTCAAAGGATTGAATTGATGTAGGGTGTGAAGTAGTATTCACTAACCCAATTCAGATCAGATCCAATACCATAGTTGACCTTTCTCTAGGCTTGTTGTAGAGGGTGAGGAAAACATTCTAATGAGTGTGGCCTAGTTTTGTATCTCAAATCTTTGTGTGTTTGTCCTAGAATCAAGATTTCTTCAAGGCTCCTCGGTATTTAAACATCACTGGCTTTGGTGCCATCTTTTATTCCATAGAGGATGATGATGATGCCATTTTATTTTCAAAAAAGGGGAGAGACATTAGTATTCTGGTGTCAAAATATTTTAATGATGTTCATCTGAGACTCAAATTAATGAAAAACTTAGCAAAAACCAACTAAAACTGACCAAAAATGCCCTTAGTGCCTGATATGCACACTAGTGCACCCAACGCACGTACAAAAATGTGCATGGTACATTGATGCACTTTAAAATGCCTCTTTAATCATAATGTGTGTAGTTGCACACCTTACACATGTGTGCAAATATACACATGTTGCAACTAGCACACCTGCGTAAGTGTGCATGGTGTGTTGTGCACTTTGGAATTCCTCTTTAATCATAATGTGTACAATTGTGCACCTTGTGCATGTGTGCAACTATGCACATGTGCACAATTGTGCACATGTGAAGTAGAGTTATTTATGTTTTTAAGTGGGAATTGTTTGATTAATTTAGGCACAGACATATGTACCTCCAAGGTTTGCCTTTACCTTAGTTTGGAGTGCTTGAAAGTAACAAAGATGTGGACCCTAGAGATGTGAGAAGGTGTGGTTTTGGAGAGGGGAGAAGAAAATAAATGAGGAGAGGAAGGGGAGGGGTTCTTTTTATAGACCCCATCATACACATACTACACACCTCTAGTGGTGTGCAAGTGGGAACTTCTGAGGGTGCGCAAGTGCACACTTAGCACTTTTTTATTTAAAATCCCCCAAACCTAAACTTTTTGCCCCTCTAACCTACTTGACACTACCCGATAGGAGACTAGGGTATCACCTAGACCTAGAAGAGGGTCCTAAATGATTGAGGCACCTAATTGGTGCCTCGTAGAGGTTTTGGAACTAGGGGGTCCTCATTTTGTTGTTGGAAATACAATAGGGAAAGTAAACTCTAAGAGGGGGGTGAATCAGTCCTTCAAAAATGTATCCACTAAAAAATTCACCACACATCCATCTCATAATTTGCATATAAATTGAAATACCAAACTAAGCATGTTCATCCATAGCATGAAAAAAAATAAACATTCATCACGTATGACACAAGATATTTGGTTACCTAGAAACCCTCTAATGAGAAGGTAAAACTTGGGTGGGGATGACACCCACAAATCTTCACTATTGCAATTGTAAAGTGTATCTAATGAAGGTTACAATGTTTGATCATAAACTATTATCTACCCTATGAAAGGTCTAGCTTGTTAAAGGCTTACAAAGATTGTTAGATCTTACCCTATTAAAGGATTTCAACACCTTGTTAAAAGTGTGCCTAGTTAAAGGACTTCAACTTACAATGAAGTAAGCACTCAATTAAGAGATTTATACGAAAGTATTCTAGAACTTGAAACTTGTTAAGGCTACTTTATTAAGAGGTTTTACCTCTTTCTTGATGTGTAGTTGATCATCTTTGATTAGACATATCACTTATGTCCTCTCTCTACTTTCGTTTGTTCTCTCTAACTAATTCTACCATGCATATCTCAATTCACAACTCCTTAGTCATCGTGAATGCTTTGTCTACACATGAAAAATTCTCTCTTTGCTCCTTAGCATCTTTAGAGTTTGCCTTCCTTAAGAAGACCTAGGTGACTTAGGGTTAGGTAAGAATCAACAATTGTGATTCACTCATTTTTTCACTTAGAACATCACTCAATCTAATTAGTTGTATGTATTACATAGAGATTCTCAATATAGATTTTTTCTTATCATCTAGAATCAAAAAATAATCCTTAAGTCAACCCAAAAATGGTTTACATAGAAGTTTTTGTCATTACAAATAACTATGTCCAAAACTGTTTACTCAACACTTAAAGCCTCTGATGCTCAACATCCATTATATCTTCAATTTTGTAACTCATCTCTCGAATGACTCAATATCCACTATTCACTTAGCATCTGAATCACTTTAAAAACCTAACTTTTTTGGCACTAGAGTGACTCAGCACTAACTATTTTCTTGAAACATATTGGTGCTTAGCACATACTATATATTCTACTTGACTTACATTATTTGACAACTTATGCTCGACATACACTATTTACTCGACATGCACTTTAGAAATATGACTAAGTGTGTAGTCACTCATATGTCAAAACCAATCTAAGATTAACATTTTTTACTCGAAATGGGTTGTACATTGTGGGACCACAACAACACTTAACAAGAATGTGACAAAGAATCACCCTATTGAACAAATCATTGGAAGAAAGGATAAATGAGTCATGACAAGAAACAAGGTACGTGAAGAATTGTGTTTAAATTATCAAGTTGAACCTAAGAATGTAATGAAGTTTGTAATAGATGATTATTGGACAAAAGCTATGAAATAAGAATTAGAGTAGATTGAAAAGAATAATACTTGGGAATTGGTTCCTAGACCTAAAGATAAGAATGTTTTTTAGACTAAATGGTATTTAGAAACAAGATGTATGAACAAGGTGAGGTTATAAGAAATGAAGATTGGTATGTAAAGGTTACTCAGAAAAAGATGAAATTGATTTTGAAAATACATTTTCACCAGTTGCTAGATTAGAGACAGTGAGAATTTTTTTAGCATATACAACTAATAATTTTTTTATAATCTGTCAAATGGATGTCAAATCAACTTTTCTAAATGGAGAACTTGAAGAAGTATGCATTGAGTAGCCTGATATTTTTCCCATGATAGAGAAAGAAGACATGATTTGTAGATTGAAGAAGGTATTGTATGGATTGAAATAAGCACCTAGATCCTAGTATGCACAATTAAAGATAATATTGATAGTAATTTGTATTTGAGAAAGAATGACAACATCTTATTGATTGTTGAAGTATTTTTGGATGTCATAATTTTTGGAGGAAATGATGAAGCAAGTAATATATTTTCAAAAGAAATGAGGAAGGAATTTGAAATGATTAATAATTGGTGAGATAAAATAATTCTTGGGATTCTAGATTGTACAAAATAAAGATGGTATCTTCATATCATAAGCTAAGTATCTTAAATATTTGCTAAAAATATTTGGATTAGAAAGTTGTAAACTAGTTGGAACACCTATGGTAAGTTGATAAAAATTGTCTGACAAAGATGAATCCCCTAATATTGATCATAGAAAGTACATATCTATGACTTGATAACTAAGCAAGTGCAGTTGGAATCGTGGCAAAATTTCAAGTAGATCCTAAAGAGACACATTATGTAGCAACAAAAAGAATATTCAAATATCTAAAAGGCACACCTAATTATGGATTATGGTATGATAAATCACACAATTTCACTTGGTGTGCATACATTGATGTTGATTGGCAGGAAGTGTAGATGACAGAAAGAGCACCAGTGGTGGAACACTCTTCTTGGGAGGAAGATTATTTTCTTGGCTAAGAAAAAAAATAAGATTGTATCTCATAGGGTATGACAGAAGTAGAGTATGTAGCAACAATAGACAATTGTAATTGGATTATTTGGACGAAGCAAATGTCAAAAGATATTGGGATTGAGTTTACAGAGCCTACTATCATAGATAGTGATAACACAGGTAGAGTGAGTATGTTAAAGAATCTACTGTTACATTCAAAGAAAAATCATATATATATATATATATATATATATATATATATATATATATATATATATATATATATATATATATATATATATATATATATATATATATATAAAGTATACTTTTTGAGAGAAAAAGTTGCAAAGAAAGATATAGTATTAGATTATGTTAGCACAAGAAAGTAGATAGTAGATATATTTATAGAACCTTTGGCTAAGGACAGATTTGAGCACTTGAGTGGTATACTTGGGGTTATTCCCCAGCCTACTTTTGTGTAGTTGATGCAAATATTGCATTAGTCTAGTGGTAACAACGTACTATTTCTTTATCTAACTAGATACTTGATGCTTCTCCTATGGGGGAGTATCTATGTTTGAGATGAGTCATGAATGACCCTTGGTACTAGTATTTAACAATTTATTCGGATACTTGAGATTATCGTAGATCATAATTAGAGAATTAATATAATATTTATTTCATTATTGATGTCAATAGGGGAAGAGAATAACACATGAAAAACATCTTATTTGGGAAAATGACATGAAAGATTATCTTTTAGGAGAGATGACCACATTATACATAATACATTCTTGTTGGATACAATTGTCTAATTATGTGTTGTCTTTGATGTTACACAAATGTCATATCAGTTGTCAATGAGTGCTTACCGAGCTCACTTGGTCAGCAAGGCAATTTTCCTTGTCTATCAAACATTCCTAGAGATTACTCTGTGTAGATAGTGTCTACCTAGCTCACTCAGGTATCGAAAGAAATTATGGTAGAAAGTAGTTTTAATCGAGCTCTCATGGTTAACGAAGGAATGTTGATCAAAGTTAGTGTTCATCAAGTTCACTTGGTTGCCAAAGGATTTTACAAGTTCGTAGTGTTAACCAAGCTTCTATTGGTTAACACAAGAAATCATTTCAGGATCAATGTTTACCGAGCAGGGTTGACCAATGAAGGATTTTGTTAATTTGAGAAAAGAAGTTTAATTATTTCATAGCCGACTGTGGTAATGATTATTGGTCATTGTAATTTGTAATTGAGCTAACTCAATAATCTAAATGGTATAAATGGAAGGTCAAGTTGAGAAGGAAAGGAGGAAGTGAGTATGCAAGTGTTTTGATTGATTAAGAAGGAAAATGTCAGAAAACTTGAAGGATGGTCAAATATCCTTGAGGAGCAGCAAAGTTATATTGGATCAGGAAGGATCTAGCATGAAGTAGAATAGAGATCTATAATCAAAAATTTAGTTGCATCTCATTTAGGTCATTTCATTGTTACTTTCCTATCATTGTAGCAGTGATTCCAAAATCTCTTAGCAGAGTTGGTTTAACAGCCAATTGTAAATCCTCTAACAAGGTGATAGTTCCATTGAATTGTTCTAAAGACTCTTGCAAGGCCACTCCTTATAGGGTGATTAAATCCTCTAACAAGGTCACACCTAATAGTGTGTTTTGTAACCTTTAACTAGGTTGGCTCCTAACAGGGCTTACTTTAGAAGAGTGAAAATCAATACCTAGTTAGTTGGTGGTTTTTCTCATATTGGGTTTCCACATTAAATCTTGGTATCTCATGTGTTCATGTTAGTTATTTTGTGCCTGCAAGTTAATCACTGTGAATGTTTAAGATCAGTAATAAGTAAATCACACTGCTTTTACTGATTTATAACAATTTCTATGTGTTTATTGAATAACAACAGTAATTAGTTTTATTTTTAACATCCAAGGAATCTGAAATATTCTTGTGGTAACTGATTCACCCCCCCTCTTAGTTACTCCATCTATATTTCCAACAATTCTATGGGGGAGAGATGTGGTTGATGAAGAGGATTTGAAAAGATTTTTATGTATGGGTAAGATTGATACCTTCCTTGTATATGATGGTTGTTGATTACTTTACATTCATGGCCAAAATGAATGGGGGAGCAAAGGCAAAAGAGATACATTTGGTATTCATGTTTCACTTAGATATTTTTCATCTTTGTTTCCATCAATGCCAAAGGGGAAGATTGGTAGAGTGAATGTTGATTGTATTCCTATGGAAGAATAGCCTAGAAGTGTTGGAGACATGATTCAGTGGTTATGTGATGCTTTCATGGTAGATTTTGTCATTGATGTCAACATACTTGTTATTCTGTGAAGATTGGCAAAGTACTAGATATAGTTTATCTTCATGTGGTTCAAGGAGTGAAGATAAAATTATGCACACATGAGGATATGTTCTATAGCATGTCTAGATTCTAAAACTAAGTACACATACACGCAAATGAAGACTGGATAATGCTATGAAGGATTGGTTAAAGGCAACTTTTAGACAACATTTATGGGAAGTGAGTATTGATGTTTTTATTTTATCTCCTAAGGAAGATGGAATCTTGTTGAGTGAGCTAAGACAGAGGTAGAAGACATGTTTAAGATGCTTTGGTTAAGTGATCATAATCAAGTGATCATCAAGTGAAGATTTATGAAGACTGTGAACCGACAAATTACTTGTAATGATGAAAATATATAATATTGTAATGAAACATTTAATGTAATACCTTAAAGATGTCCTATATTACTATTATAAATTGGAAAAGCCTCAAGGTCAACTCAATAATTTATCTTAGGGCTTGGTATAAAGGAAATATGTTTTCCTTGGATGTAAAGTGTGATATGCATTCAAATCTATTTGATATATTGTGTGAACTTGAATGTAGATGCCTTTTGGATCATAGTAGAGATTGGTGTAGTTGAGGCATGCTTACAAGGAACTATATTTTGAAAGATAAGTTTTTTGTTGGATATTTTTTGATATAAACTTGTATTAATTAGTGAGGATAGTACATAAGCTATTTGGATAGTGGGTTTATCTATCTTCCCTTCAACTCCTAACGGTGTTGGAATCTCCTAACATGGGTTCAAAGTTTCTTGACAGGGACTTAATGCAATGATTGTATTTCGTTGACTCCTAACAAGGTCCATCCTTTCACAAGGAACTGTTATATTAGCACATCATCTTGTGGGCATTATTCCCACTGAGTTTTTCCCTCTAAATAAGGGTTTCCCTAGTTAAAAAATTTGACATTATTGTGTATGGTTGTTGTATCTATTATTTATATGTTTTAGAATTAATTAAAATATTGAGAGTTATTTTAATTGCATAATTGATTCCCCACCCCCCCCCCCCCCCCCGCTCTATTATCTTGGTGGAATTTACTTTCTAATAGAGAAGAAGTGTAGATGCTAGGATTAAAGGAAGCAAGGAGGGCAAAAAAAAGTAAAGATGAAAACAAATCTCAAACTGGTTCAAGAAAAAGAAGAAATTAGTCGGTAAGGAGATACCAAGCCCATGTCATGCCCAAAATAATTGGACAAAAACACAACTAATTTTTTATTTTTTTAAAAAGTATAATCTTGGGGTAATCATCCATTGACCACTTTTAAGTCATCTTTACATTGAGTGTAGAATAGCATGGTATTTTTTTGCTTAACAAGAGAGTCGGGGTATACAATGTTTTAATTGTTAAGCTTTAAATGGTAGCTTAGGGAGTATTCTATGATGATGGTACTAGACTCATTATTACTTACCATGATGAGAAAAAACTAATGACATCATCTTCTAATGTCATAGTTGGACTTGATGTCACGTTTGCATTCATAGATTCAACCCAACTTTAAATGTTATCTATGACTAGGTGTTTATAGGACATGTAAAGTTAAATGGATAATTCCTAGTCTAATGATAGTATCAGGCGAACAACCTTACTAGAATAATGTGACGTTGGTGTACCGAATGATTTCAACAACATTATCATTTTACTAGTCCTAAGATACTAACATATTTATTCATGGTTAATTCTAGAAGGTGGGTTTTGTCCATGTAGCCCATTTGTAAGGATCAATCTAATTCCTCAACCTATCTTAGTGATACATATATCTTGCTTTTGTAAGGATGGCATGCCAATCCTAGCTAAACTAGATTCTTGAATTATATTTCATGTTTTCTTCAATACCATCTAATTTTATTTAATATAACATCCTATATCTTTCTACATATTTAGTTGCAACATAAAACTACTATATATATTTCATTTCGAGCTTCATACCCTGAATACAATTATTATTTTACACGTACTTGGTTGCCTCATATAATGTAGCATATATGTATAACATTGTCATTTTTTTCTCTTTTGAATGTTATCTACATTAGTAGTGAATATTAATGTATTCAAAATATCTAACACATACATTAACCACAATACTCTTACAACTATACTTAACATCCATGGTGATAGTAGAGTGATAATAATTGGATTAGTAAGTCATCTCATATCAACCATACTATGATTTAATTAACAAAATACTAACTTGGAGATGCTACTAACTTACAACTTTCCTTGATTACTAATCTACCTAACACATATTTTGTATTAGCTACCAACTAAATTTATTACTATCCACTTGCTAATTATATTTTGTTCTTTTAATAGCTAAATTTTTTACATCTCCCATTCTTACTAGCATTATCACTAACTAACCTTCTTACACTTTCTACCAACAACCTTATTATTATTAACCTATCAACTCATTTACTAACTCCTAATAAGTATTCCATAATTGCCACCTATTAACACTTACAAAACTCCTAGTAATCCACTTGCCAATTACTATGATTACAATTAACTCAATTATAAAAGAAACCCATTATCTACTGTAATGCTATATAACACTAATAACTCCCCAATTTTCTATTCCCTAACCATCATCTCTTGGTGCCAAATCATGAGTTCTATTTCCTATTCCAATCACTATCTTTTCAAACTTTAATCCCACCTCCCCTTCAACCCATGTGTTCCTTAACACTTTGCTTCTTCCATTCACCTTTCAAGCACTAAGGGTGGTGACATAATCAAGGTGCATGGAAATGGGTGTATTTGCCTCCTCTCACTCTGCTCATGTGACTGACCAAGGTGAAAGGGGAGGCATGAAGAACATGGTGAGTTATGATACACCTCCTCTCACTCTGCTCATGTGACTGACCAAGGTGAAAGGGGAGGCATGAAGAACATGGTGAGTTATGGAGAGGATCTTTTTAGCATAGGGCAGAGCACCTGCGCCTAGGGAGGAAGAGGTAATGAGTGTGGAGGGGACCACCAACCCAAGGGGTCCCCATCACATGATCTATCTTAGGTACTTAATGTACCATCCTCCATTCAAGTGGGTGACAGGATGTTGTTATTTGGTTTGAACTTGGAAAAGTTTATTTTTATTTTTTTTTCATTTTTTTTCTTCCATCCCTAGACTATTATTAATCTATTATTTCTACTTCTCTTTTTTTTTTGGAAATAAAGGTACAGATTCTTAGGAATATATTTGAGAAATATTTTAGTACTTTTTAATTAGGGAGTGGATTATTTCTCACTCCCCATACATTTTCCAGAGAGTGTAATTACTCACTCCCAGCCCATAGTTTTAACTTGTCATATATTCTATTTTTTATTATCTCTATAAGGGAACTTTTGGCTCCTATACTCATGCTGAAGTGATGCATGCATTATCGAATGGATCATTCCATTCACCAGATCTAGATAGGAATGTATGTAATCTAGATATAAGTAGGTAGGGGAAGAATTCCAGTTCCAGTTGGCTTTAGGATGTATAGAAGAAAGAAGGGAGCTAGAAAGGGAATAGAATAGGCTTGACTAGAATGATAAAGAGGTACAATGGCCCTATAAAATTGTAGGGGACCGCACATTATATAGGGAATCAAGCCCTATCACATTGTTTGATTTGATGGAGGGTGGGATTTTATCCAACCACAAGTTCCCCTACGGCTACCTTGTTACGACTTCACCCCTTTAGAATGGTAATCTACCTTACCTCTACATACAAGGATTTACTGGCACGAGGGCTACTTTCTTCCCTCTGGGTTCCCCTCTATCTATCTATATTTCCCATCTCTTCCCAACTATTGCCTGGTAGGAATCAATCGTAACTTCGTGTCATCGGGGCCACATCAAAATTATAGGGCTAGGGCTAGGCTAGGGGGAGAATAGTAGGTGGGCTTTTGCAAATAGATTATTGTGCCAATAATGTTCCATTAAGTAAGTAAACATGAACACCCCATTCAAATCTTAGAGTCTTTGGTGCAGAGTCATGCAACTCCCCCAGAATCGCTATCTGTGTAAAACCCGTATCACTGAGCTAAAGATACAATAAGATCCTTGATTGCAGGGTCACCTTGTGCATGCACACATGTTATGCTACCCCTACTATTATATGGCATTGAGGTCCTAACTACCATAGAATAGTATGGGAATAATCTAATAATAGGGCCTTAACAGTGGACAAATTGGCCCATCAGGAATCTAGGCTATAGAAATGAATGAGATTAAACCTCTACAATTGCAAGGCAAACTGTGAGTACCTTTACCTTCGCTACAGGATGAACTGATTATGATTCAAGGTAGGGTTTCTATTTCATGTTGTTCCTAAGATTTAGGCCACTATCCTTCATAATCAAAACTGGAATCAAGAGCAATGTGTTGGTTGATATCTATGATATGACACAAAGTCATTTCCAATGTTTGTAGGATCAACAACATCAACATTCCCCATTGACTCTGTGCCCGATCCTCACATCTCTCTACTCTTTGATTAGAGCTTGGCCCTATCCTCTAGTAATAGAGCCTTTTTGGGGAAGGCCTATGCACGCTGGAATGCACCCCACCCTTTAGAATAGTAGGGCATTTCCCTACTATTCTAAAGGCTCATAAGGGTAGATTCTATATGCATGTGGAGTTGGGTGGGGGGTAGTCGCCCACCCCACTATAGAGGATAGGTCCCTTTCAATAGTAGGGGGTGAGGAGAAATGAAGCAACAATAGTAGAATAAGAGGCCACCCATGTTACCCCACCATTCTATAGGGAATCACCTATTGTGGGTGCCCTACTATTCTATGCCACTCCCCTACTTGTTGTCTAATACAACTCACTAAGGATCTCACATGTTTTCATTTTTTGTAGATTGTTCATGCTCCTACATTTCTTCAACCTCTCCATCTACAACATTTGAGGTAAGTCGTCCATTGCCATAGCCTTGAAATTTTCTAAAAAATGATGTTTCTGCTTCGTACGTGCATGTTGTTCATAGTTAAGTTCATTTGTAAATACAACTGAGAACATAAGTATTACAACATATTTTTTAATTGCGAACACTTTCTCTAAAACATCCTTCTATTTTCTTAAACTTGATATTTCTAAGACCTCCTCAGGGTTAACAGTCAATATGTCACCAAAGAGATCATGTCAAATAAAATAGAACCCACAAAATCCTATCATAGTAGAGACATATAAGTCATCTAAATTAGCTTCCTAACCACATATATTATCAATTGATCAAGCTCTAGAAAATCATGATTGCGTCCACATTAATTCATTCAACTACATTGTTGGTGACTGCTTGTTTGACACAACTTACATCTTGCTTCATGGCCAATACACAGTCGACAAGCTTCGCAATGGACTCGTAAGCTATTTCTTGGAATCCCTACACAATGGTTGTGTTATTGCTCTAAGATGCTTACAACATGAACTACACCCATCAATACTACATGACTTGCATGTTGTACATGATCCAACCACCTACTTATGTAGGATGTGAATTTTAGTAGCAAGAACAAATCTAGCTGGTGAAATAGGACTTTGTGGTGACACATTTTGCATTCATTAGCTAGGACGATGGTTAAAACTCCCTATATGCCTCTGGTCATTAACACATAGGAAAAAATTCCCCTTAAATAGATTATTCCCCCACATTATAAAGGGAATCTATCCCTTACTTCCTTCCGGTACAGAGGGATGCATGCAAAGGGAGAATAATATATCCCCTGCTATTGAAATGGGAAGGGGAGGACCTACCACTATAGCCACATGCCCCTACATAATTGGCTAGGTTAGGCGAGGGTAGGGTCCCCCTACAATTCTATGGCAAGTTGTTAGGGTAGGTTGTTTTGCAAGGGGGCCCCATTTGCCCCCATTCTATAGGCCTACAACTTCTTGCCCTTTCCTTTCTATATAGTTGAAATCTACTATCTAAACTAAACTTCTCTATCGGTATGCACTAGAACTATAGAAAGTTGGGGGGCACCAGAAAAGAATCAAAGAGGGAAAGGTAATGAACCTGAGCCTATCCACTATCTAGTTTGAAGAGCTCTTTCTTGCACTTGTTTCCCTTCCTTCATTCACCAGCTTTGACCCAAACAAGGATTCATAGGATTGTCTCCTAGAACAAAATGAAGTGTTTGCCTATGGACCCAGCTTCTGCTTCCATGGATTATAAGTGTGTGTGGGGATGGAACTATTTCTTCCCACCTCAAGGTGTTCATGAGGCCCTCTATTCTATTGTTGAGATAGTCGCTTCTTCCCTTTAGTAGCTTGGGGAGAGAGATAGAGCCAAGCTTCCCTCCCAAAGGTGCCCTACTATTCTAAAGGGATTGAGTGATTTCATCATGCCAACAATCCCTACTATTCTAAAGACTGGTCAGCCTCTGCATGCACGTGGATGGTGGATGGATGGATAGAGAGGTAAATCTGTGCACAAACCTCTACAAATAGGGTTGAAAGTGGTGGATAGCCTGGTTCCTATAGGCAAGGTGAAAAATTAAATAATGAACCCAATGCAAATGTCGTGTTCAAATGCAAGGGCCAAACCTGGGTGACACAAAGTGGTAAAAGAATCATACGTCGTGGGCCAAGCCTATGCCTGTATGGTACACTCTAGCCTCTGCATCCCTAGGGAATGATTCAATGGTTGCTTGGCAAGATCTCTCTAGTAGGGGCTTATTACTCTAATATAAGTAGGGGGCCATAGCCCCTCCAATATAATTTTAGGGGCCCATGACAGCGGGGGAAGAAGCCTTAGCCATATCTGTATAGAGTCAACCTACTCTTGGAACCATAGCTAGCTCTGAGTGGCATAACCATCTTAATCTATGCCCTACTATTCTATGGCAGAGGGAAATTTGTTCTACACCTACCCCCACCCAACCTTGGTAATTATCTGAAAAAGGGGCAAATTATCTGCATCTGCACCACCTTGCATTGGGAAACTATAGTTCTGAGTTTGGGTGGGAATATAAGTAGTGGAAATCTACCCTACATGCATGCAGAGGTTGGGCCAATAGGGTGGGGGTATATTATTGTAGGGCTTGCCCTTTAGGACAATAGGGACCTACTTTAGCCCATAAATAAAGTAGGGCTTGCCAACATCTGCCTAATCCTGTAGAACTTCAACTTCTATAAGTTAAGTTGTTATGAAGAAAGGGTGAGTAAGGTGAGGCCCTACTATATGCCTATATATAGTAGGAAAAAATAGAGGCATATAGTAGGAAGCCCTTCAAAATATAGGTTGTTCACTAGGGTGACATAGGTGGCACTCGATTGCCATATCTGTATATACAAGATCAAGGAAAAGGAAAGTCCTCAATTCCTTGGCGGTTAGTAGTTGAGAGCATCAATGCCCCATCTATGGATAGGGGTCAGCCATATTTCACCCCTGAACATGTGGGAGGGGGATACCGAACATCATGTGGAAAGAGATTTTGGAATGTGGTAGGAGGAGATATCAGACATCATCATGCTTCCAGGGCAAGGGAGAATTAGATGCTCTAAATGCAGACAATAATAGAAAAGAGGGCCCAACAATCACAAGATGAAAGTTTCCCTATAATTTTATGGGCACTCATTTGGGGAGAACTTAACATTCCTCAAGATTGGTCCCCCGATCACAGGCATGGGGGGGCAACACCGCAGGGAGAGATACTCAAGAGGATGGAGTTACATTCCCAAGCCCACTGAAGGAGGGGAATTTTGATGGATTAAGAGATTGAAAAGGGGTTGGGGGCTCATAATGATAGCTAGTCCCACTCATAATTTTTGCTCAGATACTTCCCATCCCAACACAAGTCAATCCAACTCATGCCAAGCCAGTAATCATAGACTGGAAAGAAAACCCAATGAACAAATGGTATGGAAGCCTAACAAGAAGGAAGTAAAAAGGAGGGATGAAAAAGAAATCTTCCATGGGTCGGGTCATTCCTACGTTCCATTCCTACCAAATTCTCTGGACCGGCCTAGTCAATCCGTTGTTAAAGCTGTTATTTGCATGTAGTCTATCTCTAAACCCCACTTTCAATAAGTCTATAATGAATCATTCTGATTCATGTGAACTAGGGGACTGAAACAAAGAATTCAAAGTCTACCTTATATAGCCTGACTGGTGGGGTGGATGGAAACCAAAGATCAGAGCACATCATGACACAATCATCTATCTCCTCACGATTATTATAGAACTCTACCTATAATTCTATGGGTGAACCAAAAGATCTTGGCCAACAAGGTTCTCTTCTTTTTGATCATATCATGCCCTATAGAATTGTAGGGAGCCAAAATAGTAGCCCTTCCCTTCAAAAAATAGTAGGGATAGGGCCTCCATAAGCCTGGGTCAGAATCTATCTATCCCCTACTATTGAAAGGGCATGAACATAAGAATCTGGATCTCTTTCTATAAAGGCAATAGCAGGAGCAAGATCTAGATAAGCTACTTTAGCAAGAGTTTCAATGAAGGCAGGTTGCCTAAATAAACAATAGGCGAATAGGGCACCCCATTAAATTTAAGGGGACTAGTTCCCTTCCCTGTGTAACCGTTCATTGCCCAACCCACACCAGGTTCAATTCTAGTCTTAGTTAACCAACCTGGCTAGATTCCCTATATAATGTGGGGTAACATGAGTGGGAATATCTAGTACCCTAGATAAATAGGCAAGCATAGCCGTTGCATCTGGATATGTTCGAACTCTCCCATAGGGCTCTAAAATTGGTTCTAAATAAATGGGTTACAATAATATAGAAGGGGCCAAGGCCACTATTAGAGGTAGGTTTGTAGGTGGGATGCCCTATCGTCCCCACCTATCTAGGATGGGATTAAATACTAGAGACAATCGATAAAGGATAGGCCCAAATGTTGGTTGGGGCCAATTTTCATGCTAAGCGATGCACATAACTATCCAGGTTGTCAGTTTAGTTTATTCTGTATCTCCACTAACAAGCCTCTTGAAATAGCAATGGTGGATTGGGAAAGGGAACAACTCTATTTAGGGAGGGCCCCAGTTGTCTCCTACTAAAGAAAGGCTAGGGTTCACCAAGGCCCTTTATAAAGGTGCCATAAATAGTGAAGGGGGCGGAGAGCCCTATCCCTATAGACCCTTTATAGGAATTTGCAAAAAATAAACTATAGTTTAATAGTCAACAAGAATAAGAGCTGAAGGATACTATTTCCAACAATAGATGTACCAATTTTAGTAGCATATCCATACGCATATCACTATTTAAACAGTCAATCCATAACTTAGCTATGTGTGTATAAGCACAACACCGCAAGGTCTCAACGAGATCATACTAAACCAGAACCCTTACTATCTATGTCCCCACCCCTCACCATCCATCTCTACATTTGGGGGTAGAGGGCCCATAAACTTTTGATGATGTGCCAGTGGGCAAGAGCTTTCCCCACAATATATGGGGTTCTCTTGCTAGCTTGGCTTCTGAAGATGGGTATTGATCTCCATCAACTCGAACCACCATCCAATGCAATGGGGGGGCCTTAGAATAGTGGGGTGTTGGGGTATGCATGCAAGGGTAGGGGTAACCCTACAATTCTATGGGTATGGAGATGGTGAAAGAATAGATACATGATGCTTCTAGAAGACTGATGACTGTGCAGTATCATGTAGAGAAAGGATAGATGGATGATGTGGTGCCCTAGGCCACTAAAAATAGATAAGCCTATTCAATACACCCCCTCTTAAGGTCAAGGTTGTATTAACCTAGCCTATCTATCAGTTATCAATTCTAAACCTTCTAGGCTCTCAATCCATAAAATAGTAGGGGGTATGCATGCAAGGGGTTGCTTGCTTCTCTTGCCCTTTCTTTCTGTGTTAGGCAAGCTTAGCTTCTCGCCCCTAAACTCCCACAATTGAATCTGCCTCTATAGGGGGCTAAAGTCGCACATGGTCTACCATGAATAACTCCATCATTGTGCATCGAGGAGACATGATAGAGAGGATTCATCGCTCTTAAGAACCTACGTGGCCCCCCTAGAATATTTAGAGAGGCCTCCACTGCTGAGAGGGAATGCTCTAGGGTGGGTGGGGAAACTCTCCACCCTATCTATAGTGGGGGGGCTGGGGGCCCTTTAGAGGCTGCCCCTCTCCTAATCTTGGGGCTTAGGACGCCAAGGAACTCATCCAATAGGAGCTAGAGGTTATTGAATTATCGGCCTGCCAGAATAAACCAACCCATTGGGGCCTATGTAGGGTGGGAGGATATAGATACACCTCAGGTTGGGAATTGTGAATCTTGGTTTAACATAACTGTGATGTGTTTCTTTTTAAATGTCTCAAGGTAAATAACTAAATAAATGAGTCTTATTTTAAAATATTTAGAATAATAAACTTAACACATGGAATGCAATGAAAAACCAAATCAACATACAACTATCAGGTTAATCATTTCTATGAATAGTGGGACTCTAAATGACATTTATTGAAATCTAATACTTGGTAAATATTCTTTACATAAACAATCTAATTGAAAGACATTTTCTTTTTGTTGCCTCATATTTCATTTGAGCATGATTCCAATAATACATAGTTATCACATGAGTACCAAAACAATGTTTATCATTTGAGATGAATCTATTTAACATTCCACCTATGATGCCTATGATGCATTGATCATTCTATTGCATTTAATGCATGGCATTGAACCTTAAAGCATATAAATTTATGATGATATCCAAATTTCTTTATTCACTTTGTGGATCTATCATTCATAGCAATGCACATAAATTGAAGATCTCACTTTCACAATACAATACACAAAAGGTACAAGTGAAGGGTTCCACTTTTACAATAGCATATACAATCACATTACTAGGATTTCATCCTTTTAAAGACATTACACAATGGCATGGGAAGAATTGATTCCCTCAATTACATGATACATCACAACACTTGAATCTTCAACAATGCCTTTCTCACAACCTACAAAAAAAACAAACCAAGAACCATGGAGGCTCACCTCCCATCCTAAGCTTCTAAGAAGCCACCCATCAAGCTCGGGAAACAAGGCTCAAACAAATTTCACTCAAGCACCAATAATGCATATGACATATCATTTCAACACATACAAACTCCCTTCCAAGGCTTAATACAATGATTCACCATTGGAATCATAAAAAAATGGGTGAAGGTGGCCTCTTCAAAGAGGAGAATGTCATATCCAAATACACATATACATTTGCAATTTCATAATGCCTCTTCAAGGCTATCAAAATAAATCCTCCTGATCATATCCATACACTTATATCTCTCATAATAACAAAAAGGCATATGGCTTCAATGGAGCCCATACTCCATGAACAACAAAACCCTCTCCAAGAGGAAAATCTCTTAACTTCAATGTTGAGCCCAACTAACCCCATTCACCCAAGGCATCTCTTCCTTCCAAAGGGTGAGTGAAGCCTTCACACCCATTTACAATCAACACTCAAAAACAAAGAAAAATTTCAAGAGAAATCCATCACAAACAATAACACATGCCCACAATCTAAACACAAACACATTACATGGATTTTAACACAAAATGAACAAGAACAATATCATTGAGCAAGTGCAATGAGAGTTATGGCATGGATACCAACCTTGGTCCAAGCTAAAGGCAAGAACATTTTTTTTTGTAGAGGTCCCTTCCCCTTAGTCCTTCCTCCTTCCAAACCCTAATTGTCTCTAAACTTGTAGAGTGGGTGAACAACCCACTAGCTTGTCCAAGTCCCCTAAAAAAGCTCTCCCACTATCTCTTTTTAGTAAAAACATCAATCCACTATCTCTTACAACATTGTCCCTGCCAAATTTGCTACTTTTCACTGAGTGGAAAGATGGGGATGAACTCATGGGACAAATCCATTTTCGAATTGGTGGAATCTAATGAATTGGTTAAGGGGCCCCCTAGGCTGGCTAAGCACTAAAATGGTCAAATTTAGGCCCCTAACATGTTATGCCAACATATGGGTAGCTTATTTTCACAAAAAATGACACTTTGGGACCACATATTGACCCTCTAAAATCCTTGTCAAGTTTAAATTCGAAGTTTCCCTTGATGGTGGCCCATCCTATTATTTCTTCAAGTGGATTTGTTTAAATATTTTGAAGGGAAATTAATTTAAGGTTAAGTGCAACTATGACTTAAACCCTAGGTGACATGTCATCAACACATAGACAATTTATAAGTGTCAATTGACACATTACACATCACAATGACATGTCCCTAATTCATTCATGAATATATATCTATTAAACACATGAAAACTTACATTTACAAAATAAATACATCACACAACGAGACTTTGAATCCTTCCAAAGATTCACCTTGGCTATACTATGTCCACATAAGTTTGGGCCTTATTTCCTTGACTAAATTCCATGGTTCAATTGCCCACACACTGAACTTGAACATCAGTAGCCCAATGAAAAAAAGAATGGTAAATTTCACATTAAATAATTCATTTAAAATATTAAAATATTAGAATCTACATATCAACTTTAATGTCAAATCAAATGATCCAACTAACATTTTGAACCGCATCATAATCCATTTCCTATCATAATGAGGAAATGTTGAATCTATATTGTTAAATCAGCCAACATGAAAATTAGTTATGAATAATAGTATCCTTTGATTAAATTAAATATAGTTTGATCACTAATAGTGTCTAGTTATCATTATGAGATAATACATTGATGTAGGAGCATCATGGATGTAAGAGCAATCTTGCATCACCCAAAAAAATAAAAATAAAATTCTTTTCAATATTTTCTATCTTAATACAAGATGGTTACTATTTATGGGAACTTTCTATTTTTAGTAAATTTTCCATATGAGCTTGGAATGTTCTCATTTTCTATAGGAAGGTTCATTTTAGAGTTGTAAACCTACCATAAAAATCTCATTGCTTAAGCATAAGTATCGGAGAAGTTATTGCGGATTTTCAATGCAAATATTTGCATAAAAATCTTCAACCTCACCATTGGAGGCCTTAGAGTGCCCAAATGACATCTAAAAACTTGAAGGAAAGGTGTGAGAGGCATTTAGAGCCTATAGATTATAAGTTGGCATTTTTGAAAAGTGGTTATAATAGCTAGTCGAAGCAATGGTTCAAGAGTTATGGCCTTCCGAAGTTGGGCTACCTGAAATATCTAAAATAATTATCAAAGATGTATTTAGCCGACTTTGTATGTATTATTAGGGTCTATTGGTCCTAAGTATTAAGTTTCAATGTCTAGAACCTTTTCGGGCAACATAAAATTGCCTATTGAAAAAAGGCTTAAACATTGTCTAGGATAGCTTTGGGTGATAGCTTGCAACTTGTCTTGCAGATTATTGTAATGAAGGCGTCAATGTGGGTTAGCATATTGTACTTGTGAATTTTGTAATATTGCATTTGTGACACAAATAAGAAGTCCATATTTTGTTCTCGCATTTGCTATTATTTCTTTGTTCCATTATGAGTTTATGGTTTTAAGGGGAGCCCACTTCATCAAGTGGTATCAGAGCTAGAGTTCTTGAGTGTGTGGACAGATTGTGGATTGTGAGGCAGTTCATACTAGGACTATGATTTGAGCTAAGCATGTAGACATATTGCTAATTGTAAGGTAGTTTGCACTAGGCTTTTAGTGGAAGTGCAAAAATGCCTCCACAAAGAGAGCATGGTAGAAGACCTGTAGGTGTTACACCTGAGGGTTTTTGATCCCTCCAAAGACAAATACAAACATTGGAAGAACAAATGTGTAGGGGAATGAATCTTCCTATAAGATATGAAAGTGAGGATGAGGATGAAGCAGAAGAAAATGCCGAAGTAGAGGTAATTCTAAATCCAAAGGAAGAAAGGCTTTTCAGGGCCATGTCCAAGATTAGAAAAAGATCTAAGTTTGAAGTTCCCACATTTTTGTGAAATCTTAATCTAGAGGAGTTGATCGATTGGATCAATGAACTAGAGGAGTACTTTGAGTATGAAGATATTGAAGATCCTGATAGGGTCAAGTTTTCGAAGGCAAAACTAAAGGGACATGTGAAGATCTAGTGGCAAGAGGTTTAGTTGGAATGAAATAGAAAGGGTAAGGACAAAATCACTAGATGGGAATGGATGGTAGCTAAACTGAAGTGACAATTCATTTCCATAGATTATGAGCTCGGTCTATTGAAGAAAATGCAAGGGTTGAAGCAAGCGAGAAAATCTATTCAAGTGTATACCAAAGAGTTCTACTAAGTTCTCATTAGAACTGGCCATGGAGAAGCTAATAAGGAGAAAGTGGCCCATTATCTTTATGGGTTAAGGCCAAGCATTCAGGATGAGTTGAGTTTGGTTTGAATGAATAGTATTGAGGAGGCATACCAATTTTATCTAAAAGTTGAGGAGAAATTAAGCAAGAAGTTTGGAAAATAAGAATAGTGGTAGAGGTTGCAGTGGAAGATCTGGCGGACGATCTTATGGTGGTCGTAATGATGATTAGAAGAACAAAGATGAGGCTAGAAGTAGTAGTCAGAACCAAAGGGGAAAAAATGTCAATCATTTCCATGATGAGAATAATAGAGATCAGAGAGGAAGAGGGAGAGGACAAGGATATGAAAGAGGAGGCTTTTGTAGGAAATGTTTTTGCTAAAGAGAAAAAGGGCATAGAGCATTTGAATGTACCCAATGCCAAGGAAGGACAGATTAAAGAATAGAAGGATAGGCTAGAGTTGTACATGTTGATGAAGATTCCAGATCATCAAACTCTAAAGATGATGAAAGAGGGGAAGTCCTAGTTAATAGAAGAGCCCTACTAACTGGTGAGAATGAACTTGATCAAAGAAGGAGTTTGTTTCACACAAGGTGTAGATGTGAAGAGAAGTGTTATGATGTGATCATTAATGGTGGAAGTACTGAAAATCTAGTGTCAAAAATGATGGTCACCAAGTTGAAACTGAAGAGTTAGAAACACCCACATCCATACCATATTGCTTGGGTGCAAGATGATCACAAGGTCATGGTCAATGAGTAGTACTCCATAAAGTTCAAGACTAGAAGCTACCAGGATGAGGTACTATGTGATATCATACCTATGGATATATGTCATATGTTGTTGAGTAGGCTGTGGTAGTTTGATAGGCATGTTGTACACGATGGGCGAGCAAATACCTACACTTTGACCAAGGATGAAGTGAAACATAAGTTGAAACCATTGAAGGATAAAGAAGAAAAGGCATTTAGTGTTGCTAGAATATGTTTTGTTAATGGAAAAGTGTTTCTCAAAGGTATGAAGTGTGAGCATGTGTGTTTTTCTATAATTCTAAATGATAGTAAAGAAGAAATAGAGGAGGTACTTGCAAAAGTTGCAAATATGTTGGGAGAGTTTTTTGATATTGTATCAAATAATGTACTTGATGGATTGCCCCCAATAAGGAAGATCAATCACTAGATGGATTTAGTTCTAGGAACTAGTTTGCCAAACAAGGCAGTGCATAGAATGACACTAGTAGAAAGTGAAGAGTTGAACAAGCAAGGTCATGAGTTGTTGCAGAAGGGGTTGATTTGAGAGAGTCTAAATCTGTATTGTACTGATAGTATTAGCACCAAAGAAGAATGGAGAATGGAGGATGTGCATAGACTCTCACACTAACAATAAGATCACAATCAAGCATAGATTTCTATTGCCAAGGATGGATGATATTATGGACTATTTGAGTGGAGTTGAGTATTTCACAAAGATAGACCTGAAGAGTGGGTACCATCAGATTTGTATTAGAGAAGGTGATGAGTGGAAGACTACTTTCAAGACCAAAGAAGGATTTTATGAATGGTTAGTCATGCCTTTTGGACTAACCAATGCACTGAGCACTTTCATGAGGCTCATGAATGAGGTACTAAAGGAATTTCTGTGTAATTTTTTCATTGTTTACCTAGATGATATTTTGATCTTTAGTAAGACATTGGAGGAGAATTTGATTCATATTCACAAGGTGTTTGATAAGTTGAGGGAAGAAAAGTTGTTGATAAACCTAAAGAAGTACAATTCTGTAAAGAAGGAGTTGGTGAACCTAGGATTTGTAGTCTCAGTAGATGGTCTAAAAATGGACCCAGAGAAAGTGAAGGCTATCCTTGAATGGCCTACTCCAAGTAGTATGACAGAGGTAAGATCTTTTCATGGACTGGCTACCTTTTACAAAAATTTCATAAGAGGTTTTAGCAGTATTTGTGGACCCTTGACTAAAAAAATGAGGGTATAGAAAAGAATTTAAGTGGATTGGAGGAGCAGATAAGAGTTTTAATCTATTGAAATAGAAAGTTACTGAGCAACCTCTTTTAGCACTTCCTATTTTTAACAAGGTGTTTCAAGTAGACTGTGATGCTAGTGGTATTGCAATAGGAGCTATTTTGAGTCAAGAAGGTAGATGTGTTGCTTATTTTAGTGAGAAATTGAATAATGCAAAAATAAAATATTTTGTTTATGATCAGGAATTTTATGCTATAGTTCAAGCATTGAAGAAGTGGGAAAACTATATTCTTCCTAAGGAGTTTGATTTGTATATTAATCATCAAGCTTTGTAATGTTTGAATAGTCAAGGAAAATTGAACCAAAGGCATTTAAAGTGGGTTGAGTTTTTACAGAGTTATACATTTGTTTTGAAAGACAAGAGTGGGAAGTCTAATATAGTTGCAGATGCTCTTAGTAGAAGACAAATTTTGCTAATAGAAATGCAAATAAAGGTAGTTGGATTCAAGGAACTCAATACTTTGTATCTAGATGATCCTAATTTTGGTGAAGTGTCAAAGGTTTGTACATAACCTATTACACTTGACAGGACAAAGTGGTTGGATTTCATGATCCAGGATAGTATGTTGTTCAAAGGAAGCCAGTTGTGCATTCCTAAAAGTTCAATGAGAGAGAATATCATCAAGGAGAAGCAGAGTGGAGGATTGCTTGGACATTTTGGTAGAGATAAAACCATAGCTTTGGTTGTTGAGAATTATTACTGGCCACAATTGTAGAAAGATGTAAAGAAGTTTGTATAGAGTTGTAGAGTATGTCAGATGGTGAAAGGAGTGAAACAGAATACGAGGTTGTATTACCCATTACCTATACCAAAGAATCCATGGGAGGATGTCAGCATTGATTTTTTTCTTGGATTATTGAGGACACCACATGGGTATGATTCTATTTTTGAGGTGGTTGATAGGTTTTAAAAGATGGCACATTTATTCTTTGCAAGAAGACTAGTGATGCTAGTCATGTCGCAAAATTGTTTTTTAGAGAAGTGGTGAGACTACATGGTCTGCCAAGGAGTATAGTTTTAGATTGAGATACCAAATTTTTTGGGTATTTCAGACGCATATTATGGAAGAAGTTATAGATATATTTAAAGTTTAGTTCATCACATCATCCACAGACTAATGGATAGATAGAAGTTGTGAATCGTGGTTTGGGAAACTTGTTGAGATGCTTGGTTGGAGATAAACCAAAAGGATGGGATATGATTTTACTACAAGTGGAATTTGTATATAATAATTTTGTCAACATGCATACTGGTAAATCACCATTCTAGATTGTATATGGGGGTAGCCCCAAAAATTCTTCTGAATTGAGGCAATTGGATAAAGGATAGATAAGAAGTGATGAAGCAGAAGATTTTGTTGAACATTTGAAGAACATCCATGATGAGGTGAGGAAGCACGTCATCAAGATGAATACACAGTACAAGGCTATGATAGATATGAAAAGGAGGTATAAGGAATTTTACATTGGAGATGAATTCATGGTTCATTTGACAAAAGAGTGTTTTCCAGTGGGTACATATAATAAGTTGTACATGAAGAAGTTTGGACCATGCAAGATAGTGAAAAGGCATGATTTTGAAAATGCATATGAAGTGAAGTTTCTTGCTAAATTGAATATTTCACCAGTATTTAACATGCCAAATTTGATAGAGTATTATAGAGGTGATGGAGATGAAGTGACAAAAGCACAGTGGAGTATTCTAGCAGCTAGTTCGGCTACAAAGGAGATTAAGGAGATATTGGATAGTGATGTTGGCAAAAGTACTAGGAACAAAACTTATGAGGAATATATGGTCAAATGGAAGGGGAGGTCAATTGAGGATTCATCATGGCTAGAAAAGGAGGAGGTTAACCATCTTGGTTTCCCTCTGAACATCTGAGATGTAAAAAGGTCACTTCTTAAATTACCCCAAGTGTCTGAAGCAGGAGCATCTTGGGTGTAAGAGCAATCTTGCATCACCCAAAAAAATAAAAAATTGGTCTTTTCTATTTTAATAAGGACTAGTAGATAGGGTGGTTAGTATTTATGGGAACTTGCTATTTTTATTAAGTTTTTCATATGAGCTCTAAATGTTCTCATTTTCTACAAGAAGGTTCATTTTAGAGTTGTAAGCCTACAATGAAAACCTCATTACTTAAGCATAAGTATCAGAGAAGTTATTGCAGATTTTTGGTGAAAATATTTGCATAGAAATCTTTAGGCTCACCATTGGAGGCTATAGATTGCCTAGATGAGGTCCAAAAACTCAATGCAAGAGTGCTAGCACCACTCTGAGACTATAGATCAGGAGTTGGTGTTTGCAAAAAGTAGTTATAATAGAAAATTAGAGCAACAGTTCAAGAGTTATGGCCTTCCAAAGTTGGGCTACCTGAAACATCTAAAATAATTATTAAAGATGTATTTGGTTGAATCGGTATGTATTGTTAGGGTTTTTTTTCCCTAGGTATTAGGTTTCAATGCCTAGAACCTTCCCATGCAGCATAAAATTGCCTATTTAAGAAAGGCCTGAACATTGTCTAGAATAGCTCTGGATGATAGTTCGTAGCTTGTCTTGTAGATTATTGCAATGAAGGTGCCTATTTGGGTTAGCATATTGCACTTATGAATTATGTAATTCTACATTTGCAGCGTAAATAAGAAGTCCATATTTTGTTCTTGCATTTGCTATTGTTTCTTCATTTTGTTATGATTTTATGGTTTTAAGGGGAGCACCCCTCATCACACATTATAAGGTGTATTAATTATGTTAGGTAATCAGGATGTTTGCATAGTCATATAGTTTTCAAAATTAATCAGAGAATAAATCCATTACATTTTATAGGACCATAAAGTCTATCCTCGTGAATATCAACATATCCACCTAATACTACTTGCACAATAATTAACTCATTACATTACATCATATCGAGTTCTATTATTTAGACTTTTAGCCCTTTTTTATAACAATTTTCATCTATGACCATAAGTAATATCAAAAGGGTAGGTGTTGATTCATCTTTCCCTAATGACTACCTAAATCAATTATCCTAATAGATCATACAATATCATGAACCCATCAATGTATTTTTCTACGTTATGACATCTCGATCCTTTATTCCATAGGGTCTTAGCTTATCAACCTAATGTAATTCCAAATAGGGTACTTAGCATAACAATAACTAAAATGTGTATGTCTCAATAAGATCTCAGTTTCATTACTGACAAGGAAAATGCTAATCATGGCATACTCCTTACCATTATTCTTTCATAAGTTGTATGGTAACAATATTTAATTCACATTCTATACACAAGAGACCAAAACATGCCATCTCATCTCCTTACTCTTCTTAGATCTAATCATATTCATGTTATTAAGATTTATAGTAGGGTACTGGGGAAGGGGCCTTATAGCCCAAGGAGGCAGGAAGATGAAGAGATAAACATAGACTCAAGAAGAGAGTTTATAATATCCCCTATAAATCGACATCCCTATTCAAAATAATCATATAGTTGATTAATTAATCAAATGTCTAATTAATTATTAAATCATTAATAATTTATATATCTTGATTAAACAAATAGTAAAATAAATAGTAAAATAAATAAATAAGCATCAATCTGTCTACTCATAATTATAAATCCTACATTACTTATAGCTCAATATATATTGTTATAATTATTATAATAATAAACTAAATTAATTATTAAAGATATTTGAATAGGCATGAAAATACCAATAGAAACAATGTATATTTGTGCCCCTTTAAAATGTGTCGGAGATATAAATGAACAAAGTTTCCAATCATACAAAAGACCCAAAAAATGTATGTATATACAATTCAAAAAGTAAATAAAGAAAAGATATTCAAAAAATAGACAAGGTAATCTCCTGACAAATTGTGCATGTTATGCGTGTATCTACTAGTATAAGACATGCGACCATATTCATACCAATCTCATGTATAATGATGTAAGAGATGGAAGAGACTTAACAAAACAAAAAAATTAGCCAATCTTAATTTTTTTTTAAACTAATCTCCCACCCAGCATTTGAAATCAATTCTCCCTATATAATTTTAAATCATATTTTTGCTGCTCTCATTTGTTCGTTTGCACACCACTCCTTTTGGAGCTTTTCTAGTAATTTTTATGTTGTTGCAAATCTAAAGTAATTTATTCATGTTCTATCTTATATTATGTGTTTTATTGGAAAAAAATATAATTTTGTAGATGATTTACGAAGGATTATCTTATAGATATATTCTAAATTTTTAAAATATTTGCAAGAAATTTAGCAATAGAAGAAGCAATATGATAAGTAGTGAGAGAAATTAATATTTAGTATATATTTTAGTTTGGTTATTGTAGAGGATGGAAAACCAAACTTATGAGAAGAAACCACCACATATTTATATGTGATTCTCATTCATAGAGATGATCAATATTTATGTCCTCTTCATTTAGATTTTGAAATTTATATATTTAGATTTGAGTATAGGTAATAGATATTTTTTGAATGATAGAAATAACAAATGGATTTCAATGCTCATGTTATGAATTTTTGGTGGGCATGGTAGAGAACATGAAATTTCAAGTGAAAGTTTTAGCAGGTTGATGCAACACATGTCATCATTGGAAGATCTGCTAAAGAAATTGTGATGGGAAAGAAGTGAAGAGGCAAAGGAAGAAGGATAAATACATGTGTCAGATGGAGATATATTTAGGGTTCCTCTTTATTATCCAAGCTTTACAAAGGAAGAGTACAAATCAATGGAGAAATGGAGGCTTGATTACCTATTTCATTGGTATCTCTTGGATGTCACTAATAATGTGGAATACAAGTGGAACTATGCAATTTTTGCCTTTGTTAGGCTTTATTAGAACCTTTGTAATACATTCTTAGTATGGTTTTCAAGTATTATGCATTTGGTTTACATTTTAAGGGAATTGGGAGATATAAGTTGTAAGGTCTCTATAATCATTTGCTTATTAATAGAAATAAATTGCACCTATTTTGTTATCTTCGAGTTTCATTATGTCTTTCTTGATGGGTGATTTATAAAGTAATCTTTAGATGTGTTGTATATGAAGAGATCTTTGTTTAAGTTGTGAAGAATATTATTATCAATTTTTTTGGAATCAATCGATAATTTATTCTTTTATTCATATTTCAAAACTGCACCAAGATTTTTCTCTCTTCAGACCCACTTGTGTTCATGCAAAAAGTCAAAAATATATACTATTTTGATGTCTTTTTCCAAGTTTCACCATGTCTTTTTTAATGGACAATTTATGTAAGTAATCTTTAGATGTGTTGTGTATGAAGAGATATTTTTTTAAGTTGTGAAGAATATTTTTATTAAAAAAAATTGGAATCAATAGATGATTTACTCTCTTATTCAGATTTCACAATATTGTGCCAAGAAATCCATTCCTTCTCACAGACCTTGTGATGTTACGAAAAACACAAAAATACACTATAGTTTTTGCTTGCATAACATCACAACATGAAATCTCTTCCTGGACAAAAGACATTCGATGTCGCACAATCAGGAAATACACTGACTTAACATTGCAACATGATTTTAATTTATTCACCTGACTTGCAATGTTATAAAAAGTACAAAAATACACCAGTGTAACATCGCAACATGATTTCCTTTTGCTCATAAAAGACCTGTGACATTGAGTTTCAATATTTCTTTTTTAATGAGCAATTTATATAAGTAATCTTTAGATGTGTTGTATATGAAGAGTTATTTGTTTAGGTTGTGAAGAATATTTTTATATTATGCATTAGAATGGCTACTCAAGAAAAATAATTGACTATACTCATAAGATGAAGGAAAACTACTTCATTTTTTTTCTTTTTCGGTTATGTACTTCTCACTTTTACTATTCTTCACTAAAAAATAGAGTATAATTCCAAATAATGTTATTCATTTTTTCTCATGTTTATGCTCACAAACCACTTTTTTTCATTAATGAAATTGATGACATTTTTTGTCATCATTTGTCCCATTATAGATAATCAATCAGAGACATCTTTCATGGGATAAGTTCTACAATTTTTGGCCAAATATAGTTATGCAATTTTTGTCCAGATATAATTGTACAGTTTCGAGCATTTTTGGGTGCATGAAAACATTGTGCCATTTTTTGTGTCAAAGGAGCTATATCAAATGAGTAACAACATCCAATTATGGACGAAACTATAATGCATTTTTTATAAAACTGAAGTTTCCTAGAAACATTCAACACATTATGTATAAATGTATTAGATTACATAATAAAAATATCAATGAAAATGTTATGCATTTTTTATATCTCCTTGATGAAGGGTGCTCCCCTTAATATCATAAACACATAACAGAAACAAAGAAACAACAACAAATGTGAGAACAAAATATGGACTTCTTATTTTCACTACAAATGCAAAATTACAGAATTCACAATTACAATATGCTAACCCACATGGGCGCCTTCATTACAATAATTTGCAAGACTAAGCTACAAACAACCACCCAGAGTTGTCTTACACAATGTTTAGGCCTTTCTTAAATAGGCAATTTTATACCACTTGGGAAGATTCTAGACATTCAAAATTAATACCTAGGGCTGACAAACCCTAACATACATATAGAGTTGACCAAATACATCTTTGACAATTATTATAGAAATTTTGGGTAGCCCAACTTTGAAAGGCCATAACTCTCAAACAATTGCTTTGATTGGCTATTATAACCACTTTTTGAAAATGTCAGCTCTTGATCTATAGGCTCAAAATGATGTAAGTGCCCTTCCATTGAGTTTTTAGACCTCATCCAGGCCATCTAAGGCCTCCAATGGTGAGCCTAAAGATTTTTCTCCTAAATTTTCCACTGAAAATCTGCAATAACTTCTCTGATACGTAAGATAGAGAAATGAGATTTTTATGGTAGGTGTATAACTCTAAAATTAACCTTCATTTAGAAAATAAGAACATTCCAAGCTCATATGATAAACTTACTAAAAATATCAAGTTCCCAGAAAGAGCAATTCCCCTGTCTACTAGTCCTTATTAAAATAGAAAATATTGAAAAGAAAATATTTTTGGGTGATGCAAGATTTCTCTAACACCCAGGGTAATTTGAGAAGTGAATCCATCATGTCTCAAGTGTTCAAAGGAAAACCAAGACAATTAACCTCCTTCCTTGCTAGCCATGATGAATCCTCTACTAGCCTATTCACTATCTTACATGGTCCAAACTTCTTCATCTTAAACTTATTATATGTACCCATTGGAAAATTCTCCTTTCTCAAATGAACCATGAATTCATCTCCAATCTAAAATTCCTTATAGCTCCTTTTCACATCTTCCTTAGGCTTGTACTATGTATTCATCTTTATTATGTGCTTCTTCACCTCCTCATGAATGTTCTTCAAATGTTCAACAAATTCTTTTGCTTCAACACTACTTATCTCTCCTTTAGTCAATTGTTATGATTTAGAAGCATTTATGGGACTACTCCCATATACAATCTATAATGGTGATTTACTAGTACTCCTATTGATAGAATTATTATATGCAAATTCTCCATATAGTAAAATCTAATCCCATCCTTTTGGCTTATTTCCAACCAAACATCTTAGCAAGTTTCCCAAACTGTGATTCATAACTTCATCTTTCTATCAATCTATGGATGATGTGATGAACTAAACTTCAAATATGTCTTCTACTTATTCCTGTTAGTGTAGTTTTTTATTTTTCCTATTTTGCTAGGTTTTTCCTACACTTTTAATAATCTCGCTTAGGTTAATAAAGCATGTCTTATTAGGTGAATGGTTGTGAGGTGTCATCTTCCTACATGTGAGCATCCATTAGCTATCTTGGGAAGATACTTTGCTATCTTTAGTCCGATAGATGGTTGCTCCTCATTGGTTGGTGTTGCCACCTCCTCTCTCTTCCTAGCCTATATAAGCATGCTACCTGGCTTGTATTTGCATCTCTTGTTTTTGCATCCTCTTAATGCTATTTTGCTTCCAGCATTTGCATTACTCTCTTGGAGACTAACTCTATGATGCTATTTTGATCTTGTATCATTTGCATTCATAGTTTAGATATTTACTCTTTGCACTAGTTTTCTGGGTTATTAATCTTTTCAGATTCTAATATGGTATCAGAGCTTTTCTATGTGCAAGAGTAGATTTTAGTTTCCTTATTTGAGAGATTCGGGGGGAGCAAATAAACTTTATTATAGTTTTTTGAAAAAAAAAGTATGCTCTTCTCTTGCATCTTTGGATGATCCTGAGAATCAGAAAAGTTTTGACAAAAACAGTTTTTCTCTGGGGTTTCAATCTCAAATTTGACAACCAACTTGCATATTTGGAGTTTTCAATCAGTTTTGCAGGTTCCAACATGCCATTGATGGACTTAAGAAGCTGATCTAGCATTTGCATGTCATATTTTGGTTGCTGGGGTCGTTTTCTAATTTTTGGAGCCATTTTTTACTATTAAAGGCGTCTGATTTACACTACAGCAACATTTTTTGTTCATCAGCAAGAAAAATGCTTTCTGGGTTTTGTTCGTAGCCTCGAAAAACCATCTGGGTATTTTTTATATTTTGCATGCAAGCTGTATATTTTTCAGAATTGAGCATGCAAAGCTACAGCCATACCCCTCTCCGTTGGCAGCCGCAGATTTGAATGCAGTTTTCAAATGTCTCATTCTTGCTCATACGAACTCCGATTTTGATGATTTTTGTTATGAACTTGGCTTTTTTTTTGTGCTCTATCCACTAGTGGAGTTAGTTTTTGATTTTCATGCATGAATTATTCAGAAATTGCAGATTCTTAGCCGTGACTGTGCATAGTTCTCATTTTGGAAACTTCAGAGGATCATAACTTTCTCATACGACCTCGTATCGAGGTGATTCTTTTTTTGAAAGTGCATGATTTTTCGAGTAGATCGCAGTGGTGCTATTTGTTTCCTTGATTATTGTGCCCAAGTTTCACTTTTAGCATATGCTCTTCATGAGGGTTTGTAATGCATTGAAATCAAGACCACTAAGTATCTCTTTCTAGTGGTAGTTGTAAATGCACTAAAATAAAGTGCCAAATCATAATTCTTTGAGGGGGGTTCTTTGATTGAGTAAAAAGGGGGGGACATTGTCGTGGCTGGGTTCTCTTCTTTTTAGCATTTCTTTGCATTTCTTCATCATGGATCAAACAAATATGCCCATCCTAACTCCATACAATTACTTTGAGTGGAAATCACGCATGACAATTCACTTAAGGAAAGCTGGATTAAATAGGATAACTATGGGACTTGAAACTAAACCTACTAAAGATGAAGATAAGCCTAAGTGGTTTAACAAATGTGATGAGGCATTTGGAACATTGTGTTTGTCTGTTTCTCCTGACTTTCTATTTCACATTGAGTCTTTGGATACACCAAATGAAGTATGGACAAAGCTAGAAACACTATTTGGCACACAAGATTCAATGAGGGGTCATATGTTGGAAAATGAATTAATAAGTTTGAGTCCAGGCCATTTCAACACAATCCAAGATTTCTTCACCAAATTGAAATCACTAAGGCTGCAGTTAAAACAATGTGGAATTGAAAAGAAAGATGAACAACTGATTCTTAGTATTCTCTCTAAGCTAAGTTCAGAATATTCTGTGTTTGTCTCTACCTTCTATGCTACTAAGGGTGCACTTGGTACTCAATTCACCATGCCATCTTTAGATGATTTTGCTATCAATCTCACTCGAGAACAAGACAAGCTAATCCAGATGGGCATTCTTAAGTCCTCTAAGTCACATGCCTTGGCTGCCAACCAAGGCACAAAAGAACAACAAGGACAAAGTAGTAACAACAATAGTAAGGACAAGAAACAAAAGAATAGCGAGGAGAAGAAGGATCAGATGTCAGTTTCTTCAAAAGCAACTATTGATACACCATCTTCCAAGGGCAATAAACCTAAGAAAGAAAAGGTCAAATGTGCTTATTGTAAAAGACCTGGTCATGATGAACATAAATGTTTGTAGAAACAACTTGATCACTTGACATACATTCTTGAGAAGAATAATATCAATGTTCCTGAGTCTATCAAACAAAGTTCTAATAAAGGGTCTAACAAAGAAAAAGAAAATAGCAAGGGGAAAGGAAAGGGCAAGGCCCTTTTTGCAGTTGCTTCCTCACCATCCACTTGGGTTCTTGATTCGGGTGCTTCACACCACATGGCTTCATCTAAGGAAGAAATTGCATCCTTGGAGCAATGTACTATGCCTTCTATGTTGATGGGTGACAAAACTCCTATTGAGGTGTGCGGGAGAGGGTCTGTTGATGTGGGGGATGGCACATTCCATGATGTTCCTTATGTACCCTCATTGTCAACTAATCTCCTATCGGTACACCAGATCACTCACACAGGTTTAGGCAAGCGGGTTGAGTTCACTCCTGATTCAGTGGAGATACGTGAGTCACACAATGATTCTACAATTGCAGTTGGGAGAGCAGATCATCAGTCAAGACTCTATATGTTTTCTCACCTTGTTCCTGATCCTCCTTTGACTATTTTTCTCACTCACTCTAATGATGTGAGCAGATTATGGCATGAGCAGTTTGGCCATCTTAACTTCCACTACTTGCATCAGCTTAACCAGCAGAGCATGGTCACAGGGTTGCCTTCTACTTTGACATTGGAGTCACTTGGAATACATGATAGATCTCCTGATGGGTCAGATTCACTTGAGCAGTATTTTACCTCCACTTTTGATGCAGAGAGTGACTCAGAGGACTCACCTCCTTCCTATCCTAGTCATCATTCACAGGTTGATGATTCTCCTCTAGATTCTCCATCTTCTGGTCCACTTTGGGCTAGACAGACCTTGCAGTTTGCAGGTGATTGGGTTGGGGATCCATCAGACACCAAGCAGACTCATTCACAATTCCAGGATGCTCTACATATCTTCATTGCTACTGCCTCAAATCCACAGTCCTTTCATGAGGCTTCTGGTATTTTTGAGTGGGATACAACTATCCAGGAAGAGTATAGTTCCTTGATGAGAAACCACACTTGGGATCTTGTCCCTTTTTCTAAGGGAAGAAAAATTGTTCGATGTAAGTGGATCTACTGGACAAAATTTGCAAGCTTTGCTGGAGGTGCAGGATGCTACATCTTTTGGGGGGGCCTCTTCCTCTCACTTGGAGTCCTAATTTTCTTTGGGGAGTCTCTTTTCTCTCTCTTTTGGGGGAATTTTATGTACATGGGTACCTCATCAGGCTTGACTTGCCGGGACCCATTTCTACATCCACCTAAGCTTCGCTTATGGGGGGTTGTTAGTGTAGTTTTTTATTTTTCCTATTTTGCTAGGTTTTTCCTACACTTTTAATAATCTCGCTTAGGTTAATAAAGCATGTCTTATTAGGTGAATGGTTTTGAGGTGTCATCTTCCTACATGTGAGCATCCATTAGCTATCTTGGGAAGATACTTTGCTATCTTTAGTCCGATAGATGGTTGCTCCTCATTGGTTGGTGTTGCCACCTCCTCTCTCTTCCTAGCCTATATAAGCATGTTACCTGGCTTGTATTTGCATCTCTTGTTTTTGCATCCTCTTAATGCTATTTTGCTTCCAGCATTTGCATTACTCTCTTGGAGACTAACTCTATGATGCTATTTTGATCTTGTATCATTTGCATTCATAGTTTAGATATTTACTCTTTGCACTAGTTTTCTGGGTTATTAATCTTTTCAGATTCTAACAATTCCAAAATGTACGCTAGAAATACCCAACAAATTTGGTATCTTGATATGAGACTATACTCTTTGGCAGACCATTTAGTCTCACCGCTTCTCTGAAAAACAACTTTACTACATGAACAATATCACTTATCTTCTTGAAAGGAATAAAATGTCCCATCTTTGAAAACTAGTCAACCATCACAAAAATAGAATCATGCCCTCATTGATTCCTCAGTAATCCAAGAACAAAATCCATGCTGACATCCTCCCATGGCTTCCCTGGTATAGGTAATGGCTAATACAACCATGTATTTTGCTTCACTCCTTTCACCTTCTGACATACTCTGCAACTCTGTAAAAACTTTTTCACATCTTGTTATAACAATGGCTAGTAATAATTCTCAACAACCAAAGATGTGGTTTTATCTCTACCAAAATTTCTAGCAAATCCTCCACTATGTTTCTCCTTGATGATATTTTCTCTCATTGAACTTCTAGGAATGCACAACTTGGATCATGAAATCCAACCACTTTGTCTTGTCAAGTGTAATAGGTTCTATACAATCCTTCCACACCTCACCAAAATCAGGATCATTTGGATACAAAGTATTGAGTTCCTTGAACCCAACCACCTCTAACTGCATTTTTGTTAGCAAAATTTGTCTTCTACTAAGAGCATCTACAACCCTATTAGACTTTCCAATCATGTGTTTCAAAAAAAATATAAGTCTACAAAAACTTAACCCACTTCAAATTCCTTTGGTTTAATTTTCTTGACTATTCAAATATTGCAAAGCTTGATGATCAATATACAAAACAAAATCCTTGGTAAGGAGATAGTGTCTCCACTTCTTTAATGTTTGAACTATAGCATAAAATTCTTGATCATAAATAGGATATTTTATTTTTGCATCATTCAACTTCTCACTAAAATAAGTAACAGGTCTACCTTCTTAGCTCAAAATAACTCCTATTGTAGTACCACTAGCATTACAGTCTACTTGAAACACCTTGTCAAAATAAGGAAGTGCTAAAATAGGATGCTTTATAACTTTTTGTTTCAACATATTAAAACTCTTATCTGCTCCTACACTCCATTTAAATTCTTTCCTATCCCCTCTCATTGTTATAGTCAAGGGTCCACAAATACTGCTAAAACCTCTTATGAACTTTCTGGTAAAACTAACCAGTTCATGAAAAGATCTTACGTCTGTCACACTCTTTAGAGTAGGTCATTCAAGGATAACCTTCACTTTCTCTAGGTACATTTTCAGACCTTATATTGAGACTATATATCTCAAGTACTCCAACTCCTTTACAAAACTGTAGTTCTTCAAGTTTATTACCAGCTTTTCTTCCCTCAACTTATCAAACACCTTGTGAATATGGATCAAATTCTCCTCCAATTTCTTACTAAAGACCAATATATCATCTAGTTAAACAATGAAAAACTTACCCAAAAACTCCTTTAGTACCTCATTCATGAGCCTCATGAAAGTGTTTAGTACATTAGTTAGCCCAAAAGGAATGGCTAACCACTCATGCAATCCTTCTTTTGTCTTAAAAGAAACCTTCCACTCATCACCTTCTTTGATACAAATTTGATGGTACCCACTCTTCAAATCTATCTTTATGAAATACATAGCTCCACTCAAATAGTCCATAATATCATCCATCCTTGGGAATGAAAATATATACTTGATTATGATCTTGTTGATAGTGTGAGAATTTGTGCACATCCTCCATTTTCCATTCTTATTTGGTACTAGTATGTCTGGTACAACACATGGGCTCAAACTCTCTCGAGTCAACCCCTTATGCAACAACTCATGAACTTGTGTGTTCAACTCTTCACTTTCTACTAGTATCATTTTGTACACTGGCTTGTTTAACAAATTAGCTCCAAGAATCAAATCCATCTGGTGACTAATCTTCCTCATTGGGGGTAATCCATTAAGTACATTATCTAATACAATATCAAACAACTCTTCCAACATATGTGCAACTTTGGTAGGTACCTCCTCTACTTCTTCTTTACTATCTTTTAGAATTATAGCAAAACATATATGATCATGCTTCATACCTTTGAAAAACTCTTTTCCATTAACAAAACATATTTTTAGGCAACACTACATACCTTTTCTTCTTTATCCTTCAATAGCTTCAACTTACGTTTCACTCCATCCTTGGTCAAAGTATAGGTGTTTTCTCACCCATCATGTACAACATGCTTGTCAAACTACCATAACCTACCCAACAACATATGACATATGTCCATCAGTATGATATAACAAAGTATCTCACCCTAGTAGCTTCCAATCTTGAACTTTACTAAACACTACTCATTGACCATGACCTTGTGGTCATCTTGCACCCAAGAAATACAATATGGACATGGGTGTTTCTATCTCTTTGGCTTCAACTTGGTGACCATAGTTTCTAACACCTACTTGTTAGTAATTCCACCATTAATGATCACATCACAATACTTATCTTTACATTTGCACCTTGTACAAAACAAGTTCCTTTTTTGATTAGGTTCATTCTCACCACTTAGTAGGACTCTTCTATTAACTAGTACTTCTCCTCTTTCAACATCTTCAGAATGTGGGGATTTGAAATCTTTATCAACATGTAAAACTTTGGCCTAGCCTTTTGTTCTTTGATCTATCCTTCCTTGGTGTTGGGAACATTCAAATGCTCTATGCCCTTCTTCTCCATAGTGAAAACATTTCCCACAAAAGCCTCCTCTTCCAAATCGTTGTCCTCTACATCTTCCTTTCTGATATCTATTGTTCTAATCATGGAAATGATTGGAATTGTTTCCCCTCTAGTTTTGACTATTACTTCCAACCTCATCCTTGTTCTTATGATAATCATTATGACCTCCATAAGATCATCTGCTAGATCTTCTACCATGACCTCTTCCACTATTCTTGTTGTCAAACTTTCTTATTTTCTCCTCAACTCTTAGAGAAAATTGGTATGCCTCCTCCATACTATTCATTCAAACTAGACTTAGCTCATCCTAAATACTTTACTTTAACCCATTAAGATAGCAAGCCACTTTCTCCTTATCAGCTTCTTCATGGTTGGTTCTAATGAGAACTTGATCAAACTCTTTGGTATACTCTTGAATAGATTTTCCTACTTGCTTCAACCCTTACATTTGATTCAATAGATCAAGCTAAAAATCCACATGAATGAATTGTCTCTTTAGTTTAGCTATCATCCGATCTCATTTGCTGATTTTTTCCTTTCCCTTTCTATATCGCTCCAACTAAACCTCCTACCACTAGATCTTTGCATGTCCCTTCAATTTTTCCTTCCCAAACTTGACCCCATCAAGATCCTCAATATCTTCATACTTAAAGTACTCTTCTAGTTCATTGATCCAATCGATCAGCTCCTTTGGGTTAAGATTTCTCAAAAATGTGGAAACTTCAAACTTAGGTATTTTTCCAATATTGGAGATTGCCTTAAAAGCCTCTCTTCCTCTAGGTTAAGAACCACCTCTGGTCTGACATTTTCTTCTTTTTCATCCTCATCCTCACTTTCATCTCTTCTGAGAAGATTTATTCCTCTACAAATTTGTTTTTTATTAAGTAAAACAAGTTTTTTACAGGGCTGCCTGAAACCCACCAATTAATAGCAAAATACTACTTATAGTCTAGTGCTAGCTACAAAGAAACATAAAACAATAGGCCAAACCAGGCCTCCAAAACTAAATATAATAAAAAATAGCCATGAAGAGGATCAGGTAGACAAAAACTAGCAAAATCCAAGGAACAAACAAAAAACTAGCAACACCAATTAGGGCACCATATCTTTGACTAGCTCTATAGTTTTGAGCTTTAGCTCTCCCATGGTATCTTCCACAAGAGTCTTCAAATGAAAATCATCTAGAGACTCCTCCTTTTCTATTTTCCTCTTGTCTAATTTCCTTCTTATACTTGGGCTCTCATCTTGGAGGTAGTCTTCTTCATCTACAACCTTCATTTCCTCTTTATCCTTTTCCTCCTTTCCTCTTTTGCTTTCCTCCAACATTAAGTGCAGCTAAATTATATTATCATTTAATCTTTTGATAATGTTGAGACTCTAGTTAGCAGAGCTATGGAGAGAGCTCTCCATCCTTTCCACTTTTTTTTCTATCTTAGTTACCCTTGCATCTAGCTTGCTTATTCTAATATTCCCATCCCCCTCTTCCTTCCTTTCCTACCCCTGCATCCTAATCTTTATCTATTCTACTTCATAAAATTGACTTAATAGACTAGAAATTGTCCACCGTACTATTATGGGCATTATTTAGGAGGTTCGTCCCCATTTCCCTCCCATTATCACTTAGAACCACCAAAGTTGAGTCAATAATTTCCTCCAACTAAATTCTACCATCCCTTCCCTCTAATACCTCTAAATGGATATGTTCTATCACCAGACCCATTTTCTCAAAACTTGTTTCAAAGTTCCTCCATGCAGTTTTCCTACCCTTTGCACCAAGAGTACAAGTGGCTTTTTATCAACCATAATGCTCTTTACTCTCCTGTTGAGCTTCAAGATTGGTCTCCTTTCCCTTACCATGTGCCTTGTCTGCTTAATTATCTCCACTCCTCCTCCTTTTGATCAAGCTATCATGCTTCCTACTTTCTTGTGCCTTACTAGTGCCCACCCATTTCACATTACCCTCCTCATCCATTTTCATCCCCTCTTCCTCTTCATTTTAATCATCTATTGAATTGACCTTAAGCTTAATATTGCTTCCCTTTGGTCCTTTCCTAGTCTTCTTATTTTTCCTATCCATGTTCTTCATAATTTTTGCCACCTCTTTGTCATTTGAATGCAGACCTACACTATCCTCTATATCAGAAGGAAGGTAAGAGCTTTCAATATCCTTTGAGGACTTTACCTTATGGGCTATATCTCTTCCATAGGTTTGAGCCTTAAAGTGCTCATAAATAAGTAATAATAGACCCTCATGGAAGGTCAGGTTAGCATACATTTTCTTCTTAAAACCCATGATATTCTTATTTATAGAGAAGAAAAGGTAAAAGGGGATGGAAATTTTTGTTCCATACTTGAAGTGGTTTAAGATGACAAAATGGTAGGTATGGATTCTATCATACCTAGTCTCAAGCACTATGTAAGAGATAATCACCCTTAGAATAAACCTCCAAAGTTTCTTTATTGATGCAGGTTCATAGTATGCACCACTCTTCACTAATTCCTTCATCTCCTTGGCATCCTTAGCAAAGCTTTCCACAAAATTTAGGGATATTTTCTTATCCCTAAAAAATTTAATTCCCTAATTAGGATTATCAATGACCTCTACTATAACCCTTTCATTGACCTAGAATTCAATACCATCAGTCTTTAGTTTCCCATCTTTCCATGACGTAACCATAAGGTATGTTATCTTAGGATCCCAACCATGAAGTTTCTCTATGAAGCTTGTGATGCCACCTTCCCTCAGCTTCTCTGACACCTTCAATCTCCTCTTCCACTTCTCTACTTTACCCTTCAGCTCTCTATGATGCCTTTCCCCACCATATTATTGCGAAACTTAGAACAACTACTCTGAGTTCTCCAAATCCAAAAAGTCAAAAATTGATTTTTCTCACAAAAATTTTACTTGCCTTTTTCCTCAATAAAGCAAAAGTAATAGCAATTACCAATCATCTATAAAATGTGCCACAAAGCCCCCTAATTATGATAACTCTATTTCATCTCGTACTAGGCTTTCATTTCTACTTTATGTATTTGTTCTTCCAATGCTTTCATTTGTCTTTGGAGAGCTCTAAAACCCTCAAGTGTAGTACCTACAGCTCTTCCACCACACTCTCTTCATGGAGGCATTTTTTCATGCTTTTTTTGAAACCCTAGTGCAACGTAGTTGGTGATTTGTCTACACACTCAGCCCAAACCATGGTCCTAGTGTGAATTGCCTCATAGTCAGTGATCTGTCAACACACTCAAGAACTCTAGCTTTGATACCACTTGATGAAGGGTGCTCCCTTTAATACCATAAAAACATAGCAAAAACAAAGAAACAATAGAATATGCAAGAATAGAATATGGACTTCTTAGGCCTCGAATGGTGAGCCTAAAGATTTTTCTCCTAAATTTTCCACTGAAATTCACAATAACTTCTATGATACTTAAGCTAGAGCAATGAGATTTTTATGGTAGGATTATAACTCTAAAATGAACCTTCATGTTGAAAATGAGAACATTCTAATATCTTATGAAAAACTTACTAAAAATAGCAAGTTCCCAGAAATAGTAACCCCCCTGTCTACTAGTCCTTATTAAAATAGAAAAGGCTAAAAAGAAAATATTTTTTGATGATGCAAGATTTCTCTTACACCTAGGATTCTCCTGCATCACTCCTCCTTTTTTATCACCAAAAATACTCATTGCCATGACTTATAGCAATACAACATTTCTATCACTCATCACTATAATGATTTATTTATTTGTTTGTCAATGATCGCTATATGTTATAGCCATAAGCCTGCTTTATCGCTCATCGCCATATTGTTTTTTTAGTTTCTTCACATAGCAATGAAAGGGATTGCTATATGTCATAGTGATATACTTTCCTCATCACTCATTGCTATGTCAAGATTAGGCCTTCTTTGTATAGCGATAGAAGATTTTGCTATATTCTATAGCGATATAGTACCCAAAATCTCTTTTGACCATACTATGATCACTATGGTGTATCCTGACTCATGAAGCCTAATTGTTGTAACTATAGAGGTATATGAAACATCTAACAAAGAAACAAAATTTATATTGATAAAATCTCTATCGCTCATCATTGAAATGATTATATTTGTTTTCCATTTTCCAATGATCGCTATATTTTATAGTGATAAGCCTCCTTTTATCGTTCATCACTATATTGTTTTTGCAGTTTCTTCATATAGTGATAAAAGGGATAGCAATATACTTTGCTCATCACTCATTGCTATGTCAATGTTAGGCCTTCTTCATATAGCAATAGAAGAGTTTTCTATATTCTATAGCGATATAGTACCCAAAATCTCTTTTGACCATACTATAATTGCTATATTGTTTCCTGACTTATGAAGTCTAATCGTTATAACTATAGTGGTATATGAAACGTCAAACAAAGAAACAACATTTCTATAGATAACATCTCTATCTCTCATTTCTGTAATGATTATATTTGTCTTTAGTTTGCTGATGATCACTATATGTTATAGCGATAAGCCTCCTTTATGGCTCATTGCTATATTATTTTTGTTTTTTCACGTAGCATTAAAAGGGAACACTATATGTCATAGCAATATACTTTCCTCATCGATCATCGCTATGTCAAGATTAGGCCTTCTCTATATAGCGATAAAAGTGCTTGCTATATTCTATAGCGATATAGTACCCAAAATCTCTTTTGACCATATTGTGATTGCTATAGTGTATCCCAACTCATGAAGCCTAATCACTGTAACTACAGTGATATATGAAACATTGAATGAAGAAACAACATTTCTATTGATTCAGGTTTTCAATGCACCTGTGCAAAATAAATCTTATCAACGATTAAATGAAATGTTGAATGATGGATTCTAGTGCTTATTTGATGGTTCTAGTGAGGTGGAGTGCCAAAGAAATATACAAAGAAGTCAAGGTAGGGTTTGGATGAAATTGTTATGGATGAAATTGTAATGCATTTATGATAAAACTAAAGATTCACAAAAATATTCAACACATATTGTATAAATGTATCAAATTGCATAATGAAAATATGGATGAAATTGTTATGCATTTTTGATATCTCCTCCTTTTCAATCACCAAAAACACTCATCGCCATGACTTATACTAATACAAAATCTCTATCGCTCAATTTTGTAATGATTATATTTTTTTTCCATTTGTCGATGATCTCTATATGCTATAGCGATAAGCCTTCTTTATCACTCATCGCTATATTGTTTTTGCAGTCTCTTCCCATAGTGATAAAAGGGATTGCTATATGTCATAGTGATATACTTTCCTCATCACTCATCGCTATGTCAAGATTAGGCCTTCTTCATATAGCTATAGAATAGTTTTCTATATTCTATATCGACATAGTACCCAAAATCTCTTTTGACCATACTATGATAACTATAGTGTATCTAGACTCATGAAGCCTAATCACTGTAACTATAGTGGTATATGAAACATTGAACAAAGAAATAACATTTCTATTGATTGAGGTTTCTGATATGTCTGTGCAAAATAAATATCATTAAAGGTTAGATGAAATTTTGAATAATTAATTCCAATTCTTATTCAATGGTTTGAGTGAGGCGAGGCACTAAAGAAATATAAAGAGAAGTCAAAGCAAGGTTTGGATGAAATCGTTATCGATGAAACTGTAATGTGTTTTCGATAATACTGAAGCTGCTTGAAAATATTCAACACATATCATATAAATGTATTGGATTACATAATGAAAATATGGATAGATAAAGTAACTATATCATAAAATTAAAAATATGTATTTAAAAAAATATCATTATAGATAACTGACCAGAGACATCTTTCATGTGATAAGTTCTACAGTACTCAACCAGATATAGTTGAGCAGTTTCAGACATTCTTGGGTGCAAAAAAATATTGTATGGTTTCATGCATCAAAGGAGCTAAATAGAATGAGTCAAATATCAAATGAATATCTTTTTTCTCATTCAACATTCGCTGGTCAAAAATTGTGGTATGTTTTCATGCCTACATAGGATTGTAGGACTATTTGACGAGAAGGGACTCCTTGTTGCGATCTCGCAATGTTGTGAAATTTTATGTGTTGAAGGAGATACATCAAATGAGTCAAATATTGAATGGATATATTTCTTCTCATTCAACATTCGTGGGTGAAAAATTGTGGTACATTTTCATGCCTATGCAGGATCACAAGACAATTTGAAGTGAAGAGACTCCTTGTTGCGATCTCACGATGTTGTGCAATTTTGTGTGTCAAAGGAGCTAAATAAAATGAGTCAAATATAAAATGAATATCTTTCTTCTCATTTGATATTTGTAGCTCAAAAATTGTGGTGCATTTTTGCGCCTACATAGGATCGCAGGACTATTTGAAGCAAAGGAACTCCTTGTTGCAATCTTGCAATGTTGTGTAGTTTCATGCATCGAAGGAGCTATATCAAATGATTCAAGTATCAAATGAATATCTTTCTACTCATTTGATATTAGCAAGTCAAAAAATATGGTACTTTTTTGTGATTGCATAGGATCCCAAGACTGTTTGAAGTGAAGGGAATCCTTGTTGTGATCTCGCAATGTTGTGCAGTTTCGTGCAATCTTCATACGATAAGTCACTCCTTCAATGTAGAAACACACAATTTAGGATAATAATTTTAAAATGAGAAAATAATAATAATATAAAATAATATTAATTAATTTTTTTTAATAATAATATAATTATAAAAGAAAGATTGTCTTTTAAAACTAAATAATGCATTCTGTGTGTGATGAATTTCCATCAATAAAGTCATATAATATGAAGTTAGATTTTATTTTTGTGACAAAGTATTCTTCATTTACTCTATTTTTTATGTCAAAGATGGATGGTATGCATGCATAATGATAGTTTTTTAGTACGGATGGATGATTCGTCAGGAGGATAGTTGTGTCCTTAAAAAATCTCCCCCATTGGTGGCAAAAAAAGAAATGATTAAAAGAAAGTCAAAGAAGTATATTAGCATTTTTAAGGCCCACCAAATAAGGAGCCTTAGACCCAAAATTATAGGGAGTCATGATTGGAAGGTAAGTGCTTATTTAACTAGAAAAGTAGTTTTTATTTGTTAAAGATGTTTAATATATGACTTATACATACATACATATACATACATACATATATATATATATATATATATATATATATATCATAATAGATTTTTGGAATATTAAATTGATATAATCTTTATAGTTCAAGCAATACTTGGTGGAAGGCTTTCTTTATGAATGTCATAGTACAATCCAAACTATGTTTGCAAAGGACATTCTTTATAAATTTTAATCATTTAAAATTATATAATTTATTAAAGATAGGAAATATTCAATTAGATTTATCATGAACTTACCAATTTCTTTTCACAAATTATGGCCCCAATCTAGCCCAAATAGCGGGGACATTATAGAGTCATCCTTTCCTAAACTAGAGACAAGCAAAGAGGACATGACCAAGAAAACGAGTGAAGGTGATAAAAAGAAGAAAAAATTACTTGTCCACAGGAGACCAAATCAATCCATAGGTGAATCAACGTCAAGAACTATGAAATCTGTAAAAAGAAGTAGTAATTCAACCCCTTCACTTTCAGTTGAGGATATTTTAAATGATATTGTGCATAATAGAAATTATAACATGATAAAGTATAGATATTCATTCATGAATTAGAAGGATCAAAATAATGTTATAAGCAATGTATTAGTTAGTATGAGAACCTACATTAAGTCATGTAAAATGGTGAAAAGTGAGTTACCAAAGGAGTTAGTGTTTATCATTTGGAGGAGATGGCACAAAGGAATTGTAAAACTCAAAAAATTCATGGATGATGCACTAATTAAGGTCTAAACAAAATATATTGCATCAAAAATGAAGATGCATGTGGATGCATACTTTGAAGAGTTTGGAACTCAAGAAAATGTTGCACTAATAACTATAGGAGGACAAAAGGAAGTATTCAAATTTGTAGTCAAAATATGGAAGTCTATAATAGAAGAAATGGAACTACTATGTGCTTAAAACAAATTGACAAGCCAAATACTAAACCTTGGTAAATCCCAAGGGAAAAAGGTGTTCAAATAATAGAGAAGAAGAAAAATATTAAGCCACTAAATCAAGTAGAGCACCCAAAGAAAAGGGATGTGTTAAATAAGTTTCAGAGATACATGTTAATTTTAACCCTCTAAAATCACTTAGGAGAGTAGAGTACATAACCACTCTAAAAGAATTTTCTCTAGAAAGTTAGAGATCATCGGGAATGATCAATCTACAAACTACTCCAAGAATATTGGAATAAGCAAAGACTCTGAAGAAACCTAAGAAACTAGTTGAAACATGAAAATCACACACAACATAATAGTAAGAACAAAAAAATGAAGGTGCTACCCAATCGAGTACACAAGCAAAAGATCAACAAGAAGAACAAATCTCCACAATAGAAACCACAAAAAAAATAGACAAGGATACAATAGATGTGTTGATATCACAAGGAGATAATGCTAGAAAGGAAAAGAAGAGTTCAAAAAATAACACGATTGAAGATGTACAAAATGACCCAACACAAAAAATCAAGCAATAGGAAGATGACCAAGCACTCAAGCAAGCTACTCCAGAGAAGTCCATAATGATTGTTGGAGTATGTCAAAGGCCCAAAGAATCCACAAGTCTAGACCTATAAATATTGAAACTAAAACTAGACATGAAGGAACTAGTAAAAGGAAAGGAGAAAATAAGGAAAGGGGGGAAACTTCCATCCTCCTCTTCATCATGTTCAAGCTCTAAAGATGAAGAAACACTATTTTAGAAACATATTCAAGAAATGGAAGATCTAGAGAGAATTCTAGAAGAACTAGATAAGAATGCAGGAAACACAAAAGAGATAAATACTTAAGAGCTTGATTGTCATCAAAAATTAGTTCAAAATCTCAAAGAAATCGCTCAATCTTAATTGAAGCAAGCACAAGAAATAAAATCATAAAGGTATGAGAGATGATCAAATATATACTTATGGATGATAAGTATGATATTGATGTAGATCTCATAGATAATCTTGAGAAACTACTCAAGAATACAAACATCAATAAGTCAACTAGTGATATTGGCAAGAGGAAACAAGAGGAAATCTCAGACAACTCATTGAGCACCATACAAAGGAACTTGTGAGAGAAAATGATCTTGCAATAAATTTGTTGAAGAATGTTTCACTCATTGTAATAAGGAGGTCAAGTTCATTAAATTAAATGATATATTTGATTGACACTCAGAAAAGAACTCATGAAGCACCATAAGTCACCCAAATATCATTTGACATCACAACAATTTCATCAATCGAGTATATAGATCAGATCCAAGAGAAGCTACACTTAATTAATTAGATCACAACAAAGAAACACAAGAGAACCTCTACACTCTTTGAGATACAATGCTTTCTATCCTTGATAATAGGAATCATCCAAGGACATGTACAAGAGGTAGAGAAATTGCTATCCAACGGCCCCATAGATACCAACAAATAAATGTAGAGTAGACTACCAAAGATCACAAGTCTTGCACTCACACTCAAGAACCCACACCAATCATGGTAGACAAACTTGGATGTTGAAAAGACTAGATACCTCAACATTCTATGACCCTTTGTCATTTATGAAAAAAAGGGGGAGAACATATAAAGTAAGGAGGTGATAAAGAAAAGAATAGAAAGTAAAAGATGAGGAGATAAAGTTAGGGGGCTGACCATACAAGAAAATGGGGAGACAAAGAACTTGCCAAGACAAAGTAGATGGAGATATATCATAGGGGAAGATAATGCACACATATGTGTAAAAAGGGAGACACACATACAAAGGGAAAGATATAAAGAACAAAAAAAGAACACTAAGTATAGTTTAACAAACATAGGTGGAGTCATAAAGGAAAGTAGCAAAGAAAATAGATGAAAATGGCTAAGTCCATTTGTTGGTGAAGATTCTACCAATAGTAATCTTAGACAATTGAAGCACAAAGGTGATCAAGTCAAGGAGGATCATAAGGTTTTTCCATCAATGCCAAAGGGGGAGATTTTTGAACCTACCAATCTCATTGGCATTACAAAGGTTAGTTGGTATTGTAAATTCTTTACACACCAAAGTGTTGTCATTGATTGGCAACTGGTCAAAAGGAGTATACAATCTTTACTGATAGACATCTACACTGGTCTGCATTAGAGATGAAGATGAGAAGAAGACTATTATAGTCATCATGAATAGTCATCACTATGACATGGTAGATGTGAGCATGGAAAACATTCAAATGGTATTGGCATTCTAATATAATGACATAAAGAAGAAAGGACAAAGGAGTTGAAGCTAGAGATAAAGCATACTAGAAGAGCTACCAGTCTAGATCCTATGATGTAGGTGTCATGGGTTGTTTGTGAATCACTCAATGGTGGAATTAAAAATTTTAATTCACTAGTTTGAGTGGGATATTTTCATAGGGTTTGGACACATAAAAATAAAATACATCATACATCTAAAAGAAAGAGGGAGTGTGTATAAGAGCTAGTTTTTGTGGAAGTTAGCATGTATCTATAGATGCATGAGAATGTGTGAAGAGGAAAAAAAAGTGAATTGTGATGTGATGACCAATCTAAAGGTAGAAAAAAATCAAGAACAAGAGATATTAAATAGAGGAATGAGACAAAAAGATACATCAATGTGAAAGTAACGTCATCCACTATAGACAGGGGCAAGAAGATAAAGAGAAGGGTAGTAATGTTGATACTATCATAGAGTTCTCCAAGAAACAAGAGAAGATCAAGATATCTTCTAAAGTTTTACGTTGGATATCTATCAGGTAATATGTGCTACATATTATAGATCATATTTTAATTGCTCTCTAGCCATTGTAACCATTTTGTAATATCTTAACTAAGCATTCTTCAGTAACAAGTGTATGATAAATCCTCTAACAAGGTGACTCTCAGAAGGATTGCTAAAATCCTCTAACAAGATAGCCTTGAAAAGATGATTGTAATCCTAACATGTTGCAAACATTCTTAATTGGATGTGTTTCTTTAAGGAACAAATTTTAGCTCTTAACCGAGAAGCCTTTTATTTACAGTAAAAGGCTAGTGGGTATATTATCCCCACCATAGTTTTCATCCTCTCATTGAGGGGTTCCAAATATAAATCTGGGTCTTCATTGATGAATTATTTTTTGTATGAGTTTATATTCTTTTAATTTACCATGTATATAGTTGTGTTAGTATTTAAGTGATTGTTGTTCAATACATTTGAAATGATTCAAAAAATAACCAATTTTGGAGGAAGTACTAATTCACCCTCCCCCTCCTAGTACTAGTTGGAACCAATAATATGTATGACATGATGGGAAAGTATAACAAAATATGGATGTTTTGATTAGGGCATTTGAAATCATTATGGAATCAATCAAGACAAAAAGCAATTCAAGACTAAAAGATTTCAACAAAGCTCTATGTATTGAATCCATGTTGTACCTCTATGTTGATCAACTTCCCAAGTAGGAATATAGCATAGTGAATTTGAAATGGGAAAAATAATCCTCCAAAATGTGGCTCCTCGACCTAAAGAACCTTGATTCTCAAATTGTTCAAGAACTAGTGAATGCATACAAAGGTTGGAAGAAAGCACGTGGCACCACACTAGAGGATGAACACATTTTTAAGCTAGGACCATCATTATCTTCTTAGTAGTTTTTCATTTTTGTTTTCAATATTTACTATTGGAATGTCTTACTGGGAAGAGATCTTTTAAGAGGGGGGGGTGGGGGGGGAAGGGTGGGTGAATCAGAAGTATTGGCCTGTTAACCACTTTTTATACCCTTCTTAACATATAACTAAAATTGACATGCATGCATATAAACATAAAACAATCATGTGAAACAAACATGCATCACCACATAACACTTGAGATTTTGGTGACCTAGAAACCCTCCAAGAATAAGAAGATAAAACTAGGGTGGGGATGATACCCACGAAATTACTACAGCAATTAATTTCAACCACTTCTGATGGTTTTCCCTATTAAGAGCCTACCCTGTTAAAGGCTTTACACTGTGTTAATAGTGACTTGGTTAAAGGATTTAAAAACACTTTACATGAAGTGTTACCCTGTTAAAGGATTTAATCACCTTTTTAAAGGATCTACAAGATAGCTATTAAGCTAACCTATCAACATAGGGTTTCCTTTCTAATACAATGGCTAAAGAGTATTAGGTATAATAAACTTGATAGCTTACAATCCTTGATTGCTGAATACAGGTGCTTGATCTACTTTCCTTGATCTTGATCTCCTAAGATCTTATATACATTCATATCCCTTGCTTTGTTCTTATCAACTGAATGTCTAACTACTGTCCTTTCCACTTAATCTTTGACACCAAAGCTTGCAATGACCTTAATAAAAACCTCTGCTATTCCTTCTTGTCTTCAACTCACTGTTCATGGCATCAGGACTCTCTTATAAAGATTAGTGGATCATTATGCATCCTTGGATGAAGTGTTCCCACTCAAACCCTATAAATTCACCCATTGGCTACATGCAATTCTAATTTTCGGATTGGCTACATGAGGATCACATAGGTAAATGAAAGGATTTAATCTTATCTCCTTATCCTATCATAAGTCATGCATAACCATTTTACATCTTGGTTTGTATTGGCACAAACTCTTATGATAATCCTGCGTTGCTTGGCTCACAAAGTAATACTAATGCTCAGCACCATCTATTCTAGATTGCTCGACATCCACTGTGTTTCTTGTGTTACTCAGCTTTTATAGAATTCCTACTACTCAGCTCCTATTGATTCCTGAATCACTTGGCTCCTATTAGCTTCACAATGCTCGGCACACACTGTCTTCTGATCTACTCGGCACATGTTGAATTCTGTATAGCTCGGCATATACTGAAATGTGTTCTGCTCGGCATCAACTATAGTTTGCTCAACACTATATCTGACTCGACACATTAAGAAATTTTGGCTCGGCTCTTGTTGTGTACTCGGCATGTATGGTGAAAATGGTTAAGTGTGTTGACACTCATTTGTCAATCTTATTTATTGGATCAACAATTTACATGTATTGAAGACAAGTGTCCTAAAATGACACTTTTATTTATATATGTTTATGTTTCTGCTAGGAGGTTAAGTTTTCAGGGAGACCTCCTTAATTATGCAAACCAACTATATATTAGCCTAGCTAAAAATTGATATTACCAACAACTGAAAAGTTAAGACAAAATTGTGACTAATTGTCAAATATAGTTAGGCCCTCACAACATAGTAATACAATTTATACCCAAGTGGATTTAAGTCAACCACACACAATTAGGTGTGATTTGCAAGGTTTTGTTACAACTATAATAGAAATAGAAATTTTATTCTTTAAACTAGAAAAAAATTTATCAACATGCTACATTCTATGAAAAATGTATTAATTATATGAAAGTCTCATTGAAGTCATTATCTATTAACATTCAATTTAGTATAAAATCAATCCTTAATATTATCAAAAATTGGGAAGTTAAGAGAAACCATAACTAATTGTCAAATATAGTTAGGTACTCACATCATAGTAATATGTTTTATACCTAAGTGGGTTTATGTCAACCCACACATGGTTAGGCATGCTCCGCAAGGCTCCATTACAACTATAATAGAATTGGACTTTTATTCTTCAAACTAGAAAAACTTATCAATGAGATAATTTTGTGAAAGATATACTAATTATACCAAAGTCAAATTGAAGTCATTGTCTATTGACATTTAATAAAGTAAAATGAATCCTCAATATTACCAATAGTTGTGAAGTTAAGAGAAAATCATGACTAATTGTCAAATATAGTTAGGCTCTCACATCATAGTAATATGATTTATACCCAAGTGAGTTTAAGTCAACTCACACACGATTAAGCGTGCTCTACAAGACTCCATTACAATTATAACAAAAATTAAAAAAATATTCATCAAACCAAAAAAATAGCAATAGGATATGTTTTATGAAAAACATACTACCAAAGTCCCATTGAAGTCATTATTTATTGGCATTCAGTTCAGTATAAAATTAATCCTCAATATTTCCAATAGTTGAGAAGGTAAGAGAAAATCGTGACTAATTGTCAAATATATTTAGGCTCTTGAGTCATAGTAATACAATTTATACTCAAGTGGGTTCAAGTCAATCCACACACAATTAGACACGCTCTACAAGGCTCTATTATGACTAAAATAGAAATTGAATTTTTGTACTTCAAATCAAAAAAGATTTATCAACATGATACAATGTATGAAAAACATACTAATTATACTAAAGTCTCATTGAAACCATTATTTGTTGATGTTAATTTAAAATCAATCCTCAATCCTACCAACAACAAAGAAGTTACAAGAAAACCATGACTAATTATCAAATATAGTTAGGTCCTCATGTTATAGTAATTTGATTTATACCGAAGTAGGTTTAAGTTAACCCACACATGGTTAGACATGTTCCACAATGCTCCATTACAACTGTAATAGAAATTGGAATTTTATTTTTCAATCTAGAAAAGCTTTATTGACAAAATAAGTTATATGAAAAACATACTAAATATATCAAAGTCTCATTCAAGTAATTATCTATTGACATTCAATTATGTATAAAATTAATCTTCAATATTACCAATAGTTGCAAAGTTTATCGAAAACTGTGACTAGTTGTCAAATATAGTTAGGCCATTACATCATGGTAATATAATCCATACTCAAGTGGGTTTAAGTCAACCCACACATAATTGGACATGCTTTGCAAGGCTTAGTTATGACTGTAATAGAAACTGGACTTATATTCTTCAAACTAGAAAATATTTATCAACAAGATGTGTTTTATGAAAAATATACTAATTATACCAAAGTCCCTTTGAAGCCATTGTCTATTGATATTCAATTCAGTATAAAATCAATCCTCAATATTACCAATAGTTGGGATGTTAAGAGAAAATTGTGACTAAATATCAAATATAAATAGGCCCTCGTGTCATAGTAATACAATTTACACCCTAGCGATTAGATGGGCTCTAGAAGGCTCCATTACGAGTGTAATAGAAACTGGTATTTTATTCTTCAAACCAAAAAAGCTTTATTAATGGGATATATTTGGATTTATAAATGTTCATTCTATAAATTTGTTGTTGTATCTATAAGATTCTCCTAAAGGGATGATTACATCAAATATGTAATTGGCCTTTGGACTTACTTATTTAAGGCTTATCAATTGTTATGTGTTTGTAAATTCAACTAGGCTAATTGCACCCCCTTCTTGAATAAAACATCTCCTTTCATAGAGGGCCAACCCTTAGAAAAGAGGTACCACACACACACACACATATGAAGTCTGATCTCATTGATTCTATAATACTCAGTATCAAATTCAAGAGAGGTTAAAATGACATAGGAGCAAATCAATATATAAGAACAAACTGAATATGTACAAGATAAAAGATTGACTCATATTCATTGGCAAATTGATACATATTCATGTTGATTTAGATTTGTTGGCAAATCAATACCTATTAAGAATGATTAACACACACACACACACATATATACATGTGTATATATGTGTGTGTGTGTGTATTTTTGTATATGTATATCTACATATGTACACATGTATACATATACATATACATATACACACATATACATACATACATATATATGTATCTATATATGTATATGTATACATGTATACACATATATATGTATATGTGTATGTGTGTGTGTGTATATATATATATATACATATACACATATACATATACACATATACATACATATATACACACATACATATATGTGTGTGTGTATGTGTGTGTTTATGTATGTATATGTGTGTATATATGTGTATATATATGTATGTATATATAATATATAATATTATATATATGTATGTATATATAATATATAATATTATATATACATACATACACATACATATATATACATGTATATACATGTACACATATATATATATATATATGTCTATGAATGTATATATGTATGTGTGTGTATGTGTTTATGTATATATATATATGTATATATATATATACACATATACATATATATGTATATAAATATGTGTATATGTGTATATATACATATACACATGCATGCACGCACACACACACACATATATATCTACAAGAATTTTGTATAGACAAATGACAAAAAAAAAAAATTGGCATAAGTCTTTGGCATTGTTGTCAGAGATTTACTGATCAAGAGGGAAATAATATTTCTGATACTTATGATTGTTGATATTTCTGAGTAGAGGAAAACATAAGTAAAATGAGGGAGATAGAGAAATTCAAAAGAGGGAGAAATCCTAATATCTATCTAGTAAGAGGGAGATATAAGATGAAAATTAGAGGGAGTTATGAAGAGTTTTGTAACCTATCCAGAAGATGGAAGTTGTTGATAGAGGGAGAGATCTCAATACAAGGAATTATTTTCTTTTTGGTATTGTCATACTATTTTAACATAATCAGTTTGGTTGAACAAGGTGTTTACCATTTGGCTGATTTGGTTGATTAGTTTGGTTTGCCATCAATGCCAAAGAGGGAGATTGTTGAGAATGGATTGAAGAAGCTAATAAAAGAGGGAGATTGTAAAGAGAGATTGTTGAGAACATACAAGTATGCTTCAATCATTATTTTTTCACTGATGTGAAACTTGCTATTTGTTGATAAGACAACTATTTATATGATTTAAGTACTATCACTTAGTTGATTAATGAAGAGGATTTGATCAAAGATGTAACAATAGCACCTAGAGGAAAAGGTTGAGTTATGATTATGTAATGAAGTATAAGAATTAGTTAAGACAGTGATGACATGATGTATTGATAATCTACTTAAGGTTACAAAGGTTGGATATACTAAGAAAGTTTAGAAGAACAAGTTACACAAAGTTTGTCTACCGAGCTTGACCAAGTGAGCCGAGTAAAAGTTCATTCTAATGTATGTTGAGTAGAACAATGGATGTCGAGTAAAGTTTAGTTGATGTCAAGCACCAATAAACTTTAGTTCATGCCGAGTAATTTCATAGTGGATGCCAAGAAACATAGTATATGTTGAGCTCAGAAGCAAGAGAATGCCAAGTTGTTGCATTATTTAAAAGATCATGAATTTGATGAATCTAAGCTGACAAGTTTTTTTTCTTAGAATCTGTGAACTAGGTGGAAGATAAGGTTGATGATTTGGTGGCACAAAATTCAAGGTAAACCATTTTTAGGGAAATTCAAAGAGGATTCTAGGAGAAGTTTCTAGAAGAGATATGGAATGTGGGATAGATTCATTGTATCCTACCTAATCTATTCTAACCCTAAATTGGATGATGGAAAATAAGCAACAAAATATCTTAATTTCCTATTTATAGGAATGGCTGGTCATGAAGCAAAGAGAGTTAGGTGCAAGAAACTAATGAAGACAAGGAGTCAACGGCTCTGCTTTACCAAGTGACCTAAGATAAGAGTCTGCATTGGCATGCTAAGAAAGGAAGTTTAAGGAGATGAATGCTTGAAGGGTGAACAAGCTATCAGAGCTATAAAGAATGAAGTCCAAGTAGAATTAAGGACTAAACAATGATCTATAATCTACAAATGAAGTTGTAAGTTTTATCAGATCAAGCCTTTCTGTTACTCTCTAACAATTGTATCAGTCTAGGATAAATCCTTTGGATTAAGGTTGACCTAAAAGTCATTTGTAAATCCTTTAACCGGGTGACATTTCAAGTGAATGGTCTAAAATCCTCTAACAAGGCTCACTCCTAACAGGGTGATTGAAATCCTTTAATAGGGTCACATTTAATAGTGTGTATTGTAAACTTTAACAAGGTTAGCCTTTCATAGGGCATCACTTCAAAAAAGTGAAAAAGGAGTAGCATGTTACTGGTGATTTTTCCCAAATTGGGTTTCCACATAAATTATTGTGTCAAGTGTGTTGATGAATATTTTATGTTTCATGTTTACATTTCTGCAAGTTGATTTGACATTAACCTACAAGTTTTAAGTGATTGCATAATCTTAAGGATGCATGCATAAATATAAATGTTGTATGGGTTCACTAAGTTGTGAAAAGTTTTAGTTATACATCTAGACCTTAGATAACTAATTCCCCCCCTCCCTCCCTAGTTATTCTAAAAGCTATTCCAACAATTGGTATCTGAGCCTTTTGCTAAAAGAAGACTAGTTTGAAGGTATTAGAAGCACAAAGATCAAGATGTCAAAAAGAGAAGTACCAAAGCTCAAAAGAGATAACTTTCCTGCAATGTTGGAGATTATCTCTGCCCTAAGTGATGTTGAATTTGATGATATTAAAGGTCTTGAAATCACAAAGAAAATGTGGGATACCCTAGCTACCATCTATGAAGGAGACACCAATGTTCTTAGAGCCAAAGCTGAAAGCTTTAGAGGTAAGTTTGATGAAATGAGAATGGTAGAAGGTGAAAATATAGCCCAATATCTTGCAAGGAAAAAAGAAGTAGTTAATACAATAAGAGGAGAAAATGGAAAACTAGATGATGATATTGTGTTAAGCAAAGTTTTGAGAATACTACTACCTATTTATGCTATTAGAATCTCTGTAATTCAAAAACTAAGATGTATACCAAGGAATGATCTGTCACTTGAAGGACTAGTAGGTAGACACACTGCTTTTGAGCTATCTAACTTTGATAATTACAAACCTAAGAGTATTGAATCTACCTTCAAAGCCAAAGTGTCATTAAAGGAACCTAATGACAAGAAGAAGAAAAAGATAAAATATGTATCTAGTGGTAGTGATACAGATGAAGAGGATGTTGAACAACTTGAAGCACTACTGGCAAGAAGATTCCACAAAGGTAAAGGTAAATTCAAAGGTAAATCACCTATCATTTGTTTCAATTGTAATGAGGTTGGTTATATTGCTGCTAGATGTCCAAAAAAGAAGAACTATAGAGGTGGTGACAAATGCAAGAGTAGAAGAGATGAAGACAACAATTACTATAAAGAAAAAAGCAAGAAGTCATGTTACATTGCTAAAGAAGAAACATATGATGAACATGATGATGAAGTAGTATATGTTGCAATGAAGGATGAATCTGATGCAGATGAGGCAACTGCACTTGTAACTTGTATGAACAACAATGATAGATGGAGCATTGAAAGTGGATGTTCACATCACATGACTGGAGACAAAAGTAAGTTCATTACCTTGAATTGTTATGATGGAAATAGTGCAAGATTTGGTAATGATGTGCCATGTTTGATAAAAGGACAAGGTTTTATCAAGCTCACAAATAAGATTTTATGTGACAGTGCTTATTATGTTGAAGGACTTAACTATAATTAGTTGAGTGTATCACAACTGAATAATTTGGGATGTAAAGTTGAGTTTGAAAACAAGGTTGTTAAGATATATGAAAAAAATGAAAGACTGATTGGAAAAGGTGACCAGACTAGAAGTAATCTATTCTATCTTAACATAAAGGATGCTACTTGTCTTGTTGTAAAATTTGATAATGTATGGCTATGGCACAAGAGGTTATGTCATGATAATTTTGATAACTTGATCAATATCAGTAACATGAAGAAAGTTGGAGGTTTACCTAAGTTGAAGAAGTCTGATAATGTAATGTGCAAACAATGTTAGTTAGGCAAAATGACAAAGTCAAGTTTTAAGAGCAAAACTTACACCTCTAAAGAAATACTAGAGATTGTTCATACTGACTTGTGTGGACCAATTGAAGTGGAAATCTACAAAGGAGATAAGTATATTATGTTGTTTGTTGATGATTATTCCAAAATGATGACAAATATGTTTTTGAAAAAGAAATTTGATGCCTTACAATGTTTAAGTGGTACGTGGCAAGAGTTGAAAAGGACATAGGTAAAAGTCTGAAGTGTTTGAGATCTAACAGAGGAGGATAATTCATATCAAATGAATTTGAGATGTTCTACAATGACATAGGAATCAAAAGACAGACATCTACCCCTAGAGCCCCTCTGCAAAATGGAATTGTTGAAAGAAGAAATTGATCTATAATGGACTATGCTAGAACACTCATGATGGAGAAGAATGTTGCTTTGAAATACTAGAGAGAAGCTGTAAGTACGACTATTTATATCTTGAACCATGTACAAGTCAAGAAAGGTACTCATTCAACACCTTTTGAATTATGGTATGGATACTTACCCAATGTAAAATATTTTAAGGTATTTGGAAGCAAATGTTACATTCTTAAAGATTTTAGGAATGGTAAACTTGATGCAAAAAGTGAAGAAGGTATATTCCTAGGCTATTCCTCAAGAAGTAAAGCTTATAAGTGTTTGAATATTAACACTAACAAAGTTGTGGAAATTGAAAATGAAAACTTTGATGAATATAAAAAAGTGTATGAGGCTAAACCTATGAAAGAACTAGAAGAATACAAATCATTTGTATACTCTTATGAAGGTATGCCTACTGAAGAAGATGTTGCAAATCAAGTTATAAATCAACACCAAATTTTAGTGACTACTGAGTCACATACTATGAATGTCGAGTTGCATTTAGGAACTGAGCCACATTCAGATGCCAAGTTACAGAATGAATTTGAAGCACATTTTGATTTTGAGATTGGTGGAAATATTGAATTACCTAACAAAAATGCACATAGTGATTCTGAAGCTGAAAGACAAACTAAAGAAATCGAAGCTGAACCAAGATTGTCCAAATATGTGAAGAGACATCATCCTATTGCACAAATCATTGGAGATAAAGATGCTAGACCAATGATAAGAAACAGATTGAAAAATGACACATGTTTACTAAGCATGAAGGAACCCAAATTAGTAAAATATGCATTAGAAGATGATGACTGGAGTAAAGCCATGGAATAAAAAAATTAAGAAGAACAAAATATAGAGTCTAGTTCCTAGACTAAAAGAGAAAAATATGATTGGCACCAAATGGGTATTTAGAAACAAGCTAGATGAAAATGGTGAAGTCATAAGGAAAAAAGCAAGATTAATCTGCAAGGGATATGCACAAGAAGAAGGAATTGACTATGGAGAGACATTTTCCCCTGTTGCTAGATTGGAAGGAGTAATAATTTTACTTGCTTATTCTGCATACAAAGATTTCAAATTTTATTAAATGGATGTTAAATTTACATTTATGAATGGCATATTAGAGGAAGAAGTTTACATTGAATAGCTAGAAGGTTTTGTTGATGTTAACAAAAAAAACATGGTATGTAGACTACACAAAGCTCTATATGGTTTGAAACAAGCACTAAGAGCATGGTATGAGAGACTTCATAAGTATCTTGTGAAGATTGGATTTGAAAAGACTGATGATAACAACAATTTGTACATAAAGACAGAAAAAGGCAAAGGTATATTGTTATCTAAAATTTTTGTTGATGACATCATATTTGGAGGACAAGATGCCTTATATAAAGATTTTACAAATTAAATGAAACTAGAATTTGAAATGTCTATGTTTGGAGAAATCAAATTCTTTGTGGGTTTGCAAGTATATCAGATGAAATATGGTATATACATCATTCAAATAAAGTATGTCAAGGAAATATTAAAAATTTTTGGAATCTAGTAAGTACATCTATTGTGATAGGACTTAAGTTGTCAAAGAATGATGATTTAGCTGAGGTGAATCAAACATTATATAGGTCTATGATTGCAAAATTGCAATATATGGTACATAGCAGACCTGGCATTGCATTATCTATAGGGATAGTTGCAAGATTCTTTGCAAATACTAGGGAAAATCATTTAATGGCTATGAAGAGAATAATGAGATATCTAAAAGGAACAAAAGAGTTTGGTCTATACTATAAGAAAAATGAGAAATTTGAATTGAGAGCCTACACTAATGTTGATTGGGCTGGAAACGTTGATGACATAAAAAGCACCAGTGGAGGAGCATTTTTTTAAGGCAAGAGACTAGTTACATGGACTAGTAAGAAACAAAACTGCACCTCACAATCTACTGCTGAAGCTGAATATGTTGTTTTTGTTGTAAATCACACAAACATTGTATGGATCAAATAGCTACTCAAAATAATGAAGGAAGAGATCACCAAACCAATGATACTTTATTGTGATAACACAAGTGCTATCAATATGTCAAAGAATCCTGTGATGTGCACAAAGACTAAGCACATTGCAATCAAGTATCATTACTTGAGAGAATTAGTTCAAGATAAAGAGGTGACGATGGAATATGTTAACACAAAGAAGCAAATTGTTGATATCTTCACAAAAGCATTACCAAGGATTCTCATGAGTATCTAAGAGGTAAACTAGGGGTAATACCCCTATTTAAGGCTATCTAAAGTAACAAGAGGAGTGCCTTGCATCAAACAAGTTGATGTTCATATGTTACAAATTGATGCAGAGGATCTTACTGTTGTTTAGTGTGGAGCCTGATCAGTCCCCAAGTGGGAGATTGTTAGATTATGGTGACTAATTAGGAAAGTATTGTAAATACTTCATTAAAAAAAATTGGCCCGTGGTTGAAGTTGTAGCCGACATATGGCCAACATATGGCCGACATGTTGTAACCCTAAAATGGCATAAAATACTTGTATAAAAGGGTTTAGGGTTAGGTATTTTCATTATGTTGTGATGAAAAATTGCTTCTTGCGGCGGTATTGAGCTATAAGGGATTACAGATTGTAATCAGGTTGTAATCACTAGATTTTAATAAGATTGGACTTGCAGTTTGGTGGACGTAGCCCAGGGATTGGGTGAACCACGTTAAATCTTGGTGCCTTGTGTTCATTTCTGTGTGATTTATTATTTTATGTTATTGGTTATATTTGCATGTAGTTTTTATTTATGTTTGTGGTTTATCCTAACAAGTGGTATCAGAGCCTAGTTGTTTTTTTAGTTATCCTCTGCAGGAATGTTTCATAGTTGAGTGGGAGTCTCACAGTTGAGCGGGAGCAATGGCAGATGAGGGTAAACTGAGGGTTGATAGGTTTAATGGGCAGAACTTCCAGTTATGGAAGATGCAAATGGAAGACTATATGTATCAGAAGGATTTATGAAAACCGTTGGAAGGCAAAGCCAAGAATTAGGGATCTATGTCAGATGTTGAATGGGATCTTTTGGATAGAAAGGCACTCAAAAGCATTCGGTTATGCTTGGCACCATCGGTGGCATTTAATATTACAAAAGCAAAGATGACAGAAGAGTTGATGAAAACCCTAGCGACACTATATGAAAAGCCCTCCGCTTCAAACAAGGTATTTCTCATGAAGCATTTATTTAATATGAAAATGGCACAAGGTGGATCTATTGCAGATTAGTTAAATGAGTTTAATACTATTACTAGTTAGTTATCTTCTGTGGGTATAAATTTTGATGAAGAAATTAGGGCTCTCTTGATTTTGTGTTCTTTGCCTGAAAGCTGGAATGGCTTGGTAATGGTGGTGAGTAATTCTATTCCTAGATCTAGTACCCTAAAATATGATGATGTGATCGGTGTTGTTTTGAGTGAGGAAACTTGTAGGAAATCTTCAGGTGGATCTACATCAGGAAGTGCTTTGAATGCACAAAGCAGGGGCAGAATGACTGAGAGAGGAAGTAACTCTAGAAATCATGGGAAATCAAGAGGAAAGTCAAAGTGGAAGAGGTCTCAATTGAGAGGACCAAATGACTGCTGGTATTGTGGGAAACTAGGGCACAAAAAGAAAGATTGTTGGAATTGAAAGAAAAATGAAGGAGATAAATCAGATGGAGACAAGGAGGCAAATGTGGTAAGTAAAAAATTTGAAGAGGATGCTTTGCTTCTATCTTTAGAAAGTGTTGATGATTCATGGGTTTTAGATTCTGGTGCTTCATTTCATGGTACACCTCATAGAGGTTATTTCATTGATTATGTCTGAGGGGATTTTGGGCTTGTTTATTTGGGGGATAATGAACCCTGTCAAATTGTTGGAAAGGGAAAGATTAAGATTAAGTTGCAGAATGGGAATCATTGGCTACTACATGAGGTAAGACATGTTCTAAGACTGAGTAGGAATTTAATTTCAGCAGGGCAACTTGGTGATGAGGGTTGTGTAGTTACTTTTAATGATAAAAATTGGAAGGTTTCAAAAGGTTCCCTTGTAGTAGAAAAAGGTGTGAAAGTAGGCACCCTATATCTTTGTACAGGTCATATTGTTCCTTCTACTTTGATTGTTTCAGAGAAAAATGAATGTTCAGGAACAATTGTTGCAGTTGAGCAAGGAGAACAAATAGTTGCTATAGATTTTGATATAGCACTGTGGCACAACAGACTTGGGCACATGAGTGAGAAAGGTATGAAAGTACTTCATTTAAAGAAAGTTTTACCGGGTCTAAAATGTGTTAATATAGATTTCTATGAAAGTTGTGTGTATGGAAAACAAAAGAGAGTGAGTTTTGTAAAGACTGGGAAGCAAAACAAAAAGGAGAAATTAGAGCTTGTGCATACAGATGTATGGGGACCAGCTCAGGTATCTTCCCTTGGTGGTTGTCATTATTATGTTACATTTATTGATGACACAACTAGAAAAGTATGGGTTTATTTTCTTAGAACAGAAATCTGATGTATTTGAAACTTTTAAGAAATGGAAATACTTGGTTGAAATGAGACTGGTAAGAAATTAAAATGTCTTAGATCTAATAATGGTGGTGAGTATTGCAGTCATTAATTTGAATATTATTGCTCCACTAATGGTATTTGTAGATAGAAAACTGTTCCAAGGACTCCATAGGAAAATGGAGTGGCTAAATGCATGAACAGGACTATAATGGAGTGCGCAAGGAGCATGAGGTTGCATGCTAGGTTGCCCTTACACATGTGGGTGGAGGCTGTTAATACTATAGTATATTTGATTAATAAAGGTTCCTCTACTCCTTTGGGTTGTGGTATTCTAGAGGAGGCATGGACTAGTAAGAAGGTGAGTTATTCTTTTCTCAAGACCTTCGGTTGTGAAGCTTTTGCTCATATAGACTCTGAAAATAGAACCAAGCTAGAAGCTAAATCAAAGAAATGTGTCTTTGTTGGATATGGCATTAATGAATTTGGTTATAGGCTTTGGGATTTTGAAAATCTTAAAATTGTTAGAAGTTGGGATTTCATATTCAATGAGAAAGTGTTGTACAAAAATCTGTTGCAGCAACATGAGAAGAAAGAAGATGATTATGTAGTGTTGGATGATGCTCAAAAAGCTGATGTTCCAACCATTCCTCATGATGTGCAACAACTGCAACAAAAAATACCATGCACACCAATGAATGTTAGATGGTCAACGAGGCAAATTAGACCTCCACAAAGATTTTCTCCCTCTTTGTATTCTATTTTACTTACTGATGCTAGTGAACCTGAAAGTTATGATGAAGTTGTGTAGGTGAATACTAAGATTCAGTGGGAGTCTACAATGAAAGGTGAAATGGACTCTTTGTTGAAGAATAAGACATGAGATCTATGCAAGTTGCCTGCAGGTAAAAAGGCTTCATAGAATAAGTGGGTTTACAAGTTGAAAGAAGAGGAGGGAGGTCAGAAAATATTTAAGGCTAGGTTAGTTGTAAAAGGATTTGCATAGAAAAAGGGAATTGATTTTGATGAGATATTTTCTCCTGTTGTTAAAATGACCTCTATTCGTACTATTTTAAGTCTTGTGGCTACTGAAGATTTGCATTTAGAGCAATTGGATGTTAAAATAGCCTTTCTTCATGGTGATTTGAATGAAGAAATATATATGGCTCAACCACAGGGTTTTGAGGTCAAAGGTAAGGAGAACTTAATGTGCAAATTGAAGAAAAGTTTATATGGCTTGAAGCAAGCACCTCGGCAATGGTATCTGAAATTTGACAATTTTATGCATGAGCATGGATATAATAGGTGTCATTCATATTACTGTGTTTATTTTAAGAGGTTGGATGATGATAGCTACATTATTTTATGTTTATATGTTGATGATATGCTTGTAGCTGGGTCTAACATGGATCATATTAAGCGGCCAAAATGCCAATTAGCACATGCATTTGCTATTAAGGATTTCAAGGCAACAAAAAAAATCCTTGGTATGAAGATTTGCAGAGATAGGAAGAACAGAACATTAACGCTATCTCAAGCTGATTATGTTGAGAAGGTGTTGCAATTTTTCTCTATGGAGAATGCTAAAGCTATCAGCATACCTTTAGCTAGTCATTTGAAATTGACTAAGGAGATGTGTCCTAAGACACAAAAAGAGGAGGATAAGATGGCTAAGGTACCCTATGCTTCAGCTGTAGGAAGCTTGATGTATGCTATGGTATGTACTAGGCCAGATATTGCACATGCAGTGGGAGTCGTTAGCAAGTATATGAGTCATCCAAGATTTGAGCATTGGAATGTTGTCAAGTGGATTCTCAAATATTTGAGAGGAACATCCAATAAGTGTTTACACTTTGGGGGTTCTACTACTGATTTATAAGGCTATGTTGACTCAAATTTGGCAGGGGATATTGATACCAGGCGGAGTACTATAGGTTATGCCTTTACTATTGGTGGGGTAGTTGTGAGCTCGGTTTTTAGGTTACAGAAGATTAATGCTCTATCCACTACAGAGGCAGAGTATGTTGCTGCTACAGAGGCAGCCAAGGAGATGATATGGCTTCAATTCTTCTTCGATGAATTGGGACATCTTTAGAAGGATAATTATTTGTTCATAGATAGTCAGAGTGCCATTCATCTTGCAAAGAATTCAGCTCTGCATTCTAAGACCAAACACATATAGTTGCAGTACCATTTCATTCGATCAATTTTGGAGGATGGACAGCTAAAGCTAGAGAATATCCATACAAATGACAATCTAGTAGATATGTTGACAAAGGTTGTAACAAGGGAGAAGTTGAACTCCTCTTCAGCTTCAGTTGGTCTTTTAGACTGAACATGAATCAAAGAACAGCAGAGTCTAGGGTGGTTTGATCCAGTGGGAGGCCCATGTGGTAGTGGTATTGCTACAAGATCAGTCTCCAAGTGGGAGATTGTTGTTTAGTGTGGAGCCTAATCATTCCACAAGTGGGAGATTGTTAGATTATGGTGACTGATCAGGAAAGTACTGCACATACTTCATAAAAAAAATTTGGGTTGTGGCTGACATTGTAGCTGACATATGGTCGACATATGGCCGACATGTTGTAACCCTAAAATGACATAAAATACTTGTATACAAGGGTTTAGGGTTAGGTATTTTCATTATGTTGTAATGCGAAATTACTTCTTGTAGCGATATTGTGTTGTAAGGGATTACGGATTGTAATTAGGTTGTAATCACTAGATTGTAATAAGATTGGACTTGCAGTTTGGTGGATGTAGCCCAGGGATTGGGTGAACCACATTAAATCTTGGTGTCGTGTGTTCATTTCTATATGATCTATTATTTTTCGTTATTGGTTATATTTGCATGTAGTTTTTATTTATGTCTATGGTTTATCCTAACACTTACTTTATGAGTTGCCTAAAGAAATCAAAATGCTAAAATTTCAAATCAGTCACAAGCAAGGTGACAGAGGGAGAGATTTACTAATGAAAGAGCTTGTATCGACATGATTAAGATGATAAAAATAAAATTTGGCATAAGTCTTTGGCATTGTTGTCAAAGAGGGAGAGATTTACTAATCAAGAGGGAGATAATATTGCTCATATTTATGATTGTTGATATTGCTAATTAGAGGAAAACATAAGTATAATGAGGGAGATAGAGAAATTCAAAAGAGGGATAAATCCTAATATCTACCTAGTAAGAGGGAGATATAGTAAAAGGGAGATATAAGATGAAAATTAGAGGGAGTTATGAAGAGTTTTGTAACCTACTCAGAAGATGGAAGTTGTTGATAGAGGGAGATATCTCAATACAAGGAACTATTTTCTTTTTGGTATTGTCTTACTATTTTAACCTAGTTAGTTTGGTTGAACAAGGTGTTTACCATTTGGCTGATTTGGTTGATCAATTTGGTTTGCCATCAATGCCAAAGAGGGAGATTGTTGAGAATGGATTGAAGAAGCTAATCAATGAGGGAGATTTTAAAGAGAGATTGTTGAGAAGATACAAGTATGCTTCAATCATTGTTTTGTCACTGATGTCAAACCTACTATTTGCTAGTAAGAAAACTACTTATATGTTTTAAGTACTATCACTTAGTTGATTGATGAAGAGGATTTGATCAAAGATGTAACAATAGCACCTAGAGGAAAAGGTTGAGTTATGATTATGTAATGAAGTATAAGAATCAATTAAGACAGTGATGACATGATGTATTGATAATCTACTTAAGGTTACAAAGGTTGGTTACACTAAGAAAGTTTAGAAGAACAAGTTACGCAAAGCTTGTCTACCAAGCTTGACCGAGTGGATAGTAGGTGCTAAGCAAAGTCAATGCAAGCTAAGCAGAAAATTAGTTGAAGCCAAGTAAAAGTTCATTCTAGTGTATGTTGAGTAGAACAGTGGATGTTGAGTAAAGTTTAGTTGATGCTAAGCACAAGTAAACTTTAGTTCATGCTAAGTAATTCCACAGTGGATGTTGAGCAATGCAATATATGCTGAGCATTAGAAGCAAGATAATGTCAAGTTGTTACATTATTTAAAAGATTTTGAATTTGACAAATCTAAACCAACAACTTTTTTTTTCTTGGAATTTGTGAACTAGGTGGAAGATAAGGTTGATGAGCTGGTGGCACAGAATTCAAGGTAAACCATTTTTAGGTGAATTCAAAGAGGATTCTAGGAGAAGTTTCTAGAAGAGAGATGGAATGTGGGATAGATTCATTGTATCCTACCTAATCGATTCTATCCCTAAATTGGATGATGGAAAATGAGTAGCAAAATATCTTAATTTCCTATTTATAGGAATGTTTGGTCATGAATCAAAGAGAGTTAGGTGTGAAACCGAAGGAAGACAAGGAGTCAAAGGCTCTGCCTCACCAAGTGACCTAAGAGAAGAGTTTGTATTGGCATGCTAAGGAAGGAGGCTTAAGTAGATGAATGCTTGAAGGGTGAACAAGCTATCAGAGCTACAAAGTATGAAGGCCAAGAAGAATTGAGGACTAAACAGTGATTTGTAATCTGCAAATGAAGTTGTAAGTTATATTAGATCAAGCCTTACTATTACTTTCTAACAATTGTATTAGTCTAGGGTAAATCCTTTGGATTAAGGTTGACCTAACAGTTATTTATAAATCCTTTAACTGGGTGACATTCCAAGTGAATGGTCTAAAGCCCTCTAACAAGGCTCACTCTTAATAGGGTGATTGAAATCCTTTAATAGGGTCACATTTAACAGTGTGTATTGTAACCTTTAATAGGGTTGGCCTTTCATAGGGCATCACTTCAGAAGAGTGAAAAAGGAGTAGCATTTTACTAGTAGTTTTTCCAAAATTGGGTTTCCATATAAATCATTGTGTCAAGTGTGTTGATGAATATGTTATGTTTCATCTTTATATTTTTGCAAGTTGATTTGATAGTAACCTACAAGTTTTAAGTGATTGCATAATCTTAAGGATGCATGCATAAGTATAAATGTTTTACGGGTTCACTAAGCTATGAAAAATTTAGTTATACATCTAAACCTTGGATAACTAATCCCCCCCCCCCTAGTTATTCTAAAAGGTATTCCAACACATAACTTGTTACTAATATGGAACTTTCCATGGGGGCATCTCAAACAAAGACAAGCTCTAAAGTTAATTTAAAAGGTTTCTTATTATGAATTTTATTTATTTCTTCAAAAAGGAGGAATCAACATTTAGAGGAAGTCTTAAAAACCTATAGAGGCAACCTTAAATGAGAAAGTTAGGAGGATGATACTAGTGCTTGGAGCTTTATAGGGAGTCCCATCATCATGAAGATTCCTTGTAGTATATATTTCTCTATGACAAAGAAATATGATGTAAAAACTATTGTTAATACATTCTTTTCTATGAGAGAAGTTTGAGGTACAATCCCTTATTAATGCATTCTTTTCTATAAGAGAGAAGTTTGAGGTGCAAGCCCTTGTTAATGTATTCTTCTCTATGACAAATAAGTTTGAGGTGCAAGACCATGAGAGAGAATTTTAAGTAAAATCTCTTATTCCACCCTCTAGGAGTAGTCATGTTAGATCCACATTTTAGAAGTAGCTATGGTCAATGTCATCTAAGAGACTCCAATAGCTTAGCACTTTTGTTTATTCACCCTCTACAAGTATCCATGGTGAATGTCATGATGAGATGGAGATGTCACATGGAGTAATTCTATGATTAACACTTGTGTTATTTGCATTTGCATTCATGGGAGTGACCATGATGAACCTACCATCTAACAATAGTCATGTTGGATGTTATTTCATGACTTAGATATGAGCTAGGAGTCCTCCCTAGATAAGAGGGAGTGCTAAAATATGTATTTGTGAGAGTCTCCTTAAGGAAATATCACATAAAATATGTAATTGGACTTTGCACTTATGTATTTGAGGTCTATCAATTATTGAGTATTTGTAAAGCCAACTAAGCTAAGTTCACCACCTTCTTGAATAAGTCATATCCTTTTGTAGAAGGCCCCCTTGGTGAAAGGGAAACTCTCTCTCTCTCTCTCTCTCTCTCTCTCTCTCTCTCTCTCTCTCTCTCTCTCTCTCTCTCTCTCACACACACACACACACACACACACACACACACACATGAACTATGGTTTTGTTTATTCTATAATAATATTTAATTCAATAGAAGTTCAAATAATAAAAGAGTGGATCAATATCATTGAGTAAATTGAATATACAAGACAAAATGTTGATTCATATTCATTAGCAGATTGATAGTTATTGCTAAACAATTCATATAGCTAGATATATATCTCAATTTTACCCATATATATCTATATATATATATATAATATTTAGGGGTAAAATCGAGATGCTTTAATAAGATGTAGATCTTTACTTTATGCCACTAAGTCATTAAAAAGGATATGTAAAGGGAAAGAGATAATCTCCAAATACAATCCCTCTTTATAAACCAAATTAGATTAGAAAGGCCTAAAGGAAACGTATGCCAATACATAATTTAAATTATAAAGGGGAATGCAATGTAAGAAATATACTGTTTGACCTATGTGCAATAATGTGTATACAAAATTGAACTAATTGATTGAATGATGTAAATCTAGATGCTAAGTATACACACTCGACCCAATTAATATGTAGATATGAGATAAAGATATGAAATGAAATAAAGTATGAAAGAATCACCTTGAAATATGCACTAGAAGATGAATTTTAGCTCCAGAAGTATGGATCTGAACCTATCCCAAATATTTGACTGTGGATTCCTGAATAAAATGACAAAGCAGACAAAACCCAAAAACTATTTTTCCAAAAAAGCAACAAGGTCTAAGTCAACTTGGTCATAACCTATCTAGTCAAGTTTTTGTGAGGTCACTATGTACCAATGGCATTGTAAAAAAGTTGAACAAACTTCTCCAGAAAGCTCCTAGGGAGTAATTGTGGTATCCTACCCCTACACATAGAAATGAAGACTTTTTTGGTGGATTATGGGTTGCCTTGTTCAAGCCCTAAATAAATTAATGAGGCTCCAATGGGTTTAAGAGACCAAGTTATGAGAAGGTGTGCACATTTTTATTGGAAAAAGAGGTGAAACATGTATAGGACTCCTTGCAAGCCATAAAGACTTTGTGGATTGAAACATATGTGTCTATAGTAGTCGATGGATGAAAAGATGCAAGGAATTTCTCTTTAATCAATGTTATCATAGTGGCAACAAGAGGTGCAATGACTTTGAGCATTGTAGATTGTGAAGGGAAAGTGTAAGGAAATCCATTCTATTGGAGATATAGTTTTAGAAGATATATTTCTTGTAATTTAAAATATATAAATAATCTATTTTTCATTTAAGACATCAGAGTGTCCTCAATTTGAAGGGATGAGATACTAAAAAGTCAAAAGACATAAAAATGAAGGGTCAAGATAATGAAGGGCCTTCACTTTTTAATGACAAGACAATGAAGGGTCAAGGGAATGTTTTATATTCTTCAACAAGGAATCTTTGGATATAGATTGATATTCTTTGTTAAGTGATGGTATGAAGGGGCCATTTCACTTATTGCTTACGAATCATAGAGATGAAGATCATTTCTTTAGTTTTGGCCTAGTTTTGGGAATATTATAAATCCATTTATTATTCTTTCTTTAATAAAATGATTCTTGTATGGATGGGTTTTTTTCCCCTCAAGTTGGAGGATTTTCTCAAGATAAATTGTTGCATCTTGAGTTCATTATTTTTTTGTGTCTTAATAATCTTATTTATGATCATAAAAACCAATATGTTATCACGGGCTTAAGAAAAGATCCAATGAGATTTTAGTAAGAGGACAAGGCAACTATCTAAGGTAGTCCCTCAAGAATTGAGGAATGGGGGGATTTATGTTATGCAAAAGTAGCTTAGAAACATAGAGAATTGGATTATCTTATATGCAATATGGTAGCATGGGGGACCTTTGATCTAAAGCAACAATGATGGATGCATTTTCCCTAGATTACTTCTAATGAATGCTTCACTTTATTAGCTGAAACTTCTGGAGATAAAAAAAAACTTCAAAGATTTGATAGGAGAGGTGGATGGAAACCCAGGTCAGCTATGCTTGTAAAAGAAATATTTATTCTATATATATATATATATATATATATATATATATATATATATATATATAGAGAGAGAGAGAGAGAGAGTCTAAAAAGAAGATACAGAGCTAGTTTACAATGAATGAAAGACTTAAACTTAGAAGGTTAACTCCATATCATAGTGACAATCAAATATTACACAACTCTGATACAACACTATTCTGTTAGCTTCCCTAAACCAATTGCAACTTTAAGATGAATCTAAGTGAGTGATTATGTCCATACTCAACCCTTGATAGTTTAAAGTAATGCCTTCACCTAATATTTAAATATATTCAAATGCTCAAAAAAATTATTTAAGTAAATATCATATCTTGTATTACATAAATACCTAAGAGCTCTTGTATTGAAATTTTCGAGATATACTACTCATTTATACTTTAATAATTGACAAAATTAATTGAACTACTGGAGATATTGTAAACTAATAACAATTAAACACCAGAAAATAAGGACATATATTCCTTTATATATAAGAGTTCTTGCAAACTAAAATGATAAACCAAAATGCTAAGAATCTAGAGCTAGAAAAATTGAAAAATAAATAAGTGCCTACATATTACCCAAAAACTCATTCAAAAACCACATGCAAATCAAAACATCAAACCAAATATTATATAAAGATTCTATAGATAGAAAAGAAAACCCCAACCATCCAAAACCCAGATAAGAGGAGACCATAAGTAGGATTGATAGATAAAGGCTAATGCTCTTTGCACTAAATTATAATGGCATCCTTGTCTGAGGTTTCATCCTCAATAGAGTCCTCTTTTTCTATTAAAACCTTGCCTTTTCCTTCCTTCACTTTCAGACTATCATGGACCATGCTTCTTTTAAAAAATCATTGGTAGAATAACTTGTATATGATCAAGCTTGGTGTTTTTCATTGTCTTAGGAGCCACACAATCTTTAGCTTTAAGATAATGATAAAGCAATAATGAATTAGCAGTGGGTACCATTTTCATCTACTTAAGGAGAAAGTGCATTTTCTATTTCATTTCACCCCAATGGATATCAAACATGGCCTTGTCCTTGAAAATAACTATGGGTTCCTTGGAAATGTCCTCTGATTCCTCCACTATCCCAACATTCACTACCATATAAAGTTTTAGGTTGAGGATATCCTTTTTGTTGTTAATGCTATATATTGTATTTTCTTGTCCCCAATGGATTTTATTTGTAGCACCCACCCATAGTTTTCTTTCATGTTATAATTGTCAAATTCTTTTAGGCCTATTTTCATGCATGTGTTAGTTTCAGAGATATTTGATTTATGGTTATATGACAATATTTGATGACTTGATCATTATATATTCTGATTGATTGCATAATTGATTCATTTCATTTGTTATTTGAGGATACTTTAAATGTAGTTTCTTTTATGATGATGAGTTGTTATATTGGAATCTAAGATATTTATAAGCATGACTTATTGTGGTACTTATCTCATACTTGCATATGTATGGTATGCATGTCTATTTTGCATTTATGTTTGATGTTCTTGACATGGTTAAGGGAATTGTAGTCACTTTCTATTTGGGATATACAAGATGAACCATTTCCTATCATTATCTATTTTGTTTAGATATACATGCATATGTACATGCTCATTTTTAATACAAGTTGCAGGTATCAAGCATTGACTTCCCTGAATTGCTAGGATGAGTGTGCCTTGTCTCAATAACTCAATGGTAATAGAGAGATAATTTTCATGTCCAATCCCAACCATAGCCTAATTACTTGTCATGAGAAGGAGGACTTGTATCTAAATGTCCACCCTTTGAAACCCATGAGTTATCTTTGTGTGTGTAGTTTGATTTTATTTTCTAGTCAATTTTCCTCATGTTATTTTTATGTGATTTTGCTCATGAATCACCTAGTAAATGGTTTAGTTATGAAGCTTGGATTAATCTTATGATATGAGTATTATTAAATATTATTTGATTTTAAAAGAAAGATTTTTATTAAAATATGAGGATATTTAATTAATCAAAAATTAATTAAATATGTGCCTCAAATTAAAGGATTTAATTTAAAAATCAAATTTTGGAATTTGGCTAAAGAGAATTGAAATTAGAAGATTTAATATTACTTTATTGTAATTAATTAATAATAATTAAATTAGAGTTGCATTTAAATAATAAATTTTAATTATTATATTAATTGAAATTACAAACTATGCTTTAAATAGTGCTTGCATTAATTAATAAAGTAGAGTAAAAGAAAAATAAAGAATATTTTAATTAAAAAGGGCTTTAAGTGGGCATGAAAATTTAATTAATTAAAACAATTATATTTTATTAAAGCTAGTGACTTTTCATAAATTAGAGAATAGAAACCTTAGTTAGAGTTATGACTCTTTATTAGAGAATTTGTAGTTCATTCTCCCACACATGGATTTTGGAAGGGAAAATTTAGAATTAGAGAAAAAGAATTGTTGAAAGTTTCAAAAGGTTCTGATTTGCATGCATTCACATATTGTCTCAGATTTCAATTTTTTTTTGAGATAGGGTTTGAAAACTCATTGTAGAATTTTATTGAAAGATTTGTCTACTTCGTGTCTTGTTGGGTTCTTGCATAGTGCTTAAACATCTATTGTATTGATTTTTGGATGAAGAATTGTGCTATAAATTTTAGAAAAGAGGAAAACTTGATTGCAGAAAAATTGTAGAAAAATGAATCTTGAAAATTATTATGTTTGTATTCTTTTAAAACCCTTTCTAGTATTGGAAAAAATTAATTATAAAAAATTGGAGGAAAATGACAAATTAAATTAGCTAGGGTTTCAACTTTAAATTTTGCCAGTAGAACCATATAATTATCATGAATTTTCTAAATAAAGATAAATATTCTTCTTTTATTTAAAATAATTTAGCTGTAAAATAAATATTAGAAAATAAAGAGTAATTGTGGAAAAAGAATGTTGTAACTAAACATATATATGCATGTGAAAATAAATATACTAAAGATAAAAAACTAAGTATGTTATACTTGCATGTGTTAAGAGATCTTGGACATGTAAAAATAATAATTGCATGTTTTCTATTATTATTATTATTTTGTATTGGTAAAAGACATCATGCACTATATATTATATTTTAAAATAATTTACAAATGTTTTTACCCTATTTAGAGTGCAAGCATTGGGGGAAAAGAATGGGGAAGAAAACCCCCATTATTGCCCAACACCTTAAATGTCTTTTATATGTGTTGTTACATTCACCTTTGTTACTAGTCAAAGGCCTTTGAGAGGGTATAAATACCTTACATCATTTCTTCCCTTGCATTTTTTGAGAAGATTTAGTAAGGCATACCTTCCATTACAAAGTATATATTAATACATTGAGAAGAATCTATTTTGGGTTTATTGGATACAAAATGCAAATAATTTCATACATTGAACTTCATTGATAACACATCAACACTTCTCTTTGATTTGATATTTTGTCTTATCAATTTATATTCTTAGTATTAGGATTTTGGCTTCCTTATCCCTTTCTAACTCATGTAATGGTTAATCAAGAAAATTGCATTCTCATACAAAATTCTTAGCTTACTATTTTCATTGAATACCAACTATTGATGTTTTTTTTGTGAGTTGTTAGTTTTTTATTGTATTTTCCAAAAGGAATTATGTTCTTTTCATCTTCTAACCCTTTAGGTTTAATTGGACTAAACTTTTTTTGAGTGTGATAGGTAGCTTAACTTTATAATATTATTTATCTTCGATCAAATTGATTTAAAACTTAATGTGATAGAACTCCTTGGATTTTATTATACATTTTATTAGGAACCTTGATTCTAAATTATTTTTATCCTTTAGTTTATTATCCTTTTTAGTTTTTTTTTTTCAAAGAATAAAACAATGTATTGTAACCCTTTGATGTAGCTTATATCAATGCCAAACTTCTTCAGAATAAATTAATAGAAAACTCATGAACTCATACGTGAATGAATCCTTTTCATATAAATCTTAATCAATGAATCCATTGATCTTATCTCTGTTGGATACATAAATCATGGAAATAAATAATAACCATAAGAAATTAAGATGATGTTTCAAAAGAGGTAGTCATTAATCTTATAGTATTATCAATGGGGATTGAAGTATGCTCTCCTCGAATTCTTTCTCATGAACTGGGTCGTGTAGTTCTAACAAATTGAAATCTAATACAAATTTGTTCTCCTAGATGTCGACTTTGTCTTTAGCCAGGTAGATTTTCATCTACTCGGAGTTACGAGTAGAGCATACATGGAAAAAGTTTGAAAGGAAAAATAGGATCATCTTCATTGTTGCTAACTATTTTATGAGATGATTTGTGTCAAATGAAGAGACCATAGGGTATAAAGGTATTAGCTTCCTACTATCTAAATGGATATGTTAATGACAAGGATGACATATATACATATCATTATGTATATTGGCTATCACTTTTTTCTAGATTGCCTAGGTATTCAGATTTGAATAACCTCTTGTAGATTGTGAGAATACTAGATTCATTGGATTCAATAATGAAACTCATAGCGATAAACATTGAGAGAATTTTGTTGAGCACTATATACCAATCCATCTCTGTAATGAACTTCTTTCCTAAAAACCTATATACTGATCTTGTGATAAGAAAGTGGGTATTTAGAAGAACCATTAATAGATGTTGTAATGAGATGGATTCATCAAAAATTATTTTTGTGAATATCCCCCTCAACTTAATCATGGTGTTCATTTTGAGAACCTTGCTAAATATTGTGTTGTTGAGGTTTATAAATAGTGTTCACAAAATGCCTGGCGTAACTAGATCTACAAACTAGGTTAATTTCTACCCACTCAACCTTTCAAGGCTTATCCTAAGCCCATAATACTAACCCATATATATATTCCCAAGAGTATCTTCTCTCCTATCCCCTTCTACGAGACCCAATTTGTCAATTTGATGGGTCACTTCTACCTTTCCATTCTTACCTAGGCTCTCTTCTAGGCACTTCTTTCCATGCATAAAAGAATAGGGTTATTCACTAAGAAGGCATCCCCACACCTTTAATTTTTCTTATACACATTGTTTTTAAGCTTCATCAATGGTTTAGGAATTTTCCCCACAAACCCACTTCACCAAGTAGACCAATTCTTCTTTGAGGCCTATTAGCCCTAGAGCCCCTAATTAGGCCTCCTATCTTGGTTTTACTACAATAACCAAGAAAAATTATAAAGAACCCCAAATTAAAATTTGTGATCTATATACTCCTTTAGAGTCCCTTTATATTTTTTAGGTTTTAGGGCCTCAAATTATTTGTGCACCTCCTTGCCAGAATACCCTACTTTTAAGGGTTTCTAAGGGTTTGGGATCAATGCTAGACATTTGGTCTTCAAGAACATGCTAAACCAACTCACTTACCCTCCCAATCTAGAACAAGGATTTGTATAATCTTTTTATCCAAACATAAACTCCTAGACTAGATCAGACCAATCCAATCCACCTTCCTACAAGCACTGCAACAACATGAAGCACCTAACTGTGTATGGAAAACTCAACTAGGGAATGCTTGTAAATTTAGAAAAACTCACTTCTAGAAATCAAAATTTCATATATATAATATTTATAGGGTTCTCTTCTTGATTCTAGAGGGCCATGATGATTTGATTGTTGGAACTCAAGTAAGAGCCATTCTTTCTACACTACCCCAAAACTGGACAGAGAGAGTACCAAAACAAAAATGATTTTCAAAACCCTATCTACAAAGCACTTCAAAACTTCAAATCAAAAGTGGAACACAATAATTAAACCTAATAACCAACCACAAAGAAAAATCAATCATTTCAATCTATTTACATCAGATTCAGTGACCAAGTGCTAAGATTATGTGTAAAAATGCTCAAAGCTTACTCCTTCAAAACATAAAATTCATACACTAAGCACATCAACCCTTCTCCTGGGCATGTGATGGCCATATATAGGCATTTTTCACATTTTTCCATCTCCTATATATTCCCCATAACTAAAAATAAGCAGTTCATTCAGTTTTAAGACAAAGTTGCAAAGTTGTCAAAATGCAACTTCTACAAAAATGAAAAGTTGCTACTTTGTGATTTTGGTCACTTATGACCCCAATACTTTGCACAAGAGTCCCATATGACTCAAAATGGACTAATAACATTATTTTCCTAATTTTTGGATTTTGGTCAACCCTTGGTCAACCTACGCACTATGCAAGCCTAGTTAAGCAAACCAAGCAACTAGGAGTCTAAGTAGACCCTTAGCTATTTCACACCCACTAGTCTAACCAATACTCACAAATGAAATAATACTAGGAATTTATACATAGCCCTTATTTCCTGATGGTTGGATATAACCATCTACAACCCAAAATAGTTAGGACCCTAGCCTAGATCCTAGGTGCTTTTGAACCAATGCCTAGGTAGTCAATTTGAGCATTTTGGCTTGGGAGATCAAACAAGATGAAGAAAAATAGAAAGGATTATTAAGGAGCATTGTGCAGTTAATAGGAAAAAATTGATGCCAAAATATGAAGGTTCCTAGTGGGAATAATATGACAAGAATCCTTGGATTGGGTTTATTTGTTAACATTTAACAAACTATATCTAAGACGAAGATTTTAGATCTTTCCACAGTGAAAAGTATCTAATTTTTACACTTCATCTTCTTCAAAGATTTTCTACTTGGGTGATTACCTACCTATTAATATGTTAGAGCTCAAGGAATTACTTTCACTAATTACCTCGTTTAAAACTCTTGCTTATCTTATTCTTATACATATTTTGGCCTCTTAGGGTGAAAAATTATATATATATTGTTATGTTGCTTTGTATCATTTCAATAGGATGCTTTTAGCTAATTTCATAGAAATTAAAAAAATTACTATGTTATCTTAGGGGTTTTATGTGCCAAATTTTATTTCCTTCTTGTAATTAGTATAATAGTTCATGATCTGCATATGTTGTTGGTTACCAAATTTAATGAGTAAATTTTACTCAATGCTATTAGTGTTATGTCCTACAAGGTAAAATTTTGATTTTGACTTATCTAATCAGTTATGAATTATTCTTGGGCCCATTTTCTAGGTTTAGAATTTGCAATTTCATTTTCCATGTTTTTACAACATAAAAAATATCTTAACAACCTAAGATTTCTTATTTTGTTACTATTAGATGAATTTTTATTGCGGGAATTCTTTACCTTACTATATTCATTCTCAGACCATTACAATATTTTTAACATTTGTCTAAATATTCTGTATAAGATATTGTCATATATCTAACATCTGATTACCATAATCACCTATATTGTGATATTCTTGATAGGGATTGAACTCATAAACTATTTCTATATATCCTTACAAATACAAAATAATATTTGTAAATGAAAACCAAAAAGTTATATTAATCTTCTATACTTCGGTTATACATTTGAGATAATAACTATTGATAGGGGATAAAAAAACTAAAAACCTACTAAGATAAGTGATAACCTAATTCCTATTACACAAAACTTGTTATATCCATGAATTAGTAGTCTTAAGAACAAAAATAGGGAAGGATTCTAGAAAGGATATACAATAAAATAGGGCTAACGCCACTAAACCAAAGGACAAAGTAACATCACTAAACCAATGGACAAAGGAAGGACCAGGGTCAAGAAGAGACTATATACTAAATATATACATAAAACCAAAATAACTTGTTATATGTAGATGGTTTAAGTCTTATTCAAATAAAGTGCTCAAGGCTTGACCACCATTATCTCTTCATCAAAGTCTGATTCAAAATCTTGCATGATACTTTCTTAAGTAGTCAATGAGGGGACTTTCTTATTATAAGTAATCTTTTGTAAACAAGGGATACATATATCAATATTTTCTTTCTTATATTTTTTCACCTCCATATCTACCTCGATCTTTGAAAAATATCTCTAACCAGTTGCTTGAGTCTTCTACTACATCCTACCATTGAGACAAAACATGTGTATATTACTCCATCCTTGGCTAGGCCTTTTTGAACCGCTCTATGTCATGATGAGTAAAATGGGTATTTTTGAGATGTTCATATGTTTTAAGCTTATGATAGGCTAGTTCATGTACATTTCTAGGAATGAAAGTTCATGTCAATTGTTGATGTTCCCTATTATGTTGTCCAATCCTTTCATCCAAGTTTTGTCAAAATGGCAACACACAACCATTTGATCTCCCATGGTTTGAGGTTGAACTTGAAGGAACATGCTATGAAAATTATGATCACATCATTTTTTTTCCACCATGTGCAACTATAGTCAAAGCACCTTTCACCTATTGCTTTCTTGGTTGTCAACCATATAAATCATCTACTAAAGAAGGAACTTCCTCCCCCAACATTATGGTTTAATACATCCTATGAAGGCCATAGTTTGGTCCTCTTGAGTGTGGAATAGGGAAATAGTGTTATCTATTTCTGCTATGAGTTTATCCAACTATCGTTTTCTCAAGAGTGATACTAGAAGATGGAAAGGAGGAAGAAAACACATTAGTTAATAAAAGGAAAGAGTTTCCTCAAAATTTTGAGAGATATCATTTATTGATTACCTAATATATTGGAGATTCATACTAATTGGGAGGATAATATTTAAGAATGATGAGTTTCAAGGCATGAATATTAAGGAACTGACTTTTAAAAGAAGATAAATCGAGATTGAGAGCAGCTACAAGATCCATCTCTTAGAATGACAAGGGATAAATAGAGCATTTATGATTATGTAAGGCTCAATATTGGTTGCCTTAATTAACTTAACTACAAGGAAAATAAAATAATAGGTAATGATTAACAACATAGGGATAATCATGAAATAATTGATCTCATAGGATGATGTTGGTTCAATCATATTTAGAATAGATAATGACTAGTTGATCTGAGAAATGAAAGGGTAAATAGGAATCTTACAAAAAAATAGGAATAGGTTACCTATGGAATTCCACTCTATTAATCATACCACCTTATAATCATTTTTGAATGATTGGTTTTCATTCCTTTTCTTTACTCTCTTTGAACATTCTTGGTTAAATGGATTTATAGTGGTTTTCTAAAGCTCGGAGTATTATACTAGCTTTGTCTTTAGATGATGACTAGCTTCTTCTTGAAAGAGATATCTGATCGAGTCATTATAATAACAGGGATCATATAAGCTAGTTGTGGTCTAAAATTTCATAAATCAATTTTGGGGTACTAAAGTGGGAAACTGGGCTAAATAATTAGTGAGCCATCTTCGAGAGAAAGAAGATAACTGAACTAAAATGTGCCTGAAAGCCAGTCTAATGAAATAAGGCTAAGTTGTTGTTAACTCTATAAGTTTCACATTGAGGCCTATATCACAATAGCTCATTATTTTTTGCAAGGGATTAATCATAATGGGAATAGGCTTGTAGAAATGAGTAGAGCTAGCTAAATCATGGATAACTTATGCTTGGAACCAAGAGAGCTGAGAGAAAGGAACTTCAAAAGAAAGTAAGGGTATGCTGTCAAATTAATACTTTATTATGAAATTATAATTGATACTTTACTTATGAAATTATACTCTATTGGTCAAACCTATGTTTAGTCATTTCCTTTACAAAGTGTATGTTGAGAGCAAGATCCTTAGTGTGTTTGTCTTTAGACTTTCCTACTTAGCTAATGATATAATGAATTTCTAGAACTGAATTTATTAAGCCAAGCTTATTTTATTCGAAGTTAGCCAACTTAATTCAAAATGAGTTATATGTTCAACTTACTTTAGATATTTCATAGTGAGGCCCATAAAACTATTCTTTCCTATAATCTAAGAATAAGTTGTGATTTTGAATATTATTAGCTATTACAAAGAATATATAATGAATTAGATAATATTGTTATGCAGGGATTTGTGTGATTAGAGTCCAAGACATCGTGTCCTAGTTTAAAGACTTTGAGATTTGACTAAATGGTATTTATACCTTTGGATTAAGATTTTTTAGGATGTAATTGCATGCTTATTATTATTTTAGAAAATATAATTTGTGTGTGTGTGTGTGTGTGTGTGTGTGTGTGTGTGTGTGTGTGTGTGTGTGTGTGTGTGTGTGTGTGTGTGTGTGTGTCTTATAAATACAAGGTTAGTTAAATTAATGGTTAATATAGTTATGATCTAGTTATATTTTAAGAGAAGATATAGTAGAATTCACTATATAGTTATCTAGTTATAATTAATTGATACTATGAGTAAGATTTTTCAAAAATTAATTATAATTATAATTTTAAGTTTGAGTTATTTGTATTTGCATTACGAATTAAAGGAAAAGTAAATATTAATATTGGAGTTAAATAGAAGTCATATTAATATATTAGAAATGAAATTAATGTTTAGTCTAATAATATACATTTATGTTATTAATTAAATCATTTATGAATTAAGATTATTTAAATTAATAACATGATAATATTGCATGACATTTTATATGCTCAAAGAGATTTGACATTGAAATACTTGTTCATTTGAATAAGTCTATTAGCGTAACAATTTATATTAACACCTATATTCTTACTTTATTGGTAAACACATCTTTATGGTCCACACTGAACAATATAAAATGATGGAATTAGACTATATGGCTTAAGAACTATGTGCTTTCTTATAATCTATTTATAGTCTTGTGATGTTTATTTCTGTGATGGTTTTCTTTGTGAGTTGTTCAGTTGGCCAAGTTAGATTGTATACCAGATGCATCTTTTGAGTTTTCTTTTATGATGATTTTATTTTTCTAGATGTCTTGATATATTTTTTGATTCAAATTGAGATTTATGTTTTATGATATATACTTTGATGAGAATTTATGAGAACTTGGATTTTGAGAACTGTTGTCACTTAGGTTTGCACCCTTGTCCAAAGCCTATGCATGAGGACAACCTAGTGAAACATGGAAACAACCTCCAAGCTGTGGGACTTGAACTATGAGGTTCAGTCTTTGGAGAGGGTTGGCTTCCTCTTACTATCAGGGTACACCTAACTACTCTTGGAGAGGAAAAAGGAGAAGGAGAGCATGAAATCAAATCTACCTAACCTAATCTAAAGAGGTGATGCACCAAAATAGAGTGTTCAGAAAAAACTCTGCCCATATATGCACTTTTGAACCAGAATGAAACTAAGGATATACACATTCAGACTTGCTTTAATCTAATAATCACATGTAGATCAGAAGACCAAGATTAATGACACAAAGAAAGAGAGATTCACTTATATTATCATTCATAGGCCAAGGAGATACAGTCATGCAGATCATAGATCTCTACAAAACACCAATAAGAGGCAAAGGATTCTTGCACTTTCATAGTAATGGCTGAAGGAGATAAGACAGAAAATCATATAGTTCAGAGGCACAGGGGAATTTACACTGAGAATCTGCAGAACAGTAACAGAGAAAACAGAGAAAGGTCAACCCTTACAAAATTCATAAAATTTTGCCTTTATAGCTCAGGCATAACTAGGATGTCCTCCAACTATAATTAATTCGCAACAACCTACCATTTAGTCCTACAGAGAACAATCATGGAGAAAATTTGATCCAAATACGGATCTAGATGTAATGATATCTGATCTTTTGTGTCAAATAATGCCTTGAGAGGATGAAAACAATGTCATTAATTGTCCTGATCAGGTAGATGGATCAACTGGGGGGCGATGGAGTGCTCTTCCTTGTCTTGCATTCATTCTAGGTTGGTTGGTTGGGATTGATTATAGAGATTAAATTGCATAAAAAATCTCGACTTTCTTCATTCTTGAGCACCTGAATCAGCAAGGTCAACAAGTCAACTAAACTCTGCATCCAAAATGGGGTACATGGATCAATAACCTCTTTCCTTTCTGCCACCTTGCAAAGTCTTCTCGAGTTGACCACCCCTTTCATTACTAATCGTGCCATCTTCTCAAACTCCAACTGCGACAGTCACATTAACTGCCAGCGTATCTAACTATTACTGCTTGCACTGGACCCACTAGGACACGTGTCATCGAGGTGCTATGTCACTATGCATATCCTCTGAGAACTTTCCCATAGTGAGATAGCACCCACCGTTGATCTAGATTGATCTCACGATCGCGAAGACTTGTCGTATTATTGTGCTTTGCCCTTAAACTTCTGGGCCCATGAACCAACTCAGCACATTTGGCATTCGATTCGGCCCAAACTAGTACCATCCCTATAGTTTCATAAAACTTGGCCCCACTAATCCACATGTTGTTGAGGTGCTATGTCGCTATGGATAAAATCCTCATAGCTTTCCATAGCAAGATAGCGCCCACCGTTGATTTTTTGAGATCTGGCGACGAGCAAGATGGATCTGACATGTCAGTATACCAACCAATAGAAACTGGCCACGTGCCAACCTGTCTGACAAATCCTCATCACTGATATTTGATGGGACATACTTGGGACCCACCTACCTTCTGATGTCACCATAGTATCATTTTTCATCTAGGTGTTGTGTCGCTAACGGCGAGGAACATAGATTTTCTAATAGCGTCATAGTGCCCACCGTGGATTTAGCAAAATTTAGCACCAAAGAAACAATGAGAAAAGGGAGGACCCACCTGACATGCAACAAAAAGGTGCTATGTCGCTATGGCAAAATAATGTGCAACTTTCCATAGCGAGATAGCGCCAACCGTTGATTTCTTGAGATCCAACGATGGGGACTTGCGGGAACATTAAACTGCACAGGGAAGAAATATCATAAGGTTATCATAAATTATTTTGTGCCCCTTTTGAATATTTGGATATTTAAACCTGTGAACGTTACTATGTTGAATTCAAATGTGGTGATTCTGGCAGGAAGGCAAAAATGACCAACAAATCTGGCAACTCAGAGGGGACACAAGCCAGCTATGCGTAGACCAGTGACCTTGTGCATCCATTGGGCTACAAAGTCAAAAAGATGTGGATCCTGGGTATATTGTGAAACCCTAAGCCTACCTCTGAGAGGGAAACCCTAAAACTCCTGTCTCTGCAACTAGAACTAGAGACCAAAACCTCCTTCTGCGACCTTCAAAATTTCAAAACTTGTTGTCTCACATAGATAATCATGTGCTCGTACACTTCTTGTAAAAGCAAGGAACAAACTAGAAACAAAACTAAGCTATGTACATGGAATCTCAAACCCTTAGAAACATGGCTTGAGATAGATTCCATTGACTGGGATGGGCAAAACCTCACCACCAAGCTTACTTAATTGGAAAGCATTGACCTGCTTGCAACTGATAATCAAATAGGGACCACTCCATAATGCATCAAACTTTGAGTGTCTTCCTAGTTTTGCCCTATCTACATCCCATTTTAGAACCAAATCTCCCTCCCTGAAGATTTTGACCCTAGCCTTCCTGTCAAAACTCTTATTTACCTGTTGCTGGTGTGTCTCTAGGGTCTACATGGCTTTATTTCTCTTCTCTTCTAGCTCCATCAGCTCTGCCATTCTTACTGTCATGGCATCATCTTCAATCAACTCCAGCTGATGAGCTAGCTCTAGGTATGGGAACTCCAATGAAACTGGAAGCTTTGCTTCTCTGCCATAGACTAACACAAATGGTGAATTCCCTATTGACCTTTTAGGTGTTATTCTATCAGCCCACAGTGTAGTCTTCAATTTTTTATGCCAACACCTCTGGTTATCTTCTATTGTACTTTTCATGATCTTGATTTGTTGGAGGACTCAGCCAAACCATTACCCTAAGGATAGTAATTTGAGGATGTGCTCAAGTAGATATTATGGTCCACTGCCCATGCACAAATTTGAGCTCCAACAAAAGACTTTGCATTATTTGAAATAATGGTTGAAGGGGCACCAAACCTAGTCACAATTCCATCAAGGAACTCAACAACTGAAGATTCAGTGGCATCCTTCAATGCAACTGCCTCTGTCCATCTGGTGAAGTAATCTGTAGCAGCTAAAATCCACTTGTGACCAGAATTAGAAGGAGGATTGATAGGGCCTATGAAATCCAATCCCCATTGAGCAAAAGGTTGATCCACCTAGATAGGATGAAGGGGAAGAGCTGAAATTCTTTATTTGCCAAAGAAGAAGGCACATTTTTCACACTTCCTCACATACTTATGACAATCATGAAATAGAGATGGCCAGTAATAACCAGCCCTCATGATCTTCATTGCAGTTGTCCTTGCTGAGAAGTGGCCACCATTAGGACCATCATGAAGTTCTTTGATCATTCTTTCAGCCTCGTCTGTATCAAGGCATCTTAATAGGGCTCCATTAAAATCTTTTCTAAAGAGGACATTGTCAACTATGACATAAGGAATTGACTGTAATCTATACTATATCCTTTTAGTTCTATCTAATCCTTGAGGGTATCCATTGCCTAATAAGAAATTCATCATGTCATCCATCCAACTCCTTGGGTTGCTATTTCTTACCTCTTGTTTCTCTGTCAATATCATAGCAACTTCCTCATCAAGTTCTTGAGATGATAACATCTATTCACACAACCCCCTACCTCTTACCAGCTTGGTAATCTGAATTTCAATATCATATTCCATCACTTTAGTAATCTAGCTAGCTCTTTTCTCACTAATATCTTTGCTCAAAAGGAAATACTTCATACTGGCATGGGGTACTAACAAATGAATCTTATTATGAGACAGGAGGTGTCTAAATTTCTTTAAAGCTCTGATGACTGCAAGGGCTTGCTTCTTTACATAGTTGTATTTATCTTCATATTCTTTAAGGCCTTCACTAAAGAAAGCTATGGGTTTCTTGTCACCTTTATCATTTCTTTGAGTTAGGATAGTAGAAATGCTTGACTCACCGCCTAGGGTATAAAGGATGAAATCTTTCTCAAAATTTGGATTCAAGAGAGTAGGGGCTAAGGCTATGGCTATCTTGATCTCTTCAAAACTTTCCTTCCCTTCCTTGGTCTATGCAAATACCATACCTTTCTTGAGCATAGTTGTAAGAGGTTTCACCATGGTAGCAAGATTAGGGATAAATCTTCTCACAAAATTTATCCTACCTAGGAAATTTTACAATCCTTTCTTGTGTTTAGGAAGAGGAAGGGCAAGTATTGCTTTTGTTCTCTCTGGATCAATGGTTAAGCCATCCTCAGATACAATATGTCCTAATAATTTTCCTTGGTTAGTAGCAAAGACACACTTGCTTGGGTTAAGGGAAACTCCAAACTCTCTACATCTTAAGAATACCTGTCTTAGATGATCAAAATGATCTTCTACATCCTTTGATTACATTGTAATATCATCAAGGTAAACTAAGACAAACTTTTCAATTAATCTTCTGAAGGCCATCTCCATTGCCTTCTGAAATGTAGCACCTACATTGGTTAGCCCAAATGGCATTTTACAATAAGCATAGGTACCCCATTTAGTAGTAAATGCAGTCTTGTACCTATCAGACTCTTTAACCAACACTTGATTGTAACTAGAGAATCCATCAAGAAATGAAAATCTCTTTGAACCACTGACCTTGGACAAAATCTACTCCATAGAAGGGAGGGGATAGTGATCTTTAAGGGAAGCTTGGTTAAGGTCCCTAAAGTCCACACACAATCTAATTTCTCCATTCTTCTTCCTAACAAGGACAAGGTTTGCTACCCATGATGAGTGTTTGATGGGAAAAATTATATGGGCCTCAATCAATTTGGATAGCTCTTTTCTCTTTAGGGGTTCAATCTTGGGATTCACCGGCCTCTGTTTTTGTCTTACTAGTTTTACATTATTAATTAAATCTATGGTATGCTGAAACAACCTTGGGTCAAAACCCTTTAAATCATCATATGTCCAGGCAAATATATCATTAAATTCTTGACATAGATGAATAAAGTTTTCTTGTTCAATTTCAGAACATACCTTGCCCATGTTTAAGGACTTTCCATCGACAATCATGACTAGAGTGTACTCATCTTCATCAGTAGCTAGGTTCATGGCCCTGCCTCTTGCTTGATCATAAGGATTAAAAACACTCTCTAAGGTAATGAGACCCTTAAGAAATTTGTTAGAACTAAGGTTAATGATTTAGTCACCATATTGATCCTATAGCCTCAACTGGTTCCTGCCTAAAAACTCTACTTCATTCTGCAAGAAGCTGACAATTCGCTGATCAGATTCAAACACTTGCCAATGGATGTTGTTATCAGAAATGGCAGGCCTTACTACAACTCTGATTTGTTGCTTCTTCTCCTCCTCAAGATTCTCTGGCACATCATAAGATGTACCTATTGTTGCAAGTCTATCAGCATGTCTGTTTTCTTTTCTAGGGATGCTTTGAATATTAAATGCATTGAAACCTTCAGGTAAATCCCATACCTTATTTTTATAAGACTTGAGAAAACCATTCTTGGTGGTATTCTGATTTCTCACTTGATTAACCACCAACTCACTATCTCCATACACCCTTAAGGCTTGAATTCCTCTTTTTTTAGCAAGTAGGAGACCTTGAATCAAGGATTCATACTCAGCTACATTATTAGTGCAACTAAATTGGAGCCTAAAGGAGAAGTAGTACCTTACTTGTGCAGGAGAAATCAACATCACACCAGCCCTTGATCCATTTTTATTCTTTGATTCATCAAAGTACATACTCCATATCCCACTCATATCTTCTTTAGTACCCACAAGATTGGAAACTAGAGCATCTTTCTCCAATATACAATATGTATTGAGACTTGTCTCAAGAGTTTCTGACATAGGGTCAAATTGATATGCATTAGCCCAATCATCCAAAATAAAATTAGGTATCTCTACTAGGCGAGTGGTGGGCTCATTCACTATGTCTTTCTCATCCATCTCTAGAATAGGGCAATTCATGTTGATGGAACTAGGGGTGTAAGATTCAGTATGATGGAGGGCTTGAGGCTCTGCTCTAATTGAAGCATTGGCTCCATATCTTGTCTAGAAAGACATATATGACCAATAAAAAGATATGAAACCACCTATTTGGGCAGTAAAGTCTCTTGACAGATAGATGGAAAAATATGGCTTGACTTTAGCGACTGATATATCTTGAGTTATAGTACAACTAGGGCATGCATGTAAGGCCATCTCCACATTCCTAAGGATCCCTACAATCTTGACAGTACTACCATCCAATTGTAATACATCCCTAACAATGGGCTCATATTTGATTCCCAAAGCATCTGCAACACACCTAGGCATCACTGAACTGCTAGCCCCTAAATCAATCATGCAATTATGGACTAGTTTTCCCCCTATAATTAGAGAAACATAGAATGGAGGAGTTCTAACCTTTTTACTTGTTTCTATCTCCCTTGATGGTTGTACTAGGCTTGTGGCACTTTCCATACTAGGTGGTTGATCCTTTGGTTCAATACTTTCCAATTCTTGCTGCAATAACCTCTTTTGCATGGGTATAGTAGCAACAACATCCCACATGGAGATATTCACATTTGTCTTCTTCATTTGCTCTACTACACTGAATGGCATAGCAAGTGTTCTGGTGGAAGCTTTGGGAGCTACAATTGTATGAGGTTGAGATGGAATAACTTGAGGATCACTTGCATCCTTTTTTCCATGATTTTGCCTTTGCTACTGAAAGGCACTTGATTGATTATTTGCTTCTCGCTCATGAGATATTGCATTTGAAGTTGAGGCCTACTTGGGAGGAGGGATAGCATCTTCCATAGATCTTCTTTTGCTTCTAGTGTTATGAGCAATGAAATCCTGGTTTATATTACCATGCTCCATCATCTGATGATTCATAAAAGAGCAATCACTCTGTCTTTGCATATCTGAGGCATCTTTAAATTGGTCCTCCTTGTATGATTGCTTTGTTGTAGGTTCTTGGACTGTCAAAGCCATAAAAGATTCAGCCTTCTGACACATACAATAGGCATAGGAGTAGTTATAAGAGGGACAAAAATCTTGATCTTGAGCCTTATTATTTTGAGGGACTATGGCCCTACTTTGGTTTACATTTGAGGTTGAAGCATGGCCACCCTGCCTACTCTGATCAAAAGAATTGTTCCAAAGATTAGGATTTGGAGGCCTACCACTACTTGGGGTTTGATATTGCAATTTATGAGGCTTACTACCTTGAGCTTTTTGTCTTTCTAAAGTCACCACCTTGTTTCTTACTTTTTGCATCATGGAGGAGTTATCCTCCAGCTTCTTCCCATAATCTTGCAATCTTTTCTCTAGGTTCTTTTCTCTTTTATCCATGTTTTGCATCAGAGATTACATCATCTCTTTGATTTCATCTATCCCATTTGAAGATGTGGAAGCTTGGGGGACTGGGACAAGGGATTTTGATGTAGAAGTTGTGGGAAGAGGAGCCATTTCTAGTGAAGGATTTGATCAATACAAATCCACAAAGCCTTCGAATACCTGCATGCAAAAACCTATCACAGAAGAAAAAGACAAGAGGAGGCAAAGGGTTTTTCTCTGAAAAATATGCTAATGTATTTTCAAAAATGGAAAAGATAATAAAATAAAAAGGAGATCAATCCTTATAAAATGAGATCAAAACCCTAAAAAGGGCAACCTAAAAGGTAAAGCTATTTAATAATTAATAATTAATTATTAAATAGAGATGTAAAAGGTGCATAAAGTAAAATATTAAGAAGGGAGTACAGTGAATTTAATAAATGAAATTAAATCAATGCTTTACTCTAACACCCCCCCTTAAGATGAGCAACAATGCAGCTACAAAAAAAAAAAAAAAAACTTGGTCCCAGCAACAAGGCCTGATGAGGTACCCAATAACAACTAAATCTCTATGAAACGGAGAAATAGAGAAAACCCAGTGGGAAAAACTCTACTCCAAAAAGAGATAGCAGTAAAAAGAAGGAAGGAAGGACTCATCAATGAGACCCCCCAAGGACAACTTCCTTCACCCCAAGCATAGAACGCAGGTGAAGATACCGCGGGGATGATAATGCGTGAGCATGCTACTTTTTGCAAGACCATGTGATAGGACCAGAACCAAGACAAAATACAAAACCAGAAGTAGACTTGCGATCATCAATGTCACCAGCCCAGTCTGAATCTGTGAAACCAACAATGTGAGGATCCCTTGGTGTGTAGTGAATACCATAACATGTTGTACCTCTAATATACCTTAAGATACATTTGGATGCTTGCCAATGACTCTCATGAGGATCATGGGAGAATTGAGAGACAAGTCCAACCACAAAGGAAATATCAGGACATGTGTGTGTCAAGTACAACAAACTACCCACAAGTTGTCTATATAGAGTGGAATCCACTGTAGGAGTAGAGCAAGTGGTAGATAAAACAACACCTGACTAAAAAGATGTGGGGGCAGGCTTGCAATCAAGCATGCCGAATCTTTGAAGCATATCATGAGCATACTTTTGTTGGAGTATGGCTATCCCATCTGAAGACTAAACAATCTGTAGGCCCAAAAAATAGTGCAGAAGGCCAAGATCTGTCATCTCAAACTACTCCCTCAATGCTTGTTGGATACCCTGTATCATGGAGACTGAGCTTCCTGTGATGATGAGGTCATCAACATAAAGCACAAGTATCAATAAGTCAGGCCCATGATGCTGAATGTAAATTGTAGGATCAGAATGACACCGTGTGAAGTGGGAAGCAAGCAAGAAGGAATCCATCCTCTCATACCAAGCCCTAGGGGCCTGTTTGAGACCATATAAAGACCTCCGAAGCTAGCATACCAATGAAGAGTCCTACACAAAACCATGAGGCTACTCCATATAGATCTCCTCATGTAGGTCTCCATGCAAAAAGGCACTCTTCACATCCATCTAAAAAACTGTCTATTTCTGTGAAGCTGCTAGAGAGAGTACAAGGCGAATAGAGTTCATCTTAGCAATAGGGGCAAAGGTTTCAGAGTAATCAATACCCTCAACTTGTGTGAAACCCTCTGCAACAAGATGTGCCTTGTACCTTTCAATAGAACCATCTACAGCATACTTGGTATGGTACACCCAATGGCACCGAACCAGCTTTCTTCCTTTCGGAAGAGAACACAGATCCCATGTGTGGTTCTTCATCAAAGAAGAATACTCCTCATCCATTGCCCTATCCCACTCTGAGTGTCCTGACGCTTGTGAAAAATTATGAGGATCATCAAAAATGGCATGACTCAAAAGGCCACTACCTACAATCTAAGAATGAGTACGATAAACATCTGTAGGATCACCTGCCAGAGGTCCAGCTGCATCAACAGTATCACAAGCCCACTTGGGCACTCGCAGAACATCTAGTGGAGGAGGCAAAGGGGGATCAATCTCAAGATCATCCTCAGAGGAGGCATAATCCTGTAGAGGAGTAGATGAAGGAGTGAGTAGTGAAGAAGTAGTTGAAGATGGAGGATCCATAGAAGGATAACACTCATCAAACTGAACATCTCGCCGAAACAAGACATCTCTGGAATTAGGATCAAACAACCTATACACTTTCACATCCTCACAGTAGCCAACAAAAATGAGTGGTCAACTCTTCTTCTCCATGGCTTTTCGTTGAGCATCTGGAATAAATGTCCAAGCCTCACTACCAAAAATGCGAAAAGTAGAAACATCAGGCTTGACATGAGTCCAAGCCTCCTCAGGAGTCATGTGTCACAATGCCTTATGAGGCATCCGATTCTAAATATAGTTGGCACAATTGATAGCCTCAGCCCAAAATGAAGAGCTCATAGCACAAGACTGTATCATACAATTGACCATCTCCTGTAATGTCCTATTTTTTCTCTCAGCAACACCATTTTGCTGAGGTGTATGGGGAACAGAGAATTGATGTTGTAAACCATGCTTAGTGCAAAAATATTTGAAAGACTGATTCACATATTCCCCCCCATTGTCAGTGCAGATACGCCTGACGACAAGACCAGACTGCTTCTCCACAAAGGTCTTAAAGATTTGAAATGAATCAAAGACATCAAACTTGTACTTCAAAAAGTACACCCATGTGTGTCTGGAGAAGTCATCAATGAAGGTGAGCACATATTGAGCACCTGAAAAAGATGGAGTGGGAAATGACATAAGATCACTATGTATCAACTCCAATGGTGCCTTAGCACGTGTGGATCGACCTGTTGGAAAAGGATCTCTGTGATGTTTTCCAAGTGCACAACCGTGACACACACCGTCAATACAAGAGATCTAATGTAATCCAATCACTAGCTCCTGTGTACTCATCTGTTGTAAGTATCTGTAGTTGACATGGCCAAAATGCTCATGCCAAAGTTTGCTCACTGTGTTTGTATGAGCAATGAGAGAAACACCTGTAGAATTGGAGCTCTCAAAGCCATTGAACTGATATAAGTGAGATTGAAGATCAACACTCCCTATAGCAATAATAGAATCAGGATCATGGAGGTCTCAAATTACCACATCATGTGGTGAGAACTCAACTGTCTTCCCAGAGCCTGAATGACAAATCTAAAAGATAGACAGGAGGTTTGTAGAAATGGCTAGAACCAAGAGAACATCCTGTAGTGAACCACCCTCTAAAGAGATAGTTCCTGAACCTGTGACTGAAAGCTGAGAAGAATCACCAACTGCAATCTATGTAGTAACACTTTGAGCAAGTGAGGTAACCAAATTAGGTGAGTGTGTCATGTGATGGGAAGCTCCAGAATCAAGAATCCAAGGAGCTAGAGAAGACAATGCGCATGCAGAAAGAGCATGTCCTTTCCCTGTAGGTGGAGGTGGAGGCTTCGAAGAAGCAATACTAAACTATTACATAGCCTCCTCTAATGCCTCAAGACATTTCCAACACCTAGAAACTGGATGTCCTTCCTTGCCACAAAAACTGCAAGGTTCACCTGTATACTTCTTAGTCTTGGAGGAAGACTCACCAGACTTAGAAGTATTACCCTTTTGAGAGGGTTTCCAAGCATCTAATTTGGGAGGAGGCTTGGAGGAACTCTCACTGCCTGCTGAATCTATCTTATGCTTCGATTTCGGCTTTGACTTTCTTGTATATGTCTGAGCTACCAATGCCTTTGTCTTAGAACTAGTCATAGTATCCAACTGTATGATTTTTGACTGCTCTCTAGTCAAGTGATCATAGAAGACCTGAAAAGAAGGCATAACAAATCGATTCCCCAAAGAATCTTTGGTGGAATAGAATGTGGAAGCAAATATCTAAAAATTCCCTTGAAGCTTTGAGAGAATCAAATAGATGCACTCAGTATCAGTCTTCGTCTTTCCACAACTTTGCAACAAGGATCTTTGTTGAGTAAACTTCATCAAGAAGTCATCAATAGCCGGAAAGGAATCCGGTGCAAGTTTTGTAAGCTCTGTCTCTATCTGAAGTGCCCTGAACTCATTCACAGTACCAAACAAGCCTTCAAGCTTGGTCTACATAGCCAAAGGAGTATTACACCCATCCAAATGAAATTGTAAACTATATGATACCTATAATGCAATCAATCTGATTACCTCATCCATTTTGTTTCTATGCTGCATGACTTCAAAAGGCCTCTGAAGAATAGGCTGAACAACATCTAAACATGACCACAACCCTTTCGACCGGAGAAGCCGAGTCATTGAGGTCTTCCAAGTGTGATAATTATGAGGGGTCAGAAGTTCTAGAGAAGAAGTGGTCTTGGCCATTATTTTAGAAAGGGTTTTTTTTTTGTGTTTTCTGATATACTAATATAATAATAGAAAATAATATAAAAATGCCCCCCATAATGCAATAAACTGAACCCCAACTTACAAATAGATTGCATAAATGAGATAAGAGAAAAAAGACTTCAAATACAAATCAAAAATACCTGGTACCAAATACTGGTGAAAAAACTAAGAATCTGAAAAAGGCTCGAAAAGAGCTTTTCAACACTTTTTTCGGATAAAAAAATGGAGCAATAACGAAGAAGTTATGCCCCCCGAAAGATAGAAGTCATCAACGAACTTCAAATGCCAAAACAGGTATCAATCTGGAAAAAAAATCCAAAAATTCCTTCTCCATCATCTCCATCTCAGAATTAGCTTTTCGACGCTTTTTTCAAAATTGAAAAAGACGCCCGTATGCGAGAGTTATAGCAAAAAAACTAACAGGGCCCCCATAAGCTTGAAAAGAAAAATTTATTTTTTATTTTTTTTAAAAATAATTTAAAAAACTTTTTTTTTTTTAAAAGGGCTGCCACCGATGAGCAGCGGCGGAGCAGCGACCTGGCGGCTCAACGTGGTGGCAAAGCGGAGCGCAGCCTGGGTGGAGGAGGAGCGGCGAGGGGGCCGCGAGCGAGCGGAGATGAGGCCGAGGTGACGTTGCGATTGCGAGCGGGCGGCGGCTCGTATAAAATAAACGCTGATGTCGGTAGTGGCCGGAGCCACCAAGAAAAAGGTTGCCGGTGCCGGGAGAGGGCTTGCAAGCTAGAAAAAAAATTGCCTTTTTTATTTTTTGGATAAAAAACTCATCTCGAAATGCGTGCAGAGGCCGTACAGCCCTGCTGGGCAAAAAAAATTGCCTCACAGATCAACGTTGCCCAAATCGGACACACTTTATATGGAAACAGGGGTTTTGACACCTTCTGGATCCATCCATGATGTCCATTTGGCCTCAATCTGCTCCAAAAATTAGTGACCCCCTCTTTTCTCAAAAAATACTCAAAAAATTCTAGATCTATTTTGTCAAACCCTCGTTCTCCTTTTTCTCCAAATAACGAACAAGCTGCAGCAGATCTGGCTCTGATACCATGAAAGATTTGATCAATACAAATCTACAAAGCTTTCGAATACCTGCATGCAAAAACCTGTCACAGAAGAAAAAGACAAGAGGAGACAAAGGGTTTTGCTCTGAAAAATATGCTAATGTATTTTCAAAAATGGAAAAGATAATAAAATACAAAGGAGATCAATCCTTATAAAAGGAGATCAAAACCCTAAAAAGGGCAACCTAAAAGGTAAAGCTATTTAATAATTAATAATTAATTATTAAATAGAGATGCAAAAGGTGCATAAAGTAAAATCTTAAGAAGGGAGTAAAGCGAATTTAATAAATGAAATTAAATCAACGCTTTACTCTAACAGCTAGTTGATGATTTGGAACATCAGGAAAGAAAGGCATAGGAGGTCTTGGAGCTAGTTTACCTCCTTGTATTAGGATGTTCTCTAATTTTATTGCTATGTCATAAGCATTGGGCAAGGTATCTCCTCCCATAGTTTGGATTGTAGTGGCAATGTCACTGTTAAAAGCTCTAAGGTAATGCAAGAAGGCATTACCAGGGGTAGGCTTCACTGAAGTAGGTATTCTATCCCATGTCTTTTGAAATATATAATTAAAATCAATCATACATTCATGGGGGGCTCTTTTTATAGTAGTCAACTACTCTAAAAGTGACAAATAGTCACTTTTATCCTCAAAATGTTTGCACAATCCTACTCCTAGTCCATCCCAATCTGTTATAGAACCATGAGCTAAACCTCTATACCATTGTAGTGCTTTTCCTTTCAAGGATGAGGCTAGGAGCCTAACTGCAACATCATCTTTTGTAATACTATGGATATTGCAGACATTTGCAACCTCTTGAATGTGTTATGAGGGAGAGATAGAAGTTTCATGAGTAAACTCTGGTATACTTCTGAGTGTAGCTACTGGTATGTCATGTCTTTGGGCTAATAAGAGAGGGATCCCACCATTAAAGGTGGCAAAAGTATGAGCTCTAGGCAACGCCATATAGACAAGTGATCTATTGATATGTATTGATGGCAGTCTAGACTGAGATCTAATAGCAGGATGAGTGGAGATAGATCTTGTAGGTGTATTTGTTACTATTGCATTCCTAACTGGTGATAAAGATATTCTAGTCCTCCTTCTTATAGGGTTTGAAAATGAAAGCTCTTGATACTAAAACTTACCTCTAGAAGATGCCCTTGTTTCAGCTCTAGGCATGAATCACTGCAACTTTGGTCTGGAACCAGATATGTATTTGAAGCTCAAAGTCGCCAAGTACTTTGAAGAATGAACCTCTTAAAGGCTTAAACACCGAAGCCAGTACTATTTCCTCGGTATTGATCTTGAAATCTTCCCTTTTGACACCAGTAAGCTTGAAATTTTTTGAAAAAATTTGTTGTCCCATCGGGCATGCCAAAAATTGTTGTCACTTAGGTTTGCACCCTTGTCCAAAGCTTGTGTATGAGGACAACCTAGTGAAACATGGAAACAACCTCCAAGCTATGGGATTTGAACTATGAGGTTGAGTCTCTGGAGAAGGCCGACTTCCTCTTACTATCAAGGCGCACCTAACTACTCTTGAAGAGGAAAAGGGAGAAGGAGAGCATGAAAGAAAATCTACCTAATCTAATCTAAAGAGGTGATGCACCAAAGTAGAGTGTTCAAACCAAACTCTGCCCATATATGCACTTTTGAACCAGAATGAAACTAAGGATATACACATTCAGACTTTCTTTAATCTAATAATCACATGTAGATTAGAAGCCCAAGATGAATGACACAAGGAAAGAGAGATACGCTTATATTATCATTCATAGGCCAAGGAGATACAGTCATGTAGATCATAGATCTCTAGAAAACACCAGTAAGAGGCAAAGGATTCTTGCACTTTCAAACTAATGGCTGAAGGAGATAAGACAAAAAATCATGTAGTTCAGAGGCATAGGGGAATTTACACTAAGAATCTGCAGATCAGTAATAGAGAAAATAGAGAAAGGTCGACCCTTACAAATTTCATAAAATTTTGCCTTTATAGCTTAGGCATAACTGGGATGTCCTCCAACTATAATTACTTCACAACAACCTACCATTAAGTCCTGCAAAGAACAATCATGGAGAAAATCTGATCCGGATATGGATCTAGATGCAATGATATCTGATCTTCTATGTCAAATAATGCCTTGAGAGGACAGAAATAGTGCCATTAATTGTCTTGATCAGGTAGATGGATCAACTGGGGGGCGGTGGAGTGCTCTTCCTTGTCTCACATTCATTCTGGGTTGGTTGGGATTGATTACAGAGATTAAATCACATAAAAATCCCAACTTTCTTCATTCCTAAGCACCTGAATCAGTAGAGTCGGCAAGTCAACTAAACTCTGCATCCAAAACGGGCTATGTGGACCAATAACCTCTTTCCTTTTTGCCACCTTGCAAAGTCTTCCTGAGTTGACCACCCCTTTTATTACTAACCACACCATCTTCTCAAACTCCAACTGCAACGGTCACATTAACTACCAGCATATCTAATCATTACTACCTCCACTGGACCCATTGGGACACATGTCATCAAGGCGCTATGTCACTATGCATATCCTTCGAGCACTTTCCCATAGTGAGATAGCTCCCACCGTTGATTCAGACTAATCTGACGATCGTGAAGACTCACCGTATTACTATGCTTTGCCCTTAAACTTCTGGGCCCACGAACCAACTCAGCACACCTAGCATCCGATTCAACCCAAACTGGTACTTGTAGACACCTAAATTTGATTACATCGCTTTGATAATCCTATTTAGCTATCTCTAGAGGCATCATTAATTAAATTCCTATTTAATTAATCCTTTGCCATCCCCTAGCTGATTAATTTAATTAACCATCTATAGTCCTAATTGATAAATCAAATAACCTATTATTTATCAATTAAATCATATTCTCCTATCTAATTCCAAAATCCCCATTTATTAAATAAATCTATTTGATAAATAAAACCCTCAAATCTAATAGCCCCTAACTTATTCCTAAACCCCCTTTTTAGCCTAATCCACCCCATCCACCCATTCTACATAAGCTTAGTCATTAACTCACCCACCCTCATTTAATGCCATATACTTGCACATCTCTAACAAGCTTAGTCTAATCCTAAATCACCTCTAATCCCCCTCCTAACCTTGTCACATTCCCTAAGCAAGCTTAAGACTTTCCTAAGCCAAGCAAAGTCAACGATCTCAACTCCCTCCAAAATATCCCAACCACCCAATCATGAATGCTCTTACAAGGCCATAAAGACTCTTACAAGACCATTCATTGCTCTTAAAAGCCATTTATGAAGGGTCTTTATGAAGATATTATCCCTTGAGCCTCCTTTGTTGACTCATCCTTTCCCTTCCCTCCATCCACTCACCTTGTGACATGTGTCACTCCCTAATTGGTGCTAAACAAGCACAATCCATGTGCTCTCCTTTGAGTGCATCCTAGCCCTCCTTAAGCTTTCATCTCTCCTTGCATACTAGCCCTCCATCCCTCAAGCCTTTTGCCTATAAATTGAATCCCCTCCCAAGCCATTTCATCAAAACCTTTTGAGCTAAAGTTATAATGCTAGTTTGAGAAGCAAAAGCCTTAACCATACCCTTATAATGTCAAATTGAGAGCTCACAAAGCTACCAATTTGCCATTACCGATCCATCTCCATTGAAGCTATTTTGAGAACCTTGAGCATACATACCAATCATTTACATAGACTCATCTACCAAGCAAAGAGCTAATTCTTATTGGGAGAGTCCATTCATTTGGCTCACATTCCTAATTAGGAATTTCTCTTTAGTCTCTCTTATATGTTATATTAGTTTTGTTAGTTAATGCTTTGTTCTTTTCATAGATTAGTATTCCTCTTGCTAACATATTAGTGTATACATTTTGGCACGCCCGGTGGGACTCCACTATGGGTCATTTAATCATCAATTTCAATCTATATGTTACTTTTATTAACTAACCATCTAATGTTTCTTGTTGTTTGAGGGGAGTGTAGAGTGTTTTTCTTGTTTTTGCAGGTTGAAGGGTGCATTTGGAAAGAAGACATACCCTCAAAAATTCAAAAATACCAAAAAATTAAAAAAAATTTGGAAAAAATCCGCGCATTTCAACTTTTTTTTGCGTAGTGTCATCTCCGCAATTTGGCATCTGCGCCTGCAAATTGTCATCTCCGCTAGCTACTTTGTCGTCTCTGCAAACAAACCGACGTCTCCGCAGATCAGCATCTCTGCCTAATTTTTTGCTGTCGACACCGCCACTAGATTGTCGTCTGCGATTTCTTAACTGTCATCTCCGCAAATCAGTGTCTCCGCTAGATGCTTTGTCGTCTCCGCCACGGCCTCTAACCTGTACTGTCATCTCCATCGTCGCCAACCCAAATCGTCATCTTCGCATATCAGTATCTTCGCAGTTTAGCGTCTCCACCCAGTTTCTTGTTTCTAACGCCGCCAAACTGAATTGTTGTCTGTGCCTCCTTCTCTGTCATTTCCATAGATCGGCGTCTCCGCAGATCAACATCTCTGCAGTTTGGCATCTGCGCCTGATGAACTGTCGTCTCCGCCTGTCTTTGTTGCATTTCTATTTTAACATCTTTGTTTCTGCATTTTTTTTTTTTTTTTAAAAAGAGTATAAATCAAAATTTGACTTTTAGTGGTTCCATAGGATTTAGACCATTTTAAACATTTTTACGCATAGGAAAAACAACAAAAAAAGTTTTTTAAAAAATTCCCATAGTTAACCTTTCATTTTGGAAGATTTTGGGTAACTAAACATTTTTCTTTTTTGTTTTATTGCAGGTTGGAGCAACAAACTTAATCATATTTTTTAGCTTTTTCGTGGAATGAACTTGAATGGTTAAACACATTTTCTATTGAATGAATGTTGCTCAAAACACACTCTTGAATGCCATGGATTAAAATCAATTTTTTTTGGAATGCATGCTTAAAAAAAACAACTCAATCTTGAATGCAAAGATCAATTAACCATTGCAATATCAAACACTTCATTTGGAGCTTTTAAAATTGAACAAAACAAATCTCTTTTCCACATGCAATTCAGAAAAAGTTTAATTTTTGAACATTTAAAAAATCTTGTTAATTTAAATACAAATTTGCAAAAATCAATTTGAGTAGTTCCTTGGACTCACCTCTTTTCTAATCACCCATCAATTCAACCATTGGTTGCAATCTCAGCACCATTTATGGGGATGGGTCTACTTGAAAAAGGTGTTAAATGTTCCACAATCTAACTCACTCACTTGGTCTTTGAACGTTTGCTTTAACTTTATCAAAATTCTTAAATGACCAAAACTCTAGATTAAATCGATCACACTTCAAGTTTGAGCACTAAAATTGAACAACTATTGACGTGGAGGGCCTCCAGGCGCGTGCTTGACAATCGAGTTTCACACATCTTTGTTTTGGGCTTAAAACAAAATCACACCAACTCTTGAATGCTTTAAAGAAAATTAATCGATACTTGATGTGGAGGGCCTCCGGGTGCGCGAGTTTACTTTTTTGTTGACCCTAACTCTTCTTCTTGTATTCATTCTTCGATTGATTTTGCTTTGTTGGCACATTTCAAAGTTGAAATTGAACATTGTCTCTTAAACATGAGTGCTTGCAAAGTCTAGATCAACACACATAAGAGTCAGTTGGTAAAAGAACAAGTGTGTTTTTTAGCTCAAGGTCATCCAAGTCTTCTCTCCCCTTGTCGTCTTTCGAGGCCATCTTGGGTGCATAAGATTAGGATCCAAAACCTTGTTTCTCTTTTTAGGAGGCCTGCTTGGAGATTTCATCACCCCTTGGGATGACCTCAACTCTAGCATTCCGACGGAGTATAAAGATTGGGAGGTGAATCCAAAGACACCTCTCTTGAAATCAAGATTTTGTCACTCGAGCTAAGCCTCAAAGAACTTTATACCCTTAAGAAGTGAAAGAGGAGAAGTGGGTTACCGCTCCTCTTGGCTGTCTGACATCTTTTTGTTTTCATCTACGAATTTGGACCTCACGTACCTTGGGTATATTGAGAACTCCCTAGCTAAACCAACTGTCAGCCTTGTAGACAACCATCTGGGATGTTAATGTGTTTGAAGTGACTGATCGAAACATTTGTAGAACATACACACTCCTTGATGTAAGTATCACATTCTGAGAATCAAAAACTTCTATCTAGTTGTTTTTATCTATTGCTTAATCTTTTATTTATTGAATGAATGTTTTCCAAACTTGGTCAATCCTAGCTTAGGGCATACTTAGCGTAGTCACTACCTATTCCAAAAGTTGAACGAGTTGAAGAAAAATAACCAAGATCTCTCAAAGCCAAGTAGATTCAAGAATTCATGTCGGAACAACCCAAACCCAAACAGAAGTCCTACAAAGTTAAACTCAAACCATCTCAGGCATACCAAGAACTTTCAGCCAAGAGAAAGGAACTAACACCAAGTCCTTGAATTGCCAAACTCCACAAAGTAGAGGACAAAGCTGCTAACGAAGCCCTTCAAGATGCTTGGTTAGATCGCACCATCCAATTTAACCAACATCCAGGAGTTAACAATGCTTATGCCTTACCAACTAGGCATGATTTCTATGATTAGACCCCCTTATTTCTCCACATCTTCCTGCATAAGCTTCACTTTTGCATTAGAGTCATCTTTGTAGGTAAGCTAGCCATCCTTAGTCATCCCCTTAAAGCATTTTAGCTCATTCATCTCATTTAGAACCAAACCATCTAGCCAGTAATCAAAACCTCACATCCAAGCCTTCAAAATTGTTGTCACCTTGCCAAAAGTTTGTCATTCCTAACATCTTCCAAATCCACCAGCCTCACCAAGGTTATCCCTTTGACAGAGCTTTGTCTAGGGTAATCTAGCTTTGTCACTTGTTATCCCTCATCACCTTGAGTTAAAGGTTGGGATCCACAAGTGGTCAATCTCGTGTCATGCCCATAGGATCATTAGTCTATCCTTAAGTTGACACAATCTCCACCAATCCAGCACATAGGAAAGCAAAACTCTCACTTTTTGACAGCATGCCCTTGAAGTGTTCCATCCACAGGAAAGCCAAAAATCTCCAGCCAATCCTCCTTAGGTCTGTCATACAGCTTTGACTCTCCCTAGGAAATCTTTCATCAGCCAATCCAAAATTTGCGCTTAATCCAAATCCAACCATGAGCTTCCATGTTCATCCATATGCAAGACCCCATCCCCATTCAACTCATCATCAAAACATGAATTCCCAAACCTATCATGATGTGTTTGGTCATATTGTCCTTGCTCCCACCACCTCCTGTTCCAATGATGATGAAAATCTTGTTGACTATAACGGGTATATTGAAAGCCTTAGAAACATTCCCCCAAGCATCCCACAAAATCCATGCATTCTTCCAAACTATCTAGTCATGCCATTTGATATCCTAGCTTCTCCTCCATCACCCAATCAACCAAGCTTCTAATCTTCCACCCCCATCACACTAGCTATTCCTGTCAATCCACCTCCACCTCTGACACACGAGTCTCTAAGGAATCTCCTAGAGGAAATACAAGAAAAGTCATCTCCAATAGTTGATAATCCATGTCATCTAATCCAACCATGTGAAGTAGTCAATAATGAAGCTTCCCCATCTATAATATCACCTCCATCTCCCATAGCTATCATCCCCATACCATCCATCAAATTGCTTAAAATCCTTTCACTTCTCGCAAGCATCAAAATCCCACCATCTGCCAAAACCCTCCAAATCCTATCCACATCACCTCCAAGCATTTCCCAAATCTCCCATAATGACCCTTATGCATCCATCTTCTACTCACCCATCTCCACTACTGAATCTCCCATCTATCCATCTGCTACCTTTGAAGAGTCCATCCCTTCACCTCCTATCACACCATCCACTCCAAACCAATCCTATCAAGATCCTTCTCAAAAGTATGTTGACATCCCCCAAAGCATAAATGAAGATATCATCGTACCATGTCTTCCATCCATAGTGCAGTCACTATCCCCTCCATCTCCAAAACCTCAAGCCATACCTCCTCTACTGCAGGATATCTTTTCATCCCATCAGCTAAATCAAGATCCTATCCTACCATCTCCTCCACTCCATGCTTCCATCTTACCACCTATCCAAGCTATTTCACCATCTATAATATACCCTCTTGGTTCACTTACATTCATCCATAGTGGCCTCCTCTCAGCAAAAAAATTAAGAATAGTATCTCCCTATTGCAGTACATCTGATAAAGCACTTCCACCATTTTTTGCAAGAAAAAAGTATCCTCAGCTAGTTCAAATGCTCAATCGATGGCATTATCAAGGTCAAGGTTTAGGACCACAAGAGCAAGGAATTAGAAAGCCTATTATTGCACAAAAAAATCTAGGATTTCATGGTCTTGGATATGTATCCAAAGGCTCACCATCTAAAGTTGTCGGTACACCACACCCCTAAACCAAGCCTATCTCCAAACCCCCCATGCCAGCCTCCCATCACTCCTTCAATAAATCTTATGTCACCCCCCCCCCTCCACCATCTTTGCAAACTAAAACAACCTACCATATCCCCCCTTCATCTGCTAAATCCATTTTGGGTCCCTATGTCCCAAAATCTACCATCCTCCATCCTCCTATCAGCCATCATTCAAATCCTATTCCCTACATTCCTATGCAAGATCATCAAAGGTACATATCGAGGCACATCATCCATCATCATCCCCCTACATGCTCTCCCATATCCTCTCCATCTCACAAAGCTTCTCCTAACCATCTTCCCAAAGCTTACCACAGCAATGTAAATGCCAACTTCAAAATGCATAAAGTTAAAAATCCACATCCTAGGCAATCATATGCCTATTCTAAGAGACATACTCCAAAAAGGAAAAATCCAATCAAAGAATGCAAAATAATGCAAATGCCTATGAAAAGAAAAACCAAAACCATGTGGATTCCAAAGAAAAAATTTGAAACCCAATGCATAAAGGCATCCACCATTACTAATCCCCCATCTAGTGACTCATGTCCCCCATTTCCTAACTCCATCTTGGGTGCCTATATCCCCAAGCATGCTTCCACAAATCCTCCATCACGCTCGCATCTACCATCTATCCCCCATATACTCTTTTCACACTTGTCCCAACATGTGCCAATGAAGCTCTTGCAAGCATCCCCATCTCATGCTCCTTTCCAACCTTTTCATCCCTCCATCTCCTACCATCAATCCCATCTAATCCAATCTATTGCATAAATCACACATCCGGTGTACCAACAGCTAGCAACAAAATTGAACATTCCAACAGCTAGTGAAAAATTCCAAAATAGCCAAAATAGCTTAGGAAAGCCAAAATCATTCCAGCTAAGTCCAAAGTCAAAAAGTCAAAAAAAATAAAGAAAATTAAAGCGTCCACTGGTGAAAACTTGGCAATTCAAGCGCCTTGGACAAGTACCATGATGAAAAATTGGCAAACAAGCGTCATGTGTAATCCTGCCATCCCCAATTTAGCCTATCACCCTCATGCTTTTGGTCATCTCTTGACATCCAACTCCATCTTCCAATCTATCCACCTATCCTCCACCCTCCATCTTCCATCTCACACCATCCACTTATCTCTTGTAGCTTCAGCCAACCATCCCAGCTATCATCCATCTCCCTAGCCCCTTCAGCTTTTTCCATCCTAGCTACAATCTTATCACATCTATCATAAGACCTCCTTCCGCATGTTATCTTCTGATTGGGGGCACTATATTCCTTGGAGATCTTGTCTTGTCCATCCTCCCTTGTCATTGGTATCTAGCTCTAGGCTATCCTCATGCAAACCCAATGTCATCTCTTTATATCCATCATAATCCTAGCTATCTACCATCCTATCCAGCCATCTCATCCTGCTCCTCTAGCTATCCTTGTTCACAAAATCTCTCATCATCATTGGATACATCCTGCCAAATCCATATCTTTCGCTATCACCCCACCCTTAGCTTTTGCATCTTGCACAACATTGAACCATCCCGCTATCCTATCATCCTGAGATTTTGCCTGCTTGTAACTATCTTGGTCAGCTTCAGCTTGTAAATATCTTGGTCCGTCAGCTTGTACATCCTCTTTAGCTTAGTACCATTGTATCTATCCAATTTTTGTGTCAGTTCCTCCTTGATCAGCATCTTGCACACATTGCACAACCCTTGGTTAGCTATTCCAATGCATCCTTTAGCTAGATCTCCTATCACCAAAGTGTTATCCTTCTTAGTTCAGCTTGCCAGACACATCACTCATCCAGATCCACCAGCTTAGGTGCTCTTCGATAGATCCTTGTAGGATATAGCTTTCCTCATGTCTGATCTTGGTCCGTTAGTACCTCATCCTACCCATCTCATTGGCAAACGGTTCTCTTTTGGATTTTCACTTTCTTTTGATTTGGAATCTTCCCTTTTGGGTCTTGAAGTATCTTTTCCAAACAATATTTTTGTTCCCTCCTCAAGGTTACCACGATCTTCCATATCATGGTATGCTATGAATGGGGCACTCTAAGCGTACGGTTTTGATCAGGTCTTTCATTTGTTTTTCTTTTCTGCTTGTGGATTTCCTAGTGTCGGTTCCACACTGCTTCCTCTTGGAATCATGTGTGATGCTGGGACAATCCTTGCGTGTTTGTTTTGAGTTATTCTATCAATCCTCTGGACGGTTGGTGAAAAGGCCTTGATGTTCTTGGTAACCTTGGCAATCAACCAAAAATCCTATAGCAAATCTAGTGCTCAACTACATGGTGGTACTTCTCTTTGAAGTATCTCCCTGCTCAATAAGCTTCAATGGATTCCCTTCATCTCCATTATCCCCCATCCATATCCCACATATGTCTCTCCTACCCCAGCTTGTGCATCAATATCTCTTTGAAATCAATCATCACTCTTAGCTTTAGGGATCCACAATCCTAGTCTTAGGGATCCACCAATCCAATCAATCCACCAAGCCTCATCTTTCGAGATCCACAATCCTAGTCCTAGGGATCTTTGAAAACCATCTTTCACCAATCTAACTCTTTGAAATCCTATTGCATCATCTTTATAATCCCCTCATCCATCTTCCTATCCTCGATTCCTTTTTATAGTGCTCCTCTCCTTCATCCTCCATCTCCCCTGAAGTCTTATTCTTGCTTCCTCTTGTGCATTTGATAGCCCTTTATCATTCTCCTGTAGTGAGAGTTTGAGCTAATTCAGCCCCTTCTCTTAGCCAATTTGAGTCTCCTTGCTCATCTCGAACTCTTATACTTTTCAAGAAGCCATTGAACCTCATTTCTCTCTTCGCCGCCTTCTTGAGGGGGCATCATCTAAGTCTAGTCTCTCCTCTTCTTATCCGAGACTGGGGCAACTTTGTTGCTAAAAAAATCCTCCTCGTGTCGTCTTCATTCGAACTTCTTTGAAATAGTGTTGTCTCAACACTATGTCAAAGAGGGGCAAAATGTAGACACCTAAATTTGATTACATCACTTCGGTAATCCTATTTAGCTATCTCTAAAGGCATCATTAATTAAATTCCTATTTAATTAATCCTTTGCCATCCCCTAGCTGATTAATTTAATTAACCATCTATAGTCCTAATTGATAAATCAAATAACCTATTATTTATCAATTAAATCCTATTCTCCTATCTAATTCCAAAATCCCCATTTATTAAATAAATCTATTTGATAAATAAAACTCTCAAATCTAATAGCCCCTAACTTATTCCTAAAACCCCTTTTTAGCCTAATCCACCCCATCTACCCATGCTAACTAAGCTTAGTCACTAACTCACCCACCCTCATTTAATGCCATCCACTTGCACATCTCTAACAAGCTTAGTCTAATCCTAAATCACCTCTAATCCCCCTCCTAACCTTGTCATGTTCCCTAAGCAAGCTTAAGACTTTCCTAAGCCAAGAAAAGTCAACAATCTCAACTCCCTCCAAAATATCCCAACCACCCAACCATGAATGCTCTTACAAGGCTATAAAGACTCTTACAAGCCCATTCATTGCTCCTACAAGCCATTTATGAAGGGTCTTTATGAAGATATTATCCCTTGAGCCTCCTTTGTTGACTCATCCTTGCCCTTCCCTCCATCCACTCACCTTGTGACATGTGTCACTCCTTGATTGGTGCTAAACAAGCACAATCCATGTGCTCCCCTTTGAGTGCATCCTAGCCCTCCTTAAGCTTTCATCTCTCCTTGCATCCTAGCCCTCCATCCCTCAAGCCCTTTGCCTATAAATTGAATCCCCTCCCAAGCCATTTCATCACAACCTTTTGAGCTAAAGTTATAATGCTAGTTTGAGAAGAAAAAGCCTTAACCATACCCTTATAATGCCAAATTGAGAGCTCACAAAGCTACCAATTTGCCATTACCCATCCATCTCCATTGAAGCTATTTTGAGAACCTTGAGCACACATACCAATCATTTACATAGACTCATCTACCAAGCAAAGAGCTAATTCCTATTAGGAGAGTCCATTCATTTGGCTCACATTCCTAATTAGGGATTTCTCTTTAGTCTCTCTTAAATGTTATATTAGTTTTGTTAGTTAATGCTTTGTTCTTTTCATAGATTAGTATTCCTCTTGCTAACATATTAGTGTATACAATACCATCCTTGTAGTTTCATAACACTCAGCCGCACTAATCCACATGTCACTAAGGTGCTATGTCACTATGGGTAACATCCTCGCAGCTTTCCATAGCGAGATAGCGCCCACCGTTGATTTTCTAAGATTTGGCAACGAGCAAGATGGATCTGACCTGTCAGTATACCAACCAATAGAAATTGGCCACGTACTAACCTATCTGACAAATCCTCATCACTAATATCTGACGAGGCATACTTGGGACCCACCTTCCTTTTGATGTCGTCGCAGTATCATTTTCCATCTGGGCGCTATGTCGCTAATGGCGAGGAACATAGATTTTTTTATAGTGCCATAGCACCCATCATGGATTTAGCAAAATTCAGCACTGGAGAAACAACAAGGAAAGGGAGGACCCACCTGACATGCGTCCAAAAGGTGCTATGTTGCTATGGAAAAACAACGTGCAACTTCCCATAGTGAGATAGCCAACCGTTGATTTCCTGAGATCTAACGATGGGGACTTGCGAGAACATTAAAATGCACAAGGAAGAAATATCATAAGGTTATCATAAAGTATTTTGTGCCCCTTTTGAATATTTGGATATTTAAACCTGTGAATGTTACTACGTTGAATTCAAATGTGGTGATTCTGGTGGGAAGGCAAAAATGACCAACAAGAACCAATGTTATATTCAGGTTACTTGTTATGGAACCAAAATTGATTTTTATTTTTTATTTTATTTTTGTGTGGTATGGGATAAAATTATAGTTTGTGGGTTTTGGGAAGGTAGTCTAGGTGCATTCTATGGGAGTGGCTTGCAATGGGGGTTTGGGCCCGAAGTGGTTGCTAGGGTAACTCATTGTAAGTTGTGTAACAAGTAATAACATAGTAATTAAAAATCTTGTCTTGTCCATGCCTTTAGATAAATTAAAAAGACAAGTTAGATATTTCTCCCCATCCATGTCTTGAGTTCTTGTATAGCATAAAGAAGGGATTGAGATGATACCTAGTGAGAGGTATGACTAGTTTCCTCCTCTTCACAAGAGGGTATTCTAATTTTGCATAGAGTCACTAGGGGGATGGGGTCCACAGAGATCTCTAGGGTAATGTTAGAGAAGGCTCATCTGATCACACTCCCTAGTATGGAGCCTAAGTCTTCTTCATGTTTTTTTAATATATTTTATTTTAGTGGTGTACTTGTTGGATGTTACTTTTGATGGTGCATTTATTGTGAGTTGTTACTTATTGATTAGATGTCATTTATTATTGACAATTGACTTGTATTAATGAGTTTTAGCTATTCATTGGTGGTGTTTTTATCATTGGAGTTAGTGATTGGTGATCAACTTATATTGATGACAATTGGTATCTATTGGTTATTGCGCTTGTGATATTTAGCATTGATTTGGAGGTCCTTATATCTTTTTCAATTTTGATGATTGATTTGTACTTGGTGTTTGTTGTTGACTTTGGTATGGGATGTTGGTTTAGATGAGGGTCTTTTCAACTTCAATTATCTTTTCTTTATCAATAGTTTGTATACCCTTGAGGTAGATTTGGCAATAAGGATTCTTCTCCTAGGATTGATTTCGTGATTTGATATCTATATGTGGATCATACATTATCTACCCTGCATGATGAGAGTGGGAGCCTGATTAGGTGATCATGCAATTGAGATGTGGTGCCTTATTATGGTTGGGTTCTCCCACAGATTGGTAGTTATTAGATTTTTGTGCATACAGTTGTACCTTCATCATTCTTATTCTTGTCTTTGATACTTCTATTCATTTGATGTATCTATGTATCATGCATCTTGAGATCCCATGAGATAAAGTATTGTGTGTTGATGTACTTGTATTTATTATTACATACCTTGCAACATGTGTAGTGGATGATGTTATCTGGATGTATTTTATCATATCAGTTGTTTTCATGAGATTATGTGATTTTTATTTATTCATGATTATGGACATTATACTTAAGACTTAAATTATTTTTTAAACTTCTTTAATGTGACTCGATATTAAGGAACCCTAGAGGAATGAAATATGTAATGTAATTGTGCATGTTTAATTGATGTGCTTGAGCATATTGCTTCCATATTGTTACCTTGATATTGTTTAAACTTATAAAAAATATTTTAGTAAACTTTGTCTCATATTATATTTATTTCTATTGGGTTTTTGAGTGGGGTGTTACATTCATTATAAAAGGTTTCCTACAAAGTTTAATAACACCCTACTTCTTTATATCCTTTATGATCAGAAAAGAAAAAAAGGCTCTAACAACAACCTCATTCATATAATAAATGAAGCTATATTCAAAATTATGCTCTCCTAAAGCCAACTCTACAAACCTTTGTACCAAGTCATCATGGGATTCAAGATTCAAGTCACCATTTAGGACATATAATACCACTAAATCTCATCTGTATGGGCTAAGAGATGTGGAATACATGCATATTTATGTCCATGCTATAAGGGAAAAAAATCATAATTAGACTCACACTTAAAATATACAACAAGATAACAGATTGGTAGTTATTAGATGTTCGTGGATGCAGTTGTACCTTTATCATTAGTGTTCTTGTCTTGGAGACTTTTGTTCATTTGATGTATCTATGTATCATGTATCTTGAGATCCTTTGAGATTTTGTATTGTGTATTGATGTACTTGTATGTTAACCCTAATTGATAATATTGTTAATGCATGTGGAAGAGTCATATCATTTTTTGTATTGTCATTGATTTCAAGCCTTAATTTGTTAGACATTTATGTTAATTCAGTAGAGTGTCATATCATTTGATTGATGAAGAGGATTTGATTGATAAAGAATATTTGAAGAAAGCATGATGATGTGAGTGTTGATAAGTGTATGGTATTCAATAGAAAATTGAATGAGTTGGACTTTGACTATATAATGTTGGTTTGATTATTTTACATGATTGGATTAAGTATTGATAATCATATATATACAAGACAATTTAGTTAGTGAATGAAGGAACATGGTATTAAATAAACTACTACAGATGTCACTAAGCACCTAATAAAGAAGTTTAAAAAAAAGTTTTAACCGAGTAATCACAATGTTAACTAAGTCTAGTATTGACCAAGCAAGTTGTAATGTTCATCGATTATGAATAGGAAGAAAAAGTTTAGAAAATATTGAATCTAAGGCCAATGTTTGATGAAAATTAAGAATTTTTAAGAAGTTTTAATGATAAAGATGACGTTAGTTATGAGATCAATGACTTGAGAAATTCAAAGAAGATTTGATGAAGGAGATTTATCAATATGATTTAGAGCACAAAGTTCAAGGTGGAAGTATATTTCCTGAACATCTAGATTCAATGAATCTAAACCTGATGAAGATCTAATGATTATGATTAAGCAACAAAAACTGGAAGATTCTAGAGGAATGACAAAAGTTTCCTATTTAAGGGATGAACAAGATGTTTCTTGTTGTTAATTATGCTAAAGTTGATTATTTTTATTGAATAAGAAGAATATAATTAGAAGGTGAATAGAGTAGAATAGTATTATGAAGATCAAGCAAAGGAAGTGCTAAGTTGATGTGTGAAGTGTGAGATTTAGCCATAAAGGGATCAAAAGAAAGAGATTGAGAAAAGTAAAGATCTAAAAAAGAAAGGTAGTGCTAAAACCCAATAGATCATTTCATTGTTACTTTTTAACCATTGTAGTAGAAAAAATATCTTAACTGAGTGGGCCTGACAGTCTTTTAAAATCCTATATGGTAACATTCTTTTGAGTATTTGTAAGTCCTTTAGAGCAACATACCCTTTACAAATGTCAAAGAGCGATAAGGTCTTGATGATCTTTAGTTTAGATCCTCTAATAAGGCCATATTAAAAATTTGTATGTAACATTTAACAAGGTTGGCTCCTAAAAAAGCTCACTTTAGAAGAGTGAAAATATTTGGGTTGCTAGTTTGCAGGTGGGTTTTCCCTTTATAGGGTTTCCACGTTAAATACTTGTGTCAAAATGTGTGAATGATTATTGTGTTGCATGTTTATTTCATGTTGGTTGTTTAATGTTGCAACTTGGTATAATTTGGATGTTTACTCTAAATACATTATATAGGAGAAGAAATTGATAGTTTGATGCAAAGTTTTTATTAGTTTAAATTATGATGTTAGATCTGGTCACCAAGTCAACGATTTGTTAGTGTAAGAAGTTTAAGTTGGTGAAAAGTGTTTTATTTAAGTTGGTGAAAAGTGTTTTAAGGGATGCAGGATAACTGGTTATAGTGGATTCATCCCCCTCCCCCTCCCCTCAATTATCTAACATTGTATCTATTAGTGCATACCTTGTGACATGTGTAGTGGATGATGTTATTTGTATGTACTTTATCATATCAATTGTTTTCACTAGATTATGTGATTATTATGTATTTATGATTATTTTTAGTGTACTTAAGACTTAAACTATAAATAAAACTTCTTAAATGTGACTCAACATGAAGGAACCATGGAGGAATGATATGTGTACTATAGTTATGTATGTGTAATTGATGTGCTTGTGTATATTGCTTCCATGTTGTTACCTTGTTATTGTTTAAACATTTGAAAAAAATATCAATAAACTTTGTATCATATTAGGTTCATTTCTTTTGGGTTCCCAAGCGAGGTGTTACATCTGGTATCAAAGCTATAATTTAAACATAAGAAACTCTAGGCATATTGTACGCCATATTTTAAAAAGTAGTTAAACTTGAAACAAGATTAAACAACAAAATTTATTGATAAAAAATTTAGACAACATGAGAGCCACCCGCAATACAGCGGTGAATTGGCATGGCTTCCTTCGGGGAGGTCATTAGTTCAAATCTCGCATTGTCAATATATATATATATATATACATACATACATAAGATTTATGTTCTAGACTCTTGCTTTATGTCTATGTGTCATACCCTTATATTTTTTGATGGATTCTAAGATGTCATTCTTGTGTTTGGGTGTTGTAAGAGAAATGGTTTTTAGGTCTAGATCTATTTCAGTGATTGTTAAAGAGATGAATGTTAGACCAATATGGTGTTCTATTTATTCTTAACCTAGAATCATGTTTATCTTAATGAGTAGAAGTATATCCTTAGTCAACATGTTTGTATTAGTTTCTTGAATGACCCTTTTGTATGACATTGTGGATAGTACATTTTGACATTTAGCTACCCTAATTATAGTAGTTGGCTTCTAGGACTAAGCCTAATTCTAAGGGGTGGATGTAGTTCCCACCTATAGTTTTCTTATGTATTATGATTGTCAAAATATTTTAGGCCTATTTTCATGCATTTGTTAGTTTTAGAGATATTTGATTTAGAATTGTATGACAATATTTCATGATTTGATCATTATATATCTCGATTGATTGCATAATTGATTTGTTTCATGTGTTATTTAAGGACACTTTAAATGTAGTTGCTTTCATGATGATGAGTTTTTATATTTGATTCTAATGATATTTATACTTGTAATTTATTATGGTACTTATCCCATACTTGCATGTGTATGGTGTGTCTATTTTGCATCTGTGTTTGATCTTCTTAATATGGTTAAGGAAGGGAATCATAGCCACTTGCTAGTCAGGATCTACATGAGGCAACACTCCCTATCATTTCGTGTTTTGTTTATATATTCTCATCTTTTATGCAAGTTGTAGGTACTAGGCATCAACATCCCTGAATTGCTAGGATGAGCATGCCCTATCATAATAACTCAGTGGTAAGAATGGAAAGATAATGTTTAGGTCCAATCCCATCCATAGCCTAATTACTTGTCCTGAGAAGGAGGACTTGTATTTGACTATCTACCCTTTGAAACTCATTAGTTGTCTTTGCTTGTTATTTTAATTTTAGTTTCTAGTCAGTTTTTCTAATTTTATTTTTATGTGATGTTGCTTGTGATGCATGTGGTAAATGGTTTAATTATGAAGCTTATATTAGTCTTACGATATTAGAATTATTAAATATTATTTGATTTAAAAGAAAAAATACTAAAATATGAGGATATCTAATTAATTAGAAACTAATTAAATATGTGCTTCAAATTAAAGGCTTTAATTTAAAAATCTAATTTTAGAATTTGGATAAAGAGAATTAAATATTAAAGATTCAATATTACTTTATTATAATTATTTAATTAATATTAAATAAATTAGAGTTATATTTAAATAATAAATTATGCTTTAAATTGTGCTTGCACTAATTAATAATGCGGAGGAAAACAAAATAAAATAATATTTTAATAAAAAAGGGCTTTACATGTGCATGAAACATTAATCAATTAAAATGTTGCTAGCGTTGTTGTCTTGGATGTTATGGATGTTGTTTATGAGGCGGCTTTAGTTCAAAATGTTAAGGTTGTCCCTTATGTTGATGTTGTCCATGTCCAGAACATTATTGTTGGTGTTGGTTCAACTATCTTGTCTCCTATTGCTATGGGTATTGATGCCCATGTTTTTCCTAGGAAGGCTTTGGGGGTTAGTTGTGGTGTTACCCCTTTCCCTTCTATGGTTATTGATGTTGTTTTCCCTTTAGTGGGTCCTTCTGGTTTTTCTATGGATTGACAGATGGCTACTAAAAAGGTGGAGGATGGATGGACATCAGTTAAAGGAAAAAGAGTCAAATCCTCCAAATCTTCGTTTGATATGTCTTTATGTTATCATGTGATTGGGCCCAAATGATCTTGTTGGTCCTTTGTTGTGTTTAGTTCGGTGGGTTTTTAGCCCTCTTGATGGGAACTATTGTGAGTTCCTCTAGTTTGTTGGGTGGTGTTCCATGTTTATTTTAAGATCTTTTATTGCTATATATTTATTTTCTCTTTGTACAAGGTTTTCGGTCCTTTCAAAACTTATTTTTACTTCATCAAAACATTAATCAATTAAACTAATTATATTTTATTAAATTTAGTGGCTTTTAGAAATTAGGGAATCAAAACTCTATTTAGGGAACTATGACTCTTTATTAGAGGGTTTGTAATTCATTTTCCCACACACAAGTTTTGGAAGGGAAAAATCAGAATTAGAGGAAAAGAATTGTTGAAAGTTTCACAAGGTTTTGATTTGCATGCATTCACATATTGTCTTAGATTTCAGTTATTCTTTAGAGGTAGGGTTTGAAAGTCCATTATAGAATTTCATTAAAAGATCTGTCTACTTTGTATCTTCTTGGGTACTTTCATAATGCTTATAAATTTATTGTATTGATTTTTGGATAAAGAATTATGTCGTAGACAAACTAGAAAAGAAAACTTATTGATAAGAATAACTTGATTGAGGAAAATTTGTAGAAAATGAAATATAGAAAATTATTATGACTGTATTCTTTTAAACCTTTTCTAATATTGGAGAAATTTAATTATAGAAAATTGGAGGAAATTTACAAACAGCTAGGGTTTCAACTTTAAAAAATTCCACTAATTATCATGAATTTTCTAAAGAAATATAAATACTCTTCTTATATTTAAAATAATTTAAATGTAAAATTTATTATAAAATAAACGAGTAATTGAGGGAAAAGTATGTTGTAACTAAACATATGCATGCATGTGAAAACACATATTTAAAGATAGAAAACTATGTATTTTATACTTGCATGTGTTAAGAGATCTTAGACATGCAAAATAATGATTGCATGCTTATTATTATTTTAGAAAATATAATTAATTTGTAAATTTATTTTTAAAATATTATTATTATTTATTAATTTTAGAAATTGAAAAAAAATAAAAAAACATTATTATTGTTGTTGTTATTATTATCATTATTATTATTACTACTACTACTACTACTACTACTATTATTATTTTCTATTAGAGATGGTTCATCAAGTGAATACAAAAAGCAAACGATAAAAAACATCTACAATATTATCATCTAAATAGTGTTGATCAAGTTTAGAATATGAGTTTAAACTTTACAATGATAGAGACTAAATGTCAACCGATATTAACAAGACACAAAAATATGATATCATCCAAATGATATAGACATTATATTCCTTATGCCAAATAAATAAATAAGCCTATGATGTATAGTTTCATCCATCATTATTGCTTCTACCATCGGTAGTATTCCATCTATCTCCATAAAAGACATCTTACTCATGAGTACCATTGGCCTCCTCCCTTTGAATTTTATTGTACTATTCTTACATGATCCATGTTTGAGTCTAATTAGGAACAATAGATCTAGTATGTTCAATTTGTTGAGGTGGTTGAGTGTTGGGATTCAATCTATCCCTTTCCTTCTCTTGAAGCACAAAATTGGAGATATGCATGTCCTTTTGGAATAACACAATGTTGCCTTCTTTGAGAAACTCCAAAAACCTCTTCCTTGAGAAATAAATAATAACAATGAACTATGACGTGATGTGAGAGTGGGTGAGTGTTAGAAAAATATTAGTAAGATCCCTTTGCCTTCCTTGGAAAGTTCCTCATTACTTTGCTTCAAGATAAACCATAGAATTTCATTACTAAGAGAAAACCAAAAATAATTAAGTTTTAAATCAAAATCTTCAAAAAAGCCAACAAGGATCTCCTACCAAGAACTAGGTTTTTGGTTCCATCTTAAGTGATTGTCAAAGAAAAGAGCCCAAATATTATATGCAAATATGCATTCAAAAATAGATTCTCAAAAGACTCTTCATACTAACACATGGAACAACAAATAGACTATTTACCACTGGAAGAAAGAAAAAAACAACAAGTTTCGTAAGAAGAATCACCCACCTAAAGAAGATCTTTTTATGTTCAACATGAGACTACCAAAACAACTCAAAAATAAATTGTCATCTAGAACAAGACCATCTAAAACCCCATACCTAGTTGATTCTATCAAAGATATCCAACTTATAGTTAAGCAACTTATATATTTTCTTAAAGAGAAGTCGCCATGAGGCTCACCATTTGTCCAACAAACCTACTCCAAAAACTATTGAGAATTAATGTTCTTATAAGGGAAGAACTTACTCGCTGCCTTACTAATTAAAGTGTAAGTCTTCTTTTGAGAATTAGAGATGCTAATTTTAGACCTTAGATTCTCCCAAAAACCCATCCAATTATCCACCATATTATCCTACAAAAGAGATATGTCTTTTTTGTGCCAAAGCTTAGGCAAGAAACACTGAGTTAGGGATAAGGGTTTATTATTAAGATACACACCTCACTAAATAGATCTATTTTTTACAGAGTGATAAGAAGGATCCTTACCCACAAGATTGTTTGGGTAGACTAAGTGGTTGACCTGATCCTATTCTTTCTAAATAAAGTAGAACACCGTGGAGCCTATAATCCTACCCTCAAAGTCCCCAAAGACTATATCCATAAGAGGAACATCCCCCCATCATTTTCCCTTTTTGATATTGGCTCTAGTCAGATTGTTTCTAACCAAAACTTTCCATCATTCATTGCCATCAAGGGCCTTGAGAATCCATTTAGAGGCCAGAGAAACTCCTCATTTTTTTATATCTCACATGCCAAGCCCCCCCAACTCTTTGATGCAGGAGCATCCACTAGTGTAAGGGCAATCCTATACACCCAAAAATATGCTTAGTTTTAGTTTTTGTTTAATGTGTTTTTATTTTTGGATACCCATTTGGGTCAAATAGAGATTCCAACTCTCATACTTCCACTATTGGTTTTTTGGGTTAGTGTTTTTTAGCACCTTGGGATATGTGCCAATGTAGAAAAAAGGTTATTTTGTAATTGAGCCATAATCATGATGAGTTAGAGGGTGTAATTTTGAGGGACAATTATACTTGTAATGTAAAGCACTCCAAAAAAAGAATCAAGTCAAAAGGCTTTACAGTTTGAAATTGATTATAGTTTTAAGTTGCCTGGAGACCCCTTAAGAGCACTTTAAAGTTAGATTTGAGGCACTAAATGGCCTTGTACGGGCCCGAAAATGGGGGATAAGAAAAGCTTGTCTATAGGGCTATAGAGCACTTAGAGAGCTTTTTGAAAATGTAAATGGTTCGTCAATCGAAGTCCCAAATCAAAAGTTATGCCTCCTAGAAGTTGAATTACCATTTCTGGATTCCTTTAATTTTACACTAACTTTTGACGTGTTTTCTAGAACCTTCTAATTTTGTGGTGGATGCCAAATGGCATATTCTAGAATTTATTCCTAACCCTAAACCTAATTCGGGCTAATTATGGTCATTTATGGCATTGTAAATGCAATTTTTGTTGGAGTTTGGGAGAAGGTACTATGAGAAGGATTTTTCTTCAGAATCTGATAACATTGTAAGCCCATAGGGCATGTCGTGGAGTCTATTTTTTCTGTATGAATATAATAGAATATCACTTATGATAATAATATTCCCCTTTTCCTATTGTGTTCATTTTGTCTTGGGTTGCACCCTCATCACTCTTTAGGGTAACAACACCATTCCCACTTCACATTTTGTCTTCTTCTATTACCCATTCCATCAGACCACAAAAAATTCCTTACAATCTTTTTATTGTTGTTATTTTGGTATTTATCAAAAAAACAAGTCAAGGCATAGTAGCTAGTGTAAGATGATAACACCTTTTGCACCACCTAAGCTCTTCTTGCAATAGAAAGCATATGTGTATGTCATTTTAGGTGTTTGTTTTAATTATTTTTTATAAATCCAAGTCCACATTTCTTTCAGAGAAGGTTCAATAGAAAAGGGAATCCCCAAGTATCTCACAACATTGTGGGGCCACTCCATTTCCACTCTTTCTCTTTAGCCCAAGTAGGATGAGAGTCTTCCCATCCAAGGATGGAGGATTTCTCAAGAGAGCCCTTGACACCAAAGGATTTGTAAAAGAATTGTAGTCTTCTAATAACATTATTAAATTTAGCCTCAAAGAGTTCTACAAAAAGAGTAGTATCATCTACAAATTGCTCCAAAATTAGCATATCAAAGTTGGGTAAAGAAATACCCTTCACTGGGGCACCTAATTCCTTACCCTTAAGAATATAATTCTGAGCATCTGCAACAAGAAGAAATAAAGATGGAGCTAGAGGGAATCCTTTTCTAATTGATCCACCCAAAGGGATAAACTCTAATTGCTCTCCATTAACATCAATAACTATTGAGGAATCATTAAAGATAATGTCTACCCATTTACAAAAGAATGGTGGAAGCCCAAGGGCTTTCAGAATAACAATCACAAACTTCCATTTAGTTCTATCATATGCCTGCTTGAAATCAAGAATCACCATACTTTCATTTTTTCCATTATCCTTAGCCCGTTGCATAACTTCCCAGATGGTAGAAATATTATTCAAAATATATCTTCCTTTAATAAATCTTGTCTAGGTGAGAGAAACAATGTTATTGAGCATACTAACAACTCTTATTGCTAAAAGTTTAGCTATGATTTTATATAACGAGTTCAATAGAGTGATTGGTCTCCAATTTTTGACTTGAACATTTCCCCACCTTTTGGTACTAACTTAATTATACCCTTGATAATATCTTTACTAAGGGATCTAGTTTCAAAGGCTTCCTCATAGACCAATAACTACTCATTTGGCACCCATTCCTTATTCTTCTTATAAAACTTATTCATGATTTCACCCACCCCTGGATACATAGAAGAGGCTAAAGAATGGATAGTATCTTCAATTTCTTTAGAGTCAATATGCTTACTCAAATTTTTGGCTTGGTCTCTCAAAAAAAAAATGGGAATAAGTTTGGCACAATTATCAAGGTCAACATTGTTTTCATCACCATGTCTAGAACTAAAAAGAGGTTTGTAAAATTTGTAAAAGGCATCAAGAATCTATTTGTTGTTACTAGTGATACCATTATCAGTAAGTATACCCTTAATATTTTATCTATTTTATTTGGCCCTAATCAATTTGAAAAGGTATTTAGTACCTATGTCTCCTTCATTGAGTTAGTTAACCTTAGCTCTAACCTCCTGCCCTAAAATTTTGTAGTTTTGGATATTTCTAAGTTGCAATTTAGTATCAGTTAAATTCCTTTCAAGATAAAGGTCTTTACCCTTGCCTTTTAAATTTTTCTCAACTTTATTAAACTATTTTGATACATTTTTTCCTCCCTCTTTCTAACTTTATCTTCTTTGCACCCAATATTTTGAAAGATCTTTCTCTAGTTATCAACCATATACCCCCAATTGGCCCTCATAGAAGACCTATTATTACACATATTGAGTAAATATGATATCATTTTCATGGTTCTCACAACATCTTCATCCTACAACAAAGAGGTATTTAGCTTGAAGGAATTCTTCCTAATGGGGGTTCATTATTGAAGACCTCAAAGTAGTTGATGTAGATATAGATAGGGGAATGATTGGACATGCTAGCAAGGGAGACACCAATAGGAGTTTTTCCACACTACTTCTTAATATTAAAGATAAAGGGGTTTAAGTATATTTTGTCAAGTATGAAATAGATTCTCTTATTACAAGCCTAGTTATTACACCATGTATACAAAATTCCTCTAATTCTTCTATACTATTATCCATAGGATCCTTAACCTAGAATCTTCTTTTAAATTTGGAACATAAGTAAAATTCATTTCCTTTCCATTCATTTCTAGGTCTACCAACCTTATCTTTCTTATTCTCAGTCATGTTAAAGTCTCCTATAAAGATACAATTAGCCTCTTGTAGATTTTTAGCCAATTAATCCAAGAGCCTTGGCCTTTGTCTGTAGTCATTAGGAGCATAAATATTACAAACATAAACTAATTTGTCATTATCATTAAATATAGCCCATAAAGCTCTATTTCAAAGAGAATAATGATGGGAAACAAGTTTTCCATGCCAATTGGGGCCAATCAACATAGCTATGCCACAATCCCCCTTTGATGTCTAGAGAATAAGTATTTTTCCTTATCCCAAAAGAGCTTGAGGGTATTGAAGGCATGATATCCAATAGCTTTTATTTATTGAATTATAGACTTAATTATGAATTAAAATCCTTTAATCAAGGTATATTGAATAAGTCTTGTAATCTCTTGATAAGGCAAACCCCTCATAGGGTAGATCATCAGAAGCGGTCAAAATTGTAGTCCTAACATGTAAACTTTGTTGCTATAGTAGTGAGGACTTTATGGATGTCATCCCCACCAAAATTTTACCTTCACCTTGGAGGGTTTTTGCATAACCAAATCTTTGTTTCATGTGTTATGAATTTTTTATGTGTTGTGACTATTATTCATGCAAGGAGATATTAGATCAGATAATATATTGTAGTGAATATTTGATTTAGTTTATGGTAATGTTGAGATAAGGGTTAATGGTGAAGTCATCAAATATGATTCATGTTTGAAGTGTTAAATTTTTAATAAATTATGATTCACCCTACACCCCTCTTAGTGTCTTAATCTCCAATTATATTTCCAACAATTGGTATCAGAGCCTAGTTCTCTTATTAGGAGTCTAACCACTTGGGAGACAAGATCATGGAGATGGAAGCCTATAAGTTGGGGAGACAATTGAGAACAAGAAGATTAATTTGCAAATTTCCTTGGAGAAAGTAAAGGTTGCTAAAGAGGAACTAAGGAATATCTTAAAACAAAGGAAGGAGATGGAAATCAAACAAAATGACACACAATACAAAGAAGAAAGTGTTGAGGACATATGAAATGAAGGAGGATCAAGTGACATTGATGTGACAATAGTAAATCTACTGGAGAGGAATAATAATCTGAATGAAGAAATAAGAGCACTGAAAAGGGAACATGAAATGATGTTAATAAGTTATGTGAAGTCATTGAATAGAAGAAAAAGGTTGAAGAAGACAAAGCTAGGAATTAAGAAGACAAGAGACAAATGACTACAAGGTTGGATGAAAATATTACTGAGGTACACACTTTGGCACATAATCAATTTGACATGGTCAATTAGTTGTTGGGAGATACTCAAGAGAACACTAGAAAAAAACTTGAGATCATAAATCTTAAATAATGGCAGATTGAAGAATAAGTTGAAACCTAAGAAGAAATTCATTGAAAGGATGAAAAAACATAAAGAAGAAATAAGTGAGTAGATGAGAGCACAAATAAGACCTCGTGATACTTATGGACTAGGCTATACTGAGCAAGAAGATTCATCTAAGCAAGGAGAATAAATGAATGCAAAGCCAAAGAATAAGAATCGTACTTGTTAGTATTGTGGAAAACCAGGCCACACAACAAATGTCAGTAGGAGAAAGTTTGGTAAGTCAACCCCTAAACCAAAATTCAATGGTTATTGTTACAAATGCAATAACCAAGGACATCAAGAACATACATGTAGAGAAAAGGTTAGTAAGACACCAACTACTTCTAGATTTGAAGGATATTGTTATTCATGTCATACGTTTGGTCATAGAGCACAAGATTGTAGATCAAATGCTAAGAAGAAATGGACATCTAATAATCAAGGAAATGTACCTAAGAAAGGTAACAAGATCATTGGGATTAAAATATATGGTACAACTGTCAATTATGTGGAGAGCACATGGTCATATTGCAAAAAATTGCATAAGGACATATTTCATAGGGAAATCCAAAATTTGGATGAATGGTGGCATAGTATGTTACCACTTTCATAAGTTCAGTTACCTAAGCATAAACTGTATGAACTGAGTACTAGTATTTAACCATGAACAAGTTGGAGTTGAACAAGTATGAAGCTAGCTAAATTAAACCTGGAGGAAGAAGGAAGAAGAAAGCAGCAGCGCAAATGATGTTGAGATCACCTAATCTAATGAATCAAGTGACCCCCTAATAAAAACTAAGTAAAGAGGTAAGTCTAGAACTATAATTGAATTTCTAAAATCTTACATCAATTCCTACGTTTGAATGCATTGAAGTCCATATCAGCATGTTAAAGGATGCACTAGGACAAATTTGATGTTTGAACAAAGTTATTGATACTAAGTTGAACTATTAATATTTATGGAATGTCAATATTTAAAGTTTTGTAAGCATTAAGAGGTCATGATGGAATGATAGTTGTGACCAAGCTGTGGCATTGACCAAATTAATGAAATATGGAAGTGTTGTAATTGAGTTACTCTGTATTGGTCAAAATAGTTGTATGTCACTCACTGTGAGTACAAAATATTAATGATGCCCTAAAATTAGAATTTTGAAGTATATAGCAGATTATCAAAGTCATTTTGATCACAAAGAAGAGTAAATTTGAGCATTTGGAGAGCATTTAGCAGATGTTGCAAGGATATTCAAAGTGTCTCATCAGTAGCTATTGTGAATTGTGAAGAAGTTGTAGTTGGCGAGTTACTCAAAAGTTCATGATCAAAACCCTAATTCAAAAAAATGGCAACCAATTCACCAAAAAGTATAAAGAATCAATGATTAGAGGTTAGTAATGCTCAATTACTTAAGAATGATGCATGTCCCCCACCTAAGTATAAGGTAGTCCAAAATTGTGATGAAAGTGTCTTGTCATTGATTCCACCAAGCGTGATTATGATTCATGACATAAGGTCATTCTATATGTGTAAGGTTGGAGAAGTGGGAGATTATGAGGTGAGATTGGAACATGAGAAGTTATGTGAAGAAGGGGTGTTGAAGGATCATCATAAGCATATCACGGAGAAAGGGTTGACTCATGCCCTAAATTTCTCCAAAAACCTCAAAGTTGAATGGATTAAGATATTGATAAGAAGGATTAATGACATGTGATTATGGCTAGAGAATGGACCAATCAAGATCACCAAAGAAATATTCTATAATGTGACTCATTATCATATGACTGATAGGAAGAAGACAATAAGAATCCAAAGTCAAGATGTGATTAAGTAAACACTCTATTAGTTTGGAACAAGAGGGGATTAAAAATTTCTACAATTACTAATCCATAAATTGAGTCTCGAGTAAGAGTTATTACACACAAATTTTATTAGTCAAGATGACCTAATAGAATCACATGTGTTGTAGTTGATCAAGTATGAAATATTGTAAAGAAAGATCATACTTATGATCTTACCGAGCTTCAATAGACCTAGTTAGTAGAGAATCTACCAACCATAAGGAAGGCAAAAAATATAATGTGTAAGTTTGGATCATTTATTGTATGTACATTCTTCTATATTAAGAAATTTTTTTCCTAAAATTGGAGATGATGTTTGGCAACAAGGTGGACTAGTTACACAAAAAATAAATGATTTAATTCATCAATTAGGAAAAAACTTTGATAATGTGATGGATGGATATTTTAGCATGTCTCCTTACATATATATCCTTGCATTTATATATAGGCATATATAAATATGAATAGGCGTTCATACATACATACATACATACATGCATACATACATACATACATACATACATAAATATATATATATATATATATATATATTTTTTTTTTTTTTTTTTTTTTTTTTGAATATATATTTTTAGTTATATGTATATACAAATCTATATATATGTGGATATATGTTTTTTGATTATTTGTATATATAAATATGTGTGTGTGTGTGGGTGTTTATGTATATATTATTTATACATATATAGGTTAGTATGTATGTATGTATATATACATACATGCATATACCTATATATTTATACTTATATATTCATACACACACACACTCATATTGTGTATTTTTTTAAAAATATCTTTATTTTTAATATTTATTTTATTTTATTGTTACATGGTTTTTTCTTTTTTCCTTAGTTTAGTTTTATTTCTTTCCCTCTCACTTGATCTCCTTATCCTCTCTTTTGTTCAATTTCCCCATTTTTCCATTATTCTTCCTTGTTTGATTCTCATTCTTTATTCTTATTTTTTTAGTTTTAAGATTTCTATGTCACACGCGTGCGTGCATGCACGCATGCACCCACACACACACACACACACACACATGCGTGTGCGCATTGAATAGATAAAAATTGAGGCTTTAACAATGCATCTAACATCCCCACTATTCATTTGTATTTTGAGTTGAAATTGAATAAGTAATGTAAATATGGAAATGCTTGAAATTAGATAAGATAAGATACATACCTCATGATGGAATTAATCTAGAAATACCTATTTTTTGATGTTTGTCCATAGTTTCGAGGAATTCTACAACTTGCTCTAGACTAGAAATGTCGACATAGATAGTGGGTCACAATCTTACCCCCAACTGAAGGTTGTCCCTAACCCCAAAAAGTCAACCTTGACCTGCACTTCTTTGATGAAGATTTTGTTCGCAGATCTTGAAAGTTCGGCAAAAAGGGTACTCAAATTTGCACTAATATTTGTTGTCATGTACCTGTACCTGCAAGAAAAAAGGTTTTGTTGTTTGGATGAGGTGTTTGCCTTGGTCAAACCCCGGTTTGGAATCAACCTTAATAATGAAATTGAAATCAAGAATGCTAGCAAGTAGTAGAAGTAGATCTAACTATGAAGCTATGATATTCAATAGATATGCAATTGTATTTGAAATGTAAACAAGTATATTGATATGAAAGCTTGGACTCAATAATGTAAATCAAAACCATAAATATAAATAAAAACCTCCATGATTGTATGCTTGGAATCCACCTTGAGAGAAGGATGAATGGATCTTGAAGATGAATAAAGGATCTTGAAGGAAGATCACACCACCATGATGGTTATATCTAGGGTTTTGACTGAATGAATCTTGAATGCTTGAACTAAATCCCTTCAAAGGTTGGAATGCTTGAACCCTTGATCTTCAATAGAGAACTTGAATGGACACAATGGCTTGAAAATGCTTGATGGAATGCTTTCTTGATCATGGAGATAATGGATTGTCCATTATCATAATGTGTGTTAGAGAAAATGAGAGGAGGAGGCTTCCTTATATAGTGATCTAGGGCACAAACTTCTAGAGAGGCTGACATTGGAGAATTAAATCCCAATTAGCCCTAGCCCCTAGAAATGGACCTATATTAAATTCAATTTAAGAGTTTACCATTTCAGAGACCAAAATAGCCAACCTAAAGCAGGAAAACAATTCTTTTCGAAACCCAACATCTAGAAATCATGGAACCTTGAAATTTGGACCTTGGTTGAGGTTCGAGGTCAAATCTAACCTAGGTCAGGGTCAAGGTCATCCTTGACCTAGGTTAGGGTTGAGGTTGACCTTGACCCTAAGGTCACACATCTTAGGATCTCAATCCAGAATGCTAGAAAAATGCAAAAAGAAAGTGGAAAAGGGGCTGGAAACAAGGGGGAAATAGTCAGATCCATGTAAAGACCCAATTAAGGCTCTTGGAATGACCCCAGACCACTTACTTAGAGAAATGACCCCAGACCACTTACTTAGAGGGCTAAACATTCTTAACATAGAAGTGCTTCCATTTTAAGATGATACATTAAGCCTCCACTTTAGCAAGAGTATGGATTCAATGAAAAATCTTGTTAAAGGAGAAGAAAGAAGAGATCCAAGTGGATTCAAAACAAGATAAAATAACACTTAGCTAAGGACATAAGCCTCATGCTAAGGATTCTAACTCAACATACATGCATGAGGGGTATAAATAAAGAAAACAAAGACACACAAAAAGAGGGGTTAGTACTAAAACAAACCCAAATCAACTAGTAAAGGAAACCTTGCTAAGAAATGCTTCCTATTTAATATCATATTTGAAAAGCTACCATAAAATAGTAAATTATTGTAGAAGAAAGACAAGAGAAACACTATAAATAACATAGCTTCATGATCCAATCCTACTAGCATGAAAGTGAAAAGAAAGAAAAGAGGAAGTGATTACCTCACCCAGTATGATGCCCACCTTATTGTGAATCACCAAGGGATGGAAAGCCCAACAGATGGCCAAACCTAATAGCTCACCTGTAAACTATGCTTGCAATTGTAATGTGTCTTTTGATAGCTTTTGGAATACCCATAGATCCACCTTCTTGTATCACTATGAATATGAAATGCATGTCTCCTCAGGATTTAGCAACTTATGTGCGTTACTTTCAAAAGATTTAGCATATTGAAAATGTGTGTCTCTTCAAAATTTAGCAACTTATGTGCGTTACCTTCCAAGATTTAGCAAGTTGAAAATTGAAAAATGTGTCTCTTCAAGATTTAGCAAATTATGTGTGTTACCTTCTGAGGATTTAACATATTGAAAATTTGGAAAATGTGTGTCTCTTCAGAATTTAGCAACTTATGGGTGTTACTTTATGAGATTTAGCATATAATTTGAAAAACTATAGTACAAGGGAGGCCCTAGATATGCCCTCCTCTTTATCATGACTATTTACTAGACATGATAAGGAAGAGTAAGATTATACCTACTTCACAATGCAAGGAGATATCATGTTTAACAACAATGTATACCATATTCTTAGTGAGGGATATTGACCCTACAACCAAGAGTATAGATAATTTTGAATAGGATATTTCACTCATGGAGAAAGGATCCTCAAAGAAAGAGATCTTATCAATAAGACCCCTACCATAGATGAGTGATTTTAGATAAAATATCATCTTTCAAAGATAAACCATGCCAGAACAAAGATTCAATCATCAAGCCCTCCTATAAAGAGGAGGAAAATAAATCTTTGGAATGAGGAAAATAATCCTAACACCAAATCAAGGGTAAGATTTTATAAAGAACATAATTTTCAACATAGAGAAGAGGTGATGAGCTAGGAAAAAAACCTCTCATATAAAAAGGTTATCCATAATAAAAACATCTGTCAGTATGATAAAATAATATTTCAATATAAATAAGTACCACTAAGCTAAGGAAAGCAATTCCCTAGACAACGAGAAAGAAGGAAGAAACTTGCCCCCCTAGGGATGAAGACAAGGGATACCTTTGCAAAATAAATATTTTTAGAAAAAGATATCTAGAAAAAGAAATCTATGGATGATTATTAACATAATACAAAACCATAGGTATAAAATACAAAAACTATAACCAATTAAGCTCAAAACAAAACATAATGGATCTTAGAGAATTGCAAGAAATACCTCTTGCCCTCCAGTGAAAATACAAGAGGAGAAAAGATACATTTTATAAAAGAATGAGGGGTAAAATTATGAAGAAATATCAATGGGGAAGTTTATTTTCTCTTTCCTTTAATAAGGTTCTCGGATTCACCAAAATGAATAGGTGAAAAATGAGGCTTTGACAATGCATCTAACATTTGTCTTTTGTACTTTGAGTTGGAATTGAATAAGTAATGGAAATATGGAAATTCTTGAAATTAGATAAGATAAGATACAGACCTCATGATGGAATTAATCTAGAAATACCTCTTTTTTTATGTCTATGCACAATTTTGGGGAATTCTATAACCTGCTCTAAACTAGAAATGCTGAGACAAAGAAAACCCAAAAAAAATTGTCTTTCTTAGGGTAGGTCAACCATGAACTAGATAGCGGGGCATAATCTTACCCCTCACTAAAGGTCATCCTTGACCCCCAAAAAGTTGACCTTGACCTACACTACTCCAATGAAAATTTTGTTCACAGATCCCAAAAGTTCGGTAAAAAGAGTACTCAAATATGTATTGATATTCATTATCCTGTACCTATACCATCAAGAAAAAGGGTTTTGTTGTTGGATGAAGGGTATGCCTTGGTCAAACCCTAGTTTGGAATCAACCTTAATAATGAAATTGAAATAGAGAATGCTAGCAAGTAGTAGAAGTAGATCTAACAATGAAGCTATGATTTTCAATAGATAAGCAATTGAACTTGAAATGTAAACAAGTATATTGATATGAAAGCTTGGACTCAATAATATAAATCAAAACCATAAATTTAAATCAAAACCTCCATGATTGTATGCTTTGAATCCACCTTGAGAGAAGGATGAATGGATCTTGAAGATGAACAAGGGACCTTGAAGGAAGATCACACCACCACAATGGTTAGATCTATAGTTTTGAATGAGGAATCTTGAATGCTTGAACTAAATCCCTTCAAAGGCTGGAATGCTTGAATCCTTGAAATTTAATAGATAACTCGAATGGAGACAATGACTTGGATACTTCCTTGAAAATACTTGATGGAATGCTTTCTTGATCATGGAGATAATGGATTGTCTGATATCATAATGTGTGTTAGAGAAAATGAGAGCAGGAGGCTTCCTTATATAGTGGTCTAGGGCACAAACTTCTAGAGAGGCTGACATTGGAGAATTAAATCCCAATTAGCCCTAACCCATAGAAATGGACTTGGATTAAATTCAATTGAAAAGTTTACCATTTCCAAGACCAAAATAGCTGACCTAAAAGCAGGAAAATAATTATTTTTGAATCCCAACATCTAGAAATCATGGAACCTTGAAATTTGGACCTTGGTTTAGGATCAAGGTCAAATATAACCTAGGTCAGGGTCAAGGTTGACCTTGACCCTAAGGTCACACATCTTAGGATCTCAGTCTAGAATGCTAGAAAAATGCAAAAATAAAGTGGAAGAGGGGCTAGAAATAGGGGAGAAAAGTAAAATAGGGGGAAACAACTAGATCCATGCAAAGACCTAATCAAGGTGCTTGACATGACCCCATGCCACTTACTTCGAGGGCTAAACATTCTTAACATGGAACTGCTTCTATTTTAAGATGATACACATTTATATTAATATTTAAGTTAGTTTCCATTCATTTATTTATTATTTGTTTGACTACTTTGTTTTTTGTCTCTTAGTTTTGTTTTTTCATCTTTTTATGATTTGATATTTTTTGGCTTGTGTTTTTAATTCTTTTTTTATATTGTGAGTTGTGCCAACCTAATTTTTCATGTCCCATCCATCACCTCATCCTTCCTTTTTTATCTACCAACCTGGGTCTGTAATCCACATTTCATTTTTCCTTCATTCTCTTGCATCCTAATGATGGATCATGTAGTATGATCTAAAACATTGATGACAAAAAAACTTACACAATCATTCTCAAAAAGTTGATAGAACATTTTACATGGATTGTGGAAATCTGATAGCTTTGAATGATGATTTGATGTGAACCAAACATTGTATAGATCAATAATTGGAAAACTACAATATGTTATTCATAGTACACCTGATATTGTGTTAGTAGTTGGGATAGCTACAAGATTTTGTGCAAGTCCAATAGAGAATCACGTGATGACAATAAAAAGGATACTGAGATATCTAAAAGGAACATAAGACTATGGGTTGTATTACAAGAATAATGATAAGTTTGAACTAAAGGTGTTCATTGATTCAAATTGGGAATGAAATGTTTATGACATAAAAAGTACAAATGGAGGAAATTTATTTCTATTAAAGAGACTAGTTTCATGGACAAGCAAGAAGCAAAACTACATTTCGCAATCAATAGTTAAAGGTGAATATGTGGCGGCATCAATGAATTGTTCAAATATCATATAGATCAAGAAATTGTTAAAATGTATGAAGGAAGAGGTCACTGATCCAGTTGTTATCTATTGTGATAACACTACTGTTATAAACATATCAAAGAATCTTGTAATGCACACAAAGACTAAGCATATTGCTATCGTGTATCATTGCTTATGAGAGCTAGTTCAAGACAAAGAAGTGAGATTGGTGTATGTAAATACTAAGGAACAAATAGTTGATATTTTCACTAAAGCTTTACCCAAGGATGTCCATGAATATATTAGAGGTAAATTAGAGCTGATTCCCCTAAACAAGGCTAATTAAGATAAAATGGTGCTCTGTATCAAATGGATTGATCAGAATATCTTACAAGTTGATTTATACAATCCTACTTTAGGAGTAGCCTAAGGTAGTAGTGGAGGAAGAAGGATGGAACCATGTTATCAGTCATGTATAGATGGAAAAGGATAAATTCAATATTGACATGAAGATATCTACATGAAAAGATGTATGACATAGACAAAGCATCTTTGGTATTGTTGTCAAAGAGGGAGATATTGTGATGTAGTTACCATAAGAAAGAGGGAGAAGATGTAATTTAGTTACCTATGCAGTGATCAGTAAGAGGGAGAGATTGCATAAGCAAGAAGGAATTTATAGAATCAAATGTGTTGTAAGAAATACAAAAGAATCTAATTGATTTAATGATATGATATGATAGAGGGAGCTTATGAGTTGCAAATCAGAGCTTCATGGATGAGAATCATAATGAAACTTAAATAAAGATACTATTGGACACAGAGGTAAGAATCAAAATGAAACTAAGGGTATTAATGAAGATATAATACTTTACATAGAGGGAATTTTCTTGATGCAGTATATTTTTTGATTGCATGGTAACTAGACGTGTTTCCATTAATGCCAAAGAGCGAGATTGTTAGACACTACAATTGAAACAATTGTTATGTTGTATTAATGCCAAACCATATTGGTAAGATAGTTCTCTATCTGATTTGAGTATCATATCTATATGATTGATGAAGAGGATTTGAGAAGTTGGTCATAACAAAAGCACCTAGAGAAAAGGTTGAGTTATGAGAAGGAATCACTGAGCACTTGCTTAGTTAGACTTTGACAAGATAAAGTAATTATTTAATCATTCTACAAGTAGAGAAGATAGTTGTGTTGAAGCCTTCAAGAAGTGATCAAATATTAACCAAATGCACATGCTTGACTAAGCAACAAAGAAGAAGATTAAGGAACTTGCAATATATGTCAAGTGATGTTAGTGTTGATCGAGTGCTAGTATGTGTAGAACAAGATTTAGGGTGCAAAGAACATTAACAATAAGGAAAACATTCACAAACTAAAAAACTATGTTCACATATAAGATTAGACAAAAGAAGGTGTAAGAGAGTGCAAACTAAGTGCAAGATCACTCCAAAAGCCTCCTTGATTTTGTAGACGTGTCCTTTGATGTAGATGTTTGCTCAATAATATTGCTCAAGCTTCAATGAAAAATATGGATCAAAGTGGATTTGTGGATGGATTTTGCCATTGTGATGGTATTTTGATAGTCCTTAAGCTCTCAAAATAGCATAATAATATTAGCATGGAAGTGGATATTTGAAATGGGCATGAATTTGGCTTCTCAAAATGGCATGGTAACTTTAAGGTAATGGATTGTGATTATTTGGCTTGGGAGGGGATTCCTTAAATAGGCAAAGGGCTTGAGGGATCGATGGCTAGGATGGAAGGAAAGGAAAAAAGCTTATGGAGGGCTCAGATTGAATGAGAGGAGAGCACATGGATTGTGCTTCCTTATAGCCAATTAGGGAGTGACACATGTCACAAGGTCATTGGTTAGAATAAGAGGGGTTGAGGGGTCAAAAAAGGAGGCTCAAAGCTCATAATGGCTTGTAAGAGCAATAAATGGGCTTGTAAGAGTCATTTATGGCTTGGTGGTTGGGATATTTTGAGGGGATAGACTTGAGCTTGGCTTAGGAAAGTCTTAAGCTCATTTAGGATTGTGCAAATGATTAGAGGATGGGTTAGGCTTGGGTTAGGATTATATTAGGGATGTTAGAGATGTGCAAGTGGATGGTATTGATGAGGGTGGGTGAGTTAGTGGCTAAGCTTAGTTAGTATGGGTGGATGGGGTGGATTAAGCTAATGGGGGGATTTAGGATAGTTTTAGGATTATTAGGATTTGAGGGCTTTATTTATTAAAGTGATTTTGATAAATTTGGGATTTTTGGAAATAGATGGAGGAATAGGATTAATTGATAAATAATGGGTTATTTGATTTATCAATTAGGACTATAGATGATTAATTAAATTAATCAGCCAGGGGATGGAAAAGGATTAATTAAATAAGAATTTAATTAATGATGCCTTCAGAGATAACTAAATAGGATTATCTAAGTGGTGTAATCAGATTTAGGTGTCTACAATATGTGCTAAGAAGAAATAGTGTTGACCAAGCATCAATATTGATCGAGTGCCAGTGTATGTGCCTAATAGAAAGTTAGTAGTGACCGAGTAAACTAGTGATGATCAAGTATCAGAACACCATGTTGGTCAAGGGACATCATTTTAACTATTTATGAGAAATTGTGATTTCCAACCAATAGAGTTGATTTCTTGGAATATGTAAAATTTGTTGAAGATAAGGATGGATGACTTGAAACATTTAAATGAAGGGAAATTGTGTTTGCACATTTCTATGCAAGGATTCAAGGAGAAGTTTGGAGAATTTTATAGAACATAAAGGAGGAGACAAAATGATGGACAAGTTCATTGTATGTGATAAATCTAATCATAACCCTAAGATCTACGGTGGTGTTTAAGTGACAAAAGATCATAATTTCCTATTTAAGAAGGTACAAGGGCTAACTTAATAAGGTTAGAGAAATTAATGATGCTATTGATTAACAAACTTAAGAAAAAGGCTGAGAAGAGTTGAGAAGAGGTCAAGAGTGATTTATTAAAGAGTTGTCAAGTGAATGAGAGACTAAGATGACAATGAAGGCCAATCAACAGATCAACATTTGAGTTGAACTAAGATTTGTAATTTTATAGTGAGTTGTATTTTCTAGATCAAAATTGGTTGTTATTTTCTAACCATTGTATTAGTATTAAAATCCTTTAGTCAAGTTTAACCTAATAGTCATATGTAATTCCTTTAATCAAGGTTGACCTAATAATCATATGTAAATCCTTTAATCAAGGTGACATTCTAATGGAATGTTATAAACTCCACTAACGAGGCCACTCCTAATAGGGTGATCAAATCTTTTAACAAGGTCACATTTATTAGTGTGTTTTGTAACCTTTAACAGGGTTGGCTCCTAATAGAGCTCATTTTAGAAGAGTGAAAAATTGGTGACATGTTACTGGTGGTTTTTTCCAAATTGGGTTTCCACATTAAATCATAGTGTCAAACTTGTGTGGATGTTATTTGTCATGATTTACTATTAATGTTTAAATTCTACAAGTCTATTATATTTAGGATAGTGGACTACTAGATTATGTTATTGAAAGTTTACTATAGAGGTCAACCTAATGAATATTAAGATCTGAAGTAGTTTAAGTGTTTGTTTGTTCAACTGGTACATCTAGACCTTGGATAACTGATTCACCTCCCTCCCTCTCAATTATTCTAAGCATTCTAGCATGAATTCCATTGGGTGCATTTGAATTCTTGGTGTCCTCTTCCACACTTCAAAAAAGTTCATCTATATACTCTTTGATCATCTCTACTATATCTACTTGATCCACCACCACTTTGGAAATTTCTATCATCCCTTCTATATAAATTTAGTCTTTGAATTTTTTACTTTCCTTTGTTCTAGTTCCCATAAGATCTTCCTCCTTTTCCTCTTCGACATTGTTATTTCCTTTTTTATAATTTATCCTTGACCTTTAAGGCATGTTGATAAGCTTCCTCTATATTTTATAACTTGACCAAGATTATCTCATCTTGAATCAAAACTCTTAGACCACTCAAATACCTTGTAATTATCTCAACCTCATCATTTGTATGATGAGATCTAATATCCAACTTGTAGAATTATTTAGCCTACTCCTTCATGCTAAGATATTTATGCCTTAGGTTGTGAGACTTCCTAAACAAATTCACTTGATTTTTTATAGCTAAGAACTTGGGCTTCAACTTGTTTGCCATTATGTATCATGACATAATTTTCTTTTTTTCCATTCTTTTCCTATCAATATGAAAATGATCCCACCATAAGGATGCATGAAATTTCAAATTTGTACAAGAATATGTATCCCTCTTATCTTCACTTATGTCCTTAAATTCTTAGGATTTTTCAATATCTATGATCCAATCAAGCAATTTTGTTGGACCTAACTTGCATTGTAGTCATGTGGATCAAATTGGTGTCTTGCATTCACTCTAGTTATGGATTTTAAAGTATTTCATCTCCGTGATCAAGTTATATTGCTACTTGTTCTTCAAAATTTTCTTCATCCTTACGCACATCTTCAATGTGTCTACCTCTTCTCTAGGCAATTTCCATAATTACTAACCTAACTACAATTTGTCTCAACCTTTACATTATGGTTGGATCTGCATCTCTTCTTGTGTGAACTACCTTTTCATAAGTCCTCTGTAATTGTGAGTTACATTCTTACTCTACCACTTCACAATAATCAATACAGGGGGTTTTTAACAAGTAGAATTAAGATTCAGCCTCTATAAGGAATGAAAACATATTCTAATACCCCCTAGTACATCCATGAAAAAGAGAGACCTTGAGAGATCTATCCAACCATTATAGTAATAGTATCACAATAGAAATAATAAGGAACAATTGATAGACAAGCACACTCAACTATATTACTATCAAAAAATTCAATTACAAAGGATCTCAAACATGTAGTCTTAAATGCCAAGCATACAACATTGATCATAAATGAATTCTTTAGATTCTAGCTTCAAAAAATATCTTCCTATCTTCTAATGCCTCCAAACTAGCTACCAACATTTTATATAGTTGTATAAGAAATAAGTTAACCTCCAAATGGATTAAATTCTCCAAGAATAGGAAAATGTATTACAAATATATGTCAAGACCTAAATCATATGGATCTCCCATAATTTAATGAGATGGGGATAATGATCCAAGAGAGAAATTAGCCATGAACCCAATAACCTTGAGATGTGCACTATTGAGATTTACTAATCAAGAAATAACATCAAAATATTAGAAAACACAAATAGACCATGAAATGCATTGAGCATATAGGTCTCGCTAAGAATTTATTAGTTACATCTCAATAAGTATCAACTCAAGGCGTGGTCTTAAATAATAGTCCAACACAACTTTGGGAACACTCTACAAGGTTCATAATCATAACAAATTTTGAGTGAAGGCTAGGAAAAGAAAACTTATATACTAGGAAATAAGAACAAACATATTTTGGTTGATGCAAGATTTAAAAGAACCCAAGATGCTTCTCCATCAATTTATAATGCAAACTTTATATTATACATAATCAAGTTATGAAATACTATGATATTGTTATCATGATTTAACTGTGTAGTTGTTTAAATCAAACTCATTGACCCATATTTCACGACTAGTGGTTCACATAAACCCATCTCTCATGAGAATGAATGGAATACTTAGCACTTATTGGATCTAGGTGTTACTCACAAAGGTGAAGCACTGAGACTTCCTAGGAGGTCACCCATCCTAGTACTACTCCAACTTGAGTACACTTAACTACAAAGTTGCCTCCATGGTTAAACCCACTCTTCTTGCAACTCCTATTTATTAATTAATGAGCTCGAGGGGATTTCTAATGTATGGTTCGTAAGTCATAATGCATGAGCTAGAGTAGTATTGGGATGGGTGAGCTCACAAGAAGTCTTGGTGCTTCACCTTTATGAGCATCACCTAGATCTGATGAGTGATAAGTGTTCTATTCATTCTCATGAGAGATGGATTTTTTTGAGCCACTACTCATGAAATATGGGTCCATGAGTTTGACTCGAAGAACTACACAGTTAAATCTAAATAGAAATATCACAATTTGACTTGTTGTGCAAAATATCTCCTACTTATCAATTAATAAACTGAAAGGGATTCCTAATTAATGGTTCATAAGGCACAACACTTGGTGAAGGTTTTACAAATGGTTTTCAAGTAGAGTGGGTTTAACCATGGATGAAACTCTATAGTTAAGTGCACTTGTGCTAGATTAGTATTGGGATGGGTGACCTCCCAGGAATTCCCAATGCTTCACCTTTGTGAGCATCGTCTAGATCTAATGAGTGCTAAGTGTTCCATTCATTCTCATGAGAGATGGTTTTTTTTGAACCATTAATCATGACATATGGGTCAATGATTTTGACTCAAAAAACTACATAATTAAATCTTGATAGCAATATCACAATTTGACTTGTTGTGAAAAATATCACCTACTTGTCAATTGCAAAATACTTTCAATCAACTTCATTCTTCAATTCTTCCCTACATTCATGGTTATTTCTTACTATGTAGTGATCTACTGGTTCCTTTTTTTATATGATGTTGACCCATGATGCTCAATACTATGCCTAATTCCTCTACTTTCTATATCCTTTCCTATGATTCCTCCCTGATCTCCTCCTTATAACTTCAAATTCAATATTTTATCTATTTAACCCTCTAATTTCCAAACTAATATATACTCCTTATTGTTTAGAGGTGAATTTATTAGGCTCATGAAGTATATTCCCCATTTTTTGAAGGGTGTTAAGACTAGCTGAGTTGTAGAGGCATCTCATCTAATTTTGTTTGTCTACTCACTCTTTGACATCCATCGTAGTGTTATATATACTTATCTAAACCCTTGTGCAAATATGACTAATAATAACATGTATTAAAATCACATCAATGGTGGTCCTTTTAGTTATAAAGTGACCCCCACATGATTCATCTTGGAAAGCATGTATTTCAGCTTCCCTTATATATCTTCTTATAGCATATTTAGGTCTGATATGAAATAAGCATCTAGATAGCCATGAGTACAAACAAAAATTTTCTCCTACTTAGAGTTTTTTCATAGGGATAAATATGGAGGCATCTTCCTAATACAATATCATTTTCAATATTTGCATACCATGAAGTGTGATCTCACAAAAAAAATAGATGCTCATCAAGAAAAGAGTCATCTATGATAGTCTTTGATTATGCATTATTAATCTTATTAATAAAATTTGCAACGATAATGGGTCTTCCAAGCTTGACTATTGTGGTAATATTAAACTCCTTCAATAAGAGTAATGATGTAACTAATTTTCCACAAATAGGTTTATTTATCAAATACCTTATTGTTGCATGATCTATGTTTACAAAGACTTGGTACTTGATTATATAATGTCTAAATTTGTCAGTTGTAAATGTGATTACTACCATCTCCTTCTCCATTATTATATAGTAAAGTTCAACTACATGCAATGTTTTAGTGGCATAGTAGATAATGTGTTAAAAATATCTTCCTTCTATCTAATAACCAGAATAATAACATGGTCTGAAGCATCAATATGGATGTTGAATGATAGATTTCAATTAGGGCCTCAAAGGAAAAGTGTTTTAGTTAATGTCCTTTAGATATAGAAAGGCCTTCTAACAAGCATTAGTCTATTCATTTTTTTCATCTTTGGTGAGATGAACATGTAATTTTGTTGCAATTTTTTTGAAATCATTGATAAATTATCTATAGTAACTAGTATGTCCTAGGAAATTTTTAACACTCTTCTATTTAATAGGGACAAGTAGGTTATTTATTACCTTAATCATAATAAGATCAAATTTTATACCTTTCCAAGAGACATGATAGTTGATTACTACACCTTCTTATATCAACACATCACATTTTTATTGCTTAATGATAGTTTCTAGTCACGATGTTTCTACAACACCTTGAAATTTCTCAATGCTTCATCATAAGTATAACCATATGTGATGAAATGATCTATGTATACTTTCATGCATTCATGCATCAAGAATTCATATACATGTGTAGCCACGGCAAGTAAAAAACTATATTTTCCCAGTCTTCTAGTACAATTACTTGAATAAGTGATGTAGGAGCATCTTGGGTACTTAGGTAACCTTCCATCAACCAAAAAGATTTCCTTTTATTGTTCATGTCTATTTTTTGAGGAATGGTTTTTGATATTCGAGTTTTCTCTTTCTATGCTGTTATCTTCTTAACATGGACCTATCATGGATCTTGTACCTAAGCTCACCTAAACTAATTCCACAATTTGTGGGAGTTATCATTCTCTTTGTTTGAGACATGCTTGTTTCCTAGAAGTTTGAGTAATGCATAGAGTTTACTTTAGAAAGGTTTTGTTTGGCATCATGTATTTTGGTTTCTTTTGAGGAGTTCGTGATGTGCACTTTGAGTTCTTTGATAGTTTGATGCCTTGGTTAATTCTCATGGTTAGAGGATAGTTTTTCATCATGTGTCATGGATAGCTTGGATACACAATTTAGTGGGAGCTTGTAACATTGATGAGGTGGTAGTGGAGGATTAGCTCTTGGTTTGGTTTGTATCTTCTTAGTTTGGAGATCTTGGTTTCACTTAGTACTAACAATTTGGTTGTGTGTGTAGACTTGGAGGATCTTCATATAGGAGATAGATTTTATGATGCCATGGATGACTCAATACCATAGTGGAATGGGAGTTGTTGGCATTGATATATTTATTGAGTGTTTGCAGATGTTGAAGGTTTGTCTTAGATCTATTGCTACATAAGCATCTTTGACATTTGCATGGTGCACTTGGTTCTTCATGGTGTGTGAAAATGGTTGCATCTTGAGGACTCATCTGGTTCTTGGTAAAGGTATGGTTTATGCTTTCATTTGACATGTTATCCTTGGTATAAGGATGATTTCATTATTATGTCGTGGTATACTCTCAATACACATTTAGAAGTTTTGACATGTTACAATATGTTCATATGGAGCATGTTGTCTCTTTGGTGAGGTGGTTTAGATCATGTTGTCATGTATATGTTCCTGAGGCCGTGGTTAGAACTTTGACATTTATCTTGGTTTAGTTTCTTGGTATTGAGTACATTGATCATTTGTTGGATACTTCATGATATTGCTAAGTTGCATTTGGAGTTGGCATGAATTTATTAGTTACAGGTGCTCATGGATACTTAGATACAATGGTGATGTTGATTTCTCTTGGATTAGAGATGTATTAGTTGGGACAGTTGTGTACTTTCAACATGAAAGTCAAGAGGCATTAACCTATATGGACTTGAGAGGAGATTGTTCTTAGATGATATGAGATTCACTTGGTATACCTTTGGAGGTATGGGTAGTTGGATGGGTTGCACTTGCTATGGGTGTTATTTCAGTTATGGATATTTGATAGCTACAAATACATGTGATTACCTTTGGATCAAGTGTTTATGCTTGACATTTTAGTTGGTACATAATTTTATGATTCTTTTGTGATGGGTTGGGTGGCTTTCTCTTTGGATGGCTTCTATGTATGTCCAGTGGCAATAGCATAATAGGAGGTGGGATCATTCATTTTCAAGATGTTGGATACTTTGATTTCATTACGGGTACCAAGATGGAGCAGTTGGTGTACTTTGATCCATGATGGTGAACATGCTAGGAGGGATTGTTTCCTTGTTCATTTACCTGGCTATAGATTGACTCTATGTAATGTATACAACAAGTGAGAGATAGTTGAGATTATGTGTGTTGCACACATTGTATAATATTTTTATATTGTATTATTCTATTTTATTGTGCAATGTTGCACCTAGATAGACATGCAACATTTAGAGATTCTTATGGGATATACTTGACGAGTTGTATTATAACATTGTCATAATATTTGATGCAATTATTTAATATTGGGGAAAAGAATTAAATGTCCAATATTAAATGTAGGGTCAATGGGTTAGGTAGCACACAGTTTTTGTAATACCACTTGGTGGATTTGTGGGACTTCCTACTATATAAGTAACGACAAGGGTATTTGTAGTGACAAGACGAAGGACAAAAGACAAAAGAAAAATTGAGCAAGACAATGATGGACAGGTTAGCCAAGGGAGCATTTGTGAAGGTTGGAAGCATGGCATGGGATGTGCAGATTCATGCTTGTTCACACATTGCTTGGTTGTGGCTATGGCTTTGAAGACTTACATGGTTGTATTGCAATGGTGTTTTTGCTAAATAATACATGGTGATGGATGCTTTTGGAGGCTGAATTTTTTTCTCTCGATGAGGGTTTCCCATGGTATATCTTATGTCACATTTTTTGTGGGTGTGTTGTCTATTCTCTTGCATGTGGATTTTAAATGCTTATTTATTTTAGATCTATTTATGGGTTGTGTGAAAATGATTATATATTTTTCCTTGCAAGTTTCCTTAGACTGGCATGTTGGATGAAGGTTGTCTCATCATTTCTGTATTGATATCTCTACAATTTCTTGTGTTTTCTCCTATACTGGTTGTCTTTCATGTGTAATTCCAGTGATGGTAGCTTGGAAGTGGAATTTCTTCTCTCCTATCTTGCATTAGGTGGTATTAGAGAGAATGTTTCTTTCTTGGTGAAGATTGGGACCGCATAGAACCTTGTTGGAGATTGGTTGTAAGGTGATTGAACTAGTTTATGACCTATAACTTGCAAAAGGTTATAATTCTTACATAAACTATTGTCAAAATGATTCAAGGTAGAGGAAATACAAACAATGCTATTATGGATATGTTGAGACAAATTGTAGCTAGAGTTAAAGTTGTTGTAACAGTCAAGAGAAGAGTACATCTTGAAGATATTAGGGATGAAAAAGAACCAACAATACCTAATCTTGAACCTAAGGTAGAATAAGATGAAGAGAGACTTTAGAGCTTTAAATAGAGCAAATTGAAGACCTTCTTTTGAACTCTGTACTTACAGTGGAAGAATTGATACTGATGCTTTTTTGGATTGGATCTTTGAGATTGAGAAGTATTTTGATTATGAAAGCTTTCATGATGACAAAATGGTGAGGATAGAAGCTATAGATTTGAAAGAATACACATCTCTTTGGTGGGAATACTTGGAAACTGATAGACAAAGAAGATGAAAAGAAAAGATAAAGGTATGGGTGAAGATGGTTGCTAAGTTGAAAAAGAAATTCTTTCCTACTGATTATCAAGTTAATTTGTTGAGAAGAATGCAAAATTTGGGATAAAGATATAACTGTGAAAGATTATACTAAAAAATTCTAAACAGTTGGACATTAGATCTAGACATGTTGATGATGAGGTTGAGAAAGTTACTAGATACTTGAATGGTTCAAGGACTTCTATACAAGATGAAATTAGTTTTATAAAGACAAAAAGTTTTGAGGAAGCATATTTGTATGCCTTGAAAGCTAAAGAAAAATTGGAAAAGAAACAAGAGCATAGAAAGAGAGCAAGAGGTAGAAGATTTTAGCAAAGTAGAGGAAGATCTTATGGAGAAAGTAATAGACTTGATAGCACGTATCTAATGACAAAGGAAAATTTGAATGAAAAGAAGATAGTGGAAGTAGAGGAAGAGGTAACTACAATAGAGGTAATTATATTGGTTACTCTAGGAATAACAATAATGGGAAAATAGAAGATAGCTTTTGGTTTAAAGGTACTTGAGCGCATTCAAGGTACTTGTTTTAAGTGTGGTGAATGACATAGAGCTTTTGAATGTAATTATTTTGATAAAAATATGGGAAGTAGTAGCAGAAATGATTTAATTTAGAAAGAAGCTATTGATGCTCCTAATGAACCTAAGAAAATTGAGAACCTAATGATGAGAAGAACCTTGTGGAATGATCAGTTGAATAAGGAACCTATTTTGAGGAAAATTCTCTTTAAAACCATGCGTAAGATTGAAGACAAATGTTGCACAGTGATTATTGATAGTGGTAGTTTTGATAATTTAGAATCTAAAAAGTTAGTATCCAAGTTGAGATTGTAGAGATTGAAGCACCCTAACCCTTATCGCATTGCTTGGATTAAGGATAAACATAAATTACTAGCAAGTGAAAAATGCCTTGTGAAATTTAAAATTGGAAATTACTTTGCTGAATTTTTGTGTGAATTTATGCATATGGATTGATGTCATATTCTTTTGGGAAGACCTTGGTAGTATTATGGGAAAACTTTACATGATGGTAAATTGAATCAGTATACTATTTGGGCTAATGGGAAGAAACAAGTATTGTTACCCTTGATTGAGAAACCTAAGGAGAATCAGTGTACTATTGTGAGAGTTTGTTTGGTTGAGATAAATCAATCTGTGAAAGACATTAAAAAACAAAATGTTTGATTTTCTTTGATTCCTAGAAAGACTAAAAATCAAGATGAGCTTGAGCATGCACCTGAGGTTAGATATTTTTTGGATGAATTTCAATATATTATTTCTAATAATGATCCTGATGGATTACCCCTTATGAGAAGTATAAGTGATTGTATAGATTTGATACTTGGAGCTAGTTTTCCTAATAAAGCACCACATAGACTAACACTTGCAAAAAATGAAGAATTGAATGTACAAGTGCAAGAATTTCTAGACAAAGGTTTGATCAGAAAAATTTTGAGCCCTTGTGCAGTACCTTTTATATTGGCACCTAAGAAGAATGGGGAATGGAAAATGTGCACAAATTCTAGAGATAAAAAAAAAAAAAAAGTGAAATACAGGTTTCCTTTGCCTAGGCTGGATGACGTTATAGATATATTAAGTGGAGCAGAGTATTTTACAAAGATAGATTTTAAAATTGGCTATCAATAGATTAGGATTAGAGAAGGAGATGAACGGAAGACTTCTTTTAGGACTAATGAAGGTTTGTATGAGTGGTTGGTTATGCTATTTGGTTTAACTAATATGCCTAATACTTTTATGAGCTTGATGAATGAGGTTTTAAAGAATTGTATGGGTAAGCTTAAGATTATATTCCTTGATGACACACTAATCTACATTAAGACTAAAGAAGAACAACTTGAACATATCAGACAAGTTTCACAAAGACTGAAAGAGGAAAAGTTATTGATAAATTTGAAGAGATGTTCATTTATGAAAGAGGAGCTTGTGTATCTTGGTTTTATAATTTATGTTGATGGTTTGAAGATTGATCCTGAAAAGGTAAGGGTTGTTCTTTATTGGCCTACACATTAGAATATGGGAGAAGTTAGATCATTTCATGGATTGGCGAGTTTCTATAAGAAGTTTATTATAAATTTTAGTTCAAAATGTAATGTAGTGATAGAGACTATGAGAGGTGAAAAATTGATTTCAAATGGACACGTGGAGAAAATAAGAGCTTTGAAACATTGAAGGAAAAGCTTGATATGCCTAATTTTAACAAAGATTTTCAAGTTGTCTGTGATGCAAGTGTGAACACCATTGGCATTGTTTTGATTCAAGAAGGTAATCATGTAACTTTCTATTATGATAAATTGAATGATTCTAAGAGGAAATATTTAGTATATGATCAAGAATTTTATGCCATTATTCAATCTTTGAAGAAATGGAGACACTATTTGATGCCTAGAGAATTTATGTTATACATTGATCATAAAGCCTTATAATATTTGGGAAGTTAGAATAAATTGAATAAGAGACATATGAAGTGGGTTGAATATATATAGCTTTTCTTTTGTGCTGAAACATAAGAGTGGACAATCAAATAAGGTAGTAGATGCATTAAGTAGAAGAAGAAGTTTATTGATAGAGATGAGAATTGAAGCGTTTGGATTTGAAGATTTGAAAAACTTGTATGAAATTGACTTTCATTTTGCAGAACCCTAGAAAGATTGTAAGAACCTTGTGACCAATGAGTAAGATAAGTGGGTTGATTATTTCATTTAGAAAGACACATTGTTTAAAGGAGTTCAACTATGTATACCTAGAGGATGTATGAGGTAGAATATCATTAAAGAGAAACATAGCGGTGAACATGCAAGACATTTTGGGGTTGATGAGATAGTAAATTGATTTCAAAGAGATGTTTTTGGCCATAAATATATAAGGATGTTCAAAAGATGGTAAGAGGTTCCATAATATGTCAAATTAGCTAAAGGAAGTAGTTAGAATGTTAGTTTGCATACACCTTTGCCTATTCCTTGCAGAGCTTGGGTAGATATCAATATGGATTTTGTTTCCAGACATTGCCTATAATTCAAAGAGGTAATGATTCTATTTCTATAGTGGTGGATAGATTTTCTAAAATGGCACATTTCATGCCTTGCAAGAAGACGTCAGATGCAATACACATAACAAACTTATTTTTCAAAAGAGATTGTGAGACTTGTGGATTGCCTAAGACTATTGTTTTAGATAGAGATACTAAGTTATGCTAAAGGACAGTCTGAATTTGTGAATGAAAAGGCCTTCTAATATTTAGAGATGTTTGATTGGAGATAAACATTCTAATTGGTACAAGCTGAGTTTAAATTTAATAATTAAGTGAATAGAAGTACTAAGAAGACTCTTTTTGAGATTGTAAATGGCATGAGTCCTAGAGGAACTAATGAATTGAGTAAACTAGACACTGAAGTGAAGAATAGTGGTGAAGTTGAAGAATTTGCATGAAGAAGTGAAGAATAATCTACATGATAGTAATCAAGGATATAAAGACAAAGTGGATAACAAGAGAAGACATAAAACTTTTGAAATAGGAGATGAGGTAATGGTACATTTGAAGAAGAATAGATTTTTAATTGGTACATAAAGTAAGCTAAAGATAAAGAAGTTTGGTCCTTGTAAAATCTTGAAGAAACATGACAATGGTAATGCCTTTGAAGTTGTATTGCCCAAGGATATGGATATTTCATGTGTGTTTAATATTTCAAACATCTTTGAGTATCATGAATTTGATGAAGAGACAACTAATAGACATGATTATCCTAAGAAGAAAAAAAAGGATTTGATAAGATTTTGGATACTAGAATAAGTAAAAGTACCAGGGGAAAGGATTAAAAATAGTACTTGGTTCAATGGCAGAAATACACCTATTAAAGATAGTTCTTGGATATATGAAGTTGAGTTGGATCTTTATGATTCTTCTCAGATCTTTAGGGCTTCCTGATGTGGACATTAGTCCTTATTTACCCCAAGTGTTTGATGTAGGAGCATCTTGGGCACTTAGGTAATCTTGCATCAACCAAAAAGTTTTTCTTTTATTGTTCATGTCTACTATTTGATGAATGGTTGTTGCTATTCAATTTTTCTCTTTCTCCATAGTTAGCTCCTTAATGTGGACCTATCATGGATCTTGCACCTAAGTTTACAAAAACTAATTCCATAATTTGTAGGAGTTATCCTTCTCTTTGTTTGAGTTGTGCTTGTTTCTTGACAACTTGAGTAATGTGTAAGTTTTACTTCAATGAGGTTTTCTTTGGCATCGGGGATTTCTATGCACCTGGGAACCTCTTCCTGGATCATGTGTGAACTCGTATTTGTCCTTGCATAAGTTTATTTTCTTGTTTTTAAGGTCACTAATTTCTCCTTTGGGGTAGGACCTATATTTTGTAATAATCTGCCCGATAGGTCAACTTGTGGTCTCGTTGACTATATAACTAGTGATCTAGGATTAGAAAAAGCACAGTGAAGTTAGATAGAAGAAAAATACTAAGGTTTGGTCTCCTATGCCCGAGCTCTTAAGCTTGTTGATTTTAATTCAAATATATATGGCTGCAACCATGTAGGTCTTATGCCTAACACGTTGAATGAAGGTTGTTTCATCATTTTTGCATTGATATCTCTATAGTTTCTTGTGATTTCTCCTATACTAGATTGCTTTCGTATGTAACTCTAGCAAGGGTAGCTTGGAAGTGGATGTTCTTCCCAATCATGGATCCTATACCTAAGCTTACAAAAAACTAACTCCATAATTTGTGGGAGTTATCCTTCTCTTTGTTTGAGGAGTGCTTGTTTTGTGGTAGCTCAAGTAATGCATACATTTTAATTTGGGCAAGGTTTTTTTTGGCATCATGGCTTTCTGTGCACTTGGGAACCTCTTCTTGGATCATGTGTGGACCCATATCTGTCCCCACCAAATTTTATTTGCTTGTTTGTAAGGTCGCTAATTTCTCCTTTGGGGCAAGACCTATATTTTGTAATAATCTACTTGAAAAGTTGACTTATGGTCTTGTTGGCTATTTAATGAGCAATCTAGGATTACGAAAAGCATAATGAAGTTAGAAGAAAAATACTAAGATTTGGCTTTGCAAGCCTGAGCTATTATGCTCACTAATTGTAATTCGAATGTACATGGCTACAACCAAGTAGGCCTTATGCTTGAAATGTTGAATGAAGGTTATCTCATCATTTATGCATTGACATCTCTACAATTTCTTATGGTCTCTCCTATAATGATTGGCTTTCGTGTGTAACTCTAGTGAGGGTAGCTTGCGAGTGGATTTTCTTTCCTCCTTCCTTGTGTCAATAACCATTGAAACTATTAGAAATGAGAAATATTATCTTGTTGATAGAAAGTGTAATACTCAATCAGTGAAAAAAAGGAGGAAAATAATCTTCCTTGCTTTGAATTGAGCTCTTGGTAATACATATGAAACTTCCACTTTCCTCGTTTCTTGGAATGATGACAAGAAAAAAGGCCTATTGGTTATAAAAAATGGGGTGTATAAATTTGGCATTCAACAACTCATGTAGTTCTATCTATAAGTTATTTCCTTCACAACCAGGTTCATCATACTTTGAGGTTGCTTAGTTGATCTATAATCTTCCTTTATGTATATTCCATGTATATGGAGATTTGGATCAAATCCTCTTCATGTCTTAATAGTTCCAAGAAAAAATTGTGTTCTTCCATTAGAAAAATTAATTATGTTGTTGCATCTGATTAAGATTTCTAGTAATATCGAGATCTTTTTTCAGGATTGATTTCCACTTTAGTAATGAAGAGAGTTATTGGTGCAACATTTATATATGCAATACCTACATAATTGGTACAAGGAGGAAGCTTATGAAGAAATTTTGGAGTGGACAAATATTTTTCAAACAATATTGCAAGAAGCAAGGTATGTAATGGACAAAAAGAGCAAGCCAAACATGATGACTTGTTTGCATCTCTACTGTACTTAGTTAATTTGGATTGTACGAGATAAACTAGTGTTATCACCTTGCAGGTAGAGTATGAAACTTCTTTCAATTACCAATTATAGTTTGCAATATATATTCCTCATTATCACCAAGGTCATCCTATAATGTCTGATCACATCATAATTTGGCTGGGCTCGTGGATACAAAATTGATTTTATTTATAACATATTATAGTTTGAAATGATCGTTTCACATCATCTACACCCAAGGAGAGCGTAGCAAGACAAGTTGTGTCTAATATGAGTGGGTACCCTCCCAAGTTAGCCTTAGGTTGCAAGATTATAAAATTTACTTAAGATATTAACAAGAATATATAATGTAATAACTAGGTCCTCCACAATCCCCTCTATTTTTACTGTTGAGATGTCAACTAGTTGCAAGGCTATAGGAGTGAGACTTAAACAAATGCAAGTTTTGCATTATTTCTCTAGTCACCATATTGATCATTGTGCCTAGGCCAATCAATGTATTGGGTATTGATGTTCTAGTGGTAGTGACATTTACTACGTAATTACCAGGATCAATATATTTTAGAACAATGACTTTGCCTAACATTATGTTTGCCAAATATCCCACAACATGAATAATAGGATGATCTTTTTCAAATTTGGGGAGCTAAAGTTTTCATAGGTTATTGCTTGTGTGAAGGATAACTTTTCAATGAGAGATTAAGATTAGTTGAGGCTTCTTTTAAAAGAATCTTAGTAATAAGTGATGGGGTTCAAGAGAGTGAAGATACAAATAATTGATGTCTAGAATGTAAGCAAGGAATTAGTACATGTCATAGCACAAGTTTGCTAAACATGACAATTATTAGGACTGTGTATAGGTTGCACTAGTAATTGAGTAGATTTTGGAGTTGTAGGATCAAGATTGGCAGCATCAAACATAATGACTAGTTGAGAAGATGAGACTTGCAGTTGATCTAGATAACCATTTGGATTTCTTCACGGTTGATTGCCTCTTCATTGCTACTATGAATTTTGATATAGACACTTGCTAGTTAGAAAATTGACCTCGAGATTGAAAGAGTCACCAACCTCTAAGAGGAGTGTTTTATCATGAAGAACCAAATTTTAAGTCTATTGTATGTCAAATCATCAATTATTTGTATTCATCTCTAATGCAAGAGCATCTTGGGTGTATGAGCAATTTTGCATCACCCAAAAATATTTTTATTTTTAGTCTTTTCTATTTTAATAAGGACTATTAGACAGGGAGGTTGCTATTTTTGGGAGCTTGCTATTTTTAATAAGTTTATCATACGAGCTCATAATGTTCTCATTTTCTATAGGAAGGTTCATTTTAGAGTTGTAAGCCTACCATAAAAATCTCATTACTCATGCATTAGTATCAAAGAAGTTATTGTGGATTTTCGATGGAAAAATTTGTAGAAAAATCTTTAGGCTCACCATCGGAGAGCTTAGAGTGCCTAGATGAGGTCTGAAAACTTGACAAAAGGGCATGAGCACAATTTCGAGCCTGTAGATCACGAGCTGGCATTTCTAAAAAAGTGGTTATAATAGCCAATCGAAGCAACGGTTTGTGAGTTATGACCTTCCAAAGTTGGGCTACTTGAAATTTCAAAGATAATTGTCAAATATGTATTTGGCCGACTCTATATGTTTTGTTAGGTTTTGTCGGCCCTAGGTATTAAGTTTGAGCATCTAGAACCTTCTCAGGTGGCATAAAACTGCCTATTTAAGAAATGCTCGAACATTGTCTACGACAGCTCTGGGTGATAGTTCACAGCCTATCTTGCAAATTATTGTACTGAAGGCGCCCATGTGGGTTAGAATATTGTACTTGTGAATTTTGTAATACTGCATTTGTGGCGCAAATAAGAAGTCCATATTTTGTTCTCGCATTTGTTGTTGTTTCTTTGTTTCTGTTATGAGTTTATGGTATTAAGGGGAACATCCTTCATTGATCTCTTATAGTTTAGTTTCTACGAACAATGCTACTGAACTATTTATTTCTTATATTAATTTTAAAAGTGGTTGAAAAATCAATAGATTTTTTATTTTTTTCCAGTGAAGTTGATGGCACTAAATATGCTTTACAAAAGATCAAGTCTTATCAAGATATACATAATCATATTTAAAATAACTTTGGTGACATAGATACCCATTATAACTCTTTATTAGAAATAAAAATCTCAAATTTACTCTTCTTATAGGGGAAACGAACAAGTTGCCGCCCCATATTATAATGATCGCCATGTCCTACTATTACCTATTCTCCCCCCCCCCCCCCCAATCCATAAAATAAAAAGTAAGAAAATAAAAATGATAGCACATGTACTAATAGCCAATCAGACATGCATTAATAGTTGATCATTTTTTAGCTTTCTTGGTTTCTGATTGGTCCATTTGTGCAAAAAGTACCATTTTTCGGTGAATGACTATTGGGGGTGAACATAACGGATGACACTATTAGAACACTTCGTACTCTATGAGTTCTACAAAGAGCTCTGTAAATGGAGGAAAGCCAAAAGGTTAACTTTGAGTTCTTCACTCACCTATAGAGGCTCACCGAATAAATTGACAAATTTTGACATAGAAATTAAGAACTAGGTATAGATGTGTGAAATTGGTGTGGGCATTGACTTCTCACTCGTCTCCCCTATTTACCCTATTTAGTAGTAATTTTTTTCTAGCCAGGAAAAAAATGTATAGGGGAGAGGCACCAATAGTTGAGCGGGGTCCAATAGTTGTTATAGATATTGTTAATATTAATACTATAAATAGAATCAATTAATATTAAATATTGATTACATAGATTTCATCTATTAACAAAAATATTACCCTACATGTGATACATGGAACCAATAATTGTACACATGAGTGCTTGTAATCTTTAAACAAAAAAGAAAATTTACACATGTATCATTGAATGTTATGCAATTTATTTTTCTCTGATTAATATAAATAAGTTGACTACAATAAGTGCCTCAGTTTTAAAATAATGAATCTATCATAAATGAATAAGTGCATTGGAAAATTAAATAGATATACTTCATCTCACAATTAGAAATAAATATATAAATTTATGATCCAATCTGTTACAATTAATATTTGTTATTGATTGACAAGTATTACAACTTGCAATAATTAAAAATGTTTATTCTCTAAATACCATGGCTAAGTGTACAACTACTGGGCGCTCTTTAAATCTATACAAATTTTCATTTTTTGAATATAACTCAACAGTGTACATTTACTAGGTACTTCACAAATATAATATAACTCAACAGTGTACATTTACTAGGTACTTCACAGATATAAACAAATCTTATTTTTAAAATAATACGTAGTGTTGTACAACTACTGGATCCCCATCAGATGCAGTGTCAGTGATCTAATTCAATTTTTCATTCCAACTTGCTCCTTTGTCGATGCATTTATTTTCTTTTTGACATATCACCTACAAAGATAGAAAACTTGTAAGGCTCATCATAAATAAACCAATAAATTACAAAAAAAATTCAAACTCAGTAATTTTGGATGACAAGTTATCCTACTCCAACAGTCAAATCATGACAACACAATTCAATCCATGGCAACAAAATTTATCCAATCAAATTTAGGGGAAAAAAGGCACAATCCATGGCAACAAAAACCATCCAATCAAATTTAGCTATTAAAAAAGGTTGACTAGTTGAAATTGAAATTTAATCATGGTTAAATAGGTGTTAACATGATCTATAAAATGAAAACAGTAGTCTCTTTTTTCATTGCTTAAATTTTATCTAGAATCAACCGTGACTGCAACTCCTCTCATCACCCAGACTAAGCATATTCAGGTGCATAAATTTTGATCCATTTCCATTTATATTTTCTTTTTTTGAATATTTCTATTCTATTTTTTTATGAAAGAACAAACTTTTCACTATAAAATGATTTTTTTACTACGTAGATTGTATTTGGAAGCAACTATAATTGCTGACATTGTATCTGAAATCAACTGTAACTGCTGTAACTACTAAAATTATTGATATGAATCAATCATAATTGTTGCTTCTCTCCTCAACTTCCAATTAATCAACCATAATTGCTGAGATTGTATCTAAAATCAATTGTAACTACTCAGATTGTTGATATGAATCAAACATAATTGCTGCTTCTCTCATCAACTTCTAGTTAATCAACTATAATTGCTGAGATTGTATCTGAAATCAACTGTAACTATTGTAACTGCTAAGATTGTTGATATGAATCAATCATAATTGATACTTCTCTCATCAACTTTCAATTAACCAGACAACCACTAATAACCATCAGATGCATAATTTTTGATTTATTTGCATTTCTATTTGATATGTTTCAATCTATATATTTGTTTTTTGGATGAAAGAATCTGTGTCTAAAACTATATATAAATCTCTGTTTAAGCACTTTTTCAAAACAATGACCTAGCCTTTTTTTAAATCTTACAAGAACTACATAAATCTATATTTTAAGATCTTACAATTAAAAATCTTAATTAATCTAAATATAATTTTTTTCTTATAGGAATATCAATAAAAAAGATACAAATACACCACTCTGAACATGGAAAACATGTAAAAAAAAGGATATTCAAAAATAACATACTAAGGAAAAAATCTAAAACTGTATTAATCTATAATACACCATTCCAAACATAGAAAATAAGGAATTTTATATTGAAAACAAGGAAACTATATAAATCTATTTTGAAAATAGGAAGTTCAAAGTGAAACTATATAAATCTATATTGAACAGCTTATGGTAAATAGATAGAAACATATGGATTTTAAGGCTTAAGGCTCAGATTTAGATATCTTGAGCCACCAGATTCTCTTCACTCTCTTCATGCATTTGTTTAAGAGTGGAAATACAATCTTTTAAATTTGTTTTCTATTACATAGAAATGTAGTCTATTTAACTCTGATATGTAAATAGAATAGTTAGCCAAAAAAATATTGACAAAAGCATTCACACTGGTCATTCAAAATTTTTTGTCATTGTATAATTGCATATTTATTTTGTTAACACCATTTACAATATTCATTAAAATAAATTGCAGTCTTCTATTAAAAGAAAGTAGTTTTCTAACATAATTGTCACACAGACTACATATATTTCACCATGAGAGCTTCTAAGAAGAATCGAGTTCAAAGAACGAGGCCACTACTAATGCACAAAAGAGGGGTTATGCTTCAAGGCAATCTAGAAAATGAAAGAAATACTAGAGAGAAAAATGACATACCAAATCATCTTGAAATACCAAATTCAAATCCAATAGAAAGTTTGGATGTGCAGACAGTTTCTAGTACACCACCCGTGTCTACAACACCTAAGAGTGCACCACTAAGAAAAAATTGGTCAAAATCAGACATGGACAGTGCAATCAAAGATGTTGAAGATAATGAGTTTTCCATCCGAGCTGCTGCCAAGAAATGGGGTATTCCTTTTACAACCTTGTCATATTGGTTGCAAGGTATCACAACAACAACAACAAGAGGTCCACCCACTATATTATCAAGTGAAGAAGAAATGGAAATAGTGCAATGGTGTCAAGAAATGGCAGAGATGGGATATGGTCTTGAAATATCACAATTGAAAGCACATGTTGCTCACATTTGTGAGACTAGGACAAATCCCTTCAAAGATGGTTTTCCTGGAAAGTCATGGTGGAGAGGGTTTAAAAGAAGGCATCCCGAGTTGGCATTAAGAACTGCAGAAGGTATAGATAAAGACAGAGCTACAATGCTTAGGCCATCCATAGCAGCAACATTTTATGACAATTTGGAAAAAGTTTACAAAGATAGACAATATAGCCCACACCAAATTTGGAATTGTGATGAAACAAGTGTTCAAGATGGGAGAAATTGTGGAATGAAGGTAATAGCCAAAAGGGGCTCAAGGAGTGTGCCTTATGTATTGTCAAAAAGTAGAGAATGGATCACCATATTATGTTGTGCTAATGCTGCTGGACAGAGCATTCCAGGATTCTACCTCTTTAAAGGTCAAAGGCAAATAAAAAATTACATTGCAAGGTGTGAATCAGGGGCTTGTATGGCAGCCCAACCCCATGCATGGATGACCAAGGAACTATTCCTCAACTGGTTGCATCACTTTGCCAGATTTGCACCTGGTGGAGTTTCACCTAGCAATAGGCATTTACTTATATTTGATGGTCATGGGAGCCATGTGGCACTTTCCACAATTCAAGAGGCAAGAGTTCTAGGAATTGATCTTCTTACATTGCCTAGTCACACAAGCCACAAGCTCCAACCTTTGGACGTAAGTGTTTTTTCTCCTTTTAAGAACTATTTCAAAAAAGAGAGATCACAATGGATGGCAAAGCACCATGGATTAGAAATAAATAAGTCTGAATTAGCTACCCTATGCAGCAAAGCATTCAAAAAGGCCCTCACTCCAGAAAATATCAAGGCCGGATTTAAGAGAACTGATATTTGGCCATTAAACCGAACATCACTTATGAATGACATGAATCCTAGGAAAGCATTTCAGACTAGTGTTGAGAATGAAGATGAAGAAATTGCCCTTGAAAGTATTTTGAGATTTGCAGGAGTCAGTGACTCTGATATTCAAGAACGAGTAGAACAAATTCAAAGAGAAAATGCTACAATTGAAATGCAACTACAACAAGATTCTGCTATTGTTGAACAAGGACAACATGATTATGCTGCTATTAAACAAGGACAAACATGATTCTGCTGCTATTGAACAAGGACATCATGATTCTACTGCTATTGAACAAGGACATCATGATTCTGCTGCTATTGAACAGGGACATCATACAATGCATACTACACAAGATACAATTGAACTAAGTATTCCTACTGAAGTGAGTATACCTGATTACATCATGGAAGGTGCTAGAAACCTTTGTGTTAACTTGGACTAAGATAATGAGGATGTAGGATTGTCAATGCCATCACCTCCTCCATCTCCTCCACGCACATTAGTTCATTACTATACAACAATAGAGTTGGGTGTAGAGGATGAAGATATTCAGTCAAGAGATAATTATGGCAATGATGACCCAATGGATGAAAACATTACAAATACACATAACAACCAACTAGAAGGTAACCATATGCCAATATTATCATCTTTCCTAAAGTTACCAAATGCAAGGGTCAATGAAAAATATTCCCATGAGAGTGGTGGTGCAATTAGGCTCAGTCAACAGTCCCAAATACTCACAGGAGATGAGTTCATGCAAATTTTCATGGAACAAAGGCTCTTCACATTAAAGGATTCGTAATGAAACAAAGACAGAGAAAAACCTGATGAAAGAGACCTACATTGAATTAAATTCATGGGTATATAAATAAGTAGTGAATCTTTACCTGGAAATTTTCTGTAGGAGATATAATATGCCTGAAAAATATAAGCTACGACTTAGGGTTTCAAGCTTTCAAGTGACGATGAGGAATTCTCCATGAATTGACATGAATCTTCTCATCTCTAAATCGACATTGTTTTGCCCTGGAAGTGGTGGAAGCCATGAGTCAAAAAATTAGAGGCGGCTAACTCTTCTCCAATGCCTCGAGGAATTCAAAAAGCCCTTGCTCTCCCCCCTCATCCGAACTTTCCTATAGTTGCGAAGTGCCTACCCCCAGAGATAGGTGGGTGGCCCGAAGAGTGCCTCTGCATCTGCATGCACAAGCAGACTGGGCACCCTACGGTTCAGTGAGCCTTCTGCATCAGAAGGGGAGGGTTGGAGGCGCTGCTCCCCCAATTCTTAATCTATATGGCCGACCCTCTATCTATATGGGTATCTCCACATCACCGAGCCTTGATTCACCCATGACAGCCTCAAAGAAGAAGAAGATGCAGACGATGAGAGCGAGAAGATGAGGAAGATCTCCAATGACGCCCAACAATGATCTGTCTGTATTTTGATTTCCAACCATGGCTACCATAGGTTTGTAGACTATAATCTGCAAAGTTTCATCATGTGAAACGCATAAGAGATTATGTGTCTCAACCATACAAATGCAAACCCTACCGTGAATGTCGTAGAGCTCAAGGAAAGTTCTGGAAAGAGAATGGAGAGAGTTCTCGTGGGAGTATGTTTAATCAATGCGTGTTCTAGAAAGAGAATGGAGAGAGTTCTCGTGTAAGTGTGTTTAATCAACGCGTGTCCATTATCATAATTTATCTTATATTGTTCATTTTTAGGTGATACTTGGGTAGAATTGAGAGAAAAAATTATCATCGTCAATCATAAAGTGTACAACTATAGGGTTGTTGGTTATTCTTTTAGGTTAAATGGTGGGTAAATTTTAGAGGGTAAGATGTATAAAATTTGACGTTGTGTGATTACTTAGGGAAATATAGTTCGTTAGATGTAAGTGGAAGTGAAATAAATAGATTAGAATTTAAATAGGTTTAAAAAGAATAGTGTATTTATAAAGTTAATTTTAAACTATAATATATTTCTATATGAACATAAGTTGTGTTAAATATGATCAATTATTGGTTTCTTGTTGTTTTATATAAGATATTAAAATAACTTAAAAAAATGATATCAATTTTTTTTATGATTCTTTAAGTATTTAATAGGTTACATTCATAAGAAGTATTTGAATATATTTTCATAAGAAATGATGTTAAAACAATCATTTGTTGATATTTATATTAGTAAGTTTTGGTCAAGACCTCCAAAATTGCATTTTTCAGACACTTTGAATTAAATTGATTATTTCGACAATTTGCTGAGTGAGTGGTAACCTCAAACCTTAGTTGAAGTTAGTTAAGTGGTCATTTTACATTTCAAAAAAAAAACGAAAGTCCTGCGACATTCGGTTTTACAATTATGTGTTGACAAAGTTAGCCATCATGACTACTGGTGCCTCTCCCCTATATTTAGTATAAAACAAACATTAGTAAATATTGACAATTAAGAATGATGTACGCGTTTGAAAGTGTGGCAGAGGAGAGAATTTGACAGCTCGACATAGGCAACGTTTGAGAACGGATAGATGCAATAATTTTCAATAATTCTGCACTCAATTTTGAATATTCTCCCGCCATTAACTTTTGCGCTCAAGTTTGAATTTTCTCCCACCATTAAATTGCCGCCTCTTGCTTTTAGAAGCAAAGTAGGTAAGCTCTGGTAATACTGAAGCCAAAAGTACTCACAGAAACTGAAACTGAAACAATATCTACATTGTTGTGTACTGAAGTCTGGGTCTGGATAAATGGCCAAGGGTTCAAAGAAACGGAGAGCTTCAAGGAAGAAGCAGGAGAAGGCCCTGCAGGATACTCAGGCGCCACGTCCCTCAGGTACGTCACTAATCTGTTCTCGGATCTGTGGTTTCATTTCATATTTTGGATAAGGTCTTGTAGAGTTTTAATCTAATTTGCGTTATTTATACAAAATTGTCATTATGGAGTTGAATCCTTGTTGGGTTTACAGCGACTGTTGAATCTTGCCCAGTAGAAGAGAACGAGGAAGATGTTTTCAGTCCTAAGACACCTGTTCAAACAAATGAAGGAGAAGATAAAGATAGAATGTTCGATATGGTGGGTGGATTGGCACATCCTTCCTCTCAGACGGAGGAAGTTGCGATTTCTGATGGGGTTGAATATAAAAGTGGGTTGTTTGAGAATGCTGGGTTCCAAGAGTTTTCTCCATCTGGGAGAGGGGAGGTTGGGGATTCAGAAATTTTAGGAAAGGTATCAGAGAGAAATGGACCAACCCTTGATCTATCTAAGGGTTCTCAATTAACTCCTCTTGGGCAATTTAGGGATTGGGGTGTTTCAAGAAAGATCGATGATAAGCACGCAAGCCTTCAGTCATCAACTCAGGAAGGGGATGAGGGAAATGCTGTTTCTTTTGACCGGTGTGAAACAGATCTTATTGAAGCAAGCAAACCATCTGAGCTCGAAATTATAAATAATAATAAAAATATTGTGGAGTGCATGCACAATGAGGATTGCACAATACGAGACATAACAGTTAATGATTTTTCTTTCTCCCCAGCAGATGATATTACTACTTCCCAGAAATTCAGGGATATTAGTGAAGGATTTCCCTTGATTCCACCTGAGGTTGTAGAGAGTTTCAACAGTTGTATGGAGAGAGAATCTGCGATGCTAAAGGAGGATGGAATGAATTCGCTTTCCAAGCAACAAAATGTGCATGGGCAGGAGACCGCAGTAAACAATTCTGAACCAGGTACATTTGACGGGAATTCCTCAAAAGATGAAATTGGGTACAAGGATCGAGAAGTATTGGTAGAGGTTCAATATGAGAAGAGATCGATAGAACATTCAGGGTCTCATGATATTTCGGAAAGATTGGTATCCCATAAATCTCACGCTTCTGAAGCAGATGATCCGATACCTTCAGAAATGTTAGCAATAGAAGTAGAGAAGATTGAGTCACCCGCTATTTTTGGTGAGGGCTATTCTATGAGCTCATTTCAAGGGGTACTTGGGTCTAGTAGCCCTAGAAAGCAAGAATGTAATACTATTCTTGCTGGGGAAGGAGGGCTCGAATCTGCACAAGGACATAGTGAACATGTGAAAGATGTCAGCGTGGACATTATTGGACAACATGATGCTGATACAAGCAAACAAGTGAAGGATGAGCTTTGGGACTTTTATGGGCTTACTCAACCCAACCGTGAGTCCATAGAAATTTTGGAAACTTATGAATCTAATGCTTATCAAGCACATAATTTTTCTCTTTCAGAAAAGCTAGAAATTGAGACAAGTGTTCAGGGAGGTCTTGAAAATCTCCAGGAGCACAATGGATGTGAAAACGAAACCAATCTAGACAACTCCGAATCTAGAATTTTTGAAATGTTGCAAAGTATGGACAATTACAGAACTGATCATGTTGACGCTTCACAACCATTGCAAAAAGCAATGAAGTTCAATTTATTCCCCTGTAACTCTTGCACAGGAATTTGTATGACACCTAAAGGGGTTTGCATGAGTTCATCTCAAGCATTGTATGATACAAAGAATCCTGACCAAATGGAATCTACTATTGCAGTTGAGCTTGAAGAACCCCAACTCCTGCACGAGGAACGTAAATCTGGTCAGGATTTATGCATGGTTAGTTCTGAACACGTTCGTGCTGAAGTAAACAACCAACCTAAAGATGCAAATGCGAGGAATGACAATATTCAGGGGGCAGGTACAAAAAGGCTAAAAGAAGAATATCCTAATGTGTCATTTCCCGCTGCTGAAATAAAACCCAGTGTTAATACATCTCATTCTCTTGTTGCTGCTGATTTGGAGCCTGTTAAATCTTCTAGTGTTGTGCTACTAGATAATGAGGTTAATAATGACAATGGCAGTAACTTAAGAGATATCAGCAAAGAGCCTGCCCAACAGACACAGTTTTTGAAGCTTAATGGGGAAGAAAAGAATGTCCATTTACAAAATACTTTTCCTCGAGAGCTGCGTAAAGAAGGCGAGGTAAGTATTTGCAGTACTCAACTTCATGTAAGATCATATTCTCAGTTTTGGTCCGTTATCCACATTCCATAAATATTGTATATATGATGTTTCAAGGTGGTTTTATTTAAATGATATTATTTCTTCTTTTTTCTAAAATTGAAATTGGTATAGGTTCATGGTATACATATGTTTGTGATCAGTGGAACCTGGAGCTGGAGAAGCGGAGTTGATTAATTTCTCTGTTCTATTTAAATACCGTATGAGTTTATCTCGTACTCTTAGTACCATAGAAGTTCGTCAACAAGAGTTGTATTTTTAATACCTCACGCCTTCTGTATTAGCAGTATATGAATCCCTTAAGACTTGCCATGAAAAATGCTTTTTTTTTCCATACATCTATGTTTTCTTTTTGAGGCTTGCTAATTTGGAACCCAATGCAGCTTCAATTGGAGTTATGTCCCCGTTTTAAAAATCTTGTGCCAATAAAAATGACTCTTTCATCATTTGAGAAAGTTCGCGCAGAATAGGATGAACATATAAGGCTTCTAAATGGTGGTTGAGCAACGGAGTGCACGTAACTTTGTTCATTGCAAGCATACATCTTTTAGTACGAAAATACTGAACACTATAGTAGCATTAGGAACTTCAAGCTTCCTCAAACCCTAGTGTTAAACTGCAACCAAGAATTGACATTTTTGAATAACACTTTGGAGTCATTTATTAAGATACATGGTAAGAAACAAGGTTGATCACCTTATAAAATAGATGACCCAGAGTTTAATATAGACATATCGAGTATTGAGAAATGATACACACACTATTCACTGTAATACAATGATCAATCAAGTCCATCACGAGCTTTAAGCAAACAAATGTTTGGTCTCCACGGATCACTAAGCTCCAGTCCATTATTTATCATCTTAACTGAGGTTTTTAGGATGTTATCCAATCAATTGCGACTGTGGTTTTCCTTTATCCGTAGAGTTCTTTTCTTGACAAAATGTTTTGTTTTATCAATATAAACAATCATGTGAAGACTTACAAGCATGTTTTGCTAGAGACGAGCTCTTTAATTTTTTGTCGGTAGATTTCCGATTTATGTTCCTCGAATCTTTGTTCAATTTTTTTGTTCCATCTCCCCAACATAAGATAAGCCACACATACAATCAAATTGATAGACATCATAGCTCAATTTTGGCTCAAAGTCTATTGTGGATTTAATCGTGCTTCCTGTTTTATTCTGTTTTATGATACTGTCACTATATGTCTCCTCAAAATACTTTTAAAGTATCTTCATTAAATGGGAGAAACGAGTTACACGTCTCCTAAATCCTTCTCCAATTGACCCCTTGATGCAATCTTCTTTTCCACATTTTTTGAGACCCTCAGGATCTACTTAATTCCATAAACATTTGATCTGAAACTCCTCGTTAAGTATTGCTTCTCATTCAAAATTTTGTTGCTATGAACATAATTACATCGATTGTGTCTTGAAGGCTTGAAAAGGCCAACCCTGAGTTTACCAATATGTGACGCTGGCTCATTTGTTCATAGGAATTACACAGTATATAATTGCATTAAAAACAAGTCAGCCATCTTTTAAGCTTCATCTTCTAATCTCTACAAAAGAAGACATTGATTAAATGTCTTGATCGTGCCATATAGGTAAAGTATGTGTTCTTGTTAAGAGATCAATTAATGTCTTAATCATGCTTTAAACGGGTGAATTTTGAGTGTGCTTGTGTGAAGATAATGTTCTCTTGACTCTGCAAACAACAAGAAACATATTGATAAATCAACTTTTGAACTTCTTTATTTGTTGCAAAGCTATAGGTAATTTTGCTACGCTTTGTGAGGTCAATGTTTTGAATTTTCTAATTCTTTGCATCTTTTGGTTCGTTTGACAGGGAACTGATATATTTCCTGAAGGCAATGAGAAACATGGATGGAACTTGTGTTTTTGGGGTGTGCTAGAGTTTTTGCTCTGTTGGAGGGACTGAACTGCTATTATCCTTCATGGGTATAATTTGAACTTTGGGCTCACATCGTTAGTTTTCAGGTCTCCAGTTTCAGTGGTAACATTGTCATTTGGGTCCATATATATTATCAAATGAAAGCAGATATGGCAATAAAAACTTGAAAAATCCTTGTTATCATAAAAGGCACTGTAGTTACGTATTCTTCTTACATTATAGGCAATAAGGTATTCTACAGTAAACTCTTGCAATGAGAGACAAGTTTTCCTCCATGGGAGGTGGGTCTTTTTTGGCACCGGTGTTTATAAGTGCCAAAGGGTTACTACAGTCCTCACACCTCCTTAAGCAATGACTATTCGCTGTCTATACGCCAATCAAAAGCTATTGAATTTTAAGATTTCGGGTTGATCTGTAATGTTTAGGATCACTACTAAAGGTTTATATGTATTCGAATGGTTGAAATAATAAAAGTGATAAAATCAATCAAACTGTTCAAATGATGTCACCCTCAATTATTATTAGCCTGTTTTGTGTTTCCGTCTTTGGCTAGTTTGAAAAATGTTATTTCAAGTTATTCTTTATCCTTGCATGCACCAACAGATGATTACACCTAAATAAAATTTCTTCATTTGCCAAGTATAATACTGTTTAGCATTGTGCAGTGACCAGTCCATAGAAATTAAAGAGGGAAGAGGAGCCATGGCTGGGGACCCCTACTTCTGGGGCGCCTGATGCCTATCTAGTAATGTTTCACCAAAAATATCAATGATCTATGGTGAACAAAGGTCAGATTAATGGCTTCTACCTCATCCAAGTATTATTCGCTACATTTACAGTCTTACCCTTTCCTCTCTGCTGTGCTTCATATTCAAAATTTTAATGTATAATGCTTTATTTCAATTTGAAGGTTAATTGTCCTCATTACTGGGTACAAGGCCAGGTAAAGTCAACTACTGTATTATTGAGCTGTATACCCCAGTTGCTGCCCTGTTGCCTTCATGTAAACAGAAAATTCCAGACGTCTTACTGCTATAGATAGATGTGCTACTTTGTAGTCATTACATCTTAGTTTCTGATGCAGACAATCCTCAGGTCCTGCGAATTGGTAAACACATCTTCAGTATAACAGAGGAACAATAGAATAAAAATATGCAAAAGTTATATACTTTCAGTCTAGAACATCTCCTTCACTGCATACATTATTATTAGTAACAAAAAAAATTATAACTTCAAGAACTTCTTAACTCTATGATTTCATCTATCCCCTTTTATCATTAATAAACTCCAAATGAACTCCTTAATAGAAACCTTAACTCCTAAATTAAATCTTACAAAGATAGTAAGAAACAACAGTTTGCAAACAGAAAAAATCAACTCGTAAATATACTCTTACGAAGACTCTTAGTAACAACAGTTAATAACAGTTGCATCATTCTTTCCGTCTTTTAGAACTTTTGACCTCTTAAAGACTAGGGGAAGATCTAGTAGCTGTTAGGGGTCTAATGACCGTGATGAAGAGATGTCATAGACCATCAGCCAGGTCTTCCCCATGTTTACCCCTAACTGTCTCAAGTCTCAGAAGGAAGCCAAACCATCAAGAAGCCGCTGGAGGCTCTCTAAAGAAGAAGCCAAAAGAACCCTGTCATCCACAAAAAAGAGAATGGAGATCAGGACCCAATGCAAGTTACAACCATTTTTGGGGAGTGAAGAATCACAAAGGAAGGCCTTAAGCTCATCAAAGTAGATGCCCAATAAAGTGGGGGAGAGAGGGCAACCTTGCTTCACCATGATGGTTCTCATAATCGGGTCTAAGAGCTTGTGAAGAGTTCCGAATTTACCCACCACAAACTTGTATAATCTCATAATGACCACCAAAAGAGTTGCGAAGATCTCAATGTCTTCGAGTTGCTAAAAAAGAGCCTCCTTGGGAACATAGTTGAAAGCAATAAACTTTCCTCGAGTAGTGAGAGCTTCCTCAATAATAGTCCAAAGACTTAAGATGTGATATGTAGTATGAAAATTACCCAAAAAGCCAACTTGCCCCCTCACACAAAAATCCCTCTTTGTTAGCATGAATGTTGATGATATTCCTATGGGGGAGTATCCTAGCATTGTTGGACCATTGGAGAGATTGACAACATGATTGTGTGTTGCATTCACGACTATGTTTGTCATTGATGTCAACACACTAAGAAGATTGGCAGAGTAGCAGCCAATGCTTGAGATTGTATGGTTCAAGGATTGAAGATGAGATCAAGCGCAGTTGGGGACATGTTCCACTGGGTATCTTGATGATGTGGCTAAGAGTGTGTGTAGAAAGTCGAAGACTAGTAGCAATTATTTGAGATTTACAAAAGACAGTTTGTAGACAGAGTTCTTGAGAAGTGGTTTATGGTGTTTGAATTATATCTCCTAATGGGATAGAATTTGGATAAGAGAAGTTGGACAGAGGTAGAAGACATCCTAATGATGACAATAACGAGTGCGCAAAGTCTGAGGTCGCACATGGGAGAAGTTGTAAATATTGCGAGCCAACAATATCATGTGGTTATGAAAAGATGTAATGTAGAATATTTTCTTAATAATGTCCTATTGAAATTGTAATTGGGAAAGCCTCAAAGTTGACTCAATGAATTATTTTGAGGACTTGGTATAAAGGAAGGTTTATTTTGATGGTTGTAATGTGGAGTAAAAAAAGTATCAAGTGGATTAAGTCTATGTGGATGTGAAGTATAATGCAAGTAAGCGATCGAAGGGATTATTGTGATGCAACTTTGCAAATTTGGTATTGAGATCTGAGAAGTGTTTGCTGGGGAAGAGGCATAGTAAGAGGACATAATAAGAGTACAAGTTGCATTTTCTATTATGCTAAAAGGAATAATACAGAGGCCAATCTACAACATTTGGGGTCAAATTGCAACGACAAAGTAATTTGTGGGTGATTTTCATTTTTTTTGCAATTGTCCTTGACGCTGTTGCAATACTGACGTTGGTGTCGTAATTATGATGCCTGTGTGATTATAAAAAAAAAAAAAAGACAAATCATTATGCATTTGATTGATTGTGACATTGGAAAGTTGCGAATCAAAGATGCCAATGGAGAGTTGCGAAAAGTGGAGATAAGCTGGATTGATGCCCCATTTTCCATGCTTGTGCCCTTGAAGGTCTTGTTGTACCCTTGCTCTGCCATTGCCTTGTCGTGCCCATGCCCTTGCTTGCTGCATTAGGTATTTTTTGTGTTTATTAGGTATTCAACTCATTCTATTCTAATTCTATCCTTGATTCTATTTATTTCTTGTATTCTTGCGAAGATAGTTGTCTCCTTTTCCCTTTCATGTCAAATTTAGGCTTTGAGGTGTAACAGTTAGGTTTTAGTATGTCAATTAAAACGAGCTCAACATTCAAAATAATGGAAACATAAAATCATATAAGCGATTCAATTGTTAAGAAAACCTGAAACTGAGGTGTTGTATCTTCATACTCTAAGCAATGTGATAAACACACTATTTACGACATTATCATTTCTTCTATATGTTGACCTTATCTATATATTCTTACGGATCGGTATGCATATATTTTAAATTTGACTAACATTTGTTGACATGAATGTTCTTGTTTTAACAAATCTACAAAATATTTTAAGCATATTGATCTCTGAGTTAGGAATTTGTACTATGTGGAGAATGGAGAGCTTGGATACTAATAGTGATAGGGTCAAATAAAAGAATTAAATGACAAACATTGATACTAATAGTGAGGGTTAAATTTATAAAAATATCTATATTGATCTTATATAGTTTATGGAGAATTTGATCATTAGGTTTAATCTCACTAGAGATATCATAGATCCTTGAAAATCTATATTTTTGAAAATCTAAAAGTGATGCAATTAATAAGTAGAGCTTGAAGTTATGAGGACGACACCTATGATATAGTTGCAATGGCCACTTGCTTAGAATCTTGCCACCAAACATCCAACTAATGTCTACTTATTTAGAATCTTGCCACCAAACATCAAACAAAGCTTTTATAGATAGAAGTTACTATCAAATATATATAAAGAACAATGATTCCTTTGCATGATTCATTCAAATTATATCATTAGAAAAGATCAAAGATCAAAGATAAAAGGTCAAAGTCTAGGTTAACTATTATGATTTGTTGAGATTATTTGTTATTTTATATGTCAAGATTGAGTAGACTCAAACCTAAGACCTCTTGAGAGGCTCACAAGTTACCATTTTGCTATAGGCTCTTGCCTAATAATATCGTTTTTAGTTAATGTGATTTTCTTTTATTTGTATTTTTAATTGCTTTGATTTTATCCTATTGATTTGATCCCTTTCAAGTTATCTTCTTTCCCTCAATACAACTATTGAAGTTATATTATAAATTTAGGAGGATTTAGTATTCTTATTCATTTTTAGAAGCCTCTTCACTACATACTTCTTGTTCCTAAATTCAAGTTCCTTTCACATTCCTATAAACATAGTTTAGGACTATCAAGGTATAGGAGATAGTAACCATTAGTACCCTAAACTTTTTATAACACTTGAGCAATTGGCCATTTAGGGCAACCTTATCTTGTTTACCTTGTATATTAGTAATGGACGTATAGACTATTAGCTCTAACCTGAAAATACCCAAGGATGCATGGAATATTCTAGCAAAAAATGTTGCAATCAAAGCCAATTGTATATACAACTCTAGATTAGTTATGGGAGAAACCTCATCTCCAAGCATTGAGGCAAGGAGAGCAATACAACTAACACTATGCCCACTACTATATCCTTGGATGTTCCCAAGATTGCATATACTAGAGGAGGAACAAAACTAGAATCTGTACAAACATTAATCTGACTAAATTAAATTGGGATTCTGAAAATAACATTTTTTACAATATTCCTTGCAATGATATGTTATTGGAGTAGAGAAATCAATTCAACAAATAGGTTGTCTGGATCATCTCCAAGTCTAAACATAAATCTAATTATCCTAATTTAAACTTAAACCATTATTAACCCTATGGAAGTCAAACATCATAGTCAGCTAAACCATGGCAAATTGGACAATAAAACTTTAAAAAAAAGCTAATACAACTAAACAAATATAAATATCTATAATAAAACTAATTGTTAGAGTCACTTTTCAAGTATGACTATTTATCTATCTAGCTTTATATTCAAAGATGATATAGCAAGCAACTTCACAATTTGTACTAGGGAAACATAGAGTCTTAGATCATGAGACATCAATATTAATGTTGACACTTGAGATATAAAATTGCACTTTCCTTGAACAGGGAAAAGAAGATTTCCAAAAGACAAATGAAAATGTTACTCAATTATTGGATCATGGCAGTTTATTAACTAAAGTCTAAAATGGTCTCCTTTGATGGTAGCTTGGGCTCCTCATTAATTAGAACTTTTTGCATGTGACCATGTCTATTTATTTATACTTACAAATTGCATCTCAAATAGGAGTGAATGCCTCTAACAACTAGGATAGTCACTAGGATTGATGTAATAATGTGGGTTTGCAGATTGCAGTTAGGCAAGAATAAAAATCTCTGGTAGTTAGCTTAGTTTAGTTTAAGGACCAGTGTGAGAATGTCGGTTAAGCTCAAGCACTTTAGTTGAGTTCATTTAGAACATATATCTACTCTCTAAGAGCAATCTACATCAATATAATGTCTAATAATTTGTTTGAGGACTTAGCCATAGTCTTCCTAAAACCTACCTTAATTGCAAAGCTTTCCAGTCCTGAAACTGAAAGCTAAAATATTCCATAGAATTTAAATGGAGTTCATAAAGATCCAAAGTTAGGCAAGAGTAGACCTACTTGCATAACTTGATTTGGCGAGAGAGGAATGTGGATATTAATTTGTGGTTAGTAATTAAATTATAGAGAAAAAAACTGAATAGAATAGTACTCACATAGTCCCATCAAGGGAGGCAAATTCACAAGCTTTACATAGCTTATACCCTGCATCAATCATAGCATATAAATACATTTAGCATATTGAAATTGAGAAACAAAAGCACACTAAAACACTCACACAAAGAACTGCCAACACAAAAAATCTCTGATGATTCAATGAATGATTTGCATATTGAAAATCTCCACACATGGTTCATACAACAATAGAATCAAATAAGACTTTCCTTAGGAATACAAGAAGGAATCAAATAGTTTATTTTTTCAAATGATTAAATGTATGATGGGATATGAATGGGAGAAAGATAGTCCAAATAAGTAATCAATATGAAATGAGAGTTGTGTTGATGCGGTAGATGGAGATATAAATGGAGCATATTTATAGGGGTGAGATGGGATCACTGGGTGAGAAATGTGAAGAAGAAAGAGTGATAAAATAGATAATGCTTTGTGTTTGATCACACTCTGTGATCAAGAAGAAAGAGTGCTTAAGAAGAAGAAAAATGAAAAAAGATACTTTTTGTAGTCATCATTTATTTATTGCAAATGAAGTATGTAGTGTTTATGCAAAATATATTTCATCTTTATATCATGTTTTCCAACTTACTTATTGTTAGAGTAAATAATTAATTAATTATTAATTATTTATTCTATTGCTTAAGCTTACTTAGGTTAATGCATGTAGTTGAGGTTAGTTGTTGACAACACGAGAGTTTGTTCCCTTTAGCATACTTATCTTTTCCACCTCTTGTGGATGTGTGCTTAGTTGCCAACCTTATCTCCTACCTCATTCCAGCTTGTTCTACAAGCTTCCATGAGGCCTTTTTATTTGGTCTCTCACTCATTGTAAATTAATTCCAATTCCATTTTCACATAGCAATTCTAATTTCCTATTGTGAAATATTCTTGTGCGGTATTTGCTTCAAGCTCTTTGCTCCTAGGTTTCTCTTCAGCAAGCTATTTGCATTGCAGGTGATCTTGGCGCATTATTAGAGTCAGATTCTCAACTCCTACATGGTATCAGAGCCTCCTTGTTGCTTTTTGTTCGAAGGATTTTTGAAGCCGTAATTTGGAGTCACAAACCCTAGTTTGTTTGTGCATTTTTTCTTCAAATCGGGGGTAGAGAAAATTTTTGGAGCATTTTTAGCCCAAATGGACACTGCCATTGGATCCAGAATGCTGTTTATAGTTAAGATTCATATAAAACTTTTCGTTTTTGGCTTCAAGCATTTTTTTGGCCTCCTAGGTAGCCGTACGGATGAACAAAGTGAATTTTTTTTTTTTTTTTTTTGTATAAAAAAATATGCCCTGCCGTAGCAGTGCTGCAGTGCTACCCGGTGGCCACCCAGCGGCCACTCGCTAGCCACCCAAACCCTGCTTAGCCGGCGGCTACCGCTGCAGCACCACCAGAGGCTCTCGCCACCAGGTTCTCCTCCCGGGAGCTACCGCCATTGGCAAATTTTTTGGCTCCGCCGCCCTGTGCACTCCGGCCCTTGACATCATCATTTTGGCCAGTTATGTCATTTTTTGACGATTGTACATTGCTGATGTCACTTTACTGGCAGCTTACGTCACTTTTTTGATGACTTGGCTGACGTCATTTTTTGACATGTTGATGTCACCTATTCGACGACTGACATCATCTTCCTTATGACAGATTTTTTTCGGCGATGTCCTCCTAACGGGCATATGGGCATCAAATTTAATCGATTGTCTGTAATTTTCCAGCAAGGTGCAATTTTGGAGCAGCAGTCAGTTTTTTGGCTATAACTTGAGCATACAGAGGTCTTTTTCTGATCCAAAAGAAGCATCAAAAAGATGACTCAAAGACAAAGACATTGGTGCTGGTTTTGTAAGATTTTGAGTTCGTTTGGGCTTCCATTTTTGGTGTCAAAGTCAAGTCTTGTGTTTCCTCCTATTCTGCATCAACAAATCCAGGTTCTTTTCTAGTTTTTTGCTTTCCATAGTTGTTTTTGTGGTATTTGAGGGATATTTTTGTACGTTTGTTAATGGGTGTATTTTTTTTTTGTAATTTACTTCAGTTAAGACCCTTCTACTTTTGTCTTATTCTTTCTCTCAATGGCGGATCCATCTGTGACCCGTCTCACACCACACAACTATCACACTTGGAAGGCACAAATGACTAGGCTTCTCATGTGAAGAGGTCTATGGTCTTGTCTGGATGAGAATTAGCCCGCTCTTACGCGACCTTTTGAGGTTCTACAACACAGGAACAAAATGGATGAAGCTATGGGACTAATTTCACTCAACATTTCAGACAGTCTGCTATTTCACCTAGATGGTTTGACTACTCCACGAGCTTATTGGCAGAAATTTCAGACTTTGTTTAGACAGGTGAATGAGTTCCAAGCACTTCCGTTGGATGTAGAATTGACTTCTTTGTCACCAAGCAACTTTTCCAACATTGAGGACTTTCTTATGAAGTTCAAATCCCTATGTGTAGTTTTACAGGGATGTGGGAAGAACAAAATAGATAATGAGTGCATATTTTTGATACTCTCAAAGCTGAAGGGGCAGTATCTGATTTTTTCTTCTACTTTCTACTCCACCATGGATGCCCTTGGAGATAGACATAGGATGCCTACATTTGAGACATTTTGTGACAGGTTGACTAGGGAACAAGCAAAGATCCAACAGGTGGATGGGTCTAGCTCTTCCAACCAAGCATTGGTTGCTTAAAATTCTAAGCGGGAATCAAAGAAGAAAGACAAATTGAAGAAAGACACATCAAAATTTAATCCTAAGCCTCCGGCTAATCCTCTAGCAAACCCTTCCAAGGGTAAAGATTCTTCAAAGTCAAGTGAGTCTACCTCTAAGACCAAGAAGAAATCAAGTGAGAACTACAGTTTTTGTGGGAAACATGGACAATCAGTTTCCAGGTGTTGGAAACAATTACAGGCTTTAGAGGAAGCCATGAAGGAGCATCACATTTCAGCTCCTCAGTCTTCATCTCCACCTACAGGGAAAGGTCATGCTCTTTCTGCACGAGCTACGACTTCAACACCTTTATGCATTCTTGATTTCGGGGCTTCTCACCACTTAACAAACACTCCTAAGTTGCTTACTTCACTTGCTCCTTGTGCCACCACACTGATTGCCATTGGGAACTCTTCACAACTTTTAGTTTTGGGTTCTAGCATTGTTGCTTTGGCCGGGGGCTCTCTATAGGATGTACTTTGTGTTCCTGATATTTCGATAAACCTTCTGTCTATCTATCAGATTTACCACTCTGGCTCTGGGAAGACAGTTGAGTTCTCACCACATGATGTGGTTATTTGGGACTTGCATGATCTGGAGATGATCGTGGCCACTAGGAGTGTTGACTTTGCATCTTGCCTCTACAGATTTGATGGATTTGAGTCTTCTGATGACACAGGTTCATGTTTAGTTGCACATGCAGATTCAGTAAACAGACTTTGGCATGAACGTTTTGGGCATGTCAATTACAAATTTCTTCAGCAGATGAGCACACAGGTACTTGTTCTTGGGCTTCCCTAGATTTTTTGTCTAGATGGTGTTTGTTAGGGATGTGCACTTGGCAAGTAACATAGGGGTTCTTTTCCACATGGATGAGCCACTCGTGCTTTAGCACCTTTGGAGCTGATTCATAGTGACCTCATGTTATTTCCTACTCCTTTTTTAGGTGCTAGATATGTGCTTACATTCATTGATGACTTCTCCAGATGCACATGGGTGTACTTTCTTAAGTACAAGTCTGATGCCTTCGACTCATTTAGAGTTTTCAAGGCATTTGTAGAGAAGCAGTCTAGACTTTCTATTCGGCGCATACGCATGGATAATGGGGGGGAGTATGTGAACCACAATTTCAGAGATTTCTATTCTGAGCATGGTCTTCAGCATCAGCTTTCAGTGCCCTACACTCCTTAGTAGAATGGTGTGGCCGAGAGAAAGAACAGAACCCTTCGGGAGATGGCAAATTGCATGATTCAGTCTAGGTCCATGGATTCATGTTTTTGGGCAGAGGCAGTCAATTGTGCCAACTACATTCAGAATCAAATGCCTCACAAGGCACCTCGACATATGACTCCTAAAGAGGCTTGGTCCCATGTCAAGCCTGATGTGTCATCATTCAAAGTTTTTGGGAGTACAACATATGCATTTGTACCTAATGCTAAGAGGAAAGCAATGGAACCGAAGAGCCGACCATTAATTTTTGTTGGCTACTACGAGAATGTAAAGGCTTACAGGTTATTTGATCCTAATTCCAGAGAGGTCCTATTTTGATAGGATGTCCAGTTTGATGAGAGCCCTCTTGCAGTTCATTCCTCACCTCTAGCGTCTCCTCCAGCTCCCACTACTCCCTCTTCATCTCCACTTTGTTTCATGGATGATGAGGATGATGATCATGGTGATCCCGATATATCTCCACCACAGGATCCTCCCCAGATGCCTAAATGGGCTCAAGCTACTGTTGAGGCTGTAGGATCTCTAGCTGGTGACCCATCCACTTCCCATCACACTTGTTCTCACACTGCAAGTTCTAGTCTACTCAGTCATGCTGTTAGTACTGATCCTCAGACATTTGTGGAGGCGACAGGACATTCAGAATGGGACAGTGCAATGGAGGAGGAATATTCTTCTTTAATGAAGAACCACACATGGGATCTTTGTTCTCTTCCCAAGGGGAGAAAACTAGTGCGTTGTAAGTGGATTTACCGCACTAAGTATGCTACTGATGGTTCCATTGATAAGTATAAGGCTCGTCTTCTTACGAAGGGTTTTTCACAAGTCGAGGGTGTTGATTATTCTGAGACATTTGCCCCTGTCGCCAAGATGAATTCTATACGCCTTGTCTTATCCCTCACAGCTTCACAAGGACGGTCAGTTTATCAGATGGATGTGAAAAGTGACTTCCTGCACGATGATATCATAGAGGAGATTTATATGGAGCAACCTCCAGCTCTTGTGTAGGATCCCACCTTGGTTTGTAGGCTTCGAGATTCATTGTATGGTCTTAAACAAGCCCCTAGGGCTTGGTATGAGAAGATGGACTCATTTCTGCTGTCTACAGGTTTCACTCGCTGCCATTCCGATCCCACAGTGTACATTCAACATCTTGGTGATGAGATTTTGATTCTTGTTTTGTATGTTGATGATCTTATCCTTACAAGTAGTTCATCATCCATGCTCCATGATTTTAAGTGTGCATTGATGGACTAGTTTGAGATGATTGATCTTGGTTTGTTGCACTACTTTCTTGGTCTTCAGATTCATCAGTCTCTTATTGGCATTTTTGTGTATCGGCAGAAGTATGCTCTTGACATGCTTTGTCGCTTTCATAAGATTGATTGTAAGGCTGCTCCTACACCATTTCAGTCGGGTGTTACTTTGTCTACCTCCTGCTCCTCATCTACAATGGATGCTACTTTGTATCGACAGTTGGTTGGCAGCCTATTGTACCTGACACACACCCACCTTGATCTTTCTTTTGCGGTTGGCCTAGTCCCTAGATTTTCTCAGGACCCTCATGAGAGTCATTGGCAAGCTGCCAGGCGTATTCTACGCTACATTTAGGGTACACTTATGTATGGCATTCATTACATTACGGGGACTCCACACATTGTTGGCTACACTGACTCAGATTGGGTCAGTGATGTTGATGATCAAAAGTCTACTTCTGGCTTTGTGTTTTGCCTTGGCTCTGATCCCATCACATGGTCGTGCAAGAAGTAACATGCTTGGGCACTTTCATCTACAGAGATTGAGTACAGGGCCACAGTTCTTGCCAGTCAGGAGGTTTTATGGCTTCGTCAGTTGATGACTGAGTTTGGCTTTCCTCCAGATCGTCCCACTATTTTGTGGTGTGATAATCAGAGTGCCATCCACATTTCTCGCAACCCAGTGGAACATCAGCGTACCAAGCACATTGAGTTGCATATGCATTTCATCCGTCAGTTGATCCAGGATGGTGTTATTTCATTGGAGTACATTCCTACTGCTGGTCAGGTTGCAGACATCTTCACTAAACCTTTTGCATCGACACACTTTCTTCAGCTACGGTCAATGCTTGGGGTTATGAAAGTTGTCCTTGGGGGATTGGTTGAGGCCATCCTTCCTTCACTTCATGTTTTTTTTAGCATGTTGTTTTTTACCTCTTTTTGGGGGAGAGTTTTTCCCATGTGGTTTTCTCTCTTTCCCCATTTTACAAAGGTTGCATTTAGTTGTATTGTACTTGGGTACCTAAAATGGCCTCGTTGTCGGGACCCATTTTGCATTTTTCTTTTGTTTTGTGAGCTTAAGAATTCCCCTAAGTTGCACTTAAGGGGGGGTGTTAGAGTAAATAATAAATTAATTATTAATTATTTATTCTATTGCTTAAGCTTACTTAGGTTAATTCATGTAGTTGAGGTTAGTTGTTGACAACATGAGAGTTTGTTCCCTTTAACATACTTATCTTTTCCACCTCTTGTGGATGTGTGCTTAGTTGTCAACTTTATCTCCTACCTCATTCCAGCTTGTTCTACAAGCTTTCATGAGGCCTTTTTATTCGATCTCTCACTCATTGTAAATTAATTCCAATTCCATTTTCACATAGCAATTCTAATTTCCTATTGTGAAATATTCTTGTGCGGTATTTGCTTCAAGCTCTTTGCTCCCTAGGTTTCTCTTCAGCAAGCTATTTGCATTGCAGGTGATCTTGGCGCATTATTGGAGTCGGATTCTCAACTCCTACACTTATTAGGATTCACAAAAAAAACGTATATCTACAACAAAAAGTACTCAAATGATAGCATATGGTCAAATTGTATTTATATGTTAGGTGCCCTACAACTAGTAGGCATATTTTAATGTAGTTCACTGAAGAAATACATGGTGATTTTAATGCAATTCAGTGAAGAAATACATTGTTCAATAGTTCTACCATCTTCAAAACCATATGTGCAGATATAAACATTAAGTACAATATGTCCCTTTTTTTGTAGATGTACACATTAATTACACCAATTTTTTTTCCAAAACCATGTGTAGATATAAACATTAAGTACAACATGTCCAATATTTTTGCACATATACACATTAATTACACCAATTTTCTCTTTCAAAACCATATGTGCAGATAAAAATATTAAGTAAAACATGTCTAATATTTTTGCAGATATACACATTAATTACACCGAATTTGATGTAGGAGCATCTTGCATCACAAAAAAAGGGGGTGTGATCAAAATTTAATAACAAAAAAAAATTGTGGAGGAGAGAAAGTGACAAAAATTAGAGGAAAATAACTTTAAAAAAATAGAGAAAAGAGAAAAAGAGGAATTTCTATTTTCAAGGTGCATAGGTGGTGTTAATAGAAAAATAGTTGTCATTCCATTTATCAAGGTGTGTAGGTGGCATTTTAGAAGTTTGTGAAAAATTTCTTAAATCATGCATTTAATATTTGTTGTGATCCACAAAGGAAATGTAATTTTGTAATTGGCCACATGGTGGTGCTTAGTTATATTTGGGTGAAAATTTAATATTTATTTTAAGGTAGTTGTATTTACCTTTAATCCCACATTGGTTGTGTTTGTAACATCTTTGATGGTAAGTGCCTATTTAAGCAAGGCTTATGAGCATTTGTGATCAAGCTCTTCAAGTGTAAGCTCTTGTAGTGAAGCTCTCATGATGTAATCTCTTGTAAGAAAATCTTGGAGGTGAAAGTTCTCTTGGTGGAAGCTCTTGGTGTGAAGACTCTTCTTTGTGGAAGCTCTTATTTGGGAGTTCTCTTATGTTGAACTATTTGTAAACTTCTTTTTGAAGAAGTCACATTTATGATATCATCTTGTTGATGTTGTAAGGATTTTCAAGTATAATAAAAGCATGCTTTGCGAAGCATTTTATCTTCTCTTTGTCTCTATATCATTGTGTTTATGGTTATGATTTGGTAAGGGTGGTATGGCCCTTCATCAAAATTTTTCTTTCAAAATGATATGTGCAAATATAAACATTAAGTAAAATATGTCCATTTTTTTTTGCAGATATACACATTAAGTACACCAAATGTTTTCTTTCAAAACTAACTCAACAAGGGTACAAGAATAAGTTATTCCTATGAAGAAGGATCATGTTAGATAATACAAGGGAATTTGATCAAAATAGGGAGACAATCACTAGATTGTTGTCTAACTTTCAAAGAGAAGGTGATGAAAAATGTTATTGTCCTTGCAAGAGTTGTAACAACTTAAAGTCAAGAAGAATAAAAATCAAAATAGATAATAAACATTGTAGGGAGAATGATCACATTGAAGGGGGATTTGATCAACATCCATTGATAAGTTGTTTTTTATATTATTTTTGCAATTAATATACATATGGATCACATAATGGGGGTTTGATTATCATCACTTTTATATAGGTTGATCTTCCTAGGGTAGTACGTGATATGGACCACCACATCTCAGAGGAACATGGAGGTGTGAGTATTGAAGGAGAAGATCATGACCCCATGAAAGATGATGATCATGCACCAGAAAACACATTTGAAGATGATGGTATGAATGCATTTATCCATGACACATTTGGTATTGGTGTTGCTGTTGTTGTGATGATGATGATGATTATGATGAGGATGACATTGAGGCTATCAATGATATACCTCTACTTGAGAAGGCAAACATGACCCTTTACGAAGAATTCCAATAAAATCTTCTTCGTTGTATTATTTTTGGTGAATTTGAAAGTTATGAATGGTTATCCAACATAACAATGTCATGTATGCTAAGATTTTTCATATACGTCATTATAGTCTATAAAAGGTGAAACATGTACCATTACAATTCTTTATACTAGTGACTTATACTTTTTTCCTATAGATTGATAGGTGACTAGTTGTTACCACCGTCAAATCTTCTCCCTCGCTCGTACCGATAATTATGTGCCACTATGAAACATATTGGAATGGAGTATCAAGCCATAGATGCTTGTCTTGAAGATCATGTTATTTATCATAAAGAACATGAAAATGCAATAGAATATCCTAAATTCCATACGAGTAGATATCGAGATGATCAAATGACAAAAAAGGTGCCTTGCAAGGTTCTTTATTACATCCCCATTATTCCATGTCTTAAACAATTATTGAGGTGCAATAGCTTGACACAATTTATGGATTACCATGGATGCAATAGAAGTAGAGATGACATTATTTGAATGCCTACAGATGGTTCAACATTTATGGACATAGAGGAAAAGTGGCCACACTTTAAAGAAGAACCTCAAAATCTTAGGCTTTCTCTAGCAATTGACGGTGTCAATCCATTTAGAGTGATGAGATTTGTTTACTTTGTGTGGCCTATTTTTGTTATCAACAATACCCTTCCTCCATGGATGTCAATAAAGAGGAAGCACATTATGTTGGCAATAATTGTTCCAGGTATTTTATTATTTTATTGTTATCTACATGTAATTATAAGTCTTGGAGTGAATTGACCACAATAATTATCTAATGTTGTTCATTCAACTAAGTAAGTACCAAGTGAAAGATACAAATGTATATATTGTGCCTCTTATTGATGAGTTGCTAGTGTTATGGAATGGTTTCACTATGTATGATATCTCTACATTAATTGGCCAAAAACAATTTCAATTTCATGCAATGCTTGTGTGGACAATTTATGATACCCCACATTTGAAACATTTCATTGGCATGTTATGCTAAAATATATTTGTACGCGATAATACTAATTCCAAAAACGAACATATTTAACCCAATTGTATCGTTATCTTGTAGATCTTCAAACAAAGGAAAAATTTGCATGTCCAATGTGTGGTCCAAAGATGAACTCTGATCATTCCAAAAGTTTAAGAAAGTAGGTGTTTAATGAGTATAGGCACTTCCTCCACATAAATCATAAGCATCAGAGTGCCAAAAAACATATTTTCAATGGGAAAGAAGAGTACATAAAATCCACAAAGAATGACACCTCACTTATGGCAGTTGGAATATAATAGAATTTGAGGTAGTATCACTCCACCTAATGGTTTATGTTTGGATTGTGTTTCGTTGGCTAATTATGTAATTGATGATTGTGAAGGTCATCAAGGCATTATTGACCACCTTCTAATAAGACTAAAATGTTATCTTAGAGAATGTAGTTGGCTGCCCTCATATGAGCAACTGCACTTGTGTTTTGCTTGAACAATATTTTTTTAATAGAACAGTCTTGTTTTATTGTGCTCTAACAATCTCATTTTTTAGCTCCTACCCTTGATCTTATGTTCACTACACTGTCTGCTAGAAGGAACAAAACCAAAGAGATAATGCCGACTGCAATGTCGACAACATGTAGCATGGCCACAGATGTGATGGCAACACCTATTGGTAAGTAAATTCCTATTTTTTTTTCCTCATATTTTTCATGTGCTTATTTCACTTCCACTATGTTTCTTAGGGGGAATTTTGTAATATTAGATTCATTTTATGTAGGAGGTGATGAGGACATTATTGGTGTACCTATGTTAGATGTAAGGGAACATGAAAGAATTGTGATCAATTGTTGATGAGCAATGAAGATGGACTTCCCTTGAGAGTAGCCCAATTTCCAAGTACTTTAAAGATTGATCCTTTATTTTACTATACAATCTTATACTCATAATCAAATGCATTAACTTCTCATGCAGTCCCTTGCAATAACTACTGATCCCATTATTGTTTTGTAGGGAATAATCTATTTTATGAAAAAACTTAATGATGAATGTTTGTGCATATTTCGGCCGATCATATGCATATGGTATCATATTTTGATTTCATTTCTAGATCATGTTTCCTTTGATCAATTTGTTCAAGTGTATTAAAAGGTATCTTCAATTAATTTATTAATTTTATAGGCTTTTTAAATTTTCTTAAAAGGTGGAATTTACAGACTAAAGAGTTAAAGGATAAAGTCATTGATGCCATGACAACACTTTTTGGACCCAACGTCTTTCAAAGGCTTAGGCTCCTTGAGAAAGTGGGTGAAGCTTTGAAGTATATTAGGTACAACTATAGGACCCAAATGCAAACCAACCCTTGTTATGATCAAACCCCATATATTCCTATTATTGAGTAGGAGAATCTTAAAATGGATGCCATTGACAAAAGTGCAAGACATGGTGGAGAAATAATACCACCCAAGGAAAGAAGGTATGTCATAATATTAAGAATGAAATTAAGTACTAATACATTTTAATATTTATGTGTTCTAGTATATTTCAAACTTCACATAGGTTGGTTGACACGTCAAAGACACCCGAAGCAAGAAAATAGAAGCACAGGCAACACAAGCTGGACTTAAGTGGATGCTCAAAACTTGTTGTACGAATTTTAAGTTTAAGTAAATGAAAAATTATATGCAAATATTTATAAATTGTTCACAAATTGGTCTTTGATGAATTGATTACAAAAAAAAATTCATGATACCAAGCAAAAATGTAGGCCTTGGAGTATTAGAAAATAACTTTTGAAGAGGACAACAAATTAGCCTATAGACAAGGCTATACATCCGTGGCTGAATGACTCGGAGAAATGAGTGTGCAAGGTTTTTTAGTTGGATCTATCGATGAGGTAAATAAGTTAATTGATTTTTATTTCAAATTGAATACCTTAGCAATTACTTTGTTTGATATTAAGTTCTAAAAATATAAGTCATTATATTTGTTTTAAGTAAGGAAACAATGATTACATATTTGTTTAAAACTTTTAAAGTAAATATATTAATATGTATTAAAATGAATGATTAACATTTCTCAGTTTGTCTTGTATTTATATCTATATATTATTGATAAATGCACTAATTATTTACGTTGGGTTGCAACCTACCAATCCTGATACACCAGCCGAGCACCATGGAGGTGTCGATTCGAATGTGCATCGTAGTACTGAAGGTTTATATTTTCTATTCAATTTTTGATTCTAAATTATTAATACAAGTAAACATTTTAAATTGATTTTGGTGTAGTAATACAAATTTAACTATAATATGTGTTGGGATTAAGAAAACATCTTGTATTTGAGTTGTAGGGGATGTAGAGGTTGTTCCTAATGAACATGTCGAGGTTCAAGCCGTCGGGCAAGATGATGTGGTTGGACAAGGTAAAGAGCACTACAATGTTCTTTAAAGTTACAATTTTTTGAATTTAACTCTTTTATTTGTTTTTGCATAGGACCCACCTTTGCAAAGGACAACGTGATCACATCCATAGGTGAGAAGAAATATCGATGACGACATGGATATGCCTCTACAACAATATAGGGAAGGACAAAAAAATAAAAATACAAAAGAGAAACAAGTCTCATTTATGTAACTTATTTGATAATAACTGATGTTTATGTCTAGACATTTTATTTATGTTCTATTGAATGCTCATGTAAATGTTCTAATGAATCTTATGTTTTAATGTTAATGTGAATGTTCTAATGAAACTTAAGTGTTAATCAATGTTTTCATGTGATAATTCATGAATGATACATTTTATTAATAGAATGAATGAATTTTAGATGTTAATAGGGAATTTAGATGTTTGGGGGAGGGGTCAGGGGGGTGATGTCAAATGAGCTTCCACCTTTACGTGGTTGGCCTTGATTAGCAGAGAATATTAAACTATTCTTGAAACAAAGTGAAGCTCAACATTAACCTATGATTGCATGAAAAATAACTGTGTGAATCTCTTGGTTTTAGGCAATGCAGAAGGAAGCCATAGTTCAATATGTAATCTCAATTCATATGCATACGACATCAGGTGGAGCTGGAAAATGCAACAGGTTTGCATTTTTGTTAGAGGTATTTTAAGTTATAGACCATCACGAACATTGTAACTTTGAATCTTATAAGCAAGGGTAATTTTCTTTGGATGCAAGAAAATCAAGACTTTCTATGTGCTGGCTTGCTAAGGACATTCTCTCGTCCATAGTAGCTAGAGTTCTAATGCTAATGATGGTTTATAATTTTAAAAACTTAATAGACCTATTAAATAAATGTAAATGTGGTGCATTTTTTTAGCTCCACCTATTGTCCATGTATATAGAATGCAACTGCACATGCATTCTCAATTCATAGTGGCACAATCTTATTTTGGATGTGACTCTGGTACCCACTAGAGAAGCTTACCTAGCTGAAGAATCATATGCTAGGAAGAACATACCTATATTCAAAAATTCTTTAGAATTGGATGTTTCTTCCAATCACCACTGAATGATTTTTTTTCAACTTTGATTTGGCTAGAAGTCACAAGTTTATCAAATCAATGGTATGATGTCATTCACATCTACAATTTTGCATTAGCAAGTTTAGTTAACTGGTAGGCTATTTTTGAAAACTATACATATGCTTACATTTACTTTTGTGCTATGAATTTTTTAGAAAGTGAATGAATTCTTTTTTCTATTATCAAAGACTAAAGGCTCATAAAGTGATTTAAGATGATTGCATAGACTGCATTCTTTGTATGCTTTTAAATATTTATAATGTAATGTACATGGGCATATTTTTTGGAAATTACTGCTTGTGAATGTGTTAGATCTTATAGGGGTCATCCCATTTTTAGGATTCAAGATATGCGATTCCTGCCTTGCAATTTGGCTTTGCAAAAGTCAACAGCATAGGACGTAAACATTAATTCTATGCAATTTTTGAATTTTGATATGTCAACATAGGTTCTCAACTATATGTATTATGAACTAATGGTTTAATAGAAAAAGCTAAGTAGGAGTTTACCAAGCTGTTGAGGACTGTAGAGAAAACACCTGGCTTGTACTTTTCATATGATGTAGATTTAACTCTAAAGTAAGGTCACAGTTTGCTCACATTAATTGTTGGATAATATTTTGGGTGTCACTATGTCAATATTGTTCTATTATTAAAAAGTATCATTACTTATTTTCTTGTATGTGCAATGCTAGTTCTGAAGTTCACAAAGATTTGACAAATAAGTCTGTTGTGCCTTTTCCTTCTCCTTTGGACAACTGGTTGTGGTTGATGATTTTTTGGTAGTGTCAATAGAGCATTCTAGAGTATAATCATCATAGTAGAATAATAAATGCATTGGCCTAAACATGCTAAAGGGCTATGCAAGAATTTGTTTGACCCAACTTCATCCTAAGATGTAAAGTTTCAGAAGCGTGGCATGTCTACTCAACTATATTCACTCTGTAAAACTCTAAAACAAAAATTAAACTGCTATTATTGTTTGAAACATAAAAGATGACACATCCATTTTATATTGAATACTTTAATATTAAACTACAAAATATGGTTTGATTATATTTGTGTACACATTGCAACCTCACATAGCCTATTAATAATATCATTTTACATATATTTTCAACGTAAGCCAACAACATAAATTTAGATTAGCAATCAATCAATAGAGGAAAAAGAATACCTAGTATGAGAACTCTATAAATTGTGAGATTAAATATGTAAGAAACCTCAATATTAAACATCAGTAACATAATGAAAATACTCATGCATTTGATAAAAAATTATATCTAGATATGGGTTTAATGTCTATGGTAAAAGTGTCTAAGATGAAATATTTGAGTTCAATGTTTGAGATCAAATGTTTGGCTATGAGTATAGAAGTGTATGTCACATATGATGTCTATTGGAGAGTCTTCATGCTATGTGTTGCACGATATACTAGTCATCCACTTATGAGCAGAAATAATGGAAATAATCTAATTTTACATATCACTGTGGCTCAACAATATTGAAATGCAAGTAGGGGGCAATAGAATTTCCATACAAACTACTCCAAGTAGTCATCTATTGAGTGATCATTTACTCCATGGCTTCCTTTGAGTGGTCAATGGGGAAATTATTTTGGAATTTCTTCTTCATGTATTTTACCCTCATGTACTTCATATTCTTTGGGATGATGACTATGGTAATCACCCATAACATAATGTTGTTGTAGTTACAGTAGGACCTTTCTTCATGTTGTAGAATATCTTCTCACAATTCATGATCCCTCATCAGGTAAGTTGACTTGTCCCCCATTAATAAATTATTGACTTATGTTGAAGTACAATCTAACAAGTAGGGTGGGCACCTACAACTTGACAAATGATTCCTCCATGAGGGAGATAGTATTATCGATTGAACCCTATAGCTTGGATACTCTATGACCTTTTGTCTTTGCAATATGGAGACGTGGAAAACAATTTAAGGATGACTTGAAAAAGAAATGGTTAAGTGTATAAATTTTCTAGAACTTATGTCAATTGTTTTAATTTAAAACTTACGTCAACCTTTTTAATTATGGTAGTTTTCTAAAATTAGATTTTTCCGCTTCAGTGCTTGCTGATGGTGACAAATGGATTGTGCTTGCCAGATATAATACGAACAAGTTTACTAGGATTGCATCAAAATATGAAGTGAGTTATATAGTATTTGGTAGTTTTCTAATCTATATGGATAATGAAATCTATAAATAGAATTTAAGAGTTCATTATGCTGAAATATGGGTTACTTTAGCTAAGAGATCATAAGGTTATTGCTTTCAAGTGAGGTCTTGGATATTTGGTAAACTATGCTTATGACTTATGGTATATGCATATTCTAGTCTAAATAACTTAAGGATGAGTATTTTTCCTTCCACAATAATATCTTATTATAGAAATAAGGGACTAGAATAATCAATTTAACACATATGAACAACTCATAAGTTTCAAGACCTCCATCTTTGCAAGATATTTTTGGAGATTTATATTTAGTTTTGGTCTACCACTGAAAATTAGATTTTTTTGCTCTAGTGCTTGCTGATGGGGATAAATGGATTGTGCTTGCCAAATTTAATGCAAACAAGTTTACTAGGATTGCATCAAAATATGAAGTGAGGTATGTAGTATTTGGTACTTTCCTAATCTATATAGATGATGAATTCTATAGATAGAATTTAAGAGTTCATTACGCTGAAATATGGGTTGCTTCAGTTAAGAGATCATAAGGTTATTGCTTTCAAGCAAGGTCTTGAATGCTTGGTAAACTATGCTTATGAGTCTATGACTTATGATATGTGTATTCTGGTCTAAATAAATTAAGGAAGACTAATTTTCCTTCCAAAAGAACCTATAATTTCATAAATAAGGGACTAGAATAACCAATTTAACACATGTTTATAACTCAGAAGTTTTAAGACTTCCATCTTTGCAATGTATTTATGGAGATTTATATTTAGACTAGATATCACTTTCAATTCTTTGATTATAGTTTTGTCCCAACAATGGTGATGAAGAAACATCTAGAGATTTTGAGATCTAAATGGATGAGTTAAAGATATTTTATCAATTAAGAATCTAAGATGTGAGACCTTTTGGCACACTGCTAGAAGTTATATTCCTTGAAGCATACAAATATCATTAAATAAAAGAGGTAAGAAGGTTTTAAATGGAAGAAGAAAATATTAAAATGTTGACTAGAAGCTGTAGCTTTTAATATGCTTGAAGAAGTCTAATGTTAGTCTAGTATGATTGATGCTTGTAAAAATATATCACTGGACAAGTTTAAACTAGAATTGATGGTAAAAATAAACTGGACTAAGAAAATGTTATAGACATAATGAATAACAATTGAAATTATAATCTATAAGTTGAATTAGAAATCAATGATGGAAGATTCTATGTGATGTTAAAGGTTCTACTATAGACACTTAGACTTCTCCTGAATTTATGACTCAAACCACAATATTACTTGGTTTTGAACAAATATTATTGTTGCACAAACTGTTCATTTAGAAATTATTTGAGAAAAATACTGGAAATAAGCATGCAAATATCACATATATGATGGCCATTTGAAAGAAAATAATATCATTAGAATTTAAGATGTAATTGGGCCCACTCTCTCAAATTATGTATAAATTCTAGTTTTGCCTATAGTTGGGGGATCAACCAATGCACATGTGATATGCTTAAATTTTGCTTGGTTCTTTGATTAGCTAAGATTTTCTACTACTATCACTATGTACTATTTTAGAGGAATTAAGTGAATGACTTGATGATGCATTAATGTTACTTGTGAGTTTGAGGTTACGTCTCCTTAAGCAATTACCAATTGAGGCAATGCAATTCTCTTGTAGTTAGTTTCATTTAATTAAGCAATAGTTAGAATTTTTATTTTCTTCTATTAAATAAATATGATATTTATGCTTCTTAAGTGATATAAATTAGTAATGAAGTTAGTAGTTAGAATTACTAATTAACTATAATACATTAATTTACTCATCTCTACTTGAAGTCACTATTGTATAGACAGACTTCATATTTTAGCATTGTTTTTGCTTAGTCAACTATTTAACTTAGTTTTATTTATGTAATTGATAGGTGGCTTAGAGAGTTCTTGCTACACATATAGTACCAACATCATCCAAGAATATATGTCCTTGGTCAATAGTTAAATGAGCCTCTATAGTTCAATGGTTAAGTGTAGCACTTTCAACCACATTAAGCATGTGTAATAATATCTTTATTTATTTTTGGGAAGTATTATGATCAATGAGATTATATTTATTAAAAATATAATATTTTTACAATTCATGGTTCCATGCTACAACATTTTTGGGTTAGATTGTCTAGAAGTTTTTATATCAACATTCAGTATCACACTTCATGCTATATCATCATTGATATTACATCTCTTTAGGGTGTCTTGTTTGAATAGTTCATATACCATTATTCTTTTTTATGTCTATGTCTCTATACTTTGAGTACAAATCTATCAGGTCAATTTTTTTATGATGTTCATTCATTGATTCAGAGCTTTCATGTCTTCTCTTTTGTATTTGCAAGCATGTGTTCTAGCCTTCTTGCAAGTATTAATTATGAAAGTAGTTATAATAGTTATTATATTCATTTACTTTAAGGTCTTAGGAGATAGCAATTATTCTTAAAGTAGTTATAATAACTACTATCAAATCTCTATGCATGAAATGCAATTCATAACCTCACAAGTAGCTTACAATTTCCCTTCATTGACATTTCAGTGGAGTTAATAACTAACATCTGAGTATTGGAAATACTATCATTCCTTTGATCATTGATATTTCTATAGTGGTTATCAACTTTTTTGAAAGGGCCAATTAATGTTAAAGTAAACGTCATTGTTAACTTGTGCAAATTTAACAACTGCTACAAATTGTTCGATATGATTTTGATGATTAACCTTCATTTATCACCAACACTTTTATGTTTAAATTAATTTCATAGTCAACATTTGGATTAGACTTCAAAATCAATATTGAAGTGTTGTGTGATTAATAACTAACAAAGAACCATCGATTGCTCTTATTTCTCCCTTGTCATTAATATTGAGATTGAGGTCATCAATTTTTTGAAATTGTGGACAAGTTAATTTAAAAAAAAAGAAAAAAAGAATTGGGCATGTGGATTTTATTATCACATTCTCATTACAACTTTTTATGTTGAGAAAAATGATTATTCACAAGGATTAATGATTTTGGATATTTATTTTTTTGGTTTTAATTGTACAAACCATTTATCCCAACATCTTAATTTTGTAATCTGGTTTCTTCAAATTTGACTTAATAATTTTAGCTTTTTCCTTAAGAATGATGCAACTCCCAAAGTATGATCATCGTCTGGCCAAATCAATATGATATCTTTGAGAGAAGGTTTAAGCTATTGATTACATAATTTTTCATATTATATTGTATCTCTGTTAGTTTTTCTCAACTCCACTACAAAGAATGAAGGTGTCACCTCAAAAATATTTGCAAAAGATAGCAAGTTACCTCTTCTTCCATTCTTATTTCCTTGCATCTTGATTATGCAATCTATTTTCTTCATATTATGCAATCCATTTTTTTCATATACTAGAAAATGAGTGAGTAGATGTAAAGCACTTCTCACTGTTTGCTATGTTTTTCTCTTCAAGTAGGTGTAATAGATGAAGCCCTGAGAAAAATAAATGACATCAATTACATTTTAAGCTTGATAACCTCTTCACATGGGTGTTATAAGGGGATGAATTATGAATCATCTTGAAGTTTTCTTTGTCAAAAATTTTGCTAACAAGGTCATATACTCTATCTCTAAATGTAAGGCTTGCATTTTGTTTTGAATAATGGAACTTCCATCAACTAGGGAATAATGAGTCAGGTTTTAGGATGGGGAGTTAAAACGTGTCCATTATCCTTCTAATGTCATATATATGAAAATTAAGATGGATATTTAATTTATCAACTGTATATCTTATTGTGCATGACCATCAGATTGGGATCTTGAAAATGTAGAAAACTAGCCATAAAAACAAAGCAAAAAGCCTTTTCTTGTAATCATCTCTTGTGAAACATATGTAAGAGTTGTTGAAAATTGGCTAACAGAGATATGTAATTATTGTCATTTATGGAAACACATGATGTACATGCTTACTATAAACCTCAAAAATAAAGATACTTAGCTTTTGGTAGTCAGAAAATTGTCCAAGTATGGAATTTGTTATACAATAGTGTATTGTTTTGATTATAACTTGTTGCCAATGTCATATTATGACTAGCGAAGTTAGATGGAGATAGTATACATGTTGATGATGATGTGTATAACCTCAAAAGTCAGTATGGACTGTACGAAAAAAATATATTCATGTTTTAATGAAACGTGACAGTGAAATTGAATGAAAGGAATTATTTTGTTTACAAAATAATTACTTATCCAATTAGGCCCGACATCCTAAATGTTTACTCTATGTTGGAAAAGTGTATTACAGTCTTAGCTAACCTAGTAATAATTTTTGTAAAGGCATGATATTTATGCAAAGGACATCTTGCAATGAGAAGTGTAATTGTAATTATGTGTGTGTGGTGTTGAGCAACTGTATGTGAACTTTTGTGAAAGCGGTCTATGAGAAGTTTTGTAAAGATATTTGTGATCTAAGATTCTGTTGAAGATAGACCAGTCAAGGAAGAAGTTACAATACTTATATTCAAAAAGTCTGATTACTTGTTTGGGCAGTGAGCTCTTCTCGTAATTGGAAAGTGCATGTTTTTGTTGTGGGCTCATCTTGCATCTACTGTACCAGAAATCCTAACATGGTTGGCACAACTCCTAACAGGGTTGGAATCTCCTAATAGGGATTCAATGTCTCTTAATAGGGATTCTCTATACTAAATTTTCTCATTAAATCCTAATAGGGTCTATCCTCTAACAAGGAACTTATATATCAATATATTATTTAGTGGGTATCATCCCCACTAGGGTTTTCCCTTGGCTAGGGTTTCCCTAGTTAACAAAATATGGTGTTATGAGTTATCTTTGTGCATGGTTACTATTATTATTCAACATTACTTTATTACTTTGTTATATATGATTTAAAGTAAGAAATAATATCCAATTAGCGACTAAATTTAATAGATTACTGATTCACCCCCCCTCAGTAATCCCTATTTCTAATAGGAACTACCAAAATTTGTATGCAATAGACCATCATGCTTAAGTTTTTGAGTCATTGAACTTAATCCAAAGTCTAAGACATTCAGATTGGTGCTCTGATCTAGACTCAACTTGTGCAGTTTCAAATGTCTGTAATAAACTCCAATGCTATCACAAAAGTCCACTACATTGATAACTTGTTGGAAGTATTTCCTTGCTACATCCTCCTTTATCTTTCCTTTGGCAACTTTGTTGAAGAGTTCTCCTATAATACATTTCATATCAAAATAGATTTTGGTATTTCTTTCCATGACTTAAAATAGTTGTACAATGTTGGGATGCTTGACTAGTCTAATCATAGTTGTACAATGTTGGGATGCTTGACCAATCTAATCTTAATGTATGCCTTTTTATTTTTCTTACAAGTACATTTAAAATAGTTCTTTACATGACTAGTAGATGATAAAATGAAGGGTTAAAATAAATAGGGATAATGTTGTTATCACAATCATGAGTCATTGAAGACTGTGAGAAACAATGGAGAAGGACAACCAAATAATGAGAAAAACAATGATTTTCCTAGTTGCAAAATGAAGTGACAATGTAAACAAAACTAAAAATGGTGATAAGTCACTATTGTAGAACAATAGTATCACATGAATTTCAAAGCTAAATGAAAAAATAATTTCAAATAAAGGCATGCAAGTGATTCAAAAGAATCCTTGTTACACTGAGAGAAGTAAAAAAATAATAGAAAATATATTTTGTTCAATATATTAAAAAAATGAATGCATATTATAAAACAAAAACTATTTTCTCAAAATATGACAAGAATTTACTTGTCATAATTGATGTTGCTACCTGTTTCTATTGAACTAATGGATTAAATGATTTCACATTGCATAATATGTTGCTTGGTTTCTAACTTATCCTTGGTGAAATATAGCTTGCAAAGCTACTACCAGTTCTTACATTGAGTGTTTTTGAATTCTTCTTTCTGATTGATGAACCATATCTATTTTGAAACTCACTTAGATTTTCCTTTACAGAAGCCCGCCCTCCAAGATATGTAGAACTAAATTTGGGGCTTCCCAAAGCTTTCTATTTTAATAGATCTAGTTTTTTTTTTTGTGGAGTTGGTGACAATCCTTTTAAAGAAACTTTCAGTTGGAGTAACTATGGGTGAATTATGTTTGCTGAGTCTATCAGAATATTCTTGATATTGAAAATATTTTTCTTAGTCAATGAGCTAAATCCTTTCGAGTTGTATTCATTACAGTATGATAATCCATATTCTCCTCCTCAATCAAGATTTCCTCCTTAATAGGAAAATATCTAGTATGCTCTTGAACTTTCTTTGCAAACAATTTGGAGTCCGTGTCCATGGAATTTGTAATAGTTTTATCAAATAATATTCCACCTGTAGGGGTCAATGAATCTGCATAGTTAATCTTTAATGGATATCCATTCCTCCAACATTTGATGGAGTTTTCTAAGTGATCACTAGAGTATGAGGAAAGATAAACCCATTGTGCATATGATGGTGTGCAATTTCTACACTTCAACATTTGATTTACTGGAGTGAATGAGTGAACAGCATTGTGAAAATCTATAGCTTCCTTATCCTTATTCATAAGGTTATCCATTTCTCAACACTCTATAGGTTTTCTTGCTATTGTGTAAGTCTTCCCCATTTTGAATCCCTGTGATATTTATATTTCATGTAGGGACCCTAATCTTGTGCTTGGAAAACTATTGTCATGATTAGTTGAATCAAAAACATTTCTTATTAAGGAAAACCTGTGGTAAGAATCTATCATTGGCAACTTCACATGGACAATCTACTCCCAAACTAGACTGCAGTCCAAATTGATTGGAAGGCTTCTTATTAACTACAACTAACTCACTTAAACCACATTGACCCAATTCTATAAGTACATTTATTTTCATTGAAGGTGTCCTTTCAATGTCACATTTTTCCATGTCACCTAGCCCCTTCTGAAAAGAGAACTCTGAGATATAGCTCTATGCGAGATAGAGCTTCAAGCCTGTCTGACAACAGAAGCAACCTAGGTGTTACAAGAAACATTTAAAAATAATAATTGACTAACCATTGCAATTGTGATGTCCTATTCTAATGAATAGCCGTCACTTGTACAAGATTGTTGTTGTAATTACACCAATTAGTCCTGACGAATGAATGTCACTTCCATAGCACAATTGTCGCATTGACATCACAATTATGAAAATAGAATGGAATCTTAAGATGTCATGAATATGAAATCTTGTTCCTTCCTTCTTCCAATTTACAAAATTTTTATCAGTCGCTATTATAATAGTTACCCTTGCCATCATAATTTATAATAGAAAAAGTTTGACGACCATTCGATGGGAGTCAATTTGTGGTTCTGTAGCTTGGGAAATAGGTAGATGTCATAATTATGATGACTTTCCATCACAATTTGGGTCCAAATATAGTAGTACCAATTGGACGGTGAGTTCGGTGGTCTTTTGCTTAAAGCTATTTGGATAGTGGGTCCTTCTACCTTCTACAACTCCTAATCGGGTTGGACTCTCCTCACTAGGATTCAAAGTCTTCTAGCAGGGACTGATATGTACTGAATGTATTTTATTGGATCCTAATAGATTCCATCCTCTTACAAGGAACTTATTTATTAATACATCATTTTATGGGGATGGGTACCATTCTTACTAGGGTTTTCCCTCTGATCAAGGGTTTCCCTAGTTATCATATCTAGTGTTATTATGTATATGTATCTTCTTATGGTTTTTATTTTTATTGATCACATGTTTGAGATTTAAAAAGGGTTAATAAAGAATTTATTGATCTGATAACTAATTCATGCCTCCCTCTCAATTATCTTGGTGAAATTTACTTTTCTAACACTCTTTTCAAGCTCTTTGGAGAGAATAATGCTGAACATAGTAGCATAAGTTTAACAGAAGAGTGCCCAATCATGATAAGTCCTATAGCTACCGGGGTACAAATTTGACCTAATTTTGTGAATGGGGTAATAATGTTTCTTGACCAAGAGTTGGTGTATCCCATGCATATCACCCTATTAAAGCATACATTGAGGAAATAACCCAAGATTGTGTTACCAAGCTTGAAGAGTTCTACCTAGAACCCTTCCTCATCTACTATCCTACTGCAACTCATGGATATGATAGCCTTACTAATGTTGGAGAAGGTGAAGAGGTGGTAATAGGTCAGAGGAGTGAGTTGGCCTAAGACATTAGAGAGAGTGGAGGTGTCTAAAAGTAAGGAGTTGTGGTCCAGGGTGTACTGGGGTTTGGAGAGGGGTGACAAGGGAACACAATGTACCAAACATCTTGAGGGAATGTTGGAGGGAGACAAAGAGAGTTTGACACTGGAACAAAATGAACAACCACTTCTTGTGATGAAGAAGGCTACCAAGAGAGACATAATTGGGTGAAGGATGAGAAGTGGGAGGTAAAGGCCAAATGAATCAAATGTTGGAAATATTTGTAGTCATCATGGAACCATTGGTTTATAGGACATGTGTTCCTCCATTTGGAGATGCGAGAAAAAGAGATGGTCTTGTGAAGGATGGAGAGGATGAAAAACTCCTAAAGCATATTTTCTAGGAGGTCAAACATGGAGGAGGCATTGACAGATTCAATGAAAGAGGCATGGGAAGGAGCCACCTAAAATGGAGGGTAAATAACTCATGATCACACTTTGAAAATAAAAAGGAAGTACATGTGCGAGGTAGTGCAATGGGGGGGGGGGGGGAGGGGTAGAGAGGCATGGAGAGAGAGTTTGAGAAGAGAATGGTTGAAAAGGGGAAGGTGATAAGTAGTGAAGAAGGTGACAAAAGAGATGGAGGTACAAGAGAGAGTATAATCCATTGCACTCACACCACCGTAGTGAGGCCAACAACTGAAGATATCAGAGCCAAACAAACAAGGAAGACCATTTAGGATCACCAAATCCACAACCTCTCAAAACTAAAGGAGATGATGCTCATAGCACATAAAAGGCTCCTGAGTGTCATCAGAAGAGCACTAAAGACCAAACTGGAAGGATCTATCTAAAAGGTACATACTGAATCAAGCCCATGATCATGTAGAGGACTCTGGATATCTATGGTACATGCAATAAAATCCCCTTAGCTGGTGATGTCACCCATGGTAAAAAACCAAGAAATGCACTTGTATAAGTCTGTAAAAGGTTTTGCATCATCCATACTATGTATTGCATAGGGTGAGGTGGCTGACAGAAAGTAGAAAACAATAGTAAAGAAGTCTTTAAGATGAGGAGCATAATGGTTAATACAAACCCACATGGACTTAGCCAAAGAATCAAAGTAAAGGACTGAGGTACTATTGTGATGTGGAGCCTAATTAGACTTAGAGGTTGATTTTCCCCACTTTATTCAATGCATTTTCTCCCTAGATTTTACTACGAGGGTTTGGGGGCACCACCCCCAAGCCCCAAGGGTCAAGGAACAATGCCCCTTATAGGTTCAGAGGGCAGTGCTCCTTGCGAGGTCTTGGGGTTAGTAACCCTAGGTGTGCTCCTTGTCACAATACATGGCAGGGTCGAGGGGCAATGTCCCCAAAGCCAAAAATGAATTTAATATTGTAAAAGGTGCCAAGAGTTATATTTTTCTATTGGATAGCTTAATTTAGCCCCAATTTTGTAAGTGACAAAATCTTGTATAAAAAGGATTAGGGTTAGGTGTTTTATTATGTATGATGAGATTGTAGCTTCTTGCAGTAGTATTGAGGTGTAAGACATTACAAATTGTAATAATTTTATAATCACTGGATAGTAAGAATATTGGACTCATTGTTGGTGGACGTAGCCAAGGGATTGGGTGAACCATGTTAGATATTTGTGTCTTGCGTTCTCTTTTGTGTGATTTATCATTTTGGTATTGGTTATATTTGCTTGTAATTATTAATTATGTCTCATTAATCCTAACAAGTGGTGTTAAAGAAAGGTCTTTTTTTTTGTTTTAGCTATCCTTTATAATAAGGTCTCACAATTGAGTGAGAGAAATGGTAGATGAGGGTAAGTTGAAGGTTGAGAAGTTTAACAGGCATAACTTTCAATTATGGAAAATACAAATGGAAGACTATATCAAAAGGATTTATGGCAGCCATTGGAAGGAAAATCTAAGAAACTGACATCTATGACGAGGAATTAGATATTATGGATAGAAAGGGACTTGGAAGTATCCATTGATGCTTGGCACGATCAGTGACATTTAATATTACAAAAGTGAAGAAGAATAAAGAGTTGATGCACACCCTATCAAGGTTGTATGAAATGTCATCTACTTCAAACAAGGTATTTCTTATGAAGCATTTATTTAATATGAACATGATAGAAGGTGAATCAATTGAAAATCATTTAAATTAGTTTAATATGGCAATAGGTAAATTATCTTCTGTAAATGTTAAATTTGATAAAGAAATTAGGGCTCTTTCTTTTCTTGAAAGATGGAATGGCTTGGTAAAGGCTGTGAGTATTCTATTTCTGGATCTAATCCCCTAAAATTTTATGATGTGATTGGTGTTATTCTGAGTGAGGAAACTTGTAGGAAAAACTCAAGTGGATCTACATCAGGAAGTGCTTTGAATGGACAAAGAAGAGGCAAAATGAATGAGAGAGGAAGTAATTCTAGAAATCATGGGAAATGAAGAGGAAAATCAAAGGGAAAGAGGTCTCAATATAGGGGACCAAGATATTGATGGTACTATGGAAAATCAGGGCACAAGAAGAAAGATTGTTGGACTCAAAAGAATAATGAAGGAGACAAACAAGATGGTATTGAAGTTGATGAAAATCAACCCCACAACTCACAAGAATCACCTGCATGCAAACACCTGTCACAGAAAGAGAGAAGAAAAACTTATGGAGACTAGAATTCCTAGATCTAGAGATGAGACATTCTTGATCAGAAAATAGAGAGATTTATATTATCAAAAGTGAATGAATAAAATTACAAAGAGACCAATCCTTATAAAAGGAATTCAAAACCCTGACAAGGTAAAACCTAGGTTGCATGATAATAATTAGTAAAAAAATTAATTATTATATGCCTAAAGTTTAGCTTAAGTAAACTAGAGCTACTAAGTGACTTAATAATTAAATCAAAATGATTTATTTAATAAGGCAATATATTATTACTATAACACCCTCCCTTAAGATAAACTTCGGGAGTAGCTAAAAACCTAGAAACTACTGCTGAAAGAAAATTGGGCCCCGACAACAAAGCTTGATGAGGCACCCAAGCACAACCAAATCTCTATAAAGAGGAGAAATAGAGAAAACCACATGGGAAAAACCCTTCTCCAAAATGAGATGGAAAAAATGTTCTAGAAGATAGAAACACAAGATGAACATGAAGAACACCACTAAAGCATGGAGCTGCAAATGCTGCCAAACTGTTGATTTGAACAACCTCCACTGTATAGAACATGACTAGGTAGAGAAGAATAAGCCTGAAGAGCTGATCAATCAAAGATGGAAGGTATCTTCATGGCCTCCAAAAATAGGAATGAAAGAATGTCTATATGGTAAATGATCCATGTCATCGAAATGCATAGATATCCAACCACTACAATCACCTAGTACATAGGATCAAATACTAAATACATAGCTCACTCCATCGAACCAAGAAAGAAATAAAACCAAAATAAACCCCTCTAATCTTGAGAGGTAAGACATGAATGTTAAAACTGAATGCAATATCTCATGCATAAAGAAGAACTAGGAACATTGAGAGTGCAAAAGAAGTACAAACACCTATATAGTCATGTGTTATCGCCACATCATGAGGCTAATGTCCTGGAAGGAACACTCACTTGAAAAATGAAGATGGAGAATATGACCAACATAAAATCCTGCAAGGCACTTTATAATATAATGCAAGTATGACAAAACACAAAGATGTCCATGATCCTGAAATACAATAGAGTGGCACTTTATCTTAGTGCGTTTGCAAAAATACTACAAAAGGATGTCAACAAAGATCAAAAGAGGCATAAGGATAAAATAATAGATAGCATAACCCATAAAAATTTATCTAAAACAAAAAAATTGGTCCTCAAATCTAAAACAACCAAGATATCCATCAGAATGCAAAAAAGAAAAAAAAACTAAATGAGAAGTGCCTGGAGAAGAATTTGGAAAATAGAGTGTCTCAAAATATGTCTCTCAGAGTGCAAAATATAACTTCTAACTTTAATAGCCAAAATAGGCCACCAAACATCATAAAAAATCCAAATAAACTTCACAATCATGATGGGCCCAAAATCAACATTTCGACACTTTTTTGGATTGAAAAACAAAGTTTGGATGAGCAAGTTATGGCCAAAAAACCACATGTAGCTCAAAAATACTGGAAAAGCAAAAAATAAAAATTTACTACCTCAGGTTCCATGCCAAAATATCTTGAAAAGTGTGACAAACAACACCAAAAATCATCTCAAGAAGCATGCCATTTCTGTACCAAAACTATCTCAATTTTTGTGCCCCAAAATCTCAAATTTTGTACGAAAATCACAAAATCACTGCCTTGAGAAACATCGATTTGTGTACAAAATTCAGAAAATTTTCACCTTGAGAAATGTGCAAAATCTCATTTTTTAAACAAAAAATCTTGCTTTGTGTACTAAAAAATTTGAAAATCATTGCCTCAAGAAACGTGTCCAACATGGGAGCAAAATATTTAGCCTCAAATTCCAATTGTGTCAAAATTGGACAAATTTTATATGAAAATAGGGGTTTTTGGGCACTTTGAGCTTAACGGTGATGTTTGTTTAGGCTCAAAGTGCACAAAAAAATGGTGACCCCCCCAGATTCAATACAAAAAAACTTTGAAAAATAAAACTCTTTGAACAAAAGGCATAGAACTAAAAGCCAATACAAACTTCTAATAAATAGAATAGGGGCATGAAGATCTAGAGCTCTAATACCATGTAAAATTTGATGAAAAATCAACCCCATAGCTTCCAAGAATCACTTGCATGCAAACACCTATCACAAAAAGAGAGAAGAAGAAGCTATGGAGGCTAGAATTCCCAGATCCAAAGATAAGCCATTCTTGATGAGCAAAAAGAGAGATTGCTATTATCAAAAGTGAATGAATAAAATTACAAAGAGACGAATCCTTATAAAGGAGATCAAAACCCTAACAAGGCAAAACCTAGGTCGCGTGATAATAAGTAATAAAAGAATTAATTATTCTATGCCTAAAGTTGAGCTAAAGTAAACTAGAGATAATAAGTGACTTAATAATTAAATCAAAATGATTTAATTAATAAGGAAATATTTTATTACTATAACAGATGGAAACAATGAGACAAATGTGGTAAGTAATAAATTTGAAGAGCATGCTTTGCTTCTTTCTTTAGAAAATATTGATGATTTAGGGGATTTAGATTTAGGGGCTTCATTTCATGTCAATCCCCATAAAGGTTATTTTTTTGATTATGTCCAAAGGGATTTTGGGCTTGTTTATTTGGGGGATAATGGACCTTATTAGATTGTTGGAAAAGGGAAAATAAAGATTAATTTTTTGAATGAGAATCATTGGCTACTACAAGAGGTAAGCCATGTTCCAAGGCCGAGTAGGAATTTAAGTTCAATAGTAAAACTGGGTGATGATGGTTGCATAATTAGTTTTAATGATAATAATTGGAATGTCTCAAAAGGTTCCTTTGTTGTAGGAAAAAATGTGAAAGTAGGCACCTTATATCTTTGTACATGTCATACTGTTCCTTTCACTTTGATTGTTTCAGAGAAAAATGAGTGTTCAGGAAAAATTGCTACAGTTATGCAGGGAGAAAAAATAGTTGTTGTAGATTCTAAAACAACACTATGAGATAAAAGACTTGGGCACATGAGTGAGAAAAGTATGAAATTACTTCATTCAAGGAAAGTTTTACTAGGTCTGAAATGTGTTAATATGGATTTTTGTTAACCTTGTGTTTATGAAAAACAAAAGAGAGTTAGTTTTGTGAAGAGTGGGAAGGAAAACAAAGACAAAAAATTAGAGTTTGTGCATACAGATGTATGGGGCCTAGCTCAGGTATCTTCCTTTTGTGGTTGTGATTATTAAGTTACATTTATTGATGATGTAACTAGAAAAGTATGAGTTTATTTCCTTAGGAAGAAATCTAATGTATTTGTAACTTTTAAGAAATGGAAATGCTTAGTTGAGAATGAGACTAGTAAAAGGTGAAAATGTCTTAGATTTGATAATGGTGGTGAGTATTGTAGCAAATAATTTGAAGAGTATTGTTTCACTAACGGTATTTATAGATAGAAAACTATCCCAAGGACACCACATGAAAATGGAGTGTTGAATGCATGAACATGACAACAATGTGTTAGGATTAAACCACAAACAAAAATAAAAATTACATGCAAATATAAAAAATATCAAAAAATAATAGATCACATAGAAAAGAATAGAAGACACCAAGATTTAATGTGGTTCACCCAATCCTTGGGCTACGTCCACTAAACAATAAGTCCAATATTATTACGATCTAGTGATTACAACTTGATCTTACAATCTATAATCCCTTACAACTCAATACCGCCACAAGAACTAATTTTTGCATCACCTTATGAAAGAATCCCTAACCCTAAGCCCTTTTATATAAGTATTTTTTACCACTTTAGGGTTATAATTAATAATTACATGTCAGCACAAAATCCTGATAAAATAGGGTCCAATTTTTTTTCTGGGGCGATGTCTTGAGCCCCAAAGAATTTATAAAGTATGTACAGTACTTCCCTGATTAGTCACCACAAACTAACGTAATGGAGTGTGCAAGGAGCATGAGGTTACATCCAAGATTGTCCTTAAATATGTGGGTATTTTCTTTCAATACTATTGTATATTTTACTAAAAGGGGTCCCTCTATTCCTTTGGGTTGTGGTATTCAGGAGGAAGCATAAACTAGTAAGAAGGTGAGTTATTCTTTTCTCAAAACCTTTGGCTGTGAAGCATTTGTACATATAGGTTAGAAAAAATAGAACCAAACTGGAAGCCAAGTCAAGAAAATGTTTATTTGTTGGATATGACATTGATTAATTTGGTTATAAGTTTTGGGATTCTAAAAATCATAAAATTGCAAGAATCAAGGATGTCATATTCAATGAAAAATCATAAAATTGTAAGCAATGATGTCATATTCAATGAGAATGTGTTATAAAAATATTTTTTACAGCAACATGAGAAGAAATAAAATGATTATATAGTACTGGATGATGTTCCAATAATTCCTCATGCTCTACAAAAATTGCAACAACAAATGCCACACACCCCAATGAATGTTAGTTGGTTAACAAGGCTAAGTAGAAATTTAGAAATATTTTATCCCTCTTTGTATTCTACTTTATTAATAGATTCTTGTGAACTTGAATGTTATATTGAAGCTGTGTGGGTGGAGACAAAGCTTCAGTGGGAGTCTGCAATGACAGATTAAATGAACTCTTTATTGAAAAAAAAAAAAAACTTGGGATTTATGTAAGTTACCTATAGGTAAAAGGGATTTACATAATAAATGGGATTATAGGTTGAAAGAAGATGATGGAGGTAAGAAAATATTTAAAACTAGGTTAGTTGTAAAAGAATTTGCACAGAAAAAGGGCATTGATTTTGATGAGATAATTTCTCATGTTGTTAAAATGACTTCTATTCACATTGTTTTAAGTATTGTGGCTATTGAAGATTTGCATTTGGAGAAGCTTGATGTCAAAACAACTTTTCTTCATGATGATTTGGATGAAAAAATATATATGTTACAACCATAGGGATTTTAGGTCAAAGGTAAGGATAACTTAGTGCACAAATTGAAGAAAAGTTTTAAATAGCTTGAAGTAAGCACCTAGACAATGATATCTTAAATTTGATAGTTTTATGCATGATCATGGATACACTAGGTGCCATTCAAATCATTGTATTTATTTTAAGAGGTTGGATGATGATAGTTAAATTATTTTTTGTTTATATGTTGATGATGTGCTTGTTGTTGGGTCTAACATGTATCACATTAGGGGGTTAAAAGAGTAGTTAGCACACTCATTTGGTTAAAGGATTTGGGAGAAACAAACCAAATCCTTGGTATGCAAATTTATAAAGATAGGAAGAAAAAAAAATTGCCATCATCTGAGGCTGATTATGTTGAGAAGGTATTGTAATATTTTTCTAGGGAGAATGCCAAAGTTGTCTGCACACCTTTGCTCAGTCATTTGAAATTGAATAAGGAGATGTGTCCAAAGGCATAAGAAGAGGAGAATAAGATGTTCAAAGTACCTTATGCTTCATCTGTAGGGAGCTTAATGTATTCCATGGTATGTACTAAACAGATACTGCACATGCAATAGGAGTTGTTAGCAAGTATATGAATCATCATGGAATTAATCATTAGAATGCTATCAAATGGATTCTCAAATATTTGAGAGGATTATCCAGTAAATATTTACTTTTTGGGAGCTCTACTTGATGCAGTGCAAGGTAGGAGAATCCCCAAAGGAGATGTCCTAGCTCTCAACAATTAACCACACAACATAATATAAATTGTTAAAGTAATAAAATATTTTCTTTTTAATTAAATCATATTGATTTAATTATTAAGTCACTTATTATCTCTAGTTTATTTAAGATAAAATTTAGGTATATAATAATTAATTATTTTATTAATTTTTATCATGCAACCTAGGTTTTACCTCTTAGGGTTTCCCTTTTAGGGTTTCAATTTCCTTCATAAAGATTGATCTCTTTGTAATTATTCATTCATTTTTGATAATAACAATCTCTTTTTTGCTCATCAAGAATGTCTCATCTATGGATCTAGTGATTCCAACCTCCACAACTTTTGCTTCTCTTTCTGTGATATGTTTTTGCTTGCAAGTGATTCTTGGGAGCTATGGGGTTGATCTTTCATCAACTTCAACATGGTATTAGAGCTCTAGATCTTCATGCCCTTGTTCTTTTTATGAGAGGTTTGACTTGGTTTTCAAATTTGTGATTTTTCTTTCAAAGGGTTTCAATTTTTAGAGTTATTTTTTATTGGATCTGGGAGATCATTTTTCGATGCATTTTGAGCCCAAATGAACCTCATCGTTGGATTCATAGCACCCCAAAACCCCTATTTCGATATAAAATTTGTCCAATTTGGACATAGTTGTCAAGTGAGGCAAAAAATTGCTTGCTACCAGATTTGGGCATGCTTCTCTAGGTGACAATTTATTTTTTATTAAAAAAATAAATTAAAAAAATGAGGGATTTATTGAAAAAATAATAATGATATTTTTAAAAAGCGTATGCATTTAAAAAAAAAGGTTTTACTTCAAAGAGTTTTGCTTTAAACCTTTTTAAATCTTCCCAAAAAGGATGCCTACATCAGCAAAGTACTAACACAGTAGGGATGTCAGAATAGTACTGACACATTGCAGGTCTACTGCAGGTGTTGACATCATCATTTTTTGAGCCAAAATTTGATGGCCTTCAAACCATCTCTTCTATGATTTTTTTTTGTCTTAAAAAGCTGTTTGTGGTTTTTTGGCCATATCTTGGTCATACAGTAGTATTTTTTGACAAATATTATATCATCAAAAAGATCTTTATGAGACATTCATGATTGTGCAGTTTATTTGGATTTTTGATGCTATTTGGTTTACTTTTTATGCAATCAAAGTTAGAAGCTCTATTTTTCACTCCAAGAGATATATCTTGATCATCCAATCTCTGATTTAGGAATTCTTTATATTATTGGAAAGGTCTTTTCGATCTCTTTCTAGTGATGCTAGTTGTTTTTACAAATTCTTCTCCAGGAACATTCCATTCATTTTTTTCCTTTTTGCATTCTAGTGGATATCTTGGTTGTTTCAGGTTTGGGGATCAATTTCATTGCTTTAGATGATTCATCATGGGTTGTACTATGTATTATATTAGCCTTATGTCTCTTTTGGTCTATTTAGACATCATTTGTATGTATATTTGGAAACACATTGAGATAAAGTGTCACTCTATTGCATTTCAGGATCTTGCACATCTTTGTGTTTTGTTGTACTCACACTACATTATAAAGTGCCTTGGGGGGTTTCATGTTGGCCATATTCGCCATCTTCCTTTGTCAAGTGAGTGTTCCTTCCATGATATTAACCTCATGATGTGTCGATGACTATGTCCTTTTAGGTATTTGTACTTTTTTTGTACACTCGATGTTCCTAGTTCTTCTTTCTACAAGAGATATTGCATTTTGTTTCAGTGTTCATGTCTTACCTCTCAACATTATAGTGGGTTTATGATGGTTCTATTTCTTTCTTGGTTCGATGAAGTGATCTATATATTCGATATTTGATCCTATGTACTAGGCAATTGCAGTGGTTGAGTACCTATGCATTTCGGTGAGATGGATCATTTACCATATATAAATTATTTCATTCCTATTTTTGGAGGCCATGAAGATACCTTCCATCTTTTATTGATCAGCTCTTCAGCCTTAGTCTTCTCTAGTTGGTTATGTTCTATACAATGAAGGTTCTTCAGATCAATAGTTTGGCAAAATTTGATGCTTCATGCTTTAATGGTGTTCTTCATGATCATCCATTGTTCCTATCTTCCGGAACATTCTTTCCATCTCTTTTTGGAGTAGATTTTTTCCCATGTGGTTCTCTCTATTTCTCCTCTTTTCAATTTTTTTTTTGCTTGGATACCTCATCAAGCCTTGTTGTCGAGACCCAATTCTTCTTTCAGTAGTTGTTTCTAGGTTTTTAGCTACTTCCTAAATTTATCTTAAGGGGGATGTTATAGTAATAAATTATTTTTTTATTAATTAAATCATGTTGATTTAATTATTAAGTCACTTATAATCTCTAGTTTACTTAAGCTAAACTTTAGGCATATAATAATAAATTTTTTTATTAATTGTTATCATGCAACCTAGGTTTTACCTCTTAGGATTTCTCTTTTAGGGTATTGATCTCCTTCATGAGGATTGATCGGTTGTCATTTCATTTTTTTTTTGCACAAGCAAATATAATTTTCTTGTTTGTTGAGAAAACCCTTCTCTTTCTTTGCTTTTCTTTCTTCCTTGTAATAGGTTATTTGCATGCAAGATATCTAGGGTCTGTGGATTTTTTTATCATCAAATCTTAAATAAATAATAAAACAAAGAATTAGATCTAGAATAATGCAAATTCTCATAATATAATCATAAGATTTTTATCCAACATGCCTGACTGTAAGGCCTTCTAGGTTATGACCAAATATAAAGCAATCACAATAGTAATTCTACAAGATCTTGCAAGATCCAATTCCTAGCTAGTCTAGATCCACAATCCAATAGAAAACCTCAAGAAGAATCTAAACTTGTGCTCTCAAGCCACCAAGCAACCTTCTTGCTTTCCAAGCCATAACTACTAGCTTTGTAATCAAATTTCATTCTCTCATCTACTCCTTACTTCCTCTATACTGAACTGAATGCCTACAACTCTAGAAAAGCCCTCCACAAGTCATCCTATTGCAAATAGAATACTCTAAAACCAACCTAAACATAAAATGCCACAAGTCAACTTACATCAATCATTAAATACACATAGGATAAATAAACAAGATCCAAATAGGTCCATACACATCCCCATGATTTATCCATGTCACTATCACATGTTACACATATTAAATGCACCAAGTCCACCAATCCAATCCACAAGAATTCCATACGAAGTGCCAAATTGTCAAGCAATAGAAAAACTCCAAACATTATCGAGTAATAATATATTTTGAGTAATGTAGTATAATCCAAGAAATAAACATGCTGAGAAATGTAATATAAGCTAAACAATGCAAAATAAGCCAAGCTCCTTCAAAGATCGAGCCCCTCGAACAACACTACAACCAAGAATTGCTCAATATGGCCAAGCATCATCCATCCTATGACTGAATCCTCCTACTCCAATGCCAAAAATATCCAACATGTAGGATTTCCAACTTCGCCAAGATGCTCCTACATCACTACTATTGATTTACAAGGCTATGTTGTCTCATATTTGGCAAGGGATTTTGATACTAGATAGAGTACTATATGGTATACATTTACTGTTGGTGGGTCAATAGTGAGTTAGATTTATTAGTTGTAGAAGGTAACTACTTTATCCACTACAAAGTCAGAGTATGCTGTTGCTACATATGCAACCAAGGAGATGATATGGATTTAGTTTTTCATGGAAGAATTGGGACACCCACTAAGGGATAATTATTTGTTTACATATAACCAAAGTGTCATTCTCTTGCAAATAATTTTGTTCTACATTCAAAGTAAAGACACATACAGTTGTGGTATCATGTCATTCGATCAGTTTTGGATGATGAATGATTAAAGATGGAAAAGATACATACAAATGATAATCTAGCAAACATGTTTACAAAGGCAATGATAAGGGAGAGGCTGAACTCATCTTCAACTTTGGTTGGTCTTCTAGATTGAACAAAATAAAAGATAATAGAGTCTAACATGGTTTACATTATAGTGGGAGCTATGGGTTTAGTGGTGCTATGATCAATCTCCAAGTGGGAGGTTATTTCTATGAAGCCTGATTAGTCTCCAAGTGGGATATTGTTGTGATGTGGAGCCTAATTAGACTCAGAGGTTAATTTTCCACCACTTTATTTAGCATGGTTCTCCCCCAGATTTTACCACAAGGGTTTGGGGCTAATACCTTGAAGCTCTAGAGATCAAGGAGCAACACCCCTTGTGGGTTCCTAGGGCAACACCTTAGGCGGGGTCAAGTAGCAACACCCCTTTCGGGGTCTTGGGGTTAGTGGCCCAACACATGCTCCTTATCATGATACATGGTGGGGTTGAGGGGTGACACCCCTAAAGCAAAAAATGAATTTAATATTGTAAAAGGCATCATGAATTATATTTTTCTATTGGTTAGCTTATTCTAGCCCTAATTTTGTAAGTGGAAAAATCTTGTATAAAAAGGCTTAGGATTAGGGATTTTATTATGTATGAGGAGAATGTAGCTTCTTGTAGTAGTATTGACCTATTAGGGACTATAGATTATAATTAGGTTGTAATAATTAGATAATAAGAATATTGGATTTTTTGTTGGTGAATGCAACCTAGAGATTGGGTGAACCATGTTAAATCTTTGTGTCTTATGTTCTCTTCTGTGTGGTTTATTATTTTTGATATCAGTTATATTTGCATGTAATTTTTATTTCTATCTTATTAATCTTAATAGGTAGAAGCAAAGATTCAATCATGGATCATGCATGCACCACCACTAGAGCCCCTAACCCCACCAAAAGTCTCGACCTCATCCTTATAAACAAAGAGCCATTATTACCCAATAAAGCCAGGTAAAAGATGAACATGACTCTCATGAATCTTGGTGACAACAAGGATATTAGGAGAGCTAAAGATATCCTAAAGAAGACTTGGAAAGGACCAAATGGTATAACTTCTATTCCAACAATTGAGAAGAAAAGAACCAACGGAAGGCCTCATATTCTCCAACTATCATTGGGATTGTCATTTGGTCTTGTCATCTGACCTTGATTCCCTCCAAGTAGGAGGAGAATCTTGAATAATAGCCTAAGGTTCTTGATAAAAATAAAATTCTTGTTGTGACTAGCCTCTGCATACAGGCCTTGAGAATGCCTCAATTTTGCCACCTGTGATATAGTGAGGTCCTCATCAAGAAAGATCTTAGTGGGAAGAGGAAAGAGCTACCTCTTTACCCTAAGAGCTTGCAAGTAGTTAGCTAGTTTGAAACCTAAGAAAAAAAATGTCATAATGTCCAATCCAAGCCCCATTGAGTGTATTATCTAAAATACCCAATTGCTCACTGAGAAATAAGGAGAAGATTCCAAATAAAGCTTTAGTCCCTCTCAAAAAAAATTCTCATGGGACCTTTTTCTCCTAAAAAGTAGAGCCAAAGCCCCCTCCATGGGACCCATGCCCAAGCTTTTAAAAAAGGGGGCACTAGACTAAGAAATCATTGCTTATTGAGAAAAATGACATATGGCTCCACAAAATATTTTTCCTCCCTTTTATTCTTCCTATGTTTTGTCAAAAAAATTATCTATAATATTTATTGTTAAAAGTCCATTTAAAATTCTATTTTAGATACCTTCACAAATTAGCTAAAATGTTGAGCAACCACTACTAGCTAGCTTAGTAGTATAAGGACTTGCCCTAAGAATGTTAAAGCAACACTATGCAGGGATTAGATGCATTATTGACATTTTTTAAAGTAATAAAAAATAAAAAATAATCTATTTAATTTTTTTGTAAGTAATTTATAATTTTGGTTAACAGTACATCTTGATCCATGTGTAACCATTTCTAAATATTAAAAACCTTATTACATTTTTTTTTGATGGACCGATTGAGACACATCTATAAAAGAGTTAGAAATTGATGATATAATCATCTTTCTAACCTAGAAACTAAAACATGAAATTTCCATCCATGAGGTTAAACCCCTCTTCTATTTGTCACATTTTTTACTCTTTAATTTCCAATCACTCAATGGATAGATCCTCCTTTATCAATTGATCTTCTTTCTCTTTTCTTAGTTCCTTGAAGACTTAGGAATTATCCTCCATTGAAAATTATCATTGCATTTAACACTTATAATCACATGCACATATATTATTTAAGTCATAAATAAAGTGAAGGAAATAAAAATCCCGCAAAAGTACTTTCTTCTCTTCATTATGCCATTTAACCATGTTATCCTTTTCATTATTTTTTGAGATGGCCTTCATTTCTTTACTTTATATAACACTTATACATAAAATTCTCTTTGAAATCACCCTTTACATCATAATTTTTGTTCATGTCTTTATTCTCTTCCTCAATCATGCTTGTTCTCTTTTCAAGGAATTGATGATTTTTTACTTCTTTATTATCAATAATTGAAATCTATAAACATTCTTTTAACTATTTTAAAAAGTTATATGCTCTAAATAAATATAAGATTTCTTCACCACATATGGGTTTCCAAAGATCTCAATATTTACTATAGCTTCCTCTCTAATGTAGACTGTTTCCATTTTTACAATACTTTGAACCTCCTCTATCAAATAAGATGCAATCCTTCTCATTGCACTCTTTAAATTCTTCTCTTTTTACATTATAATATCCAAGTCTTTCCCCTTCTTCAAAACACCATAATAACTCCATAAAACTCAACTATATGTTTATCTTCATTTGATGCCCATGTTGCCAAAAGCATGATGGAATAATGTCATTTTTCTTTTCAATGGACGAAATGTGTTTTACCTTTGCGAACAACATTTTTTTATTTAAAAGAAACATTTCAAGATTACGAAGGATTTGAAACTTTGCTGGTTAAACATGTCACAATTTTTTTGAAACTGTATTGAGATTTAGTCATATCAATGTTTTTTTTTGATTAAGGTAAAAATAAGTTTTGAGGGGACCCGAAACCCTTAAATCTAGATACAAAAGATATTCAAATAATGCCCAAATGTACCAAATTAGGACCTTAAGATAGGTTTTGAGGGGACCCAAAACTCCCTACAAAAAAATTAACAGTAAATTTCTAGTAACCCCAATCAAACCAAAACATAAGAGAAAAGAAAAGATGGGCATAAAAATAAAAATTATAACTATGTTGTCCAATTGGGTTTTGGAGAAAAGAAAACCCAAAACCTACAATATAGAAGGGAAAGATAAGAATGAAGGATTTGAGGAATACAAAAAAAAAATTCCATAAAGCCCTCGAATATCTGCATGCAAAAACCTATCACAGAGAAGAAAAAGACAAGAAGAGGCGAGGGTTTGCTCTAAAAATATGAAAATTGTATTATCTGAAATGAAATAGATATAAGATAATTAAAAAAGATCAATCCTTACATAAGGAGATCAAAACCCAAAAAGGGTAACCTAAAAGGTAAATGCTATTTAATAATTACTAATTAATTATGAAATATGAATGCAAAAAGGTGCATAAAGTAAAATCTTAAGAAGAGAGAAAAGGTAAGTTAATTAATGAAATGAAATTAACCTTTTTCTCTAACCACCCCCAACACCACCCCCTCGCCCCCCCCCCCCAAGATGAACAACAATGCAATGCTAAAAGTAGACTTGTGTCCCAACAACAAGGCCTGATGAGGTACCTAATCAAAATCAACTCTCTATGAAACAGAGAAATAGAGAAAATCCAATGGGAAAAACTCTACTCCAAAAGGAGATAGAAAAAGGATGCACAAATGAAACATCTCAAGACCATAAGTACAATGAAGACCTCCATGATAGAAGCTTGAGAATCTATAACCCCCCAAAAATGGTAGAAATCCTATGTTGATGAACATACTAGTGTGGCTTCAATATGAAGGAAACAAAGGTAGTGGACAAGGATGATAAGACCTATGTATGTAAGGTGCACCTGGAAGTCTTAGCTGATGCTCAAAACTTGAAATGGAATCTCTAATGGAGGTGGAATAATAGGTGTGCTAAATTTGTCATCTAAGAGGAGATGTGTAGCCTTTGATATATCCTCAACAACTTCTATAGGTGGCTCAATTACTAGAGCTACAATAGTAGGCAATGTTGAAGAGTAACTCTGTACAAGAGATGAAATCTAAATAGGAGGTGGAGGTGCAGAAGTCACAACACTGGTCTCAAGAACAACACATAAGTTCAAGTGACCTAACTTCACCTTAGTAGACTCTCATGAAAAAAGAGAGTGAGTTTCCAATAGTGGAGATGGTGGACCAAAATGTGAGAAGGAATATAGATGGGAAGCATGATAAAAAATCTTTGTAGCAATAATATTTCCTATCTCACTATCTTTGATGTGCACTAAATCCTTTGCAAACTCAATTGTCTTCCCTATCCCACTGCATGTAATTTGATAAATAGAGAGAAGGTTAGAGGAAAAAGATGGAACATAAAGTACATCATAAAATGTACCATCATAAATTTTAATAGAACCTTTCCTGAATACAATCATAACAATGTTATTCCCATCAAAATGTGTGGAGTATGAGAAGCCTCAAAAGAAGAGAACATATCCTGAGAAGATGCCATATGGTGTGAAGCACTTGAATCCAGTAACCAACTAGAAGAATGAGGGATAGTAGTTGCACATAGTGCATGACCCTTTCCCATATCTTTACCATCTAACTATAATGATGATGATGATGAAGGTTTATGAGAAGTACAAGGAATATCAATGTTGCTCTTCTAAGGAAGAGCTGTCAAATTTGAAACCTATTTGGTATATCCATATAACTTCTTATCATAGCAATATGACTCATAATGATCATGCTTATTACAATAAGCACATTTTGGTCTTTCTAGCTTTGATTTACCCCTTTTAGGAGGAGGTGGCCTTGATGAACTGTGAGCGTTGAATCAATCTAAAACTCTATAGAATGATATTTTTGAGTCTTCTCCTTCATCCCTAAAGATGGCTGAGCTACCAATGCATGACCCTGTGAGCCTATGAGAGAATCCAACTAAGTGAGCTTAGCTTGCTCTCAAGTCAACTAATCACAAAAAACCTCAAAGGATGACATGGAAAATCTATTACCCAAACCTTCTTTGGTGGAATAGAAGGTAGACAAAAAAATTTGAAAGTTTCCACAAAGCTTAGAAAGAATTAGGTGGATACACTCAGTGTCAGTCTTCATTTTCCCACAACATTGCAATAAAGATCTTAGTTGCTTGAATTTCATCTAGAAGTTTTCAATGGAGGGAAAAGAATTTGGTGTAAGTGAGGTAAGCTTTGCCTCATTTGAAGTGCCCTAAACTCATTCACTATACCAAACAAGCCTTCAAACTTGGTCCACATAGCTAGAGGGGTACTGCACCCATCAATATGAAACTATAGACTTTCAGAGACTTGTAAAGAAATCAATCCTATTGCCTCATCCATCTTGTTCCTATGTTGCATGACCTCAAGAGGCCTATGTAAAACTAGTTGCACTGTATCCAAACAAAATCAAAAACATTTTAACTGGAGAAGTTGTGTCATCAAGGTCTTCCATTTGTGATAATTATGAGGGGTTAGAGGTTCTAGACAAGAACAGGTCTTGGCCATTGTTTTAGAGAGTGTTGAATTGGTTTTGAATGTAGTTCTAGTTTACATAAGTAAATAACATAAATAATATGACAAAACACCTCCCACAATGCAAAAATTGAACCCCAACTGCTAGAAGGAATGCATAATGAGAAAAGAGAAAAAAAGCTTCAGATAAGAATAAAAAATACCTAGTACTAAATGTTGGTGAAATGATAGAGAATATGGAATGTTCTTGAGAAGAGAATTTTGATGCTTTTTTCAGAATGAAAAATGGAGCTATAACAAAGAAGTTATGCTCCCAAAAGATAGAAATCATCAACAGACCTCAAGTACCAAAATGGGTACTAAAATAGAAATAAATCCCAAAAATTCCTACTTCATTGTCTCCATCTCAAAATTAGCTTTTGGGCACTTCTTTCAGATTGAAAACAGACCCCTGTATGCTCAAGATATTGCAAAAAAAAGACAGGGCCCATTGTATGAGCATCAAAAAAGATTTAAAAAAAAAAAAAAAAATAAATTTTAAAAAATTATCACCACCCTTGAGTGGAGCGGAGTAGAGCTCAGGCAGAGCTAGGGCAGAGCCACTATGACAATGGTGGGTGGGAGGCACCACTAGCTGCGGTGGCTAGCTAAGTGGTGACAGTTGCTGGAAGCTACTGTGGTCAGCAGAATCGTTGGTGGTTACCACTATCGCTAGCAGTTTCAATGACTGCTAGTGGTTTTTTAGACCTCTATGGTCCATTTTGTTTATTTTTTATGATTTTTAAAGAAAAAATCCACCTTGGAGTGTGTGCAAAGGCCATATAGCCCTATTGGGCAATTCTTTTAGCCTCCTAGATCAAAATTGTCCAAAATGAATTGTGAGGTTTGTTTGGCCTCAAAGTGCTCCAAAAATCAGAGACCCCCTTATTTTCACAAAAAATACCAAAAAAATTCTAAATATGTTCTGTCAAACCCTCATTCTCCTTTTTCTCCAAATATTGAACAAACTACAACATAGCTAGCTATTATACCATGAAGGCTTTGAGCAATACGAACAACAAATTCACAAAGCCCTCGAATACCTATGTGTGAAAACCTATCATAGAGAAGAAAAAGAAAGAAGAGGCGAGGGTTTGCTGTGAAAATATGCAAATTTGTATTCTTAGAAATGAAAAAGATTTAAGATAATTACATAAGATCAATCCTTATAGAAGGAGATTGAAACCCGAAAAGGGTAACCTAAAAGGTACGAAGGGTAACCTAAAAGGTAAATTCTATTTAATAATTACTAATTAATTGTTAAATATGAATGCAAAAAGGTGCATAAAGTGAAATCTTAAGAAGGGAGAAAAGGTAATTTAATTAATGAAATTAAATTAACCTTTTTCTCTAACTACAAAGAATTTTTTTTATCTCCCTTCTTCTGGAAATGAAGTGTTATATCAAATTGAGGAGGATCCTTTTTAGAACATTTTCTAGTCATACGTATTTGATTGTCCTCCACCATTGCAACCTTAGAGTTTCACACCTGAGATTCCTAAACAAAAGATCTATAGATGGAAAATTGGGTTGGACAAGCACATGTAACCTTCATTGGAAGAACCACATCTATAACACGACCAACCAAAGAGAAAAATAACTACAATACAATCCAAAAATTGTTGAGTAGAACTAGAGACAGCATGAGTACTACCAAAACTCTACATAATAGAGCCATCTTGACTAGAACCAAAACTTCTGCATAGAGAAGGACCAATAGGTACCAAACCAACATATGACTGGAACTAGTAAGCACTATCTCCACCATATGATTGGAACCAACATGAACCACATTCACCTTCTACTTGGAACCAATAGAAGCCATAGTTACGAAAGAAGGATCCTCGTCCCCTTTCTGACCTTGGACAAGTCCAACTACCTCTATGGGATTATCCTCCACATGAGAGGATTTTTTGACCACCCTATTGTGTTGTGACAAAGCCCCCTTCGACCATGAGCAAGATTTTTTAGCTTTAATTTTCTTAGCTTCACACTTTTTTGCAACATGTCCAATTTTAAAGCATTTCCTACTTTTAAAAGGAAGACCTTCATAATCTAAAGACTGAACCCAAGAGCCTTTAGGGGTACACAATTTAATATTAGCCAAAAGGCCTTTAGAAAGGTCTATATCACAAGAATCCTAGCATAGCTAGAGTGAAAAATATTGAAAGAGTTAGAATCCACCATAAGTAAATCTCCTAAGGCACCTCCAATATCCTTAAAGACATAGTCCAACCAAAGTTGAAGAGGAAGGTTCGGTGATCTTACCTAGATAGGCATTTTGCAAAATGATTCAGATGACTAGTTAAAAGCTAGATGCTATGGTTTCACCATTAGAGGGAAGCAATTTTCCCAAGTAAAGAAGTGATCATAGAGAATGACCCTTCTATCCTCTGTGTTATTGAATCTAGAAAAAAAAACCTTTAAACCAAGGAAGAATATGAACATAATCTATAATATGAGGTTTGTAGTGCTTGGAAATCCATGCATGGAGTCCTTGAAGAGTGGGCCAAAAGCCTTTTAATTGACCAATAACAACATCCTTAGCAAGGGCCTCAGACTATTGGTCAATATCTAAGAGAGTATTCATATTCAAACTCAACAATATTGAACCAAAGTTGGAAATGGTCGAGACTCTTTCGAATCCCAACATTACACACAAATTGGGCACAAGCCCCATCTTGACATCCACAGAGGGGCTACACATAGACCTGGCCACATCTCCAGCTGCAACATCCAAAACATTTTCCTTAGGGTTCGTACATGATCCAATGATAGGCTTCCTAACATTGTTAGATTCCACCAAGCAACACCCAACCACAACAACATGTGTTTGATTAGATCCTCAAAATGAAGATAACACATGTGCACCTAACGATTTAACATGAGGATTTTCCCATCCAACGAACACCAATATTAGCATTTAATAACAAGTACAAATTTCCCAAGCTAAACTCAGATTGACAAAATATAGGCCATTTGGTTATATGCAAAAAATGACTAAAGATCACTTTAATGATTATATATACTTTTAATTAATGTAAGTTCTTAGTTATATCTAATTTTGAATCATTAATTTTTTCAACATCTTTATATATAAGTTGTATTTTATAGATAATATGTTTAATTATTGGAATGTAATTTTAATTTTTATAAATGTCTAATTATTATTATTATTTTAAATTTAATCTAAATTATTAAAATTATATATTAATATTCTAGGAAAGAGCCTACAACACAACAACAATTTTTGAGTTTCTTATTTGGGAGGTATTGGATTTGAGTCTAGTTAAGCTTAATAAATAATAATAATTAATCAAAACACATAATCATAATAAATATTGGCTTTGACCTCTCACCAAAAAAAATATATTAATATTTTATATTATATTATAAATATGTTAATATAAATTAATATGCAGTGTGTAATATATATGCTATTTCTTATATATAACTTTTAGAAATCTAGTTTATGGTTAGGTCATTTTATTTTTTGTTTCTCCTTTGGTAACATAGTTTGATACAATTGTTCCTTAAGTGTAGTTACTTAGAAGTCTTTGTAGGAGTAATTTAGTGATTGATTATTTTTATCATCTATTTTTTTATTTTTGATAAATGATATAGATTTTTATTAATGTAAGATAATTAAGTATTACAATTCAAAAAGAGGCTAAAAAGCCAGATGTAAAAAATATGCCCTTATATTGCATCCAAAAGACCAACCCTCCAACCCCAGACCAAATATTGTCCAACACCTAAAACATAAACCATGGTGCTAAAAATAACAATAATAATGTATCTATCATTATCCTTGCTTCAAACTTACTCTTGAAAAGAAGGAACACCCAAACATAGAAGAGTGAGGAAATATCAACGCTTGTCCTAGGATATAAGTCCTTATTGATAAATTCAGTGCCAAAAATCCTGCATACAATACAAAATAATTCATTATCATCTACCTTGAAGACCTCTGCTAGACACTACTATGAAATCTCACCATGGAACCAGGGGTCTACTTATATTTTTGCTTCTGTAGATAGAATTTAGCTTCCATTTTCACACAATCCACCTCTGTTTGGACTATCTCTATCACTGGTAAAGACAACCGATATGTAGGCCTTGTTTAGATTCACTTCTAAATATTAAAAGTTCTACCATAAATCCTTACATCACAAGTCATGACACCAACTTAATCCTTTGAAAATACTCCCCACACCTCAATTACCACTACACATGCCAATAGTTACCTTTTAATCTTTTCTATCCAACTCATTGTATTCTACATCATTACTTTAACCACTCAAAACTTTTTCTTTGGTCTTTCTAAAAAATAGAAGAGAATTAATTAAAAATAAATTTTAATTGCTTAAATTCCTCCACCACCTCAACACAATCTTGTAGTCTAACTCTAACATTGGCCATTTTATTTGCTATAGTGTTCCCCTCTTTCAGAGTATCAGTAACTTTAAATTCTTCAAAATCCTCCAATAGTTGTCTGATCCATTTAATCTATTTTTCCAAAAACCAAGATTTCATTTTCCATTTGAATATCCCATTGACCACTATTTGAGAATCTTCCTAAAAATAAATCCTTCTCCTACCAAACTTCTTGGCCAATTGGAGTGCAAAAATATCTACCAAACATTTTGCCACATTGTTTGTTCCTTCTGTTAGTGACTTCGCACATAGCATCAGGATGTTATCCCGATCATCATGAATCAAACATCTTGTTCCACACCTTCCCAAATTTTCTTTGGAAGTGTTACTGTAAATAATTAATTATTATTACACTTTACTTAAGTTTACTTAGGTTAAATACATTATTTTATTATTTATAATATAGACACCTAGAAATATGCATAGTTAGATGAGTTGTCTTGTTAACAACACAAGAGTTTGCATAATCATCTGAGTTGTCATGTACACAAAACAATTTTTCACACTCTAATTAAGCACATGGTGACTACAACATCTCTTTATGAGATACACCTCAGTATTCTTATCCTCTCATCATTGCACTAACTTTTGTGCTCAATGGAGGATAATCCACTCTTGGTGGACATGTGCTTAGTTGTAAGGCTTATCACTTTGCCAACTCCTAGTCATTCTAGATGCCTTTATATAAGGCACTTGTAGTGTGTATGTACACATATGATATTCATTCTCATTATTGCTATTATGATCATCCATTATTGGTCCATATTGTGCTAAGTGCTTGAGCTTCTTGATCTTGGTGTCATTTTTTCCTAAGGAAAATTCTTACATGGTATCAAAGTTATACCAAATTCTTAAATGGTATCAAAGTGGAGGGAGCAACTCTTCACATAGCCATTGGAGACCATTTTTGCTTCACCTCTTAGAGGACCCTGATTCAGATCTAGAGTATCTACAGTTATCGGGAGTATCTAGAACCAAAACAAACCTCACAATTGCATCTAGAGGATCGATTCAGTGAATTTTGACTATAAATTTGCGTACCCTAGGCCATAGTCAAATTGAAGGCAATTTTTTTTTGCAAATTGGAACCCAAAAGCCCAATTTGCAAAATTGGTTTGATCTCTTTAGATCTATGCAATTAATTTTTCAGATCTAAATATTTTTGCATCTCTGCATTTTTGCTTTTCAGATTTGCATTTTATTTTTGAAATTCTGCAAAAAAATTGGCCTTTTAGACTAGTAGGAGAGATTTTTTTTGTAGGACAAGATTGGAGCTTGCTGGTGCAAATTAGATATTGGCATCATATTCAAAAGATCAAAAAACCTCCAAATCAACTTTTTTTTCATCAAAATCAGACATCTAAGCTGAAATCTAGAGTCAATTGATTTTGGAGGTGTGACGACGGTGATTTAGGAAAAATAATTGCAGAGGTGATTTTCAAATAGCGATATCTCCCTCATACAAACACCTTTTTTTGAGCAATTTTTTTTGTTTTGGGGTAAAATTTTATGATCTACACATTGGTGTAGGATGTTTGAGATATTTATTCCTACATTTTTTTGCAAATTGAAAATCTCAATTTTTGCAACTTCAAAAGCTTACTCCTAGCTCATTTGGACACATATGCAAGTTCCATTTTTTTAAAAATGCATAATTTTTTGTCTTCTTTCTAGATCTACAATCATATTATAGGCTTGTGTGGAAAAAAATACCACTTTTAGAAATAGGTCCTTTTTTGCATTGTATTGCTTTTATTAAACTTCAAATTTGTTGTATATCTGAGCTACATTGCTAAATACCAGATTTGAACTCCAAGAGGAGGTTATAAACAACAAAATCAGAAGTCCACTTTTGTCCATTTTGACAAGTGGCCTAATGTAAGTGCACTAAATATAAAGTGCCTAAAGCATTCATTTGGGGGGGGGGGTGGGGGTGGTGTTCTTTGATTGAGTAAAAAGGGGGTGTGTGTCTTGTGTTCTTGTGTCTTCTTGATAATGTTCTCTTTCTTTTGCATTGTGGGTTCTTTCTCTAAGTTAACACCACATAATTATGCTACTTGGAAACAAAAGATAAAGGAACCATTGGTTGAAAAAGGTTTACTACATTATGTAATTGGTGCAACAAAGAAAACTGATGATGATGTTGATGAGTCTCATAAAGAAGACTGGGCATCAAAACCAAAAATGGCCCTAGGAACCTTGTTAAAGAATATCTCAGATCCTATCAAATATCACATCAGGAACCTTAACAATCCAATAGAAGTTTAGGATAAACTTGAACTATTGTATGGATAGTAGATGAAGATATGGCCTACACCATTGAGGAGAATATTCTCAAATTGGATCCTAGGAATTTTGACACCATCAAAGATTATCTTACCCAAGTAGACATGTGTAGGGCACAACTTAAGGATTGTGGTGAACCTATCACGGATGGAAAGTTGATCAAACATGTGATGAATCATCTTCCTCCTGAATATACAACTTTTGTTTCTAGTTATAATACTCACAAGTTAACAACGGGTAGTGCCTTCACTAAGCCTTCATTCAAGTCATTTTCAAGACTGTTGGTCTTAGAACATGAAAAGTTAGTGAGTATGGGAATTATCTAGTCTTTCAAGGCCAAAACCTTAGTAGCTAATCAAGGGAATCAAGGCGGTAAAAATTCCAACAAGAAGCAATAGTAGTGGAAGGGTAAGCCACAAGATGACACACAAAAATCTTTCTCTATGCATCAATCTTCCTCCACACAAAAATCTTCTTCATAACAAGGAAAGTCTTTTTCCAAAAAACAATTAGAAGGGAAACAACTTCAACAAAAGGGAGAAGAAAACCTGTGCCTATTGTAAGAAGAATGGTCATGATGAACATGAGTGTAAGGATAAGCAAATTGATGATTTGCTAAACTTAATGAGGAAACATAAAATTGATGTAGAAAATGCCTACAAGGATACAAGATCTTCAACCACTTCAAAAGGTGAGGGATAAGCTTTCGTAGCAAGTACAAACAATCTAAGGAATGGGTTCTTGATTCAGGAGCTACACATTGTATGGGTGCTTCAAGGGAGCATTTTTCCTCTTTAAAATCATCACATGTACCTTACATCTATGTGGGAAATGACACTCAAGTGGAAGTTGAAGGTAAAGGGAATGTTGAGTTGGAAAATGGTGTCTTCAAGGATGTTTTTCATTTTCCCAAACTTAACACCAACCTTCTTTCAATCTACAGAATAACTCACTATGGATGTGGCAAAAAAGTGGAGTTCCTTCCTAATTTGGTTGTGGTGAAAAATCTAAAGGATGGTTCTATGGTGGCAATTGGAAAGGCTAATCATGAGACAAGACTATTATTTTTCTCATTTTGTGCCTAAGTTCACTTCCCTTGCCTTGTTGACTCACTCAAATTCACAAAGTAAACTATGACATGAGAGGTTTGGACATCTCAATTACTACTACCTTCAACAGCTCAACAACAAGGATATGGTCATTGGTCTACCTCAAGTCAAGTATTCAGAGAGTGTATGTTTAGGTTGTGAAGTAGGCAAGCATCTTGAAGAGAAATTTGACAAGGGGAAGTCTTGGAGAGCTACTGTTGTACTTGAATTGATTCATAGTGATGTAGTTGGACCATTTCCAGTGCCATCATTTGGAAAGGCTCACTATGTTCTCACCTTCATTGATAAATTTTCACGCAACACTTGGGTCTTCTTTCTAGCTTATAAGAGTGAAGTATTTGATAAGTTTATCACCTTCAAAGCTCAGGTTGAGAAGCTATTAGGGAAAGCCATCAAAATTCTTCGAATATATAATGGAAGGGAATATGTGAACTCAAGGCTTATAGAATTCTGTACTCATGAGGGCATTGATCTTCAACATTCAGTTGCATACACTCCACAACAAAATGGTGTTGCTGAATGAAAGAATAGAACCCTTAAGGAGATGACCACTTGTATGCTACAACATAAGTCTCTAGGTCAAATTTTTTGGGTAGAAACGATGTGTTGTGCCAATTACATCCAAAATAGAAGTCCCCATAAGGCCTTAGATAGAATTACACTTTTTAAGGCTTGATGTGGTAGAAAACCAAGTGTAAAACACTTAAAGTTTTTGGTTGTCCAACATGGGCAAGGATACCTCCGCAAAAATGAAAGGCATTGGAACCTCAAAGCAAACCTTGTATATTTGTTGGATATCCTGACCATATTAAGGCATACAAACTCATGGATATAGAGACACATAAAATATTCTTTGAAAGGAGTGTTCACTTTGAAGAAACTTGTCCAAGTTTGGCTTCTTCAACTCCTCCTTCCTCCTTCATGGAAAGTGATGATAGTGACTTGGAAGATGATATTCCTTCAACTTTGACTCACAGGACACCACCTTCATAGGGTCCACAAATAGTTGAGGATATTCCTTCTTCTTCAACCACTAGACCTTATTGGGCACAACAAACAATTGATTTAGTAGGTTCATTGGTGGGGAATCCTTTAGATACTAGGAGGATAAGGTCACAACACAAATCATTTCCACATGCCTATATTGCCATTGCTTCTGATCCACAATCATTTAAGGAAGCATTATAAGAAGTACTTCATCCATCATTACTAGTGTCAAGACTTTTTTACAAGACAAATTTTCTATGGTAGATTTGGGTTTACTATATTGTTTCCTTGGTATTAAGATCACACAGTCTTCAACTAGGATCACACTTTCACAACCCAAGCATGCTCTTGATTTACTTGCTCAATTTTGCATGAGTGATTGTAAGCCTACTCCTACTCCCTTTCTTTTAGGTGTTAAGTTAGAGGCCAAGTGTTCCACTCCACTTGTTGATGCTACATTATACAAACAATTGGTTGGGAGTCTCATCTACTTGACACATACACCCCCTAACATAGCTTTTTTAGTTGGCATGGTTTCTTGCTTCATGCAAGAGCCACATGAGCTTCATTGGAAAGCCACCAAATGTATCTTGCACTACATATAGGGTACACATACACATGGAATACACTATGTAACAAGTATTGGACTTCAATTGGTTCGTTATATATACTCAAACTATGCAGGAGATCTTGATTCTCACAAGTCTACTTCAAGTTACATCTTTAATCTTGGTTTTTGCCCCATTTTTTGGCAGAGTAAGAAGCAAAAGACTATTGCTCTTTCTTTAACTGAGGTTGAGTATCAAGGAGCTGTGGCTATGGCTATAGAAGATATTTGGTTACAAAATATTCTGAAGGAGTTTGGATTTGACATAACTATTGTGACAATCAGAGTGTTATTGAGATTTCAAAACATCCAGTTCAGCATCAACAGACCAAACATATTGAGGTTCATATGCACTACATCAGAGAACTAATTTATGAGTAGGTCATTGCATTGTAGTATTCTCCTACAATAGAGTAGGTTGCAAATATCTTCACCAAACCCTTCATTGAGGTCAAGTATCTTCATTTGCGAGATCTCTTAGGGGTGCGAGATATTTTAGAAAGTGGAGTCCCTTGAATTCTCTCTTCTTTCTTATGGGAAGGATTTTTTTCCTTACATAAGGTCTTCTTCTCTCTCATCTTCTTTATTGTACTTATCTCTCTTTTTGGGGGAGGGTTTTTCCCATGCAGTTTTCCCTCTTTCTCCATTTCCAAAGAGATTGCATTGCATTGCATAGAATTGTATGTAGAGCATTGCATTTGTACATGGGTACTTAACATGGCCTAATAGCCATGACCTATTATGCATTTTCATGATAGCTTTTGTGAGCTTAAGTGCATTCCTCTAAGTTGCACTTAGTGTTAGTGTAAATAATTAATTATTATTACACTTTACTTAAGTTTACTTAGGTTAAATGCATTATTTTATTATTTATCAAATAGACACCTAGAAGTATGCATAGTTAGATGAGTTGTCTTGTTGACAACACAGGAGTTTGCATAATCATCTGAGTTGTCACATAAAGAACATAGTTGTTCACACTCTAATTAAGCATATGATGTCTACAACATCTTTTTATGAGATACACCTCAGCATTCTTATCCTCTCATCATTGCACTAACTTTTGTACTCAATGGAGGATAATCCACTCTTGGTGAACATGTGCTTAGTTGTGAGGCTTATTTGCTAACTCCAAGTCATTCTAGATGCATTTATATATAGGCACTTCTAGTGTGTATGTACACATATGATATTCATTCTCATTATTGTTATTATGATCATCCATTATTGGTCCATATTGTGCTAAGTGCTTAAGCTTCTTAATCTTGGTCTCATTTTGCCCTAAGGAAAATTCTTACATGGTATCAAAGCTATACCGAATTCTTATAGGAAGCCCCATCAAATTTCACTTTTATCCATCCTTCCTAAAAAAAATTTCAATCTCATTTTTCAAATTATTCATAGAAGAAGGATTAACCCATAAAGGCCCATAAAAGGCCATGGAATGTTTTTTCTTACTAGCCTTTGTAGGAGCTAATTTGACATTTTGTTGAAAATGAAATAAAACCTAAATTTATAAAGTTCAGAGGCTTTTGAAGTTATAATTTCTTTTTATTGAATAATATATATGATGAAGGATATTTTTTGGAGTATAATTATATAATTTTTTGCATGGCTTTGTTCCTTTTTTTTAGTTATATAGATGATGTGTTTGCTAATTTGCAGGATCTAAAGATTGTTTGAATCAATTTGGCATTAGAGACAAGAAGATATTTGGACAAATCTTTATTCACTAGCTTTTTTTCTCCATCATTTTGGGGTAATTTAAGTGTAGTCAATATGACATGATCTTAAGTGGAAGAAGAATTTGTTAGGGAAAGAGGATAACAATAGGCGCCAAGATAGAAGCCAATCTTTTCCATTGACATAGAACAAAGTCAGACCAATTGGTGTGAAGATAAAAAAATAGGAGTGCAATAACAAAGAATATCACATGCTATTGAGTCATAAGAGGTATGAGGCTTACCATAGTAGTACGTGTTCATGAATGATGAAATGGATTCAATAATTTATATTAGAAACTATGTATTTGGTAATTTGGTTATGCATATAAATCTGGAGCTATTATGATTTAAAAGACATAATAATCAGGTTGGAGGAAAGAATATTAAGACCAAAGTAGAGATAAAAGTGAACCAAAGACTAGAAAAAGGAACTACAACAACTAGAGTTTGAATTAGAGGAGCTATGGTGCACGATGTTATATAATGTGGTGTGCAACAATAAGAAACCAAAGAGAGGAATATACATCAAAGAAATTGGAGAGTTGTGAAAAGGCGAAAGAAATGGTGAAAATAAATATCCACTTTGAGGGAAAGAGCCATTTTCATAGAGGAAGGTTATTTAGTCAAGGATTAGCAAAGGAGTGGAACTGCAAGAGTAGGGGAAGATAGAATCCATTTAAGAGTTGATAGAAACACTAATAGATAAAAGACCTTTGAATGTGATTTTTTGTGATGTTCTGTCTATAGATCCTTAGAAACAAGGATAAACATAGAATAAATTTTTTATATGAACAAAAACATGCATACAATCATATTGATACAAGATGTTGCAATAGAAGATAAAACACCAAACCACCAAAGATCTCCAAGTGTTCAATACTTATCGACATGTGCATTTCCATCTTATTGACATGTGCATTTCCATCTAAATGAATTAATCATACAATGTTCATTCCATAAAACATGCTAACATTTGTTTTGATATTCATTTTAATACCCAAATAGAAAATCCTAAGTGATTAAGCCATACAGATTATTTACTTATTATAAATGCAACAACATGAAACATCACACCACTTGAACCCAAAAATGTCCAATGGGAAAAATATCCCATATTGGGGAGAAGAAACTCAAAAAAGGGTATCCAAACCATGAATTCTTATCCTTTGATCATGTCAATAAATGTTCACTACTTAGGGTATGATATTTCCCAATCTATACCATAGGATGACACTCTAAGTCATACAATGAGATGCTTTAACTTCATACAATACTCATGATTATATCGTACATTGAAATTATGGAAAGGGTACAATGAAACTATATTGTATATGATGAAACTCAATATTCGACATGATGAGACTATATATTGGGTATGATGGAACATGTTTCATCATTTCATTGTATAAAATGTTTCCTTGAGAGGTTTGACAAAAAGCCCAAGTTAAAGACAAAATGTTAAAATAATCATATGTATAAATTAAACCTCCACATCAAGGAGTACCTGATACACGTACCTTTAAGAATGAACACTTGATATCATCAAAAGAACTTAATAAACCACAAAGTAAATCTCTACTCTAAGCTATAATATACAATATTATGATAAAGAAATGCATCAAATAAACATAAGATACATCATGCAGATTGGAGACATGTCCACTAGGACTGACCTACGCATTACCCCTCTAGGTTCTTATGATGTTGTCCTTGGCATGGATTGGCTTTGTGCCCACAGCGCCAAGGTGGATTGTCGATAGGAGAGGGTGGAATGTGTGGAAGATGATGGTATCTCTAGGGAGATCTTCGGAGTGAAGAGGCCAGTGTCCCTTCGTATGATTTCCGCTATGCAGCTTAGACGGTGCATGCGAAAGGGTTGTCAGTTATTTGCTATCACTATCAGTGACTGAGAGGAAGAATTAGAAAGGGAGCCATCCCTTGATGATTTTCCAATCCTTCAGGAGTTTGCAGATGTGTTTCCCTCAGAGCTTCCTGGTATGCCTCCACCGCAGGCAGTGGATTTCCACATAGACCTAGTGCCAGGAGCTGAGCCAGTTTTGAGAGCACCTTATAGGATGACTACTCATGAGCTTAGTGAGCTAAAGGCTCAGTTGGAAGAACTCTTGGAGAAGGGGCATATACGACCTAGTGTGTCACCTTGGGGTGCACCGGTGATTTTCATCAAGAAGAAGGATGGATCACTAAGGTTGTGTATTGATTATCAGCAATTGAACAAGGTGACCATCAAGAACCGATATCCTCTTCCCAAAATCGATGATCTCTTTGTCCAGTTGCAGGGTGCCCGAGTATTTTCAAAGATTGATGTAAAGTCGGGTTACCATTAGTTGAGAATTGTGGATAGTGATATCCCCAAGACAACTTTTCGTACTAGGTATGGCCACTATGAGTTCACCGTGGTACCTTTCGGCCTTACGAATGCTCCAGCTGTATTCATGAGCCTCATGAATGGAGTATTTAGTACCTTTTTGGATAAGTTTGTGGTTGTGTTTCTTGATGACATTATGATTTATTCTCATGATGAGAGAGAGCATGAAGAACACCTGAGACAGGTATTGCAAAGGCTGAGAGAGAATCAGTTGTTTGGCAGCTTGTCGAAGTGTGCTTTCTTCAGACCCGAGATACACTATTTGGGTCATGTCATATTGGGCGATGGTGTCTTAGTAGACCCATCAAAGATCAGGGCTATCATGGATTGGCCAGCACCCACCAGTGTTATCGAAGTGAGGAGCTTTATGGGGCTAGCAGGGTATTACCGACACTTCATTTCAGGATTCTCTAGGTTGGCACACCCCATCACTTCTCTTCAGAGGAAGGGGAAGAAGTACGAGTGGATGGAGAAGTGTGGTAGAGCTTTTGAAGAGCTCAAGAGAGCCCTCACGAGTGCACCAATTCTTGCAGTACCAGATCCTGTTGCAGATTTTGTGGTGTGCACCGATGCATGTTTAGATGGTTTAGGAGCAGTCCTTATGCAGGAAGGACGACCTATTTCCTTTGAGTCTAGGAAGTTGAAGACTCATGAACTCAATTATCCTACTCATGACCTAGAACTAGCGGCAGTGGTTCATGCCTTGGTGAGATGGCGACATTTCCTTCTGGGTCATAGATTCGAGCTTCATTCATATCACCAGAGCTTGCAGTACATATTCTCCCAGCCGAACCTTAATTCTAGGCAAAGAAGGTGGATGGAGTTTCTGTGTGAGTATGATTTTGATGTTCATTACATCAAGGGAAAGGAGAATGTGGTTGCAGATGCCTTAAGCAGAAGGCGCCATGAACTCTCATCTGTGACTACTTGCATCGATTTGAGAGAGCTGATCTTGCAACACTTACCAGCTGATGAACTTTATGCAGAAGTAAGTCAGTTAGTACATTCTCATAGACCCTTGGAAGGGAAGTTTTTAGAGTATTCCTTAGATTCCGATGGACTTTTGCGTCATAGGGGACGTATGTATGTACCTTCCATTGGAGGTTTGCGCGAGCTCATTGTACTTGAGGCTCACAGAGCACCTTATGCAGCGCACCCCGATGTTAAGAAGTTACATGCAGATTTGAGGCAGTTGTATCATTGGCCAGGCATGAGAGTGCAGATTGCTAGCATAGTTGCGAGATGCCTTGAGTGCCAGAGGGTGAAGGTGGAGCACCGTCATCCTGGCGGGCATCTCCAACCACATGAGATTGCAGTGTGGAAATGGGACACTATATCTATGGATTTTATTGTTGGTCTTCCTATGTCATCTTGTCGCCATGATGCCATTTTGGTGATAGTCGACACATTGACCAAGGTTGCCCATTTCTCACCCGTGCGTACTACATTTATAGCACGAGACATAGCTTAGGTGTTCTTGTGAGACATTGTTAGACTTCATGGTGTTCCTCGTAAGATCATATATGACAGAGACTCTTTGTTCACTTCTTCATTTTGGAGAGAGTTACAGTCGGCTTTGGACACTAGGTTCAATTTTAGTACAGTGTACCATCCTCAGACCGATGGCCAGACCGAGTGAGTGAATCAGGTTTTGGAGGACATGCTACGTATGTACGTGATGGACCATCAGGTCAAATGGGAGGAATACCTTCATCTTGTCGAGTTTTCCTATAACAATGGGCATCATTCTTCCATAGGTATGCCGCTGTATGAGGCTTTGTATGGGAGACCATGCAGGACACCCTTGAGTTGGGATAGGATCGAGGATCGAGTATCTATTGGTCCCCAGTTGGTAAAGGAGATGGAGCAGCAGGTGACCCTGATTAGACAGCGCCTGAGAGAGGCACAGGATAGGCAGAAGAAGTATGCAGATGCGAAGAGGATAGATCGAGAGTATCAGGTTGGTGATAGAGTGTTCCTGAGGGTTTGACCACACAAGAGTTCGATTCATTTCGAAAAGGGCTCTAAGTTGGCACCCCGATTTTTTGGGCCGTTCGAGATCCTTGAGAGGATAGGACCTGTTGCATACCGTTTAGCTTTGCCACCTAGCTTGTCACGCATCCACAATGTGTTTCATATTTCAGTACTTAGAGGATACATTTATGACGAGTCTCATATTATTGATTGGGATGCTTTACAGGTGGAGTCAGATGGGCAGCTAGCACTGGAGCCTATCCAAATTATTGCCCGGCGGACCCTAGCACTTCGAGGCCGAGAGCTGGACCAGGTTAGGGTCCAATGGGATTGTTACGATGAGGTCACAGCTTCATGGGAGGATGCAGCACAAATGCGATCTCAGTACCCGTACCTTTTTGATGAACTCCAGGAGGAAGTTCATGCCTAGTGGGGGAGGATGTGAGGCTTCGCCCCCGACCCATCGTAGCATAGTGATACATTACTCTTATTTTGTTATCCGTGACTCGAGATGTCGAGACATTATCTGATGCTTAGAACATATTTTGATTATTTCATGTTGTGTGATGTTATTTCCAGATATATTTGATGATTGTCATTTAATGCTCATGTATATGTATGTTGATGAAATCAGTAAAATGTGGGATTAACACATTGAGTTGGAATCTTTATGATTAAGGATATAAGTAGGATGCAAGAAAACCCTGATTTATGTATGTTTCAAATTATGTAAATTTCTGATACGTATATATGTACATGTGATTTTCGGGACTACTGATGTGTGCAATGAGTGTGCAGATATTTAGTCGAGAAACCATACGGAGGAACAAAACTGATCTCCATGTGCTAAAATTTGGAAACCCTATTGTTCGTAATTATGCTCTTTCAGTGTCGCTTGACACTCATAAAATGTTTACGTGCTTTATTTTCTAGTTAGAGTTGTTAGATGGACCTATTTTATTCCTAGATTTTATTTTGTCTCTTAACCTCTTTCCTAAGGATTTTAACATGTTTTTATTCTAACCTAAGGGTATGGGTATGGGTTAGGGGTCTTTTCCAACCCCTAAGCCCCTAGCTTTGACTTTTGAGGGCACTCAAAAAGTCCCTTTTTGCCTTTGTGCGAAAATTGCAAGTGGTTGTCATGAGTTGTCTTACCCCACCTACTCTTAGGGTTTAACCATGGTGTAGGTTGAGTTAGGAGTTTCTAGTGTGGCTAGTGGGTGGAAATAGTTATTGCTCCTTTTGGGTGGTTGAGTTGGAGGCTTATTTAGAGGCCTTCCTTGGTCTAGTGGGGGGTTAACCAATCTCTACATGGAGAGAAGATTTCTTGAAGCTTGAAGGAAGGAGGGATACTCTACTCAAATTTGTTCATTTCCATTACCTCTTGGAGAAGGTAGGAAACTCCCATCTCCCTTATTCAGTTTTTATGTTTTGTTTCATGTTCTTGTTACCTTGTTGTTGTTTTACTGTTGTATGGTTGTGGGTATGTTGGGAAGATTTGTAAACCTTGTTATTTTGGTTGTTTTCCTTTCTTGTTTATGTTTGCAAGTTTGAGTTTCCTTGCATGGGTGTTTTGGTATTACTCACCCTAGGAGAGGGCAGAAGTGACCAATTTTGGGAGAGGTCTATTTAGTTGGACTCCAACCTGTGTAGAGTCTCTTCTCAGGATGAGAAGAGGGATAAAGGGTAGGGTGTTATGGGCCCCTACTCGTCAGCACAAACTTGGTATGAGTATGACAAGTTAAAATGGAAGAACAAAAGTTCTTGGTTATTGGCCCCGATTGGGCATCTGAATTGGTGTTGTGCTTGACTTCTCCAGTTGGAAGAATCCACCTCTCCCTAGTCTTGATTCACTGTGAATCTTATTGTGTAAACCATGTATGATTATGCATGCTTGATGTTCTTTTGGTTCTGCTTGGTTGTCACCTGATCAGTTATTGGTTTCCTCCATGGTTCTTGAAATGAGATTCAGAAAACAGTACAAACTCCTTGATTATGATCATGAGGAAAATTTGATTTAATTGTTGAAATTTGGGATTGAGATCCTATTGTAAATTGTATTTTAAACCTTATTGCAAATGGCAACGAAGCTGGGTTTTCTTCCTGATTCTTTCCCGGCTGAGCCTTGAATCAGGTTGGCCAATAAAATTGGTGCTGAGTAAAATTGTTTGTCATATGATTTAATCATAAATTTTAAATTGGATGGATGCATATCAAACAGGATGAAAATGATGGCATTCAATTATGCAAATTTTGAGTTTCAAGTATGTTAAGAAAAAGAAAATAAATGGAAATGTTGTTGTTTCAATTAGGCAAAAAACTTCATGTTTCTTTATATGTTGAAAACACGATTAATCATATTTTGAATGAAAAATTTAGTTTCTTGATTATTGAAATTAAATCAATTCTTGCATTGTGGCTCAAATGGATAATTAAATCTATTGGTTTATTAATTTGCAAGTGGCCCTATTAGATTTACTTTTTTTAAAAAAAGGGGGAATAATTTTCCCCCCCTTTGGTTACTAAATCAATTGGAAAATATAGACCAAAAAAAAAAAAAAATGTGCCAAGAGAGCAAAAACTCTCTGGTTTTTTTATGGGGAGCAATTTAAATTCTCCCCTTGAGACAGAGAATATTCTTAAAGATAGTCCAAGATTTAAAAGTTAGATATAAATAGCAATATACTTATAATAACATGAAAATGTATAAATTAACATTATCTAAATTACTATTCTAAATATCCATTCTCACCAACTTTACTTTATACATTTAATCCTACGTATCCTAGGCGCCAGCATTGAATGGGAGCGGTGATTTAAAAGTTGAGTCGATGGGTTTATGCCAAGACTTTTGGCTACCTCGTGACGTTTCGTTCACTCCTCCCCTTTCAAATGTTGGGCGCAGTGAACAAGTTAATGGAGAGTGAGTAATGTTTTAAAATTTTCATGGCCTTTCTCCATCTTCTTTTTGCCTGATGTTTTTTTTCCCTTTCGTACCCGCGGTCAGACCTGTGCAAGGCTTTCGCATGGCATGAACATTGGCCCATGTGAAGAGTCTTGGGAGGCGCCCAAGGACATGGGAATTCACAGCTCCTTGTGTAGGGTTGATAAGACTCTTGTTTTAAAAACTATGTCTTATGGTACTCTTGTTGGGTGATGTCACCCCTCCCCTACCTTCCTTAAGTCGTTGTCCTTCTCATCGATTAGTACGTTGTTTTTTTTATTTGTTTGGAAAGCAAATCTGCTTTCCCTTGGGTGGCCATCTTGGTTCCCACCCAAGTCATGTGGGGTGGAAGGCTTGTCACTGACGCAAGGTCAGTGTACTTGGCAGCACGCATGCCTAGTAGTAGCTTTGGGAAGTGTAGGGTGTAGGGGGAGTTGAGTATGGGAGGTTAGAGTAGGATTGTTAGCATGTAGTTAGTATAGAGTTAGGAGTTAGTATAGGATGTGGTGGGTAATTAGAAGTTAGGTTAGTATTAATTTTAGATTGATGTTAGTTATTTTGTTTTGTCATTTGTTAATAGTGTTATTTTAAAGTTGTTAATTTAGGTTAGTTTATTATTAAGTTAGTTAAATTTTAGTCATGTTAATCTGGTTTAAATTTTTGTTTAAATAAATTATTTATGTATATATATATTTCTCTTTATTAATGTCACTACTTTAGAATAGATTCTTATTTCAATCAAAGGATTTAGTTGATACATTTTGTCATTTGAAAGCTGTTAATTTGATAGTAAATATTTGAAGTAGATATTATTAATTTGTTGATGTATGGATTAAATTAGAAATATAAATTCTGAATTATTGATAGTAACTTTAAATTAGATTAGTTGATAATAACTTAAGATAATGGTTGATTATTAAATTGGTTTATCTAAATTGAAAAGTAAATTGGTTAGTATTTACTTGTTTAGTTTTGTTTAAGTTAAGATAGTATGATATGTTAATTAATAGATTTACTAACGAATGTAATTTAGATTTGGTTTTATTCAATGTAAATTATATTATTATGTCATCGTTATCTTAGAACGTTCTTAAAATTCTAAATGTCTTTAGTTTTAGTATTAAAGTTCATTTAGATTGTTGAGTATTAATTAGTGTAAATTTAAAGGTTAATTGGCTTTTTAAAATAAGTTTAAATAGGGGGAATTTATTTAATTAGATTTTTACAATTAATTTTCTTTTCATATACATTTTTATTTAAGTTAATTTCGTATGTCATTATAAGTTAATGTAATATCATAAACTAATGATCGATATCAACTTTATAACCAGAGTATAAATTTAACAGCGTAGAAAACCTTTACTTAAATTGTTACCCACAACTTATCAAACTTAGTGTTTTTTAATCATTAATTTTTGCAAAAAATAAAATAAAAAATATTAGTCCCTTTTTGCCCTCGTGGTTTGGGCATGAAATTTTGGTATCAGAGCCCGTGTTTCAACACTAGGAACCTTAAACCATTATGCTTCCTAAACTTAACTCAAACTTTTAATTGTGTAGATGCCGCCTGTTACTCGCAACCGGTGAGGCAGAGGTCATAAGACTGGGGGTGGTAGAGTGGGACAGGAGGGTGGACCACCACCACCTCCACCACCACCTCCACCTCCACCACCACCTCCGCCACCACCGAACCCAAACCAGGACATAATTGATGCACTCCAGACTTTGATCGGTGTAGTTCAGCAGAGAGTGGTACCTATAGTTCAGCTAGTCCAACAGATTCTAGTAGTGGAAGCAGAGGGACCCGGAGGAGGCAGGCCCAGGGTCAGAGAGAGGACTAGGAGTCCCCCATCAAGACAGATAGAGGGTCAGGGTGATCACGAGGAAGAGTCCATACACCAGAGAGAACCCCCTTTTGACAGACCTCCTAGGCATGTAGGGGATGACATCAGGGAATTGATATGACTCGGACCACCATTATTTATCGGTACCACTGAGGGTTCAGTAGAAGAGGCATGGTTGCAGAGCTTACAGCGGTGCTTTGGGTTATGCCCTTATGGGAGTAATCTAAAAGCATGACTAGCAGTTCATCAGTTGAGAGGGGATGCCTCCAACTAGTGGCATCAGGAGGAGATCATTGGAGGAGTGAGGATGGACACCCTCACATGGGAATCTTTCCTGGAAAGATTCTGAGAGAGATACTTGTCAGACCATTTTCGGCAGAAGCAGATAGAGGAGTTCCATTCTCTTTATCAGAGAGGCCTTACAGTGGCTCAGTAGGAGAGTAGGTTTCTCGAGCTCCTTCCCTATGTGGAATACATGAAGGACGAGAAACTACGGGTGCATCGCTTTATCATGGGTCTGAATTTCTCTCTTCAGGGCCCAGTTAGGATGGCTTTCCCTACCACTTTTAGAGAGGCAGTGGATATAGCACTAGTTGCTGAGGATACTCGAGGGAGGCAGGAGTCACAGGATCGGCCTCAGAACCGAAACTCCTTCCAGCAGAAACCCCCTTGGAAAGGGAATCAGAATTATACAACAGGGTCCTCTAGGGGCCAGTAGTCTCAGCAGCCAAAACCCCAACAGCAGCAGCAGCAGAAACCTTCTCAGGGTTATCAGGGCTCTAAGCCCAAGCAGTGGTAGTCACAGGGTCCTAGGCAGGATCAGAAAGTACAGGCCCCACAGTCACAGTCAATGAAGACTCAACAATCTTCTAGGGGAGGTTTCAGCAGATCTAGCAGATCAGGAGGCCCACAACAGTCTGGGTCACAGGGCGCACGATCTTATTCTCACGGACCATGCTACACTTGTGGTGGCATGGGTCATATAGCTAGGGAGTGTCTGCAGGGACAGGCATCCAGTGGTCAGAGCAGGGTTTTTTCAGAGCCGACAGTTGGTGACATGGGTAGATCCCATAGAGTTTTTGCAGCGGTTGACAATCGCCAGGCTGAGCATCAGGCCACAGTTATCAAGGCTACAGGTATTATACAGGGCCATATGGTTGCAGTTTTATTTGATTCCAGAGCTACTGACTCTTTTATATCTCCATTTGTGGTGGAGCGTTGCGGGCTAGTGGCAGTTAGACAGGATGTTAGTTGGGAGGTAGAGTTAGCCTCGAGAGCTAGAGTGTCAGTTAGTTCCATGGTGCGGAGTTGTCAGATGCAGATTGGAGACATGTCCACTAGGACTGACCTACGCATTACCCCTCTAGGTTCTTATGATGTTGTCCTTGGCATGGATTGGCTTTGGATAAGATAGTATGATATGTTAATTAATAGATTTACTAACGAATGTAATTTAGATTTGGTTTTATTCAATGTAAGTTATATTATTATGTCATCGTTATCTTAGAACATTCTTAAAATTCTAAATGTCTTTAGTTTTAGTATTAAAGTTCATTTAGATTGTTGAGTATTAATTAGTGTAAATTTAAAGGTTAATTGGCTTTTTAAAATAAGTTTAAATAGGGGGAATTTATTTAATTAGATTTTTACAATTAATTTTCTTTTCATATACATTGTTATTTAAGTTAATTTCGTATGTCATTATAAGTTAATGTAATATCATAAACTAATGATCGATATCAACTTTATAACCAGAGTATAAATTTAACAGCGTAGAAAACCTTTACTTAAATTGTTACCCACAACTTATCAAACTTAGTGTTTTTTAATCATTAATTTTTGCAAAAATAAAATAAAAAAATATTAGTCCCTTTTTGCCCTCGTGGTTTGGGCATGACATAGGTCATTGATCAGATACACTATGGGATTGTTGGAAACAAGTCTTTCTCTTATATGGCAACACAACATGTCAACATAACAATCTCCCTCTAAGATAGAAAACTCTCCCTCTTACAGTAATCTCCCTCTGTGAAGGAATTACATAGAAAACTCTTTATTTTGAACGAATTTTAGAGAGATATGACAGTAAAACTCTCCCTCTTTGACAACACATGCCAAAGACAACTCAACTCAAATGAATTTTAGTGTACCTTTAGTACTGATTCATATGCCATATTTCCTGGTTATGCTACATCAAATGATAGATCTTCAACCTGGTATGAGTTGATGCATCACTAAAACTTCATTTTAGTGAACTTCAGATAGGGGAGTGACCCCTAACTTACCTCTTAGATACAAGAATACATCCTTAGGTAATGGTTTTGTGAATATGTCAGCAATTTGTTCCTTTGTATGAACATATTCCAATCTGATCTCTTTATCTTGCACCAATTCTCTAACAAAATGATATTTTATTGCAATGTGTTTGGTTTTGGAATGCATCACTGGGTTCTTAGATATGTTGATTGCACTTGTATTATCACAGAACATAACAACTGGTTCTTTGATTTCCATCTTCATGCCTTCCAACAACTGTTTAAACCAAACAATATTAGAACAGTTTACTGCTACAGCAACATACTCTGCCTTTGCTGTAGATTGAGATGTATAATTCTGCTTTTTGCTTGTCCAAGAAACCAACCTCTTTCCAAGAAAGAATGTACCTTCACTTGTACTTTTTCTGTCATCAAGATTTCTTTCCTAATCAGCATCAGTAAACACTTTCATATCCAAATTACCTCCAAACTTATACCATAAACCATACTCTTCAGTTCTTTTCAAATATCTCATTATTCTTTTGATTGCCATAATGTGATTTTCTCTTGGTTTTGCTGAAAATATTGCTACAATACCAACTGCAAGGGCAATATCTAGCCTAGTATGAACTACATACTGCAACTTTCCAATCATAGATCTATACAATGTTTGATCTACTTCTTTTGATTCATCTTCCTTTGTAAGTTTTAATCCGGTACAGATAGGAGTCCCAACTGGTTTACAATCTTCCATTCCAAAAATTTTCAATATCTCCTTGATGTATTTTGATTGAGTGATGTAGATACCATTTTTATTTTGTTGAATTTGAAGACCAAAAAAGAATTTGATCTCACCAAACATAGACATTTCAAATTCCTTATTCATTTGTTCTAAGAATTCTTTGCATAGATCATCATTCCCTATGAAAACAATATCATCTACAAATATTTCTACCAAGACAATCTTATTATCTGGTCCTTCCTTAATATACAAGCTACTGTTATCATTAGTTCTTTGAAAACCAATCTGAATAAGATAGTTTGCAATCTTTCATACCATGCTCTAGGGGCTTGTTTCAGACCGTACAAGCCTTGTGTAATTTGGAGACCATGTTCTTCTTATCTGGATCAACAAAACTTTCAGGTTGTTCAATGTAAACCTCTTCATCTAGCATACCATTGAGGAATGCTACTTGACATCCATCTGATAAACTTTGAATCCTTTGTGAGCAACATATGCTAGTAAGGTTCTGACTCCTTCCAATCTTGCAATAGGAGCAAAAGTTTCTCCATAGTCTATTCCTTCTTCTTGAGCATATCCTTTGCATACTAGTCTAGCTTTATTTCTTGATACCTTACCATCTTCATCCAATTTGTTTCTAAATACCCACTTGGTTCCAATCACATTTTTATCTTTAGGCCTAGGTACAAGAGTCCATGTCTTGTTTTTCTCTATTTGCTCTATTTCTTCATTCATAGCCTCAATCCAACTATCATTTTCTAAAGCATCTTTGATATTTCTAGGTTTAAAATCAACTAGTAAACAAGTACCTTTCAACTTGCTTCTTTTCATGGTTCTTTCAGATTTGTTTCCAATGATTTGATCTGCTGAATGATGTCTCCTGACATATTTAGCTAATACAGGTTCTTTGCCTTTTGAATGGATTTCATTATTATCCTCTTGCATTTCAACTTCAATTTCTATTTGTTCTGGCTCGGTAGATATTTTCTCGGTAGATGTTGGCACGGGTCCTTTAGACTTGATAGACACTTGCTTGGTAGACACTTGCTCGGTAGACATTGAATTTAACTCGATTTGCTGTGGCTCGGTTTGAACTTCCTGTAACTCGGTTACAAATGACTCGAGAGTAGAAGATTCTTGATTCTCTGATGTAACTGGTACTGTATCAGGTTCAATGAAGACAAACCTTCTATAATCTTCTGGTTCCCTTTTGCTTTCTTCTTCAGTCCCTTCTGCAAACTCATCGACTTTCACATGTGCACTTTTTATGACTTTGTGAGTAGACAAGTTCAAACATCTATATGCCTTACTTTTGCACGAGTATCCAAAGAATATACCTTCATCACCTTTCACATCAAATTTGCCTTTTTTAGATTCTTTCAAAATGTAACATTTACTTCCAAATACTTTAAGGTAACTTACATTAGGTTTATAGCCATACCATAACTCATAGGGGGTTTTGAATGAGTCTTTCCTTAGCTGTACTCGGTTCAGGGTATAAACTGCAGTGCTGATAGCTTCCTTCCAGTATTTGAAAGCAATGCTCTTTTCAATCATTAAAGTTCTTGCACAATCCATGATGGATCTGTTCCTTCTTTCAACTATTCCATTTTGTTGGGGTGTTCCAGGGGCTGATACCTGTCTTTTGATTCCTCTTTCAATGCAAAAGTTATTAAACTCATGTGAAATGAATTCTTCACCTCTGTCTGACCTCAAGCATTTTAATCTTTTCCCTGTTTCTTTTTCTACTCTAGGCAAATACCATTTGAACTTTTCAAATGCTTCTGATTTGTTTTTTAGATACATGGCTGTCACATTCTTGAGTAATCATCAACAAAAAAATGAAGAACTTTTCTCTAGTATAGCTTTCAATTCCAATGGGTCCACATAAATTAGTATGCACAATTTCTAATATATCTTCAGACTTATAGTTTTTACTTTTAAAACTAATCTTTCCCATTTTACCAATCTGACAATTTTTGCATAGACCGACCTCAGGTTTCTTTATGTTAGGAATGCCTCTTACTTTCTTGAATTTTCTTATCTTTACCATATTATCAAAGTTTACATGACACAACCTTTTATGCCATAACCAACTTTCTTCAACTTGAGCAATGAAACGTGAACATTCACCTAGTTCAAGATAGAAGAAGTTACCTTTAGTTTGAGTACCTGATCCAATCAGCTTTCCTTTGCCATCCAACAGTCTAGCTTTACCATGCATGAATTCTACTTTGAATCCATTATTGAGTAGCTGTGCCACACTTAACAAATTATGCTTTAGTCCTTCTACCCAATAGGCATTATCACATATAAGTTCCTTGGTTAGAGAGATTCTTCCTCTTCCTTTTATACAACAAGGTTCATTGTTACCAATTCTTCCACTGCCACCATCGTAGTCTTCAAAGTATTCAAACTTAGTTTTGTCACCAGTCATGTGATGAGAACAACCACTATCTATGATCCATGTATCATTTTTTATCATATGAGAAATGAGTGCCATTTCCTCATCATTATCAAATTCATCTTTCAAAGCAATGGAGACAATTTCATCTTCTTCTTCATCATTAGAATCATTAGAATCTTTAGCCATAAAACATGTTTTCTTACCTTTATCCTTGAATGATTTGAAATCTTTCTTGCCATTCCATTTGTGATCTTTCTTCTCATCTTTATTCTTCTTTTTTGGACACCTAGCAGCAATATGACCAATTTTTTCACATGAAAAATAGATTAGGGGTACTTTACCTTTGTATTTTCCTCTGCCTCTAGAATATTTCCTTGCTAGAAGGGCTTCAATTACTTCAAGATCACTGTCTGAACTTTGGTTTGATTCATCTTCACTTTCTGACCGAGATTTCTTTTTGCCTTTCTCCTTGAGTGAAATTTTGGCTTCAAATGCTGATTCAATGTTCTTGGAAGCTGGAACATAGTTATCAAAGTTGTCTAGTTCAAATGCAGCCAATCTTCCAACTATAGCCTCTAGATTTATCTTATGATTTGCTTTACATCTTCTTTCTTGAACTGCAGAAACTCTGATTGCATAAATGGGAAGTAGAGTTCTAAGAACTTTACTTATAACTGTCTCTTCCTTGATATCTCCTCCAGATGCTTTGATTGCACTGACACATGCTTTGACTCTTTTAGAATATTTTACAATGTTTTCATCCTCTCTCATCCTCATTTGATCAAATTGTCCTCTCTGACTTTCTGCTTTGGCTCTTCTAACATTATCATCTCCTCCATAGATCTCTTTTAGCTTTTTCCACATTTTAAAGCAGATTTGCAGTCCTTGATATCATCAAATTCTTCATAACTCAGAGCAGATGCTATATCTATCATCATAATGCTGTGGGTTTTCTTTTCAACAATATTATTGACAGATAGTGTACCAGCTGGTTTTGCATATTTTTCATCAAGGTATTTTAGTCCTGTATCTCCAATAGAAGCTAGATGAAGTCTCATCAACCCTTGCCATGCTGAGAAGTTGTCCCTGTTAAGTCTTGGAATTTTCCTTTTATAAGACATCCTGATCTTTAGCTTAGATCCTTGAAATCTTATCTTGCAAGCACCAAGAGCTCTGATACCAATTGTTGAAAATAGAGATGGAGTAACTGAGAGGGGAGGGGTGAATCAATTACCACAAAAATAAATCCACAGATCCTTAGATGCTTGAGTGAGCTCGGTAAGAGCTAACTTTCTGTGTAATGTTCAAGAACGCTCGATAGTCACTATAAATTGCTTTGCTAACCATTTGAGCTCGGTAGACTCTGTTTGATGACTGATATGACATTTGTGTAATATCAAAGACAATACACAATTAATAATTGTATCCAATAGGGATAACTAAATAGGGACTCTTGTGGAATGTAATCTACCAAACATTGACAAACCCAAGCTTTATATGGTATGAGTTAACTCCCTTAGGAGGCTAGATACCTCACATGATTCAAATCTATTAGGAAGCCTCACATTGTACCCTCACACCAAATTTTGCAAAAGAATGGTAACTGTATATACACCACACCCTCATACAGGCTCCCTTGGCATGCTTGATAATTGTATTAAGTTTTATTATCCATTAGTTAATTTTGGTTATCACTTGTTACAACCTCTTCATGTTACCTTGTCAACCACTTCCATGATGGGGTACATGAGAGAATTCATGCCACACATTTACCCTACATGCCCATACTCATCACACAATGAGTGTCATAGGCAATGCAAATTCACAACCCAACCCAATGAACCATCTCTCAACTGACCTATATTTGGGAGTTTGGGTCTAATAAGATCCCATCATATGCATGCACACACTCTCATGTGTGGGCACAACCAACTGCATGAAAACCATAAGAATCAAAGCAAGGGTTGAATATGCAAATGCAAATTAAACATCAAGTGAAAAATTCACTTGACCATGCATATTATAGATTTGATAGGAATTCCAATGTGCACAAAGTAAAATAATGAATGGAATAGAAACCTAGCATACATTCCAAGTCCTTAACCAAAACACATGTCAAAAAATTCCACAAAATCTAGGTGACACACAAAACAAGGTGACATAAAATTTCTCAAAAACCAAATTCTTTAGAATTTGATTAAATAAAAAATCTACTTCTCAATTGGGGTCAAAATCCCAAAACTCAAATAAAATTCAAGCTACAAGCTTGTATGCAAATTTTAAAAACATAACATTACTGATATTCACAAATTAAAATCTACAAAACACATATGTTCATTCTCATTCAAATGGGTCAAATAAAGCATTAAAATGGAGGGTAACACTAGTTATCATCCTCCAACCAAATATATATAAAAACCTAGAGCTTAAACAAAGTAAAACAATAAAATGAGAAGGCCAAACCTCACACCCAAAATGCCCAAATTGGGAAATGCAATTGCAGAGTGAAAATCTATCAAACGAAATGAAACATCCATAAAATTAAGAGTTCCATGCTACTAATCCAATGAGAGCAACCTCACGACTATCCAGTGAGCCACTCTTACCCAATGAACAAAATAGTAAAATACCAAGAGGAGGATTTTGTTAATTTACTCTCAAAAACAAGAAATGACAAAATATAAAGTGAATAATAAAGTTATCTTTGTCAATATAAATACTTTTCCAAAGTGAATTATAATTAGGTTATTAAAATGATTTAATAATTAATTAGCCCCTTTTACCAAATAAATTAGGCAATTCTAATTTCTTTGAATTCAACTACAACATATTAGCTGGTAAATACAAATAAATTAAATCAATATATGTTGGAATTACAAATAGGAAAGGTAAATTTCTGAGGGGGGGGGGGGGGGGGGGGTGAACTTAGTAGTTTACAGTAGGACCCATAAAATTTTCACCACACACCCATCTCATGCATTCAACAAGTAAACTGAAAATACCATGTAAAGCATGTATATCTAAAGCATTTAAACACAAATAAGTAATCACACATATATGACACCATATATGATTACCCATAAACTGGGGTGGGGATGACACCCATAGATCTTCACTACTACAACAATAAATTGTATCTAATGAAGGTTACAATGTTTTGACCATGAAACATGATCTACCCTATGAAAGATATGCCTTGCTAAAGGCTTACAAAGACTATTAGGTCTCACCTTGTTAGAGGATTTCAACACCCTATTAGAAGTGTGATTGGTTAAAGGACTTTAACTCACAACTAAGTAAGCACCCTATTAAAGGATTTCATATAGCCTATTAGGACTACTCTGTTAAGAGATTTTGACTGAAATCACCTATTAGAATGTCTCAGCATAGATCCTACAATTAACACTTGATTATTTGATAATAGATCACCTCTAAATAATGTCTTCTTGATCCTTCTTGATTAGATGTCTCTTTTTTGTATCCTTTTCTCTTTTCTCTATTCTACTCTAACTAATTTTTCAATGCAGTTTCACTTCATAACTTCTAAGCCACCATGAATGCTCTGTTTGCACATGCAAACTATCTTCTTTTCTCCTTCAACACTCATAGAAAGGCTATAGTTCATCCTCCTTAAGAAGACTCTGGTGACTTAGGTTTGGGTATGAATCTACGACTGAGATTCATCTATTTTTCCACTTAATCCTTCTCATTTTTTGATTGGTTGCATGTAATTGCATAGGGAATCCAAGTAGAGATTTATCCTTATCTCCAAAATATCAAAGTTCAATCTTTAAGTCAGCTCAAAAATGGTTCACATACTTGTGCCTTTAAAAAAAAATATGTCAAAACTATTTCACTCCACATCTAAAGTCTTTGATGCCTGGCATGCACTAATCGTTCTACTATGACTCAACACCTATATCACTTGGCATCCACTATTTACTCGGCTATTGTATCACTTGGCATATACTATCTACTTGGCACTTGAGTGACATGGCACATGAGTGGCTCAACACTCACTAGGACTTGGCATGGTCTATTATTTACATGTTGTGCTTGACATGTACTATTAGTTTGACATGAAATAAGTAAATAACTTAAGTGTATTGACACTCACTTGTCAAAACCAATATGAGATCAACAATCTCCCCCTTTGACATGAGTGTCAAAAACACTTGAGTATACATTATCATCCTTAATCTTACGAGCATAACATATCTCAACTTGACTTATATAAAAAATTTTAAAACATAAATTTTTTGTAATAACTTGTATACCTCAAAATTTGATAACTCTCCTTGAGTTGGTTTGTCTTTTCTGTATCCAAAATTTGTACTTTTTTTGAGTAAATGTGTCTCTACTAATACACTTTTACTTCATGCTCTATTTTGTTGATATTATTTCATTTGATACTTCTTGTATTTTGATGCTCCCTCTTTGCTTGTTTTCCCTTATGCCTCTTATTTCATTCTCCTATTTTATTCTCCCCCTTTATTCTATTTCTCCCCCAAAATTATGTCTCCCCCTTTTTGACACTTATGTCAATGGGCTATACACTTATTGTGTATTTGTGCATAAAATATTTATGGACATCCAATATCATCTTAAGGGCTGCATCCCAGTTATCACATGATACATCCAATGACTTGATTTGGATGGAAAGCTTGGTAGCAAGGTGGAATAGACCATCTAAGGTAGAAAGATTTGGGTCTTTCTTCATTAGGGTTTCATCATAGCCTAGTTCCTTGCACAAAATTTCCATATGAGGTGTGAGAGTTGCTTGGATGCTAGTTAATTTGGCCCTTATGTTGGCCTCATCTACTGTCAATACATCTAACTGACTCTGTGCTCTGTGTTTGAAGCAATGTCCTGAAATGATTCTCACTCCGAGCTAGATTCATTGGTATTTTTGCACTTGATGTAGTAATTTGGCTTTCCAGACTCAGAATGTGACTTCTAGTCTTTTGGGTGAAGAGTAAGGGATTACAAAATTTAGTGTACAATGAGAATATGTTCTCAAGTACCTTTTTTACATCCTCAACATTAGTTGCCAATGTAAGTTGTGTTAGTGCTATATCATCAAATATTTTCTCATTCACTTTGTTTTGGAACTTCTTTTCTAACCATTCTAGTAACTTAGCATTTGTATCTTGGTCTTTTTTACTGACCTTCTCCACTATGCCTGTTAGTTGTTCCATTAGTGGCTTGGTCTCATTAGGAGTTGGCAGACTAAATGCATCTAAGAAGATGTCTTTAATATCCTTAGTGCCTACTTCTAGCTATGCTCTCTTTTAAGCATTTCCTAATGCTTTTTCCTTGATAGGGTCTACTATAATATTCCCATTTGTTCTATGGTCATGGTATCATAATCATACTTGGGTAGAACAATTTCTTCATCAAGGCTCACATCTCCATATTGAATTACTTCTTTAGTCTTTGATGAACTTGGGCTTGGCATTGAGATCTACAATGGAGTAGCATCTGTGCTCTACTTTTAAAGAGTATGACTTTATGGAGTGTTAGATATTGGTAAGGTTACTAGAGCTTGGATGATAGTTTGCTCCTTCAATTGTGGTGTCATCTCACTCTTTTTAGGCTTGCATTGACTTGCACCTTTTCCTTGTGCTATAGGTGTAGATAGGTCTATCTAACCTATTTCTTGCTATTCTACAGTAGCAACATGTGTTTCCACTATGCTCTTCTCTATAGTATCAATCTTGGCAATTGTATCAACCTTGTTAGATGTAACTTCTATCATTTGGACCAAAGGTTGTACATTAATGACTGGAGCAATGATAGAAGGTGGTCCTTGTGGATTCACCATTTCCCTTGCAACATTAGTCATTGACTTTTGTAGCTCATCTACACTGACCAAAATAGGATTGTCACAAAGTTTGGCTTGCAATATAGATTGATCTAATATCTTCTTCAAATCATATTCAATAAGGGGATTGATTTTTTGAGCTGATAGATTGGAAACATCCTTGACAATTACCATTTTAGTAGTCTCACTTGTGACATGCAGAGGACTAACACTCGACAATTGTGTATCTTGCACACTCTATTCTTCTTGATGTTGCCTTGTCATCTAGTTGCATTTTTGTTCCTTCCTCAACAATGTTATCTTCATCATCATCTTCTTCATCATCCTTGATTTCAATGGGTTCTTCATCACCTTTCTTTGTTGTAGTCAACCCATATGTGTGTTTCCATACCTGTGTGGACTTTTTGACAACATCCTCAATATTATTTTACAATAGGAAAATAATACAAATAGGAAAGGTAAACTTGTGAGAGTTGGGGGGGGGGGGGGTGGGTGTAAAACATATAAACACAAATAAGTAATCACACACATATGCCACCAGATATGATTACCCAGAAAACCTCCAAGTGAGAAGGTAAAACTAGGGTGCTAGGGATGACACCCACAAATCTTCACTACTATATCAATAAAGTGTATCCAATGAAGGTTACAATGTTTTGACCATGAAACATGATCTACACTGTGAAAAGCCTACCCTATTAAATGCTTATGAAGACTATTAGGTCTCACCTTGATAGAGGATTTCAACACCCTATTAGAAGTGTGCCTGGTTAAAGGACTTTAACTAACAACTAAGTAAGCACCCTTTTAAAGATTTCATACATCCTGTTAAGACTACTATGTTAAGAGATTTTGACTAAAATCACTTGTTAGAATGTCTCAACATAGATCTTATGGTCAGCACTTGATTGCTTGATAATAGATCACCTCTAAACAATGTCTTCTTGATCCTTCTTGGTCAGATGTCTCTTTGTTGTATTCTTTTCTCTATCCTCTAGTCTGCTCTAACTAATTTTTCAATGCAGTTTCACTTCATAACTTCTAAGCCACCATGAATGCTCTATTTTCACATGCAAACTATCTTCTTTTCTCCTTCAACACTCATAAAAAGTGTAGGGTTTGTCCTCCTCAAAATGACTTTGGTGACTTAGGGTTAGGTATGAATCTACAGTTAAGATTCACCTATTTTTCCACTTAATCCTTCCCAATTTCTAATTGGTTGCATTTAATTGCATAGGGAATCCAACTAGAGATTCATCCTTATCTCCAAAATATCTAAATTCAATCTTTAAGTTGGCTCAAAAATGGTTTACATAGTTGTTTGTTCCTTTACAAAAAAATATGTTAAAACTGCTTCACTCGACATCTGAAGTCTCTGATGCTCAACATGCACTAATATTTCTACTATGACTCAACATCTGTATCACTCGACATCCACTGTTTACTCAGCTCCTATGTCACTTGACATATACTATCTACTCAACACTTGAGTGATTCAACACATGAGTGGCTCGACACTCACTATGACTCAACATGGTCTATTATTTACATGTTGTGCTCAACATGTACTATTAGTTCAACATGAACTAAGTAAATAACTTAAGTGTGTTGACAGTCACTTGTCAAAACCAATCTAAGATCAACAATATATAATTTTCCCAAATAAAATAAATCATCATTTAAATAACATTTTTCCAAATAAATATGGAATTTTAAATGATTAGATACGCTCATGGGTCTAAAAAAATGTACTATGAATCCATATTTACCAATTAATAAAAGGTTAATAATATCATTGAGATAGATATGTTACCCATATAGGGATGACATTATCTTAGTATGAACAACCAAAATCACTAACTCTAGCTACCACTACTGGGGATATAAGTCCATGTCGTCCATGTCCAAAAAAATAAGAAAATATTGAGTGTAGATGCACAATACATAATAGTTGAAGCATAGAAGTACACATAATTTCATAGAAAAATATCTACTTCATTTCATTTAGATAATCCATTTCCATCATTGCTTAAATCTACTAAAAGAACCAAATAATTATTTGTAGTAGAGTCACACCATCAGTGAATCCAATTATAACTATTAAGTAATCATAAATCATAATCAGTGTCCACATACAAAACAACTAGACATCATTATAAGGCATCATGTCACATCACTAACATCATTATATAGATATGATCAAACTGGATAACAATGCATCATCTGGTAAAAATAATAATGTAAAATCATTGAAGCATATCAATATACAAATATACATGAAATTATTAGTGTCTCTCGAATCAAAATGAGCCATGAAACATGATGCAATATGGGAGGCACTACATCCTCCACAACTAGTCATATGCTTAGTCCTAGAAGCATCCAAAAAGATAAGGGTACAAATCTCTCAATTATGTAGCATCCTCCCAAGTGGATGAAGTCTCATCATTAGGGTCCCACTAAAACCTTACTTGCTCTATATCTTGACCTCTAAGGGCCAACATCTAATGATAAAGAATGCATATGGGCTCCAAAGAAAGTTGTTTTCCCTTAACATGTTAAGAATCCCAATTAAGTACATGGGTCACATCAGGAATGTATTGGCCCAAAACAAAAACATGGAAAACATCATGGATGGACAATAGACTAGGTAGAAATGCTAGGAAATATGAAACAAAAAAAATTCACCCTAGGATCTCAAATAGTATGAAAAAATATGGTGCTAACTTAAATCCTTGAAAAAATATGGTGCTAACTTAAATCTTTTCACATAATAGATGAGGTTGTTCCATGGAAAAACTGTTAAAAACACCCAATAACCAAAAAAAAATGATGATCCATCTTATGGGCATCTGCATACTTCTTATGTTGATTCTAGGCAATAGCCAAATTCTCTCTAATACAAACAACCTTTTGTTCCATATCTTGAAGTATCTCAGGCCCCAAAACTATTGTGTCCTCCAAGCATTTCTAGCTTTTAAGGGGTATGGAAAGGTCTACCGTACAAGGCTTGAAAATGTGACATGCTAAGAGAAATATGGTACCCATTTTTATATAAAAAGTTAACCAAGTAAAAATAGTCCTTCCACTTCACCTATTGGTCCATCACATACATGTGAAGTATGTCCTCCAAAACCTAGTTCACCCGCTCAATTTGTCCATTGGTCTCTAGGTGATAAACAAAACTAAAAATGAGTTGTGCCCCTAAAGAATGCCAAAGAGACATCCAAAGTACTAAAGTAAATACTATATCTCTATCCAATATGATCTTATATGGGATCCTATTCAATCAAATGATATCCTCCAAGAATACATGAGTCACCAAAGAAGTTATGTATGGTATTCTCATGGGTAATTTTTTTGCTACATTGGACAGCTTGTCCACTATCACCATAGTAGGATTGTGATGACATAAGTGCAATGTCCCTTTTCTGATTTTTGTATGATATTTCCAACCTTTAATCAGATCTTTAAGATCAAACAACTAATATCACAAAGATCCACCAAATTTCTCAAGAAACCCCAAATCGGGTATGCCAGAAATTGTGCCAAAAGCTTCACAGCTTCACCTATTATTAATAAATCTGAAAGTGGAAATTTTTACAAAAATTTCAGCAGCATAAAAGCCTACAAAATGACATTTCCAGATCCGTATATCCTTTACACAACAGTTTTCAAATGTAGGACAAAAACTATGCTCATCGGGCTCCCGAAATTAACACAAAAATGCCCGAAAACACCACAAAAACACTAATAATCTATCTCAAAAGTTTAATCACATCCCAATACATATATTCAGCTCTATTTTAACACCTTAAAGTCTGAGATACAATAGAAACCCAAACTGATATGAAATACTCAACTGAAAACACCAAACTCATACAAAAAACACACCCGAAAACCCACAAATCTGCACTGTTCAGCACAAAGGCAAACTCTGTATGAGCATGCACATGGAATGGCTTCAAAATTCTGTCCTTAGCCTTCTTGGAAACCTGAAAACTCCCGTTCTTGGGTCTCCCTGGAAACTTGCAAACTCCCGTTCTTGGGTCTCCTTCTCCACAGGTTTGGCAGCCTCTGAAGAATAACAAAGAATGAGCAAAAATCAAGTTCTGTAATCAGCCCAAATGCCTCCAAACCCCTTAAAAGAGGGCATAACCATAACTCACGTCCAAGAGAGGTTAATGAAACATATTTTAATAATAATTTTCATTTATTAGTCCAACGATTTCCAAAGATTAACCACCTTTTTCCGAAACTTCACTTTCTTGGGCCTGCCTGCCTTAGCAAAGATTATTATTTTTTAATTATTTGAAAAGGGTACATGACAATAAGAAACTACATGAATCAATCAATAGATATCATCTCCCTCTTCCACTCTAGAATGGAATATGGCTACAAAAGATCCTTAAGATCTTGATGCTCTACATTTACCCTTTGACACTCAAGACATTGAGCAAAAAAATCAGCAGCACAACACCTCATCCCAGCCCAATAGTACAACTTCCTAAGGTTGACATGCATCTTCTTGATGCTGGAATGTGTAGAATATAGTGCACAATGTACCTCTAACAAAAAAAAAGATCAAAGATCCCTTGAAATTGGCACATAAATGTGCTCTAGGTGTCACAATAGTCCCCGAGACTCCAATGAATATCCTGAAATCATCCCCTCAAGGGTATGTACATATTGAATCTCCACTCCAACCTCATGATACAAAGTGTCACTAGAAAAATCCCCAAGATATAGCTACATAAATCCACTTCCAATGACAAAATTGATATCTCATGCCATCTCCTACTCAAAAAATTCATGACAACATTCTCTTTTCCCGTGATGTAATGAACATAAAAATGTTGAAAACTAAAATTGGAATGAATGTTCTATTGTCATTCATGTCAAATCTTATTGGTTAGACAATTTTCTATCTCATTTGAGTGTCATATCTATATGATTGATAAATGAGAAGTTGCTCATAACAAAAGAACCTAGAGGAAAGTTTGAGTTATTGGAAGAAAACTACAATGGACACTTGATTAGTTAGTGTAAGAATTTGGCTTGGGCCAAAATTCACCCAAGACCAAGGAACTCAAATACAAGCACACAAGGAACTTAGAATGATGATATTCATTCAATATGCCAACTTGAGAGTACACTAGGAGTGCCTATATATAAAGGCCTCAAGAGAGTTTCTAGAATGCATAGAAGTCAACAACATGATAAGTCATACAACTAGGCATATGTCCACTAGATATGGGTTATCCTCCATTAAGCATAGAATTAAGTGCGATGATGTGAGGATAAGCCTAGAATGATGTAGCACACAAATCTATAGTGTGGACAACATGTGCTAAATGAAGAGTGTAGATAACTATGTTGTCATCATGACAACTTAGTGAATGATGCAAACTCTTATGTTGTAGATACCATGTGCATAATTAGAGTTGCATAAGTCATGAGAGTACACAAACTCCTAAGTGTCTCACCTAAATAAATAATAAAATAATGCAAAATAATGCATTAACCTAAGTAAACTTAAGTAAGTGTAAATAGTAAAATACTTATTTACACCAACACCCCCCCTTAAGTGCAACTTAGGGGAATGCCCTTAAGCTTATGAAATCTAGGATGAAGTGCATGATGGGTCCTGGTTACTAGGCCATGTTAGGTACCCATGTACATAATGATATACAATCTCTCATAAAGTGGAGAAAGAGGGAAAACCTCATGGGAAAAACCCTTCCCCAAAAAGAGAGATGAAAAGATGTATGGATGGATGGAGTAATCAAGACCCCCCCATTATGAAATACATCCAATATATACATAAGAGAATGATGAGAAGAGGAAGAGAGATAGGATAGGCTCCCCCTCCAAAGAAGAATGCCAATCAGTGACTGCTCCGATGAAGAAGCTGATCCAAGATTGCAAAATGGTGTTCCTCCCCTTAGGAAGAAACAATGGCAAAGGTACAAATGAGATGATTCCACTGTGTGTGGAAAGAATCCAATGGATAAGTGATATCTCTGCAACCTGCTCAACTAGTTGAAGAACCTATCTCAAAGAACTGTCTATCTCTGCAACTGATGAAGAATCCTACTGCAATTGCTGATCATAAGTATCCATAATCACTTCAACCTGTGATGATCAATCATGTAGATAATGAACAAGAAAATCAAATGGAGCCCTTGTGACAACTAAAGAAGGAGCTTTTTCATCAAGAAGAAGAGGCAGATCATCAGTACTGTCCCCCAAATCTATCACTGAACCTGTATTTGGAAGACTAGATGTACCTTGCTATGCTGGACCTATCATTGTGGTGATGTATGCATGTGGACTAAACTGATATAGTGACCTTTCACTGCAACTATTGATAGAACCCCACATGTCTGAATCTGTTGAAGCACTATCGCTGGTGTCACTATCAATTTCCCCACTATATGATGTGTGAAGAGGAGTAGAGGACAAGCTTGGTGAACTTTCCTCAAAGTATACATCCTTCTCCACAAATATCTAATGTGTCTTAGGATCTAGAAGTCTGTATGCCTCCACACTATCTTCATAACCAAAGAAGGTACAAGGCCAAGGTGTTTGTGCCTTGCATTCCCTGGAAGATATGTTTTCCCATGCAAGACAAACAAAGACTTTGAAGTTTGTCACAATAGGTTTTCTACCGCACCATGCCTTAAAAGGAGTTTTTCCATGTAAGACTGGATGAGGAGAATGATTAAGAATGTGATTGGCACTAGAGATTGCTTAGACTTCTAATGATGGATCTAGAGACTTGGCTTGTAACATGCAACTTGCCATAGACTTGAGAGTGTGAATCCTCAATGCTACAATATTTGTCTTATGCAAACTGAATGTTGGTGGAGTCTGAAGATCAATTCCCTCACATTTGCATTATTCCATAAGTCTTTTGTTCACATACATACTTCCATTATCCATTCAGAGTAGTTTCATGGCTTTCCTAGATTTCTGTTCTACATGAGTCTTGAAGGCTAGAAATATGTCCAACACTTCATTCTTATTATGAAGAAAGTAGACCCAAGTGAACCTCAAGAAGTCATCAACAAAGTTAAGTATGTAGTGACCCTAGCTAAATGCAAAAGAATCTGCTAATACCATGTGAACCATCTGTAGAACACTTGATGCTCTTGAATACTTCCCTCTCTGTAACTTCCCCTCTAGATGCATATCCACTATATCTATTGAACATTTACCCTTAGAAAAGTTGATTAGAGGTAGACCTTTGACCATTATGTATGTTCAAAGTTGTTGAAGATAGCGAAAGTCAAGATGACCATACCGCTGATGCCATAATTGCATTGTTGAATTTGATTGTGATAACAAGGCCTTTGAAGGATACTTAGGTAAAAAATGGGAGAAAGAGTACAACCTCTTTTTATGACTCACTTTACCCACTACAACCAACAAGTCATCTTTAAGACTGTGCACTTTTACTGAGTCTGGAAGGAGCTCAACTCTATGTCCATCTCCAAGGTGAGTGATTTGGTAGATTGATAGGAGATTTGAACTTAGGTTTGGAACATAGAGAACGTTTTGAAATTTTCCATTTTCCATCTCCATGTTTCCTTTCCCTTTAACTTCCATTTTTATATCAATTCCCATGAAGATGTGTGGTACCTTTGAGTGCATCATTGAAGAAAAATCATCTTTTGAAGAACCCATGTGATAGGAGGTACCTGAGTCAAATATCCATTCCTTTGAAGAGTTTTAATTAGCCATGAGTGCTTTCCCTTTGCCCTTTGAATCTAAAGAAGACCCTTTCTCCTTGTAAGCATTAGGAAATGGAACATTATGTCTCTTCATGATGTTGGTCAACTCATCAATCTTCTTAAGATAACACTCATGCTCTTCACGACCCAATTTCTTGCAATAAGCACACTTCTTCTTCTCCTTATTATTGTTGTCCCCCTTGTTGTTGGAATTTGTGGACTTGCCTTGTTGATTGGATTATGGTGTTATCTTTTCTACATCCTTTGATTGTCTTTCTTCCACTTCTTCTTACCCTTTCCTTTATTTGAAGACTACCCAACTGAATTTTGAGAACCCTCATTGTTGGCCACCAATGCTTTAGACTGAGGTGATTTGAGAATCCCCATTGATTTCAACTTCTTTTCTTCTGTATCCAATAGATCAACATATTCATCAAAAGTGACTTTCTTGTAGGCAGACCCTAAGGTAGTCTTAGAGGTGTTAAAAGAAGATACAAATGTGTAATACTTTGATGGTAACTTGTTATGTATGAGATAGATTAGTCTGTCATCTTTGATAGAACTCCCACAATTAATAAGCTTCATCCTTAGTTCATTCACCTTGATGATGAAATCCTGTATGGAGTCATATGACTTAGGATATAAGGAGACAAGCTTATCTTCAATTTTGAAAACATCCTCTTCAGACACTTTACCATAAAGGTTTTCAAGGGTATCCCAAGCTTCCTTGGATGTAGAATAATTCTTGATTTGATACATGATCTTATCATCTACCCCCAAACATATATCACCTAGGGCTTTCCTATCCATTGCTACCTTATCTGAAATATCATTTGCTGATACATTATCACCTGCTGGTTTAGGAAGAGTACTATCTACATATTGTGAAACTCCATTATGCATTAAGTGATAGCACATTTTGATTAACCATGTAGCATAGTTATGAGGAGTTAATTTAAGAAACTTAAAGTTGCCCATAATGTAGAAAATGAAAAAAATTGTAGAAAAGAGAGAACACAACACCAAGCACACCCCCCTTTTTCACTAAATCAAGAAACTTCCACCCCCCCCCCCCCCCCCAACCAAAAAAAAAGAAAAAAAGATGCTTTGGGCACTTTATCAGTAGTGCGATTACAATGGGCCACTTGCCAATTTTGGCCTTTGTGAACTTCTTATTTTGTGTGTTACAACTTCTTAATGAATTACAAATCTAAAAATTTACAATGTACTACAATTTTGAAGCAATACAAAGCAAAGAAAGGCCCTATTGCTAAAAGTGGCACTTTTGTCCATACAACCCTACAATCTGACTAAGGATATGGAAAGTAGACAAAAAAAATGGAACTTGTTTTCAACTCCAGATGTGCTTGTACAGAGCATTTGAAGTTGCAAAATGTAGGATTATGCAGGTACAATCATCAAAAAATGAAAATTTTGACAAATTTGTGTAACAAAACTAGAAAAGAGCTACACCATTAAAAATTTTAGGAAATTTTACCCAATTTCAAAAAAAATTGCACCCAATTTGAAGTCTAGATGTTCAAGTTATGGCCTCCTAAAGTCGAACTGTAAAAACCAAAATTAATCTTGAGAGGGGTTGCATCAGCGATGACGGGGTTAAATTTGATGGTCATATGGTCATCACAGTAGTTTAAATTTAGCCTATTATGATGGTTAGATGACCGTCAATTTTAGGTTCATGAAACTGATGACATTAGCAAAAATGTGCCCTTGCTGACGTGGCAGTATGGATGACACACATGACAATCTGTACTGTATGGACGTACAAAAAATTTGACATAACAGGGGTACGATTGCTGACTAGGCCTACATAGTCAGATGTTGATTGGATTGTTGATGTGGGTAGAAGTACAAGCTAACTGTGTTTGACCTATACGTTGACTAGGTAATGAGTCACTGCTGAGGTGGCAAAATTTTAAAAAATTGCGTCTCTTCCACGTAATGGTTGTCATGTTCTTGCTATCATGGGTGGGCTTGGCATAGGAATAGCCACATGGATGGGGTGTAAACCAAATGCATAGCCGAGATTTATATTCGTTCGCTGGAACTAGGTTATAGTCACTAAAATTTGATTGCCGAAAAATTGTTCATGGCTGGATGGGAGTTGGGTTCCTTGTTCCAATGCCGAATTTTTGAGCTTTGCCAAAAATAGTTTGCAAACACCGTAGAATATTATGCATTCACTATTTTTGAAAGAATTAATCCCACATTTGTGGGTCAAATTGTAGGCGCTATTTTTAAAAGACTTAGCACTTAGCAGTTAAATAAACAAAGCCGCATGGGTTAGGTTGTAACAGCTATTGCCACTAACCGTCGGTTGGAATGTCTACAGTGAGATTAATGTGCTTAGTTGCTGGTGGCTTTATTTGTAAGATTTAGACTATACAACTCGCTATGTAGATGCCTTGCAAAAATACAAAATATTCCACCAAAAATATAGAGCCAAGCCGGGGTGTCACTACTTGGTTTGGCCAAAAAAAATTTCTCTGCCTAGCCAACTAATAGAGAAATAATTCAAAAAATAGAAATTAAAAAAAAATTGCAGAGAATAAATTCAGATCCAAAAATCAAATAATCAGATCAATAAAACGACCATACCCGAATTGCAAATTGGGGCCTCTAGGTTCCAATTTGCAATTTTTTTTTGCCTCACAATCAACTTTCACCCAACATAGGAAAATTTATAGTCGATCTTCATCAAATCGATGCTTTAGATGCAATGGCAAGGTCAGATCTGGCTCTAGATGCTCCCAATTTTTGCGAATCCTCTGGATTCATGTCAAGGTGCTAAAGCATGAATGGTCTCGAACGACTATGTGTAAAGAATCTCCCTCAACTCTAATACCATGTAAGAATTTGGCTTAGGCCAAAATTCACCCAAAACCAAAGAACTCAAACACAAGCACACAATAGACTAAAATAGACAGAGTATAATTAGAATGACAATATTCATTCAATATGCCAACTTGAGAGTACACTAGGAGTGCTTGTATATAAAGGCCTCAAGAAAGCTTCTAGAATGCATAGAAGTCAGCAACATGATAAGTCATACAACCAGACACATGTCCACCAGATATGGGTTATCCTCCATTAAGCACACAATTAAGTGCAATGATGTGAGGATAAGCCTAGAATGGTGTAGCATGCAAATTTGTGGTGTAGACAACATGTGCTAAATGAGGAGTGTGGATAACTATGTTGCCATCATGACAAATTAGTGAATGATGCAAACTCCTGTGTTGTAGACACCATGTGCATAATTAGAGTTGCATAACTCATGAGAGTACACAAATTCCAAAGTGTCTCACCTAAATAAATAATAAAATAATGAAAAATAATTAAATAATGCATTAACCTAAGTAAACTTAAGTAAGTATAAATATTAAAATACTTATTTATAGCAACAGTTAGATTTTGACAAGATAAAGTCATTGTTTAAATTGTGTTGCAAGTGAAGAAGACAATTGTACTGAAGCCTTGAAGAAGTGATCAAAGATTGACCAAATGCATAGGAATGACCAAACAATAGAGGAAAAGATTAAAGAATTTAAAGTAGGTGCCAAGAGATACTAGTGTCGACTGAGCCATAGTATGTGCCAAGCAGAAATAGTGTTAACCAAGCATCAGTATTAACTGAGTGATAGTGTATGTGCCAAACAAAAAACTAGTAGTGCCTGAGTAACTCAGTGATGACCGAGTGTTAGAACACAATGTTGGCTAAGGGACAACATTTTGATAGTTTATGAGAAATTGTGATTTCCAGCCAACATAGTTGATTTCTTGAAATATTTAAAGTGTGTTGAAGATAAGGATGGATGACCTAGAACTTTTAGATCAAGGGAAACTATGTTTGTGCATTTCTATGCAAGGATTTAAGAAGAATTTTGAAGAAGTTTCTAGTATAGAAAGGAAGAGACGAAATGTTGGAAGGATTTGATGAATCTGATCTATAGTGATGTTTAAGTGGCAAAAGATTAGAATTACTTATTTAAGGCAGAGGAGAGTTGAGAAAAGGTGTAGTGTGATTGCTTGAAGGGTTTCCAAGTGAATTAGAGACTTAGATGACAATTAAGACCTATTAGTGGATCAACATTTGATCCAAACTAAGATATGTATTTGCAAAGTGAGTTGTATTTTTCAGATCAAACTTGTTATTACTTTCTAAGCATTGTATTACTTTGAAATTATTTAATCAAGGTTAACCTAATAGACATATGTATATCATTTATCAAGGTGACATTCTAATGAAATGTTTTAAAATCCTCTAACAGGGCCACTGATTCTCTTGTTTGTTCAATTGATACATTTGGACACTGGATAACTAATTCATCCCCCCTCTTAGTTATTCTAAAACTTATAACAACTGGTATCAAAGTATTAGTGCTTGTAGAGAGAATTTTTAAGGTAGTAGAAGCTAAAGATTAAGATGCACAAAAAGGAGGTGCCAAGGTTGAACAAAGAGAACTTCCCTGCATGCAAAAATTTGATGAGGCTACATCTAGTGGGAATTAAAGAAGATGCAATAAATTTTGTCGACAATGCATATGTAGAAATAACAATAGTTCCTATGTTAGCTCAAAAACTGAAAGAGAAGCAATAGCACAACCAAGATATGTTGAGTTTGATGACATTAAAACCTAAAAGAATGCAAAGAAAATATGGGACACACTACAAACCATCATTAGAGGAGACACGAATGTCTCGAGAGAAAAATTAGAGAGCCTGAGAGGTAAGTTTGATGAAATGAGAATGATAGAAGGTGAAGATATAGTCCAGTATTATGGAAGAATCAAAGAAGTTGTAAAATATATAAGAGGAGCCAATGGAAATATTGATGATGAAACTATAATAAGAAAGATATTGAGAATTGTACTTCCTATTTATGCTGTTAGGTTTTTGCAATACAAGAACTAAGACATACTTTGGGTAATGATCTAATTCTAGAAGGTGTGATTAGTAGGCTTACTCCTTTTGAGATGTCAAATTTTGATAACTTCACTCCTACCTTTGTTCAAAATTGGTTCTTAGTAAGAAAGGAAAAATAAAATATGTGAAAAGTGACAGTGATACTTTTGATGATGAACTTGATAAGCTTGAAGCATTGATGGCTAGAAGACTTCCAAGAGGCAAAGGGAAATACAAAGGTAAACTTCCTATAATCTATTTTTCATATAGAAAATTTGGTCATATTGTTGCAAGGTGTCCTGACAAAGAAGACAACGATGAAAAGAGGGAAAGCAAGTACAAAGGGAGAAGAGATGACCATGACAACAAAAGGAACAAAGACTATAAAGACAAAGGTAAGAAATCTTATTATATTGTTGAGGCAGAAATTGATAATGAATCTTAAAGTAATGATGAAGAAGTTGTCTATGTTGGTATGAAAGAAGATTCTGATGAAGATGAAAACAATGCATTAATCTCATATGTGAATAAAAGTGATAAATGGATAACTAAAAGTGGTTGTTCAAATCACATGACTGATGATAAAAGTAAATTTGAGAACATTGCACCATACAAGGGTAGTTGTGTCAAATTTGGTAATGATATACCATGTCTTGTGAAAGGTAAAGGATCAATACAACTGATTGATAGGATCAAATGTGAAAAAATTCTATTGGATTGAAGGAGTTGAACAAATTAGGATACAGAGTTGAATTCCATCACATAAAGTCCAAGATATTTGATGCTAATGGTGAGCTAATTACAAGCGGTGATCAAACAAGAGGTAACTTGTTCTACCTAGATTTATCTAATTATACATGTTTGTTTTCATAGTATGAAGATATATGGTTATGACACAACAGGTTATGTCATGTAAATTTTGACAATTTGGTTAGCATTAGTAATATGAAAAGAGTAAGAGGATTGCCAAAACTGAAGAAACTTGATAATGTTGTGTAAAAAATGTCAATTGGAAAAATTAAAAAGTTTGGTTTTAAGAGAAAGACATATTCATCTAATGATATTTTGGAATTGGTTCATATTGACCTATGTGGACCTATTGGTGTTCAAAGCTATTGTGGAGACAAGTTTTTCATTTAATTTGTTCATGACTATATTAGAATGATGATTTTAATGTTTCTTATACAAAAATTTGATGCTTTTCAATTATTTAAGTGGTATTTAGCTATAGTTGAAAAGGAGACAAGAAAGAGTCCGAAGTGCTTGAGATTTGATAGATGAGGAGAATTAATTTCCAATGAATTTAATATATTTTGCAATGATAGAGGAATCAAGAGCCAAATGTCAGCACCTAGGACCCCTCCTCAAAATGGAAAAAAGGAGAAATAGATCAATCATGGAATGTACTAGAACAATGACAATGGAGAAAAATATATTACATAAATATTGGAGAGAAGTTGTAAGTACAACAATTTATACTTTGAACATAGTGCAAGTCAAGAAATGTACAAATATTACACGTTTTGAATTATGGTATGGATATGCACCTAATGTAAAGTATTTTAAAGTTTTTGGAAGAAAATGCAATATACTTAAGGATAATAGAAATGTAAAACTTGAAGTTAAAAGCGATGAAGGCATATTCTTAGGTTATTCCACTAAGAGAAAGTCTTATAAGTGTTTGAACTCTAACACTAACAAAGTTGTGGACAGTGCAAATGTGAAAGTTGATGAATATGTAGAAAAGAATGAAGTTGAATGCAAGACAAAACTTGAAAACTACAATACATTCATGTATGTGAATGATGGTACTCCCAACACTCCACCTAAACAAGAGAAAAAAGCTGAAAATCAACAACAAAATCGGAATGCTGAGTTACAATAACAAGATGCAAGTAATATACTGTGGATGTCGAGAAACAATGAAACAATGCAAAGTCATAGAGATAGGAGTTTGACACAAGGGGGGATGAACAACTAGGGCCAAAGGTACACCTAACTATCAAAACAACTTACTAAGTAAACACAATGGAAGCATATACATAAAGAAAAAAACCAAGAAGAGAGAGAATAAAAAATATTTATTGATTCATCAAATTATTAGCATACATGCCCAGTTGTAAGGCCTTTTTGGTTATGACCATATACAAAAGACAACTTCAAGATCTATGATCTAGCTTCAAATTTGTGATTCTAGAAACATCTGCTCTAAAATCTCTAAGTTTCTTCCCCCAAACTAAACCAAATACCTCTACTTATACTTGCCAAAATGACTTACAAAAGATTCTAGATCATTACATAATACAAAGGTCAACCTTAAAATGGTTTGCACTCATCCCAAGACAAGATCCTAACATTAAATTCATGATCCAAATTAAATATGAAATTCGCTCAAACTAAGAATTAATCATGAACTTGGTCAAAGAAAGAAAGTAAGAGATAATTAACCATCAGAAGGATCATCCAACTACTCGACACATGAAAGACCTCAATCATAAAAGAAACTCAATTAATACTAAAAATAGTCATAACTACAACTCAACGAACACTGAACTTGGCCCAAAAATGAAACTTGTTCAATACATGAAATCGATCAAAACTATCACTTAGTCAACATAGCCACTCAATAACTACTGCAAGTTAGTAAGCACTATTAGAACTTAGTTAACATCGCTAGAGCTCAGTTGACACTACCAAAATGAACAAATGACTAGGATTACAAGGCAACCTAGGATGCTCCTGCATCAGAGGTCGAACATCAGGAAGATAATGTTGAGCATGCAAAAAATGAACCAAAACTTGAACAAGAGAGACAAAATGAACTTGAAATCATTTTTCAAGATGAATCTATAGAACAAGAGAGAATGAAAGAAATTTTCTAGAAAATATGTGAGAAGACATCATGTACCTGAGAAAATCATTGTAGATATAGAATCTATTGTTATGATAAGAAAAATACTCAGAAGTGAGATATGTTTACTTTCTAAGTTTGAGCCCAAATCTATAAAAAGATGCTTTGGAGAATGAGGATTAGACTCAAGAAATGAATGAAGAAATTGAGCACAAAGAAAAGAAAAAACATGGACATTGGTACCTAGACCTAAGGACAAAAATGCTATTGGAACAAAGTGAGTATTCATGAACAAGATAAATGAAAATGGTGAAGTCACAAGGAATAAGACTAGATTGGTATGAAAAGGATATACACAAGAAGAAGGAATTGACTATGGGGAAACATTTGCCCCTATTACAAGACTAGGAGTTAGAACACTACTTGCCTATTCTGCTTATAAAATATTTAAGGTATACTAGATGGATGCCAAATCTACATTATTGAATGGAATACTTGAAGAAGAAGTCTACATAGAGAAGCCAAAAGGATTTGTTGACCCTATAAAGAATAATATAGTGTGCAAGCTACACAAGGCTCTATATGGTTTGAAACAAGCCACTAGAGCATGGTATGAAAGATTGCACAATTATTTGGTGAAGATTAGATTTACAAAAACTAATGATAACAATAATCTGTAGTACTACTATCAAAAATCTTTTTTGATGATATGCAAATCATTTGAAAATGAGATGAATAAGGAATTTGAAACGTATATGTTTGGTGAGTTCAAATTCTTTGTTGGTTTACAAGTATATCAAATGAAGAAAAATATCTTTATTACTCAATCAAAATACATCAAGGAGATATTAAAAATATGTGGAATGGAAGATTCAATACTAGTTAGTATGCCTGTGGCCATTGTACATAAATTATACAAGAATTATGATTCTACTAATGTGAACCAGAAATTGTATAGATCAATGATTGGAAAACTACAACATGTTGTTCACAACAGCTCTAATACTACATTAGCAATTTTTATAGTTGCAAGATTTTTTACAAGTCCTAAGGAGAATCACATAATGACATTGAAAAGGATATTGAGATATCTAAAAGAAACATAAGACTATGGATTGTATTACAAGAAGAATGATAAATTTGAATTGAGGGTATTCACTAATTTTGATTGGGCAAGAAATGTTAATGACAGAAAAAGTACAAATGGAGGAGCATTCTTTCTAGGAAAGAGAGTATTTTCATGGATCAAGTGAGCTTGAAGTATGTAAAAACTAATGATAAAATAGAGGATATATTCACTAAATCTTTATCTAAGGATGCTCATGAATATGTAAGAGGTAAATTAGGGGTGATTCCCCTAGACAAGACTACTGGAACCTAGATGGAGCTTTGCATCAAATGTGTTGATCATACTATCTTACAAATTGATGCAAACATCCATACTTTAGGAGTTGCCTAAAGTAGTAGTAAAGGAAGAAGGACATACTTACATTATATCAGTCATATACATATGACAAAGGATGAATTCAATACTGAATTAAATATATTTACATGATAAAGATGCATGAGATAGAGATGGTGCCTTTGACATTATTGTCAAAGAGGGAGAGATTGAATTTCAGTTCCCATTAAGAGAGAAAATATTGAAGTGATCTGAAGGAGAGATAGACTGAATAAGAAAGAGAGAGAATGTAAGGTATTGCTAGCAATATAGAAGATTTTGATTGATTTCATGATATGATTTGATAGAGGAAGATTATGAGTTACATATCAAAGTCACACTGATAAGAATCAAAATGAAACCAAACAAGAGAGATTGTTGGACACATATATGAGAATCAAAATGAAATTAAAGATATTAATGAAGATCTGATACTATACACAAATTATGTTTTCTCAATTTAGTACATGTTTTAGATTGCATGGTGTCTATAGACATTGCCATCAATGCCAAAGAGGTAGATTGTTAGAAACTATAATGGGAACAATTGTTATGTTGTCATTGATGTCAAATCTGATTGGTGTGATAGTTTTCTATCTAATTAAAGTGTCATATCTATATGATTGATGAAGAAGATTTGATTAGTAAGTCATAAAAAAAGATCCTAGAGGAAAGGTTGAGTTATGAGAAGAAACTACAAAGGACACTTGGTTAGTTAGACTTTGACAAGATAAAGTGATTGTTTAAATTATGTTGCAAGTGAGGAAGATAATTGTACTCAAGCTTTGAAGAAGTGATCAAAGATTGACCCAATGCATAGGCTTGATTGAGAAATAAAGAAGAATATTAAGGAACTAAAAGTAGATGCTAAGTGATCTTAGTGTTTACCTAGCTAGAATATGTGCTAAGTAGAAATAATGTTGACCGAGTGACAGTATATGTGCCAAACAAAAAATTAGTAGTGGTAAAGTAAACCAGTGATAATTGAGTGTCAAAATATAGTGTTGGCATTAGTATTGACTAAGTGATAGTATATGTGTTGAATAGAAAATTAGTAGTGGTCAAGCAAACTAGTGATAATCGAGTGTTAGAATACAGTGTTGGCCAAGGGACAACATTTTTACAATTTATGAAAAATCATGATTTCCAGTTGACAAAGTTGATTTATTGAAATATGTAAAGTGTGTTGAAGATAAGGATGGATGACCTAGAACATTTAAATTGAGGAAAACCATATTTGTGTATTTCTATGCAAGGATTCAAGAAGAAATTTGGAGAAGTTTCTCCAATAGAAAGGAAGAGATGAAATGTTGGAAGGATTTGATGAATCTGACCAACCCTAAGATCTACGGTGATGTTTAAGTGGCACAATATTAGAATTACCTATTTAAGGAGGTACAAGGGCTAACCTAATAAGGTTAGAGTAGTTTTTGATGCTATTGATTGGAAAACTTAAGAAAATATCTAAGAAGAGTTGAGAAGAGGTGAAGTGTGATTGCTTGAAGGATTTCCAAGTGAATCAAAGATTGAGATGACAATGAAGGCCTATTAGTGCATCAACATTTGAGTAGAATTGAGATCTATATTTGAAAAGTGAGTTTCATTTGCTAGATTAAAACTTTTGTTCCTTTCCAACAATTGTATTAGTTTGAAATCCTTTAATCAAGGTGGCATTCTAATAGAATATTCTAAAGTCCTCTAAAAAGGCTACTCCTAATAGGGTGATTAAATCTTTTCATAATGTCATCTTTAACAATGTGTTTAATAAGCTTTAACATGGTTGACTCCTAACAGAGCTCATTTTAGAAGAGTGAAAGATTGGTGACATGTTACTCGTATTTTTTTCAAATTGAGTTTCCATGTTACATCCTAGTGTCAAACTTGTGCGAATGTAATTTGTGGTAACTTATTGTTAATGTTTACATTTTGCAAGTTTTTCATAGTTATGATTTAATGGACTGCTAGTTTACATTAATGAAAGTTTACTATATAGGGTGAACTAATAGACGTTAAGATATGAAGTATTTTAAGAGTTTTTTATTTAATTGGTACATCTAGACCTTGAATAACTAACCCCCCTACCCTGTGCAATTATTCTAAACATTCTAACACTATTGAAGTTGATGAGAGATCAACTCCATAGCTCCCAAGAATCACCTACATGCAAACACCTATCACAAAAAGAGAGGAGAAAAAGATATGGAGGCTGGAATTCCTAGATCCATAGTTGAGATGTTCTTGATGAGCAGAAAGAGAAATTTCTATTGTCAAAAGTGAATGAATGTGAATACAAAGAGAGATCATCCTTATAAAGGAGATCAAACCTCTAATAGGTAAAACCTAGGTTGCATGATAATAATTAATAAAAGAAATAATTATTATGTGCCTAAAGTTTAGCTTAAGTAAACTAGAGATAATAAGTGACTTAATAATTAAATTGATTTAATTTAATTAATAAGAAAATATTTTATTACTCAAACATACAAAGAAAAATAGAACTTTGGAAAATAATCTGAAGTGTAGGAGCAACAGAAGCATGGTGGGTCCATAACCTATTAAAATTGATGAAAGCTCAACCCCAGAACTCTCGAGAATCACCTACATGCAAACACCTGTCACAGAAAGAGAGAAGCAAAAGATATGGAGGCTGAAATTCCTAGATGAGACATTCTTGATGAGAAAAAAGAGGAATTACTATTATCAAAAGTGAATTAATCTATTACAAAAAGAGATCATCCTTATAAAGGGAGATCATTCTTCACAACCTATGTTGCCATTACTATTCCATGCAAGTCTCTACTTCTGAGCTGAATTGGAATCTTTGGCTTCTATTTAAAATAACAATATAGCATCAAACTAGCAAAGGATGAAAATTCCATTCTTTAAAAGCTCTCAATTTCTTTGGTACCCACAAAATAAATTTGTTCTTCTTTCTAACACACTATGCTATGATACTATTTAAATTTTTAGCTTAACCAATAAATAATCTAGCTAGAATGATATAACAAAATATATAGCTTTAGAAAGCAAAAATTTAGAAAAGAAGACAGAAAAATGAAACTTCTCATTACAATGAAATAAATAAAATAATATAGTCTTCCTCAAAGCATAAAGCAAAGGAAAACCATGAATAAAACAAGAAGAAGAAGAAGTGTTCCTTACTTAGCTTACATTAAGAAAATAAGTTTTATCCATAAAGCATGGATACAAATTGAAAAAACATGCTAAGCTTTATTTTCTAGCACCTCCCCTACCCCCCCTAAGTATAACAAAGGAGACAAAAACCTAAGAATAAGAAAGAGGAAAGAGGAAATATGGTATTGAAGAATCACTCTCCTTCTTCACGAGAGACTATTGAGGTGAAGTCAGGTCACTTGAATTTATGTGTTATTCCTGAGAACAATGTTGTGACTTCTACACCTCCACCTCCTATTCAAATTCCATCTTTCGCACATGATTACTCTTCAATATTTCCTAACATTGTAGCTCCAGTCATTGAGCCACCTAATTTAGTTTTTGAGGATATATCAGAGGAGACACATTGCCTCTCAAATAATAGATTCAACACACTTGTTATCCCACCTCCATTAGAGATTCCATTTGAGGATTCTCATGCATTCTCCTTTGAGCATTAGCTTGGTCTTCTAGCTTCACCTTACATTCAAGGGTTTTATCCTCCTTATCCAGTGCCTTTGTTTCTTTTAGATTGGAGCTACATTAGTCTATTCATTAACACAAGAGTTCTACCATTGTAGGAGAGCTATGGAGTCTTGATCCTCTATTATGGGGGATTTTATTGTACTTATGGTTTTGAGAGATTCTCTTAAGACATATCATTGGTACTTTTCTTTCTATCTCTTTTTGGAGTAGGGTTTTTTCCCATTAGGTTTTCTCCATTTTTTTGTCTCATAGAGATTTGGTTGTGATTGGGTACCTCATCAAGCTTGTTTCCATGACCCAAGTTTTCTTTTAGCATTGTAGTTTACTTATTTTTTCATGCATTATTTGTAGCTACATTGTTGCTAATCTTAAGATGGGACCTGGTGTTAGAGTAAAGGATTTATTTTATTTTATTATAGTAAATTACCTTTACTCCTTAATATTTCCCTTTATGCACATGCATTTCCATTTAATAATAAATTCCATTTACCTCTTAGGGTTTCCCAGGTCCCTTTAAGGTTTTATGATCTCCTTCTATAGAGATTGATCATGAATTTGATGAAAGGTCAACCCCATAACTCCCAAGAATCACCTACACGCAAACACCTATCATAGAAAGAGAAGAGAAAAAACTATGGAGGCTAGAATTCACATATCCATAGTTGAGACATTCTTGATGAGCAAATAGAGAGATTTTTATTACCAAAAGTGAATCAATGTGCATATAGAGAGAGATCATCCTTATGAAGGAGATCCAAACTCTAACATGTAAAACCTAGGTTGCATGATAATAATTAATAAAAGAATTAATTATTATATGTCTCAAGTTTAGCTTAAGTCAACTAGAGATAATAAGTGACTTAATAATTAAATCAATTTGATTTTATTAATAATATTTTTTTTATTACTCTAACACCCCCATTAAGATAAACTTAGGGAGTAGCTAAAAACCTAGAAACTACTACTAAAAATTTGGGTCCAGGCAAAAAATTCTGATGAAGTACCCAAGCACAACCAAATCTCTGAAAAGAGGAGAAATAGAGAAAACCACATGGGAAAAACCTGACTCCAAAAAGAGATGAAATTAATGTTGAAAGAACTAGTGAAGGAATGAAGAAGCTTCCAAACTCTAGAATGTCCTTGAAGATAGGAACAATAGATAACCACAAAGAGCACCACTAAAGCATAAGGCTGCAAACAATGCCAAACTACTAATCTGAAGAAGCTCCACTATATAGAATAAGTTTGAAGAGCTGATCAATCAAAGATAGAAGGTATCTTCATGCTCTCCAAAAATAGGAATAAAAGAATATCTATATGGTAAATGATCCATCTAACTAAAATGCAAAGGGGTATACAACCACTACAATTGCCTACTACATAGGATCCAATAATGAATACATAGCTCACTCCATCGAATCAAGAAAGAAATAGAACCAAATAACTCCCTATAATCCTAAGAGGTAAGACATGAACATTGAAACCGAATGCAATATCTCCTATAGAAAGAAAAACTAGGAACATTGAGAGTGCAAAAGAAATACAAGCACCTATAATGGCATGTGTCATCAACACATTATGAGGCTAATTCCATGGAAGGAAAACTCACTTGACAAAGGAAGATGGTGAATATGGCCAACATGAAACCCCCCAAGGAACTTTACAATGTAGTGCAAATATAACAAAACACAAAGACGTGCGAGATCCCAAATGCAATAGAGTGGCACTTTATCTCACTGGATTTGGAAAAATACTACAAAAGGATGTCAAAAAAGATCAAAAGAGACATAAGGCTGATACAAGAGAGAGTACAACCCATGAAAAATCATTTGAAGCAAAAAAATTGATCTCTAGACTTGAAATAACCAAGATATCCATAAAAATGCAAAAATAAAATAAAAAAATGAATAGGATGTCCCTGGAGCAGAATATGGAAAATAGAATGTCTCAAGATGTCTCCCAGAGTGCAAATAGAGCATCTAAATTTGATTAAATAAATTGGAAATCAAACAAAATAAAAAATACAAATAAATTGCACCATCACAACAGGCTTAGAATCAACTTTTCAATGATATATTGTTTGTAAAGAATGTAGTCCGGATGACCAAAAAACTACAGGTAGGTCAAAAAAGAGGCAAAAGGGAAAAATAAAAATCATCATATTGGGAAGCATGCCCATAGTAGCATAAATTACCTCAAGAAGTGTGCCAGTCCATACCAAAAATGTCTTAGGAAGTAGATAGGTTCCATACCAAAATCCACCTCAGGATGTGTGTTGTCTTGTACCAAAATTACCTTAGGAAGTTTGCCAATTTCGTACCAAAAACCATCTCAATTTTTGTGCCAAAAAATCTCAAATTTTATACTAGAAAGCCTTGATTTTCATGCCAAAAATCTCAATTTTGTGCTAGAAAACCTCAATTTTCATGCCAAATGCAAGCCTAAAAATCCTTATTTTTGTTGCAAAAAACTTAAAATCACCACCTTGAGAAATGTGCCCATTTTGGGAGCAATATTTTTTTGCCTCAGATTACAATTGTGTCTAAATTGGACAAATTTATATGAATATAGGGTTTTTTGGGTGCTTTGAGCTCAATGATGATGTCTATTTAGGCTCAAAGTGCACCAAAAAAGGTGACCCCCTAGATCAAATACAAAAAAAATTTGAAAAATAAAACCCTTTGAAAGAAAAAAAAACATAGATCTAAAAGCCAAGCCAAACCTCTCATAAATAGAATAGGGGCATAAAGATTTGGAGCTCTGATACCATGTTGAAGTTGATGAAAGATCAACCCTTCAGGTCCCAAGAATTACTTGCATGCAAACATCTGCCACAAAAAGAGAGGAGCAAAAGCTATGGAGGCTGGAATTCATAGATCCATAGTTGAGACATTCTTGATGAGCAAAAAAGGGAGATCTATTATAAAAAGTGACTGAATGTGAATACAAAGAGAGATCATCCTTATAAAGGAGATCAAAACCTTGATAAGTAAAACCTTGGTTGTATAATAACAATTAATAATTAATTATTATATTCCTAAAGTTTAGCTTAAGTAAACTAGAGATAATAAGTGACTTAATAATTAAATAAATTTTATTTAATTAATAAAAAAATATTTTATTACTTTAACAAACACAAAACTGTACTTATAGAAGAACTCCATCCAAATATGTTGTCATGGATTTAGGTTTGGCCAAGTAAAGATATATTTCAAGTTATGATAATCACTATCCAACTCAAATATCCCATAAGGAAATGCCTCAATTGCATAAGCTCATGCACAATTGTCGATAGCTCCAAATCATGAGTGGGGTAGTTTAGCTCATGGTCCTTTAACTTCCTAGACTCATATACAATCACTCAACCATCCTGCATCAACACTACCCCCACAACCTCTAATGATGCATCTAAGCATGCCATGAACTCACTTGTAGGACGAGGCACTATAAGGACAAACACACTGGTCAATTTCTCCCTAAGATCCTCAAATGATAACTCACATTGATCAGTTCAAAGATACTTCTTCCTTTTCCTCTTAAGAGAAGTGATAGGAGGAGCCACACAAGAGAACTCCTTCATGATATGAAAATAGTATCCCATAAACCCCATGAATTTGTGAACCTTAGGGACAAAAGTGGGTGTTGGAAAATCCATGATAGCTTAGATCTTGGTAGGATCCATTGTAATACCATCACTCATAATGATGTGCCCTAATTTTTTAACCTTATATTGGAAGAACTTACACTTGTCCAAGTTTCCATAGAACTGATGGTCATGTAAGCATTGCAATACCTAACACAAATGAACCTCATGCTCCTCCATAGTCTTAGAATATATCTGTATGTCATCCAAAAACACAAGGAAAAATTGACTTAAGATCAATCTTTGAGAATACACTTGCTCCCTTTATCCAATCAAACATGTCATCTATCCTTAGCAAGGGATATCAATTCTTCATCATCTCCTTATTCAACTGGCAGTAGTCAATGCATAAACACAATGATCCATCCTTCTTCTTTATGAAGATGATCGATACACTCATGGGGATACACTAGGAAAAGTATCACCCTTGGACAACAAATCCTCAATCTTTAAATGAAGCTCACTCAATTCCTAAGTAGTCATGTGGTAAGTTTCCAAAGAAATAGACTTTTCTCTCAGAATGTGATCAATACAAAAATCAATGTCGCATAGCAATGACATACCTAATATCTCATCAAGAAACACAATTGCATAATCATAGAGGAGTGAATTATCATCAAGTGAGATCTCTTAAATCATAACCTTTTCAAGGTCACTGATAGAGACTATGAACATCTAACATCCATGTTGCACACTCTAGTTAAGTTTCTTATCTAGGATCATTCAAAGTGAGACTAGTCTATAGATCCCTACAAGCTCAACTTTTCCACATGTCATTAACACACCATGTCAACTTACATTAGAAATCAATACTTACTTGATGAGAAGCTAACCAATCCATACCCAACACAATGTTGTAAAATCCTAAGGGTAGGATACAAAACTCAAGTATAGTGGTGAAGGTTCCCAAGTGGTGGGACATTAAATAAATGATAGAGTAGTGAAACATAATCATGGAAATGGAACTCTAATAAATTCACAAAAAAATTAAAGGGGAACACATATTCTAGTTTTGGGCTTAGGATTTTGTAGATGATTTTATTCATCATGTTAAAGGAGGTATATTAAGGATTATTTGTCTTCATTCTTTGATCCTAGATAAAGATGGGGGAAATTGAGATACGGTTTCATCATAAATTATCTAGTTTCTTTAAGGAACTTGCCTACAAAGTGTTGTGGTATCCACAACACACACCCCATTCCTTGCTAGGAATGGGGACCCCCTACTTTTTTTGACTCCCGGACTCACAGTTCGAGAGTCAGGAGAAGAAAGCTCAGTTAAAAATTAAAAATTAAGAGTCAAAATTCAAAAAATACAAAAAAAATTAAAAATTGAAAAAATCACAAAAAATAGAAAAGTCAAAAAATGCAAAAACATTAGAAAATGAAAAAAATTGAGACGCAAGTTTCAAAAAAAAAAAAAATCTTTGCTGACCTCGCATGCGCTTGCCAAGGCTCAGCACACATTTTGTTTGGTGCAGGCGCAGAGGGAGGGGTTATAAAACCCTCCCCCACCTCTTTCTTCTTTATTTTTCTAAGCACTTGGAGGAGGGAGCACTTGAGGTAAGCTCCCCCCCTTTCATTTTTTGTGCATAGTGCCCCTTTTGGGTGTGTGCGCGTGCTGCTCCTACAATATGCCCATGCGGCAGTGCCCGTGTGCATAGTGCCCTTTTTGGGCACACGCGCGTTGTGCCTGTGTGACATGGTGCCTTTAGGGCACATCTACGTGGAGGCACTGCGCATAGTGCCCTTTTTGTGGGTGCACACATGACACATCCACAAAAGCGCACTTGTGTGACACCCTCCCCAGGCACGCACACATTGCGTTCATGTGATAGTGCCTATGCAATGCCCTCTATAAGCGCGCGTGCTGTGTCAATGCGATGCAGTGATGCCCTCCATGCTCGCATGTGCTGCGTTTGCATGGTGGCATCTGTGGTGCCTTATGTTATGGTATTTTTTTTAACTTTTTGCAAAAGGGTTTTTTTTTTAAAATAAAAAATAAAAATGAAATTTAAAAAAAATTTAAAAAATAAAAATAAAAATAAAAAATAAAAAGGGAGTAAATTTCAAAAAAAAAAGTCCCTAAGGGGGACGTTTTTTTTCTTTTACATTTTTTTTCACTTACACTATCTTAGGACTAATAACATTTTTCTCTTCTCATGATGTGCAGGTAACATGATCAAATGGCATCTACATCCAGAGCAGTAGCCAAGCCCGTAGTTTTCAAATTCCAAGGCATACCCCCAAAGTCAAGACTACTCAATGATTATGCTGAGATCAAAGATATTGACCTTGGACACACGGACTTGGAAAATTTCTTGAGAGTTTGCAACAATCTGACACAAAGGTCAACCATGATGTTTGCATTGATCTATTCTGGATTGGTGAATGCAGCGTCACATCTAGGGACTATATAGTCAGCTGAATTAATCATGACCTTATCTTGACACTTCATTCCTGATGAAAGGGTAGTCAACAGTGTCACTAGAGAAGTCATGTTGGATCTGCAACCTAATAACATTGAGAGGGTCTTCCATCTTCTTAGAGCTGATTAGTTCATCCAACTCTCCTATGAACCAGCTAAAAGATGGTATAAGGAGCATCACTAAGAGGCCATTGACATTATATAATCCTCATACCTAATTGAGAAGCCTCCTCAAGGAAGGATAACCAACAAAGTGGATATGACTCGAGGATACATGAAGGATGACATCAAATACTCTATCATTCTCCTAAGTAGAGTCATGGGCTTACCTACAGCGGGTCATCTCACTCCATTCATGTTCAACTTCATTGAGACCATTAGGCATGCAAAGATACCACTAGATTGGGCCACCACACTAAGTGGAAACTCATGTGATCAACTGAGGATGGTGAAGGACAAGAAGAAGTTTTATATGACTTCTTATATGGTGTACCTATTTGCAGCTAAGGCAATGAACTATCCTAGTTTGTACAAGAAAGGTAGTATGCAGGACCCCAATGCCTGGCCATACATAGTCTACCCTCAGTTGGTGGAGAAGAAGCTCTCAGCGCAAAGCAAGAAGTACAATATTGTGAATGATGCATTCATCTTTGCAATCATTCAATTTATTGAGGGAGACTATGGGAAGAGGTTATCTGATGAAGCCAAAGCATAAATTATAACTCTCAGAGCCTACTTCATTCAGTTCAAGAAATTCGTCTATCTTTGGGTAGGTGGTGCATCCATCAATCCTAAGAAGCTCCTGAGATACCCAAGTGACAAGTTGGTATTATTGAAATTCTCTAGGCAAATTGAGTAGGCCTGTGACAAGATAAAGAGGCAACGAAGACCCTATTGGGATCCAAAATCCCCAATTTAGTGAGCATTAAGGTCTATGCCAAGTGCACATGAGTTTCTTGAGCTTACCCACTTTCGTAAACCACATAGTGATAGGGAACATCCCGAGTTCAACCACTTCCATTCAAAATTTCATCATCTTCTTCAACTCCACCTCCACTCCAACCACTAGGTGAACCACCACATACTCCGATAGGTACTCCCCAACAACCATCGTTAGGTCCACCGAATCGTCCAATGGCCTTTTTCACAAATACCATGGACTCACCAATAAACTTGAGAGGTGCACTCCATGACCTTCCCAAGAATCCTGAGAAGTTTTTCCCAAGATTCATCTATGGTAAAACACGAACTGCTGAAGATCATGTCAAAGTTTTCAAGGAAATTTGCAACTGAAAGCAGATTGCTAACGAGGATGTGGTTCTTCATTTATTTCCCTCTCTTTGGGGGAAATTTCCTTCAATTGGTATCTAAACTTTCCACTAGGATGAATTGGAGATTAGGATACATTCAAAAAAATATTTTTAGAACAATTCAAAACATTCATCAATCCAGTTGTGATACATCAACAATTCATATAAATCAAAATGGACCCAGCTAAGACAGTTTCACACTTCAACCATCGCTTTCATATGACCTACCACAAGTTGGAAATGCCATACACCATATCGGTTGAAGCCGCTATTCAGATTTATTTGAATGCTATGGACCCTCTTACTGAGATCTTTCTGAGAAGACTTCTTGCACCGAACATTGATACATTAGACAAAGTCTTTGTAGAAGCGATCATGTTCACAAAGCAAGCCAATCTCAATGGAGGAGGGATGATGCTTCCAACACAAGTAGTCACTACGATGCCAACATAACCTATGGGAGCACCCACATGCCTAGCCAATTCATACTTATGAACCCAGTTCCACTACAATAGGCACCCACTCCACAAAATCATGCGATAACATATCCAGGGTATGAGCTTCCAAAAATAGCTTTCTTAGAATAGAAAGCGATGGTTCTAGTGGAAATGGATAACAATCTTATTTTAGAAGTTGGTCAAATGAAGAAGACTATGTCATAAATGAACAATGAGCTAACACGTCTTAAGTTTTCATAAGGACAAAATAACAACTTCCAAAGAAATAATACTGACCCCTACAAATTTTTTTTTGGTTAGAATTACAACAGGAACTTCAACAATAACAATAACAATACAAGAAACAATGGCAGAGGAAACAACTTCAATCCTCCTGATCGCAGTAATGGTTTCCAAAGGAAAAATCGACAATGGAACACTTGACCGAATAATCAAAGCATTCTTGTTGATAACAACAACAACATTCAATATGTTGATATCAATCAGTATGATGATAGCCAAAGTGTGCCTAACAATGATGGTTCATACTACAATGGTAACCAGGAGGTGAATCAAAACTCACAAGTAAACAACAATCCTCCTCTTGTTCAATTCAATGCTATGCTATTGGAATCTTATGATTCTACATAGAATACACAAGTGCAACAACAAGAAAATGAGGAATTCTCATTCCTGTTTAGCCAAGAACCAAACCTTCAACATGATGAGATGTTTGCCTTTCGAAATGACAATCAGAATAATACAATCTCAGAAATAGAAAGGATCCCTTGATGGATGGGATTCCTCCAGGTTTGCAACCAACTCCACCTGATCCTAGAGAAAATAAAAATCTTCCACTGGTAAGACCAGTCCAGGGAGGACAACAGTATCAAAATCAAGTGAACATACCAACAATACTAAAGAATCCGGCTTGGTCCATTGAAAAGTACAACATAGTAGAAGATTTGAAGAAAACTAAAGCCAATATGTCCATGTTTGACATGTTATAGAATTGTCCACAAAAAGAAGAAGTGCTCATGAAGACATTGAATAATACAAAGGTTTCCCACAATATGAATGCTATCCCTCAAAAGACAGTGCTGCAACAAGTAAATGTTGCAGAAGTGATGCCCACTATGTTCAAAGATAAAGTTGAGGTATCCCCATTTTGTTGAGCATAAGGATATATGGAAAGAACCTTCACAATTGCCTCATTGATTCAGGAGCTTCATGTAATGTAATGCCATTATCAATAGCCCAAAGGCTAGGAGTTAGTCCTCAACCCTCTAATTGAGTGGTGATACAGTTGGATAAAACAGAGGTAAAAGTCATTGGTGTAGTGAAGGATGTGTGGATATAGTTAACAGTTGACCCTTGGATCCAAGATGTTATTGACATACATGTGGTAGATATCTCAGAGACACATGGATTACTTCTTAGCAAAGAATGGACGAAATGTCTGAGAGGATGGTTTTCTACAGACTTCACTCAGTTGTGGTTGCCATGGAAAGGATTAAACAATCAAATCAAGATAGATGTTGAGCCCAAATTGAAAACAATGATCACAGATTACAATGCCTCAAATGAGATAGAATTCTAACAATTGGATTTGAGTTCATAAAAAGTGATGATATTGAATATGGTTCCAAACAATACACCTCAAGATCAGAATAAAGAACCTAAGGTGCCAGTGCCCAAAAGTGAAATAGTGACACAGTTCATAGACAATATGGTGACTAATTTACAATGTTTAGGAGATGAAGCTGATCCCAACATCCTCCTCCTTCAGAGATTTTGTCAATTCCACAAAGTTAGTCACTCTAAATTTGAATGTTGATCATGTCAAGAAGCAGTTGCTAAGGTATTGACCCACATGATGGAAAACAAGGATACAAACACCTCAATAGATGAACTCATAGAAAGTAAAAATTCTATGAACTCATCCCACCTTGCTAAAAAGACTAAAGAAGAAAGTGAAGATCTAAATGTGTCATACAATGATACGTCTTCAGGTGGTGGAGGTTTGTATTCTCCTCCTCTAGGGATGATCAAAGTACAAAGAAGAGGATGATATGTGAAAGGTAAAGGATGGACTTCAGTAGTCTATCATCCTAAACCTAAAGTTGAGGAAATCAAAGAGCTGATAGGGGAAATTAAAGATAAACAAGAAAAACACACACTTCCTCTATCTACAGATTATGAAGGGGACTCATCAAGTCCTACATGAGGAAAGTTACAATGGGTTCGTAAGAAACAATCATTCAAGGCTCAAGTGAAAGAGAAGTTAAGAACAAATAAGCATAAAGTTAGAAAACCCAAGGAAAATGCAATTTGGATCCTAAGATTATCACACATGACATCTTGTTGAAGCCCAATGCTAATCCATTCCAACAAAGACAAAGACCGGTAAATCCTCTCATTGAACCACTAATCATGAAATAAGTAAAGAAGTTACTAGATTCTAAGATCATATTTCCTAGCTGCCATTCCACATGGGTGGCCAATTTGGTTCCCGTGTGAAAGAAGACAAGAGAGATTTGTCTTTGTGTTGACTTTCGTAACTTGAATCTAGCATCTCAAAAGGATAACTATCCTTTACTCTCACTAGATGAGGTATTGCAAATTGTTAATGGTTCAAAAATGATGTCATTCTTGGATGGTTACTTGGGATATAATTAGGTGATGGTTGATGAAGAAGATAGGCTAAAGAAAACTTTCACAATGAAGTGGGGAACTTTTTCCTACAAAAGGATGCTCTTTGGACTAATTAATGTAGAAGCTACATTTCAATGTGTGATGGATGAAGCTTTTAAAGGATTGATTAACAGGTGTATAGTTATCTACATGGATGACTTGACTATCGTGTCAAAAGATTGAAGTACCCATATTGCTGATCTAAGGTAGGTATTCAATAGATGTTGTAAATATGACATATCTCTCAATCCCAAGAAATGTTCATTTGGCGTTACTAAAGGAAAGATCCTAGGACATGTTATTTCTGAGGCTAGAATCTCTATTGATCCAGATAGAGTTGGGTCTATTTTGAAGTTAGCACCTCCACACAAGCGAAAGGAATTGAAGTCTTTCTTTGGAAAGATAAACTTTGTGTGAAAATTCATAAGTGGATTTGTAGAGATAGTTCGTCCCCTTAATGACTTACTCAAGAAAGGGTCTAAGAAGGAATGGGTGCCTGAGATAAAGAAGTCACTCAAAGGTATCAAGGTTTCCATTTCAATAGCCCCTATTTTGGTGAGTCCAGATTACGAGTTACCTTTCAAGATCTATTCCTTTTCTTCCAAACACTCTTATGCTGGGATCCTAACACAAAAAAGAGAGAAGGAAGATGAGAGACCAATTTCTTTTATGAGTTTCCCTTTGAAGAATGCAGATTGAAATATTCAAACCTTGATAAACAATCATTTGTGTTAATCAAGGTAGTAAAGAAGTTTCATCACTACATACTCAGAAGTAAGGTGTATGCAATTGTTCCTAATCCAGTAGTAAAGAAACTTTTAATGTAGAATGAACTTGGTGAAAGGAAAGGAAAGTGGATGGCCATACTTCAAGAATTTGATCTCAAAATTCAATCTATGAGATTAGTCAGAGGTCAAGGATTGTCAAAAATTATAGCTGATAACCAAGATGGAGATGAAAAGGACTTCAAGTTTGACGATGAGACAGATAAGGATGATCAAAAAAGGATGGTTGCATCAGAGTTGATATTAACCAAGGAGTGGTGAGAGATGTGTGGTACCAAGACATTGTTTATTATCTCTTACAAGACCAATGCCCCAAATGGTTCACAACATAGGGGACTTAAGATGAAATGTGAGTCTTACATGTTACTTGATAACAAGTTGTCTAAAAGGAACTATGAAGGGATCTATCTGAAATTCTTAGGACATGAAGAAGCAAAGGATGTCTCTGAAAATTTCCATGAAAAATATGGTATAGGTCATGGTTTAGCAAAAGCAACAACTCACATGATTTTAAGATCAGGTTATTTTTGGCCCTCGATATTCAAGGATACTTTTGAGCATGTGTGTTCTTGCCATATATGTCAAACTAGTGCTAACAAAGAGAGGCACCCAACAATGCCACTACAACTGGTGTATAAGGTGCACCCTTTCACAATGTGGGGACTGGATTTCATAGGTCCAGTCAATCCCCAATCATCAACTGGACATGCATTCATCCTTACAACTACGAATTATTGTACACGATGGATGGAGGCGAAAACATTCAAAAATTGTATTGCTACGATGGTGACTATAATTCTGGAAGAACACAATATTACCAAATTTGGAATGTCATTCACCCTTGTGTGTGATAATGGGTCCGCATTTGCGTCTGCATTCTTGACCCAATGGATATTTGAAAACAAAGTCATTATCAAGTTCTCTTCAAATTACTACCTGCAAGGAAATGGGGTAGTAGAATCTACAAATAAGAACTTGATCTTAGTAATAAAATGATTGTTGAAGGAGAATCCAAGGGATTGGCATACACAACTAAAATACACCATATGGATAGATTGAGTGAGAGTCAAAAATGCCTTGGGGACTTCTCCATATTTGCTTGTTTACGAGCAATAACTAGTGTTCCCACTTAACCTCAAAATTCTTCTTTTGAAGTTTATGAGTGAGTATGCTGAAGATGCTGACAAAGTGCAAATTTGATTGATGAATCTTTTAGAGATGGATGAAAAATGAACAGTTGCATTGGAGCACATGGCTAAACATTAGGTTGTTGTAAAAAGATGGTTTGACAAGAGGGCTATGATCAAATCATTTAAGATTTTTGACCTTGTTCTACTATGGGATAAGGCAAAAGAAAAATTGGGTAGTCATACCAAGTTTCAACACTTGTGGATAGGCCCTTATCAAATCGTGGAAATTTTGGGAGAAAACACTTTTAGGCTCAGTTCTTTATAGGGGGAATTTCTTCCCTTTCCCGTAAATGGGCAATTTCTAAAGCATTATTTTGAAGCCTAAAAGACAAAAAAATAAAATAAAAATTAGTTAGATTTTATTTCTGCATTTAGCTTAGATTTTCATTCCTGCAAGTGTGTTTATTTCTGCAAGTGTGTTTGCTTTCATGTTGCGTGTTTTCTTTTAGTGGTGTATTTGCTTCCTAAGTTGTACTAGTCCTAGGGGGTAAGGTGTACTTGAAATTTTCTCAAAGATTTCACTAACCACTTTTTGGTTTCGATTCTAGAAAGAGGTATTTCTTTGTCAAAACATTTGAACAATTGTGTGTTTTATACCAACCAAGCAATGAATATTTCTTGTGCAAATAGGAGATTTTCAGTTTGGAAATCAGAGGCCTGGACCAACAAATTCTCAACACTTTGCAAATTTAAAGATTTGATTATTTTAGGTGTTGTCAATTTGAAGTTGAAGATGGCAAGAGATGATCCAAACTTCAACTAGTTTGAACAGGAAGGGTCTCCTTGAAAGGATCCTAAGATCGTTGTTCGACGTGAGAGTTTCCCAAAAGTTCTAATAGAGGAATATAAGGGATGTTTACAAGAGATCAAATCCAAGAAATGACATAGATTTTCTAACCATACAGTCTAAGTGTGGTGAGGATGTTAAAAAAAAAAAGAGAAAAAAAAAGAGAGAAAAGAGAAAAAGAGCAAAATATGGTGTTAAGTCTGAAGGATTCTAAAGATCTAAAATGACAAAAGATACCTTCTCAAAACCAAGTATCTTGTATCCAAAGTATTGTTCCATCAAAAGTAACATTTTGAATGACTTGGAGCAATTATTCAAAAGCCAAAAATTTAAAATAACATGGCATCCCACCAAGAGCCCTCAAACTGATTCTCTCATCTGGTCAAGCAATTGATTGATAAAAGCTTACAAGGAGTTCCTAAATGAATGAGCTGGTAGGAGTGGAAGATTGTTTCGAGTTGTTAGAAAACTTTGATTGACTGCATCCTGGCATGTCAAAAGGAATGAATACACAATGCACATACTAAGTTTGAAGGTTTTGAGTTCTAAGATTTTGGTTGGAGAGTCATTCGAAAGACGCTCAAGATGTTCAAAGTTTGGTAGCCAGGGGGTATAGGGGGGAATAATATAGAAGGGGCTCTTCTATAGGCAATTCTATGGTCCCTACAACTATAGAAAGGGGGATAGGGGGGCTATAGGCATCAACGGCAGAGGTTGTGAAGGCAAAGGAAGCTAGAAAGGCATCTGCCCCATTAAATTGTAGGGCCATGGTAGGGGAGATCTTGTTCCTGTACGTAGTGTGTTTGGTACACATTGGAGGAATGTTTGCTAGTGAAGAAATGCCTTGGTCATTTCTTCCTTTTTTTGGGGCTATTTATTGTGGTATCCACAACATATGCCCCATTCCTCACTAGGAATGGGGACCCCCTACTTTTTTCAACTCCTAAACTCATAGTTCGAGAGTTGGGAGATGAAAATTTGGTTAAAAGTTAGAAATTTAGAGTCAAAATTCAAAATATACAAAAAAATAAAAAATTGAAAAATCACAAAAAAAAAGAAAAGTTAAAAAATGCAAAAACATTAGAAAATGGAAAAATTTGAGATGCAAGTTTCAAAAAAAAAAAAAATCTCTGCTCACCTTGCGTGCATGTGTTGAGGTGTAGTGCACATTTTGTTTGGTGCGCGCAAAGAGGGAGGGGTTATAAAACCCTACCCCCCCTCTTTCTTCTTCATTTTTCCAAGCATTTGGAGGAGGGAGCACTTGAGATAAGCTCCCCCCCTTTTATTTTTTGTGCGCAGTGCCCCCTTTAGGTGTGCGCGCTGCTCCCACAGTGCATCCGCGGGGTGGTGCCATGCATAGCACCCTTTTTGTGGGCGTGCGCGTGATGCATCCATGCAGTGCACCCATAAAAGGATGCCTGCACAGTGCCAACACGATGCCCTCCATAGGCATGTGTACACTATGTCCACCTGCACGACACCCTTTGTGAGTGTGTGCACGCTGCGTTTGTGCGACGACTCTTGCACGACGACTCTTGCACGGTGCCCTCCGCTGGCATGCACGCTACAATGATGCCCTATGTTATGGAATTTTTAAAAACTTTTTGCAAAATGGATTTTAAAAAATAAAATAAAATGAAATTTTAAATTTAAAAAAAAATTAAAAATAAATAAAAAGGGAATAAATAAGTCCCTAAGGGGGACATTTTTTTTTACTTATGCTATCTTAGGACTAATAATATTTTTCTCTTCTCATGATGTACAGGTAACGTGATCAAATGGCATCCACATCCAGAGCAGTAGCCAAGGCCATAGTTTTCAAATTTCAAGGCGTACCCCCAAAGTCAAGGCTACTCGATGATTATGCCGAGATCAAAGATACTGACCTTGGACACATAGACTTGGAAAATTTCCTAAGAGTTTGCAAAAATCTGACATAAAGGTCAACCATGATGTTTGCACTATTCTATTCTAGATTGGTGAATGCAACATCACATCTAGGGACTATATAATCAACTGAATTAATCATGACCTTGTCTTGGCACTTCGTTCCTGATGAAAGGGTAGTCAAGAGTGTCACCAGAGAAGTCAGGTTGGATCTATGACCTGATAACGTCGAGAGGGTCTTCCATCTTCCTAGAGCTGATAGTTCATCCAAATCTCCTATGAAGCAACTGAAAGATGGTACAAGACTCTAACAAATTACTAGATCCCTTGTTCAATGCAGATAAAGTCAATGAAAGACCTATTCTGAATGCAGAGGTTGACAAAGAGGAAGGAGATGACATCAATCATTGAGCAAGACATGTCATTAGAATGACAAAGGATTGGATCAAGAAACCTTTTCCACTTGATCCAATTCCTAATACTGTAATCTTCCATGCACATGCTTTCCCAAAAAGGGGTAAGAGAAGGGAAGTCACAATTCCTATCTTTGCAATCCAATATCCTCTTAGGTCAGAGATAGTCTACCAGCTTGATCACCTAGTGGGATATTATCATCATCCTAAAAGGAAGAGAAAGAGGAAGAGAACCTCTCCTCAGAGGATTCAAATAGAATAGGTTGTAGAACATGTGTCTTCCTAGCAGCATGAACAGAGCTCACAAGAGTCCCAAGGTATTGGAGCCTCTCAAATCTAGGATGAATCTTAGTTGCCTCCTATTGTGCCAAGCCAACCAGAAGAGGGAGAGATTCCAAAAGCCTCGATTCCTCCTATATAAGAAGAACCCCCTTCTCCTTCTATCTCCAAAAAACATAAGAGGATCAAGATTAAGATGAAAAAAAGGCAAAGGATCAACAGAAGGTTAGTACCTAATCTATCTATTCCTGAAACTATTCTGGAGGTAGAAGAAGATGAGGAAGAAACAAAATCAAAGAGGAGGAGGAACAGGTACCCCTACAAAGAAGAACTCAATTAGAAAAAGCTACAAAGTTAGAAAGAAGAAAGAGTGCCACTAGTACCCCACCATCCACCCAAGTAGAACCATTAGAACTCTTTTCTTCAGAAGATGAAGTGCAGCAGTGGGTGAATGAGCAAAGGGAAGGAGGTGAGGATATTTTCTCCATGACAGATTTTGATTTCATGCTCGTGGGTATAGATTTGGTTGGAGATAAGATCAAAGACACACCAACAAGTGAACTCCAAGAGGAATACTAGACGCAAATGTCACCAAAAAAATAGGTTCTCAATCTCACTCCTCCATCTCCACCATAGATTACAGTGGTAGATAAGGGTTCAATAACTCCCCCACCTCCAAGTTCAGAAGAAGAACAAGTTCAAAAAGAACCATCCCCACAAGAGCAACTAGAGCTGAGGGCTATTGATGAAGAATCAAAATAGGGACAGATGGTAGAATATGCACATCATCCTTCCCAAGATGTTGAGGAGAAAGCTATAGGATCTACGGAGACTAAGACTATAGAAGGAGAGTCTTCACAACAAGAGATGACTCCAAGAAAGAGTGATAAAGGGAAGGAAGTAGTTGAACACAACCCTTCGTCATCAAGAGCCAGATCCATAGGAAAACATATCTTGAGATGGTTCTGAAAGGAGATAATGAGAAGTGCTAAGCCTCAGTTCCATGCTTCAGAGGATGATATTTGTGATATTGTAGAGATCTTGAACAAACCTAAGTCTCCATTACATGATGTAATGCCATTCATGTTTGTCACTACCATACGAAACCAAGATTTATTTGCGGAAGTGGCTCTCCCTCTTGAAGGTACAGATGCATAAGCTATTAGTCTAGAGGATTATGAGGTGAAGGATGTTATGTTGGGAAGGCCTACATGGGATTCAGCCTGATAGATGATGACTATGCGAGTCAAAGAGGTTCTCAGGCACATGGAGTAGGATGAGATTGAACTATGAACTCTTCAAAGGCAAGTTGAGATCCTGAAGGGATATCTAGCCAAAGTTTTTGGTCCTTTTGATCCTGAGCACTGTGAGGATACTATAAATACCATTCTTAGAGAAGGGGAAGGTGAAAAACTCAATCCATTTTTGAGAGCTTGTCAAGAATGGCGAGAAAGCCTTTAAGATAGAGGTGTTACCATAATCATAGGGAATTTGAAGTTATTGCATGCTACGCAAGAGAACATTGATAAGATTGTGGCAATTTTGAGGCAAGACTTCAATATCATGGATGAGGTATACGTATGGAGCAAGGATTTGTAGACTCTACAAGCCATAAAAGGAAAAAGGTACTGCATTTTGATTGATGTATATACTGGAGAAGAGTTAGACATGATAGATGATTGGATAGAGAAGATAGCAGATGGCAATAAAGTAATAGAAACATTACACGAGGAGATCCATCGGCTCAAGGACCAAGCTTGGGGGTGAATTTTGGAAGCAAAAAAGTTGTAGAGTGATGCATGCTTGGACATATTTCAAGATGAAGAATGAGAGAAGCTATATCCAATCGAGGTAGTAGTAGAGAATTTCAAGAAGACATTAGAGGAAGCATCCAATGATTAAGATATCAGGCAAGCCTTCAGAAAAAAGGAAGCACTATTAGAGTTAGACACCAAACTTGGAGACTTTATAGAGACTCGAATTTGAGGTGGACAACTATAGACAAAAGGTCAAGGACAAGTATGAGGCTTTAGATTTTCTAGATGAGGCTAAAATTACTGAGATGATAGAGAAATTCAAGGGCAAACATCCAAACATAGCTTTGGGATGAAGAAGAACAAAACTCAGATGCCAAAATTTCAATTTTGACATTTAGTAAAATTTTAAGATTTTGATCCTATTAAGGTCCACAACTCCCCAGCTTCACATTTTCATATAGGTATGTAGCTCTACATTTTCATATAGGTCCATAGCTCTGCAATTTAGAAAGTGCACTGACAGTTAACTGCCAATTCCAAAAATAGCACCTTCCATGCATTAGGGATGCATTCTGATGATAGTTTAACTCCACCACATGCCTAGTGAAGGACCAACTTCTATTTTTGGAACCTCCATGCACTTCCACTTCAACTGAAGGCTTCCTCCTACTTTCTCTCTCATGATTTATTTGTTTTTGACATGTAAAGGGCTCATGCATCCAATTAATTAATAAAATATGGATGGAGTCCCTCTAAGCACCAGTTAGATTGTTAGTCTATATATATTTAGTTTGTTTTATGTTTTAAAAGAATTTTATTGCATGAAGATATCTCTCACTCTCAACACAAATTAAGGAGACAATTTATTATAAATACCCCATTGTAAAATGTAACAAGGGTTGCTATTATTATGCAATAAAATTATGCTTTTGGTGCTCGCATTTGGAGTGTAGTGATTCTTGCCTGAATGTGTCACTGTTTTGTGAATTTTATTCATGAGATTTTGATTGAGACAAAGGTTTATTGCATTATTTTTTTTTGTGCAATCTTTTAGTTCTAGTGTTTGCTACAGGTTTACGAATTTTGCTGACATAACGAGCTTGAGAAGAGATCATCAAATTGTGCTTGCATAGCTTTTTGTCTTGCATGAGCGCACTTTTTGTGGCCTTACGATTTGATGAAGATTGAAATATCATATGATTGTTAAAGCTTCTCACTGATAATTGCATTAGTGGATTCTAGGAAGTGCTGCTCCTATTTTCAATAGTTTCTAATCAATTTCCTTGAAAGTTTAACTCACATCATGTTGTTTTTTGTAGGTTATGTCCATTAGGATTTCAATTTCATGTTATTTACTTTCAATTTCATTATTTTCTTTGCTAACCCCTTGTTAGAATAGGAACTCATTTTAGTTGCACTGTTAGAATTCCATTCATTAAAAGACCAGAAAATATGAAAATATTGTTCTTTTGTGTGTGATTTTGAGACAAAAAACATATTTACTTCATTTCGAGATCATAATAGAACCAGAAAAGGCCTCCTCATGAAAAATCACATTTATTTTCAACTAAGTGAATTTTGGTACATTGCAAGACAAATACTAAACCTTGGAGTTGATCCCCAAAAGGATTAGCTTTTCAAGAGAGGATTTGGGCAATGGATTCCTACCATTGACCTCATGTAAAATGACTGCCCAACACAAAGGAGACTACTCAAAAAATTTAAGGATTTCACAAGAAATCAAACTTGTATATAATTGAGGAAAGTCAAATTACATATTTCCCATCTCCATGATGATAAAATTTTCATGTCCTTTTTCTATAATAATATATGTTATGAATTAAATTACATATTTTATACATCCAACAAGTGAAGCCTAAAATATCCCAACCTCACAAGACCCTAAATTCTATGTATGGAGGGTTTTTCTATTGAAACTTGTAAAGAGATAAACTTATATCAAACTTTAAAATTCACCCTATCAATGTAAATTATATATAAACCTTTGTTTTCCTTCTATGATTTTTGGGGTTTCAAACTTCACCCTCTAGACACATCTTTCTACCCAACTCCACCTTTCTCCTTATTTTCATTGATGTATATTGTCCCAAGAAACATTCCTTCTACTTGAACCTCAACTCCTATACTTTCAACCCTCAACCCACAAATTTTGACATGATGGCCTATTTATATTACATTAATCTCCACCCACTTCCCTCCATGTCTAAAACTCAATTAATACTTAGATTGTTGGCAAGTATCTCAAATGCTTTCCCATAGGCAAAAATTATCATTTAAAAGAAAGGATGTGGTTCCATATGTACATATAGCTATGCAAACAAAGAAGACACCTTCATGTTCCATTAATGAGGTAGTTTGGATTTTGAGCCCTAAGATACATTTCAATAGTATTGCTAAGGACCATTCTAGTTTTTAGGGGATATTTCTTCATGATTATTGAGCACATGTTTTTTGAAATGATGCTTGATAGGTACAAGAAGTTCCTAATGCATGGTAGTACCCAAGATGACAACCATTGTTAATTTTTTTTACATATTCACTATAAAGTGTTTAGAAATCCTAATTGGAAATTTGGTTTAAATGGTTGTGTTCATACAATAAAAAATCATATAAATCTATTAGAGCTTAAAGGATGACAAATCTTACATCTCCAACAAAAAATAAGTTATGGAAGTACCTACAACCCAATGAGATTATGTTGGTAAAATATCCATCAAGCTTAGTGGTTTTTAAGTCTTTCATAGTATTTGGAAAGATTGATAACCTATTAGGCACTAAGTGACTATGAAACCCTTCGTAGGGATAAGGGAGTATTTGTTACGAGTCTATATGGTGGAAATTGGATTTAAGTAAGCCAATGATTTTATTTAAAAGTTTTTTCTTGCTAAGGGTTAAGATGTTAAAGTTTTCAAATATTTCAAGAATTTTTTTAATATTGGTTGCTTAGTATCCTAGCAAGAAATCCAAAACAAACTTTAAATTTTCTCCAATTACAAGAAGATTTACCCCATTCTTTAAAAAGTCTTGTCTAGTGAGAATCTTCTTAATTGACTTAGCTTTTACATTAAAATCTTTGGTAGTATTATATACAAGAATGGAATTCCTATAATAAAGGTTAAATCTAGAAATACACCTCAACTATTGATTGATGCTCATTTTTATATGTGTAATCCTTTTGGTTATTTTCCCTTCTTGTTAAAGACTATGAATCCAAACTCAGTCACTTGATCTTTAGAGGGTTTTTTTGGTTCTCTAACTATCCACTAATGATCATAAAAAAATTGTAAATTTCTACATTCAATATCACTAAGGTAATGATGAGCTAAACAATTAAAGATTGATGTCTCTTTTTCACTTCAAGGTTTACAAGTTTAGGTGGGTACACCTCAAATTGTACTTAGTTTTATATGACCTGAGATTTACTCTATTGAACAACATATTATTTTTTTATGGATATAATAAAGGATTTAAAATTAGTTCACAATATCAAATTTATATTTATTCTAAATGATTGGTCATAACATCATCACACATACATTCTTAAAATGCATTCATCCACAACTAGCTCACCAAGAATTCGAGAAATTACACCAATGGGTTTATTTATAAAGGGGAAACACCTAGGCTACTAGCATGTGACACCAATGTTTAATTTTTTATTTTAATTATTTCATCTTAGATATTTTAAATAAGATTAGTGTCTGTGCCTTGGTATTTTGAAGTTTTTGATAAAGGTAAAACATGTTTTGAAGGGACTTTGAAACCCAATACAAAGTAGATTTTTACCTAGGTACTATAAACCCAACATTGAAAGATAAGTAATAAGCTCCACACAAAAAATTGGGGCACAAATATAACTAGATAAAGCCAACAAAGAGGGAGAACAGAAAAACACTTTCTCCCCCAAAACAAAAATGATAGAAAAGTAAAAATATTATAAATATTGAACAATCTTCTTGGAATATTTAGGAAAGGCAAGATATTAAGAGGCAGATGGTGGGGGGGGGGGGCGGGGGGGGTGTGGGTAAATCAGTATCCTTAAAAACTTTTATACTCATACAAGTTTGATTTTCCCTTATGACTTATCAACTTAGTAGACATGCATACTCACAACTTATGAAAGTAAACTTAACTAATCTACTTCATTATAAGCATGTAAACATAAACCATAACATCATAACACAAAACACAAATTTTGGTTAGGTAGGTTAGGTAGAAACACTTGGTTAGAGGGAAAATTGTAGTGGGGATGACACCCACGAATCCTTTACTACTGTAATAAGAGGTTGCCTTGTTAGGGACACAAATGTTTTCCACTTATGGTGACTTTCTCTATTAGGAGTAATATAATGGGGTCTTCTAGAATCTATCTTTTTGAGGATTTTGCAATACATAAACTCGATTAAGAGATTTATAATAAAACTACTAGGTCTACCCTATTAAAGGGTTTTATCTACTGCATTGGTAAGAAAATAATAGTGAAATTTGATTTGATTGAGTGCAACTTACTTTTCTATCTAGATACCTCTTCTTCCCAATACTTTGTCACCTTCTCTAACTGATGTATCTAATCCTTTTGTTTGAGGTTGCTTGGTACTTTTTTATGCACTAGATTCACCTTTTCAGTCCTCTAGCATATCCCTCTCTCCAACATAATTTCAACAAAAACAACCTTAACAACATTAAGTTATTCTTCTTAGGTCCTTATTTTGGAATCAATTTACCTCTTTGATCCACAACCTAATTAGGGTTTATATAAACTTCTGCAATATGCCACTGGTCAATACCAACAATCTAGAATCATCATTATTATCTCATTAGCCTTGTTTCATTTCATTAGTTCATATTCTTCCTGGGATCATCATTAATCAAGTATCTCTTCCCAATACATCTTACCAAATATTATTCTTGATCTATGTGAACATATTTTTCTACTTGGTAGAAATAAAATACATAGATTTTTGTACCATTCTAAACTTTCAGGTTCTTCTTGTGTAACTTGGTAAACACTCTGCTCATGCTTAGTAAATGTGTTATCATTCAGTGCCCTCATGACTCAGTTATGCCTATCTACCTTGGTTAAGTATTTTATTGATGTACATATATCTACTCGGTATGTATGATGCTTGGCTACACTTGATTCATACTCATACATCTATTCTAACTTGACTTAATCAATATACTATGGCTCGATAAAAACATTTACCGACCAATATCTTTTGTTCCCACTTATTGATCTTTTTCATAGATGACAACAATGAATGTATATAGATGTAACATTACCCCCCTTTGGCATTAGTGGCAAAAACCTCTTCATAATAGATCAAAACTAACTTAGTTAAAATTTTCATAACTCTCCTTGTATATATACTTCCTTTACATTATGTCCTTAGTCTTGGTATAGCATGTGTTTTGCAAAATCCTTTTCAATTTTTTTTTTTTGTGTACAACACTTTGACATTTTTCAATCCTTAAATCTTTTGACATAAATTATACTGCCATTATCAACATACATATATAACCTTCTCGTACATATCATTTCCCCTTTATATACACATGTAATCATATCCTCCCTTTTTTTAACACTTATGCCAAAAAGATAAACTCAAAACTTCAAAATTTATTCATAAAGTGCAGACACAATTTGTCAAGGATTGGTTGTGTGTCTTCATTAAAGTAGCCATGGCAGAGTCCTAATTAGTTTTCAATATTTTCAATATCCACTTCTCCATTCTCACCTTTCTTGCAAGATCTAACATGTGATCAACAATTGATAGACTAGGTGAAACTATTAGATCCTTAGCCTTCTTAATATGTCTTTGTATAACTTCAAGATGAGGTAATAACAAAGCTTGGATTTCATTTATTTTGGTCCTTATCTTGGCTTCTTCCACTAGTAATTCATGCTAAACCCTTGTATAAAATTTCACTTGAGAGTACTAAACAACACAGGAACTTTGGTTATTTGTTAATCCATCTGCACTAGACTTCATATCCTCACCAATTTTCTATAGTTTCTCTTTAATCTCTTGGGTGAGATGAGGAATATCATACAAATTTTTAAATAATGAAATTAAATTTTGTACAAGGGGCTCTCCCTTGATAACCATAGTGGAAAGTTACACTTGAATACTTGCAATAGTCTATGCAACCTTCTCCATCACTTTGTTCTCAAATTTCTTTTCAGATCATTCCATCAATTTTTCCTATGCATGTACATCAGGTTTATTAATTTTATCAACTAACAATACTAGTTATTCTAGGATGGTGGATTTCTCATCCAAAGTGGTATCAGGAATGAATTCTAGTAAGATGTCCTTAACATCAAATACAATCTATTTGTGCTTCATCTCTTTCCTTAGTTGATCACACTCTTCCTTCCTAGTGTATAATTCTCCATATTCCTTTAGAGCATTGAGATCTAAAGTATGGGAGTTCGAATCTGGTATGATAATAACTCCATCACACATTATAGGAATAGTCTTCATCGATATATTCTTCTTCTTCTTCTTCTATTTCTTGTCTTTTGATGTAGTAGTGTTTGTGCTCGATGATATCTTGGGTGGAATTAGAGCCTTCTTCTCTTGGTTTGTCTTTTTAGGCTCATCATTTTTCTTTTTCTCTCCTTCTTTATTTCCTTGATCTAGGGATGACTCTAAATATTTTAAATTTGTGTCACATGAGGTTAAACCTAAGGTTATTTTTGTTTGTCCTTTCCTTGTTCACCTTCTAAAATTTACTCGGGCTAAGCTTGATTTCCTTTCTCCTTCAATCCCTCTCTCACAAGTCCTTGAGCTTGTGGGTTATTTCTAGTAGTGAATCATTTGATGTGTTGTTATTTGTATCTCCACTAGTTTGTTGCTTGGTACCCTTATCTCCTTCTAGAATAGTTTGACCTTGGTTCTCAGTTTGTTATGTGTATGTATCCATAGGCACATTAGTAACAAAATAATTGAAAGAATCATTAGGATTATTATTTACAATGGGTGGCTCAATTTGTGATGTAGGTTTGTATGCCTTGATTTATTTGACTATTGGTGCATAGGACAATATATTCATATGTACTAACTCAATGAGTGTGTGATCTTAAATATTAAGCTTAGTTTCTGTCATCATATCTTAGCCTTTATTCAATCCATCTTCTATATCTTCACTAGTAAGATCTTTAATATTAACATTGTCAACTATGTCCTTCACCATATTATGCACACCATCCACAACATCTTGAATAGAAAAAATTTCAAACTTGTAATCTTTATTATCTTGTTCAATATATCATGTATGCTTGGTGTCTTCAACTTGTATAGCATCCTAAGAGCCTTTGATCTTAAAGATTTTTCTCCATGTCTTCAAACCTTCCACATCAACTTCTCTCGATTTGCCAATTAAATTTGCAATGTTCTTTGATTTTGCAAAAATATCTTTTGACATTTCTTCATTACCTCAATCATTTCTAGGCCATTTAAGTATGGCATAAAAATTACTAGGGAAATCTTCCTTAATTGGCACTCAGTATCAAGTGCATACCATCATCTTGTAATGATCTTGCCATACAAATCCTCAAGGATCATATTTTGTATCTCAATAGGTACATACTTAAAACTATACATCATATCAATTAAAGAATCTTCAATTTTTAGCTTATCATCATCATTCAAATTATTATACTTAATATGGATAAATGCATAAAAATTTCTAGTATCCCTTAATGACTCTACAATATCATCAACAATTTCAAATCTTTTGCTTCTATGCACTCTGAACTGGCTGATATCATTAGATCATGTTTTATCACTATCATCTTCCACAATTAACTTTCTTCTTCTTCTCTTAGTTTGTTGACTTGAGGATGTATGTATATCCTTCGTCTTCTAATAGATTTTCACTTGTTATTGGGAATATTTTATTATCCTTTCAACTCCTTTCTTCATAGGAGGGGTGGCAAGAGTGGCAACTTGAGTCCTAGAGTGTGTAGTCTTTGGACTTTAAGGTGTGGCAAATTGTTTTCTCTTCCTCTTCTTATCCTTTGGTATAACTACTTCAAGTTCTTTTCCTATAACTTCTTCTTCTCCAACATCTTCTCCTTTACCCTCAATAAGCATTAATACCAACTTCTCCTTGCCTTCACCAAGTGCTCCCCCATATTATCTATTATCATCTTGGTTTTCTTCTCAATTCTCGGAGCTGCAATATTAGGTTTGATTCTTTGTTTGGTTTGTTCATAAGTACTAAAGGGATGAGGTGTCATGCTTAATAGTTTAGTCAATAATACTTTTATAACTTTTGTTTCTCAATCAATATCAATCTCATAGTCCATGGGCTCTAACCATGGAACTCTTGGGTCAACAACTTGTATGAATGCATTATTAGTATCAACAAGAAAACAAATGTGATCTCTACATTTCTCAACTAATTGTGGAGGCATCCTAAACCTCTAATGCATTCTTTTTTTAAACTGTCTAAAATATCTAGACATTACACTTTCAAAAATTTCTCCCAAACTCTAGATATATCTCTTAATTTGATAAATGAAATGCTTATTCACATCCCCGTTAACATTACCAATGGTATGGAAATAGTTCTACAAATAGAAGAACATACATACCAAAATAGAACCATATTTACAAGCATTTTTCTTTACTACCTAACTAGTTTTCATATTCTCTTTAAATTGTTTAAGCATCAACTTGACAAGATCTAACTTCAAATGCTTCTTCACAATCTTATATGCTAAATCTAAAACACTGCAAGGTACATTATTTAGTAGGCTATAATGGTATATCTTGGGTGTAACTTTATATGTGCCAAACTGTATCTCAGGATCAATTATCATTTCAACTTTCAAGCCTCTTCCATCCTATACAACACTGTGGTGGTCTTCAATTTATTTTCTTGATGGGGCCCCAATTTATTTGGCCTTCTTAGTAATTGGATACCCTATCACCATGTGGATAGCATATTTTGTTATTTTCTCAGACTCATCAAGCCACATTTTTGAATTGTGCACTCTATTCGGTACATTGTGAATCCATTAAATTTTGAATACTTTGGGAAAATTTAGAATGTGTGTCAAATCCTTGGTTTTCAAATGCTTATGTTCATCTTTGAGTTGCAAATTTTCACACAATTGGTTGTTTGTTTGTTGCAATTGAAAGTCACCCACTTGTACAATTTTATAATGCATGAAAGCATAGATATCATAGACCAACAAAACCCTTGGGGGTATTGAAGACAATGCTATAGATTCATTGATTTGAGTTTTAACTTCAGGATGTAGTGTAATACCAACCTAGCGACATGATTTGATATTTATTATGAGATACTAGATTTGTGTTTATGTTAGCAAAGGAGATAAGATAATTTACATGTTTAGAGATACATCTCTTATGAAATAATATATGTGCTTCCATGTGTATATTTTTCTTTTGTAGATCTCTAACCCTACTAACCCATCTAGTATTTGTGTTACTACGATATATCATGTATAGACATGCACATTTACTTTTTGGTGATGTAGGCATGTACAAGAACAGGTATAAAAACTTCTATAGTATTTATTGTTCTAGAGATGGACCCATGAGTCATGTAGACACCTTGAGTCTAGGATTCCTTATAAGGAAGTTAGTTATCCATAGTGGGATCCTGTGGTTTTTTCATTTTTTTTTGGTTTACGGATAGTACAAATTTTATTTTTATTGAATTTTAGTTGTGCCTCTAAATATTTATGTTTACTTGAGTATAGATGGGTGAACATATATATGCCTAAGTACACACACACACACACACACACACACACATTTGTCTTGTGTACATTAGTGTTGAATGTGATTTCTTGTATAAATTAAATTGCAAATTGATTAATAAAGTAAAAAAAATAAAGAGGTAAAAGTATATTAACAGATTTGAACCTTGAACCTACTACTATCTTAAATTCACCTCAAATAACTCACTTACACAATTCTTCAACGAGTCCCCTTAAATAATCAAATCTTGACCTTGATACTTTACAAGGATCTAAATTAGACTAAGTATGACAAAATGTTACAAGGACTTGAACCCTTGACCCTTGATATGAGATGACAAGAACTTGACCAATACACTATTTGGCATCTTTGGAAGTACAACTCTTGATCATTTTGATAACTTGCAATTAATGAGGATATTAAAACTTTTCCAACAAGATGATTAATTTTATTTAATTAGTATTTGAAGCCTTAGTTAGGATCACTAGTTGCAATTGACACAACCACTACAACCATTTGACACCTTATAAATAAGGATTTTCCTAGAAATTAAATGTCAAGGAGAAAAGAGGCCAAAACTTTAGTAAAAATTTTGATATATAAATATTTATATTTATACATCTGCAACTGGGAAGTACAGGGAGTCAAGAGAAAAGAAGTAAGGATTAGGCCTACTAGAAAACTTGAAGGATCAAGGGGCTTAAGGATCATGCCATAAACAACTCCATTTACAACTCACCTTGAGAAATAAGTAGGTTTTGACCACTTCTCCTACTAGAAAACTTGAAGGATCAAGGGGCTTAAGGATCATGCCATCAACAACTCCATTTACAACTCACCTTGAGAAATAAATAGGTTTTGACCACTTCTCCCATGTTTAATTTGATGCACAAGAATTGTTGAGAGAGAGAGAGAGAGAGAGAGAGAGAGAGAGAGAGAGAGAGAGAGAGAGAGAGAGAGAGAGAGAGAGAGAGAGAGAGAGAGAGAGAGAGAGAGAGAGAGAGAGAGAGAGAGAGAGAGAGAGAGAGAGAGAGAGAGAATTTTTTTTTTAATCTCTACATATAAATCTTTTTTATTGTGGAAGAATTTGGGTATTGTATGCATTTCATATGTTTCTTTTAAAATAGGGTCATTAGATCTGAAGTTTTCTAGGGATTGAATCCCTTGAATGGGAAGTATGCTTGGGTCTTGGCTTAGAAGTTCAACCTAGTTGATGTCACATATCCCTCATGTGCTCAAAAATTATGGAATTTATTCCATAGCATCCCATTTTATATTTTTATGTGTTTTCTGGACCAAATGCGCAATTATACTTAACCAATATACAACACTGCATGCTTTTTGCTATCTGTCCTATGATAGTATGTTCTTATCAAATGTGTCATTATGTAAAATAAATGAAAACTTCTATTAAATGTATGCACTAAAATAATAAATGTGTCACCCTGTTAAACATATGCATAGTTATGCTTAACCTAAGTGCTGCCAAAATAAATTAAGCTTTTTTCTATTATACTAATGCATTGCTCCGTAAGATGGATGTGTCGATATGGAACATGCATGGCTATAATGAAAAAAATGCACTTCTCTATTCAATAAATGCATTTTTTTGCAAAATCACAATTTTAGTGAACGTATGCACATAAGTAAGAAACATATGATCACTTTTATATTTTTTGAACAATTTTCTTAAAGTCTTCTAAAGTTTTTGACTAACTAATTTGTTGAGTTTATCCTTCACTATTCTGTGATTTGGTAGAGGCACACTTTTTTTTATGGATGCAACCTTTCTTTGGTCTATAAGGCATTATGATCTTTGTTTCTTGAGTAGGGTAGGTGTTGGAGCCTTGAAGTGGTTGCTAGGGATCCTATGTGTCAAAGGTTAGGTCCTTGCATAGGATAACTCCAAATGTGAGTTGTTAATAAGCGAAAACATAATATTAAAAATGAATTGGGTTTGGGTTTGGGTTTGGGTTTTTACACATACTAACAAGATAATTGTAGAAGTAATATTGGAGTAATCAAGAAAGGGACATCTACATAAATTAAAGGTCCCTAACCCACATGGTTGATCCAACATTACCTGACCGTACCCATCCTCATTGGAGTAATCAAGGAAAAGGTGTTCTATGTGGAAGGATGACCTTAAGCTTAGGTGGTTGATCCCAACACCTTAGGAAGGTATGATGATACTCACCTAGATGTGGTCACAACACTCACTCATGCCTTGTTGCCTTGGTTACCTTTTTAGTTTTGGGTCTTGCTTTGTGATTGTCCTCTTTTGGGATTAAGCCCTAGATTTTTTCTTGGCCTTATTGGATCATGGTTTTTCCTCCTAGCTCATGGGGTGGTTCCTTAGGGTCCACATGGTTGGGTGGAAAAAATTGAGGTTTGTTCATGGCTTGACAATGGAGTCCTTCATGTAGATGCTTGGATAATGCTCTTGGGGATATTTGAAGATCCTCTTGAATACTTGTACTTAATGTTATTTCAAATTATGTATAATGAGAAGGAAAAGTATTGATGAATTAAAATAAAATCTATATAAAAAGGATGGGTAAATAGAAATGGATAAAGTATTTTGAGATATATGAAATGTAACAGGATAGGTTGTTAGCTCTCCCTTGAAAATTTGATCTTGGTTTATTCATTGTAAAGATCATTGAAAATATGAGATAATGTTATGTTTGTTTCTTAATAAGAATCATGATTTACATATTATCTTTTCTTATCATGTGTATCATGTTATGGTTAATTCATTGTTAAGATACAACTTAAAGATAGATTATGATTTAGATTAACCAACTAAAATGTTAATAAAGAAGTCTAGTTAAGGAATTAATTTTTTAGGGAACCTATTGGACATTGTAAAAAAATAAACTTATCCAACTTAGTATAATTAGACTTATTCCTATCAGGTTCCTTGGTAGGGCATTACATTTGGTATTAGAGCCCTAGGTTGCTACACTAGGAGCTCTAGGGCTTACTATGTTAGAAAAAATTGTGAATAGGGAAAAGTAAAAATCCTCTCACCTAACCTATAAAATTTTTAATTTCAAGATGCCTCCCAAAACACAAAGAGTCAAAAGGGGTAGAGTGAACAACTCACCCCCAAGATTGGAACATGTAAGCTCTCAAGGAGAGTGAAGGGAAACCAATAGGAATGAAGGTAGTAGAAGTCAGGGAGATGAAAATGAGGTAGTGCAACTTAGGAGGCTAATGCAGCAAATGATGCAAATACTAGACCAAATGGAGAATATGATGAATCATGAAGAAGCCAAACATTCCCATACTGGTGGTCATAGGAAAAGGGAAAGGATCCATAGGAGAAGAATTGTGGAGGATCACCAAAATATTTTTGCCACCTAAATGAAATATTTATTAAGATTGCAAATACCCAAATTTTGTGGCAATTAAGGAGAATCAACATCCAAAACTTGTCTTATTGACTTAGAAATATGTTTTACAATGCACCCCTTCAATAGAAATGTAAAGGTCGTATGTGCCATATGCACTTAAGAAATAATACATCAAATTTATGGTGTTAGGAAGAAGAAAGGTTGTAGATAGGCATAGATGACATATCTTGGGAGCTAGTCATAAAATCCTTCAAGGATAGATATCTCTCCAATCAATGGAGACATAGAAGAGTAGAAGAGTTCCATCAACTAAGACAAAAGAACATGACTACAGAGGAATACGAAAGGAAATTTTATGAATACTAAACTTTCTCTATATACAAGGAAGATGGTGTTATGTTAGTAAAATATTTCATCCAGGGACTCTATGATAGAATATCAAGAGGGCTAGTAATTTTTTAGCCTAAAACCCTAAGGAATGTAGTTAAATCATTTTTGGCTGACTAGAATGTAATAATAGGGATGGGAGGCAATGTAGGTAGCTAAAAAACCCAAAACAATAAAATAAATAATGAAGGGGCTATAGATTCCCAAGCCAACTCATCCTTTAGGAGAAACAAAAACTTGCTGAAAAATAAAAAGTTCAACAACAACAATAGCAAAGGGAGACACTCTAATGATAGGTCAAACAGGAAATACAATTCTTGGAAAAACTCTTAGAATGACAACAATGAGAGTGTTCAACAACCCAGTGCTCCTCCTTCTAAGAATTATGGTAGAAATACATTATGTTTTTCTCATGGACAACATGGACATTATGCAACAAGTTTCTTGCAAAGAAAAAATTGAAATATACACACAAAAGTAGGAAGTCTCTAAACCCACTGTAGAAAATGTGGGACACTCACACCTTATATTTGTAGTCGTAGATCAACATTAGACAAAATTTCAATGAACAATTTTTGAAACTTCAAGTGTGGTAGAAAATAAAACATTTTCCACTCTTTTTAATTCAAGAGCTACACATTCTTTCATTTATCCTACTCTAGTATATTTGTGCAGATAGAGGCTAAGGGGCAAGGTGACAAGTGACAAGTAGAATTAGCTTGAAGAGCAAAAAAATCCACAAACATGGTGGTAAATTTTTTTAAAATTAACCTAGGACCTTTCTTAACAAAGGTAAACCTTTTGGTTCTTCCTTTAGGTTCTTGTGAAGTAATTTTGGGCATGGATTGGTTAGGTACACATGAATCCACTATAGATTTTTGAAAGAAGGTGATCCTTTGTAGGGATGATTTAGGAAAGGAAAAGGAAAATCATAGGGATAAAAAGATCCATCCCTTTACAAATGATATCAACAATGCAGTTATAGTGTAGCATGAGGAAAGGATGTCAACTTTTTTCAAGAACAATAAATGACCTTGAAGAGGAGATAGGAGAAGCAAAACTTAGCCATCCTTTGCTAGAAGAATTCATGAATGTGTTTCCAAAGTAAATTCTGGGGATGTCACCAAAAAGGGACATAGATTTTCACATTGATTTTCCACTAGGGGCAAAACCCATATCCAAGGCACCCTATCAAATTACCACCAAAGAGCTAAGTGAATTGAGACTTCAACTAGAGGAACTACTAGAAAATGGGTTTATTAGGCCTCATGTATCTCCTAGGGGATACTAGTAATATTTTTCAAAAAGAAGGATGGATCATTAGGGTTGTGCATTGATTACAAGCGACTTAATAAGGTTACCATTAAGAACCAATATCTCTTACCTAGAATTGATGATTGTTTGACTAGATGAAATGGGGAAAAATATTTTCTAAGATTGATTTGAAATTTGGGTATCATCAACTCAGAATATATGAAGTAGATATTCATTGAACAAAATTATACACTTGATATGGTCATTACAAGTTTATAGTAGTGCCTTTCGAACTAACAAATGCACCTTCAATATTTGTGAGTCTAATGAATAGAGTCTTCAAGACTTACTTGGACAGATTTGTTATAGTATTTTAGGATGAACTAATTGTATATTCTAAAACTATTGAAGAGTGTGAGATACATATAAGATAAGTCCTCTAATTTCTAAGAGAAAATTAACTATATGATAACTTAGAGAAGTGTGAATTCTTCCAAACAGAGGTGAAATATTTGGGACAAGTAATTTTTTGGGGAAAGAATCTTAGTATATCCTACCAAAAATAGGCAATAGTAGAATGGGCAACCCCTGCCAATATCTTTTAAGTAAGAAGTTTTATGGGCTTAGTTGGGTACTACTAGAGATTTCTGATGGGATTCTCTAAGATTGCTCACCCAGTCACGTCCCTCCAAAGGAAAGGGAATAAATTTATATGGTTCGAAAAGTGTGAAACAACATTTTAGTATCTTAAATAAAAATTGACTAGTGCCCTAATTCTTACAATACCTGATCCTATAGGGAAACTTTTAGTTTATACTGATGCATCTTTAAAATGTATAGGGGTAGTTCTCATGTAAGAAGGAAGAGTGATTTCTTATGAGTCTATAAAACTAAAATATCATGCACTCAACTACCCCACCCATGACTTATAAAATGTAATAGTAGTAAATGCTTTGGTCAGTCTGAGGCATTTCCTCCTTGGGCATAGGTTTGAGTTCCATATAGATCATATGAGCCTCTAATGCATTTTCACTCAACCAAACCTCAATGCAATGCAACAAATATGGATGGAATTTATATGTGAATTGTTAGGATTTAACTATGGATAGAAATAACAATTACATGCAAATAAAAAAAATAAAAAAATAAAAGATCACATAGAAGAGAACACAAGATAACAAGATTTAACATGGTTCACTCAAAACTTGGGCTACGTCCACTAAACAAAAGGTCCAATATTATTATGATACAGTGATTACAACCTGATTATAATTTGTAATCCCTTACAACTCAATATTGCTGCAAGAAGCAATTTTTTCATCACATCTTATGAAACAAACCCTAACCCTAAGTCCTTTTATACAAGTATTTTTGCCACTTTAGACTTAAAATTAGTTACAACATGTTGACCATAAATTGGAAAATAAATAGTAGCCAAAAAACAATCTCCCACTTAGAGACTGATAGTACTTCCCTAATTAGTCACCACAAACTAACAATCTCCCACTTGGAGACTGATCAAACTCCACATTAGACAATAATCTCCCACTTAGAGAGTGATCCGGTAATAATACCACTACCACATGGGGCTCCCACTGGATCAAACACCCTAGACTCTGATGTTTCTTTAATTTATTTAGTCTAGAAGACCAACCAAAATTGAAGAGGAATTCAACTTCTCCCTTGTCACTACCTTTGTAAACATATCTATTAGACTATCATCTATATGTATCTTTTCTAGCTTTAACTATCCATCATCCAAAACTGACTGAATGAAATGGTACCACAACTAAATGTGTTTTTTCTTTGAATGTAGAGCAGAATTCTTCGCAAGATGAATGGTACTGTGGCTATCTCTAAAAAAATAATTATTCCCCTCAGAGTGTCCCAATTCTTCCAAGAAGAACTGAAGTCATATCATCTCCTTGGCTGCCTCTATATCAACAACATACTCTGCCTCTATAGTAGATAAAGCATTAACCTTCTGTAATGTAGAAACCCATCTCACTACTGCCCCACCAAAAATAAATACATAACCTGTAGTACTCTGCCTAGTATCAATATCCCTTGCCAAATTTGAGTCAACATATCCTTGTAAATCAGTAGTAGAGCCCCCAAATAGTAAACATTTATTGGATGAACCTCTCAAATATCTGAGAATCCATTTGACTGCATTCAAATGCTCAGTTCTTGGATGACTCATATACTTGCTAACAATTCGCACTGCATGTGAAATATCTAGCCTTGTACATACCATAACATGCATCAAGCTTCTTACAACTGAAGCATAATGTACCTTGGACATCTTATCTTCCTCTTCTTGTGTCTTGGGACACATGTCCTTAGTCAACTTCAAATGACCAGGTACAACTGCGCTGATAGCTTTAGCATTCTCTATAGAGAAACATTGCAACACCTTTTCAATATAACCAACTTGAGATAAAGTCAATTTCCTATTCTTCCTATCTCTACAAATCTTCATACCAAGGATTTGTTTTTCTGCCCCTAAATCCTTCATAGCAGTTACATGTGCTAATTGGTATTTTAGCCACTTAATGTGATCCATGTTGGACCCAACTAAAGCATAAAATAACATAGTTGTCATCATCTGACCTCTTAAAATAAAAACAATGATTTGAATGACACCTTCTATATCCATGCTCATGCATAAAACTACCAAATTTTATATACCATCACCAAGGTGTTTGCTTCAAGCCATATAAACTTTTCTTCAATCTCCACACTAATTTCTTCTTACCTTTGACCTCAAATCCCTGTGGCTGAACCATACATATTCCCTCATCTAAATAACCATGAAGGAAGGTTGTTTTAACATCAAGATTCTCCAAATGCAAATCTTTAGTAGCCACAATACTTAACATAGTACAAATAGAAGTCATTTTCACAACAGGACAGAATATCTCATCAAAATCAATGCCTTTTTCTGTACAAATCCTTTTACAACTAACCTGGCTTTAAATATTTTCCCATCCTCTTCTTTCAACCTATAAACCTACTTATTCTATAAATCCCTTTAACCTACAGGAAACTTGCATAAATCCCATGGCTTATTTTTCAGCAAAGAGTCCATTTCATCTTTCATTGTAGACTCTCATTGAATCTTAGTATCCATGTACACAACTTCATCATAACATTTAGGTTCACTAGCATCGATCAATAAAATAGAATACAAAGAGGGAGGAAATATTTCTAGAGGTCTACTTAGCCTTGTTGACTTCTAACATTTATTGGTGTGTGTGTTATTTGTTGTTGCAGTTGTTGCACATCCTAAAAAATTTCTAGAACACCATCTTTTGGAGTATCATCCAACACTACATAATCATCTTCTTTCTTCTCATGTTTCTGCAATAGGTTTGTGTACAACACTTTCTCATTGAATATGACATCCTGCTTCTTATAATTTTATGATTTCCAAAATTTGAAAGCCTATAACCAAATTCATCAATGCCATATCCAAAAATATATATTTCTTTGACTTAGCTTCCATCTTGGTTCTATTTTCTGAATCTATATGAGAAAATAATTCACAACTGAAGGTTTTGAGAAAAGAATAACTCACCTTCTTACTAGTCCATGCTTTCTTTGGAATACCACAACCCAAAAGAGTAGAGGGACCTCTACTTTCCAAATATACATAATTAATAATAGCCTCTACTCATATGTTTAAGGGAAACTCACCATGCAACCTCATGCTCCTTTCACACTCCATTATAGTCTTGTTCATGTGTTCAACCACTACATTTTTTTGTGGAGTCCTTGTAATAATTTTCTATCTGCAAATATCATTAGTGGAACAATAATATTCAAATTCATGATTGCAATACTCACCACCATTATTAGATCCAAGACATTTTAATTTCTAACCAGTGTCATTTTCAACCAAGTATTTCCATTTCTTAAAAGTTTGAAATACATCAAAATTTTTTCTAAGGAAATGAACCCATACTTTTCTAGTTTCATCATCAATAAATATAACATAATAATGAGAGCCATCAAGGGAAGATACTTGAGCCAATCCCCATACATCTATATGCAAAAGCTCTAATTTCTCACTTCTATTTTTCTTCCCAGTCTTCACAAAAATCACTCTCTTTTGTTTTCCATACACACAACTTTCATAGAAATCTAGATTAACACATTTCAGACCTGGTAAATATTTCTTTGAATGAATTAATTTCATACCTTTCTCACTTATGTGCCCAAGTTTGTTGTGCCATAGCACTATATCAGAATCTACAACATCTATTTGTTCTCCTTGCTCAATTGCAACAACTATTCCTGATTCAATTACAACTTGATTCATACTTGTGTTCTCATTTGACTTGATCAATATACTATGGCTTGGTACAATGATCACAGACCAATATCTTCTGTTATCACTAACAAACTTTTTGCACTAATGACAATGATGAATGTGTGTATGAGTAATAGGTGTATCCACAAAAAAAGAACTAGAAAAACCTCATATTTCCCCTTTCATTCCAACTTATGGGATCTAACTTGTCATTTCAAAAGGATGAGAATATTTCTTTAAGTGTTTTCCTTTAACTGTGATCCATCCTTATTCAACCTTGGAAACCTCAACTTGGCAAGAAATCAAGTCTACTGGAGTAAAAAAACTAGCCATGATAGGGACAACATGCTTTGCAAAGGTAGGAACAACAAAAATAATAGAAGGGGCCATGATGGGGACAAAAATACAAGCACCCAAAGAAATAGTGTTTTTCTCACTAGCAAATACAATATGAACCTTAGCTACAACAACATGTAAATAATTTGTAATAGTAATACCAGTAGTAACTTTCAAAGAGGAAGAACCCGCATAAGGTTTAGGGGAAGACACACCATATATACATGACCAACTAAGAGCCATTGGGTGTTATAAAGTTAATAACTTGAATTTAATATGTTAGTTTGACAAAATCTAATCTTTAGGGTTTAACAAAGATACATCCAATCATAGAATGATTTAAACTCATGAAATTAACTTGTTAAAGTTGATTCTACTCACTATTCCTTTGCAAATACTATACACTTACAAATATTAACACCCTTCTTGAAATGAACTAATCAAAATTACAAGTGTGAAACAATTTTTTACTCACGAGAAAACATACTTCTTTAAAATATTATACAATATTATATAAGAAACAATCTAATTCAAAAAATTCTTGTTCATATCTTTTTTTCATATTATATTCATTACGATAAAGACAATCAATATTTTAGATCTCTATTATCCTTAGAGAAAGACAATAAAAAAAATCAAGGTTTCTCTTCACAAAATTATTCTCTCAAATATCACCTCATTGTTCCAAATGTTAATCCCTTACACTATATAAATATCTTTTTGTTGGAATATTATTTTTATTAATTGTTTTAATTTGGTACTTGTTGTCTTTATTTTTCTTTTATGCGTGTTTAAAACCCATAACTAGAAAAATGTATTCAAATAATAGTTAAAAGTCATAATTCTTTATTTAGGCACTCATTTACTCTCTCATTTTTAAAATATGAAAGAGGTTGAAGAAATCTATGGTACATAAGTTTATTATGCCAATTTGCAATAATTCTTAGAGTGAAATTCAATCTTTTGAACCTTCAAAATAATAATTTAATATTTTTCAATTTTTTGAAGAATGTTAAACATTTAATACCTTGCTATCTTAATGTAATCTTTTAATTGAAATCAATTTACGAACTAATTAAGTACTCTCATATCTTTACATAATTATTTTTGTCCACATACTTAAATTCAAGCTTGTTAAAATAATTATCTAGATTTTTTTACTATTTTCATAATTTGGGGCTATTTTAGAATGTTGAAGGGAATTTTTAAAGCAAGCATATTTGGTTAGCTCATGATTACTTTAAAAAATAATCTCACATATTGACACCACATATTTTAATCTCAACTTAATTTCAATAAGTCAAGACACCAAAAAATACACAAATTAGAATAAATTTGTTTAAGGTAAGTTGAATTTTAGCAATAGAATAAAATGAGAATTCAACATGAGCTTTCAGTGGATAAATTTTTCTCTCCCCATTTCTAAATGGAAGAATTGGAGGTCCTAATAGAGTACATGGCAGCTATTTATAAGCTTTATGAACAAGTTAAACCAAAAATTAGAACCAAAGAGGGCATGTTGGAATGTTTTGGCAATGACATAGGGGTTAAACAGGGGTGCCCATTATCTCCTACCTTGTTTGGCCTCTATATTGACAAGTTAGAGGAATGGCTAAACAAAGCCAATGGAGAGGGAATTTGGTGGGTTGAATATGTGATTAGATTACTTCTTAATGTTGATGATGTTATTCTCATTGCTAAAACAACATAGCGGCTGAGGGAACATTTGAAGAACTTAGAAACCTTTTGCACAGAGGTAGGGATGGAGATCAACATATTAGACCAAGATCATGGTCTTTTCCTTGAGTAAAAAGAAAACAACAATGAACTTTCATATTTAATAGCAAAGTGCTAGAGATTGTAGAAGAATACAAGTATCTAGGGATAGATTTCCATTACTAGCTAAGTTGGGAAACATGTAGATCAAAAAGGATATAGGGGGATGGAAGACATCTTATCTTCCTCAGAACAAGTGTAGGATGGTGGAGTTATGGGATTGGAAGACTAAGAAAACCCTCTTTTGTTGGCGATACTAGTTATTTTATATGGTAACAAGGTATGTGGGAGTAGCGTATCAAACCATAAATGACAACAAGTTGAAAGAATTCAGAAACACTTCATCAAAACTAATATCAAAATCAAATCATCAGTTCCTTATGAGATTATTTTGGTAGAGGCGAGCATGCTCCCAGTGGAGCCTTGATAATTGTTAGATTGTTGAGCTATCTAAAAAAAGTGGGTAAAATGGTGCACATTGCTGGCCTAGCAAGGTGGTCGATGAGAACTAGCTTGTTGGAAGAAGACATGGAAGAAACAAAATGATAAGTGGTTCAACAAGTGGAACATTAACTACCAAGAGTGCCCAAAAAAAAAAAATTGAAATAAAAAATCGGTGGCAGAAAAAATTAGATCTGCCATGTGGGCAAATCAATTAGGAAGAAAAAAGCCTAATATCTCAAAGAATTTAATCCCACATGTGAACATGATGACAAAGAGTATTTAGGAGCCAAGATCAAAGGAAAGGAAAAAATCCTAATCGCCCAACTGAGATTTGGTTCACACCATTTGAGATGTGAAACTGGTAGATGGAAGGTCCCTAAGGAAGAGTGGGAGGATAGAATTTGCAGATTTTGCAATGAGGGGGTGGTGGAAACAAAGTGGTGCTATTTAAAGGATTGCACCGCATATGAGGACATTCACAACAAGCACAAAAAAAATTTAAAAGTGAACAACATAAAAGACCTTTTCAAAGGACCAAGACTCCTCAAGGTGAGCATCTTACTTATGCAAATTCACAACAAAAGGGACAGCCTGAAGAAATCATAGCAGACTGACTAGTAGTTTTATGTGGGTCCCTTAGGCTTATGACCTTTGGACATCATTAAAAATCTTTCATTCATTCATTAAATGTTCTCAAGCTGCTTGTTTAAATGTGCCCTATTATGGATGTCCTACAAAAGGGGGTTGTGATGGCTTTTTTGTAGGTGGAGGCCTTCCTTTTGCAGTTGGACATAGGCTAAATAACCGAATATATGCACCAACTATTTGCTAGTGCTATTTACACCGTCAATTATGTATTTCCCATAAAACATACTTTGTATTTATTTGTTAATAGCATTTTTTATATTACTTATCTTTAATTATTTCTTTGCTATTATATAAATAATTATATAATTAGACTTAAAAAAATTAAAATTAAAAATAATTTTTCTTAATATAAATATAAATATATATAACTATTTGTTATTTGTACATTTTATAATTGATATATTCTCTTTTCCTTATTAAAAAAATATTAAAATATTATTAGTTTACATAAATACTTATAATAAAACTTTAAGAAATAAAAATAGAAAGCAATTGTAATAATAATATGTTAGAAATTTGATGAAATTATTTTATTTATAATATAGATTACTTTATAAAAAAATTTATGTTTATTATACTTATAAAATATAGGTATTTTAAATGAAGATTTCTATAAAATCTTACCAAATAAAAAGAGCAAGACAAGCAATTAGAATTAAATAATAAGCTTTAATTAGAAATTTAATCTAATTATGTTATATTTATATTTATGGTGATAGATTATTTAGTACATTTTATGTTTATGAAGGTTAGATATCTATATTACAAATGAAAATTTATTATAAAATTTTAAAAAGTAAAAATAAAAATTATAATAAGAGTTAATTATAGAAAAACAAATTTAGTAAGAGAAGAAATAATAATAATTATATGATAATTAAAAATAAGAAATTAGAAGTTTAATGAGATTATGTCAAACAATTATTTAATTTATGTTTATATTTATATTTATTAATATCTTTAATTTTTTTTTCTATTTATTAAAAAATTTTGTGTACTTTTCAAATTAATAAATTTCTTTCTAATTTTTATAAAAAAGATCAACTTATTATATTTTTTACTTTTAAAATGGTTCACTAATTTTATATAACTTAAAAGAATTACAATGTGCATGTTCCTTAATTTTCTTTATTATAAAACAAAATGAATGCATTATCATACGTAAATGTGGTTTCAGAGAAAGAGATGGACACTATCAATGTGCATTTCTAGAGCTAGAGACTATCAGATGGATCAGACATACATAACTGACACTGGCTAACAATTGATGCATATATTTGGCTATTTAGCCAATGCCTTGTAGTTGCACCTACTCCTTCCACCCCTATGCCTAAGGATTCCTCTATCTTGCCAACTTTCCCTTCATTTGTTGCTATGATTTTAGTGAGTGATGTGATAATTGATTGACCTAGATTGGGTGTTGGCAACCATTCTTGTGATCTTCGAGGGTTGAAGCAACAACAAGCTGATCAAGAGCACCATTTCACCATGAAGCTGATGATTTATTTTTCTCTACACCACATTAAGAAACTATATGACCAATTTTTAAACATCTTCCACACCTAAAATGAATCCCTTTATAGTCCAAAATTTGAATGCAAATGTCACTAGAAGAATTAATCTTGATCTTTATAGGCAACCCTTTAGAGATATGCATTTTTACTAGGTTACGAGCAAAGATGGAATGAAAATTATCAAATGATTCAACTTTTACCTTTAGAAAAACCCTAAGTGCATCTCCCACTTCCCCTAAAAGAGAATCAACTTAAAAATAATGGGGAGATAAGGAAGTCGAGCCCAATGGGAATCCTATTAAATAATTTAGAGCAAGGACAAAGATCAAAATGCCATGGTTTAACCATTGACAAAATTATCCTCCTAGCTAAAAAATGATCACACAAGATTATATTTCTATCCTAAGCATTCTCAAATTTAGCAATTAGTAAACCCTTTTCTATATGGTAAATATGAACTGTACACAAAAGGAGAGGTTCCCACTATTGCAAGATCTAGGAATGGGGCTAAGAAAGGCTGGGCCAAAAGCCCCTAGATCAAAAAATAACAACATGAGAGGAGTAAAAAAACATGTTATGATCTATTTCATCTTTTGTCTCCACATTTAAATTTTGAAATAGATAATAACATGTTTGTTTACTCCTCTCATGTTGTTATTTGTTGAGCCAACGGCTTTTGGCCAAGCCTTTCTCAACTTTATTTCTAGATATTGCAATAGTGAGAACCTCTCCTTTTGGGTACAGTTTATATTTACCCTATGTAAAAGGGTTTTCTTATTGCTAAATTTGGGAATGCTTAGGACAAAATTATAATCTTGTGTGATCATTTTTTAGCTGTGAGGATAATTTTTGTCAAAGGTTAAACCATGGCATTTTGATTTCTATCCTTCCTCTAAATTATTTAATAGGATTCCCATTGGGCTTGACTTCCTTATCTCCATTTTATCTTTAAGTTGCTTCTCTTTTAGAGGAAGGCAAAGATGTACTTAGGGTTTTTCTAAAGGTAAAAGTTGAATCGTTTGATAATTTTCATTCCCCCTTTGCTCATAACCTAGTCAAAATATATATCTCTAAAGGGTGCTTATAAAGATCAAGATTAATTCTTCCAATGACATTTGCGTTCAAATTTTGGACTATGAAGGGATTAATTTTAGGTGTAGAAGGTGTTTTAAAATTGGTCATGTAGTTTCTTAATGTGGTATAGAGAAAAATAAATCATCAGCTTCGTGGTGAAATAGTGCTCTTAATTAGCATTACATAGTTGTGAAGAAATCTAAAACTCAAAGGAGTTTTTTTTAGGTGGTTGTACAGGATTCTACAAGTCTTGTGACTACAACTCAAGTTGATCTACTTACTGATGGTTAGGGTAATCAGGCTAGTGAATTGATTCTTGCTACCTCTCCAAATACGGGTTGGAATGTAGCTCTACCCTCAAAAATAGTGTTTGGCTATCAATAGTGTGATACTGCTTTACCTATAGGGAAGATTTATGATATTTATCCAAAGGTGGGATTTTCCTCTCCGTTGACACTCTTTCCAAGGTTATTGGTGGTACCTTGTATGACTTGATGGCTTAGGAAGTTGAGGTTGTGAAAGTGGAAGAGGGATGGATAACTATTATGGGTAAAAAGGCTAAGACGTCCCAACCCTCTTTTGACAATACTATTTGCTCCCACAAGAGTTGTGCTAAAGGTAGATCTTGATGGATCTTTATTGGGAAAGCTTAGGTTGGGATCCCTCTGGCCCTTTTGCTGTTTGATGGTTATTTTCTTGTAGTTTTTATTTTTGGGTTATGGGAGCCTATTGGCTTTTCCATGTTGTTTGTTCATTTTTTTCTAGGTGGGATTTCTTGGTATATCTTATGTGATATTGTCGTAAAGAGTTTAGGGTTCCTTCAAAACTTATTTTACCTTAATAAAATAAATTTAGGCTCCAACAAACTTGAGCTCAAGATGACTTATTTGGACCAGTGCTTATTTAAAAAATATTATTGTTGGGTTTATTTTGAATAATGTTTATACAAGTTCTTATATTATCCTATGTACAATGTTGCTAAAACCATTAAGTATTCTTTTTTGTTTTGTTAGGAAATAGGTTGGTTTAATAATCTAGAAGGACAATTTCTTGGTGTGAAATTTTATTTGGTTTTGTGAAATATTTTGAAAACTTCTTTGATATTGTAGTTTAACTTATTGATATTCGATGGCACTTGGGGAAGGTTGAGAATAATGAGGTGGCTAAATAAAGACACTTATTGACTAAATGGGAGCTCACATTCTCATTGTGTTCCAAGTTTCCATGATTATGAAGATTAGAAATAAAATCTTATAATTGATGGACCATGGGAAATTTTTGTTTCAAAAGTCTAATATAATGCAAGATCCATTGTGAAAAAACATTTATTGAAATAATAGATGGTTGAAAGATAGTGAGACAATACGATATCATGAAATAGTAAATGGTTGGGCTATAGTGAGAATGTAAGATATTATGAATTCTACCCTACTACTTTGTGTTGGAAGTTTAACTGGGAGACTAAGATATTGAGAGAGGGGGGGGGGTGAATCAGGATCTATACAAATTTTATCCTTCAAACAACTTTATTGTATTCACCATGTTAACCATCTCATATCTAGTTTATGCATGACATAACTTGAGATATCAAATGCTGAAATAGATCTAACTATCAATCACATCCATGAGATGTAAACACATAACACAAAAATTTGATAATCCAAAAATACTTCAAGTCAAAGGTAAAATTGGGGTGAGGATGACACCCACAAATCTTTACTACTATAATAACAAAGTTAACCTATTAGGGTTACAAATTTGATCACTTCTAATGATCTACCCTATCAAGGGTTTGCTCTCCTAAAATATTTTAAGACTATTAGGTCTTACCTTGATTAAAGGATTTTACACTTACAATGAAGTAAGGACTCTGTTAGGAAATTTATAAAGGTCTGTTAAAACCACTGTATTAATAGATTTACCTTGGTTCAATCTATCAAAATTGATTTCGTTCCTGATCCTTTGGTCTGCACTTATAATCTACAATAAGTTAAACTAAAAAAAATATCGTTATCAATAAGTTTAGGCTCCCAACAAACTTGAGCTTAGGATGACTTATTTAGGAACCCTAAACCCTTTACGACAAGATCACATAAGATATACCAAGAAAGCCCACCTAAACAAAAATGAACAAACAACATGGAAAAACCAATAGGCTCCCATAACCCTAAAATAAAAACTACAAGAAAGTAACCATCATAACAGTGAAAGGGGGAAGGTTGGGAATAATGAAGTGGCTAAATAAAGAGCTCACATTCTTATTATTCTCAACCTTCTCCAAGTGCCATCAAATATCAATAAGTTAAACTACAATATCAAAGAAAATTTCAAAAGATTTCACAAAACCAAATAAAATTTCACACCAAGAAATTGTCCCCTAGATTATTAAACCAACCTATTTCCTAACAAAACAAAAAAGGATACTTAATGGCTTTAGCAACATTGTACATAGGACAATATAAGAACTTGTATAAACATTATTCAAAATAAATCCAACAACAATATTTTTTAAATAAGCACTAGTCTAAATAAGTCATCTTGAGCTCAAGTTTGTTGGAGCCTAAATTTATTTTATTAAGGTAAAATAGGCTTTGAAGGGACCCTAAACCCTCTATGAAAAGATCACATAAGATATCACTGTTTGATGGTTATTTTCTTGTAGTTTTTATTTTTGGGTTATGGGAGCCTATTGGCTTTTCCATGTTGTTTGTTCATTTTTGTTTAGGTGGGCTTTCTTGGTATGGAACACAATGAGAATGTGAGCTCCCAATTAGTCAATAAGTGTCTTTATTCAGCCACCTCATTATTCCCAACCTTCCCCCTTTCGTTGTTTGATGGTTATTTTCTTGTAGTTTTTATTTTTGGGTTATGGGAGCCTATTGGCTTTTCCATGTTGTTTGTTCATTTTTGTTTAGGTGGGCTTTCTTGGTATATCTTATGTGATCTTTTCGTAAAGGGTTTAGGGTCCCTCCAAAACTTATTTTACCTTAATAAAGAAATTTAGGCTCCAACAAACTTGAAAATAACCCATAATACAAGAACTTTTGGAAATAACCATCAAACAAGAAAATAACCAACAAACAACGAAAAGTAGAAGGTTGGGAATAATGAGGTGCCTAAATCCCTCTAGCCGTTTTTCTATTTGATGGTTATGTGAGCTCAAGTTTTTTGAAGCCTAAATTTCTTTTATTAAGGTAAAATAGGTTTTGAAGGGACCCTAAACCCATTATGACAAGATCACATAAGGTATACCAAGAAAGCCCACCTAAACAAAAATGAACAAACAACATGGAAAAGCCAATAGGATCCCATAACCCAAAAATAAAAACTACAAGAAAATAACCATCAAATAGAGAAAGGGCCAGAGGGATCCCAACCCAAGAAAATAAACATCAAACAATGATATCTTATGTGAAGTCATCTTGAGCTCAAGTTTGTTGGAGCCTAAATTTCTTTTATTAAGGTGAAATAGGTTTTGAAGGGACCCTAAACCCTTTATGACAAGATCACATAAGATATACCAAGAAAGCCCACCTAAACAAAAATGAACAAACAACATGGAAAAGCCAATAGGCTCCCATAACCCAAAAATAAAAACTTCAAGAAAATAACCATCAAATAACGAAAGGGGGAAGGTTGGGAATAATGAGGTGGCTAAATAAAGAGCTCACATTCTCATTATTCCCAACCTTCCCCAAGTGCCATCGAATATGAATAAGTTAAACTACAATATCAAAGAAGTTTTCAAAAGATTTCAGAAAACCAAATAGAATTTCACACCAAGAAGTTGTCCTTGATTATTAAACCAACCTATTTCCTAACAAAACAAAAAATAATACTTAATGGTTTTAGCAACATTTTACATAGGATAATATAAGAACTTGTATAAACATTATTCAAAATAAACCCAACAACAATATTTTTTAAATAAGCACTAGTCTAAATAAGTCATCTTGTGCTCAAGTTTGTTGGAGCCTAAATTTCTTTTATTAAGGTAAAATAGGTTTTGAAGGGACCCTAAACCCTTTACGAAAAGATCACATAAGATTCGCTGTTTGATGGTTATTTTCTTGTAGTTTTTATTTTTGGGTTATGGGAGCCTCTTGGCTTTTCCATGTTGTTTGTTCATTTTTGTTTAGGCAGGCTTTCTTGGTATGGAACACAATGAGAATGTGAGCTCCCAATTAGTCAATAAGTGTATTTATTTAGCTACCTCATTATTCCCAACCTTCCCCCTTTCACTATTTGATGGTTATTTTCTTGTAGTTTTTATTTTTGGGTTATGGGAGCCTATTGGCTTCTCCATGTTGTTTGTTCATTTTTGTTTAGGTGGGCTTTCTTGGTATGGAACACAATGAGAACGTGAGCTCCCAATTAGTCAATAAGTATCTTTATTTAGCCACCTCATTATTCCCAACCTTCCCCCTTTCACTATTTGATGGTTATTTTCTTGTAGTTTTTATTTTTTGGTTATGCGAGCCTATTGGCTTTTCCATGTTGTTTGTTCATTTTTGTTTAGGTGGGCTTTCTTGGTATGGAACACAATGAGAATGTAAGCTCCCAATTAGTCAATAAGTGTCTTTATTTAGCCACCTCATTATTCCCAACTTTCCCCAAGTGCCATTGAAAATCAATAAGTTAAACTACAATATCAAAGAAGTTTTCAAAAGATTTCACAAAATCAAATAAAATTTTACACCAAGAAATTATCCTTCTAGATTATTAAACCAACCTATTTCCTAACAAAATAAAAAAGAATACTTCATAGTTTTAGCAACATTGTACATAGGATAATATAAGAAATTGTATAAACATTATTCAAAATAAACCCAACAACAATATTTTTTAAATAAGGTTGGGAATAATGAGAATGTGAGCTCTTTATTTAGCCACCTTATTATTCCCAACTTTACTCCTTTCATTGTTTGAAGGTTATTTTCTTGTAGTTTCTATTTTTGGGTTATGAGACCCTATTGGCTTTTCCATGTTGTTTGTTCAATTTTTTTTTAGGTGGTCTTTCTTGGTATGTCTTATGTGATCTTGTCGTAAAGGGTTTAGGGTCCCTTCAAAACCTATTTTACCTTAATAAAAGAAATTTTGGCTCCAACAAACTTGAGCTCAAGAATACTCCACATAAGATATCATTTTTTTATGGTTAATTTCTTGGGTTGGGATCCTTTTGGACCTTTCACTATTTGATGGTTATTTTCTTGGAGTTTAACCTTTTGGGTTATTTTCTTGTTTTTATTAATATTTCCTATATAAGATATCGTTGTTAATAAATTTTCAAAACTTTTTTAATTAAGATATCAATAAGTTAAACTACAATATCAAAGAAGTTTTCAAAAGATTTCACAAAACCAAATAAAATTTCACACCAAGAAATTGTCCTTCTAGATTATTAAACCAACCTATTTCCTAAAAAACAAAAAAAAAATACTTAATGGTTTTAGCAACATTTTACATAGGATAATATAAGAACTTGTATAAACATTATTCAAAATAAACCGAACAACAATATTTTTTAAATAAGTACTATCTAAATAAGTCATCTTGAGCTCAAGTTTGTTGGAGCCTAAATTTCTTTTATTAAGGTAAAATAAGTTTTGAAGGGACCCTAAACCCTTTGCGACAAGATCACATAAGATATACCAAGAAAGCCCACCTAAACAAAAATGAACAAACAACATGGACAAGCCAATAAGCTCCCATAACCCAAAAATAAAAACTAAAAGAAAATAACCATCAAATGGTGAAAGGGCTAGAGGGATCCCAACCCAAGCTTTCCCAACGAAGAGCCATCAAGATCTAACATTAGCACAACACAAAATATACCCAACAACAATATTTTTTAAATAAGAACTAGTCTAAATAAGTCATCTTGAGCTCAAGTTTGTTGGAGCCTAAATTTCTTTTATTAAGGTAAAATAGGTTTTGAAGGGACCCTAAACCCTTTATGACAAGATCACATAAGATATAACATGAAAGCCCACCTAAACAAAAATGAACAAACAACATGGACAAGCCAATAGGCTCCCATATCCCAAAAACAAAAACTACAAGAAAATAACCATCAAACAATGAAAGGGCTAGAGGGATCCCAACCCAAGCTTTCCCAACAAAGAGCCATCAAGATCTACCTTTAGCACAAATCTTGATGGCTCTTTGTTGGGAAAGCTCGGGTTGGAATCCCTCTAGCCCTTTTGTTGTTTGACGGTTATTTTCTTGTAGTTTTTATTTTTGAGTTATGGCAGCCTATTGGCTTTTCCATGTTATTTGTTCATTTTTGTTTAGGTGGGCTTTCTTGGTAAATCTTATGTGATCTTTTCATAAAGGGTTTAGGGTCCATTCAAAACCTATTTTACCTTAATAAAAGAAATTTAGGCTCCAACAAAATTGAGCTCAAGATGACTTATTTAGACTAGTGCTTATTTAAAAAATATTGTTGTTGGTTTTATTGTGAATAATGTTTATACAAGTTCTTATATTATCCTATGTACAATGTTGCTAAAACCATTAAGTATTCTTTTTTGTTTTGTTAGGAAATAGGTTGGTTTAATAATGTAGAAGGACAATTTCTTGGTGTGAAATTTTATTTGGTTTTGTGAAATCTTTTGAAAACTTCTTTGATATTGTAGTTTTGTGCACACCCAAAAACTGGCAAAAATCTAAATCATGCAATTCCAATTAGTTAGGTAAAAATTAAAGAGAAAATTAGAAGAAACACAATAGACTTCCAAATCAAAAATCACATCAAGTCATTAATCACTTATCAAATCGACAAGACCTAAATCAACTTTAAAAGAGGAAGAAAATAATTCAAATTCATAAAATAAAATTCAAAAGGGAGGAAGGAAAAAGAAAAAGTGTTGAAAATAAATCATTTATTAAATCAATAAAATTGTTTTATCCTCACAAGATTGAAAATCTCCCTTTTACCATTTAAAAGAATTTGAAAAATCTTCATATTATCCTCAAAACCAAGTTTGTCGGACTCTTCCTCCTGGCCTCTTATGAGATATTTTGAGTTTCACTTTCACCCTCAGTCAAAAGTGAAAATCCTGGTTCTTACCCCAACCCCTTCCAAAATCCTATAAATAGGAGGGAAATATAAGAGGCAAGGGACTCAAGTTTTTATGCATCTACACTATAGGCATATTTAGACTCTTTGTTTTAGCATTTTCATAGCATTGTTAGCATCATATTGTGTCTTTTAGCATCATTTAGCTTCATTTATTGCATATTTAGTTCATAGCATGATTATTTTAAGAGCATTTCTAGGAGTTGTTTTTCACATATAATCTGCATTTTAGTCATAGATCTTGCATGTTTCATTGTAGATCTACATTTTTAGCACAATACCATTCTAGAACTATCATTAAGATGCTGGTTTGAGAGCTATTTTAGCAATTGTAGTTAGGGAGACATGAGACCCTTGTAGAGATTACATTTTGATGATGATATCTTGGGTCTAGTATAGTTTGTCATCATTCCATTTGCTTTCTACAGTAAGGTTTCATGAATATGCATTCATACCATGTAAAAAATAGCCCCCAATGTGAGGCTAAACTAGAAGCCTCTCTATCTTCAAGATTTTCAGTATAATCTTTCATTTCTAGAATATATCTATGTTTTCTTGGCTATTCTCTTGTGTAGATATGATCAAATACAGGTTCTACTACATCTAGGAGACCTCATATTAGCGAGAACAACATTCCAAAGTCTTTCCTGAATATAGAAGGGCTGGATCTGAATCTTTTGACACTTTTGTGCTCTGTTTCAATGCTTCTAAGAGATATTCTAATGCTTATGAACTCTATTTTAATGCATTTAATCTTATTGTAGTGCATTTACATTATTTTGTAATGCATTTTCATAGTATAGTAATGCATTTGCATAGTTTTGTAACGGATTTACATTATTCTGTAATGCATTTGCATAGTCCTATGATGCATCTGCATATTCTTATAGCATTTCTGAATATTTCTGTAATGCATTTGATCATTTCTGTAGAGCATATGGAGCATCCTACAATGCATTTAATTTTTTTATAGCACTCTTACATGATAAAATAGTGCATATTAGGTTTTCTATGACGCATATGAGCATTTTTGTTATGCATCTGATAAAAGTTGTAGTCTCTTGAATGTAACCTCTAGATCTGAATATCTTTTGCATACAAGTTCCTTTTGTGTTAACAAACAAACTTTTAGATTGCAGACAACGCGCAACAGGAATGAAGACCCTCATAAACGCACCTAGTCTTTGCTAGCTTTGAATTAGGTAGGTGGACCTCAGCTCTTGTTAATTAAAAGTGTGGCATTTCTAAGTTTTCAAACATAGTTTAATAAGAATGTTCAATCTTGCTGATTTGATAAAGAAGTAGGCCTATGCTCTCAACTCCTTTGAGCTGATCAGAATGTTTGACCTTCTATAAAGATCAGTTACAATTGAAAGAGGAAAGAACCCACACATAGTCTAATTAAGAGCCCCCATGTCTTTAGTAGTATAAGGGTTGGAAATCAAATCTTTGTGTCTATTGTGTTTTGGGAGCCAAAATGGTAGAGATATGCTCTCACTCTTCTCGAGTGATCAGATTCCTAGACCTGTTTGTGACTTCCATTTCTTGTTTTTCACTAGGTAGGATAATCCAGCCATAGAAGGGCTACCTCTCGAGTTGCCTTAGCAGAGCCAATGAGAGGGATTGCCCCTCAATCTTGTATTCCTAATCGAGTGCAAGCCACTTGTGTTCCATGCATAGCCTTCCTCTAGTAGTTTCGCAAGGGATTGTGCCAAACCTCCTTGGCATTGGTGGGAAGCTCTCTGTCATAGAAGAGGTAAATCTAGACACAGTTGGAACACTATGACACACTAGTCACTGGCCTTAGATAACCTTGCTAGGAAGGCATTTTTTTTAATTTCTAGGTGTGTGTGATTTTTCATTTTGTTTGATCTCACTACTATTGTGCTTGAGTGCTTCAAAACTTAATAATGAACACCAGTGCTGCTCATAAACCTTCCAAAAAGACAAACCTCAAACTAGTATCGAGAAGCCAAGTTTAAGATGAAGACATTGCCGAACAATCCTTAAAATAACACATATACTACATAAAACAGTGCTTTTGAACATTCCTATAATGCTTCTAACTTCTGTTATGATGCATACACCTATAAAATAGCACATCTGAGACGTCAAATAGCACATCTAATTCAGGAAAAAGCACATATGAAAGTTAAAATAGTGCATCTGACCATTGAAATAGTGCACATAAACAAAAAAAATACATTTGATTACTGAAATAGCGCATTTGAGCATTCCTATGATGCATCTAAGGAAAAACATAAAACAAAGGCTATCTACAAACATTATAATTGTGAACAAACAATAAATTTGGATACCCTTTTCCGTGCTGGCATTTTACGAAGTCTAAGAATTTTTTTATCTAACCAAAAACATGTTTTGAAACAAGCAAAGCTACATCATCATCACCCAATAGTTACCATTACCTCACTTTGCACATCAAGCCAGGAATGCTTAGAAACACATATCCATACCTGACTTCACGATAGTGAACCTTATTCTATCGACATTGGCAAACACCTTGTCCAATCTAGCTTGTTGCTACAAACAAATCACAGTCAATGAGAACTTTCACTTTTGAAAAATGCCTAAAAAATAACAGAATCCAACTCACCTTTCATGCCACCATGCAAAATAGGTGTACCAAAAAAACCAAAATGGTCGCCCATACGAGTGAGTGCTAGGATAGCAAGTAGAATTGTCAAACATGCAAAATCTCTAAATCTCTCCAAATCAACTATAGCAATGGATTACTCGTAGAACTTAGATATGCCCGAGTCACCCTTATTCGATCGAAATTCAAAATCCCTAGGCACAATGGGCTCATTTCATACATGGGATGATTGAAGCATTGAATCAAAAATCAAAGTAGCAAAATCTTGAACTTGTCGATATCATGGACAAGATTTTAGAAAAACACAAAGAACGCTACATACTTGCATTAGCACAACAAGGTGAAAAATTGCCATCTAATTTTGATATGACCAATATGAAACAAGATGAAGAAGAGTCACCTTTAGACATAGTCACACAAAAATTGAAGGACTTACAACTAGAAATGGAAAAGATGAAAAGAGGAAAAACACAACCCCTAGAGTTTAGCCTCAAAAAGGTGTGTCCCTTACCATTCAATAAAAAAATTACCTTCACACCTTTTCCTCCAAATGTGCAGATACCAAAATATGATAAATATTTTGGCATGTCAGATCCATAAGATCACCTGAGGCAATTTTATATGCTAAGCATGGAGTTTTTCCATGACACAACATACCTAATGCATCTATTTCCTAGGAGCCTAGGGGGGCGAGCCATGGAGTGGTTCTCCAAACTACCCTTGAATATTAAATCCTTTGATCAATTGGCCTCCCTTTTTATAACCCAATATTCTTATAACATTGAAAGATAGGTTGCAATGATTGATCTATGTAACACAAAACAACTCCCAGGTGAATCATTCAAGGCCTTCCTACAACGATGGAGGCACATGTTTGCTAAATATCATAAAGACATACTAGATAAAGAGAAGATAGATATCTTCATCAACAGTCTCTCAAAACTGATGAATCATTGGCTCCGAATCCAAGGGCCTAAAGATTTTAAAACCACTTTAGAAAATGTGGCTAAGGTAGATGAAACCTTGGTAAACAATGACATAATTAAATTATCTAAAGATGGTAAAGGTTTCTCTAACTGTAATGGACACCCTTGGATGTCCCAACTAACTAAACCAAATTGCTGAAAGGAATTATGTCAAACAGTTTGCATTCAACTTCTTAAAACCCCTTATAACTCTGGAAATCAAACGTTTATTTGTTTGTTGTGTTTCGTGCATAGAATTGGTATCATACAACATAAACAAGAAAGAAACTACAATAATATGCAAAGTGGAAATGAACTGCTGCTAATAAAATGTTATTTTCAGAATTCATAAAACCAAATACATGGCAGATTTCTCAACTCACTAATTACTTCAGCAATATTGTCATAATACTACAACCCATGCTTACGAACTTGCTGCTACAATACTTTGTCCTCCAATCAGTCCACTACCTTCATAATACCATTCCCTCCAAGCGGCATAAGCGTCGGACAAGTAGTGAAGAAGATATGAGCAAAATATCAAATCTGCCTGTAGCCGGAAATGCAACTAAACTGCCTGATAATGAAGCCAATAAGAAAGAATTCCAAAGGCCAAACCCCAAGGGAATGACGTCTAGAATGTTACAAGAGAGGATAGACGTCCTCAAATGCCAAGAACAAAGCTGCAACTCACACACCGATTTCTTCTCATATTCAACCTGTCTAATGAAGCTACAAATGCTTCCTTTTATTCTATTCCCACGGGTCCGCTCAACTCATATGGGCAATGTGGGATAAAGATGTGTAATATAAAACATATATTAAAATACCCCTTATGTCTCCCTTGGGTACACATCACCATAAAATAAATATTAAAGTAACACTTTAATATTTTACAATTAAATTAGACGTTACTTTAATAAAACTTCAGGCATTAAAATGTATTAGCAATCAGACTCCGAATAATGCAAGTGATAGCTCATCGGAAAGCTCTCACCGAGGAGTATCGAATCCAATCACCAAAATTGATCTGCACTGTGTCCTGCCGACTTACTAAAAATAGTAAGTATGCCTGAAACTGAGTAAATCAACTTCGTTTTGGCCCAAACTGGAAATGACTAGGCCAAAACACTCCAAGATCCCATTAAACCCTTCGTTAGCCCTCGGGACCATGTAGAACAAGGCTAACGCACACACACTTGGTCAACTGCTAAAATGGGGACATTACAGTCCGCCCCCCTTGAAATTGCTTGTCCTCAAGCAATCTCAATCCAGCCTGCTGAATAACCTGCTCACTCTCCCATGTAGAATCTTCCTCCAGCAGATCTTTCCATCTGACCAAATACTCCTTCACTATCCTATTTCTAAGCTTCCTCTCTCTGGTATCCAGAATAGCCTCAGGTACTAACACAAGCTTCCCCTCCTCATCCAAAGGGGGTAAATCTGTAGAAGGCACTACACTCTGACCAATGGCTTTCTTAAGCCTAGACACATGAAACACATTGTGCACTCGATTGCCCTCTAGAAGCTCAAGCTCATAGGCGACTTTGCCCACTTTGCGAATCACCCTGTAGGGACCATAAAATCTAGGTTTCAACTTTTCAGCTCCGCTCTTCTTGAGCGATGACTGTCTATATGGTTGTAGCCTCAAGTAAAGCATATCCCCTACCTCAAAACTGCGCTCTATTCGGTGCTGATCAGCATATAATTTCTGTTGATTCTGGGCCTGTTGTATATTCTCTTTGAGCACTTTCAGGATGTCCTGACTATCCTGCAATAAGTTTTTGGCTTTGGGCACTCTACTGTCCCCCAAAACTAAATCCATGAAGCTAGGTGCTTCATAACCATAGAGTGCCATGAAAGGAGTCATCTTGATGGACATATGATAAGTGGTCTTATAACAATACTCTCCCACATGCAACCATCTGATCCAAGCCTTTTGTTGTGTAGTTACATAGTTCCTCAAATATGCTTCCACCCATTTATTCACAATCTCTGTTTGCCCATCTGTTTGCGGATGATAACTAGTGCTAGGTGTAAGATCTGTACCACACAACCTAAACAACTCTTGCCAAAAAACACTCATAAACTTACTATCCCGGTCGTTGACAATGAATCTGGGCAACCCATGTAACCTGAATATCTCTTTAAAGAAAAGATCTGCCACTTGTGTTGCTGTGTAAGTGGACAGAATAGCAATGAAGTGAGCAAACTTCGTCAAGCGGTCCACCACCACATAGATGCAATCCCTTCCCTGCACTCGTGGTAAACCAGTGATGAAGTCCATCGAAATACTTTCCCATTTCCTATTAGGAATGGGCAAGGGCTGTAATAAACCTGCAGGAAATGTGTGTTCTCTCTTATTCTGTTGACAAACCACACACTCCCTGACATACCTCTGAACATCATCCTTGAGCCCTTTCCATGAAAATCGCTCTCGGATCTGCCTATAGGTCTTGAAGACCCCCTGATGTCCAGCTATGGGTGCATCATGAAATGCCTTCAGTATTGCCTCTCTCAAATGTGATGACAGAATCAAATAAACCATGTCCTGAACTCTGATCAATTCATCTATCACCTCATAGCGATCATCCTGTATGGTACCTGAAATCAATCCAGAAGCCCAAGCATCTCCGACATACTCTGCTATAATCCGATCTCTCCAATCTCCTGAAATCTCTGCCAGAGCACATAAGTGAGGTCTCCGAGATAAGGCATCAGCCACCACATTTTTCTTACCTTTGACAAACTCTATGTCAAAGTCATAAGCCTGCAATTTAGTCACCCATTTTTGTTGCCGGTCATTAAGATCACGCTGGCTCATGAAGTATTTAATACCGTTGTGATCAGTCTTGATCACAAAATGTCCACCTACAAAATATGATCGAAATTTGGCCAATGCATGCATTATGGCCAACATCTCCCGGTCATAGACAGAATAACTTTTCTCAACTCCTCGGAGCTTCCTACTCTCGAATGCAATGGGATGCTTCTCCTGCATCAATACTACTCCAATCCCATCACCTGATGCATCACAATGAAGCTCAAAAGGCTTTGTGAAATCCGGTAGAGCTAGAACTGGACATGAAGACATTACCTGCTTGAAATGCTCAAAAAACCTCTGTGCTGCCCCTGTCCACACGAAGGCTCCTTTCCTGGTAAGATCTGTCAAGGGTGTAGCAATCTGTGAGAATCCCTTAACAAACCTCCTATAAAAACCACATAAACCAAAGAATCCCTTAAGCTGTGTAAGGTTTGTGGGAGTAGGCCATTCTACAATAGCTCTAATCTTTTCGGGATCAACCCGAACGCCATCTGCACTAATGATATGCCCCAGGTAAAGGAGCTCAGTCATGCCAAACTCACATTTAGATTCCTTGGCATACAATGACTCTCTCTCCAGAATAGATAACACCTTTTCTAGATGATGTAAGTGCTCCTCCCAGGTCTTACTGAAGACCAAGATGTCATCAAAGAAGATCAAGACAAATCTCCTCAGCTGCTTCCTGAATACTTGGTTCATACAACTTTGAAATGTAGCAGGTGCATTGGTTAGACCAAATGGCATAACCATGAACTCAAAGTAGCCATAGTGACATCGGAAGGCTGTTTTCTCAATGTCCTTTGCTCTCATCCTGATCTGATGGTATCCAGATCGCAAATCAATTTTGGTGAAGAAGCATGCCCCATGCAACTCATCAATCAGCTCATCAATCCTAAGAATGGGATACCTGTTTTTAATTGTTTTCTTATTCAGTGCCCTGTAATCGATGCACATGCGCATCGTCCCATCCTTCTTCTTTACCAATACTATTGCTGAAGCAAAAGGGCTCTTACTGGGCCTGATATGCCCCATCTCCAACAAATCCTTAATCGCCTTCTCTATCTCATCCTTGTGTTTCTTAGGATGACGATAGGGAGTAATCATAACTGGTTTGGCTCCCTCCTCAAGCTCAATAACATGTTCCACCCCTCTGTCAGGAGGAACCCCATGAGGAATATCGCTAAATACTTTAGCGTGTCTATCAAGTATCTTCTGGACATCTAGTGGATGACTCTTTTCTTGTGGCTCTGGTGAAGTTGGCATAATGTGGCACTCTTCCGCCCACTCTATGTCATCATGACGAAAAAGTCTCTGCATTCTCCTCAAGGACACTACTCTACAACCTCCATCTGAAAGCCCTCTAAGTACCACAGTTCTGCCCTCATGCTGGAATCTCATCTCCAATTTCGCTAGATTGAGTGTGAACTCAACTAGTGAAGCCATCCATGTCATGCTGAGGATGACATCATAATCTCCCATGTCCACAACATAGAACTCATCCTCCAACTCGTAGCCATCTCCAAACCTGATGCGAAGATTAGATATCTTTCGAGTGCATAATAACTTATCACCGTTAGCCACCATGACTCTAAACCCATCATGCTCCTCTGTCTGTAACCCTCTCCTGGCTACCAACTGTGCATCTATGAAGTTATGTGTAGCCCCAGTGTCAATAAGAGATATCACTTTCTGCCCCTGGATAATACCCCTGACCTTAAATGTGATTGCATTTTGGGCCCCTGTCAAGCGTGCCAATGATCTATCATCCTTAGGAATGTTGCTCTCCTCTATAGTGTTACCCTCATTTGAATCGGAGTGTTGATCCTCCCCTTCTGACTCTGACTCTTTTGCTGAAAAATACTCCATTTGATTTGCCTTAGCCTTGAGAGAACATTTATGAGATAAGTCCCAAGGCTCTCTACAATGGAAGCACAGCTTCTTCTTTCGAAGTTCATTCAAGGTTTCATTGTCTAGTCCTTTTGATCCTTCTTTGCGTTTGCTATACTCTTTCTGAAATGATTTTTTGTCTTTGTCCTTGCGGTAGGAAGAATTTGTTGAATGGTTTTTTCCTTTGTATACCGAAGGGGCTAAATCTCATGCCTTTTTAGTTGTTTCAGCTAACGTGAGTGGATCATGTCCCTTCACCCAACCTCGTAATGGACCAGCAAGACCATCACAAAATAACACCACCAATCTCCTAGGAGAGATATCAGTAACAAGTACAGACAAGCATTGAAACTCGGCAATGTAAGCATCCACAGAACCTGACTGTTTTAACTGTGCTAGCTCCTTGAAATGTAACTCGGGATCCTTAGTGTTAAATCTCCCAATCAATGTTTCGGTGAATTCCTCATAGGATGTAATCTGATTATGCCCCAAAGTCACCATGCCATGATGCCAACATTCATGTGCAACGCCATCCAAGTGCATAGCCGCATACTTGATAGCCTCCTCCTCAGGCATAGGATTTAGCTGCAAGTATGTATCTACCTTCTGCACCCAAGCTCGTGCAATCATCTTCCCTGAAGCATCATAATAAGGTAAAGAAAGTTTTCCAACTTTCTTCCTCAGCTCAAAGTTTTGATTCCTCCCTCCTGCTTTAGGCATGTGTCTCATCCTCAAGTCCATATAATCTCTAAGAGAAATATCCGCCTGAAACTCTGGTCCACTAGCCTCCCAGTCCCTCCTGAACTGATCCTGTAACTCGGTAATCTGCGGTTCGTTTACTGGTTGAACCGGATCTCTGGGTGGAAAAGTGGGTAGAAGAGGTCTCGAGCTTGCAGTTCGTGCTGGGTGTGCAACGTGTCTAAAGTTATCAGCCTCATTCCCATTGTTGTTGTGTCCATTATTACCATTAATGTTATTCTTAGGACCATTGTTGTTGCCTTGGCCTTCATGGTTATTGTTTCCCCCGTTGTTATTGTTTCCCTCATTGTTATTGTTTTTGTTGTTGGCATCACCTGGATTAATATTGACACCCATCTGTCTAGCCATGAGCTGCAACATCATGTCCATTCGCCTATTCTGCTCCTGCTGCATACGCTGCCCCTGCTCTAATGTATCCAGTAACTATCAAAACAGTACCTCCCCTTGATCTGGACCAGCATTTCTGCCTCCACCTAATCCTGTATTCCTGTCATCTCGATCACCCATATTATTGTCCTGATCACAAAATATCTCATCTGTGTCTGTATGGTTGAATTCAATGTCCCCCTGCACGGATGTACTAGACTGTTTGCTTTGCAAGTCTGAAATCCTATTTTGTCTTGCTCTGGTATCGCGGAAATTATAAGACCCCTGTCGCATGCTCAAACATAAATGCTTAGCCTGTGTTTTTTACTTACTTTTTCCCTCTATCCGGCTGTTTCAAATTCCCTATAAGACCTCCACAGGATGACAGGACTTATAGCTCTGATACCACTGTAATGGACACCCTTGGATGTCCCAACTAACTAAACCAAATTGCTGAAAGGAATTATGTCAAACAGTTTGCATTCAACTTCTTAAAACCCCTTATAACTCTGGAAATCAAACGTTTATTTGTTTGTTGTGTTTCATGCATGGAATTAGTATCATACAACATAAAAAAGAAAGAAACTACAATAATATGCAAAGTGGAAATGAACTGCTGCTAATAAAATGTTATTTTCAGAATTCATAAAACTAAATACATGGCAGATTTATCAACTCACTAATTACTTCAACAATATTGTCATAATACTACAGCCCATGCTTACGAACTTGCTGCTACAATACTTTGTCCTCCAATCAGTCCACTACCTTCATAATACCATTCCCTCCAAGCAGCATAAGCGTCGGACGAGTAGTGAAGAAGATATGAGCAAACTATCAAATCTGCTTGTAGCCGAAAATGCAACTAAATTGCCTGATAATGAAGCCAATAAGAAAGAATTCCAAAGGCCAAACCCCAAGGGAATGACGTCTAGAATGTTACAAGAGAGGATAGACGTCCTCAAATGCCAAGAACAAAGCTGCAACTCACACACCAATTTCTTCTCATATTCAACCTGTCTAATGAAGCTACAAATGCTTCCTTTTATTCTATTCCCACGGGTCTGCTCAACTCATATGGGCAATGTGGGATAAAGATGTGTAATATAAAACATATATTAAAATACCCCTTATGTCTCCCTTGGGTACACATCATCATAAAATAAATATTAAAGTAACACTTTAATATTTTACAATTAAATTAGACGTTACTTTAATAAAACTTCAGGCATTAAAATGTATTAGCAATTGGACTTCGAATAATGTGAGTGATAGCTCATCGAAAAGCTCTCACCGAGGAGTATCGAATCCAATCACCAAAATTGACATGCACTATGTCCTGCCCACTTACTAAAAATAGTAAGTATGCCTAAAATTGAGTAAATCAACTTCGTTTTGGCCCAAACTGGAAATGACTAGGCCAAAACACTCCAAGATCCCATTAAACCCTTCGTTAGCCCTCGGGACCATGTAGAACAAGTATAATGCACACACACTTGGTCAACTGCTAAAATGGGGACATTACACTAACAATTCCTTACAAATGCACAATTCCTTTGATCAGTCCACTGACAAATAGAAATTGTGGTGGAGAAACAATACTAAAAACATCACAAATGATGGGGTAGTTAAAACTAATCATGTCAAGACTCAGACTCAACCCCCATTAAATCAATCGGGTCCTAGTGTCACACCTCAACAAAATAATGCCTACCCATTTTACCGACGTAACACAAAGAATCCCTCTACATCTAACCAACAAGTTGCTTACAACCAAGCTCCTCCACCATGGAGATATCAGTCTTTTGATATACCTAAGGTGTATACACCCATAGGGGTGTCCTATGAGAGTGCTTTACAAACCCTCTTGGCTGATGACCTCATCGTGTTACGAGAGGCTAAACCATATGAACCCCAAATCAAGCCAAAATGGTGGAATGAGAAACACATTTGTGCCTATCATCGTAATTGGGGGCACTTAAAAAAAAATTGTTTCACCCTTAAGGGGGTCATCCAAAAATTAATAAATGATGGAACCATTGAAGTAAACAATCTCAGTAATAATGAAGACCATATGAGCTTCAAGAACCCCTTCATGAGTCATGAGAAGGGGGAGTCTTCCAAGGCCAATCAAAATGTAGCTTCGCAAACCAAGGTTAATTATGCGCACCACTACGATAATACCATTGGCATGACTTCTAGATTTGATGACATTGTAAATATCATCATAATTAAAGATAAAATTTTAAAAAAATCCTCAAATGTTGTCACCCAAGGTCAAGCCTCCAAAATTATCCTACTAGGGCCTGTGACAAATCCTAACCGAGCAGCTCCAAGTTCCTCCATGCCCAAGTATAACTCGGTTAACCAATTACTTAAGAATCTAACCCACATATCCATTTTTGAGCTACTACAAATCTCTCTGAAGCATAAAGAGATACTCACTAAAGCTTTAGTGCCAAATTACCTAGATGTGAGTAGATTCCAAAACATGGTCAATAATTTAGTTACTCCACATTGCATGTATTTTTTAGTTCAAGATGACATGTCTGTTATATAGCCACAAAATTCTCCTTTGCACATAGAAGTATTTATCCATAGGAAACGAGTTAAGAGAGCATTGGTCAATGGGGGGGCTGGCCTCAATATTTGCACACTCAGTTTAGTGAAAGCCCTCAGGTACATAGAGGATGATGTTCACCTAAGAAAAAAGATTACCATCAAGGCTTATGATGATGAAGAAAGATCCTCCAAAGGCATGGTCATATTACCAATTAGAGTAGGGCCGGTCGTGAAAGAAATTGTCTGTTAGGTCTTAGACCTATAATTAACTTATAACATCTTACTGGGAAGACCATGGATTCATGACATGCAAGCCGTTCACTCCACCTACCACCAGTGCCTTAAATTTCCATACATGGGTCAAGAGATAACCATACCTGGAGATCAACCCTTTGTCTAGTATTATAACGCACTTGTCTCTCATAATAGAGAAGAAGCTCATACACTGACAGATGCCAATAGTCAATCTATAGTTATAGGCAATTCACACTCAACTAACCAAACAAGCAACCACTTATCAACATCAACTAAGAGTAAAGAGAAAGTGGTTTGTTTGGTTCCTTCCACTCCTTCACTGCCATCATCATCAAAAGATCATAAACAACTACACTATGAAGAAATGGATAAACTGATGAAGGAATTTGATAGAAAGTGTAAGTTGCACCATAAAGGGGTAGGCAATTGCTTAGTCTCCATATTTGATCCCCCACTTTCTCTGAGGTCTCATGTTAAACCGACTTCCACCAAACCATATCATGCACATTTTATCAAAGAAAGTGGCAAACCTCTAAACCTACTGGAAGACATCAGTCAATAGAACATTGACATCTCCTTCCACCTACATGGGAAAGGTTTTGACTTAATGAAAAAGATGGGATACATAGGAGATGGTCCCTTAGGGAAAGGGAAAAGAATCATTGAACCTCTGATGGCATAGTTTAGGTCCAATAAATTTAAAATAGGGGTAGGGTATGATGGACAAGGCAAGGTGCAAATCTCTACCAAAGCTCACCCAAAGCATAATGATCCTTCCTCCTTGGTGTGGGTACCCAAACAAAAGGACAATCATAACCCGATAGTAACTGATATCATAAATAAGAATTTGGCCCTCTCAAGTTCACATTCTACAGAAGAACCACCCATAAATACCTCCAATATTGAAGATGATGATGATTTTGCTAAGTGGGAATTTGAGTCACTATCTGAGGAATCTCTCCACAACAAAGAATGTGATTTTGTCCACATACCCACCCCTGATAGTTTGGCTATACAAAGAACAACTCATAGTTCAAGATCCACTTCACCAAGAAACAAAATGCATCAAGGTGGCTTAGAAGATGATGAACACATTGAAGGGTTTCAATTTCAAACTTTATTCCCTAACTTATCTCTAGTAGAAGTCAAAGATGATTATTACAAGCCTCTCGCAAGCTCTACTTTCCCTGACACTCTAGAAGAAGTCCATGTCATAGATCTAATGGATACAGTGTATGAGCCATCTAATGAAGTTGTGTCTTTAAACCTTGTCAAACCCTTCCTATACTATGAATCACTTTCCATAGTCCATCCCAAACTCATTAACTAGGATACAACCGAACCTCATCACCTCCCTCATTTTGACATTGACCGTGAAGTTTTCATCTACCTTAATGTGGTTGAAACATCTCATCAACAAAGAACAGAAGAAGAGCATATAGTCGGATCGGGTATCAATCACCTTAGTCACACTAAAGTAGGGCAAGCATCCCACAATCTTATTGACCACCACCAAGTTGTGGCTAAACTTGCTAAAAAAATGGAAAAAAAAATGAAGTGACGTATCCCAAGGTGAAAACCCAACTATGGCACCCGTAGATGGGATAATTGATACCTTACTTGAACATTCCAAGCAGCGATCTTCTATTTTGATTGAGCTGACTGAACTAGTCAACATCAGCATAGAACAAGAACAAAAGGTCATTTACTTGGCACAGTCCTTGAACCCAGAAGAAAGGAAGGCATTCATTAAATTCTTCAAAGAAAGATAGATAAAATTTGCATGGTCTTATGTGGACATGCCTTGCTTAGACCCGACCTTAATCCTCCATCATCTTAACATCTCTTCGGAGGTCAAGCCAGTGAAACAAAAACTCAAAAAGATGCATCCTCATATAGCCTTGTTAGTGAAAGTGGAATTGAAAAAATTAATTAGTACCAATTTCATCCGGCCCCTAGCATATCTATCATGGATCTCCAACATTGTCCCAATATCAAAGAAGAATGGCAATATATGCATCTGTATCAACTTCCAGGATTTAAACAAAGCATGCCCTATAGATGACTTTCCTCTCACTAATATTGACACCATTGTTGATCTCACAGTAGGCTATTCCATGTTTTCACTTATGGATGGGTTTTTAGGATATAATCAAATCAAAATAGCACCAAAAGATCAAGAGAAAAAAACTTTTACTTGTGCATGGGGCACATTTTGTTGGAATGTAATGCCATTTGGGTTAAAGAATGCTGGGGTCACCTATCAATAGGCCATGACCCTATCTTTCATGACATGATGCATATCTTCATGGAAGATTATGTGGATGGCATTCTTGTCAAATCCCATAGTTGGGAAGAACATCTTCCCATACTGGCCAAAATATTCACCTGCCTAGAAGTGTTTAAGGTCAGGCTCAATCCCAAGAAAAGCACTTTTGGCGTCAAATCAGGCAAGCTCCTAGGATATATTGTCTCAACTAAAGGGATAGAAGTTGACCTCAAGAAGGTACAAGCCATAATTAGTATGAAACCTCCAAAGAGAATCAATTACACTCCCTTCAAGGTAGGCTTCAATCAATTCGCCAGTTCATTTCTCAGTTGGCGGAAAAGTGTATACCTTTCACACACTTGCTACATAAAGACATAAATTTTAAATGCGATGATCAATGTCAAAAGGCTTTTGAAACACTTAAAATCTATTTGATGAATCTGCCTGTGTTGGTATCTCTGGTATCACACAAACCATTACTATTGTAAAATTCTATAATAGATAAGTCAATTGGAGCCCTCTCGGTGTAAGAAAATGACCAAGGAAAAGAATGAGCCATTTACTACATCAGTTACACCTTAGTCAACTATGAGCTTAATTATTCTTTCTTTTAAAAGGTTTGCCTAGCCGTAGTTTTTGCTTCCCAAAAACTATGTCATTATCTCTTGATGCACAAAGTCAAGCTCATCTCCAACATTGATCCTCTCAAATACCTTCTCAGCAAGACAACATTAAATGGTAGACTAGCTAAATGGGTAATGATCCTAAGAAAGTTTGACATTGAGTATGTGGATAAGAAAGCAATAAAAGGATAGGCCATTGCCAATCAAGTGGTAGATGCACCTATAGAAAGTTCCAATCCCATCTTAGTTGACTTTCCTAATATGCACATCCTTCAAGTAGAGCCAGTAACATTAGAATTTTATTTTGATGGTTCCTACACACACCATGGGTCAGGCACCGGTATTTTGTTCATCATGCCACTTGGTGTTACCATCCCTAAATCTTACAAACTACTATTTCCTTGCACCAACAACATGGCCGAATATGAAGCTTTGGTTTTGGGTCTCAAGTTGGCTTTGGAATGGAAACTGACAACCCTAGAAGTTTATGGAGACTCCTAGTTAATCATCAATCAAGTTACTGATACTTATTAGAAAAAAGATGAAAATTTGTTGCCTTATAAACATATAGTCGATGCACTCGAGGCATGTTTTGTTCACATTGCTTTTGAACAAATTCCCAAAGAAAGGAATAGAGCAACAAATGCTATGGCCACCTTGGCCTCCTTACTTAAGCTCTCAAAATAGCATGAGTAGTATGAGATCCTAGTGGAAGAGGTGGTTCAACCCACATTTACTCAACCCAATTCTCTTATCATTTTCCATCTAACCGCCCTCGATTCCCTTTGGTACAATCTCATTATCACATACCTCCATGATAACACCATCCTGTCTAACCTCTCACATAACCAAAAACAAAATTTCATTTGCCAAGCCTCCCGTTACACCTTGGTGGCTGATATACTATATAGGAAAGGTCTTGATAGTACTTTATTTAGGTGTCTCAAAAAGGATGAGTCTAAATTTGCTCTGCAAGAAGTCGATGCAGGGATTTGTAGGTCACACTCCAATGGGTTCACATTAGCAAAGAAGATTCTTAGAATGGGCTACTTTTGGCCAACCATGGAAAAGGATTCTATTGATTTTGTCAAAACCTATCAAAAATGTCAAATCCATGGTAACCTTGTTCATGCACCAGCCCAAGAGCTAAATCTTTTGGCCATGCCATGACCTTTTTACCAGTGGGGTTTTGATTTGATTGGAGCCATACATCCACCCTCCTCCGGCAGGCATAAATGGATTATCACCATCACCGAATACTTCACCAAGTGGGTCTAAGTGGCACCACTTGCCGAGTCTACGAAAAAATAGATCTCCTCTTTTATTCTCAACCATATCATTTGTCAGTTTGGCATACCTCATGCAATTCTCACTGATAACACCTTGTATTTTAAAAACCAAATAATTGATGAATTATGTGAAAATTTTCATATTATACACCATTCCCCATCAATTTATTATCCCCAAGGCAATGGCCAAGTAGAGGCTACCAACAATACTATCATCAACATCCTCAAAGAACCATCAATGATATTGGTAGGGATTGGCATTTATAGTTAAACCCCACCCTTTGGGCCTACAGGACAAGTGTTAGGACACCTATAGGGGCAACACCCTTCTCTTTTGTTTATGGTTGTGAAGCCATTCTCCCTTTAGAGGTTGAGATCCCCTCCTTGAGAGTTACTCTTCAAGATGTCCTATCCGATGAGGATTACAGAGTGGCCTATCTAGAACAACTTGAGCTGTTAGAAGAACATTAGTGTACAACACATTAACATCTCAAAGTGTATCAGAATAGATTATCAAGGCATTATAACAAAAAGGTCAAACCTGGTGCCTTTTAGATTGGTGACCTAGTACTCAAAGAAAACCCCAAGAACCAAGCAACAAGAAAAAAGAAAGGGAAATGGGAGGCCAACTAGATTGGTCTGTACCTTATCACATAATCCTTTGGGACTAGTACTTATTGAATTTCAGATTGTGATGGTATAGAATTAGTAGAACCTATCAATAGCATCCATCTCAAATGATTTTACATCTAAAAGCTGAGAAAAACATCAAAAACACCAAATTAAAAAAAAAAAAAAAAAAATTTACCAAAAGAATTAAAAAATAAATAAATAAATGGTACAGAAGAAATGAGAACGCCACCTCTAATTTGAAAAGGGGAGAGAAACAATGCTTTTGGACTTTCCTAAACAACACAAAGCCTTCAATGCTGAAAAGGGGCTATAGTTGAATGGTTGATCTTCCGTCTCTGAGACAAATTTTGGTTCTTTAAGGCTTTCCATTGCAATTAATAGGAGATAGGAATAAGAGAAAGGGGTAGCATTTACAGTTGAATTTTTTGGAGGTATTTGGAAGAAAATTATTTGTTTATCCGAGGTTGACAAGCTTATAGCCTGAACTAGAGTAGTCTATTAGGCTGGTATTTGATCTAGAATTAATTTCACACATACCCAATTGAGAGCACTCATGGGTTATAGTTTTGAGGTCTTTTGGCATCAAATGCGGTTCATAGCAGCAAAAATAACCAGTATGACAACAATAATAAAGCAAGGGTAATAGAGCTCATAATGGCAATAACAATAACAATAACAAGAGCAAATCAAAGCCCTTTTCCTTGATTGAATGTACACAGTAGTGGAAATAGCTAGTATGACAACAACAATGGGGAGCACAACAAATTCAGCAATAAAGGGAGTCTGATTATGTATTGAGATACCATAAAAATGAATTGTAGGAAAATCAATGCACATCTTTGCCATCCACCTTGCCCAATGATCTCCAATATTTATTTTAGTCCTTAGTCAACCCATTTGGTGTCATAAACTCCTTCATTGCCTCTTTAGGTACCTCACATGGTTTTGGTTACCCCCGTATTCCACCAAATCTCACTCACATCCTCCATTTCACCCACAAAATCCCAAAACTCGTCCAAAATTACCAAAAAAAAAATTTAATATCATCCAAAAATTCCAAACAAATTCAAAAATAGCTTAAAACTATTAAAAAAAAAAATCAAAAATTGTCCAAAAATATTTTTAAAATTTTAAAATTGTCCAAAAATGACAAAAAAATCCAAAAATGCCAAAAAATTCAAAAACTGTCCAAAATTATCAAAAAATTTCAAAAATCATCTAACAATAACAAAAAAATTCATAACTAGCCAAAAGCATTCAAAAAGGGGGCAATTCCTGTCAACAACACCTCAAAATTCTTGTCAATTTCTCAATTAGGCTATACAACAAGACATCAACTCCCAACATGCCTTGTTTCTATTAAGAAGAAGCATGGTAATGTCTTGAAATATTTTGTGGCACTTTGGAAAATCTGGGACAACACGGATAGCACAAGAGGTGCCCCTATTTCCCTCCTCTTGTAAAGAGAAACAATTCCCAACAAATCATTAGTCTTATTTAAGTTGTAGTGGCCACAATTAGTCTAGCCTCCATCAACAACTATGTCAATGCTACCTTGAAAGCCTAGATATCTGTCAGACTTTTTCATCCTCACTCAAACAAGAGGCATAGAATAAGTAAGCGTAAGTGTGTGAGCTTGGACCCCTCTAGTGCCTTTTTTAGGCCCCTCTAGTGTCTTTTTCAAGGCCCACGCATCCTTTTCGGACCCTTCCAACACTTTTTTAGGTCCAAAGTGCCTTTTTTTAGGCCACTCTAACACCTTTTTCAAGGCCCACACATCCTTTTTGGACCCCTCCAACACCTTTTTAGGCCCAAAGTGTCTTTTTTATGCCCCTCTAGTGCCTTTTTCAAAACCCAAGCATCCTTTTTGGACCCCTCCTGTGCCTTTTTAGGCCCCTCAAATGCCTTTTTCAGCCAACTGCCTTTTTATAAACCCTGTTTCACCATTTTTCAAGACCCCTGATGTCTTTTGGGCCCCCAACATGCATTTCTTGAGTTAAAACACCTTTTCAAGGCCCTATTTCGTATACTTGAGACCCAAGTGTCCTCTTTTGGGCCTCAAATGCCTTTTCATAAGCCTCAAGAATGCCCGTCTCATCACACACCTAGAGAAATGTCCCCCGTTGGTCTTCTTATTATCTGTAATGGCTCTTCTGTTGGAGTTGATGAAATCCAACTCCAAATACAACCAAGATCACCTACATGTAATAACCTATCAAAGGGAAGCCAAGGAAGGAAGAGCGTGGAGCAAGGGAAAAACCTTAAATGGACATGAGAGAGAAAATATGCAAACACAAGAAAATATGTATTTACAATATGCAAGAATGAGATATGTTGTGAAATACAATGAAGGAGAGATCGCTTATAAAGGCCTCATGGAATCTCCTAGAATAAGCTAGAAGACGCTAGGAGATAAGTGTGACAACTAAGCATACATCCACATAAGGTGGAAAGTCCTTGAACAAGGTGAGAGGATAAGTATGACTTAGGAGAGAACAAACTCCCGTATTGTCAACAACTTATAACAAACTCCTAGGCTACAACTATTAAATAAAATGAATTTACCTAAGTAAGCTTAAGTAAATAGAATAATTAATTAATTATTTACTCTAACACCCCCCTTACATGCAACTTAGGGAAATGCCTTAAGCTCACAAAACTAAGAAATGCAGAAATGGGTCCCGACAACAAGGCCATGTTAGGTACCCATGTACAAATGCAAAAGAGATGCAACCTCTAAAAATGGGGAAAGAGAGAAAACCATGTGGGCAAAACCCTCCCCAAAAAAGAGGTAAGAACCTAGTGAAGAACTGAAGAAGCCTCCAACTAGGGAAATGTCCCCTAAAACAAGAAGAATGAGTGATCATGAAGAGCATCATTAAAGTATGAAGAAGCTGCAAATCTACCATAAGAAAGAAAACTGCTGATCTGAAGAACCTCCAAGGAAGAAGAAGGCACAAACCGAGTGTGTCTATATGGTAGATGATCCTTCTCACCGAAATGCATAAGTAGCCAGCCACTACAATCACCTTGTATATAGGATCAACCACTAAATACATAGTTCACACTATTGAACCATCGAACCATGGATGCATTAAAACAACATCATAACCCCCCCCCTTAATGCAAACGGGGTGAGATGATAGGCAACTGAGAAGGTGGGCCAAAAATCTCCTATAGACGAACCAAGAATGACGAGAGAGGAAGAGGTACAAACACCTATAAAGACACGGTCACAACGATGCTACATGGGGCTAATGTCATGGAAGGGACACTCACTTGACAAAGGGAGATGGCCTAAAATAGCAAACAACTATCCCCCCATGGTACTTTATAAAAATAGTGCATGTACAACTGACTCAAAACAACATTCATGAACTCGAAATGCAAAAGTGATACTTTATCTCAGTGCATATACAAAAGAGCTTACAAATGATGTCTACAATGATTAGAACAAGAAAAAAGCTAACTCAAAAGATAGGACAGTCCAAAACAAAAAACACCATGCCAGGAAAATGATCCTCAGACCTAAAATACCCAAGATATCCACATATAGAAAAAATGAAAAAAACATGATAGAAAGATCATGGGTCAAAATCTAAAGAAAATGAATTCATTTCTGAAAAGGTGACAAAACTAGCTTTCCAAAAATATAACGTTTTCAAAAAACTGACATGGGACGCAAAAGATATGCAAGCCAGAGTCAAAAATAGAACTTCAAACTTTGACTACCAAAATAGGCAACCAAACTACATCAAAAACCAAAAACACTTGTACCAACATCTCCGTCTTAGAACCAACTTTTCGGTGCATTTTTTGAATTGAAAAAATACGTCCGTATGTTCAAGTTACGGCAAAAAAATCTCCAGGGCCTCCGGAATGCAAGAATTTTTTTTTTTTAAAATAAAAAATTAATAAAAAACAAAACCACCCCCCCAACCATTGGCATAGCAGTGGCCAAGCAGTGCCGCAGTGGAGTCGTTGGGCAGGCAGCCAATAGTGGCCGCTAGCAATAACCGTTGACGGCCACTGCTACAGTTAGTTAACCGCTGTGACAAAAAAATGTTGCAAATGTTATTTTTTTGTATTTTTTTGAAATTTTTGCCTCGATCCACATGCCATGGGTCGTACAACCCTGTTTGACAAAAAAAAATTTGCCTCCCAAATCAATGTTGTCCAAATCAAACAAATTTTATATCAAAACAGGGTTTTTGACACCTTCTGAATCTATCCGTGAGGTCTATTTGGTCTCAAACTACTCCAAAAATTAGTGACCCCACTATTTTCTCGAAAAAAGCCTAAAAAAACACCAGATCTAATATGCCAAACCCTTGTTCTCACTTTTTCTTGAAACACTGAACAAGCTACAACAGATCTTACTTTGATACCATGTTGGAGTTGATGAAATCCAACTTCGAAGATGCCCAAGATCACCTGCATACAATAACCTATAAAAGGGAAGCTAAAGAAGGAAGAGCGTGGAGCAAGGGAAAAATCCTAAATGGACATGAGAGAGAAAATATGCAAACACAAGAAAATATGTATTTACAATATGCAAGAATGAGATATGTTGTGAAATACAATAAGGGAGAGACCGCTTATAAAGGCCTCATGGAATCTCCTAGAACAAGCTTAAAGATGCTAGGAGATAAGTGTGACAACTAAGCATACATCCACATAAGGTGGAAAGTCCTCAAACAAGGTGAGAGGATAAGTATGACTTAGGAGAGAACAAACTCCTTTATTGTCAACAACTTATAACAAACTCCTAGGCTACAACTATTAAATAAAATGTATTTACCTAAGTAAGCTTAAGTAAATAGAATAAATAATAATTAATTAATTAATTATTTACTCTAACATCTTCATTACCAGTCATGGTTATCCTCACTCTATGGATGATATTGTTCCCATTTTTACAAGAGTTAAACCATTCTAACATTTATTGCAAAAACACAAAAACATTCAAATATTTACCAAACATCCCAAAAACATTTAAATATTCAAAAAAATCATAAAAAAATCCAAATATATTTTGAAAATACCAAAAATACAAATGAGAATGTATTACAATCAACATCAATTGCCACAACAGCAAACAAAAAGTTTTTATTCACCTATGGCAACATTAACTGCATTACATCCCAACAATGTCTAGTGGATCATTTATTCTAGCCTCCTAGAGGAGGTGGCACAACAAGGTGTCGGATTAATGGTGTCTCATCTAGCCTAGCCTTAGACCAAGAAGCTCCCAATGTCAACCCCCTACGTGTCCATACTACTTCCATAGGAATTGGAAACCTTCCCCTGCGTAATTGTGTGTTTAACAGATGTGTAAATTCTTTATCTATAAACTACATCTCTCACCAGCCCTCATGTGGGAATGCCTAATAATAATGTCCCATCCAATAAGTGGCTTCTTAGTGTACCTTGGCCATCTGGTGCATTTTCACAAACACATTCTCCACCAACTTGCTTACCCCCTATGCAATGATCACTCATTGGGCCACATCTCACTCCTATTGCATTTGATTAATCATCATTCACCAACACTCCACGTCTTATTTTTCCTTGCCCAAATGCTGCTATAGTTGCCTCACCTAATGCTAACTGCTCCTGTAACTTCAATGCTAAGGATTTCACCTTCACAATCGCTTCCCTAAATGACTAAGACTATGACTGCAATAACACTTACTCATTCTGTGCACTCTCCAAATCCACCTGCACCATCTTCATTGATTCTTGCAACTGTTGAGACTTTGATCATTTAGCTCGCATTCCTACATTTCTTCCCTCTACTCATGTGTGTTCCACATGCAACTCCATCTGTAGTGATTGCACTTGTACCCACTCTGCATCTATCATCGCTTAGTCACTTTGCCTCTATTTGTATCCCATCCTCTTGAGCCTTCTCCATCAATCCTAGCAAAAATGTGACCCCTTGCTATGTGTTCTCTACTCACACTCTCTCTATCGCCAATAGTTTATGTAATCCTTCCACATCTTGTGATGATTGATTGTTGTCTTCCACCTCTAGCTGTGGCTCCCCCACATTTATAACACATGTTCCCCCTTCTGTTGAATCTCATCCCGATGTCCTAAGACTAATCCACTGTCACATCCCACTCATTACTTCACCACCACTAATACCCCCCACATACTTCATAGTTTCTCCGATAGAATTTTTAGGAGACTTTATTTCCCCCACTTCCTCCTCTGTTCCTAACATGTTCTTCATCTTCTCAGACAAACTATCCTCCATCGGCATTGTTGGCCTGTCATCTATTGCCCCCTATAATGCTTGTTGTGTTCTAGTCCCTAATAACATCATTAAAGCTGACAAAGGCATTTCTTCCACCTCCATCCCCACCCCTTTAGGTTGTGTTGACCTTTGTCCTAGTTGGCTTGTCTCACTCGGACCTGAAACTAACCCTTCAAGTTCTGGTTGTTCCACCCACTCCTCAAAAGTTCACTTAACATGTTTTCCTCTTTGCCCTTGCCTCATCCACCTTCCCTAGTTAGCATCACCCTCCCGTTGTGACTAATATAGTGAGCTTGATGTACTTTCACTTGCACAATTCCCACAACTTCTCACATTCTCTAATAATCATGTTATATTCCCCATGCCACCTTGATTAATTACCATACTATTTGCCTCCTTATAGCCGTCATTCACCTGAGCCCCATTTTGTACTAGTCTTCCATGATCACTCCCTGCATCTTGCTACACCGATACTTAGTACACTTGATGCTTGGCCTTGACCTCTAGTCACCCAAATTTTTGTCAATGCACACCGACCACCACATTCTAGTGCTAAATCACCGCTGACACATCCCATGCCTTCCCATGCACCTGGTACAACAAGTTACTCCATAGTAGACCTAAACAAAAGAAACAACATGATACTACTGTACACAACTAGAAGCACACTTGGTTTACACATAATGATTTTCTATGCCATCATGCACTTTTAGTACCTTGATGATGTGTTTGACTAGAGGTACTGGGATAAAATCATGATATTTTATTAGTTTTTCACTATTTAACTCCTGTGATCCTTTGGTTTCGCACATTACTAGTGTCCACTTATAAGAGCTTCCTCTTAGATGGAATGCCAGGTGTACCTTGACCGATTTTTTGTGCTACCTTAGGTGAGGTCCTTTCTCTGACATGTGATTGGTTGGTGTGCTTGCTTTTATTATTCTACGACTATAACTTATATTTCTTAGTGATTGTCTTGTTTTTATGGTACATTGTTCCTCTTTGCTAGTACTTCTTAGCATGACCAAGTATTCATATCACTATAGCTGAGCTAGTGGTGGTTGTACTCAGTCATTTTTATCACATGCTCTATGATGATAATTAGTTTGCATCTCTTTGAAAAAGTGATAGTTAGTTGCACTCATCTAGTTTGCATTTTTCATCTTGGGTTCCTTGCAGATAAATGGTTGGCACACAATTAGAGTATAATTCACCAACATTACTTAGAAAATTTCATGACTGGTTATAAACAACGCCTACAACAACATCAACATCACCCTCAAAGAAAGCTTATGAGCACTCATGGAATTTGTTTCTTCATCCCATTCATGCCAACATTACATGTCATAAATTCACCATCAGATTGTACCACCTCATTTTTTGCCTTGCGTGGCTTTTGATTCGCAAACAATTTCATCTAACCACCTTCCATTTCATCTAATTCATTGCATTGTCTTTTCTCATCTTCCATCTCCTGCATTTTTCCATTTCATCCATTCATTTTGTGGCTTTTGAATCTCAAAAGTTGACTCTCAACCTTAGAGCCTTTGAATCTCAAACAATTTCATTTCCTTCCATTTTTCCCCTTCGTTCACACCTCATGTGTCATGTTCCTTTTTTATCATGTTTCCATTTATCTTTTCATCCCCTTTCATCCTACCCCTGCACTCTGACATTTCTTTCCATTTCATTTCCTTTCCATTTCATTCCCTATTTCAATCCATCGCTTCCCACTTACCATTTCATTTCCTTTCATATCATATCATTTCATTACATTTTCACTTATCATTCCATTTCATTACATTTTCACTTATCATTCCATTTCATTACATTTTCACTACATTTGATATCATTTCATCCCATTACATTTTCACCTATCTTTCCATTTTATTACATTTCATATTGTTCCATTCCCTTACATTTTCATTTTCATTTCATTTCATAATCCATTTCATGTTCGTTTCATTCCTCATTCCGTTACATAATCCATTTCATTTTCATTTTTATTCCATTACATTTTCATCTTCATTTCATTTCATAAAACATTTCATTTTCATTTCGTAAATCCTTCACTTCATTTTCTTTTCATTCCATTTCATTTCATTACATTTTTATGTCATTTTATTAACTCTCATGTCCCTACTTATTATCTCATTTCATCTCATTTTTTATTTGATTTGATTTGATTTCATATTTCGTTGCATTACTCATTGCATTTCATTACATAATCCATTTTATTTTCATTTCATATTCCATATCATTTCATTTTATATTACATCTTATTTCATCTCATTACCCATTTCAGTTTATTTAGTTACATATTACACTTCATTTTGTTACATATTATATTTTGATTCACCTCGTTTCATTTCATTTTGTTACATATCACATTTCATTTCATTACTCATTTCATTGCATTTTCATTATGCATTTCATTTCATTACTCATTTCACAATTTTTTATCACATTTCATTCCCTTACCATGACATTCACCTCATTACAATTCTTTTCCCATTTCATTATATTGCATTACAAATCATTTTCATAACCTCCTATTATATTTCATTATATAACATTCTATTTTGTCCATTTCATTTAATTTCAATACATCCTATGTCCCTATTCAGTTCATTGCATTACATTACGCATCATGTTATCACATCTTGTTTCATTTCATGTCATTCCATTCATATTACCACATCACATTTTTATTACATCATTAGTAACCTACCATCTATTCTAAATCATGATCCATCTAAATTAATCATTCACAGATATATACACATCTGCATCCACTACCAACATAATCATCAAATCAAACAATCACATGACATCATAAGTCCATGATATAACAAAGTGTGCACATCTAAAACATCAATAAGCTCAGATATCTCATAAAGCAACACGAAAATCAGACAGTCCATCAAAAGGCTATAATCACATGAACAACAGATAAAATGCATCAACACATACATCACATGATCATATAACATGCAAGTACATAAACCAAGGATCAAATAAGTGCATCTACATAAATGTCTAGTGAACATCATGATAATAATCATACACAATGAAGAATGAGGCCACAATACAATCATATAAACTCATCCCTATGAGGGTGCCTAATCTGACAGTCCCTACTCATTGGGGGCACCTGTATTCTCTCGTCGTGACTGCTCTGTTACATCTGTTGATGGTACAACTGGTCCAATCATAGCCATCTGACTTGAAGATGCCCCATCTATCCTTGGTGGTAGTGGTGGTGGTGGTGGTCCTGGTGTCATCACTGCTATGAATGTCTGCAAGGTACTTAGCACCTCACCCATTTGAGCCTCTACGATAGTCATCCAAGCCTCCAAATTAGTCGATCTTCCAAACCTCTTTGACGGTTGTGCCTTTGGTGGTGCCTACGGCTGTGCACCTAGTGGATCTCTGATGGGCTCATGCATTTGTAGCCTCTATCAATAGACAAACTGTACATCCTCTAGCAATCTCGACCTCATCTACTCTATGCCATCACACTGCCCAACCATCCCTCTTCTCATCTGTACACCACCTCAACCACGAATACCTTTGACTCTCCCTACACCCACTAGTCCCTGTACTGGACCTCGTAGCACTCCCCTCTATGGTACCACCATGACTACCTGACCTCATCTCCTCCATACTCTACCCACTCTAACCCTGGCTCATTATCTCCCTCTGCCTCTCCTTGGACCATCCTCATCATCATCCTCTCCCCCACTTGACGACTCATCAATACCTAGCATCAGCTCAGCCAAATCTATGTATCTAGGGAAGGGATGATCCCAAAACCACCATGCATAATCCCCCTCCATCCCTGCATCTACTACCCCATCTCATAAAGTCTAAGGTAGTGGTGCATCTCTCATATGTAAAAAGGCCTCCAAGCAAGCCTCATACTCCAACGTTGGCCCCCACATTTCTCTCTTTGATTGAACTTGGGTATATTGTGTAGTCCCCTATGGCATGCCCTATCATCGACCAAACTGCCTCACCACTCGCCTGAAGCAAAATCACTCTAGTACAGAAGGAATCTGACCAAGAAAATACCTTGGGCTAACGAAATACACCATCTCATTGTCGTCCTCTGCCCATGGCTCTATAAATCTATAAGGTCTCCATACGACCTCATCAATGTCATCCAAAATCTTGCACCAGTACTCTATCTTGCCCAAATGGGTGTGCACAATCAAACCCAAATAAGTATACATATAAGGCATGCCTTGTGGTCACTATCATACACACACTAGACATGTAATGGGAAAATGCTCCCATGTCCATACCTATAACAAAATGATCCCTACTGATAATGATGAGGCCCTAGAATATACAACCTATTGTAAATCATGATAAAAATGAGCCAATATATAGCTATCCCATGCAAATCTCCATGGCTCATCGATCATCTCTTGAATTAGCCAACACCATCCAACTAGACACCCTCACCCTCAATGATCTGGCAACAAAAACCCTCCTATCATACCTGCCAATACTTCTGGTAATGCATCATACTACAACATGTGAAACCAGGACATGTTATCATCACTGATACTGTCATCTCCAAACAAGTCTCAGAATGCAGTCCCACCCATAGTCTAATCATAATAAACCAAGTCCCCTATCGTCGGGATCCAAAAAATCCTGTACACATCCTCAGGAGTCATTGTCATCTCCCCCATTGAAAAATGGAATGTGTTGTGGTTCGAGTGCCACCGCTCAGCCACAGCTGTCAATAATCCCCTATTCACTTGAAACTGGGGCATCTATAATAAATACATGAAGCCAAACTAGTCTATCACCTACTTATCCATGTTAGACAATTGACCCACTACCTCTAATGACCACGGATAAAGTCCTCGTACCATGAGCTTTCACCCACGCACCTATTTTTCATCTAGAAAACACAATGTGTTAGTTTTTTGTCACAAAGTGATCATCAGAAATCAATCTAATTACATCTAGCTATCTAGCTACTAGTTCTATCTTGAACCTATTGTTCATCTTTCTCTACCCTGAGTTGGATTGGCTTGATTTCCCTACTCTATATCCTAAGTTGGGGCATCACCTATCTATTATCAGATCGATCCTACAAACATCACTTCATGAATACCTGACTACTAATGTTTACTTGTTATGCCCATCCTCGGATGAAAGACCAAGCCTCTAATTTTTGGCATTATCCCATGCTCACTTGAGGATCTACACCCTATTTTTGCCCTTCGATAATCTCGTGTTATTTCCTTAGCCGCATGCATTGACTACTCCCTTAAATGATTTACAACATTCAACTACTCTACTACAACTTTCAAAAGTGCCATTCTCTATATCATATGCATTATTGGATCCCATATGCGCTATTATATCAGCCAGATGCACTGTTTTATTCATATGCATTGCAAGATTAACAACATGCACCATAGAAGCTCTCGTATGCACTATTTCACAGTATGTGCTACAACATTGATCATATGTGCTATTTTATCCATAATATGCACTATCAAATTCAAATGCTCTATTAGATTATGTGTATACACTATAGAATTGTTTATATTTTTTTTATTCATATACACTATTATATTCCCCAGATGTGCTACAATTCTACCATATGTGCTAATCCACCCCAAAAATAGGGTTTCCAAATGTGCTAAAAGGCCCTATGCATGCACTAAATCACTACCCATATGTGCTAAAAGAACATTTAAATGCACTGAAGTACTAAAATCAATGCATCTACCCTCCAAATCTGCTCAAAACTCCCAAAATACATGTAAAAACACTAAATCTCAAACAAAGAGGATCTCACCAACTTACCGGGGCACCCTAGTCTACAGGACACTCATACTAATGGCCCCTCTCGAATCTATGCTCATGTAATGGAACCACCATCTTCATTGACTCGGAGATCCAAACCACTAAATGCAAAAGCCAAAAGTGAAAATGCCAAGGGTAAAAGGTCTTTTTGACCTATTTAAAACCCCCCCACCCTCCCCCCCACGCCCTCCCCCAAGTGGTATTTATATCATCTTTTCGAATTATTTAGCCCCTCTTGGCACCTTTTTGATCACCAAAGCTGACTTGGGTATTGTATCAAACCATTCTAACTATCTTTCCTGCCAATCTCCCACCATGTCAGAAATAAAATTGGAACTTGCTCAACCTTCACATTCTCTTACTTCTTTTTAATTTTATTTCTGAGGGGGTAGTATATTTGTATCAAATTAGGGCATCCAAGTTGGGGCATTAAATTTTTTTTAAACATCAAAAACAACCTATCCCAACCAAAATTTTCAAACATCAAAACCATGATATCCAAGCAAAACCATTGCAACGCCAAATCAACATTGCAATCCAATCATCAAATTAGCGACAATCAAAACATCAAATCATCAGTGATCAAACCAAGCCATCAACAGATAGAGACTACAACAATGATGGAATGGTAGAATATCATTAAATAGACATCCAGTCATTAGAATTTGACCTAAAATTAGAAAATCAAGATAGTCTTTGAACTAATATGCTTCACATATCAACTCAAAGAGGGGCATTTGTAGACACCCAAAAATTGGCAAAAATCTAAATCACAGAATTATGATCAATCAGGTCAAAAATAAAGAGAAAATTAGAAGAAACACAATAGACTTTCAAATCAAAAATCACATCAGGTCATTAATCACCTATCAAATTGACAAGACCTAAACCAACTTTAAAAGAGGAAGAAAAAAATTCAAATTCATAAAATAAAATTCAAAAGGGAGGAAGGAAAAAAGACAAAGTGTTGAAAATAAATCATTTTATCCTCACAAGATTGAAAATCTCCCTTTTACCATTTAAAAGAATTTGAAAAATCCTCATATTATCCTCAAAACCAAGTTTGTTGGACTCTTCCTCCTAGCCTCTTATGAGATATTTTGTTAAAAGTGAAAATCCTAGTTCTTACCCCAATCCCTTCCAAAATCCTATAAATAGGAGGGAAATCTAAGAGGCAAGGGACCCAAGTTTTTATGCATCTACACTATAGGCATATTTAGACTCATTGTTTTAACATTTTCTTTGTAGTGATTTCATAGCATTGTTAGCATCATTTTGTGTCTTTTTGCATCATTTTGTACCATTTAGCTTCATTTGTTGCATATTTAGTTCATAGCATGATCATTTCAAGAGCATTTCTAGGAGTTGTTTTTCACATATAATCCCCATTTTAGTCATAGATCTTGCATGTTTAATTGTAGATCTGAATTTTTAACACAATCCCATTCTAAAACTATCACTAAGATGCTAGTCTAAGAGCTATTTTAGCATTTGTAGTTAGGGAGACATGAGATGCTTGTAGAGATTACATTCTAATGATGATATCTTGGGTCTAGTATAGTTTTTCATCAGTCCATTTGCTTTCTACAGTAAGGTTTCATGAATACGCATTCATACTGTGTACAAGTTTAACTTATTGATATTCAATGGCACTTGGGGAAGGTTGGGAATAATGAGGTGGCTAAATAAAGACACTTGTTGACTAATTGGGAGCTCACACTCTCATTGTGTTCCAAGCTACCATGATTATGAAGATTGGTTTAATAATCACATAAGATATACCAAGAAAACCCATCTAAACAAAAATGAACAAACAACATGGAAAAGCTAATAAGTTTGCATAACCCAAAAATAAAAACTACAAGAAAATAACCATCAAAAAGTGAAAGGGCTAGAGGGATCCCAACCCTTTTGGGTACGTCTCATATTTACCCTATGTAAAAGAGTTTTCTTATTGCTAAATTTGAGAATGCTTAGGATAGAATTATAATCTTGTGTGATCATTTTTTAGCCGTGAGGATAATTTTTCTCAATGGTTAAACCATGGCATTCTAATTTCTATCCTTCCTCTAAATTATTTGATAGGATTCCCATTGGGCTCGACTTCCTTATCTCCACTTTATCTTTAAGTTGATTCTCTTTTAAAGGAAGTGGGAGAAACACTTAGGGTTTTTCTAAAGGTATAAGTTGAATCATTTGATAATTTTCATTCCACCTTTGCTCTTAACCTAATCAAAATGTATATCTCTAAAGGGTACCTATAAAGATCAAGATTAATTCTTCCAATGAAATTTGCATTCAAATTTTGGACTATGAAGGGATTCATTTTAGGTGTAGAAGATATTTAAAAATTGGTCATGTAGTTTCTTAATGTGGTGTAGAGAAAAATAAATCATCAGCTTCCTGGTGAAATGGTGCTCTTGATTAGCATTACATAGTTGTGAAGAAATTTGAAACTGAAAGGAGTTTCTTCCAAGTGATTGTGTAGGATTTTACAAGTCTTGTGACTACAACTCAAGTTGATCTAGTTACTAATGTTTGGGGTAATCAGGCTAGTGAATTGATTCTTGCTATCTCTCCAAATATGGGTTGGAATGTAGCTCTACCCTCAAAAATAGTGTTTTGGCTATCAATAGTGGTGATATTGCTTTACTTATAGGGAAGAGTTATGATATTTCTCCAAAGGTGGGATTTTCCTCTCTGTTGACACTCTTTCCAAGGTTATTGGTGGTACCTTGTATGACTTGATGGCTTAGGAAGTTGAGGTTGTGAAAGTGGAAGAGGGTGGACAACTATTATGGGTAAAAAGGCTAAGATGTCCCAACCCTCTTTTGACAAGACTATTTGCTCCCACAAGAGTTGTGCTAAAGGTAGATCTTGATGGCTCTTTGTTGGGAAAGCTTGGGTTGGGATCCCTCTAGCCCTTTCATTGTTTGATGGTTATTTTCTTGTAGTTTTCATTTTTGGGTTATGGGAGCCTATTGGCTTTTCCATGTTGTTTGTTCATTTTAGTTTAGGTGAACTTTCTTGGTATATCTTATGTGATCTTGTCGTAAAGGGTTTAGGGTCCCTTCAAAACCTATTTTACTTTAATAAAAGAAATTTAGACTCCAACAAACTTGAGCTCAAGATGACTTATTTAGACTAGTGCTTATTTAAAAATTATTGTTGTTGGGTTTATTTTGAATAATGTTTATACAAGTTCTTATATTATCCTATGTACAATGTTGCTAAAACCATTAAGTATTCTTTTTTGTTTTTTTAGGAAATAGGTTGGTTTAATAATCTAGAAGAACAATTTCTTGGTGTTTAAATTTTATTTGGTTTTGTGAAATCTTTTGAAAACTTCTTTGATACTGTAGTTTAACTTATTTATATTCGATGGCACTTGGGGAAGGTTGGGAATAATTAGGTGGTTAAATAAAGACACTTATTGACTAATTGGGAGCTCACATTCTCATTAGGTTCCAAGTTACCATGATTATGAAGATTAGAAATTAAATCTTATAATTGATGGACCATGGGAAATTTTTGTTTCAAAAGTCTAATATAGTGCAAGATCCATCATGAAAAGACATTTATTGAAATAATAGATGGTTGAAAGATAGTGAGACTATAAGATATCATGAAATAGTAGATGGTTGGGCTATAGTGAGAATATAAGATATTATGAATTCTACCCTACTAGTTTGTGTTGGAAGTTTAACTAGGAAACTAAGATATTAAGAGAGCCGGGTGGGGGAGGTGAATCAAGATCTATAAAACTTTTATCCTTCAAAACAACTTTATTGTGTTCACCATGTTAACCATCTCATATCTAGTTTATGCATGACATAACTTGAGATATCAAATGCTGAAATATATCTAACTATCAATCACATCCATGAAATGTAAACACATAACACAAAAATTTGATAATCCAAAAATACTTCAAGTTAAAGGTAAAACTGGGGTGAGGATGACACCCACAAATCTTCACTATTGTAATAATAAAGTTAACCTGTTAGCTTTTAATCACTTTTGATGATCTACCCTATCAGGGGTCATCTCTGCTAAAATATTTTAAGACTATTAGGTCTTACCTTGATTAAAGGATTTTACACTTACAATGAAGTAAGGACTCTACTAGGAAATTTATAAGGGTCTGTTAAAACCACTCTATTAAGAGATTTACCCTGATTCAATCTATCAAAATTGATTTAGTTCCTAATCCTTTGGTCTGCACTTATAATTTCTACAAATCTTCTCCTCCCAATCTCTAATCTAATCTCCAATATGATATAGCTATTCTTTATCCTTCCCTGCTTCATTAGGTCGCTAAACTTTGTTCTTCACAACTTTTGCATGCAACATCAAAAAATTAACTCCTTTACACAATACTCTACTTCCTTAACACATTTCACAATCTTTTTTACAATAGCTCATTCCACACTTATGAAAAATAAGGTTTGGATCTTCCTATTTAAAGAAATCTATAGAGTCTTCTAGACAATTCCCTTTTTCCCTCTTCATATAAAATGTTGTTCTTTTCTCATAGGGATTGATGATCCATATTAGAATGTGCAATAACCTCTATAATAAACTCTACGATCATTAAATGTCATGCTCATGTTAGCTTGAGATAGTTTACCTCAATGTTCATATCATTCCAAACTTTTATGTTCTATCTATGTTACTCGACATACATTATTTCTAATGCTCAGTCATAATTGTTCTTTCTATTGTTGTTCGGCCTTAACTATACTCAACTCCTATATAACTCAAAGTTTATGTAGTTTATCTGCTCGATACTAGGCTTGGATTATACTAAAATTATTCATTGATCAAATACTTTCTCAACTCTTATAGAGCTTGGCATATACATGATTCTTTACAAGTATTTGCATGGCTCGACCTATATAGAGTAGCTCAGTCACAATGATGATTGATTGACTCTGCCTTATTTATAACTAAGTGTTTGACACTAATAAACAACAAGACTTAGAGATACCAACAATCTCCCCCTTTGATATTATTAGCAAAAACACTTTTTCATGATTACATCTTTATAGTACATAAATAATAGTACTCCCCCTAAGCCTATGACTTGGTTCTTATAGAACTTCAAAACTTTTTCTTTTACAATACAATATACAATACATACTTTACAAGAATCAAATTAGTCTAATTATAGCTTGGTCATACCTTGTCTGCTTTCTATCTTTCTAAGCTCTAAATCTTTACATTCTCTCGTAACTCATCATTCCCCCTTGATGATTTCACTTCATTCCACCTTGTTTTTGACGCTTATGTCTATTGCTAGGGTTTTTGTTGTAGGGGTTGCATGGATGAAATCAAATTGGATTTATCAATGAATGAATTTGATTTATCATGGCATGATCATGATCCCATGTGGTTCTTGTTGATACCAAACATGAATCTTCAACTCCAGATTTGCTGCCAAGTTAGTTAAGTTTTCATCAATTGAAAGATTATGATCTTTTTACAATAGATCTTTTTCTAAACTTAGCTCATGTTGCATAATCTCCAATTGACGTATCAACATTGATTGGATGGAGATGAGTTTGGTCCACATTCTACTATCTTCTATCTATAGCTCACCCAACCTCACTTGTGGAAACAACAATATGTTATAATGAATTGAGCTTGATCTAACTAACTAAGAGATAGAACTACCTGATTTCTCCATGTCAGCTTGAATCTGTAGGACTAGAAAATGGGTTAGAAGCATTACATACTATGAGCAAATCACAAACTCAATCAACATATATTAGCACCCACTAGTCTACCATGAAAGCAAAACTAATCAAAAGAAAGCAAACATAATTAAAAACTCCCTTTTTCGTTTGTAGCTCCCATGTTCTTCTTTCTTCTCCAAATGATTGTAGCTCCAATTTGACTATAGTGCACACAAGATTGAAGCAAAGAGCCTATGATAGGGATAAAGCCATGAGAATACTTGAAGTGTGATTTAATGTGAGAGCAAGAATGCAACATGCAAAGAAGTAGAGGCTCAAAGACTCAAAGATTTGGATTTTCAAAACTTAAGCCTTCGGATTTGAAATGAGAGGAAGGGTGTCCATTTTATAATTTTCATGGAGGGTGAGAGCATTGGATTTTTCATCCATAGATATGCAATGTGGCAAGAGATTCCTATAACGCATATGACAGAATATGCCAATTGTGAGATTCTATGACACATGAGAGTCAAACCTGGCTAAATGTGGAAGAGAATCTATGACGCATCATAAGACACCTCAACCCACTTAAAGCCAAGAATCTATGAGGAATAAGCCAAATAGGGACGTGCGTAAGAGGTAATAATATTTGATTATGACAAATCTCAGCCAAGTGTCAAAGGAGAATCCACGAGGTGTCACATCCAAGTGTCACTATGATGCAATATTTTATGGAATATTTGAATTAAAAATCCTCTTATTCCACAAAATAAGAATTAGTAGAAAATGGAATTAATGATGGAAAATGGAACTTAAGAAATTAAGAATTTCCATGGTTTGAAGATAATGAATCAATTAATTAATAAAATTAATTAATTGAGGATGATAATTGGGAAGAATAATTAGAAAGAATAGGATTAAATTATGGGTTATTTAATCCTATAGAGAAAATTAGCAGATGATTGGCCAAATTGATTAAATGAATGCGACTGTACCCTTCGATGGAAATGTGACAATGATGGATATTGAATAAGATGATGGAAGGTAGACCAAAGCCATGGTCAGATTGATTGATTGAAGCTAATAACATGCCAAGGAAACATGACATGAATTGGTTGATATGTAACATTTAATCGACATTGTAAATGCTATAGGATTGAAATTGATTGATAAGGTTTGATCATAATAACATTGACCGACATTGTCAATGTTATTAAAATGGTCGATGATGCCATGATTTGACATTGAAAGCCTCAACAATGTCAAAGATTGAATGACATGAATGCTAGTTTGACCTAGCACTGAGAGCCACGATAGTACTAAGGTCGGATTGATAAGATTGATAAGTTGATAGGTTTCCAAGACACTGAAAGCCACAACAATGCCTAGGAGCGAATAAATGATGATTGATTTGGGATGTTTGATATGTTTTCGGTTGATTAGGACCGATTTCAAGTGATTTTGAGTTGATTTGGGGTGATTCAGAGTTGATTTGATATGATTCTAAAATTGATGTGAAAGGGGATACAAATGACAAAATATGGTCAATCTGGCCAAAAGATCGAAGTTAGTAGAATGAGAAAATGGGACAAATTAGTATGAAGAAGTGATGAGGTCGTAGATGCAAACCATTTTTGAGTGTCTACATTTTGCCCCTCTTTGATACAATGTGATTTAGAGCGTTGTATCAAAGAATAACTAATGAGAAAGCCACAACATGCCCCAGTAGGGATGATATATATGGGTGTCCCCTCAAGAAATTCACTAAGATAAGAATATTATAAGTCAATTTTTTGACAAAAAGAAGACAAAACCATAGCAATTGACATATTGCAAATCAGAGCTAAGATGTGAAAGTTATGAGGCCTAGAGTGTAGAACAGGATCAACTAGTAGCCTGAGAGTGATTGCATAGGTTACCACTCAAGAAAGACACAAAATGATGAAAATGATAGCTCATTTTGTCTGCAACAAAGATAGGAATCCAACGCAACTGACGGATTGCAAATCCGAGTTAAAATGCAAAAGTTATGGGCTCCGAAGTGCAACATAGGGGCTTCGGGAGCAGTTCTGGGTATCCTAGGTCACCAACTGCGGCCAAAACTCAACCAAGTGCATCATTGACGCACTTGGTAAGCCCAAGTGTGCCATGACAGTACCAAGTGCATCAATGATGCACTTGGGAAGCCCAAGTGGTCTCAAAAAGTACAAAATGTGCCCGAGAAGGCCCTGGGGTCCAAAATCAACATGACAGGGGGCAACTAGGAACCCAAGAGTAATTGCAAGGATTAACACTCCATACAGTGACCAAATAATGAAAATGATAGCTCATTTTGTTCACAAGAAAGATATGAGTCCAACGCAACTGACGGTTCGCAAATCAGAGTTGAAACGCAAAAGTTATGGCCTCCGGAGTGCAACCTAGGGGTTTTGGGAGCAGTTTTGGATAACCTAGGTTCCCAAGTGTGCCCAAACTCTACCAAGTGCGTCAATGATGCAGTTGGCATGACCAAGTGCATCAGTGACATAGTTGGGAACCCCAACTGTGCCCTGAAAGTGCAGATTGCACCCTAAAAGGCTCTGGGGCACAGAATTAGCTCGATTGGACTCGAAATGACTTGAAACTGTGCGTGCATGCCCAAAATGATGGAAAGATGTCATAACATGAAGGAAATCATCAAAAATGCTAAGATTTGGTCAAAGATGATGAGACAAATGTCATACTAAGGTTGAACCAGGTGGAAAGCCATAGAAAGTTGATTGATAGTGTAGGATGAGGCAGGAATGCATGAATGCAAGATGAAGATGATTTGGTGAATTAGAAGACATGATTATGGTGATAGAGCATGAGATGAAGAAGAAAGATGAGATGAGGAGATGTTAGTATGATGGAAAGACTTTTGCTTCTAGAAAGTTCACTATATGTCAAATGGAGCTTTATTTTGATATGGCAAAGGGAATGCAACGCATCATGGCATAAAGGGCCAAAGCGCAAATGCAAGCCTTTTGCGTAAACAAGCACAACACAAACAAAGAATGACCTTGTCCTTCCTAAGGCATATGTACATGCCCCAGACTCTCAAAGGTACATTGTAACAGACAGAAATGAAAAAAGATGACCATGAACCATCCCGGCCAGTCTCATAGATTAGTTTATATCATCGAGTAGCATAGGGACATGATCAAAGAAAAATAAAGAAAAAAATAAATCACTCACTAAATAGCATGAGGCAATAGCTATTCTTGTCCATTATTACGTTCTTGTTAATGTTTTAGGTGTGTAGATAGTGTTTGACATGTTGATAATGTGATAGTTCTGGTTGTGGGTTCAGTTGATAAGTTCATAGTGACTGGTTGGATTGATTGTTGGTTCATGTTGCACAGATATTGTGATTGGCACTGAAGTGTAGTGCTTTGATTTTCAGTTTGCAAAGTGCAAGTGTTTAGGCAAAAGGGGTGGTTATCTACAGTGAACATGTACAAGGTTTATTGCAAATTTTTGACGAGTTTTGTGATTTTTAGGGTTTTTTGAGGATATTGATGTTTTTGTGTGACTGATTTCTCCAGATCATTTTATGATTTTTAGGTTTTTTTCCAAGATATTTTATGATTTTTAGGAATTTTTCAGGATCGTATTTGAATTTTTAAGGATTTTTTCAGGACATTATGTGATTTTTATAGATTTTCTCAAGACATTTTATGATTTTTTAGGGATTTTTTCAGGATCGTATTTAAATTTTTTTAAGGATTTTTTTCAGGACATTATGTGATTTTTTTTATAGATTTTCTCAGGACATTTTATGATTTTTAGGGATTTTTTCAGGATTGTATAAGCATATACAAGTGTTAGCTCCAATCCGTTGTGCGATAGATCTAATGGATAAAAGCACCTAGGGGTATGCCCCTAGTTCAAATTCAAACTTATGCACCATGTAGGTAATATGCCCCCAGACAAGACGCAAATTACGTACAAAGGCCAATGACAGAGTGTGTGTGTAGACTGGTGATGCTTAAGCAAGGTAACGAAGGACATTAACCAGTTCTTGAGCCATGATAAGGAACCAAGGATGTCTTGCAATATGAAGGATATGATCAAAGAATGATAGAGGGGGAAAAGACCAGATGGAATCTTGATAGATGGAGGAGCAATAACTGATTACACATGGCGCCTGTTTGCTAGGTTTTCACCATGGTACTTGCCCAAAGCGCCTGTTTGCCAGGTTTGCACTTTTGGACGAAATTTTTCTCTTGACTCAAATTTTCGTGCCAAGATGCCTGTTTGCTAGGTTTTCATCCAAGCATCCATTTTTTCATGACTTTTTTCACTTTTTTCTTTGCTTTTTTCATAACTTTTTGTTAATTTTTTTGATATTTTTCATGACTTTTTGCTATTTTTCTTTGCTTTTTTCATGACTTTTTGCTATTTTTTAAAATATTTTTTCAAGATTTTTTGCTATTTTTCTTTGCCTCTTTCATGACTTTTTGCTATTTTTTTAAAATATTTTTTCAGGATTTTTTGCAATTTTTGTGATATTTTTTCATGACTTTTAGATGGAATCAAGAAATTGAAGATATCTATTGTTGATGTTGCTAGCTAATGAGCTCTGAATCGATGACTGACCATAACTACATAGGATTTGTTCCGAGTCTGTAGCAAAAATCAAACCACTAGAAAGGTCTTGAGATATACCATCGTGTACCATATGTAAGACAATGTCTGTCTCTTGCAAATCAAGGCATCTAAGGATAATTGGGTCAATAGAAATGTCATGTGGGATGTCACTAATGATGACATATGCAAAGGCTTCTTGGATAAAGGACTGAGTTTGGTTATTGGACAAATTAGGTTGTTGGATTTGGGGATAAACAAAGGGATATAAGGGAGGGTTGGCAGGGTTGAGAGTAATGACCTTCCACATGAATGCTGATTTAGAGAGCTCCCAAAGACTTTGTGGCATGTTGAACATTGGAACACTGATATTCATGGCATCATATTTTTCATTTTGTATCATTGGGAGCTACTTAGCTTTTGATTTTTTATAGTCTAATGGTGCCTTTCGATTTTCACCAAGAGACCTATGCTTGTTATATCTTTCTCTTTTTGCTTTGTAAGTAGAAGGTGGAGTAGGCTCCCCAAAGTATGCCAATTTATTCTCTTTAGGAGAAACTGCTTCTTTATAATCTTCAGTCATAATGCCTTCAAAGTCTATTATGAGAGTGTCATCATCGTTCAATTGATCAAAAATTGGTGGTCCACGTTGGTCCCAATCCAAAGGTTTAGGATAACTTGAGGAGATGTCATCATCAGTGTTGAATGGGCTTTGGTTGAAGGTAGATATATAGGTATCTGACTCAACTGGGTCATTGGGGTTATGCACAGAAGCTAGAGGATTGTTGGTTTCAGGTGGGATATCCTTAGATGCCTTTTCTTCGTTCAAAACATCCATAGTCTTACATGTAGGTACCATGGTACTGGGAGGACCTATTCGTAATGGTTTAAATCCAAGCCCTAAACTAGGAGATCATCCTTCTATAGTGATAGGTTCAGTGATTCCTTATTTCTGAGATCCAAGACCACTATAGCCATCATAGCCTTGTTTTTGCATGATAGTAAACCCAAGTCCATACTTGTTAGGAGATATCAAAGTGGGTTCTCATTCTGCTTTTGCTTTCTCAATACATACAGATGTATTCTCATTTGTAGAAGTATCATTCTTTGTACTGATCTCTGAATGTTGTGCTTGAAGTGGTTGTGATTTACCATGAGATTGGGGAGAAATTAGTGACTCCCTCCTGTGAAAGACTTGAGACATAAAGTACTCTCCACACCCATTGTCTTCAATCTTCATCTTTTCCTTGGCTTTACTGAGCAGTATATCAGCATCCGCATACTTAGAGGAATTTGTGGGTTGTGCTTCATTGTTTGTTGGGATTTGGAATGCAATAGCATCTCTTAGATTAGCACAAAATTGAAAAGGATCTGGATCGCCAGGGATGGTAACCTCTACGTTGTGATAGGAAAACTTTAGACATTGATGATATGTAGAAGGGACTGCTTTCATAGCATGAAGCCAAGGGTGTCCTAGTATCATGTTGCAATTCATTTCTATATCTAGGACATGGAACAATGTATCTTCAGTAGCTGGACCAACTCTAATAGGTAGTGTGATGACGCCCCTGCAGAAGCGTTCACCATCATCATACGCTTTTATTGTGATTCTTCGAGATGGATCCACATCATCTTCAAAATAACCCAAACTATTGACAACCTTAAGAGTACAGATGTTCAGTCCTGCTCCTCCATCTATTAAGACACGTCTGACTTTGGCATTATGGATGAAGATTTCGAGATAAAGGGGATCATTATGGTTAGGTTTGTCCTTAGGAATATCACGGGGTGAAAAAGTGATATGTTGTGATGCAGATAGGTTCCCAACCATGGCTTGGAACTGGACAACATCCATGTTATCTGGGACTATTGAATCTTTAAGGGCTTGCTCCAAGATCTTTTGGTGTTGGGGGGATGCACGCAGTAGGTCCAAAATGGATATTTGTGCAGGGGTTTTGCCGAGTTGTTCAACAAGGCTATAATCAGATGAAGTAGGAGCAGTAGGTCTAGATGGGGCTCCAGGTAGGGTGATCTTGCTATGGCGTGTAGTGACAGTACAACGAGGGTCTTCAGCCTTCAATGTGAATGTGGATATGTGAAAGTCAAACTCATTAAAGCAATTGATGGTGTAGTCATAGCTGGTGCGTGTGTAATTCACATTACCTTGCGAGTTTGAGTTTGAACTTGAGGGTTTCTCTTTGTCATGATTACCCAAAGGATCTTTGAAAATAGTGTGATCAGAGTTGGATGCTAATAGTGACGGATCAACTGCGATGACACCATCATCAATAAGGTCTTGTATTGCATGTTTCAATTGGAAGCATGATGGAGTCTTGTGTCCTTTGGTGCGATGATAATCACAATACTTTTTTCATCCCACCAATCAACTTTAGTCAATGGTTCATCTTTGATTGGGGGTAATTGCAGGAAGTTATTACTCAGTAACTATTGTAATGCAATCTCAAGTGGTATTCCCAATGGTGTGAATTTTCTATCCTTGGTTCTAGGATGTCTTTTTTCTTGTGTGGAAGTCTCAATTTTCTGTTGTGGAGCTGATGTTTGATTAGAGGTTTGTGAATTTGTATGGTTTACACCTTTCAAAGTCAATTGAGGTTGTGTTGCGCTAATCGTGCGAGCATCCACAATGCCATCATTAGTCACATTCTTGTTTTTGGAGAAAAATTTTGCCTTGTCATTAAACGATTTGGTGTTTGTGTTTTCTTTGTTTATCTTGAGGATTCCCTTACGGATAAGAGCATCTTCAATACTAGCCCCTACTTTCATTAGTTTAGAAATGGTGCTTGGACTCTTGCTTTTGAGTTCATACATTAAGTCCAGGACTAAGTTTTCAATGCACAAGTTTACTTGTTCTTCAGGAGTGTCTAGTGGGCATTGACTAACTAAGCTTCTCCAACACAATAAGAATGTGATGAATGATTCTCCTGTCTTCTGTTTAGTTGAGCACAAATCAGAAAGTGTCACCTCATTTGTGATGTTAAAGGAAAAGTGGGAGATAAACTTGTCTGCTAGCTCTGACCAAGATTTGATATTACCAGGAAGTTTGGAGTACCATTCAGGTGCAGGCCCACCTAGAGAACGAGGGAACAATCTCATAAGGTAAGTGGGCTCATCACTGAGTTCGGTACATGAAGCACAAAATTCTCGGATGTGATCAATAGGGTTTCCTTTTCCTCAGTATTTTTCAAATTCTCGGATGTCGAATGGATTAGGACGTAGGTCCCTTTCTGTATATAGAGCCTGTTTCTTTTGGACTCCCAATGCCTCGACACTTTTGGAAAGTTGTTTGAATTGTTGTAATAGTTCTTCATTGGGGTTTTGCATGATGGTCTTTCCTTCAAGTCTTTTGTGTCTATGAGTAGACCATTTGCTGTGGCGAGAACTATGTCTACTTGGTTCTGACATTTTTGTGTCCGATGAGTCTGATGAAGTGTTGCTAGGTGGTGGAGGTATGTTGGCACCTCGAAGACAGAAAGGTCCCTGTTGTTGGGGAACTTGTTGTGGTATTTGATGTGGCACTTGTTGTGGGATTGACTGCGATTGTTGTACCATGTGTTGTTGTTGTGCCATGTGTTGTGGTAGTTGTTGGGATACTTCTGTTGGTTGTATGTGAGACCATGTGCGTGCTTGTTGTTGTAGAGGTATTTGTTGAGGTTGTTGTGGCACATGTTGTTGTCGTAACAAATGTTGCTGGTATGTGATTTGTTGCTCAAGGCATCTTTGGTATTCCAATTGTTGCTTGAGTTGCTCTTGTTGTTTAGCAAACATCATTTGTTGTTGTTGGAATTGCTGCTGAAATTGTTGTTGATAAATTGTGTGTAAGTCAAGTGGGTCCACATGGGATTGCGTTTTAGGAATGTTGGATGTTTGCCCCACTTGTGGTTGTTGTCATTTTGTTTGACTTGGTTGTGCCTCGGAAGTGCTGAGTCCTTGTACCATTGTAGGTTGTTGTTGTTGTGGGGGTTGATTAAATCCTTGAGAATTGAACGTCATGTTTGGATTGTGGTTTTGGTACCTTTGTGTGTTAGATGTTCCTTCTTGTGACATCATATTGATTTGACTGAGATGTGTCCCTATTGGGAATGGGCATAATATCAATAAGACTTTTCCTTTGTGTGTCCATAGGGATGGTTGCACTTGATGTCTTACATCTTGTACTTATGAGAGATTCTATAGTGTTGGATGTCGTAGCACTTGGTAAAGTTAGGAGCAAAGTTGTACTTTGTTGATTTGCCTCCAAAGAAGGTATGTTTGGCATTCCTAGAGCACAAGTCCCTTTAGGTGCATCTTGTTGTTGCATCATGTGACTAAAATCAAGTCTTAATGTCCTTTTGGGGTGTTTAGGGATTGGTGGTATTTCATCAAACAAGGGGTTAACATTGATGTGTTCAAATGTACTTTGGAGGATTTCAATTGTTGGTTCTTGATGGGACCTTATAGGTGCCATTATTGTGTTTGAAAACTCCAAAGGTTGTTTTCCCTTGTCTAAGTCCAAATTTATCATGGGTTGGATGTTTTCAATTGTTGTGTTGGTTTGATTTTTGCACCTAGGATCTTCCAAGTTTGGGTTAAATTTGACAATTTCTTGGGCTGCCAAACATTTGAAGTTCTTGCGAATTTTTTTTTCTTGACATGCCCTAGCCATTTCTTCATCAGTGATGCCATAATCAGTGTCAGAGTCACCACTTAGGTGTATAGTACCTTGTTGTATGTTTGATGTGTTAGGTTGGTTGAATTCAAAGGAATGTGATTGTTCATTTTCAGGTGAGGTTGGTACACTTCCTCCTCCCGGTGGCATTGGCATGAATATAGGTTCAAACTCAAAACTCCATTGGACCATACCATGTGTGGGGGAAGTGTTTGGAGGAAATCTCATGGTAGATGCATTGTTCAAGGTTTGTTGTACCATAGCTTGATTATGAGGATCTTGCAGATACATATTCAAGGGTTCTGCTAGTAATGGTTGTGATGCCTCGATTTGGTCTTCGTCAAAGGTTTGTTGGATTTTCTTGCTCTTTCTTTATCTTGGACGAGGTTTTGGTTGTGCTTGTGCCTCAAAAAAAAAAGGTTGATAGAGTTCCTTGGGTCTCTGAGCTGATTGTGTCCTAGTAAGTGCTGGCATGATACCTAACAGTGCAAATGCAATGGAATTTTTGCATGTTTTGTGTGATTTAGAGTGGTGGGTATGCAAGATATGAGTGTTTTTGGGATTTTTAATTGTTTAGGAATGTTATGAAATGTGAGAAAATTCTAGATGAATTATGGATTTGATGTGCAAAGTGCAAATGTCCTAGGGATGTTATGTAAATGCAAATGCAAGGTGATGTTTTGAAGTTTGACTAGAAGAGATGAAAATGACTCTAAGGTATGCAAAATGACAATTAGGGTTATGTTTTGGACTTGGTAATGATACTAAAGGTAGGTGTATGCAAGGTAGACTATGCAAAGGATGGTGTTCTAGGGTTCGTAATGACGTTTGGGACATGCAAAATGAGGGTAAATGCTCAAGAAGGCAATTTGGTTGATGGACAATTTGATAGGGTTTGGTAGTGAAAATGATGCTAAGGATTTTGATCAATTCAATATGAAGGGGATATACCACTAGGGTAAGTAAAAATGACGTTTGGGGATGCTACGGATATGATTATGCTATGACAAGGGTATATGGAAAGTTTTGAACTTAGGTAAAACCTTTTAGAAAGTATTTTGTCTAGGAGTTTAACCTTGTAATAAAGGACTTTGGATCTTGACCAAAAACTGATAAAAGACGAAAAGATCAAATTGATAAAAGATGAAAAGGTCAAATATATCAAGACATAGACAGATTTTGACCAAAGAAAATGATAAGAAAAGATAAAAAGACTAGTCAAGATCCATTATCCATCAACACTAGGAGATACTCTAAGCCTCATACTTTGTTTAGATTTTTGACTAAATTCAAAGGTTTTGGGGGTTCAAAATGACGTTTAGAGGACTCAAAATGGTGGTGATGCTGAGCGGATATGTGATATGGACAATTCCTATGATGCAAAACGAGATTTTGGGTGCAAGGTACGGTTTTGGGTCAAGTGCAAAATGGGTAGGTGTAGAGGCTCCTAGATGCAGTTTTGGGGTCCTAAAGTGCAGTTCGGAGGCCCAAAATGGTCATGCAAGTACCCAAGTGCACCCTAAAAGTGCCAAGTGCACCTTAATAGTACCAACTACGTCATTGATGCACTTGGAGCTAGTTTGGGCGCAGTTGGTAGTTTCTGGGCGTAGTTGGTAAGCTAGGAAGAATGTTTGTTGATTCTGAAGGGTATGGTTACCAAACTGACATGCCAGGAAGCTAAGATGTTGGGGTTGATGTTAGGATGGGTTGGGAGATGAAAAATGAAGGTTATGACATATAGAATGATCTATTAAGTGAAGGTGATGAAGATTAGGTGATGTAGAATGCAGATCTGGGCAAGCTAGTGCAAGGGGAGCTAACCAGGTACCTAAGGACACTGTTGAAGCCCCAAAATGTTATCTGGAACCCAAAACTGGATCTCAGGACCACCAAGTGCACCCAGATAGTGCAAACTATGTCAATAATGTAGTTGGGGCCTAGTTGGGTGCAGTTGGTAGTTTTTGGGCGCAGTTGGTAAACTGGGCTAAAACTGAGGCAATTCTGGAAGCTATGATTTCAAGATTGATGTCACAGAGAGGTAAATAGTAGAGGAAAGTGTTAGAGCTAGTATAAATGCTCAAAATGATGGTTAGGACACTCAGAATTATGGATAAAGTGGTCAAGATGACGAATAGGTATGCAAGGATGCAAGGTGGTGAATGCAAAGTGCTGATTTTGATATGGGAATATAAAAACTAAGAAAGGTAAACTAAACCTAAATGGATGCAATATGAAAAGTAATAGATACTAAATGAGGACTAAAAGGTGCAATATGAAGTCTATATGATGCAAGAATGAAGCCTAGACTAGGGTGAATGTAAGTTAAGTCTATGCAAGTGTAGGATCTACATTTTGCCAAGCACATTTAGGAGCACAAGTCACCATGTTTTCCAAGGTTTGAGTGTGTTGAACCAAAGTTGGCAAAGTTTGATAAAGGTTGAAATGTTTTGGTGATGTGTGATGTTTTGACAAGTTCAAATGATATCTAAGGTGTAAATTTAAAAGTTTGGCTTTTATCTTGATTATGTTTTACACACATGCAAGACACATTAAGACAAGAATAGCTGTTGTAAAAAGTTAACAAACACACCACAACCTAGGCTTTTAGGACTGTATCCACTGAATTCCTACTTGAACCAAAGTTCAACTGTGCTTATCCAGAGTGGACAACCTAGGATCTTGGCACCATAGGCTCCCCCTTACAGCGCACTCACTTCTCGGGGCTACCAAGATCCGCTTCCCAAGGGGCATGACTTCCCTAGGGATTGTTGCCTCTACTAAGGACTGCGAGAATGTAGGATGTCTTCATGGGCATGGGTGACACCTTGAGCCAGTGGATAGAAAGGATTTTGGCCACTAAAACATGATTTTTAGTAAGGGCATTTCGTTCGGCAAGTGCATGATAAACTTCTGCAGAAGGTCTCCCAGCCCCAAGAACCAGGGTTTGACGCACCACAAGGGTACTGGAGGAGAGCTATCACGCAACAATACCACCAACATAGATTTCACCGTAATCAAATTTTATATAGCGGCTGGAACGTTGACCTGGCTTTGGCCCATTACTGCTCTGAGGTCGTCCCCTGACATACCCAATATCGAGTATCTTGGTCCAAGGCAGGCCTCCTATAGAAGTTACATAGATTTCTCTTACACCCAAGATCCACGAATGGCCAGGGGAGAGGATACGTCCAATGCAACTCCTAGGGATTTAACACTGTAGACACGCCAACCAGAAAAGAAAAAGGTTCTTTTTAAACACCAAATGAAATGTTATCTAATCTAGGAAATCCACACACATAGTTTTGAAAGACACACAAAGTCTTCGACAACGTCCTGCAAAGCACAATTAGTAGTTTGTTATAAGCACTATTAGTAACACAAAATCACCTGATCTATGTCCTAGAGAGTGATAGGAAATTGAAATGTGGATTTTGATTGATGCATGTGCTTACTGTGAACCCAGGTGTACTCTGATAGAGCAAATTGCACCCCAGAAGGCCAAAATGGCTCAAAACACTCCCAAGTGTGCCCAAATAGTTCCAACTATGTCAATGATGTAGTTGGGGCCCAGTTGGGTGCAGTTGGTAGTTTTAGGGCGCAGTTGGGAAGTCAGGTGAAAAGTGTGGGGAAATGGTGCCTAGACAACACCCAGAAATTGGAATTTTCAAAGCTACACTCCCAAGTGCGCCCAAACAGTGCAGACTACGTCAATGACATAGTTGGGGCCCAGTTAGGTGCAGTTGGTAAGTTAGAAACAACAAAAAGAGGTTTTGGTGGCTTCTAGGCTCCTAAAACTTCTCCTAGGGGTCCCAAGTGCGCCCTAGGACAGAAAGCTAACAGAATGCATGAAACAAGAGCATATAAGCATTTTACTGGACCCCCTAATTAATCTAGGTGTGAAAAGGAAGAGCAGATAGTCGTTATACCCTTCCAAGTGAGCTCCTTCCTTGCACCTACAAGCACAAAACAAGAAAACCCAAGTTAGATATGCATGTTCACGTCGGGTTCACCAAATGTAGGACCAGAAAATGGGTTAGAAGCATAACATACTATGAGAAAATCACAAACTCAATCAACATATATTTGCACCCACTAGTCTACCATGAAAGCCAAACTAATCAAAAGAAAGCAAACATAATTAAAAACTCCCTTTTCCGTTTGTAGCTCCCATGTTCTTCTTTCTTCTCCAAATGATTGTAGCTCCAATTTGACTATAGTGCACACAAGATTGAAGCAAAGAGCCTATGATAGGGATAAAGCCATGAGAATAGTTGAAGTGTGATTTAATGTGAGAGCAAGAATGTAACATGCAAAGAAGTAGAGACTCAAAGACTCAAAGATTTGGATTTTCAAAACTTAAGCCTTCGGATCCGAAATGAGAGGAAGGGTGTCCATTTTATAATTTTCATGGAGGGTGAGAGCATTGGATTTGTCACCCATAGATATGCGATGTGGCAAGAGATTCCTAAGACGCATATGACAGAATATGCCAATTGTGAGATTCTATGACACATGAGAGTCAAACCTGGCTAAATGTGGAAGAGAATCTATGACGCGTCATAAGACACCTCAATCCACTTAAAGCCTAGAATCTATGACGAATAAGCCAAATAGGAACATGTGTAAGAGGTAATAATGTTTGATTATGACAAATCTCAGCCAAGTGTCACTATGATGCAATATTTTATTGAATATTTGAATTAAAAATCCTCTTATTCCACAAAATAAGAATTAGTAAAAAATGGAATTAATGATGGAAAATGGAACTTAGGAAATTAAGAATTTCCATGGTTTGAAGATAATGAATCAATTAATTAATAAAATTAATTAATTGAGGATGATAATTGGGAAGAATAATTAGAAAGAATACGATTAAATTATGGGTTATTTAATCCTATAGAGAAAATTAGCAGATGATTGGCCAAATTGATTAAATGAATGTGAATGTACCCTTTAATGGAAATGTGACAATGATGGATATCGAATAAGATGATGGAAGGTAGACCAAAACCATGGTCAGATTGATTGATTGAAGCTGAAAACATGCCAAGGACACATGACATGAATTGGTTGATATGTAACATTTAACCGACATTGTAAATGCTACAGGATTGCAATTGATTGATAAGGTTTGATCATAATAACATTGACTGACATTGTCAATGTAATTAAAATGGTCGATGATGCCATGATCTAACATTGAAAGCCTCAACAATGTCAAAGATTGAATGACATGAATGATAGTTTGACCTAGCACTGAGAGCCACGACAGTACTAAGGTTAGATTGATAAGATTGATAAGTTGATAGGTTTCCAAGACACTGAAAGCCACAACAATGCCTAGGAGCAGATAAATGATGATTTATTTGGGATGTTTGATATGTTTTGGGTTGATTAGGACCGATTTTGAGTGATTCTGAGTTGATTTGGGGTTATTCCGAGTTGATTTGATATGATTTCGAGTTGATTTGATATGATTCTGAAATTGATGTGAAAGGGGATACAAATGACAAAATATGGTCAATCTGGCCAAAAGATCAAAGTTAGTAGAATGAGAAAATGGGACAAATTAGTATGAAGAAGTGATGAGGTCGTAGATGTGAACCATTTTTGAGTGTCTACAGAATCATCTGAATGTTTTCCTAAAATTCATTTGTAAACCTTGGCACATCACAAAGTATATTGTATAGATCTTGTACTTTCTTTAAAATTTCTTCTATGTTATATACTAGTGCTTGTAACTCATCTTTTCTAATTGCAATGACAGTAGAAACTTTCTCCAATACTCTCTTCTCAAATTTCTTCTTAAACCAGGCCATTAGTTTTTCATTTGCCTCAATATCATCAGTATTAAATTTCTCAATGATTTGAACTAACTACGATATGATGGAGGTTGTTCATCAAAGGTTTGAATATTGAAGGCATACAACACCTATTTTTGTTTTTGTTCTTGCCTCATCTCTTCTTGCTTTTTCTTTCTTGTTAATATGTACTATAAGATGACAGTTTGCTCATAAGTGAGATTAGCTAGATCCCATTTTGGTATATCAATTACTCCATCCAAACTAATAGTATTATCTGGAGAACTATCCTTTGTCTTCTTTCCTTTACTTTTCTTTAAAGTGTTGTTGATCAACACTACTAGAGTAAGAATAGGTGGTGAGGTTTCACCACTTGGTCTTGCTTGTACTTTAGTGCTTGGAACAAAAATGGGAACACTCTACATTGTAATTTCTCCTCCTTTATTTATAGTCTCCTTATTTACCTCTTCCTGAAGTCCTGAGACATGTGGTCCTTCTTGACCTGTAGTAGATATTCTACATTTATTTTCTTGTTTTATTCCTCTTTCTCTTGCTTCTCCTTTTTTGATTCTTTGGCTTCTGAGGTTTTCATTTGTTCATCAATATTTTGTACATGTACTTCTCCTTCCTTGGGACAATCCCTTATTTGGAATACATGAGTATAAGGTGTAGTATCATGAATTGGTGATACATTTCCATGCAATCTCATCATACTTGAAATTTCTTCATCACTTTGATCATCTTCAATGGTAATTGTGTCCACTTCTTTCTCTTATTTTCCTTCTTTTGTGGTTAATCAAAAATACTCTTCCATAATAATTCATTTTGTTGTACAACAACTTCAATCTTATTCTGCAAAATCATGAATTTTCTAAACTTAGGAAGAAATTGGTTCCTATGCTTCTCTAAAAATGTTGTCTTTTTTTATTTGTCAATTCATGCATAATCTTGGCCATTGTGCCTTCTCTTATTTGCTTCTCAGCTTATGTTGCATGTTGCAATTTTCTATCAAGTCTACTATACAAATCATTTGGAACCATTTTTTCCAATTCAATAGGAGAAAGTTTATTGTTAGCAATCATATCTATCATGCCTCTTCTACCTTGGATTTATCAACATTTATCAATGTATCATACTTCACATATCTAAAACTTGATAGACCTGTAGAGCTTTTGATGTTGGCACATACCTTGTCAATATTTCTAGGCTTGGTAGGTACAATGACTCGGTGATGACTAGGTTCATCATACTTAGTCATCTCTGCATTTTCCTCTTTGATACCTTTCGACTTTATGAGCCTTCTTTTCTTTGTCTAGCCTTTGGTGTCTAGCACTTTCTTCCATTCTACACTTGAGCCACTAGCTTTTGTGATTTTAACCACTCCTTTCTTGACTGGTGGCTCGACACTAATTGTTTTTGTTGCCCTGGTCCTTGGTCTTTTTGGTGTAGGAGAGAGGGGCTTAGATGTCATCTTCTTTGCATCCTTCCTTGCTTTAGGATTTTTTATTTCCACTGTTTTAGCCTTCTTTGCTGGTGGGAAGACTAGTGCTAAGGCTTTACCCTTTTTCTCTGTACTTTCTTCCTCTTCCTCATCATCGTTGCCATTTTCTTCATCTTCTCCAAGACCTTGAGTTAGAACCAAAGGTTCTTTGATTTTTGTCTATTTTCTTAGCTTTCCTTCTAGGTATTCAATCATCTTCTTTCTCTTCTTATCAGTAGAATCAATCTTGATTTCTACTATTATTCTAGTATTTGCTTCATCATACTTGCCAAAGGACTCAACTTCTACGTCAATTTATTTATATAGCAATGCAACAATACTTGCACTTACATCATCAACTTCAATTTCATAGCCAAAGGTCTTAAGGCAGGCTATCCTTGACTTATTTGCCTATACAAATATGTGATTTGTATCAACTATAAAACATATATCATTATAACTTTTCAAAACTAGTGATGTTGGGATGCTCAAACTCTTTTTCATTTTCTATTTGAACTCTTCAAAATATCCGTTTAGAATATCTTCAAAATTTTCTTCCAATTGTGTTATATACTCAGTAATTTGCCTTGTAATAGGCTTGTCTTGTTCCCATACAATATTCCCAATAGCAAGAAAATAATTCTTAGTGTAAAATAAAATACACATAATTAATGATCCAAACTTGCACATTGAATTCTTCACTTTCTTGATTGATGTTAGGTTCTCTACTAGTTGTAACTATTGTAACTCGGCAAGATCATATTCATAATCCTTCATCACGATCTTCAATGCCTGATCAACTTCCATGCATGACACACTATTTAGTCATCTTGACTAATAAAACTTATGAGAGATTACTCTTATAGAAAATTTGTTCAATGGATTGGTGATGGTAGAAATAGATAGCCCACATCCATTCCACTCGGCTTTTGTATTTTCCTTGATAGCTTCTTTAGTTTGGCACCACATTGTCTTCCTTTTATTAAATTTAGGGTAACCAATAATAGTAAGAATTGCCTTCTTTGTAACCTTTACTAGTCCATTCTCTAACCACAATTTCATGTCATGAATTATGCTCAGAATTTCCTTAATCCATTCAATCTTGAAATTCCTCAAAAAATCTAGGGCATGGGTTAACCCTTTCCTCTCAACAATTTTGAACTCATTCTTTAATATTCCCTCATCACACAATTTTTCATAAGCCACAAGAACTTTGTGGTCTCCAACTCCACCAATTTTGCACATGTAACAACTCATCACATCATGAATCATAATGACTTTAGGTGGTATTGATGATAACACATCCATTGAATCTCCTTTCGTGACAATCTTAGGTATAGCATGAAACTTACGTGGAGGAAAAGTGTCACTCTTCACCAATTGAATATTTCTTACCTCCTTGATTCTTTGTTGTAGATGATAAAGATGTCATTTTCTTATGTTAGGGATATGAAACTCTTTTCTCTGAACAACTCAGCACAATTGAGAATTAATACTCGATCACTCTTTTGCTACTAGTTCACTTCAAATCGCCTTTGATATTGCTTCATTAATTGCTCAAATTTCTCTGTGATCTTGAAAGCTAAATGAAAGGTGCATAAAATATCTTCAAATTCTCAATATATAGCTCCATTCATTCAAATTAGGGTCTCCATTAATGTTGATATTTGTTAGGTGGAATCTAGTTGTCTTGGTCATTACTTAACTTTATGAACTTGATCTCCATTATACAACTTAGTCAATTCCATCTAACTTGGCCTATACATCAATTTGAATTGGAGTACTTGGTCCATATCGCAAAAATCTACCAATGTAGACAGTGTTATTGATGCTCAAGATCCAAACATGTAAATGATTCTTTTGCACTATTCTTTGCTTATATTTGTTCTAATGCATATTTTCTCATGCTAATATGAACTTTTGCACATTTTATGTCAGTAACTAATGTAAGATAATTCATTAAGTATATAGTTCCTTACATACCTTTCTTTATTAGTTTGAGGTGGTGTGATCACCTTCTCCATTGGATTTGGTGATTTTGACTTCATTTGTTCCACTACCTCTAGCTCCCACCTTTTTCTTCTAGATTTGATTCATCTCCTTCTTTTTCTGTTCAACATCCACTTTTCCTTTACCCTTGATGTGTTCATTATTTGGCATTGGTGCTTGGGTCCTACAATTCTTATTCACATGTCCAACTTTTTGACAATTAGAACAAACTATCTTTAGTGCATTCATGTTTGTCTAGTTAGGTTTTTCTTGTGATTAGTATTCATATGCTCTATGTCCAAAATTTTGAAAATTGTAATAATATCCCTCAAATCTAGGTGCAATAATGTCTTGTTCATTCTTGATCTAAATTTATATATTTGGTGTCTTTTCTTCTTGTAGTAAAAACAATAACCAATAAACTTAGGTTAAGGGTTTTGCATACCATTCTTGCTTCAACAAATGTTTATAGTATGCCCAAGTTTACTACAATGATAACATGTAGGTCTTCCTTTTGATTTTACATTCCTTATCTCTCTAGTCTTGGATGATTCTTTTTTTAGTAGATGAATGTTTCTTTGTATGTCCTAGTCTAGAAGTGTTGCTAGATGACCTAGGTGATCTCATCAATTCTTCAAAGTATCTTAATGCTTCACTAGGCTTGTTTATCATTTCCAAAATTTCTTTCTTAGATCTTAACTCATTCCTTAGTAGGTCACTCTGTGATCTTAAGATTTTTTATATCTATGCCTTTCTTATTCAATTCTTGATTTGCAAGCATTAGTTGATTCATTATGTCTAGCTGAGCATTTGTAAGATTTTTTACATCAGATGACCTCTCTTCAAGTCTAATACCCATTTTTCTTTTGTCTTCCTCAATTGTAACTTTGTCTTCTTCATATTTCTTCTTCTATTCAATCACTTCACATAGCCTTACCAACTAGATTTCATATTTTCTTTTCAATCCTCTAACTTCTTCATTCAAGATATTGTTCTTCTCCAGTAGATCTACAATGGCTTCATCAATATCATTTGAATTTCTATTGTCAAAAAATCCTTGTGTATCAACTTCTTCATAAAGTGTGTCATTCTATTGAATGGCCTTATCATATGAGTTGGATGCCAATCACTTGATTGTCAATAACCTTTCCCAATTTATAAGCTTCCATCTCCAAGATTTGAACTCACAAGTTGTTAGACTTCTTTCAAGAGAACCAATGCTCTGGTACTAATTATTAGAAGTTTAATTGGGAAACTAAGATACTGAGAAAAAGGGGGGGGGGGGGGGGGGGGGTGTTGAATTAGGATCTATACAACTTTTATCCATCAAAACAACTTTACTATATTCACTATGTTAACCATCTTATATCTAGTTTATGCATGACATAACTTGAGATATCAAATGCTAGAATACATCTAACTATCAATCACATCCATGAAATGTAAACACATAATGTAAAAATTTGGTAACCTACAAACACTTCAAGTTGAAGGTAAAACTAGGGTGGGGATGACACCCACAAATGTTCACTACTATAGTAACAAAGTTATTAGGGTTACAATTTTGATTAGTTCTGATGATCTACCTTGTGAGAGGTCTACTATGCTAAAATATTTTAAGCCTATTAGGTCTTACCTTGATTAAAAGATTTTACAGTTACAATGAAGTAAGGACTCTGTTAGGAGATTTACAAAAGTATGTTAAAACCACTTTGTTAATAGATTTATGGTTTATAATCAAAATTGATTCAACACACGATCCTTCGATTTCCCCTTATAATTGTTGATTACAGATCTCCTCCTTCCAATCTCTAATTTGATCTCCAATCTGATATGTCATTTTCCTCCACTACTTCATTAGGTTGTTAAACTCTATTCTTCACAAATTTTTCATGTAGCATCCAAAACTTAACTCCTTCACACAATACTTCACTTCCTTTGCACACTTCACAATCTTTTCTACGATAGCTCACTCTACAATTATGAAAAATAAGGTTTGGACCTATCTATTTAAAGACATCTGACATGATGTCTCAAACAAGGAATTTATCAATGAGTTTTCCAGTCACTTTACTATTTCTATAAAATCTTCATTGCATTTAAACTTGGTGACCATAATATGTTTTTCAGGGGTAAATAAGCATTATATGTAATCTAGGATATGGTTCTATGATGCAATACTTTGATACTAAAATAAGGTGTAGTTAGTAGATTCTTTCTTCACGGCTTGTGCTAGCTATTTCATTATTTTGGTTGACATGGCTTATATTGTGTAATGTTGATTATATGCAATATTATTAGAAATTGCATGGCAATAACTTATAAAAGATCAATGATAGCATGAAATATTCTAGGTTCACCATTTTCTTTATAGGATTTTTAACCAACTATAGATACAACCTTTTTATTTTAGTTATTAAGAAAATTTTGGACCTAATAATAATTTGTCAATTGCAAAGTATTTCTAAATTTATTAGTTAATTGATATTTTTCACTTATCATATATTAATCCCAAGGCAAAATTTGTACATTCTTAATTTTTTTTAGGGAGTTTTCACTATCAAATTTGAAGTAAATATAGATGGTTTATGTAATATTAGAAGTTAATTCCAGAATGAGTGTGTACTTGTGATATAACTTCTAATGTGCTCATCAATTTTGGTTCAGACACCTCCTCCCCCTCATAGAAGAATAGCTTTATATGTAAAAACACATTCTAACAAATATAAATATTTATTGCTAATTGTAATACACATAGATAAAAGTATGTACAAACCTCTATAAACACACACGTAGACATATAAGTAGAGATATATATGTACACATGTATGCATACATGTATACTTATACTTATACTTATATATATATATATATATATATATATATATATATATATATATATATATATATATATATATATATATATATATATATATATATATATATATATATATATATATATAAACAACTAAAGAATAGTTCAAACTATCAAAATTAAATGAAAAAAATAAGTCACGAATGGCATAAAGCATCCAAATTTTCACATCAAATACATTATATAAGATTATGTGGACTATGTGCTTTTTGTCCAAGCTATATCCAAAATGAATATGCACCCTACATATTTTGTGCTTTGAATGATTAGAAATGAATCTACAACCACACAAATATGAAATTGAGCTCCTTTACTAAATGCGATAGTTATAATCTCAAATCTTTCATATACAAACCCCAAATATTCCCCCAAACCCACAACTTGTTCAAAACCACATCACCATAAAAAATGAGGAAATAAAAAACCCAGTAACACAAGGGTAGAGCTCAATATCACCTAAGACTAATGGTATCCAAGAGTTGGTAACCCAACAATGCATATATAGAAATAGGACCAAGGCCCATGAATTTTCCATCCAATCCATGACTCTAGTAGAAATCCACATCATCCACCATTCAAGGCCAAAAAATTACCATAGTTGAGGTCTTTGTACAAGAAAAGTAATGAGCTTTCACCTTAGAAGGGATGGTAGCAACAATTTTGGAAGCATAAGCATAGCTCCTACCAATAACAACAGATATTTTTCATTTTTTTTTTGGAGGGAGGGAACACTTCCCTTGTCACCAACACCTATAGTCAAAACAATAGTCTCCAACCTGAGCAGGGGGCACAAGAACATTGCCCAATAAAAAGAGCAAAGGGAGACTCAAGACTAGGGCCAACACCCAATAGAGAGGAGGTATTAGTAAAAATCATAGAATCACCAATGCATGCCCATTGGGAAGTGGTCATAAAGCACAAGAGACACAAACATGGCAGGAAACAAACTATTAGCAAGTGCAGAGGATACACACGATGCAAAAGAAATGCAAAAATCTCCAATCAATGTAGAAGGCACATAAATTTCAACCTTGATGCATCTATGTGTTTAGCAAGCCAGAGAAACAAGATGCTCCCCCACAATGACATGAACCCCCAAACTAGGCATACCATTCTCTACCTGGTCAAAACCAAACCCAACTACATAACTATTTGAAATTCTCGAGCAAGAAAAGCAAGAAGAGATGTTAGTGTTCTCTAAATTCATCCTAGGATTTTATCTCAGGTGTCCCAAGGAGGTTTTGGGGATGAATTTAAGACTTGAAATTTGATGATGGTGGTGGTGTAATCCTAAGGAAATGTGTAGGTAGAGCACTGGTAAGATTCCAACATCAAGTTGTGTTTTTAATGCAGAACAAAGAGGAAGAACAAAAGAAAGAACAATCCTAAGAGAAAATCATAGGGAAGATCAAAATCAAGAGGTAAATAAACTAGTTGCTAGTATTGTGGCAAACAAGGCCATGTCAAAATGAACTGTTAAAATTATAAGAAAACATTAAATAAAAAAAAGGAAAAGAAGTCAATGTAGTAGAGCAAGAAGACAATATTCTTATAATTTTAACCTCCAAAATAATTTTGACCAATGTTTGGTTCCTTGATTAAGGAGCATCATTTCATGTCACTTTGTGCAAGAAGTATTTCAAAAATTTACAAAGCGATGTTTTTAATAAGGAGTTTCTTAGGGACAATATTTCATATGATATATTTGGCAAGGGGGATATTTCATTAAAACGAAAAAAATAGAAATATTTGGTTGTTCCCAAAATGTTAGATATGTTTCCTAGCTTGAATAGATTTTAATTTTTGATGGTCAGATGAATTCTCAAGGTTGTGAAATTAGTTTGGAATACAATGGATGGAAAGTAAAAAATGGGGCCTCCCTAATTGCTTAGGGAAATAAATTAGGAACATTGTATGTAATAGATGGTCAAGCTAAAGTGGTTTTTATTCATTCCATATCAATTCATTATGTGAGAGGTCTTTGGAACAATTAGATGCAGATTCAAATATGGATTGGTTCCTTCATATATTTGAATATGGTAGTGACAAAAAAAAAATTAAAAAATTGGGGATTGATTTGAATTGCAAGTTAGGTGAGATGAATGGATGTGTTTCATTTGAATTTCTACCTTTCATTTTGAGTTTGGAATTTGATACCAATTTAGGAGAACAAAGTATATGGATTTGGGTCAAGATTTGGAACATGCAATAGAAGAAATCAGTGGCAATTTTCCCAAGGAGTAGAGGGATTAAAATACTTCTTCATTACTAAAGGTGGTGTCGAAATTCAGGTGGTATAGAGATATGACAACGAAGAAGATTAGATAGTATGATTCTAATCACTTGTTGAATGAGCACCTAAATAGGCTGACCAAATTACAACTTGATATTAAATATGCCTGAGTACCAAAATCAACAAATTTCAATGAGTTAGCTAATAGAGAATCATGATTGTCCTCAACCAAATTGGCTATGAAACCAAATGTGTTGTTTTGAAGGAAAGGGACAAGTGGTCTAGTGGCTCTAAATTTGGACTTTGATGAGGTGGTTTTCTTTGTCAAGGAGTGTCTAGGAAATGAGGTTGAGAAGGGGGGTGCAAACACCCATGATGACATTCACTATGGATTCATTTGTTTTGTACAATGTAAAGTATTATCATTTAATAGTCTCAAACTACCTTGGCTCAAACATTAAGGTTCTTAGAGTGCATGAGCATTAAATTTGAAGAAAATTAGAGCAAGGATAACATGTTACTTGCCCTAAAGGAAAATATATTGAGAATGGGATCATGTGCACCCATGATTGCAATTCTTATATTATTGAATTAAGAAAAAATTAAGGCTTTTATAAGAGGAATTTTAACTGCATTTCTAGATTTGGACTTCACTTATTTGGAGATAATCCTTTGATGCGGCTTAATGGAGAGGCCTGCCCTTCGAACATGCAAGGTGAACTAGACAATGCAACCACTTTTAAGAACTTAAGAAATGAGGAACTATTTTATTTCCAATGTTTTTGCACAAGGTAGTGATTCCCTCAAGGAGTGACATACATGCCATGGATGACAATACAAGTTCCTCACTAAAGTATTGTATCCTAAAATACAAAGAGACAATGGAAGAGGTTGAAGCAACTTGAGCACTTATATAATAAAGAGAAAGAAAAGATGAAATGGATAATATCTTGAGTGAGAAACATAATTGGGTATTAAAAATACTTAAATATAATAAGAAAGCAAGATTGAGATTAGGTTGAAGCAACTTGAGCACTTAAATAATAAAGAGAAAGAAAAGACAAAATGGATAATGTCTTGAGTGAGAAACATAATTGGGTATTGAAAATATTGAAATATAATATAAAAGCAAGATTGAGATTCTTACACATGGTGTCTCTAATAATGTATTTCTGAGAAAATTTGTAAGAGATGATTTTGGCTCCACAATCATTTGGAAAAGATTGATCTGAAGCATTTGTGACAAGTTTTGGCATAGTTAAAGTCTTGTATTATTTATTTGGACTTGGTTACAAAGTGATGGTATGCATGGAAATGCAAGCAATATGCAAACAAAAAATGTTGGATTGCAATTGCACTAGTTGGGTTTAAAGTGGGAGATTGCGGCATGTAAAACCCAACAGTCACATTTTCCCCTCAAGTCTCTTGGCTCTTCATATCATTGATGTTGTTGTTGTATATGCTTAGAAACAACATATTGTTGTTGCTTTCTTTATATCTAAAAATCATAAACAGTTGTTGAATATATAGTCCTACTTGAGGGTGGGCATAGCCTTTATGGTGAAGCACTATAAATTTGTGTTGTATTATTTTTTAATCTCTATTTTTTATGTTTAGTTTTTTTATTTTGTTGTTGATTATTTTAACACTATATATGCACTATCTTGAATTTTACATTGCATTTTTCTTAGCATTTGTAAAGTTTAGTGTATATGGTGGTCTTGTGTTGATTTATCTTGATTGTTGCAAATGTATTAGCATCACTTGTTTACTATGTGTTTTACAAAGGCAATTTTCTCTTTGAATTTATATTGATAATGAGACAAGAAGAGACATGTCCCTTAATGGGATATGTCCCCACACCCACACACACACACACACACACACACGTGTGTGTGTGTGTGTGTGTGTGTGTGTGTGTGTGTGTGTGTGTGTGTGTGTGTGTGTGTGTGTATACATACATACATAAATATGTATGTATGTATCCAATTTAGTCTCATGAGTTTAACTGATTGAAGATATCAAACATCAACACTCCCTCTTAGCTAGGGAGGATAAACATAAGATATAATATTACCTCTATATATCCAATTTAGTCTCATGAGTTTAACTGGCTGAAGCTATCAAACATCAACACTCCCTCTTAGCTAGGGAGGATAAATACAAGACATAATATTACCTCAATGTAAAATTAGGAAAGACAAGTTTTAAGGATATCCATCATTTAGATATCATCTCATGATATCAAGTGTAATGACCTCATGAATGTCAAGTCACATGAAATTCATGAAGCACTCAAAGAAAAATATTATGAGTAATGGCCTTCTACATGTTAGATCACATGACATTCACTAAGTACTTTTTTTAATGAATAATGACCTAAACATTGAGTTTGCAACATATTCACCATGTACTCTAAGTAATGGCCTCCTAGACATCAAGTTGCATGATATTCACCAAGGACTCTGAGTAATGGCCTCCAAAACATAAGTTGCATGACATTCACCAAGTACTCAGAAATGTTCATATGGTATGTGTAAACGTATCCTCAATGATAGTTACCATCAAAACATTCATGATATGTTTAAGGAACTTAATCCACTATGCAAGTTATCATCTATCATGATTTGTTTCATGCATCATGAGAAGTCTATCACAATAGAAAGTTAAGTTATTGAAAGATCGTCACCTTCCAATAATTTTACAAGTGATAATCATTTGGAAGTCATCACTTTCTCATGATGTACACATGGGGTAGGCCCATCAAGATCATGCAATCACAAACATGGATATTTAGACTCCCTTTGAATATTAGTCTTCTAAACTCCTCATCTAGTGTTGCCTCCATAGTTGGAGAACTCACCGAGCCCCCCAAAAGTTTAATTAGGAAAAACTTGACAATTTTTTTTAAAAATTGGGAAAACTCGAGAACATAAAAGAAACAAGTAGAGTTTAGATGCATAGTGGGTACAAAATTGCATTTTCATGCTGAATGCTCATTGCGGGAAGCAAAATAGTAAATAGTTTCAATCTGTCAAATTAGAAGTAAATACTAAATACATCAATGCAATCACATCTTCCTCTTTCCAGTTGCACTAGTAGGAAAGTGAGGGGGTCTAGTCCTTGAAGAAGTTCCCCGTACTGGGATAGGGCATGAGCTATATGACTATGAAGTTTGTGGCTGTGCCTCGTTGCTTGACATCCCTACTGAATGGCTCAACATCCTGAAAGAGGATGTATCTCCTCCTATATGCGGCACTGTAATGCATTGTCCTCTAAGCTTGAATCATCATCGTCCTCATCCTCAGTGTCATCCATTATGAAATAAAAATCTATTCCAGCATCCCCCTCTATGGACTGGCTCTCCAAATCAACAATCTCATCAGGTGAAAAAAATGGACCTAGCTCTTGTGTCATCCAATCAGAATAAGGATCTATCTCTTCCAGCTCAAGTGGACTAGGTATTGCTGAACTATGTACCCTTTTTATGAGTAAGTTAAGATTATAGTGCACATAAACAAGGTAATTAAGCCATTTTTGAGTCATTATGTTTCTTTTCTTTGTGTGGATGGACTCAAATAAGCTCTAATTGTACTCACAATGGGATGGACTACAAGGTTGGCATATGACTTGTTGGAAATATAATAGGGAAAGTAAACTCTAAGAGAGGGGGTGGGGGGGGTAAGGGCCAAGGGGGTGTGGGGTGGTGAATCAATCATAAAAAATTTAACCATAAATTCATTCACCATACATCCATCTCCCAGTTTGCATGTAAATTAAAATAGCTAACTAAACATATTCATCCATAGTATGAAAGAAAATACCATTCAATAGATATATGACACAAGATATTTGGTTATCCAGAAACCCCCCAATGAGAAGGTAAAACTAGGGTGGGGATGACACCCACAAATTTCCACTACTGTAGTAATAAATTATATCCAATGAAGGCTACAATGTTTGATCATAAACTATGATCTACCCTATGAAAGGTTTGTTATGTTAAAGACTTACAAGATTGTTAGATCTTACTTTGTTAAAGGATTTCAACACCCTATTAGAAGTGTGATTGATTAAAGGACTTTAACTTACAATGAAGTAAGCACCTTGTTAAATGATTTACAACAATCTATTAGGATGATATTTAATTGATTCACCTATTAGAGTGTATCAGCAATGATCCTTCAATTAGCACTCTGCTACTAGATAACAAATCATTGTTGTGATGTGGAGCCTAATCAAAATCAAATGTTTATTCGGTGTAGTTTCCTTTTAGATTATTTCTATGGGGGTTTGGGGGTAGCACCCCCAAGACAGGGTCAAGGGGCAGTGCTTCTGCAGGATCCCGGGGGAGCGCCCCAAGTGTGTTTCTTTTCACAGTATAGGTTGGGGTTGAGGGGAAATGCTCCACGGGGGTTTTCATGGGAAATGCCCATGAAGCCAAAAATGTCCTTATATTGTAAAAGGCATCAGTTGCTATTATTCTATTATTCTAGCCCTAATTTTGTAAGCGGCATAAAACTTGTATAAAAAGGGCTTAAGGTTAGGAATTTTCATAATGTGTGATGCAAAAATTGGTCCTTGTGGTAGAATTGAGTTATGAATGATTATGGATTATGAATTGTAATAAGGTTGTAATCACTAGAAAGTTACATTAAATCTTGGTGTCTTGTGTTCTTTTATGTGCAATCTATTATTTTCTGATATTAGTTATATTTGCATGTAATTGTTATTTCTGTCTAAGGTTAATCCTAACAAGTGGTATTAAAGCTAGACGGTCATCTTTTTTTTTAAGCCAGACCATAAGCATTTTTTTTATCAATCCTATATAGGAAAGTCTCACAGTTGAGTGGGAGTAATGGCAGACAAGGGTAAGTTGAGGGTTGACAAGTTTAATGGGCATAACTTTCAGTTATGGAAGATGCAAATGGAGGACTAGCTCTATCAAAAGGATTTATAGAAGTCATTGGCAGGAAAAACTAAAAACTAGGGAACTATGACAAATGAGGAATGAGAGATTTTAGATAGAAAGACACTTGGAAGCATTTAGTTATGCTTGGCACCATTAGTGACATTTAACATTACAAAAGTGAAGACGATGGAAGAATTGATGGAAACCCTAGCAAAATTGTATTAAAAGCCCTCCACTTCAAATAAGGTATTTCTCATGAAGCATTAATTTAATATGAAAATGACAGAAGGTGGATCTATTGCAGATCATTTAAATGAGTTTAATACTATTACTAGTCAATTATCTTCTATGGGTATTAATTTTGATGAAGAAATTAGGGCTCTCTTGATTTCATGTTCTTTGTTTCAAAGCTAGAATGGCTTGGTAATGGCTGTGTGTAATTCTATTTCTATTTCTAATACCCTAAAACATGATGATGTGATCGGTGTTATTTTGAGTGAGAAAACTCATAGAAAAACCTCAGGTGGATCTACATTAGGAAGTTCTTTTAACACACAAAGCAGAGGTAGAATGGCCGAGAGAGGAAATAATTCCATAAATCAAGAGAAATCAAGAGGAAAGTCAAAGGGTAATAGGTCTCAATCTAGAGGACCGAGAGATTGTTGGTACAATGGTAAAATAGGGCATAAGAAGAAAGATTGTTGGACTCGAAAGAATAATGGAGATAAACTAGAAGGGAACAAGGAGGCAAATGTGGTAAGTAACAAATCTGTAGAGGATTCTTTGCTTCTGTCTTTAGAAAGTGTTGATGATTCATGGGTTTTAGATTATGGTGCTTCATTTTATGCTACACCTCATAGAGGTTATTTTATTGATTATGTCCAAGGGGATTTTGGGCTTGTATTTTTGGGGATAATGAACCTTGTCAGATTGTTGGAAAGGGAAAAGTTAAGATTAAGTTGCAGAATGGGAATCATTGGCTACTACATGAGGTAAGACATGTTCTAAGGTTGAGTAGGAATTTAATTTCAGCAAGGCAACTCAGTGATGATGGTTGTGTAGTTACTTTTAATGATAAAAATTGGAAGGTTTCAAAAGGTTCTTTTGTAGTAGCAAAAGGTGTGAAAGTAGGCACCTTATATCTTTGTATAGGGCATATTGTTCCTTCTACTTTTATTGTTTCCAATAAAAATGAATGTTCAGGAATAGTTGCTATAGTTGAGTAGGGAGAACAAATAGTTGTTGTAGATTCCAATACAATGATGTGGCACAATAGACTTGGGCACATGAGTGAGAAATATATGATAATACTTTATTAAAAGAAAATTTTACCAAGTCTAAAATGTGTTAATATGGAGTTCTGTGAAAGTTGTGTGTATGAAAAATAAAAGAGAGTGAGTTTTGTGAAGACTAAGAAGGAAAAAAAAAAGTGAGAAATTAGAGCTTGTGCATACAGACGTAGGGAGACCAGCTTAGGTATCTTCCCTTGGTGACTCTTATTATTATGTTACATTTATTAATGATGTAGCTAGAAAAGTATGAATTTATTTCCTTAGACAAAAGTCTGAATGTATTACAAACTTATAAGAAATGGAAATGCTTGGTTGAAAATGAGAATGGAAAGAAATTAAAATATCTCATATCTGATAATGGTGGTGAGTATTGCAGTCATGAATTTGATGATTATTGCTCCACTAATGGTATTCATAGACATAATTTTTTTCTAAGGATACCACAGGAAAATGAAGTGGTTGAATGCATGAACAAGACAATAATGGAGTGTGCAAGAAGCATAAGGTTGTATGCAGGGTTTGCCTAGTTTTGAGTAATTAATGAAGAGATTGCATCAGTCCAGTGCTAACAAAGCATTAATTATTTGTCTAGACTGGATGCTTGTTGCTTCCTCAATGGGGAAGTATCTGTGCTTGAGCTGAGTCATTGAGGACTCTTGGTAATTGGTATTTAATAGTGTCTTTGGACACTTCTGCTTATTGCGGGTCTTACTTAGAGAATTGACATAATGATGTCTTTGTCATTGATGTCAATGGGGGAGAGAGTAGTACATGAAAAACATCCTGTGATATGTTTGGGAGAGAGTAGCAAATTGACTAATATCAATGGGAGAGAAGATTTGAGAGATTTATGTTGATTGATGAAGAGGATTTGAAAAGATGCTTATGTATGGGGGAGATTAACACCTTCTTTATGCATGTTGATTACAGTAAAGGTGACATTCATGGACAGCATGAATGGAAGAGCATTTGCTGCACAGATATATTTGGTATTCATGGAACTTAGATGTTTTCCATATATGTTGTCATCAATGCCAAATGGGGAGATTGTTAGTATGAATGCTGATGATAGTCCTATGAGGAAGTATCCTTGTAGTGTTGGAGACATGATTCAATGGTTGTGTGTTGCATTCATGATAGATTTTGTCATTGATGTCAACGTACTGGTTATTTTGTGAAAACTCGTAGTGCAGTAGAGAGAGTTGTGTTTGTATGGTTCGAGGATTGAAGATCACCTTATGCATGTTTAACTGGATTTTCAGAGATGTCTATTAATGCTATGGTTAAGAGCATGTATGGAAAGATGAAGACTAGACAAAGTTATGAAGGATTTAGTGAAGACTGGTTTAAGGCAGCGTATACAAAGAATAGTTACTGGTAATTGGTTTTATCTCCTAACAGAGACAGAATTTGGATGAGCGGGACTTAGACACATGTTGAAGACATGTTGGAGATGCTATGGTTTAGTAGGCAAAACCTGATTGTCAATGAGTAAAGAGTTATGAAGGTTTTGCTGACAGATTGCTTATAATTGTGAAAAGATGTAATATTGTAGTGTATCATGTAGATGTAATATCTCAAGTTGGTCCTACAATATTATTGTAATCAAGAAAGCCTCAAGGCCTACTTAATCATTTGTTGAAGGACTTGGCATAAAGGAAAGTCATTTTCCTTGTGGTTAATCAACCAGTGTGGATATCATGTATTGAATTGTATTGGGTGAGCTTACATGCAAATATCATTTGGATCAAAGAAGAGGTTGGTGTAGTAGAGGCATAGTGAGCTTACAAGGGAACAATTATTGATGTACACTTGTATCATTCGGTGAGGATAGTACTAAAGCTGCATGAACACTAGGTCCATCTATCTTCCTATCAACTCTTTACAGGGATTCAAAGTCTCCTAACAAGGACTCATATGTACTAAATGTATTTCATTCACTCTTAACAGGGTCCATCCTTTCACAAAGAACTTTTAAATTAGTACATCATTTCGTTGCTACCATCCCCAACAGGGTTTTCCCTTTGATCAAGGGTTTCTATAGTTAACAAATCTTGTGATATTGTATATGTTATCTTTTTGTGGTTATTACATCTATCGTTTACATGTTTCAGGATAAATAAGGATAATGAGTGTTGTTTTAATGGCATAATTGATTTATCCCCTCCCCTCTCTTAGTTATCTTGGTTGACTTTACTTTCGAACACCTTAGACCCCCGCAAGCCATCCCCAACCCCAACACGGACATTGGCAGAAGAAGCCAAACGTGTCACCAAATACCCCCAAACATTCACAACATCCCATTGTAATCGCCCAAACATGGTCATCTAGACTATAATCCCCCTTTCTAGGAATTTTGCATAATTTATCTATTGCTTATCTTTGATCAAATCATCATTTTGCTATTTATTCAATTTTATCCTCTAGTTTGATCACTATATCCTAAGTCATTATTTAATTAAAAGGAACATATCCCCCTTTAATTAAATAAAAGACCCCAATCCCCACTTATCCTAAGTTGTGCACACACAAAGTATTATTCCCACTTTCCCAAGTTAAAAATAAAATAAAAGCCTTTTTCTCTCACATGGGGCACAAAAGTCAACTCTTGATTACGATTGACGAAAATGCTTGTGCACATGGATTATTCCACCTTCATCCTCCACCCTTGATTAGATCCCTCTTGCCTCATGATCTCCATCGTCCATTATTTTTTTAAAGGGAGAGCTCTCTCCTCATCTCATATCACTTATTTTTGTACTAACGTTATGCTACAGGAATTCTAGGTACTCTTGGGAGCTTTTGAAGACTTCTTGCATCACCTCATCTCTTGCATATCATAGTAGCATAGTAGCATATCTTGCATTAGTATAGCTTCTCTTCTCATGCATTAGAATAGTACATCTAGGTTAAATAGGAGGATTGTAACACTTTCATGCTTGCTGGTTTAGCTTTGCATTTCTCATTCTCTTAAGTTTAGCTTCATTTGCACTGCATAGCATCTTTGGTTCTTGGATATTTGCACTCTTGCTCTTGTTCTTGAATCTCCCATTTCATGATGCACCTAGCAAGGGGCTGTATATCTAAGCTCATTTGAGAGCCATAACATTCCTTTTACACCCTTTGCACATCATGACTAGGGAGCTCTAGGTCGGCATTCAAGCTTCTCAATCCATGAGATCCCTTGGATAGATGGACTCACTTAGACCAAAAAACTAGCTACTTGTTGATTTTTATTTTGCCTTTCAAGGTCAAATGGTATTTATATGAACTTAACTTCAATAATTGCTTGCACATTGATATGCATAGATGGATGATATTAATGGAATGGTAGTAGTTTAAAGATCTTACATTTACCTTAGAAGATTACACTAGTTGGGTTGATGTTGCAGGCTGAACTAAGTCTAATAGAGTCACAAAGACATTCATAGTTTCTTACATTCTAAGAATAAAGCAACTTTCTAAACCCTTATCCTTAATGGTAGTAGTTTATACATCTTACATTTGCCTTAGAAGATTACACTAGTTGGGTTGATGTTGCAGGCTGAACTAAGTCTACTAGAGTCACAAAGGCATTCATAGTTTCTTACATTCTAGGAATACAGTAACTTTCTAAACCCTTATCCTTTTAAGTTTATTGGTTGGAAGAAATTAAAGTCAAGTTCATATCCATCAAATGAATAGAGTAAGTCCATGTGTGATGACTAGCATATCACATTATAAAACTAAGTAATAGTCCACAATAAATAAGGAAACATGAGGATGTCTCATTTGATCACAAAATACGTAAGTATTCTTTAGCATATGAGCATCCTTATTCAAGAAACATGGAAATTTGAAGTTTCATTCAACAATACTAAGTATGCAATTCTCTATGTTGTAGAGGAACAAAACTTGCATCAACACGCCCTCTATATTCATGATAGGGTTCCTATGTTTTTTTGGGCTTTATCAGTGCTCTCAAGTTTTTTCTACGTCCCATTCTTACATGAAAAGGGCTTTTGTGCTTTTTTTTGATACATCACCTAGTGACGAGAGTTTTTTGTCTGCAGATCGTGTATGTTTGACACAGTTGTGGCTAGGGTTTTTTATATATCCTCTATTGCAATTTTAGGCATTTAGGTGTTATTTTTGACCTAGGGTTTGAAGAACCTTTTTGTTTTCAATGAATTTTTTGGGTACTCTTCAAAAAGCTTAAATCTCAATTAGGCCAAGCTTAAGGAAGAGAGGGCATGACAAGTCTCCCTTTCCTAAAATTACTTTCCCACAAGTAATCTCTAATTAGGAATGCTCCAAAACCTACTCACTCTCCCATGTAGAATGTTCAATTGAAAAGTCCTTCCACTTGATATGATACTATTTGATTGTACAAGACATGAGCCTCCTCTCTCTAAAATATATGACCTCAATTAGCTTCATTGCAAGCTTGCCTATATCATCAAAGGTGGAAGCTCCCTTAAAACTATAAATCATAGCCAAAAAGTCATCTTGGGGTAAGAGAGATGAAATACATTACGTATCATGTTCTCCAAAAGATCCAACTCTTATGCCACCTCTCTAATCCGACTAATCACTCTTATTGAGAAATTGGTGGATCTTTGAAATATTTGTTGTTTGATCTTAAAGATCTGATTAGAGGCTTGAAATATCTTATAAAATCAGTAAAGGGACATTTCAGCTATAACCTATCACCAATGTTGGAGCTTTCACTGGCTACCCTCTGCTATGTTTCCCATCTGTCTCTTGACTGATAGAGAGAGTCAGCAACCCGTAAGTGATGGAAATGGTCAATGTCGTGACCAACTTGTTGTTGTCGTGAGACCCTGACAATGACGAGAGTCCAACCTATTGTGGCCACCTTGCTGGACGAGAGTTTAGATGCTTCAAGCTGGTGAAATCTGCTACTCGTGACCCCCCTGTAGTAACATGGCTTCTAGACTAAGGCTCGTCCCTGACCCGAGGGAGTATGTCTTACTGTCAGTGTTCCAATACTGCCAAAATGTTACAGTATATGGGTGTGAGAAACACTAATGGTTTAATTGGTGTTTGGAGTGCTGACTCACTCTCTCGCTGTAGACGTCCTCCAGCTGCTATGATGATGTTCACGTACCAAGAGGAAAAAAATTATTTACTGCTATCACCCAAACTCTCTTCCTTTATGGCCAAGATGACTATTCTTTCAAATGTAAATCAAATAATGTACTCAACCTTATACTGCTAGGAAAATCGATTTACTTACCTCCAACTGATCCCACTATTCAACCTTGCCGATTTCTACCTGTACTGTGCATTAACTTCAAAGAGGAAAATTTGGGATGACGTCCAATTTCCTCATAAAACTAAACTCGAGGGATTTCATCCTCAGAGTTTTCTGACCAGTCACATTAAAGCAACAAGATCATGTAAATGCATTGATTTTATAAATTCATTGTGTGTTCAAATCCCAAGGCAAAGTCTTTTATTTATAACCTCGAAGTGAGGGGAAAAGTGTTGGAATAAGAGATGTGGGATTAAACAACAATTTCGTCTTGTAGTCACTTAAGTCATTTTATAAAGTAAATGACTTTATAAACATAAAGTAACTTTGTCCAAGAACTTTTAATTTAATAAATGATGCGCTTAAGATAACACTCAGGTGTGACTAGTAAGCATCCTGACTATCGATGTCGTTAATCTATCTGGATGTGGAGATAGATTAACCCGGCGCCATAACACTAGTATGGAGAAGGGGACATGACAATTCTCCCTTCCCAGGATTGCTTGCCCTCAAGCAATCTCAATGCTGGGTGCTGCAAAAAGACTCACCTTCCCAAGTGGTGTCCTCATACGGTAAGTCCTTCCAACGAACTAGATATTCTCTGACAACCCTATTTCACAACTTCCTTTCCCTCGTCTCAATCACCTCAGCCAGCTCCAAAACAAGCTCACCCTCCACATCAAGTGGAGGCAAACCCTCTGAAGGAACAATCTGCTAGCCAATGGCCCTTCTTAAGGCATGAGACATGAAATATGTTGTGGATTCGGTTGTCACCCGGCAAATCCAACTCGTAAACAACCTCTCTAACCCTCTTGGTGATGCAATAAGGTCCGTAAAATTTGGGCTTAAGTTTTACTGACCCACTTATCTTCAGAGAGCTCTATCTATATGGTTGTAGACGAAGATAAACCATGTCACCCAACTCAATACAATGTCGATCAGCATATAACTTTTGCTAGTTCTGTGCCTATTGAATATTATCTCTAAGAGCTCCGAGGATATACTATTGATCCAAAATCCAATCTTTGGCTAAGGGCGCCCTGCTGTCATGTAACACTAAATCAATGAAAAAGAGAGTTTCACAACCATAAAGAGCGTGGAAAGGAGTGATCCAAATAGACATATGATATGTGGAGTTATAGCAATACTCCCCCAAATACAGCCACTTAACCCATGCTCTTTGTTGACCTGCAATGTAATTTCTCAAATACCCTTCCACCCATTTATTCACTATTTCGATTTGACCATCCATCTGCGGGTGATAGCTAGTACTGGGAGTTAACTATGTACCTGTCAATCTAAAAATATCCTGCCAAAAGGTGCTGAGAAACCTGTTGTCCCTATCACTCATGATAGTCTTGGGTAATCCGTGGAGACAAAAAACCTCTCGAAAGAACAACTCAATCACCTGAGAGGTTGGCTAGTCGCAGCAATAGCAAAGAAATGCATGAACTTAATCAATCTATCTACCACCACAAAAGTGCAATCTCTGCCCTAGACCCTAGGCAACCCATTGATAAAATCCATGGAGATACTCTCCCACCTCTGAGCTGGAATAGGGAGGGGCCGAAGTAAACCTGCAGGAAAGACTTGTTCTAACTTGCTCTGCTAACAAGTCTGACACTCTCTAACATGTTGCAATACATCATCCTTTAGCCCCTTTCAAGAGAATCTCTCTCTAATCTGCTTATAGGTTTAAAAAAAAACTAGGTGCCCTACTGAAGTTGCATCATGTATAGTGTGCATAATATCCCTTTCAGTTTGAATTCGAGTACTAAGTAGATTCTATCCTTGTAATATATAATATCATTCATTACCTTGTACCGATCATCTTAAAGTATACTATCCATAATCTGACATGCGTGAGTAGTTTTAGAATACTCTACTAACAACTAGGATCTCCAATTTGCTGAAATCTCAAAAATGGCACAACACTCTAGCACTGGGGGTCTTCCGGAAAGTGCATCAACAACTATATTATTTTTCCATTTGACATATTCAATCTCAAAATCGTATGCTTGAATCTTGTTGACCCATTTTTGTTGTCTTTCGAATAGCTCCTTTTGTTCCAGGAAGTAACATAAACTATTATGATCAGTCTTCATTATAAATTTACTTCCCACCAAGTATTGTCTAAACTTAGCTAAGGCGTGCATTATGGCGAACATCTCCTTATCATATGTAGAATATAGTAACTCACTGCCCCTAAGTTTCCTGTTTTCAAAAGCTATGGGATGACGATCATGCATCAAAACTGCCCCAATTCCGCTTCCCAAAGCATTGTACTACAAAACAAATGGTCTAGAAAAATCAAGAAGTGTTAGTACTGGACATGTGCTCATCACCTATTTTAGTCTATCAAAGACTGCCTCTAAATCCTCTGTCCATCTAAATACTTCTTTCCGTGTCAGATCGGTAAGGGGTGCTACTACCTAAGAAAAACCTTTGGTGAATCGCCTGTAATAAGAACAAAGGCCAAGGAAGCCTCGCAACTCAGATACATCTCTCGATGGTGTCCAATCCAGGATTGCCTGTATCTTTTCCTAATGTACCTTAACTCCCTCTGCACCAATCACGTGACCCAGATAGAGAATCTCAGTTAACCCAAATTTGCACTTAGACTCTTTTGCGAATAAAAAGTGTTCTTCCATGAGGCTAAGGATCTCATCTAAGTGCTGCAAATGTTCTTCCCAAGTCTTGCTAAAGATTAGTATGTCATCAAAGAAGACCAGCGCACTTTTTTATAATTGCTTTTTGAAGATATGGTTCATGCATGACTAAAAAGTGGCTGATGCTTTAGTGAGCCCAAATGGCATCACCAAAAACTCGTAGTGTCTATAGTGGCATCTGAAGGTTGTCTTATGCACATTCTCCTCTTGGACTCATATCTAATGGTATCCTGATCGAAGATCTATCTTCGAGAAAGAAACAGCTTCATGAAGCTCATCTAGTAACTCATCAATGCGTGGAATCAGACACTTGTTTTTAATGGTTCTCTTATTAAGGGCGCGGTAACCTATACACATTCGAAGGGTGTCATCTTTCTTCTTAACCAACACTACTGAAGAGGCAAAGGGCTGGAACTAGGCCTCATATGTCCCATATCTAGAAGTTCCTTAATTGTCTTCTCTATTTCTTCCTTGTAATGTCTGGAGTGACGATAAGGAGTGGTAATGACAAGTTTGGCGCCCTCCTCTAGCTCAATGATATGCTCAAACCCTCTATCTAGTGGAATACCTGGAGTTAAATCCTCAAATACTCTCCCGTGCTTGCCTAGCACCATTTGAATATAACAATGGTATTGTTGTCCTGTATCCTGTATCTCCTTAGAAGAGATGAAACACTATGTCGCCCATTCGTTATCATCATGCCTCAAAATGGCTTCCATCCTGTGGGTTGTTATCAACCTGGGTCCACTATTGGGTATGGCTTTTAGGACTACCAACCAATCACCCTATGAGAATTCCAACTGCATGGTCTCGTGATCAAATATGTACCTACGGAGAGTCCTTAACTATTGTCTACCCAGAATGGTGTCCAACACATCCAAATCAACAACATAGAAATCAATCTCTAAAAGATAATCATCAAACTGTATCTAAAGACTATATACTTTCTCTTGCAACTCAAAACCTCACCACTAGCTACCTTCACTTCAAACTCGAGTATGTCAATTGTCTGCAATCCTCTCTTAGATACCATCTACGTGCTAATGAAATTATGGGATGCTCCTGTATCCAAAAGACAAACAATGCGCTGTCGTCTAACAACACCCTTCACCCTGAAAGGATGACATGTTAGATCACTAGAAAGAGTGGCTATAACAGGAGGTTGTTCTGAAGTAGCTTTCTTCATTTTATCTTTAGGGGGCGGCTCTTCAACTTCTTCCTCCTCGCTGTCCTCAACATCATCACCTTCATGTTGCTCTCCTTCATCCTCGGATAGAACCTCAACATAATGAATCTTGCCTTTACTAAGCCATCTGTGATCAAGTGTCCAAGGTTCCCTATAAGTGAAGCACAATTTCTTCCTCCTGAGTTCATTACGTGTATCAAAATCCAATCTAGGAGGATTTGCTTTTTGCTGGTTTTTGTTCCCTTAGGACAATGTAGACCCTCTATAGAGTTTCTACTGAGGCTGCAATAGTGAAGAAGGTGAATCCAAATCATGGGCAATCTTAATCACATCATTCAAGGTGTTTGGTTTAAGGACCTTAACCAAACCTCTAAATCTGTCATGTAACCCCTCTGTGAACAACATCACCTTGCGCTACTCTATCATATCTGATACCATCACTAATATATGTTGAAACTCATCAATGAAGTTATTCAAGGACCCAATTTGTTGTAACTGAGTCACATCCCTATAATAAACTTCAATATCCTTCCTATCAAAACAAGTAAACAACTTGGAGCTGAAACTCTCGTATGAAGTTATGAGGCCATGATCCTGAGTGACTAAACTATGATGCCACCAATCATACGTTGCTCCCTCCAGGTGCATTGTGGCAAATCTGATGGCTTCCGCTTCTACCATGGGTTTAAGTGTCAAATAGGTATCAAGCTTGTGAATCCAAGCTCTAGCGAATGTCTGACTGCTGCCATCAAAGGTAGGGAGAGTTAACTTGTTCATAGCATGTTTTAGGTCCCTGTTCGCTGCTCTCGATCTCTTATCCTGATGTTGTCTATCAACCTCCCTTTTCTGATTTAAGTATTGGACAAAGGTCAAATTTTCTTTGATAGGGTCAGGAAACAAATCTCATTCATCAAACATTGCCATAACATTGTCCGGTCGTAAATTTGGTGCTGCTGGTGGTACTACTTCTTCTGCATTAAACATTGGCATTAAAGGCCTGTCAGTGTTACGTGTGGGATCTCTAACAACCCGAGGAGATCCAACTACACTACCACCTCCACTGTGATGGCTCGGAGCTCCTCTATGGACTGAGGCCAACTACTGCATAGTACCTGCGAGTTGCTGAAGGGCATTAGCAATGTTGTTGTAAGGTCCTGACCAAGTAAGGACTAGAAGGATCATTAATTTGTCTGCAATATAATTTGATTAGAAGTAAATATTAATTTTGTCATTAGAGAACATTATATGGCTTATGTAATAACATGACTAGGGAGGATCCTTATGTGACTTGCTATGATTAGTATTTCTTAAATAAGATTGATTTATCTTTTGTAACCATCTGAATATTAGGTGCAAATGTGTATGTGATACTTTGTATAGTAGAATCTTGCTTATTTAATTAATGTGCAAAGTTAGACTCAACTTATGATAAACTATTGATGCTGGATTGTCGGATGATGCCTCTGACGTTTCTCCCTCTGATGAGGAGGTCATCCTTCCTGGTCCTGCTGTTGTTCAGCCTGGTCCTGTTGGGGGCCTGGTCCCTGGCCTGTCCCATGCCCCCTCTCAGCCGGTCCTTTCTCCTGGCCCCAAGGGGGGGCTGTCGACTTCTAAGGTGTTGGTTGTGGTTTCGGATTCCCCTGTTCCTGCTTCTGGGGATTGGTTCGCTGCAGCAGCTTTGGTGGAGGAAGGTTGGACTGCGGTTATAAGAAAGAAATCTAAGCCTTCGGCTCCGCCTTTAGATATGAATCTTCGATCGAGCAAGGGAGGTTCTAAGTCTAAGGCCAAATCGTGATACATCTGGCATTGCTTCCCAGCTGGTTCTTCCTTCGTGGTTGGTGATAGGTTCTTTTATCACCTTGGCGACCCTCTGTTTGGGTGTGCCCAGTTCTGTGCTGGCTCGTTTTACTTTTGTCCATGCACTTATTGAATATCTTTCGAATTGTACAGGGTTTCAAGCACCCTTCAAAACCTGTTTTATAATCAAAAACTTATGATAAACTATAGATTTTGTACATACAACTGGCATTGATTACAAATAGAAATGATTGGATCTCTTTACATATGACATGATAGTTTATGAGACTGGTAGCATTAGACCTAATTCACACTATAATAGAGTATCTAATTTATGTTAAAACCTTGATTAGCTAATGTGAGTTACCTTATGGGTAAATACCTTATACTGTTCATCTTACCTCATCATGATAATTAGATAGTTTTTGTAATTGAAATTATGGCCAATTGAATTAAATAGATATTTTGTTGTGATGAATACATTTTACATAAGGTCACTGTGAAAATGGAAATCAAGTTCGGGTTATGTGATTATTGTTTTGAAGTGAATTATGCATCATTTAATTTAAAATAAAGAAGTACAAAAATGATTAGAATGTAGATAACTCAGTGAATATTAGTGATACTTGTTATGTTATTCTAAGAGATGTTATGAGTTGAATCCTATAATTAGTGGAAGTACCTATGATTGATGAATATTTTTAGAAATTGCCAATCAATTTAAATGAAAAGATCGTTGATGTGAATAAAAATCTAACTATGGGAGTGATTTCACAAAACATTGGTGACTTCTAGGAGAAAGTCAATGGAAAAAGGGGTAGTATGTAATATCCCATCTCATTATATATTTAGACTCAATAGTAAGAACTTGATTTAATGTATGTGTAAGGTGTTATGATACATATGTTATGAATTATTAATGTGGCTACTATTCTTGAAAATGTTGTAATTAGAGAAGCAGTTATAGTAGAATGAATGATACACATTTGCAAATAAATTTTCATAGACATATGATTCTTAAGAAAATGATGTTAGAAAATGATGTTGGTCTAATGTGTTGATCTATGGTTCAATCAAGGATATATATATTAATGTTTACAATTATATATTTATAGGTTTGGGTTGCTTATGTTTAATTTGAATTGTGCAGAGGATGATTATGAAGACCTTCGAAGATACTATGCCAACTCCTGTAAAATAATCAAAGTCTATCTCCATGCAAATTCTTGTAAAATCGGATGTAAACTAAAGTTGGACATTAGAGGCATTAAAATGGACCCTAGAGTGCATTTTGGGTTAAAATAACCTAACCCACCTATACTACCTAAGGTTGGGGGTTAGGTTGAGGGTCAAATCATGGTCAAAACTTACATTATGACACCTTAAAAGGGCCCCACTTCAAATATGACGAAAATGAATAGTGGGAGACAATGGGTTATGACACATTGATAAGAAAGACATGTGCCTTCATTAAAGGAGGATAGGGTTTTGGAAGAAGGGGAGGAAGACTTTGGAGGATGGACCATTCACCATTGTTAGAGATGAAAAGGGGAACTTATATGCAGAATAGGGGAATTGAGAAGGGGAGATGATGGTAGAACCAGTATGAGGAGAAGAAGATCAAGAGGGAACTTGAGAGAGAGATGAGTCTTTCTATCCCTTTTCTTTTGTAGTATTTCTCTTTGAGTCGGATTCATGTAAGTCTGAAATGTGCAACAAGTGTAGTTTAAAATATTGTTCTTGAATTAGGAACTCACGCACATGATAACCTCTATGATCCTTAAATGCAGTGAGTTCTTGCTCGAGGGTATGGCTAGGGCACAAGAGGCCTCATGATGTCATTAATTGGTAGGGTGGAAAACGAGCATTGTTTGAGTATTTGTAGTTTTCTTTGCAACTTATAAAAACTAAGTCTTGTTATTTGATTCAAGCTTGTGTATATGACTCTATGCAAAAGAGAAGTTTGTGATCTTACATTTGTGATGTATGAAAGGTTTCCTATTTGAATACAAGAAAACAAAAAACAAAATAGTTATATGTCTTATTAAGATTTATATTTGAAGGACTTTAAAATGGAAATCTAAATGTAATGCTCTTTCAAGTTGGATAATTTAGTTAATCAAAGTTTTGTTTCCTTATAGTGCAGATCTGAAATTTGTAGTAGAAAATAGTGCTTTCCTTTAAAAGAATCTATGTTTTATTTTGGGTATGAAATTATGGGCATGACATTTGTTCTATCCATCTCTGATAGCCCGCAATGTTTCCCTTATGAAATTATGGGCATGACATTTGTTCTATCCATCTCTGATAGCCCGCAATGTTTCCCTTACTTCACGTTCCTGTTCCATCTCATTATGTGCCATTTGAATGTTGTTTTCCTATGCAATCTGAGTAATCTGTTCGACCTATTCCAGAAATTAATTCCTCATCCATTGTATATGTCTTCAATCTCAATATGTTCAGAAGAATCTGCTTGTTCCAGCTGTAGATGACTAAATTTATACTGTAGTTTACTCATTCTCGGCTGTCATTTTTGGATAAAACAAATTGATCTGGAAAAATTCAGTTATTTCCCACAAGATGGAAAGTCTTATGGCTCCAATACCACTGTAATAAACTTACTAATTCTCACCAATACATTCTGAACTGTAACTGGGGTATTTCGTCAAACAGTTAACAGATATGCATTTAATACAATCTAATCCATAGTTTTTTTTTTTTTTTGAATCAAATACTAGAAGCTAATAGGATTAACCAGTAATATTTCAAAAAAGAAAACATCAAGATGGACCAGACTAAACTTATCATCTAATTTGCATGACACATTGTAAATAGTAAGACAAAGAGTCCACTATATTCAGCAATGAAAATTGACATGTATTATGACCTGGACAATTCCAATGATATGCAGAAGGCAAGGGAAATGACAGACCCGACTTAATGGTGTGGCGTTGGGAGGTGTTTAACTGCAGTGCTATAACCTGTCACCAATGTCAGAGCTTTCACTGGCCACCCTCTACTATGTTTCCCGTCTGCCGCTTGACTGATAGAGAGTCGAAAACCCATGAGTGATGGAAATGGTCAATGTCGTGACCAACCTGCTGTTGCTATGAGACCCTGACAATGATGGGAGTTCCACCTACTATGGCCACCTTGTCGGATGAGAGTTCGGACACTTGAAGCTGGTGAAGTCTGCTGCTTGTGACCCCCCGTAGTACCGTGGCTTCTATACTAAGGCTTGTCCCTGACCCGAGGGAGTATTTCTTACTGTCAACATTCTAATACTACCAAAATGTTACAGTATACGAGTGAGAGCAACACTAATGGTTCAATTGGTATTTGGAGTGCTGATTCACTCTCTCCTTGTACATGTCCTCCAACTACTATGATGGTGTTCACGTACCAAGAGGAAAAGACTTATTTACTGTTATCACCCAAACTCTCTTCCTTTACAGCCAGGGTGACTATTCTTTCAAATGTAAATCAAAAAATGTACTCAACCTTATACTACTAGAAAAATCAATTTACTTACCTCCAACTGGTCCCACTATTCAACCTTGTCGATTTCTACCTATACTATGCATTAACTTCAAAGAGGAAAATTTGGGGTGACGTCCAATTTCCTCGAAAAACTAAACTCGAGAGATTTTGTCCTTAGAGTTTTCTAACCAGTCACATTAAAGCAACCAGAACATGTAAATGCATTGATTTCATAAATTCATTGTGTTCAAATCCCAAGGCAAAGTCTCTTATTTATAACCTCAAAGTGAGGGGAAAAGCATTGGAATAAGAGATGTGGGATTAAACAACAATTTTGTCCTGTAGTCACGTCACTTTATAAAGTAAATGACTTTACAAGCATTAAGCAACTTTGTCCACGAACTTTTAATTTAATAAATGATGCGCTTAAGATAGCACTCATGTGTGACTGCCGACTAGTAAGCATCATGACTGTCGATGCCATTAATCTATCAAAATGTGGAGATAGATTAACTCGTCACCATAACACTAGTATGGAGAAGGGGACATGACATATTTATACAACCGATCCTCACACACTGGCACTATAAGGTTTCATCAACCCTAAATTAGCCATTTACATAAAGATGACCCTAAACACTACACAGGCACAAGGCCATTTATATAGAGATAAGTGACGTCCCTATCCGGCACTATGGGTTTTTAATCATTTTTGAAGAAAATATATAGACCAAATAACTAAATTATGTCTAAATATCATTACTAAAATACCTTGTTAATACCTGCATATATTATTGTTAATTTTATATATATATATATATATATATATATATATATATAGCTAAATCTGTAACTTTGATTACCATACTAATCTAATTGTACAAATCTGATCATGCATGGAATGCCTTATGAAGGCCTATATATAATTGTTCCTTGTCTAGGCATGATCGGCGTCCCCTTTGGAATAATTGTATTTGAGTATTAACTTAACTAATCTTAGTGAAGCTTGATTGCAAGCCTATTCCTCCTTTGGCGCCGATTATGAGAATACAATTATGGGCCGACCTCGATAGGGTCATGTCCCTTCAAGGGACATGCCCTTTGGTTGTCGTATTTATATAGGGTGTGGTTGTAGATAAAAGACACACAACAATAACATGGCCTGCTCCTTTAACAATACTGCCATAGACGAATACTTACAGAGATAAAACATTTCCAAAATAATATTTATATTATTGGTATCACTTCATTCAAGTCTGGTTATAGAAGATCATTAACAACAAGCATCTAAGAAGTTATTATCTCAATCTGATTCCTAGCAGAATTTGCAGAAACTTTACATGGAATCAGATCTTTGGTAGTCAAACCTGGGCTCTGCAAATTGACAATCAGACTTTATATATCTAGCAACATCCTTCTATCTTCAATGGCAAGCACAATCAGACCCGAGGACAAGTTTGATGGGAAACAACTCTTCGTTGCTTGGAAATTCAGAATTATGATGATTCTTGGAGACAGTGATGTGAAACAGTTTGTTGATTCAGCATCCATGCAACCTGATGTTGAACCTAATAAAACTATCTGGAGTAAAGGAAACAGGAAAGCCATGCAGATCATATTAGATGGAGTGAAAAAAGAAATTGTACCTATGCTAATGAAACATCAAACAACATTTCATATGATGAATGAATTATTAAATGCATATGAGGTTAACAATGCAACAAGAACCCTTGCACTATAGGCAACTAAATCATATACAAATAAAAAAGGGAGAATCTATGAACTCTTACTTGCTAAGGGTGGCTAGTCTAAGAGACGAACTTACAAGTATAGGGACCATAATTGAAGACAAAGAACTAATACTTATGGCTATAGATGGATAACCAGATTCATGGGAAACATTCTCACAAGGAGTAAGTGCTAGAGACAATCTTCCAGACTTTAATAGACTTAAAGGAGATTGCCTACAAGTAGAATCTAGGAAACTTAAGAAAGGAGGAAGATTGAAAATTGAAGATGAAGAACTTCATGTTCACAACACATATTCCTATAAAGGTAAGAAGAAGCACTTAAAGACGAAGAAGGGTAATCAAAAGAATGACAAACCTAAGAAAGATCTATCCAAAAAAAATGCTTCAAATGTGAAAAATTTGGACACTACAAATTTAATTACCCTGAGAATACAAAGTAGCAAGTAAACTGTGCAAGCATTACTAGGAAAGAAGATAACTATGATCTTGAGAATCATGTATTGTATTCTGCACTATCAAATGAAGTATCAAGCAAAGCATGGGTGATTGATAGTCGATCATCTCGACACATTACAAGATACAAAGAAGTACTAGACTCTATATCATAAGAAGTTGATGTCGAAGTTACCATCGATGACAATTCAGATCATTCAGTCAAAGGAATTGGGAATTGCACCTTGAAACTGAAATCAGGTAGTTCCCTACATCTCAAATGAGTACTCTATATACCAGGAATAAAAATAAATCTAATCTTTGTTATAGCACTTGAAGATGATGGACATAATGTTGCATTCATGGATGGTAAGTAATGGCATGGTCTAAGAACTCTTAAAGGAGTACTCTATGTACCAGGAATAAAAAGAAATATAATCTCTATCACACCACTTGAAAATGATGGACATAATGTTACATTCATGGATGCTAAAGTAATGACATGGTCTAAGAACTCTTCATTTGAGAAAACAAAAGTGATTGGTCAAAGAAAGGGATGCTTGTATGAAGTAAATACAAAACCTAGTCAAACTATTCAAGCCTTAATTCATGAAGCTTCTAATATAAACGAAATATCGCACAGAAAGTTAGGACATCTAAATTTCAAAACCTTATCGACTATGGAGAAGATGGTTACTGGTTTGCCTAAGTTGAATAAAGATCATTCAAGCATATGCAAAGGATGTGCTCTGGGTAAGAACACCAAAAGTCCATTTCATGATAGCGCTAGGAAAACTAACAAAGTTTTGGAATTAGTCAACTCAAATTTAAGTGGACCTATGTTCTTTCTCTTGGAGGATTCTGGTACTATATACTTTTTATAGATGACTTCTCTAAGAAAACTTGGATTTACTTCTTAAAATGTAAATAATCAAAAGAAATCCTTAAGAGATTTAAATAATTCAAAACCTTAACTGAAAACTTATCAGGACATAAAATTAAAACTCTTAGGACTGATAATTGAGGGGAATATACTTCAGATTTGTTTAAAGAGTTTTTAAAGAAGTAGGAATTAAGAGGGAATATATTGTTCGTATAACTCACAACAAAATGAGGTAGCAGAAATGAAGAATAGAGAAATTATAAAAGCAACAAAAGCTATCATATTTGATCAAAATTTAGAATATTATCTTTTGGCAGAAGTCTATTGTACTGTTGTATATATTCAAAACAGAAGTCCTCACTCCTACCTTGGAGATAAAACTCCTGAAGAAGTCTTTACTAAGGTTAAACCTAATATAAGCCATCTTACGATATTTGGGTGCCTAGATATATACATGTTCCAAAAGAAAAGAGAATTAAGTTAGAACCCTCCGAGAAGAAAGGTATTTTTGTTGGGTATAGTGAAACATCTAAAGCATATAGGATTTTCATACCTTATCAGAAAAATATTGAACTTAGTAGGGATGTAATATTTGAAGAAGATTTAACATTCAAAGGAGCCCTAAGTTCTGAAGATCCCTCTCCCTTACCTAGTTCTAAAGAAAATACTGAATCTTAGTTTCAGAGGGAGAACATTGAAGAAATTGAAGATGAAATTCAAAATCACAATCTTGAGGAAACTCAAAATCCAAAGAAAAGACCACTTTGGGCCATTAAGACAGTAGAGGAAGCACAAGACTTCGTTGCACCATCTGGAACCTTCATAGAAAGCAAAAGACCCAAAACATTTTCTAGTTATGCAGCAAACATGAATGATTTATCGAAATCAAAACCAACCAATGTTTCAAATGCTATTAAACATACAACTTGGAAGGATGCTATGACGGAAGAATACCAATCCATTATTAAGAATGATGTTTGGCAAATTGTTCCAAGACCTGAAGGAAAATCTGTTGTTTCTTCTAAGTGAATATTTAAAATCAAGCATTAAAAAATATAAAGCCAAATTTGTAGTCAGGGGATTCTCTCAGAAAGAGGGAATTGATTATGAAGAAACCTTTGCTCATGTTGCTAGATACACCTTTGTAAGAGCAATCCTAGCTATTGCAGCATCAAAGGGATGGAAAGTACATCAGATGGATGTAAAAATAACATTTTTGAATGGAAAGATTACAGAAGAGGTATATTTGGAACAACCTGAAGGATTTGAAAGTCATAACCCTAAAGTTTTTGTTTGCAAGCTCAACAAAGCTCTCTATGTGCTTAAACAGGCTCCAAGGGCCTGGTATGAAAGAATTGATAAGTATCTCACCAGTTTAGGATTCTCAAAGAATGAAGCTGATCCAAATCTCTATTATAAAAAGGATAAAGATGATATGATAATATTGATACTATATGTTGATGATTTACTAATTACAGGTGATGATCATCTTATAGAGCAATGCAATAAAGATCTAATCGAAGAATTTGAAATGAAAGATTAGGACTCCTTCATTACTTCCCAGGACTGGAAGTATGGACTAACAACATCATACTTAATCAAGGAAAGTATACATTAGACATCTTGAAAAGATTTGGAATGTGGAACTACAAACCTATGTCTTCTCCAATGGAGACTAATCTACATAAACTTAAGGAAGCAGCAACAGAATCACCCTCCATAGATTCTACTATTTACAGACAAATGATTGGGTCTCTTATGTACTTGGCAAATACAAGACCTGATATTCGCTATGTTGTTAATGCCTTAAGTCAGTTTATGTGTGAGCCAAAGCAGATTCACCTAGTTGCAGTTAAACACATTATGAAATACTTACAAGGCACTCTTAACCTTGGGCTCAAATATGAGAAAGTTAACTTGGACTTACATGGATTCACAGACTTAGATTGGGGTGGAAGTTTTAATAATAGAAAAAGCACTTCAGGATGTTGTTTCAATTTAGGATCAGCAATGATATTATGGATATGCAAAAAGCAGTCATCAATAGCACAAAGTTCCACATAAGTTTAATACATTGCAGCAACAATGGCCTCTCGAGAAGCACTCTGGCTTAGAAAGTTACTTGTGGGATTATTTGGTTAACCCATGAATCCTACTATTATTCATTGTCATAATCAAAGTTCCATCAAGCTTTCTATGAATCCAGTTTTCCATAACAGGTCCAAGCATATTGAAATTCCTTACCATTATGTAAGAAATATGTAGACAGGAATACTATAGAATTAGAGTACATTTGCACTGCAGATCAAACTACAAATATTCTTACCAAAACCTCTCTGTGGAGTTGAGATAGATCACTTCAAGAAAAGACTTAGTATGGTTGAATTATAAAACATTTGTATTCTTTAAATTATTAATAAAATAATTTTTATTGTCAAATTATTGACTATTATGGGTTTCACCGTTTGTATTCATTATCTAAGAGGTGACGATCTGTGAGATAATGAACACTTGTATAAAAGACATTACGAGAGATGACAATCTCTTAGATAATGTGATGAACAGTAGAGAACTATTGTCAAATCTAGGTGAGTTTAAGATCATATTGTGATATAGACATTTCTATTTCTATGAGTCACAATTTGGATAAATGAAGAATTTAATCATTCTCTGGATTTAAATCTGTATTCTGGTAGATCTTAAACTCAGGATCATGTTGTGTTATAGGACTGTCAGTACCTATGAGTCACAACTTAGACAAATGAAGAATTTAATCATTCTTCGGATTTTATCCTATATGTTGTATAATTCGAAATATTGTTATCACTAGTATCAATGATAAGTCATATCACAGGTATAGTAATATGACATAGTATCATGTGTTCGATGATACCACATGCTTAGAAGATTCAGATAGATACAGAGTATCAATCTATGCTTATTCATCGTAATTGATGATGCTAGATATGTTATCTCTCAATATGATTATCAAGTTAAGAGGGAGTGCTAAATCTATAATTTCGATTACCATACTGATCTAATTGTACAAATCTTATCATGCATGGAATGCCTTATGAAGGCCTATATATAATTGTTCTTTGTCTAGGCATGATCGTCGTCTCCTTTGGAATAATTGTATTTGTATATTAACTTTACTAATCTTAGTTTGATTACAAACGTATTCCTCCTTTGGCATCGATTATGAGAATAAAATTATGGGCCGACCTAGATAGGGTCATGTCCCTTCAAGGGACATGCCCTTTGGTTGCCGTATTTATATAGGGTGTGGTTGTAGATAAGGACGCACAACAATAACATAGTCTGCTCCTTTAACAATACTGCCCTAGACAAATACTTGCAGAGGTAAAACATTTCTAGAATAATATTTATATTATTGGTAACACTTCATTCAAGTCTGGTTATAGAAGATCATCAACAGCAAGCATCTAAGAAGGTATTATCTCAATCTGATTCCTAGCAGAATTTGCAGAAACTTTACATACATACATACATACATATATATATATATATATATAGAGAGAGAGAGAGAGATGACAATAATAATGTAAGGAAATATACATTACCTCACTACCATAACAATAACAACAATATTGCAAAGTCGATATACATTACTTTAACTTTGGTGCATGATATCCTATGTCTTTTTAATCCAATCAGTTGTTCGTAGCACACCCCTAGCTCATGTGTGGGGCCCGATGCCCATTCGCACTGATATTTATCACTTGCCATTATGTTGTCCTTCGGGATTCGTTGTTTGGTTCTTCCAATGTTTGGCTTGGCAATGATTGGGATCTTTGGTCTATTGATGCCACCTAGCCAACGTGACATTATGTATCTATTACTCCCTTCACTTGTGTTGTATGTCCTTCATCGGCAACTTTCTTCATGTTATAGTCCTACATAGATGCCAAGTGACTTCTCGTGTGTGGATTGTTAAACTGCCTCTCTTGTGTGTTGAATCCCATCCTTTTGTGATGCCAATTCGTTTGACCTTTTATACACGGTGGGCCTGCCACCTCGCAACCCTTTCTCTAAGGGTCACGATTAGTATGTCTTTTGTTCATATTAATATATTGTGCTTAGTCATTCATATCCGCAATTATTCTTTAGTATAAATGTAGTTAGTTTAATAATTTATTTGTCTAATCATTTAATGAATAATGTTATTATTTTATATAATTAAATCAATGTATTAGGATTGCTTATTATTATGTCTTCTTAATATCTATTGCTAATTATTATCGTTCGAATAATATATAAGACATCTCATATTATTATTATTATAGGCAATGTCATTTGTCCCAACAAGTTAATGATTTGAATATATGTTTATATCGAAATTAATAGATATTAAATATATTTATAGTTGTTACATGTCAATAGGGGGTTATTACATTTTCGAGTTTTGTGTCTATTCATTAGAATTTGCTTCTTGTTTGCCCCATGCTGGTTCTCCCTAGGTTCAGCCTCATCATAATTTGTATGCACCCCATTGTCAGGTCCTCTATCTTTGAAAAAAAAAATTCTCAGAGGGTAGGACACTATGTAGCTGGGCAAAATCTTACTTTTATCTATAGTGGGACAATCTATGTTATCCTTTTTATCTATAGAGCGACAATCTATGTTATTCCAAATTCATAATCTTACAATCTTAAGAAATAATACTAAGTAGAGGTCTTAGGAAGCCTAGGATTAATGTAACACTTCCTAACAGATATGATTGTGGGGGCATGACTCTTGGTGACATTTCATTGGTCACTTTACATATACCAAGTGTTAAGAAGCTCCCTGAGGGTGCAAGTGATGCCCCACTTGTAAAAAAACAAAACGATTTAGCCTCATTTATCTACTAGTTAATAATCAAAGAGTAACAGATATTAAAAGAACATATTTTTTTATGTAATACATGAAAAAAAAAAATTGGAAGAGTGAGAAGAAATAGAATAAATATTACTAGAACATCTTGTCCAATCCATGCATAGGAAGCATGTTGCTTTGCGGCCCAAAAAACTGCAAAAGCAATGCAACAAGGCAAAAGTGCCATTGATAGCAATGAGACCTCCCCCAAAACGGGAACCTTCATTCTCATATCAGCGACGCGGCTTAGTGGCCTAGCAAAAACATCAATTAGACAGGAACAGAATTACATAAGAAAAGCTCATGACATGTCCAATGTTAGCAACATGAATTATACATTTTAGTGCTCAAGAAAGAAGTGATAATGGCAGTACAAATAAAATTAGAGAGAGTTTTGTAGTACCTTGAAAGTAAAGCCATCAAACAAACATACAAGCCCTGTATGACAAAGTTTTGTAACTTTCGTCAGAAAGAGTTTAACACAAATGTTTAAATGCATGCAAATAAAATGAAAATATATTACGGAAAAAGTGAGTGGTGTTATCCTTTACAAAGCAATATTTCTCTTTAAACCCAGACAACTTGCAAACTTGCAATCAGATTAAATCTAGTAAATTGATTTGCAAGAAATAAAGAAGTTGGGAAATTCTAGAAGAATAATCACCCAGAAAGTTCTCAAATTTTTCAACTTATTCAAATAAAGAAAGACGATTTTGTATAAGCAAAAAAATATGGAAGTGAAGGATGCGATGGGGCAGCAACCAAAATGATATAATGCATGGCAGTTTGAGATGGATAAATAATTTCCTCCCCACCCTGCCCAATTTGCATAAAATCAAAGATCATTTCTTCCTCCAAACAAAGAAATCATTTGCCAATCTTCTAAATACAAATGCAGTAAATTTGGAGCAAATACCAAACATGCAAATGCTCTAACAAATATGCTTTAGTACATTTACCTTGGGCATTAATTCGTGAAATTATAAACAAACATTGTGTTCCTGACAAAAATATTTCCCAACTAAATTACCAGATATAAATAATTAGTACCCTCTATTTCTGACTTTTATTTTTGTGTAAAAATTACAAACCTATGCCAAACTTTTTGGTCACAGTTGGCTGGAAACAAATACAGTATCAGAAATGAGCACGGTATCAGATGCAAATATGGCAAATTTTCAAGTTATTAACATCAACTTTTAAGTTGGCCGGCTATTTATTAGAGGATTAAATTGTCTCTTCCAAACAACTAATGTCAAATTACTCAACTCAATACATGAGACACTTCAGCGGTCCTCAAGTATAGCTTCCATATGCAACTTTTGACGAGTCAAGGCACAGCTCCCCTCACCCCTCTCAGCCAGACATCACCAGGCATCATATACTCATTTGACCTCACTGCAATCCACATCAGTAAAGATACATGTGAAATTCAAATGAGATTTGTTTGTAGCTTCTGGATTTTGACTGTGTAGCACTTTTTTCATTAATGTTTCGGATCACACTCCATAATTATTACTTTTTTTTCAAACGAGATACTTGTAAGGTGACTCTTGGATTCTTATGGGTCACCTCCTAACAGTCATTTCAGCTTTAGTACAAACTTACAAATCCCTACACATCTCTTATTGTACAGTCAGCCAGTGCAAAAGTTATCTCCCTTACACCCCCACCAACAAAGATATCATAATGCAGCTTACCATTATAGCTTCTGTAATGTTCAAAAAATTTAAAGTGACAATTAAGTAAATTAATTTTTTATTAAGACATCAAAAATGGATGACAAATTTAATGATGACTTAATATCAATTAATTTAATTAACTTAAAATAAAATATTCTTCTGGATGCTTCAAATGCATTTCTGGATGTTAACGGCAAATGGCTTTTCATGAGTACTCGCCTATCTTGGTGTGAAATAATTTTATTTAAACTGATAAACTATAAGATTGTTTTTTTCAAAATCTCTCTGTGTATTTGATGGTGGAAGGTTATATTGTTTGGAGTTCCTATCATAAATTAGGAGCTTTCCTATGAAGACATTATATTCAGCAGGCCCCGGTTTAAGCGGATGAGAAATAATGTTTTCTATGGGCCGATTCTAATTGAAATCCTTTGCCATAAAGCATAGCATGTTGAAATAATCTGGGTGATTGTACTAAGTTTGGAGATTTTAATACAATGTAACTTTACTGATATTGGTGGCAACATATTTATCATCTCACCTGTGGTTTAATACTGCCCGCAGGTATTCAGAATATTGTTGTTCAATCTCATTGTGCAATTCACTGAAGACAAGTATGTTTGAAGATTAATAATTGGGGATGTGGTTATAATTTATAAATGGTTTTCACCCGCCACTTGTTATTCTTTATGCTGGGTGGCATGTATGGTCACACTCCAGTTTGTAACACTCAAGGAAGGATTGTACTGGGATTCTTATGGGCATGTTTGGGTATCGGGAGGACATTGGAGAATTTGCTGAAACAGGAACTTCGCTTGGTTATACAGACTGCAAGTCTGAGGACAATACCCCTCATAGACTTAGAGTACTGGACAATAACCCAGTCTCTCATTCGGAGAAAGCTCATTTGAGAGTTTACCATTGCATTGACAGGATTATGACATACTGTAGCGGATATGTTGAAGGCATTTCAAACTTTCTGAGTTGGTGACTGCTATCATGGAGCAAGAAGTATAATTCAAAAAAACTCATACAAGCTATGCCATAAGTTTCCTAAGTACATAAACGGTGATCATAAGTTCATTTGCATCTGCAACTACAGTTGGTTGGAATCTATATTCAGGAAAGCTGAGATGTTTGATCATAACGCTGGAATGGAGATAGTTGTTGAAGTTCTCTGCTATTGAACCATGTCGGGTAGCATTTCAAGAGGTCGAGCCATTCACATATTGAACTGTGATCATTGTTAGTTGCAGAAATCTTTGTAATGGCAGACAGGAATCCAGCTTTGCCTCCCATTCTGGCTACCATCATCTATGGGTGCCTGAAATCTATGCTGCCGCAATTATGTTTATAAAAGTTTTACTTCTGTAATTTATTCAAACTGTTTACATTTAGAAATGTGTTATGTGTGTAACTTGGTCTAGACTTTTGATGGTTTAATGATTAACACATTATTACTCTTTGTGTACAGCTTGTATTTGCATGGCTTAGATTCAGAGAATTAGTACATTCTGATTTATATTTCAATCTACTTCATAATCATTGAGGTTCGAACATGTCATTTGTTATTGCAGAGCTATCTCTGCATATTATATGAACTTTAGCCAGGGGACTGAGATGAACCATATTTCAACATCCATGAAGCTCTTGAACAATCCAGGGAAGTTAACATTTATTTCTTGCAGATCGGGCATCTGAAAATAAAAATAAAAACCATTTAAAGACAGCATTAAGTCAAAATCGATCAGGGGATATTACAGCTTCACAGATACATCATATTATGCCCTGATGCTAATCCAAGCCTGCCCACAAGCTAAAAAGTAAAAATGTACATATAATTTACTCTCCTTGTGTAGAAAGTCTAATACACAATCTAAGATGTTTAATACATTAATATACACTTCAATAATCCAAGCTTTATTCTTGTATTCTGTAGCCACTATTAACATGAGCCGATTCAAGTTGCAACCACGACCATGACCCACATCTGAGTCAGAGAAAGAAATGTTCACTTAATTCCCTCTATCTTGAAAAGAATATCTAGACATGGACCTCCAGGCTGCAACAACTGTCACTTGGGCACATGAAGGGCAGCACGACTTTCAAATGTTATAATATGGACTTATGTCTAGAATGTAATATCAACCAACACACCTCTAAAGAAGAATCAAACCCCTAATTGTATTTGAGTAATGTTTTATTATAGCTCACCTTCAAACACAAAATGAGCAAAAAGTTGTGAAAATTGATTGTCCAGATTTCATCTGAGAAAAACAATAAACAGAAACAGTAAACAAACAAATTTAAGTGGAAATCCTGGTAAAATTATAACACGGAGAAATCATGGGATATGATCTTCCATATTTTTATTTCTCAGAAAACTATCCACTGTTACAAAAAAAAATGCTACAATGCATTGACCAAAAACTACATCCCTCAAAACGAAGAGAGACCAAAAAAATCATGTCATCCACATGTCACATGCTCAAGTAAATTCCATCTTCGACATGGCAAGGGGAGCTACAACCGCCCCCTTGACACCCCCCATCACTTCAACCTTTGGAAGAATTTAAAAGCCCTCGGCCCCACACAAGTACAAAGTGTAGATTATTATGGTACTCAATTTTTACTCCACATCACTACTGGAATAAGAAAATGATTTCATATTCCAACAATTTCCAACTTGAAGTCAAGTTTCTGCTTCATGAATATCTCCACCATTGAAAGAGCAAGCATAGACAAGTTTTACACCATATGACCATCTTTCTACCTATGGATATCTGCTAGGTTTGTAAAAGTATAAATGTTGATCAAACAGATCTGGCCACCTTCAACCACCACTAATTTGAAGTGATATTGATTATCAATATACCTTTCTTTCTGGCATGATATGTTGGGTTTTCTGTTACATGTAAAGCACAGTGGTCGTCACAATGCAATGCCATGTTATCCTTTTCAAACTGTGATTCCTCGAAAAGTCTTGTGAAAACAGATTGCCTCATTTTTATTCTGCCATGTATTCAGCTTCAATAGTGCACAAGGTCACTGCTTCTACAACTTTGAGACCAGTTAACAACACATCCACCTAAGGAGAATACATACCCTGCAGTAGACTTTCTCTTATCTTTATCTCCACCAAAACTCTATATCCACGTGCCCATCAACCTAAAGAATGCTCTCTCTTTAACAAAAGATTACCATAAGAACTGCCCATAAAATACCTGAAGATTCACATCACAGCCATCCAATGATCACAACCTAGATTTATCATGAAACAATTGACTACTTCTACTGCTTGGGCAATGTCTAGTCTGCTACACATTGTAGAAAACATAAGACTACCAAATGCCAATGTATAAACTACAGACATTTGTATCTTCTCCACTTATGTGCTAGGGCACTCTTATGAAGGCAATTTAATATGAACCGGAAATGGAGTACTTTGGTTGTGCATGCTTACAGTGCTCCACAGGAATGCTTAACCCCCACATAAACTTGTGTCCTCTACATGGGGATGTTTCCAAGACCTGGAGACTTGGAGGAAACATCCTCCCACAACACTACAACTTCTACCACCACCACCTCTATCAGGAATGCCACCAAATTGCTTGCAAAATGCCACATGCCATTACATACTGATTGCAACCTTTAACTTCATGAAAACTAGTTGAACTTTCATGAAGCACTCACAGAGATGTTATATTGCAGATTTTGCCTTGAAGATTTTGAATCACCTCTTCTTGTATAGCAGCATTGTCCCCCTCCTCCCTCCTCTCTCCATCATCCCTCTCTCAGCATCCCCTCGACATCCCCAAACTTTAGCCCTTGATCCTCTAATCCCTGAAACCTATCCCTCCATCCCCCCATCAAGAAACTTTGTGGAAGTATGGCATTCTACATGTTGAAGCGCTACAAAATCATCTTTCAATAGGTCTTCTAGGAAAATCAAATTTCCCTGTTCTTTTTGCCCCTATGTATCCCCATTCCAACAATCTGAGTTGCATTTCCTAAGTTCTTCATTTCAAATTCCCTATCAAGCTAAGCTGTTAGCTTGGTGATGATATGCATGTTGGAACTTGCTACCAACATATCATCAACATACAAAAGCAAAATAATGAAATTGCCATCATCACACCTTTGAAAGAAAGCACAATGAATGGCCTTGTATCTACTAAAACCCAAACTAGCCATAAAGAAATCAAACTGCTTTGACCAACACGTTGGTGCTGTTTCAATGCACATAGTAATTTGTTCAACTTGCAAACTACATTTTCCTAGCCTTTTTCTTCAAAACCTTCTGTTTGTTCCATGTAAATTTTCTCAGAGAGGTCACCATGCAAGAAGGTTGTTTTAACTACAAATAAAGAGCAGCAACAAGAGTTGTAGTGGCTGATCTATTGATCAAGAAACAAGTTGTAGAAACAACCTCATCCCAAAATTTCTACTCCAAACTAGCAATGCTCAACATGCATCCAGCTCAGTCCATGATCGTATGATTCATGCAATTAGCAACACTATTTTGTTGTGTTGTCGCCCTAGCAACCTTCAAGTGCCTTGCAATGCCATGATAACTACAAAATTCGTTAAACTCACCTGGATAAAACTCCCCTCTCTTATCTATTCTCAAACATTTTTAGAGCTTTAAAACTCTTGAAATAAGAAGATACTTAATACATATTGAAAATATAAATCCACACCTTACAAGAAGAGTCATCTATAATGAAACAAAATATGACAAACCTCAATAGACATTGAAGAAGCTTCCCACATATCTACATAAATTGATTTTAAAACTTCTTTTCTTTTGGTAGCATTTCTACAAAAATAATCTATTTTGTTTCCCAACAAACAATATTGACAAAACTTTAAATCTCTAGATTGGAAATATCACACAATTTCACTAGTACACAAAATGGTCCAATTGATAAGTAAAACTTAAAACATACCATTCATACCATAATACCAGTACGCAAGGAAATGAATTCTTTATTAATACCAAAAACCAACATGAGTACATTACCAATGTTCCAGACATTTATAGAAGGGTCGGTTAGTTGGAAACCAACTGACGCATTTCCTCACCACCTAACTACCCAACCCGACTAGCTTTAACAAGTACTAAACATAATAGTTACTTTATTCTGACTACATCTATCCCCCCCCAAAAAAAGAAGTCGTCTGGAAGACGACTATAGAACATGAAACCAACAAAAACAACTTTGACTTCAAGAGGGAGGATGGGAGGACATCCCTGTGCTCGAAGCTCCCCTTAGCCGTTGCAGGTCTCGCTCAGCTGTCTTCTACTTTGTCCGAACACCCTGCAATACCCGTAATGCGTCCATCTTTTTGGCTTCTACAGTGGTGACCTTGCTCTCCAATTCAGCTTTTTCTTTATTCCAGGCTTCCTACATAGCAACTTTCTCTTCTGCCCATTATTGTTGAAGACTCTTTCTTTCTAGCCCCCAATCTTTAGCTAGGTTTTTTTCCTTCTTAAGTTTCAAAAAAGGTTCCTCGAAAGGCAACCTCCATAGATGTTAGCACCTCTATGAGAGGCGCTTGTTCCTGTCCCATGGAAATGATTGAGTTGCCCATCCATGTAGTGGCCATGTCCTCCTCTAAATAGCCACCTTGTTCTAGTAGTCCCCAATCTGTGTGGTAGTCAGTTTGCATAAAGGCAGCCAATGCCTCTACTGTCGTGATGATAGTTTCCAGATTCTGAGTCCTGGCCTGCTGCACGATTTGCCTAGTAGAATGCTCCATGGCATGAACCTCAGTGAGGAACAGTTCGGCCTTGGCTGCAAAAGAGGTTGTGTCTGGTGGTTCCCCACACTCACTTTGTATCTCTACCTGCTCCTCAGCAGTTGTCTCTAAGGGTGAAGACACCATGTCTTCTTCCTCAAGTAACCTATTCCCTTCCTCCAGGACGGTATCTATCTTGGCCACACCCGTACCAGCCACTGTCGTCATGCTACCCTGAGTGTGAATTTTCTTGGTTTTCTCCTCTCCTACTAGTTGTACCACAAGAGCAATCAGATAGACTATTTTTCGGCCAAGAGGTTTCACTAGGTAGTTTCTGGTAAAGTTCAGGCAGTTCTGCTACTCCTACTGGAAGTGGCCCTTCTGTAGGTGGTAAAAATGTCACCGCCTGTGGAGTCCCCTACAGATGACTCGAGCGGATCTCTGCATCCTATGAGTTGGAGGAGGATGGATCCATATCACTGCCTTCTTCTCCTGAACTTTCATCATCCTCCTCGTCTGCTTCTTCAATCACTACTGTTTGTTTCGGCTTCTTTTTCTTGGGTTCACCTCCATTGTGGGATCTTATGGTATCCATATGGAGCCAGTATGTCATAGCCAACTTGTATGGCTCCACCCTATTAGCCGGTACCAAAATTACTTAGTGCTCACTGCTCACCTGAGTGCGTACCACTTCTAAGAACAAGGCCACCGTATGATGAGGCATATAAAAGGCTTTGTGTTTCAACTCCATGAATTCTCTAAGTCTATCAAAAAGAAATTTAGCCCAATTATATACCTACCCTTTATACAATCCCTCCACTACAAGTAACATCCAAAGGGCAATGTCGGAAGTGCAGTTGCCCGCAGTGAGCTTGCTTTTAACCAAATCTACAACACAACGCCATTCATCATTTGCTATGAAAATTTTCTTCAGACCCCTACTATTCTTCAAGATTCCTTCTCGTTCCAGACTTGTAAGATCTTTCCTGCACATTAATTTCAACCATTTCTTCTTGTCTTCTACTGTCATAGAAGTTTTATCCACTTCTTGCCCTCTATTGGGAATTTTGAAAACCCTACTTATTTTTTCTGTTGAATAAGAAATTGTCACCTGTTGCTGGAAATGTTGTACTCCAGATTTATGATATGATTTCTCATAACCTGTAATTCAATTTTGCAGTATAGGCTCGAATTCTTTTAATTCAAAAATTCTCATTAAAATTATTTTGTCTACCTCTGCTATGCACAATGCCTTTTTTAGGGGATGGTCCGCTTCCGCCTTCTCCCACCAAGCCTTGCCCTCACTTCCCATCACACTTTCAAATGTAATATTCTCAACAATGATTGTGATTTTTTGTGTCGTCCTCTCTTTACTTTTTTGTCATCTTCCTTATTTCCTTTTTGGCTTCCAGTGCTATAGGTTTCTTCTTTTTGGAGTCAATAATGTTTCCTCTGCTAGAATTCCCTGTACTTAATTTCACCATTGTGTGTTAATGAGTCAATTCCCAGATCTCTTGAACTGTTTGTCTATGTCACCTGTACCAATGGTCCTTCTGAAGTGATTGCTTGTAACCAACTTCTACAGAATGTACAGATATGACTCCTCTTGCCTTTGTATCTCATCGTACTACCTTGTCTCCTTCCTCCCTCCATACAGATTTCTTACGTACTCCCTGGTTTGACTGCTGCCATACAGAATTCCCTTCTGAAGCCTATTGTCATACGGAGTGTCGTCCTTGTCATACGGACGGGTGTCTCAGTATTATGGGCATGTGTTTCTGGCGTACGGATGTACTTCCTTGCTGTTGTACGGATGTAATTTCTTGTTGTTTCCATACGGATGTACTTTTTTGTTGTTGTACAGATGTACTTCCCTACTGTCATACAAACATACTTCATTGTTGTCGTGTACGGCCTTGTTGTCGTACAGACGTGTTCTAGAAAGGTCGTTCACTGGTCTTGCATACGTTGTGTTGCCATACGCCGTTCTCACTGTGCTGTCATACAGGTATCTCCTAGAAGTGCCCTTGTATGGCCACTCGTCCCTCTCGTATGGCTGTCCATACAGCTATCTCCTCGACCGCTCCTTTTTGTTGTACGGATATATGTACAGCTACCTCAGTTGTATCTTCCTGCCTGTCAATTCCTTTTCAATCATTTGTGGTAATGTTTTGTGACTTCATCTCTTTATAAGGACTTGTTTCAATTTTTTCTCCTTGGTCACTTTCTATTTTTGCTTTTCATCATTTTTCCTCTTTTATATTTATAAAATAGCCACTTGCCAATTTATTCCTTTTCTTATACGCTTTTCACTTAGACCCATTGACTAGGTCTCTGATAAGTTTATTATCTAGAGTAGATAATATTATGGCTCCATTCTCCTTTACTTCTAATATTTTAAATGGTCCTAGCCATCGGATTTTAAATTTTCCTAGCTTTATTTCATTTTTTCCATTATATCTTAGTACGAATTGTCCTTGCTTAAAATCCATTTTCGTTAAATGCTTGTCATGCCAAAATTTTCGCCTTTGTTGGGCCACCTCTGTACTCCATTGAGCAAATGTCCTCTTTTCATCGAGTTTGAGTAAAGTACATAATCTTCCCTTGAGGCTCTCCTCATCCCCCAATCTATTTTCGACTGCCACCCGTAAGCTTGGTACTACATGTTCCATTGGTACCACAACCTCCTGTCCGTATATAAGGAAAAAGGGAGTATGTCCAGTAATGGCCTTATACGTAGTTTCGTATGCCCAGACCACCGTTGGGATTCCTTCTTCCCAATCCTGCCTTTCTACTCCACAAGTTTTATTTAGGATTGCCACTATTACTTTGTCTGTGGCCTCTGCTTGGTCATTTGCTCTTGGATAATAAGGACTGGAGAAAGAATGAAAAAATTTGTATTCAATTGTCATCCTCCTGATGGTATGATTGACAAAATGTACTCCTCGGTCACTTGTTAGCTGGAGTGGAAACCCGAATCTCGCGATTAGTTGTTTATACAAAATCTGGCCGTACTGAGGGTCGTGTTGTCTGGAAGCGCCTGTACTTCAGCCCATTTCGTTAAGTACTCTGTTACCACCACTATGTACTTACATCGATGACTTTTGCTTACCGGTAAGGGTCCTACAAAATCTAGTCCCCACCGCTCAAATAATTCTTGTGGTTTGGACGGAAATAATAGCATGAAGTCTCTTTTGAGTGGTCTTCCTGCTCTTTGACAAGTGTCACAACTCAATCCCATTCCCTCGCATCTGCGAACAATGTCAACCACCACAATCCTCCTAGAAGTACCAACCTCACCATAGTATCTGGTCCCATGTGACCCCCTGCCAGTCCTTCATTGGCTTCGCTTAGAACCCCTGGAATTTCCTCCTCCATTACACATCTCCTCAATATTTTGTCCAGTCTCATTTTATACAATAACCCTTCAATTAGCTAGAATGTGCTACTTTTTAAGGCAATTTTTCTCCTTTCTACTATAGGCATTTCCTTTGGAAAGGTTGTTGTTGATAAGTAGTGTCCAATTTTTTCATACCATTAAGGTAACACAGCAATCTGGAATAAGTGTGCATCTGAAAAATCCTCACACACCCCATTACCCGAAGCTTCCCCTGACTTGATCCTTGACAACTGATCAACAATCACATGAGATTTTCCCAGCCTCATTATAATTTTAAATGTAAATTCTTGTAATAGAATTAGCCACCTACTTACTCTCCCTTGAATCACCGGTTTGTTTACTAAGTACATTAGCGCTTGGTGGTCCACAAAAAATGTAAAAGGTGTAGCTAGTAAGTAATGTCTGAATTTTTGTATTGCATACACCATACCTAATGCTTCCCATTCTGTGGTACTATAGTTAGGCTCTGCTTTAGATAGGAGCCTGCTTGCAAAATATATAGGATGATCCAACCCTTCCTTCCCTATTTGTGCCAAAGTAGCACCTATTCCATAATTGGAGGCGTCCACATGGACACGGAATTCTTTGTCCTAGTAGGGATATATGAGGATAGGGGCACTGACTGATCTTTTCTTCAATTCTCAGAAGGTGTCTTCTTGCTCTTCCTTCCACCCAAACCGCTCGCATTTCCTGGTTAATCTTTCCAGTGGCATTGATACTTCTGCGAATCCTTTTATAAACCTTGTATAGTATCCTACATGACCCAGAAATGACTTAATACCTGTTACATTGGACGGTGCTTCAATTTCCGAAATCACCTTGATCTTATCAGGATCTGTCCTAAATCCTTCTTTGCACACAATATGCACAAGAAGTCTCCCATGTGAAACCATGAACCTGCATTTTTTTCAATTGAGGGCTAATCCTGCTCTCCGACATTTCTCCATACATTCTCCAAGAATTTTGAGGTGTTGCTCCTGTCCACTATAAACCAACCAGTCATCTGAGAATGCTTTGAAATTCCCCACAGACATTCCATCGAAGATATGTAGCATGATCCTCTAAAAGGTGGTTGGTGCATTGCATAGTTCAAAGGGCATCCTATTACAACCATATAACCCGTCTTCGACCACAAATGTAGTTTTTAGCTTATCTTCTTCTGCAATGCTAATACGATTGTATCCTGAAAAATCCGTCCATGAAGGAATACACCTCATGGCCGGCTCCCTCCTCCAAAATGCTATCAATAAACAGAATGGGAAACGAGTCATTTATTGTCACCGCATTCAAACATCTGAAATCTACACATATCTAACTTTGAGCACCATCCTTCTTAAGTAATATGACTATCAGAGATACCCATTCACTTGTTTGTACTTTGAATATTATCCCTGCTTCTAACATCTTTGTGACTTCTTCCCCGACCCCTTCTGCATAGTTTTTGTTCATTCTATAAGGGCCTTTTCCGCACTAGTCTTGCTCCGGGTACCAATAGAATTCGATGGACACACAGTTTCGGGGGTACTCCTTTCAAGTCTTTGTACGTCCAAGCAAAGACGTCCTTATACTCCAAGAAGATTCTAAGGGTTGCTGCTTTCAGTACTAGGTCCCAATCATCTCCTATCCATATTTCCTCGGGTTGATCTCCTTCTCCGAGGTTTAACGCCTAGAGCTTGGCTTCCTCATATTCCACTTTTTTTTCAAAAATGTGTGCAAGTTTCTTGTTAAGAGTTGTCATCCCTTATACTCTATGTACCCTTCCGGGTATTGTTCCTCTAACTCAGATTCTTGTACTTCCAACATGTTACATTCCACATTGGAAAATTCATAGTCTCCCATTTACCAGTGAAATAATCCATTAAGGGAACTTGTGTCGTCTTTTGAGCATTCCCCTAATCTAAGTACTCCTTCCTCATCTGGTTCCATCCCTCCATAGTCTTTTCCTTCTGAGTCTGATGCCAAGTCCTGGCTTACTGACTAATTCTTGAGGTCTATGATGTACTTTCTTCCCTCCGACTCAATAGATAGTGTTTCACTTCTAGTTATGGGTAGCTTTTGCTGCAACCAACCATCCCCTTCCCAACAGAGCATCATATCCTTTCTTCTCTAGGGTGATAACCACAAAATCAAGAAAAAATTGTTGTGTACCAACTATGACTTTTTGTCCCATCAGCGTTCCTATACTCTTGATTCCATGTTCCTCCACTCCCACTAGTTGAAATGTCGGGGGCCAAAGTGTAGGTTTCCCTATTTCTTTCCATGTTTCTTCTAATAAGACATTTACACTGGAACCTCCATCCACAATGGTATTTGAGAGTTTGCACCCTACTATCTCCATCTCTACTATCATTGGTGTTCTCCCCATCCCTATGGTGAACAATGTATTGTCTTCTATCCATACTTCTCCCTCCTCTTTCTTTGAGGTTATCCCTTTCGAGTTTGCCCCTTGTTTTAGTTGGGGTAGTGTTTCTAATAAATCACCTATTTTCACTGGGTCGTTACACCCCTGTTTGAAGTATGCTTTTCTGATTTTGTCCTTCCTTCCTCTCTCATGCTATCTTGAATGTGTTTCTTTGTTTCCTGAAATCTTTCGGTCTCTATAGTAGCATATGGATAGGTTAATTTTTTGGCTTGCATCCTGATGACTGCAAAAATCTCTCGGGCAATTTGCATCCTCATGGTTGCCTATCCCACACCATTTGCAGAGCATCCCTCCGTTTTGTCCTCATTAATTTTGACAATCTCATGCAAAATGTCCCCATTCATTACATCTCCTACATTGAATCATCGGCCCCCCTTGAAATCATACTGGAGTGGCCGCTGCGGTGGGTTGTTATTGCTATTGTTGTTGCTATTATTGTTACTTCCTCTCCTGTTATTCCTATATCCTCCTGGTGAGGCTTCCGTATTTGTGTTCTTTGGTGGAGTGGAGGGAGGTGTGGATTGCCCCCCTTGGGTCAAGAAGACTTGAGCGCTTCTCGTTTTCAAATTATAGGGGCAATCTTTAATTGCGTGCCCTAGTACCTGACAAATCTCACAAAATGCTTTCTTCGGGCATGCTCCTTTAGTGTGTCCCTTTTCACACTCAGTACACCAAAGTTCTCTTCCTTCTTTCTTTTCTTCCTTACTCCCTACCACTTCCTTCATCAAATGCCTTAGGTCTTTTCTCAGGGCTTGAATGGTTTTGGATTCTTCTTCGCTCTCCTCTGAGCTTTCACTTGAGCTTCCATGCCTTCTTGCCTTGGAAGTTTTACTCTCGCTTTCTATGTCCATGGCATGAGTACATGCATCGGCAAAGGTATTTGGTGGGACTATCTTCATCTAATTTCCCTATCAGCTCTTTCATTCTTCTGCTATAGGCTTTGACAGATTCACTCTTCCCTTGTCTTGTGTTATAAATCTCTGTTGCTATTTCATCGTCATCTCTTAAGAGTCTGAATTCTTCTTCAAAGGCTGTGTGGATATTACTCCATATGTTTTTATTTGCTGCCTCCAAATCCGTATACCAATCAATGGCAATACCCCTTAATGTGGCCGGAAATTTAACCATTCTGCCGCATCATTTTGTCCATTCGCTTGCCATATTGATATACATGTTTTACTATGGCAAGCGAGGTCCTCCGAGCCGTCCCCTGTGAACCTGGGTAATTTTTGTTTGTCTATTGCCAATATGTGAACACCTCCTGATGGAACACCTCCCGATGGAACACCTCCTGATGGAACTCCTACCGATGGAACACCTCCTGATGGAACACTTCTTCCCGATGGAACACTTCCTCCAGATGGAACACTACCTCTTGACTGGAAGTTCGTTCTCGAGGATGAACTACTGAAAGTATCCCTTCCTTCTTGACTTTGCTCCTGTAGGAAGTCTCTCCTTGTCGATGTTTCTGGATTTTTGTATCCCAACTTCTTTGCTGGTGTCTCCTCTGAGATGACCAAGTTTGGTATACCTTCAATTGTATGCTCGATCAACCCTTCTTGGATTCTCGTGCAATCCCCTTGTCCTCCTTTCCAGTTACAACATCTCTCCTCCTGCTGCTAGAGACATAGTATCCACAAGGTGACTTCTTCCTCATTTTCTTCTCCCTATGCCCACCTAGGATATATTTTTGGAATCAAGGGCATGAATCATTTTAATGTTTGTTTCCCTTATTCAAATCTTCAAGTCGTTCTTTGCGCTCCCTCATCCTTCTTCTCGCAAATTGTTGTGGTAGTTTTTGTCTCCTCTGTTTCCTTTGTGTCTCAGCTCTTTCCTCTTCCACTCATAACAAATTTCGTGCTAACAAGCAAGAGATCTCTCCCAGGAGATCGTACACTGTTGGTCGCACCGAAAGTTCATCACATACTGTACCTTCAGGGACCGTTCTCTCACGGGCTTCCCTTTGTACGTACTAATTGACCGCAACTTCCTAGGCCATAACCAAATCACATGTCAATTGATCTTCCCTGGTTATTTCCTCCTCTTCCCCATCACTATTTGTTACTTAGATGAGCGGTACAAAGGGCCTTCCCATTACTCAATCCTGCTGACCTCCAGGTCCGCACTTAGGCAATGGCACCAAAAATGTAGATTGAAAATATCACACAATTTCACAGGTACACAAAATGGTCCAATTGATACATATGAAGTAAAACCTAAAACATATCATTCGTACCATAATACTAGTAGGCGAGGAAATGATTTCTTTATTAATACCAAAAACCAACATGAGTATATTACCAATTTTCCAAACATTTATAGAAGGGTCGGTTAGTTGGAAATCAACTGATGCATTTCCTCAACACCTAACTACCCAACCCGACTAGCTTTAAAAAGTACTAAACATAATAGTTACTTTTATTCCGACTACAAGAGTTCTATTTAGCAGTACCTTGAGACCATGATCACTCATTGTGTAGTCATTGATGTTAGATTGATACTGAACCCATTTTTGCATCAAGCACCATTGCAACCTCTCCACTACTAGTTTCTCCAACCAGCATATAGAGATTGCCAACACTTTCAACCTTTCACACAACCAACCTCCCTCCATTACCTTGAGAAAGCTATATTCACTCCTACATTGGTAACCTTATCCATCAAAAACTACAAGTAACATGTTTTTCTTTAATTTTGTAACATGTCTGACATGCTAAATAGTGCTTTTCATTCCATAAAACATCTTAATTCTTATCTCACCTTCCCCAATAGCTTCACAAATGTTGTCATCTCCATGTATAACATACCTCCATCACATGATTGGTAACAAAAAATCCAATCTCCTTCTGTTGTCATGTGAAAGGAGGCACCAAAATCAAGAATCCAAACATGAAGAAAAGAGCTTCTTAGATTAGCAAATATTACTTCTCTATCTTCCAATCGTCTTTGAAATTATGTTGTCCTTAGCTCAGATGATTGCAAACTACGATTTCATTTGGTTGCTTCAAGCAACCTGCAATCCTTTTTGAAATGTCCGTTTTTGCGACAATTCAAACATTTTACTCTTTTGCAGCTTGAGCCCCTTGGGTTCAACCCTCATTTGTCTAAAATCAATATTTCCTCTTTCTAGAGTTTTGTCTCTTGCAATTAGGGCTTCATTGTCAGGAGATCCTTGAGATATCTTCTACCTTGAATCTTTAGAAATTGCTGTGACCACGCCATTGTCAAAACCAATTTGCCACCCGCTACTGAGTTACTAAGAGCCATAGTCAACTTGCTTGCTACTGTGTTGAAACTGTTCTGATTATCTGTGACAGATCAGTCATCACACGTTTTCAAACTATGCAATTGTTAATGTAACATAAAAAAAAGTTGCCAATGACTTCATCTCATACAACATTTTGAGCTTCGTCCAAAGGTCAAATGTAGTTTTTACCTCTACAACAGCCAATAGTACTGAACTTTCTACAGATAACTGTATTGTTGTTCTAACTAGAGATCCCAAAATCGTTGCGATTCAGACGATTCTGGCAATGTTACGATTCAATTCAACCTTGCCGAGTTTTGGTGACTCGGTAACTCAGATCGGCGATTAAAAATTATTAGGATTCGCCTAACTCAGCAATTCATGAGATTCAAGCAAAAATCACCAGAAATCACTCCCATGAATCAGGATTCTAAAACTGCATATTACCAAAATCACACTTAATTTCACCCAAGTTAGGATGCAAGATTAAAATGACATGTACAGACAGTATTTTACCATGAATTTGTTACTATATAATCATCAGGTGTGAATTAGAACAGTTACTGTTTACATCCAAGATTTCATACAATTTAGGTGAACTTAATCACAAGACTAGTCAATTAAGATCAACCTACAAACATTAATTTCTACAAAGACAGAGTATGAACAACAATGTGCACAGTTACCAGTGATTAACAGTTATCTCGCTGAACCGTGGATCCTCGCCACCAACAAGTAATATAAATGTCTTTTAATATTTAGAAAGAATACATTAAGAAAATTTGAGGTAAGATTTTGGGAGGGAAATTGGGAAAATTCTCTCAATCCTCTAAGCATTGTAAACATGTGCATCCTAAAAACCTCCATTTTCATTTAAGTCATGAGAAATAAGTGAATGTTATTTAAAATTTTGGGTTCCCATAAAATGAACTATAATTAAACCATAGCACTGAATGGAGTAATTCTAAAAAGGCAAGTAAACATTAAAAGCAACATGAAAATCAGCAGCATATGCAACAAAATTGGGGGCATTCTAAATAACTGCACTTATCATTTTTCGTATGTGATGGATTTATCATTTATGTTCCTTGTTTATATATGTTAGCTTCTATTTGATGACGTTATAGTGTGTTTAAGTTAAATTCAATAAAGGGGACATGAAATAAGTTTTAAATCATTAAAATCTCTAAATTTCAAGGGTTTTTTTACTTTGCCAAATCATAGCTGATTCACAAGTCAAGTCGGCCTTGTCGATTCCAAGTTTTGGTTCTTTGCTTCTACCCATGCTACTCTTTTCATCCATCACAATATCCCTAGATTATCCCTAGATTGTGGCTGCAGGTTTTGATGCTATACATTTGAAAACCAAGGAACATGAATCCTTCACCAAGAAAGATTGAATCTTAGCTCCCATTGAGTGAAATTCGAACCATCAAACTTTATGTGTAAGTATTTTATTAAGTTTCTGGGTTCTTCCCAATGCTTTTGTAGAGTTTTTAAATTTGAGGTCTGCAAGTTCAAGGTGAGTCCAAGTTTGTGAATGATGGTCCCAAGTCTACCTAGCAAAAAGGCATGAGTTGCAGAAAGTCAAACAACCAAAACATTGCTGAAAAATATGGTAATATTTCCAGCCTGGATACTAGTCTTAACTATGAAAAACCCAAAACTACCTACCTTATTTAGAACTCAAAGGAAACACATTACAATATTTGAACTTCCTTAAAAAACTTAACTCTAGAGAAATCCCAATATCTTATCCCAAGTTCATTTAAACTTGAAATTTCCTTTAAACGAGTCCCTACCTACCTCTCTCGCATGCAAAAAAGAAAAATCATATAAATATACACCTTTGTTGGCCTAGTGCTGGAGAACTTGTAGAGGGGTAAGATATGTATGCCTTGTTTATAGCTCAGTTAGGTGCCTCAAGCAAGGAGTACAAGGTAGACCCATATTACTATAAGCCATCTATAGACCCATATATAGATAGCCCAATATCGTGGACTATAAAAGAATCTTTCTTTCTTTCTTTCTATCTTTCTAAACCTCCATCCCACAAAAGTATTGTATTTCCTGTCATCCACAAAACAGTGTGGAACATAGCAAAAGGGTATGTGTGTTCTCTAATCAAAATTCACTTATGAGATTCCTCATTCTTTACATTTACATTCAAAATATTTCCCATCCAGAAAGTATTATCAAATGCAAAATCTTTTCGTTTCATTTCTTTGAAGTTTAATCATATATATTCTTCGGCATCAGGTTTTCCTCTCTTATAGGTAATGGTTGATTTTAACATTTGCAATGCATGTTTCTGTCTTCCTAATATTTGAGGGTTTCTCATAGATGGGTTCACCACCATTGTCAGCTATGGCTCATTTATTTGTGAGATTTAGGTTTTAGTTTTAGCCTGAAGCTACTTTTGGTTTCTATTGACACTCCATGCTAGCCTAAAGGTTATACTGTAATGTCTCATTAACCTATTTCATTTTGGACATTAGTAAAATTTATGTCTTGCTTTGTTTAAAAAACAAACCATCCATTGAATCCAAATCAGAAACGAAATGATTTCATCCATTTGGAAGCATGCATATGTACTGCAAGAGTAATAAACAGTATTAATTAGGTGTTAAAAGTTTCGAATAATTACATTTATGGAAAGCATTTCAAAAGAAGCTTCCACTTCAGTACTAAATCTTACAACATATGAAAATTATTTAGGTCAAGAATATGTTATGCAAATCTTTACAAACAAACGTAAACTTACAATTTATTAATTTTATCCAGTGAAAAGAGCAAAATGTTCTTACCTGAATGCCACCAATGCAGAAAAGAACAATAAGAATCCAGATGATCCACTGAGACATGAAGAAATAGAGGAGCATCAAAAAGATTGAAGATATCAATATGAAAAAGGCTGCTGCTTTAGTGCTTATTTGCACAATATCCTTCTCCATAGCAGCTTTGCTTGCAGATATATCTCCCAATGTTTCCTGTGCATATAGTACAACATGAAAACCAACTTAGCATCTACTGTTGTATCTTGATGTGTATAATACAACTCAAAAGAACAAAATGCTCTTAAATATAAAGATGACAATAAGTATCTCCACAGACCATTTGTAATCACAAATGCATAACAAAAAAAGGCACTTTCACGAAGTAGGAGAAGGGAGTCACCTTTATTGACAACTGCTTATAGTGATCGTCAGGTTCTTCATTTGCAACAACTTTTGCCCATATTGAAGAGCATACTATGGTCCCAACAGCCATCATCCACAAGATAACTTCAGACAAATCCACAACTGGTCGATTGGGTGAATAGAGTTGCAATTCCACTGAACAAAGAACCACATGGGCAGAAGCAAGCATTTTATTAGTCTAGAAACTTACAATGAAAAAAATCAATGCATTTAGATAGATTGAAGATATTACGTTCTTGAAATAAAAGTATTTACAAGAAAACAACTGTTAGTGTTGACCACTTCTGCTTAATGCAGATTCGGCTATGTATTCTTGTTACAGTTTCTGGATTCAATTGTACACAATTTTTTGTATCAACATTTTGGATCACACACTGTGATCCATCATTAGGATTTTCTATAAAGATGGAATACACATAAATATACACACAATCAAATCAAGAAAGTGCAACAAGAATGATCGTGGATTGTGGAAAACTGATAGACTGAATTTGATATACATTGTTTGGTGATACATTCCAGCAACTTTGTTAAATTTGCCAGCAGCTGCCTCAGATCCCATCTAATTATGGGGTGATCTTTATATGTGTTTAGGACCCCTCATTCAAAATTAATATTCATGATCACTCCGGGGATCAACTTATTCTTTCTATGATTACACTGATACAACTATGTTTTTCACTCATAAGCATTCAGTACTACTTTTTTTTATTGCATTTTCTTGCTTTGCAACCACAGTATACTTTGTGAACTGTGATTGCAAACCTTGGATGTGACATGGTCAAGGGTACGGCTTATATTTAACTAAATTCATTCACAAAAGTTATTGAAGAAGCATCTGGTAACCATCAGCAAGTTAATTAGAAATTGAACCCTGTCATCCTAGTTGGTAACAATGAATTTCCCTAGACTTATTTGTTAGTGTAGCACTAAACCGAAGAGGCCCAGAGTCATTCTAGTAATAGTTTATTGTTACAAATATATAGAAGGCTCAGGAAAGCTTCACCACCAAACCATAGAAATAAAGCTTGTATTATTCACAAATACTGTACACTCTTCGTGATTGTTCCTGGCCTCGTGGACGAATGATATGGACATTAATGATTTCTTCATTTTTGTGAGGATACAATAACAACCAAGAGATTTGAAGGTCTATATGCAAACCAGGGAAACCAGATACCCATTGTAGAGAAAACAACATTTTAACTCCAAAGGTAAAAGGAGGACAGTGTTAGCTGAAATATATCCAAGGTTTACCTGCTATGTGATTTTTGGACTAGATCTTTGCCCATCAACACAGATAAGTAACAATGAATTTTTTTCCTAATTTATCTAGCAGACATGCTAAAGAAGTCCATAGGCTAAGATAAGGGTAGTTATCAAATGATTAGATTGGTTATACCAATCTCCGAGTAATTAAGCAGGTCTGACTATTCATAACAGAAATCATTATGAATTACTGCTGTCCCAGAGTACTTTGCTTGAGAAAACAGTTTTCACAAAGAATTAGAGTGTTTGGTAAAGTACTAGAAATGAAACAGTAGATGACGAGTTACAAATATGGGAAAGAGATCAACTCAGCACACAAGCACAAGACCATAAGATTTACCCTACAGAAACCCACTATGGGTGGACATTTTAGTGAGATGGAACTGTGCTTATTTTCCAAACAACAAATATAACAGATTGTTAACCAAGTTGCTCTTTATTAAATCCAAATACAACTGCATGGGGTCAATAGCAAATCCAAAGAAACTACAAGAGATCATAATGAAGACAACAAAGGAGGACTACAAGAAATGTACAAGGAAGAATCTAAACAGGAGAATAAAAAATGACTTAAAGAAACGTACAAAGAAAAATCTAAACAAGAGAACAAGGAAAAATACAAACCAACAGATTAAAAACGCAGATGCTTCTGAAAAAACTTCGCACCCTTCCCCTAGTAAAGAGCTAAAGAAATGGGGTGGATGACAAGGTCGAAGAGTTTCTTTAAAAAAAGAATCAAAGTCTACAAAAGTTGTATTAACAATCAGATCAACGCTAAAAGAACAAGGGGGCATGGAGTATTAGAAGAAAAATGACCACAGATATGCATGGAATCAAGGACGCAGAGGCTATGAATATGTTGGCACCCAATGCATACTCATTATAAATGTATATGCCATTGATGAATCAAGCATTAGAGATAGTTTTGATAGTATGATATTCTTGAAAATAAATACAGAAATGTGTAAAATAGAAGACCACTTTGAGGGAGTGACCTCAGTTGATCAGATAATAATATATGAATTCAATATTTGATGATATGATGGTTTGGAAGAAACATGTCGTCCTTATTTATAGACTTGTCACTTAACTATGTAGAGCCACACCCCTTTGTATGCCAAAAGTGCATATCCTTATTATACTTGGGAAAATATGATGCCAGAATCATAGCAGTAGGCAATGTAGGAGCAATAGCTATGGAAATTCATGAAATCTAAGAGGCAACAAGTACAACTAGAGCCTTGTTATCCATCACTCCCATCCACTGGATTTATTTTTAGATGCTCTCAACAAGGCCTTCCTTCTAAAATATTGTTTGTATTATTTAGAATAGATGTAATCTAGCTCTAACTGCAACCTATAACTAGTTTAGTCATACACAAGTATGAATTTTGACATGAAGGTGATCAATAAGCCATTACATGCTCAAAAAGTTAATCTAAAGATAAAAGGCCAAAGTTAAAAATCCAAAATCAACTTTACATTCACCATTACCCCCCACTAAAAATGCTTTAAAACATGGTTAAGTGGATTCCCTTGCCTTGTATTTTGCCTAAGATGGAAGCATAAATGTCAATAGTGTAATGACTACACATGGAGGTTATTTGAGGACGACTTACAAGACCCACAAGTCAAAGCTACTAAAAATATTAACGAACTAATTATTTACCTCATTTTAGTTTTGGATGCTTTACCATTAGGTGTTGTTCCTTTAGGCACTCTTAATTAGCTACCACAAATTGTCACACTGACTTATATTATCTGATAAAGAAGTTCTTCATTCTCTTTCACAAAGCTTACCATTTTTTTGAGAATAACAATCTCCTAAATATATATTATGCTCTAAATGAACATTTTGGCAAATTACACTTAATGATTTGACTTGTGTTTCTAATTCACATTATGTTATAGCATGGTGTGGGAAGAACTAAAATAACTAATACAAAGCTAGTTTTTCTTTAAAAACGGATAGCTTTCAGCTAGTTGCAAATGGATAGCCTATGGAATTCTCCATTTCACATTGCAGAACCAAAAAATCTCAAACATGTTCAACTCTTCCATCGAAACTCTCTCACATTCTCATTCAACAACATATATAGTTACCAGTTACAACAGCTTTCACGCCAGGAATTTTAATGTCTCAAGCAGCACTAAGAGAATCCCATCATTTAAAACCCTCCAAAGTTCTGCCCTCAAGTTTGGCTGTAATATGCACCCTTATATCCCCTTGACTTTTTTTGTTTTTTCTTTCAAGAATGCTTGACAGAGATAATAGAAAGAGTTGAATTATATTGCCACAAATATAATATTACCACAGCAAATATAAAGGAAATGCTTGCAATATTCACTTCTAAAATCAGCCCAAAACAGAAAGTACAATACAAAGACAAAACTGAAGATACCTGGATGGATAAATCTGATTATTAACACTGATACAGGTTATACAACTACATGCCCATTTGCTGGTAACAAAGATAGATTACCACAGCAATAATAACCACCAAGTAAAATTCTACAAAGCCTACGTTCTTCACCAAAATGCTCCAAACGATACGGCTGGTCTAAAGTGTCAAACAGAAGCTGGGATCTTTAGTGAATTCAGATATTATCTTCTTATACCCCAATTGCTGCTGTAGAATCCACGAGTTGACCCTCAAGAAGTGATATGACTGGCTGGAAATGATATGGCCGGCAAGAAAGAGGATACAACCAGCAAAATATAAGTTTAAAACTTTAACCCTCCTAAATCTCCAAAAAAAATTATCTACAAATCTGATAAACAATAAGCTCTACAACTCTAAAAAATAGAAACTCTAATATGCCCAAATGTGACCTCTAAATTAAATCACCAGACCATTCTCCACATTGTATCTCTCAACATTGAGACTGTTATTTGGAAGGGTGTTCATCCTCACAAACCAAAGATGAAGAAACAATCTCCTCCAAACAGAAGCAATATCAAAAATAAAATTCAACACTTCCTAATGCGAACCCAATCCTCCTTTTATAGCTATTTGGCTGCTTTTTTGAAAAAGCACTTATTGCCTTCTATTTTTTGGGGAATGATTTTTCCCTTATTTCTTTTTTGAAGAAGCATTTTTCTCTTTTTTGTTTTTTTTCCAAAAAATGAATTTTGTTGCTTTTATTCAATAGCAATCATTTCCCTTTTTAATCTATCAATGTAGCATTAAATAATAGAAGTCAATCAATTGACACAAGAGCCTACAACACAAGGGTAAGTTGCGAGCCTCTCATCTGGGAGGTCTTGGGTTCAAGTCTACTCGAGCTTAACAAATAATAATAATCAATTTCGGCAAATAATAATAAATAATCTAGGTTTCAGCCCATTACCTATCAAAAAAGGGTCAACGGAATGAAATAAATCACCTTTATTTAAATATTTGGCCTCTACAATTTCTTCATTAAATAAATAAACTAAGATAGCAATGAAGTTAAATCTTTAATTTCCCTTTATCAACTTACTTGTTATTTAATTTAAACTTTAAAGTTCGTGGACTATCTATATCAGAGTCAAGATGATCATCAAAACTGGACCCACTGACAATACTAAAAATAGCAAGCATGCCACTTAACTCAGTCAGAAACCAAAACTGTCTTACTAAAAATAGTAAGAGTGGGAGAATCGACCCAAAAAGGCTCCAGGAAAAAGTGTTGTGCTCATTCAACTGTCAGCATATGAGATCGCACCTGATACTGCTTTCCCTAAGCCTAATCATAAGCCCGCGGGAATCGACTAAATAGGTTAATGACTTCACCGCACTGAACTAGCTTAGGAAGGGAACATCACATTAGTATCCAAAGATTTCAGATAAAAATAATTTGTAGTTTATGATGTAGTTCTGGCTCAGGTCAGCAGGTTCAGTTTGCAGATTTGGGGAAAACGAAATTAGTGGTTGGGTTTGTTTTGGGCTCGTCAATTCAAAAATATTTAAGCATCATATATATACACATATTTGCAATCTAAAAACTCAAATGTTAGAAGTATTTTACATATTTCCTAATATTTTCACTATACATGAATATTTGCAAATCTTAAATAATAAAACACAGGGCATGAGTTGTGGGTTGCAGCTGTAGAAAACAGCAAATAGTGGGTGGCATGTCTCAATCTCTATCAGGTAAAATGTCATTGCAATGTTTATGATTTGAAAAAAATGCTTTCATGCTGCACCTCCGGAAAAAAACATTTTTTTAGAAAGTCTACATTTTTTTTTTTTCGCAGTTGAGAATTGGAAGCTTGAGAGAATAAGTCATTTAATGTGATATACACAGTGTTTTATTGTGATTTACTAATTTATCTATGCACCAAAAGTCAAAATGATCAAGTTTCTCTGAATATAAATTCTCAATCAGTTGTCATAACCTATAATTAACATTGTACAGTGTATTGAACATTAATTTTGAGATATATATATATATATATGAAGGATATTGTAGTGTGTTCCATAAGTAAAGTAATATGCATGTTTGTGAAGGATATTTTTGATGTTTAAAAAATTGCTGAATTTCTCTCCAAGTTATTGCAGACTCTTGAAGTCAGACAAGTAATTGATATATTGCCCCCTATTTGAGCTAAGTGTTAAAAAATATTCAAAAAAACACATTATTTGGAAACAGCTCCTTTGGGATTTATATCAAACAAATTTTGATGGAACCTCCAAAGGTAAACTGAGTCTGTCCATGAGCGGTATTCTTATCAGCAGTCAAAAGGTTGTCTAATTCAAGAGACATGGATGACTGCAATGACCACTTTAAATTTCTCTCTGGAAAGTAGTTGTAAACAGGTTTTTGTTGAAGAGGATTCACAGAATGTCATCTTGGGTCTTCAAAACAAGTTTGTGTCAATTAGAAACTTCTGAAATTGTTGGATGACACCAAAAAGTCAGATAAAAAATTCTCTAGGTTATCGTTATTGCATTCTTATGACCAAGGGAAAAGATTGGCTGATGGAAGAGAATAAAATGACTAATGTCCTTGCCAATGCAGTGATTTCCCACACTACCCTATCCGCTCCCTTCAGTGGTGGATGTGTCACATGGCCATAATTATGGAGGTTGCTGTTGGACATTTAGCCAGCTTGATTTCTTTGGAAGTATGTTTATCTCCAGTTGTACCTACATGTTTGTATGACATTTTCTGCCTCATTTGGGCTGCAGCTAGTGTAGTATATTTACAAGTAGTTTTGATCTCCATTCAGCCAAACAAGTCAAGCACATATTGAACAATCTATCACTCATGGCTTCCTATGGTCTTGTTGGTCTCCATTGTACTTGAGTGGCTTCTTGCTTGTTGCTTTCCAAGGCCTGTTTTAACATTGGTAGTATATGTATGCGTCTGTTGGCTTTAATATCTCCTAAGCAACATTCTTTTACTTTGAGCACATTAGGTCTGGGGCTTCTCTTTGCTGATTTTAAGACCCAATTTCCAACAGCAGAGGTTTCAGAAGATCTGTAGTGATGGCTTGATAGTCTGGTTTTACAGCCTAAGATATAAAAGACCCAGTTTTAGGGGCAGCAGGTGTGGGTGGTGTGACACCGTTGCCTGGGAAGAGAAGGTTTGGTTGCTAATGAATGCTGCACAGGGTATAAAGGCCTTCAATGCTCCCCAGTCTCCTTCAGCAAGCAACTTGAGGGCTTTGCACTTTGAGGTGCAGGCTTTTCAGCAGGAATTCCAATCTCTCTCTTCATTCGACGTGAACCTCCATCCATGGTCGTCAGGACTTCCTTCTTCCCATGTGAATGGAAATTTGGATGTTGCTAGTGCTTTACACTAACTAATTTTGCAGGGGAAGTTATGGTGCACAGAAAGAAAAGATAAGAGGCTATCACAAGGTATGTTCTAAGTTCCCAGCATATTTAGGTGGTGGCAAGAATTCAGCTCCCAAGCTGGTTGTGATTGTCCAAAAGGTGGGTGGAAGGGGCGTTAAGAAGTTTTAGGTATTTACTGTCTCTTTAGTTGGTTATTTTGTTTCTTTCAGTTTAATTGGTATTTTTTGATGGCATTGGTTGTTTGGCCCTACTTCTTAGAGGCTTTTCGGTGACCTTAATTTTGAGGTTGGTTAGTGGCTTCATCCTGTTAGTGTAAAGTTTTTGCTTGTTCACTTTCTGCTCCTTTAGCCTCCTCGAAGTCTGCTTTGTTGGAAAGCTTATCCAATCAGGATAATTGATAAAAGAATTTTCATTTTACAGGGTCAAGGATCCCACTGGATTCTTCTCTGGTACCATCAATATATATATATAATGGCAATCCACCCTTTAATGTATCAAGAGGTCTAGAGATTTTGCATATATCGGCTAAATGGCACCAAGGAAGAATTGAGAGAAAAGCACCAGAAAAGATACCAGCCAATTCTATGCAGGGATCAATTTGCTTTCATTCTACCTGTAAAGACAAAAAAATACTTTGGTTGTTTTTAAGCAATGGGTATATGCGCAGAGTGTAGCAAAGAAGACTCACAAGAAGAAAGAAACTGGAAGTAGATCACTAGAGTAGGACAGTAGATGAACAACTGGACAATTCATACATCACAAGAGCACCAACAAGTAGCAGTTCCAAGCATTTCACCTGCAGCTTCTCATGCTCGGGCATATGCAAAGACCTGTCATAGAACTATTGACTAGGGTCAATCAAATAGGATGTAGCTCCATTTAGCATAATGGCTATAAAATTGCTGCCAGATAGCATTAGTGAGGAGGCTTTAGTAAATGGATTTGTACTAGTAAAAGTCTTAAAGAAGGCAACAATTGTGGATGTTATTTCCTAACTCTTTAAATATCCAGCACACAGCACTCCACACAGTATTTTGAGAAGCAAATGCATGGCTTTGCTTTATGGGAAAGAAACCCGTTTAATTTTAGTATTAGTATTACCAATCAAAAAAAAAGGAAAACACTTAGGAAAAAAAAATTTTTAACTCTGGTGGTTCTGTTTAGAACCCTCTTTCCAAAATTCATTATGGCCTAGTAAATTTTAGATTTACCAAGCATTAGATCAACATTATTCTCACCATAAATAAGGATCTTTATAAGCCCACCTGATTACCAATACACTATTCTTCATCTAAAAATTGTTTATTTTTATCAAATATAATAACTAAGAAGTTAAAAACAATTATTGCATTTGGCAACCTTGCTTAACTTTAACATCTTAATAAATACTTTGCATCTTTTATGTGGCAACTTTGCTTGATTCTATCAACTATAACACACTTTTTTTAACTTTTCTTGGTGTTATCATTGTTGATTTTATCATTTTGCTTGAGGTAAATGGAATATATTACATATTCTTCCTCTACAAATTGCTTGATTTTATCAAATATAATATCCAAAAACAACTGTTGCATGGGGCAACCTTGCTTGACTTCAACATCTTTATAAATACTTATCTTTTATAGGGTGAATATATTGGTTAAAAGGTAATTAAATTTTGCAAAACCAACAGACTTTCAAAAATAGTATAACTTTACCATTTTTGCCTGCAGCTAAATGATCTTGAAGTTCTCGTCCTGCCGATGCTGGGATCATAACCACAGGAATCTTGATGACCAGTGAAGTATCATTTTCGGTGCAAACCATCTTATATAGGTCTGTACAAATACACAATTTGACATGCAATTCAAAAACAATTGATATGATATCAATTGTTAAACAACTGAGCGAATATAAAACCAAGAACGCAAGGCAATATGCATGGTATCTAGTCCATTACCCTGCCATTTACAATGATTTTCAATACATGATAAAACTATAAAAAAAAAAAGGCATAACCTTCTTCATCATTCATTACAATTAATGCCACTGTTCCCCCTGCTTCTGCGATCTTTGCCTTTGTAGTGAAAGCACAATCTCCCCTCTTAGAAAATGCCGCTGATCCTAATAGCTGCCAAGTAAATATATTCCAAAGCATTTTCAGATCTGAATATGCTTTTCAAAATAACCAGTGGAATAGACTAAAATTGTATATGTTAGCACCATTAGGGTAATGTAGTATTCAGAGCAGATTATGATCAAAATTTTAAAAAACATCAGTGTCATCAGTATCACAAGGTTGAAGAGATTTAGAATGCTAACTCAAAGGGATATCTCTGAACATATTCAATGCTGATTTCCATAATCTGTACTGTTTAAATGCAGATATTCTAGTTCTAACAGACAACATGCAATTACTCTTCAAAAAATTAAATTATTACAAAGAAGGCACGTTTCTCAACCCACAATGATTGCAATTAAATTATAAAGCAATGCTGCTAACCCTCTATTTCGGTGACCATGTATTTTCTCTAAAACTAGTTCATGTGGAGTAGTGTTTATCTTGCAGCTGCTTCTAGTAATTAAGATTAAAACATCTAGTCTCATACTTTCCTCCATCTCCTGATATCAAGATAGTTATCTTCATAAACATGGCAGACTGAGATATAAAAATATAATGGTAAAACCTTTCAGATATAAAATGAATTGAAGGTCAGGCTACAAGCCATGTAGTAATTACGACCTCTTCATAAACTACTGTTTGCATACAAATAAGTTAGAAGTGATTGATGTTTGCACAAAAGAGACATGCCTGTATGTGTGATACATAGAAGTACACAAAAAGAAAAAGAAAAAGATGGAAAACCCAAGTGCTTTCAGCTGGTTCAGAAAAAAACATTTAAATGACTACACTTGTGGAAGAACTTTTCCTTTATCAAGGTCAAGAACAGACATGTAAAAGGATACAGCCATGTTCAAGAACAGCAATAAGTTATTCATCATATGATGACTAATGCAGGTACTAAGCATTCACTTGTTCCATATGACCTTTTGGGGACTTCTAAGTTGGGCTGAGAGGAGAAATGATTAAAAATAAAGAACACAAACATCATTAGCATATTTGACCAAAAACTAAGATGAATGGCTAATTTCTTCTTATGTTTCACCAGTATGTTATTGTTTTATGTATCAAAGCTACCTACCAAGAATTTGGAGCAGATTTTTAGCACAAAAAAAGGGATTTCACATTTTGCCAAAAAAGAGCATTTCAAATTATGGATGAACTAATCGTATGTACTAGAAGACTGAAGTTGCCCAAGTGTGTGATGCAATATTAAGATAAGATTTTTTGAAGATAGATAAGATAAGATAAATTTATTAATGTCCAACAAGAGACCACAAGGGTCTAAGGGACTGAAAGACAAACAACAAGGCAGCAGTCAGCAGCAGAAGCACCAAACAGTGTCCGTGGAAAGAACAAACAGTATAGCGAAGGAACCAAAAAAATAGAACAAGGAAAGACTAGCTACTCCTCACAAACAAGAAATGGCCCAGCATCTAAGGATATGGCCTGAGGCGAGGGCGCACCTCGGGCCATCTCAAGGATTTGCTGGTGCATGATGGTGCAGGTGTTTATAAGTAGGCTCTCTGTAGGATCTCAAGGAATTTGTGTGTCTAGAAGGCAAGTCGAGAAGCTGCTTCGTCCCACGGACACAAGACACTAGAGTGAAAAAGGAGGTGATAAGCTGCTCTGAAGTCAGCCTAGGCAGATACTGAAGCTGCAAGGTATAGCCGCAAAGTTACATGGCCTCCTAAAAGATGAGGTTCAAGGCACCATTGATCAATGCATCTGAAAAATGAAGAATTGGTGTGCACTCTTTGAACAAGCAATAGAAACTCCCCCTGACCTCGTAGTAAATGGCACAATGGAAAACAAAAAATGTCTTAGTTTCCATCTCCCCAAGATGGCAAAGGCAGCAAAATCTCTCCTCTTTGTCAATCTGGTGATCAGTCTATATGCATAACTAATGAGAACCAACTCTGAAGGACAGGACCCCAAAGAGGTGCAGACGGCATGAGTCCAGCGCCTAGTGAGGTACCAAGGACACATAATAATCTCGTCTTGGATATCCATGTAGTGCTCAACATAGAGGGCCATGCTCAGGTGGAACCCCCTTGGAGGTTTCCTCCATGTCGTGATTATATACTACTTGTGGATATCGAGTCTCGTGTGCTCATTCAGCTCCTACTGTGAGGGAAGAAGGTGAGCAAGGGCATCCAAGAAGAATTGGGAGGAAGGCGATCCATCGCAATCCCAATCAAGTCAAGAAGAGAAGAAGCCGAGGCAAACCAACAACAAGATCTACCAGTAGGATCAGAGACTGTTGCTGGCTCAGAGGAGCAATAAGCCACGTAGAAAAAGCTATGGCGGCCCTTAGTAGAGTCTTTAAATCTCCAAAGCCGATGGAGACACCAAACCAAATCAAAGATGGTCCCAAGTTTGGAAGGACGAGCCCCAAACACATCCAAGATGATATTGTGGGGAGTGGTTTAGTAACATCTGATAATACGCCGAAGGAGGGTGTAGACTCTCTCAACTGAAGCCCAATCACAAGCCACAAGAGAGGACACAATAGAGTCATTGGGGACGGTCGGTCTGACCAAGGAGTTCAGGAGGGGCATCTTGTGGTGGTTTCCTAGACGTTGATATCTGAAGCATTGTCTCTCAAGCATAGCCAACAAACCAAACCCCTTATTAACTCGAGGTTGCATGGTAGGTCTCAAGCTTAAGTGACACTTAGAGAACTTAACCCCCAAGTAAGTATAGGAGGATGAGATCTCAACCTCTGTGCTCTAAAAGTGGAAGTGGACATGTGAGTTCTTCAATTAGTTGAATAACATCGCCCGGGTCTTGTCCAAGTTCATAACTAACTGTCGCAAGTCACAGGAGGCCAACCCATCTAGGAATCATTGGAGCCCCTCAAGGGAGGAGGAAAAAAGAGCCACATCATCATTAAATAGTAGAATGGAGATCAAAACCTTGTACAAATGAAACCCATCGCCATGGAGAAGTCGTGGAGGAAAATCTTGAGCTCATCAATATAGATATCGAAGAGAGTAGGGGAGAGAGGGCATCCTTGCTTTACCATGATGATGCTTTGCATAGGATTAGAAAAATCCTGAGGAGTCCTGAACCTACCCACAATGCCCTCATAAAGCCTCGTGATAGTCGTCAAGAGAGTCTCTGAAATCCCTATGTCCCTAAGTCTCCAAAAAAAATAGTCATCTAAGGAACAAAAACAACAGCTTTGCAAAAATCAACAAAGCAACAATAAACCTTGGCCGAACAGTGTCGTGCCTCCTCAATGATAGATCACAAGGTCAGAATATGGTCCATGGTCTAAAAGTCAGTTTAAAAACCAGCCTTCCCTCTAACCTAATAATGCCACTAATCAATCTCCCTAGATAAAATAGTGTTCATCACAGTGGCATAAAGTTCGGTTAATGTATGCCCTACCATGATGGTCCTATAGTTGTTCGGATCAGAAATTTACCCAGTCTTATAGATCGGATAGATAATGTGCCATGACTAGGAGTCAGGAAAACTAGTACAAACCACTCTATTAAGGAGTACTGTGAGAAAGGACTCCAAAATAGTGATGTCAAGCTTGAAGAGCTCTTCTTGGAACCCTTCCTCACTCGTTGCCCTACTATTGTTCATGTATCTGACAACCTCACTGATGTTGGAACAACTGATGAGATGGCACTAAGGTGGGGGTGGGGGGGAGTGCAAGGGTGGAGAGAAGGCTAGTCGAGGATATCGTAGAGGATGGAGGTGTGGAAAACAAGGGAGTTGTGGTCCAGGGTGGAGGGAAGGTGGGGTGGCAAGGGAACATGGTGTGCTAGAAGAGCTTCAAAGACTGCAGGAGAGAAGCACAAAGGGAAGTGCATTGCCTCACAAAAAAGGTATTCTACTTGTGGCAAAGAAAGCAGCGGTAAGAGATCCTCAACTGAGCAAACGAGGGGGAAGAGCGGAAAAGGCTAAGCAAATCAAGTAGTCAAAGGATTTACAATCCTCTTAAACCACTAATTCATAGGGAAAGTGTTCCTACGCTTGGGGCTACGAGAAAGGGAGGAGTTGTAGTAGGGAATAGAGAGGAGGGCGGACTCCCATAAAGAAGCTCCCAGCGACTCAAACATGGAGGGACGTCCCCAAAATTGGTGAAAGAATCATGGGGAAGGACACATCTAAGGTGGAGGACAAAGAGGTTCACTCTCGAAGAAGCAAAAGAGATACGAGTGGAGGTGGGGGTGGTAAAATCCGAGGGGGGTGAGAGGGAACAAAGGAGCAGGGGGTAGGGGAGACGTTGAGGGTAAGGCTAAGGAGGGCGTGATCAGCCACAGGGAGGCAGGAGATGGTAAAGCAACAGATGGAAGGGATGAGGGAAGCATTGAAGAGAACATAGTCAACAACACTAGCACTACCATAGTGAGATGAGTCGGTGAAAGTATCAGACCCAAGAAAGTAGGAAAGCCCGCTCAGGGTCACCAAGCTCGAAGACTTGCATAACTGTAAGAGATGGAGGTTGTACCTAGTGAGGGGTCCCTAACCGTCCTCAAAAAAATGCTATAAGCCGTAGTTGTCCAGGTTCAATTCGACTGCACAAACTACGTTGGACCTACAAGCTTGGAGGGGTGTCTGAAGGTCTCTAGTCTAAGCATTATAGTCCCCTAAGATGATGATGTCACCCATAGTTCAAAATCAAGTTCTTTGCCACTTATTGGCGAGGCAAAAAAAAAAAATCTTGACAAATATTGGAGATATATTGATAACTTCTCGAGAAAATATCAAGAATCTTTAAAATGACTCAAAATGCATGTTTTTTGCAATATTGAATAAGGAGATGCATCTAATGAGTTGATAAATAATTAAACAAACTAAACAAGCTGATATATATATATATGTAACAAAGCAAATACAAATGTCAAGTACAATATGGCACTAGTCTACATCTTCCTCTTCCCCTTCCTAGTAGATCTAGTTCACTGTGGCTGTTGTTGTGACTATGACTCGATATTCATCCTCGATGTAGCTAGTGTTGGCACTGACAATGACTCCTCATCATCTGCATCCTCACTCTTAGTGTCCTCACTCTCACTGCCCTCCTTCCAAATGTCATCCAATCCTAATGCAAAACTACCCTCTTTTGAATCCAGATTTGCTTGAAAATCTTTTTGAATCCGCTTCAAATATACTTCAAATCCACTTGCAATCGATCTACAAGGCTGCCAATGACTATTTCTCTCCACCAAAGCACTTCTCTCCTCCAAAGGCTATAAACTGTAAACTGGGCCACTAAATGGTAACTCATTGGTCGTCCTAGTTTTTATGTTGTTGCTTGTGAGATTTTTTCAACTTCTCGGAGAAGTATGCAACTTCTCGAGAGAAGTAATGCCACTTCTTGCCAAGAATTTGAGAACTTCTCATGAGAAAACTATAAGTTTTCTCGTTTTCTATAACTTCTCATGACAAGTAGAGTTCTCTACCACTTCTTGGAGAGATTTTGATCTATGATGTCATCCATGGCAGAAAATCTAGTAATACACTCATGCAAATCCTCATAAAGGTCATTGTACTTTGTGCTATGGAGGCTGGAGAAAAATAGCACAAAGCAATGAAGGTATCCCTGATGTGAGACACAATCCCACCAATACAGACCCACAAGAATCTTGCTAAACTATCAGAATAAACAACGAAAATCGTGTTGAAGAGGTGGACACAGACCAAACAAGCAACTCCTCCTAACCCTCTAACCTCACCAGAACAACTGGCCTTGTCCCTAAAAGTAGACAATCACTGGTAACTAAAGATGCCTGGGAGAGGACGAATAAGGCTCTCATGAGTTTCCATAACAAGAAGAGTGTCAACAAAGCAAAGGGCATCCTAAGAAGCTTGACAAGAACCAAAAGGTGTCAGTCATTCCAATAGTTGACATGTAGGGAACTACTGTGTGATTCAAACATGCCCAATTACTAACGAGACTGTCGTTTGGCCATGGTGACTGATTCGATTACCATCCAAAAGGAGGAGAATCCCAAATAATTGCTTTGAGGTTCCTGATAACAACTCACATCCCACTATATCTAGCCTTTGCAACAAGTCCATGGGAATGCTTCAACTCGGTCACTTGAGATCTAGTGAGATCCTCATCAAGATAAATTTAAGTGGGAAGAGGAAAAAGTTTCCTCTTCGCCCTAAGAGCTCAAAGATGGTCAACCAAAGAAAGAGGATGTCATCTTGCTCCACCCAGGCCCTGTCAAATGTAATGTCTGAGATGCATAGTTGGTCATTGAGGAAATAGTAGCTTGTGGAGAGGGGGCCCATGGAAGAGGAGGAGAGGCCACGCACTCTAAGATTGAGCTCACAAGCCCACCCAATCCACTCATAAAACAACCTAGCCTGAACAAGTTCCTCTACGCCAGAGAGGAGCACGAAGGAAGTGGTACTAAACAAGGAGGCCAAGACTTGAGCTGTGCTCTGAAGACAACTCCTTTAATTCATCATTCAAATGACTATCAAGTCTAAAAGCACAAATGACCTTGGTGAAAGCATAAGATTCAAGACTAAACACTGATACTCATCAAAAGAATAAAAACAATATATGTGCAGCTACCTTTTAGGATCATACTATATCAATACAAGGCTCACTGATATATGTACTTTTCTAAAGATTGGCATAGTTTCTATATATTGAAACCAAAAAAAATTACAACATTCACATTCCTTATGACCAATAGTCGCCATCAGAAGAGTACTATGTTTCCTGCATGTTGTGTTCATATGTAATGAGGAAAGGAATGAAAAATCATAAGTCCCATACTTCTTGGTAGTGTAACAAAAATAGACTTGGAAACAAAAATACCACATATCACCTATATGCATCCTTCAAGGCTTCTCCATCAGTGATGCTAGTGTCATACCAACCTCAGTTGCAAAGCCTCTAAGATTCTTTCCCGCAAATTTTTTTACAACTAGCACATATCACCTATATACATCCTTCAAAGGTTCTCCATGAGCAAGGGTAGTGTCATACCAACCTCGGTCCATGAATGACCCCAGATTAAAAAAAAAACATGGGCTTACATAAGTAATGCTAGAGTCATATGAACATAGCCAAACTTTCTTTGGCAAATTACTTAATACAGAACCCCCTAGAAAGTTCAATTATGAAAAATTATTAATTTAAGAGATAAGTAGAACAGGACACCACACCTACAAGTTGCATATGTGCAACACATGAAAACGGGGCTTTAAAATAGCAAGAAGGAAAAAAGAGATTTAAAGGAGGAACATTTCAAAACAAAATTTTGTACAGATCTGAGATCATGGGATGGACCAACCAAAAGATGACAAGCCTTAGAAGTCTAAAATCAACATACTTATGACATCAAAACTTACTTGGTAGTTAAAAAAAATTATTAACCTAATGTAACATATTATTCCTAGAAGGTTGTACAGTAGTCACACAGCTCTACTCATGCACATCTTATAATCTATTTACTAACTATCGTTCGTTTGACTATCCACGTCCATACAAATTAAATTCATTTCTTCACACATTTATTTAAATACTCCTTTGAGCGTGAATTTAACACTCCAAGAAATAGCTGACCCTCTTTTCTTTCATATTCTTTGGCCCACCTTGTTTCATTGCGATCAGTAGCATAGCAGAATGTGGTTAAAACTTAAGATGGTAATGTATAATATATAATTCAGCGCTAAACCATATATGCTATAACCCCTTAAACCTGAGACATAACATAACCATAATAGAAAATGGAGCCTTTTTTCAGAGCATGACTGACATTAAATCCAACTTTATCTATATATATATATATATATATATATACAAGTATTTAATTTGATTTGATGAACTGAACTGATTGTATGGATACCCTTAAAGGCCAAATGAAGCTAACCGGATTGAAGACAGTCAAATTATTTTCTAGGTTTTTAAAAAAATCATTTCTTTTCATTTGTGCTTATTCTTAGGTGTTTATTGATTTCAATTACTGCAGCCTCCTTGCTCCGACTGCAACTGGTGTACTTAACATTTTCAAACAGAAGAAAATATGCTATATGTGAAGCGGCAATTTCATAATCAATAGGTATGTCTAATAATTCATACTATTACATTTCTGAATCTAATAAACGTTAGATGTGTTCCTGCTCAGGGGCTAAGTGGAATAAAAGTTGGTGGAAAGAATATTGGTTTCAGACCTGGTGGCAACAGAAAGGAATTTTGGTCTCCTCCGCCAGAAGAATTTTCCAAATTAAAGTTTAACGGGACTTAAAGGGGCAATCCAGGATCTGTAGGAAGAGGCTTTGCTATCAAGAACTCCTACTGCGATTTGATTTATCAACACAAATAATGAAGTTGAATAGGAGGCACTAAATGGAAGTTTAGGAGCGGCTGCCTCTCAGAAGTAATCTGATCCAATAATGGAAAGTGACTCAATAATAGTGATCGATGCTATAAGGTTACGAACAAGGAAATAAGCACAAGCTAGAAAATGAATTCATACATAGAAAACGTTAAAGTTTTAAATTAAAACATTTGAAAAGGTTAATGTTTTAAATCAAAATTTTAATAAATCAAGTATATAAATTGCAAACGACATTTAATCGTTATTGCAGACTGATTGGCCAATGAATATGTGAATCAGGCTCTGATTATGTGTAATGTCACCTGCTGGGACTTTACTTAAATATTTCCCTATTAAGTTATTTGTAGATTTACTCCATATATACTCTCCATATTTTTCATTCTTGAATGCCCCTTTCCTCAATATTATATATTGTTTTATTCTCAAGAGTCGTGTCTTTCCATAATTGATAAAATCTTGCTAATAATTATATTATATTAGAAACACATATCATATATATCAAATATATTTCTTATTGTTAATATTATTTACTTCTTTTTTTTTAATATTAACATAATACTTTCACTTATGTATTACGACTATTAATCATCAATATTCAATATATTATAATATGATCATAACTTTATTTAAATTATATTATTATTATCTTATTTATTTATTTATACCCTATTTTGACGGGGATATCATAGTCCTCCCCTCTCAAATTTTGCTTCTCCTCAAGCAAAGAAGTCATTTATACATAACTTTTTTTGTAGAACCATCATACAAAGCATATAATTAGATGCAAGAGGATTTTATGTTACATCCCAATTTTTGACCTGGCTTGGAATATAGCCGTTGAAGTTCACATGAAGTCGGTTGGCAATTTAATTTGATATAATCTGGCGAGATGGTAAGATAGTTGGTCATTATGATTTCAAGTGCAGATGACATGTTAGTTGATCGTTAATCGTGAATTCATGGAATTAAGATGAAAGATTAACTATTACGATTATTTAAGATTATATAATTTATAATTTAATTACAGGGAAATTCTTTGCGGGGAGCGTGTTAGAGGGGTGGAAGCATTATCAAAAAAGAATTAGGCAGGGCATTACCATCATTGGACAGACAGGTAGAAGACCTAGCGATTTGAAACAAGACACATCCCTGGAATTGCATGAGTTGTTAATAATTAATTTAATTAATTAAGTTTAAATACAAATGTATTCTTAAAGGATTTTAAATCATCTTTTGTCGTATTATTTCTAATAATGATTTGTATATGTGCATTTGAATATAAAAATGTTTTGGCATCTTTATATTTTAATAATTTAATAAAATGATGTTTTAAAGTATTTATAAGATTTTAATAATTTTCGCATTATAATAATATTTGAGTTATTACAACCTTCCAACTCTATTATTTCTAATTTAATATTCTTTAACGATATAACTTGGCATAATTAATCGATTTGAGGGAATTCGTATGGGTTCTTTATAACTGCTGGGTAGCCGTAAGGTCGGCTTAAAAATATATTTATGTTAGCTTTGTTGTATCCAACATCCATGTTTGTTTCCAGTTTCCTTTGCTTTACTTTTTCCTTCCAAATACATCCCTACTCTGCTACAGTGTTAATAGCACCCATCTGTATTTTCTCATGCATTCCAACCCAAGTGCAACCCATGGATAGTTCAGTTGGAGACAACTGGAAGTTAGAGAAGGCACTTCGATTGCAGAACCATTGTTTTATCATTTACCTTCCATACGTGAATGATCCCTATTTCCATTGAACATAATATTGTGCCTTAACGCCGAAGTCTAATAACTTTACATTTATTTTCATTGCTACCAATCACCGCTACATATAGAGTATAGAAGCGAGGTGAAGCCAAGCAGAAGCCTCTTCGATTATAGTGGCAGTGTGTCTCGTAAGGGACGTCTTCCTTTCTTTTTTTTCAATTATTTTTCCTTTATTATGCTGAGTTGGCCATACGTATGTTCTACATAAAATTTGATGTTTCCAATAAGAAAGGCAAGATTGTTGTTTTTCCCTTATCTGAACGGGAACATGAACTGTAAGAAGGTCAAATGTATCACATGCAGATCACTCGTAAATTGTTAATGATGCAAAATACTAGTTGAGCCGACTGTAGACTTATTTCTAGTTTTAAAATACGTTTCAAGAATAAATCAACTGCCCTTAGTATTGTTTTAGATAAAGAAATTCATCATTATATTAACCGATCAAGTATTTTTCTACAAGTCTTCTTGAATGTTTTCTTTTCTTGATAAAGAGGTTTACAATATGGAATAATATTCATATCTGCAACGAGTAACAAATCAGAGTACCAAGAAATTCACAGGCTGAAGAGCCAGAATATTGTGAAGAGGAACAAGATATATTAGTAAAAGTTAATTGTTCAGGCACCAAGGATAATATAAAAAAAAAAAAAGTAATAAAATAAATAACGCTTAAGCTCATATATGCTCCATTCATGTTGAATGATTGTCAAAGTTGTTGTCAATTTTATGATCTTTAAAGAAAAAAATCATAAAATGTGAAATATGAAATCTTTTTGAATAATTGTTAGAACCGTTCGCTTTGAGATTTTCGGCTGTGTAGCCGAGAAGACGAGTGATGAGGTGTAAGAAAGGAATCGTCAATAATATGAACTCGTATAAGTAATGACATTTCAATATTTATCATTTAATATGAATTAATTAATAGCTCATGCATATTCCTATTATAATGATTTTCTGCTACCAAGTCGTATGGCGTGTTTATGTCTTGAAGTTCAGTGGATGGTAAGATGTTCCCTGTCAATTCCGAGTAGGGAGGGCCTTTCTCATTAGAGATCGTGTGGGGATATGTTGTGGTCCGTGGTTGGGTGGTAAAGCCCCTCACAATGTTCCACCCCTCTCAAGATGTCGAATGTGCGTCGGACAGAGATAAGCCATGCATTCAATTGTTTTATAAGAATACAGGTATTATCATTTTTTATTATGAAGAGGTAAGATCGAACTGAATTAAATACATTGTTATCATTATTTTACACCTGGATTGATTTGTGAAATTGTTTTCATTAATATGAATATTGAATATAAGTATTTATCTAATCTTGAGAAACTATCACAGATAGGTAACCGAAAGGAAAAGAAAACGGAAGCCCTAATTGAATTGGGTGACAGCTGGAATCTTAAATGATACAGTGATATTAGAAGCCCTAGTTGAATCCATGGTCACAGAAGCCCTAAATTGAATCCGTGGTCGCGGAAGCCCTAAATTGAATCCGTGGTCTTGGAAGCCCTAAATTGAATCCGTGGTCTCGAAAGCCCTAAATGGATCCGTGGTATTGGAAGCCCTAAGTAAGATAGTGGTATCAGAAGCCCTAAATGAACCGAAGGTAAACAATGCCCTAAATGATACAATGGTATGTGATGCCCTAATTTAAAATAATAAAAGTATTTATCATTTGATTATAAGATAGCAGTTGTTAGATGATAATTGTCTTGTGAAATTATTATAGTGTATTTGTGGACTAATCTGGATGGTTGCAGAAGCATCCTAAGTTGATTTTTCAGTCTCAGTTTTCCGAGGTATGTGATTTCAATTTCTGAAGTTATTCATTTTATGGTATTTCAAGTATTTAATTAAGAAACTTTGTTTAACTGGTTTTAACGGTAAATTTTATTCACATGAACATGAATGATATAACTGTCTTCCTATGAAATTGAAGTTATAACTGTATTTCCTTGAGTATGGCATTAGTTAAATTAGACCCTGGAAAACAGGATGTTACTTTTTAGTATACATTATAATGCATGAAAACACAAAGCATACACGAAGTAGGCATATCAATGCATGAAAATACAAAGCATACACGAAGTAGACATGTAAATGCATGAAAACACGAAGCAAACAAATGAATGCATGAAAACACGAAGCACACACATGAATGCATGAAAACACAAAGCAGACACAATGTAGACACATAATACATGCATTCTTGACTAATGGCTTTCAGTTCACTAGAGTCGAGAAGATGATTTACAAATTTTACTTCTTCAATAGAATCCTGCAACCACAAGTGATTATTAGTATATATGTGTATGTATAAGTTTCAAGAAAATGTGGGTCAAGATAATTTATTCCAAGCCAATCCCATACTTCCACACGAGGTGGCGTACTTAGGGGGATGTTTGTTTTGTTTTACACTTATTATCACTCATTAGTCGAGAAGAATACTTAGGATGTAAACAGATTGCTTAGGCACCAAACTCAACGGTATTCCTCAAGAATTATGTGGATACAAGCCCACCGTCCCATCTTGGAATGACCTCAAGACAAATTGATCCCATCTTGGTGAAACCTCAAGGCAACTATAGGGACGCTAATCCTACCCATCTTGGAATAACTGATTGGTTGGACCAGCCTGAATACACCTTTATTCTCTCTCCTGGGCTACCTTTATAGGTAAGTAATAAACTATATGTGAATTAAAAAGGTCATGTTATTCTGATTATGACTCCGGTCTAGAAGGAATTATAAGCTGCACTAGGTCGCTTTGACACCAAACTCAACGATCTTCCTCAAGGTTCCTATGGATCCAAGCCCATGGTCCCGTCTTGGAATGACCTCAAGGCAACTTAATCCCATCTTGGTCAAACCTCAAGGCAACTACAGGGATGCTGATCCTACCCATCTCAGATGATGTGTTGGTTGGATTTATAAAGGTTTTTCCCATGTTGTATCCCCATCTAGCCCTTCTAGCCTAGATTTTATAATGGGATGGAGCATGGATATTATTTAAATGCATTGATTCATAAATAACATACTTACCTCAAAGTTGCATGTCTTAACAGAATCTTTCCTTCTGTGTTGTTTATGTGTTTTAAGCCTAACTATATCATATGTAAATTGCAGAACAATCCTTACTTGTTTATACCTGCCCCTGGGTATGGTGTGCAATAAGATGTATGCTGGTTATATATCCTGTTTAGGCTATATGTGCCATATGTACTACGCTTCCTCTTAAACCACTTTCATAAATACTGTCACTGTTCTATATTCACTGAATTGCAATATTTCTTAATAAGATTTTCATGTATATTCACTAATTGCTTGTTTGATTGTATGTGGATGATTTTGAATCTTAATGTCTCCCTGCACTTCTGAGATATGGATAAAATGACTGGTTTTCTTTTTCAATAATATAAATTCATAAATCACAGTACAAATCATCAACCCCTTCTTGAGAGCAGCAACTCTTTCAAACTTCAAGCACCAACTTAACCAAAAAGGGCTCAATCTCAATCTAAACTTTTCTCAACACAAATTCTGTAGATATGAAATTGAGAAACTGATGTCAAATTATACAAGAGTCTTCAGCCAGATAGACTTCTGTAATGCAATATATAACTTCTAAGAGAGAGACGATCCACTGAAAGAAAATGGTAGTATAACCTTCTGAGACGGATATCATGAAGAATTGCTTTGACTGGAACTTATTATTCCATTTCAACAATTCTTTCTCGAATCTGAAAATGTTACTCTAGTTGCTGTCTTGATGAATTGTTTTGCAGAGTATTTAAATCCTCAAACTTATTCTCAAAAAAGCTGACTCCAGTTTTCTTGTCAGCCTCTGAAATGTTATTCCAGTCTCTTCCTAGTACCAAAATAATGGTGCTGATATGCTCATACTGTTTCATCAAATTAATTTCTATTGCACATAAATGTTGGCTTTCCCTTTGTCGATATTCTTCCTTCTTATCGGTCTATGTACCCAATGATGTGTTGACTGTTCGTTCTTTCTATTTTATATCCATCCTACCTTATTGAATAGAATAATACATATATATTCTTTTATATTTCTTCTTTACTCTTGTAATTCTGATTATTTATATACCAGACTCATAAGCTTCATTGAATGTTACAATCTTCTATTCCCTTATATCCTGTTGTATTCAATGATATTGTCTAATCAAATGCTATATGTGGCGCTTCACATAAATCCAAGAGGTATAGTTCTTGTCTATGTAGGGAATAGTGGGCGCTTTATGACCAAGCTCCATCATATATTTCCCTCAGTCCTCAGACAATTCTCAGTTTGTGTATGGAACTCCTAGACTTGCAGAAATCACGTTCTAATCGCTACCGATCAAGAAGACATCACAATATGTTAACTGCTATCAACTGCGGTAAATTCAAGATTCTTCTCGACATGAGGTCCACGCTGAAATGGAACAGCTTCCAGGATCAAAATACCATGGATATATCTGTCATGCACTTTGGTATATCCCATTGTTGAGTCAGCAGAATGTGTTGGGGCCCACAGTTTATGTAATTGATGCTGATGTCGTTTTCTAATTGCATACAATTATTGATTTAGGTTCTACAAGTTGTCTTCATATGTATGCATTCAAAGATAATATATTTCTTAATCGCCAGCATTGTTTGATCATCATTTGCTTCTATTCAAGTTGCAGAACAAATTGAATACTGGTTGATGTATAAACTCCCCTTCTCATTAATTTGAAATGGTTTTTCTTATCAATCTGATTTATATCATGTTCTGATGTATTCATCTTCCTTCCTGTGGGTGATGGTGTCATTATTCCTGTTCCTCTTCGATCAAAGATTTGCTGATGATCTATATTCTTGACTATGATCGGCTAATGATCTATATTCTTGACTATGTCCCAAATGTATTGTTTCTTATCACTGGCTAAACAAAATATTTAATATAGTTATTCATCTTCTGTCAGCAGTAATCATATCAATCAGCACTGTATGCCAATAGTCCATTACTATAGTTGCAAAAATCGTCAATTATTGTTCTTTATTGAGCACCTCTGTCTCCATTGTTAATAATATATAATTTTCCACTAGAATCTCCCAATTTAGTTTCTAACTGTGCGTATTATAAGATGCTTATACACTTGAGTCAAATCTCTGACAACCTTCTATTTTTTTTCAATGTTTTTTTTTTTTGTTTAGCACTTTTCCTTGCAGGATGGCAGGATCATGCTTTGATACCAATGGTAATGTTCCCTGATGGGACTTTACTTAAATATTTCCCTATTAAGCTATTTGCAGACTTATTCAATATATACTCCCTGTATTTTTCATTCTTGAATGCCCCTTTCCTCAAAGTTAATGTTATATATATAGTTTTATTCTCAAAAGTCATGCCTTTCCATAATTGATAAAATCTTGTCAATAATTATATTATATTAATAACATATTATATATGTCAAATATATTTCTTATTATCAATAATATTTACTCTTTTTTTTAATATTAATATATTACTTTCACTTATGTATTACAACTATTAATTAACAAAATTTTGATATATTATAATATGATCATAACTTATTAATATTATATTATAATTATCTAATTTATTTATCTATACCCTATTTTGACAGGGATATCACATTGTAGCTGTTGCTAAAGGAATGGCTCTTGGGTAAACATAGAACTGTTGCAAGCTTCTAAAGCCCCTTAATTTTTCATAATCTCTAAATAGACAATGCAGATGCAGATTTAAGCAATGTCTCTTAGGTATATTTTGTATGGTATTTGGGAGGCCGTTGTGCATAAAATTAAATGATTTGAGATATTGGCAGAATACAAAGAGTTGAGTATTCTGATTGCACTGGGTAATGTGCAGAAATGCCCACATGTAGAGCAGCACTGATGCATGATGAAGTTACAAAGAGTTGGATGGATTGTCAATTCCCCTCAGTAGTAAGATTGGGGCACTAAGGCTTTGATTTCAAGTTTAGGTGTTGGCTCCTTGTGCTGAATGGAGGACCAGCTGTGGGAGGTCCACATTAGTATTCAAGTGATGCAGGAGATAATTTAAATTACGAATAGAAGGTTGCCATGTAGGTTTTCCGATTAAGATCTAGTTATTTTAGGTTAAATCAAGGGAGTACTGAGGGAAAAAGCTTCGTTGGCTGTGCATTGCTTCAAAGCTGCCATCCAAGGCGCTTTCATCATCAATCTTGTGTATCACCTCCCAAATGTTTCTATTCATCTCAAGCTTTTGCAACTCTTCATTATAGATCAGTTCTCTAGCATGTCCCAGCATTTTTGGTTGGAGGCTGGCGAGGATGTTCAACTCTGACTCAACATATGGGTTCAATAAATGCTTATTGAGGAGCTATGATGTAAAGTTAGAATTCTTTGAGCCTTCTGCAATGATGCTGGCAAAGTTTTGACCACTCTGCATGTTCATCACTACAAGGGGCAGTTTGAAATCATTTTAGCAAATATACAATCTCATTAATATGGCCCTTCTATGCACAGGTCCATGTGACATCGATATAACATGGCATGAGACATCTATCTTTGGTAAGTAATCATAGAGGCAGGACAACCAATGCGATTGAGCCCTGGTATAAAGGAGGTAGTTGACAAAAGGCATGCTTTGCCAGTTCGTATGAACCTATGGGAATTGTTTAATGTTTTTATGGTTTCTTGTCTATTAGTTTGTTCTATGTCCTTGATAGTGCTCTTGTTCTATGTCCTTGAATTCCATTAAATATAAATGCTTATTGAGGAGCTATGATGTAAAGTTAGAATTCTTTGAGCCTTCTGCAATGATGCTGGCAAAGTTTTGACCACTCTGCATGTTCATCACTACAAGGGGCAGTTTGAAATCATTTTAGCAAATATACAATCTCATTAATATGGCCCTTCTATGCACAGGTCCATGTGACATCGATATAACATGGCATGAGACATCTATCTTTGGTAAGTAATCATAGAGGCAGGACAACCAATGCGATTGAGCCCTGGTATAAAGGAGGTAGTTGACAAAAGGCATGCTTTGCCAGTTCGTATGAACCTATGGGAATTGTTTAATGTTTTTATGGTTTCTTGTCTATTAGTTTGTTCTATGTCCTTGATAGTGCTCTTGTTTAAGATTTGAATTCCATTATAATTTGTAATTTCATATAGCTCTTTGTCTTTGGCTTTCTATAGCCTATGTATCCATGGTAATGCTATTCATGTTTGGTTGATTGTAGCTTCTTCATATAGCAGAATTTTGTTGGCAGATTTCTATGGATAGATATATGCTCATTTTATCAAATGTTTATATCAAGAGCCAGGACCCCTCTAAAAACCCCACTATTATATCTGAAAAAAAAATGTCGGAAGTCAAAAATGAATAAATAAAGCAATGTACAAAACTTGGGAATACTTTTATTCTCCTCTAAATAAAAATGAATTAATTATTAATAGTTTACAAAGTATAATGTATATGTTGATTGTTGCACTCAATTTCATGATCTACCTCAAGTGGACTAGACATTGTTGAACAATATGAAAAAAAATGTTCCTTGTGTGCCTAGGATCCAATTCACATTACACAGAATGATCCATGCTCATTGTAGTTCGTAAATAGCAATGTCCACAAAACCTTGTCCCTGGGGATATGGGTGACATCCTCCATACCTCAGATGTCCCAAAAACTTAGGGAGGGAATATCCCATTTTTCAGGACTGGAAAGCCTGCTCCATTTGGTCCATACAAATAAACAAGTTAACTTTTTGAGATTTCAAGGGAAAATCGTAAAAAACCAGTAAAATGCTGAAAGGGGAATGATTGGCATTGCAAATTGTATTTAAAATTTCCTGCTTTTACTTTGCTTAACTTATTTTAATATTCCTCCCACTGCACCCAAAATTTGGGAAGAAATTTGGTCCTTAACACCATGTCCCTGCATTGCCACATACCCATTCTGGAAACACTGAGAAATATTAAATGTAATCCATTTCAAGCATGTTAAGACAATTACAAATATAAAATTGCGTATATCAATGCCTCCAATTGTTCTTTTTTTTCCTGGACAGAAGCTAGTAAATACGAAATTTATTTCTAAACAAGTAAACTCAAAGCTTGGAGCTCTGTATCATAAAGAACCCTTAGCAAGGCACCAAGTAGTTATAAAAGCCACACAGGCCTTTGTTGAAGAGTTCTCACAGCAATCCAGAGGATTTGCCTCAATAAGAGTCATCCGATGAGCTTCATTTTCTTCATGTGGTAAAGGAATGCCAAATCTGGCACTCACACCAACTAAGCTTCTTGCTTTTGCACCATCAATCCAGTTGTTTAATTTTACCTGAATTAAGAAACAGAAAAAGCAATCATTGAATATGTATCAGACCATCAAAAACACCAACAAAGGTACTAAATATTTTGGGAAATAAACCAAGTAAACATTACAAACAACCATATTATCAATTAGATTATAGATATCAATATCATACCACAGCACTGGTTAGGACACCTATTTAATTAAGAGAGAGAGAGCAACCTGTCCTAAAACAAAGGCCAAAGTGCTTGACTAAAGCGCAAGAAAATTCGTAGTCACCCATTTTTTTTGTTCTTTCAAAGTGAAACAAAATTCAAAAAAAATATTTGAGACTTGCATGACAAGTGTATTCTTTCAAATGGCTACCCATGAAATGGTGACACCATTGTTTCAGAACATGGGCCACAACTAACATCACTTTTTCACATATTGATCAAGCTAAATACTTCCCCTCCAAATATTATTAGTCATACAATTTTCAAGAAGATAAACTCCAAGGCAATATACCATAACACAGAGATTTACACAGTAAGAACCTTTTCAAGAGAAAAAAAAAATCCACACTCCAAAGCAACTCAATATATTATTCAACACTCAAATGGTTGCAATACACTTGCAGAAACTAAGCCTTTACGGGAGCATCAACAATAAAATATGTAAAGCAATTCAAGCAACATAATAATACTTACACAACTCACTATCAAACCTTCATCTCAAGCACCAAGTGAATAGGAAAAACAAGATGTGAACTATTAAATGTTAATTAGGAAAGCATGGGATAAAACAACCCAAAATGTAGTGCTCAAATCCTTACTTGAAATCCAACACCCAAATCCCAAGTTGAGTCCATGGATTAAAAACAGCATATTTCTTCATCCACTCACCAACTTGGGTTCTCCATTTTAGTTCCATTATCTCCATTCCAGATGCATTACGAAATGTCATAACATGCATCAAAAACTGGTCAAGTGTAACTCCCTCTTACAACTCTCTTATGTGTTGTAGATGCTCTTATGTTTTTCTTGTGGAAGGCCATAACACTTTTTTTTAATGGAAGATATAAAAGATGTCCATGTCACCTTAATCTATTTGTTCTAATTAAGGTCCATTTCAACATTTATTGGGGTAAAAATCAACTAGTAAAGCCTTGAAAACTGCATTTTGTGTGTTCTATAGCCCAAAAAAAAAAAAAAAAATCTACGATTATTACGACACCTTTCCTAACACCATTGCCTATTTTCAAATGTTAATAGACAACTCTCTTGCACTAAAATACTCCAATCCTCTGTTTTGGAGAAAGAGATTCTACAATGAATATATTTGTAAACCACTTAGTGAAAAGAACTAGTGCAAGTTGTTGAGTAACATGGATCATTTTCTGCAAATGTAATAACATCACCATCGTATTGATGTGCTCCCAATGCAGATGTGAATCTCATATAAATATGACAGGAGAAGACATGTCTCATGAAGAGACATGTCTCTATGGTTTAATCATCATTTAATTAATAATAATATATAAACAAAAATAATAATATGTATAACAATATATATATATATATATATATATATATATATATATAATATGAGTAAGTATATATAAGAAATGATGATTTACCAATAACAATAATGTATCTCAGATTGAATCAATTCGAATTGATGGAACTCAGAAATTTTGGGCATTTTCCTGAGATGCATTTGCAGTTGGCATTGACCGTTTGTAGGTAATTTTTTATGTTTCTTCTGGGATCCATGGCTTGGAGAGATTTGTTTTCACTATGGCAAACAGTAAAGCAAGGAAAGTTTGTGATTCAGATTTAACAATGTTTTTTTGGCCTGAGAACCTGATGGATCAGATAAATAAAGTTTCTTCGAGTAATGCAGCAAGGAGAGCTTTTTCGAAGTTTTGTTCTTGATATTCTATTTAATCTTCTGACAAAGTTTTAGTAGATGCTGAAGCCATAGTTTATACAACCTCTGCTGATTACAATGAGTCTTTCATTAAAACAGAACATGGATAATTTTACAGTATATGATAACTATTGCAGAATATAAGGCTGGGAGTTATATATTGGCTTCATTTTGTCTTACACTTGGAAAGGTGAATTGATGTATATGGTCTTCATATGATGCAGACATGATTCTATTTGGCTACTCACAGTAACGTATTTGATCACTTCTCTATGTTAGAAGCATTATTTGCAATTCAGGAAAGGCAACCTGTTTGGAAATACAATAGTTGCTATTATCATCTTACTTGAAGGGAATGAAAAGGGAGTTTCTCAAAGTTTATTCGATCATTTTGATAATTGTAAATGTTCAGAAGCAGATACAACCTCTGTCTGTGCTTTGTCCCTTTGCTGAAGATTGTGATTAGCATGACATCTCTTTGCTGTAGATATTGAAGACTCAAAATGGGATTCCATAAATACAAAATCTGAATTTGGTTGCAATAGACTTCCAAATTTCGAATTCCACAACCACCAGATTTATCAAAATTTCCTGCAGATTTTGTGGCTCTCTCATTCTATAAGATATTTGGCTATCCAACAGGGCTTGGAGCACTCCTAGTTGGAACTGATTCATCTCAAAAGCTACAAAAATCATACTTTGGTTGAGGAATTGTTGCTGCATCGATTGCAGATATTGACTTTGTAAGAAAAAGAGAAAGTTTAGAACAATGGTTTGAGGATGGCACATCATCATTTCGCAGCCTTTCGGCTCTTCAACACGAGTTTTATAGAGATGTCTGGAGACGTGGCTGAATTCATGAAAGTATGGTGAAGCCTTCTCCCATCAGCAATATCCGTATGGAGGACGTTCTTTATCCCGCATCTGGAGTCACTGTGTGAACATGATTTGCCGGAGGAGAGCCATTAAAACGTTAATCTTTATTAAACGTTGCCCATCCGCTTACTTCTAATACTCTCTTTTGTTTTATTGCAGGGCCGAGTGCGTGGGAAAATATCAGAACCTTCCTGCGGCAAGGATAATCATTCGAATATTGCTTTGCATTCCCGCGTCCATAAGCATATTGAACTTCTATCTCGAGGTCCGGAGATTTATGTGAGAATCAACAGGAAGGAAGGACAAAATATACGCGAGGAAGTCTGGATATATACGGGGGCGGAGAAGAAGAAATATGCGCATGTTCAATTGCATACTGTTGAAACATTACTGTGGAACAAAGTGATCGCGTGAGGGAGAGTTCAGAATGTTGTGGCATAATCCTAGCCTTGTCAGATTGCAGAATGGATATGTTTAATTTGTTGCAGGCACGTCAATAAAAAGGGAGAACGAATTTCGGCAGATATGTGATATTGTGGTTGAATATCGCAAAGTTTGGCTTGCAAATTATTGTTAAATGGAGGTTACAAGTATAAGTTGTCAGTTGTATTTTAATTAAAACCATGCCAAGTGCTTAACATTGGTGGTTATTTGTTATGAAGGGGTGTGATCTTTGGATGAGAAACCGACACCCCTTATGTGTTTATAAATATGTGTAAGGCAAGGACTGAAAACACATCATTATTCATTTCTTTTGCTTTAAAAAGGACAGCAGCCATCTATTCTCAGGCATACATTTTAAATTCTCTTTAAAGGAAGAGTTGTAGTTTTGAACTAAGCAAAGGAGATTATGATTTTTTAAGCACTAATTCAGGCATTGTATGGATCGAACTGTGCTGAATAGAGCATCAGGAGGTTGAGTGTCTTCAATACAGTCTGTCCTGCAATAAAATCAGTAAGGATTTTAATTGTTTTAGAGTTGGAACATATGTAATTCATCCTTTGTGGGGTTGTTGTCTATTTGTTTATGATTTACTGATTTGATAGGTACACTAAATTGTTTATTGCTAGTCAGATTTGACAAGTACAAATAAGTGCAGGATATAAGTTCTTTCTTATCATTTGTATCTATTGTGTCCGCATAATGGTTAAAGCATAATAGACTAATCTGAATACGCTAAAATATAACAATTTGTGGCATCCTAATTAGTGAATTTTTAGCAAAAGTTACATCATCAATGTCATAAAGTTGTATGTAAAAAATATATGTTTGACTCTATTACCCAATTAGAATTTGACACTGATCATAAATCTGCTTATAAACATTGAATCAAATGCTGGCATTTCTCTATCTTCTTTCTTTAAGGATTTCGATTTTATTTAATAACTCGTTTTAACCTTTTCTTTCAGCAACACACAAATCTTAATAAAGTAATCAAAGTTTGAAGATAAATAATCATTAACTGCAATCCAAAAAGTTTCCTCGATACTTGCTAGTTGAGGAGTTTGTTTTATTGTTGTAATCCACTATAAATCCTCTTGGATCCGAGTTTTGTTATCCAGGATTTACGTAAACAGGCCTTGGTCCAGCGGAACCAAAAGCGCAGAGAATTTGATTCAATCCTGTCAAGTTGGCCAAAATCAGTTAGATACCCAGCATTGAGCAGGCAAGGCTCGCAGATTTCTAACCAGCGATTTTGATAACCAACACGACTGAAGCTACAACCTTAACACTCCCTCTTAGCTAGAGAGGATTTATAGAACACATTATACTCTCAAGCATATAGAGAGATATCATCTCAATATGATATTCCCGGAATGGCATATTTAGGGATATAACATATATCCATCAAATCAGATGTAATTCAACCATAACACTCCCTCTTAGTGAGAGAGGATTTAAACAACACAACCATCTCACAAAATGGTGATCTGATTATGAACAATCTTATCAATCTCGCATCCTTGTGATATGAGCACTAGCATCAACACCAAGATGCCTATCAACAATTATATTATCTAACCTCTGGCACATTGTGGGACAACAACTGAATATCGTCAATCAGATAACAACATGATCTTAGTGACATCAACTTAATATAGTCTCCATTATGACAAGTATCATGACCTCCAACACACTCTGGAACATCAACTAAATGTAGTCTATCATGATATGTTTGTTATCATGATAATAGAGCAAGAACACAAGAACAACAAATGTAGTGAAGAACTAAGCATGATCATAAAGTATCAAATAGCTTGTAATATCAATATGTGGAGGAAATCAAACCTATACATATATGAATGTATATGTATACATATATATGTATATATGTATATACATATGTATATGTATGTGTAAACTTGTTCAATATTATCAATTTTATCAGATCCAACCGAAGCTATTACTTTAACACTCCCTCTTAGCGAGGGAGAATATGATCAACTTCTTAATCTCATATTCGAGTTTGCATCAAAAACACTTTTACACAATTATATCCCTTTATGAATATATATACTATCCGATTTCTAGCACATTCTGGGACACAAACATAGTCGATCAGATAGCCAGTCTCGATCTCAAGATTTCCAGCTGAATCTAGGACTATCATGATTTACTTATTGCCATGCCTTTCGACAAAGTCCAAGACAGCAAGTCTAATATAGTCTATCATGACAATGGATCAAGAATACAACACAACAACCATAGTATCATGATTTCTAGCTCATTCTGGGACAACAATTTAATGTAGTCGATCATTATACATTTTGTTAACATGACTACTAGCACATTCCAGGACAACTGAATGAAGTCTGTCATGGTAACATGGTCATACTATTGTTACGAATGTCACATTACAATAGCGGCCTCACACATATCAAATGAAAGATCCTCACCTTTCATGACATAAATGACAATAGCATCATGTAGTAACTCACATGATATCCACCATGAACCAAGTCAGAGGGTGGACCCACCATAGCTGCTCTTAGAGGGTAGAACAAGGGTTTTCACCTCAAACTTCTCTATCAAGGAATTTCACTTAAAACTTTTCTTTTGTAGAGAAATCATTAACAAGGAATTGCACCTTGTAATTCTCCCTCTAAACAAAGATTATGGTAAGTCAGGTCCTCTAGTTACTCCCTTAGAGGCTCTCTTTGCCAAAGCATGCCTGTCAAACTCCCTCTGAATTTGACAAATCACTACTTCCAACTTTCGGGTGACAAATCACTACTTCCTCGTGATGTATACAGAGGTAGGCCCATCAAAATCATGTAGTGTTGTACTTGTATTTTTAGACGCCCTCTAAATATCAATCTTTTGAACTCTTACATTGCCTTTGAAGAAGTGTTAGACTCCCTCTTAATGAAAGAATACTCATAATCTCAATTATCAAGAATATTTGCTTCTAGATGACTAATGAATTCTAGATCACAACTTCTTTGAAGCTACTATCATAAGATTGAGTCTCCACAAAATTTGATAAAGTACCAACCTTCTTTTCCTACAAGAACATCTTCAGACATAAAGACAAAGATCAAGGCAAATAACTCTTGTAATACATGTAGAATTACAAATAGGAGAGAGACTACAATGAGTAGATAAATGTAAAAGATAAGATTATTTATCTGCACATGAGGGTCCATAGGCATTTGATGATGGAACATCCCCTTTCAAAGAATGGTTCAAGTGGGAATGAAACATTTGTTATTATTCATCCCCACAATGTAAATTCCCATTTATTCCATTGTTTATAGAGTTTTCAGGCTGTTACATCCCAAATTTTGACCTAACTTTAAATTTGTTCATAGTCGTTGGATTTAACAAGTTTTTCGTTCATAATCATGTGAAGTAGGTAGTTGTTTATATCCGTTGTATTAACTTTTAATGAAGATGGTCGTTAACCATTATTTGTTATATGATGTTTAGCAGTTGCTTGATTATGGAATTATGGCTAATAATTAAATTCTTTTAAATGTTTCTATGAAAATTATTATGGAATTTGTTATTACGGTGGAAGTGTTTCACGGGTGATTGCAGGAGAAGATGAAGGGGGGAAGCATTGCTAAACGGGATCAACGGAATGGGATACTAGCTTAGTCCAATTAATAGGATTGACAGGTATGACCTTAGACTTATTTGGTAAGGACCTAGCGACTTGAACCTCAGGATATATCTGTAGGACCCGCATGAGCTATTAAATAAATAATTTAAGAACATAAAATAATTTAATTAAAATATAATACGTACCTCTAAGGATTTTAAATGATCTTTCACCCTTTATTCTTTCTTTTTCTTTTAAAGACCGATTTAACACTCGGCATTTTTTATTGGCATTCAAAGAGCCAAGATATTCTTTATGTTACGAAAGCCAAGCAGTCACATTTTTCCTTTTTAATAGAAGTTGAGAGTGAGAGGCGGATATCTATTTAAGCACTTGACTACCTTTCTCAAGATCGGCTCCCTTTATCATTTCCGACTTCTTCATTATTTCCATCTTTCCTTTGCTCATATTTCCAGCTTCCACTTACCATTCGAATCTTTGCAAACTCCAACCAAAATCTCTGCAGATTATAGTGTTGCCATTCTTGTTACAAGCTGTCGTGTATTGTTCTTCCTTGCTGAAGTTGAGGTTGCATTTACATACTACAGTTACACCAAGTAATCAATTTGAAGAAGAGCTGATACACAAGCATCTAGCAAGACTCGAGCATTTCCAAAATTTATACCAGGTCATGTGGTTGATCATTCTCCAAATATTGCTATAATTCCTTTAACAACTATTAATGTAGTTCAATTTCCATAGCAGTAAACTGCAGATTATACTCATTCATACTTGAATAACCTTAGGAAGTTGTCACTATAAATAATAGCAAAGTATCCAAGACATGGAATCATGAACTATTGCCATTGGAAATCTAGTTCCAATGATTTTATTTCTACAAGTCTTAAAGAGTATAATCTCTCAAATCACAGAATGTGAAATGCTGGAAGCATCTAATTGTCATGAATTAACTAGAACAGAGCCGATTGCTCTGAGAATCTTAACAACTAGGACTCACTGGCTGTATAGTCATGGAAAGGTGAAGAGGTGAGATGAAATCTGCAAGAACACAGAAGTGGAATCAAATATGATTAGAAAAATTAAATAATCTTACTTAATAGCCCATGCTCGTCCTTATTAATGTTTCTTGTTGTCAAGTCGAGCGGTGGTGATCAAGTCATTGAACCCATCAAAAAAGTTTGGCCACAGTAGTCAAAAGGCATGTTTGCCATCTATTGATCACTTGATATCAATGGTGCCAGTTATGCAAACATGTTCGTCCATAACTGTACGGACATTCTAAACACCAGTATGCTCAGGTGGCTAGACTGAGTACCCTAAGCCCAATCCTAGGAGTATCCTAAGAGTATTCTAATTCAACAGATTGTGTGGGGATAAGTATGGTCTGAGGTTGGGAGGTTAAGCCTAAGTGAACGCTTCTCCTCTTACCGAAAGTCGAGGCTTGTACAACCAGCTAAATGACTCACAGGATGATACTTGCATGTTTTTTTTTATCTTCTTTCCATAATAAGCATTTACTTTACTTTATCTTCGCCACCAAATAGTGAAGAAGAACCAATTGGAAGAGGGTGCGTCCACACCAAAGGGAGTTTGGGTAGATGTCTCGCTACTCGAAGAAGAGGGGGAAAGTAGTGGTAAGCGTTGTCGGGAGAGGCGAGGGATTTCAGCGATGGACGATCGATCAACACCAACCTTTACTCATGAGGAAGCAGCGTGTTGGTTAAAGGAGTAACAATACCAAACGGTGGTGACTTCAGCAAATGCAAGAGGATACCCTGTTTCATTTTGTTTTGTTCTTTTTTGTATATGGGATGAGTGGTCTAGTCTTTTGCAGAGTGTTCATACTCTAAATTTTTGTGTAATGGCATAGTTATGGCCAAGAAATGGGTAGTTATGGCAGTAAGGTATTCGGCCATACCACTAATAATGGAACTATCTTTAATTATTCATATAATACCAATAATCTTACCTATCAAAAAAAATAATGCAACTCAATGAATAATAAATAAATAAAAGCTCATGCAATTCTTAACCTGATTAACTGCAGATGACGACCAACTGCCAAGCCACCCACTACACTGCCCAAAATAGCAACTACTAAAAATAGTAAATCCATTACTGAGACCCCCAAAACGCCCTGTCAACTCACGAGGATCGCTATGGTGAACTAATTTGGCCAACTGCAAGAACCTGCTAAAGATGGGGACATTACACTAGTTTTGCAGCCTTGCTCTTATACCATGTTGAGTAACATGGATTGTTTTTTGCAAATGTAATAACATCGCCATCATATTGATGTGTTCCAAATGCAGATTTGAATGTCATATAAATATGAGAGGAGACATGTCTCATGAAGTGACATGTCTCCATGGTTTAATCGTCATTCAATTAATAATAAGATATTAACAAAAATAATAATGTATAACAATATATATAATATAATATATAGATATATATATTATATACTATATTATGTATGTATGTATGTATAACATGAATAAGTATATATAAGAAATGATAATTTACCAATAGCAATAATGTATCTCAGATCGAATCAATCCGACTGAAGCTACAACCTTAACATAAACCATATATATATTTATAAACCACTTAGTGAAAAGAGCTAGTGCAAGTGATGCTTCTAGAGCAATTGAAATACTTGAATGGTCATTTAAGACTGCTCAAAAGATATTTTCTTCCACAAGGCTATCAACCATACAATAATGTGCACGAAATTGCTTGAAAAAATGACAGCAGTATCTTCATAGGCCCTTAAAACCCTCAAAACACATCAATAGCAGTAGTATCTTCATTTTCTGGAAAAAAAAATGACAGTATTTTCTTCACTTTCTTACCACTTTAATCTTGTAGATGTACGCTGAAACCTTTATGTAACACATGGCCCAAGCAATTCAATTCATACATCCCAAACACAATTTGACATCTTTTCATAGAGCCAAGATTCCTCCAAGACATGCAAAAACTTATCCATGTGACCCAAGTGTTCATCTCAATCTTTGTTTCAAATAAAAAATAAGATCAAAACACCAGAACAAATTCTTGAGAGAAGTTTTATAACTAATATTCCAGAGAATTTGTAAAGTAAGAGTATTAACAAGGCCAAATAACAACATCAAAAAAATCAAAGTTTCCTACATAAGCTTTAAAGTTGTTTTATGCACATCTTTCATGAGGATCTATCAATACCCACAATGTAAGATCTACCATGGCGCAGCAAACTGCTCCTTGCAGCTCCTCCAGTACCTTGCTGATGATAGGAATAGAAAACTTGTAATTCAGTATAACTACGTTGTAGGCACATCCTCCAAGGATACATAGCAGAAGGGGGTGAATAAGTAATTTTATTTAGGCTAGTTACTGGTCACTTTTTCAATCCAATTATTTTGCTCATATAGATTGCAAAAAAGGATGATATTGGGAGTCTAACTACATGGAAATAAATATAAACCCTGGATCACATTCAGAGGTAGATCCTTCAAGACTGCTCTTGTGAATTTGCTTCCATCTAATGTACAAGAAGAGGATCCTTTCATAATGGAGGAAACAAAGGAAATGACAAGAATATTTTATAAATTTTATTTTTTACTTTCAGCTTGTCATGGTTCACTGGATACCTTTCTATAAGCATTTAGGAAATGGTAAGAAAGGTGGTTTTTTCCTATTTTTTCTTTCTTACCTATGCTCAGCCTGATCCACCCAAAATAAAAGCTCATCCTCATGGATCCACTTAACTTAAGAAAACTAATGAAGACAAGGAGTCCAAGATATCTGTTACACTTAACTAGGAGGACTTATAGAACACATTATGCTCTCAAGAATATGAAGAGATATCATCTCAGTATGATATTCAATTCACTATAAGGCTAGATTTCTCACCTTTCATAACACACAATAGAAGCAATTTCCATAACTTTAGAACACCACCTTAAGTGTGGTCTATAGTAGTAACTATGTCATGGTGTCCGGCAAGATCCAACCCAAAGAACCATAACAAATCAGTTATCATGATGTCTGGCAAATCCAGCCCAAAGAACCATGATAACAGGTCAACCATTTATAAAATCGCCACCTTACAATGCTTACCTTTTGTCTATTCATTATCATGAATCCCAGCACTCTAGGACAACAACTTAATGAAGTTTGTCATGATAACAAGACTACCATTTATAAGATTGTCACCTTATAATGGTTACCTTTGATTTATATATGTCAATGAAAGATCATCACCTTTCATTACATATCATATGTGAAATAGTAACCACCATGAACTAAGTCATAGGGTGGTGCAAAGGCTTTCACCTCAATTCTCACTCATAAAGAAAAATGCATTACAAGGAATTTCACTTAGAACTTACCCTCATAGAAAAGATATCATTCACAAGGATTGCACCTCAAAAATTTTCCCTCTAAACAATGATCCTGGGAAGTTAGGTCCAATAGTTACTCCCTTAAAAAATCTCTTCCCCGAAGGATTCTTGTCAGACTCACTCGGAATCTGATATCAATTTTCTGATTTTCTAGTGATAAGTCATCACTACCTCATGATATGCATAGGAGTAGGCCCATCAACATCATGCAATCACACACATGCATTTCTAGGTCCTCCCTCTGAGTATTAATCTTCTAAGCTCCTACGTTGCTTTAGAAGTATCATCCTCCCTCTTAATGTAGAAGGATCTCATAATCTCAATCATCAAAGATATTTTCTTCAAGAGCCTCACTTTATCCATCTTGATCATCAAGGTCTTTGGAGCTACTATCATTAGATTGAGTCTGCACAATATTTGGTAGCATTTGTAAAGTACCAACTTTCTTTTCTTGTAAGAACATCTTCAAAAACATAAACGAAAAAATCAAGGCAAATAACCCTTATAGTATGTAAAGAATTACAAATAAGAGAGAGATAAATGTAAAAAATAGGAATACTTATCTACACATGAAGATTCAAAAATTGTCTTCTTAGATTATTTGAGAATGGAACATCTCCCCTCTAAAAAAGGTTCAAGTGGGAATGGAGCATTGACTATTATTCCCCCTACAATGTAAAATTTCCACTCATTCTATATTGTTGAACAATTTTGCATTATATCAAATATGGATTCCTTTGACACCATCTCTCGTGTCGATTTCCCCAAATCTAAGATCTACCCCTTCTGCCAGTAAAGAGCTGATGCAAATATCGGATCTAAATCAACCCATATATGTGCTCTCATGTTATGTGTGGCCCAATGATTTCTTTCCAACCAAGACACTCTTCAATTGTCGGGTTGTCTATTCGAGATGATTTTAGACAATGCTTGATCCACTTATCCAATCTGATTTGTGTTGCCATTTCTATTCAAAATGAGCTAAAGACCTTGATCAAGTAGTTAGAATTTCCACTCATTTCATTCTATGGAGTCCGAAAACTTCTACCAATTTGCTTTAGGAGTAAGCTTGTAATCTATTTGTGATCTCAATGTATACGTACCCTATTGACAAAGCATTGTTTAACTAAATCACATATTTCCTATCTCAGCTACCACTATCATGACCCCTCTCCTTAGTAAATTTTCTCTCAAAAAGGTGGTAGTTAAAATGAATATCTTATTTTAACAGTAAATGTACATTCTTATTCATTGAATTTACATTCCCATTTCATACTTCCTTCCTTATCACTAAAATTATGCTATCAACACTAGAGAATCCATCTCAACATTGCTTACTCTCTGTCAATCAATAAGACGGAGATCACTAAAGGTTAAGTGAATAACATCCTCAGTCTACTCCCTCTCTTTCAAGGTTTCCTCTAATGAAATGTAATGCTCCCTCTGAATCTCAATCTCGCTCTTCCTGCAATAACATTCTCGAAAGAAAAGATCAAGGCACATAGCTCTTATAATATAAACAAGAATGTTAGTAGTTTAACTCATGTGTGTTGCTAACAACAAAAATTTATTATAATGATTCTTATAATTGTCAATTGCATAAGTTCATATATGGTTACTAATATCTTACATTCGCACGACAGCCATTTATACGAGGATCTCGCTTCCTACACTAACACAATGAGGTGCCATTTATTACTTATCTAGCCATCCATATGGAGAGAACCTCAAACTCTACACCGCCACATAGCCATTCATATAGGGATGAGTGTTATCCCTACACTACCACTTTGGAAGTTATCGTTAATCAATTAGATCTACAAGAATGTATACTGCTATCTTACTACACATCTATTAGTCACTTATGATTAATAATGTTAGATTACCAAATATATTAACTTTGATTTACATTTACCATTATTAAAAAAATATCATTCTCCTAGATTCTCATGTATATGTTTTCATGTTTATTTATGTACCGACCACACCTTAATAATGCAAATATCTTAAGGTGTATATTTCATAATAATACCAAAAGAACATTATTAATACTCCACCATTATTACTTACTACCTTCCCACTTGTATGCAAGGTCTACCTTGTCTAATCATCCTTCACCATGGGATTAACAGTCATCCACATGCAGGCTAAGTCATATATGATTGTCATTGGCAGATTGTATTTCAAAGTCATCCTTGGTATAAAGAATAACTTGTATTTTCTTCTTCTCTTTACTACTTTTCCTACCAAATCATAGTTTTCACATGGTTCAGTGTCTTAGAAATTACCCCGTCCAAGCTAATCTTGGATTTGTTTGCACTCATCTATTCTATATGTTGCCAATACCACGTCTTTACATTCACGTACAGTTCTTTTTAAAAATCCCTTTGTCAAAATTTGATTTTCTCCTTTATTGTGTATCTTGATGTATTTGTGTGGGTCTTGGTTTATACAAATCTCCTTCATGATGGCACGTAGGATTTTACCTTTCACTATGTGCCTTTCTTGTACGTGCTAGGCAATGCCACATAGGAATTCAGCTTTGCTCCTTGTTTCATTTGCCAATGGGATATCTCCTTTGTTGTCTGCAATATGTATTGTAAACATATTGTTTCCAATCTGTTGAATGATATTTCCCATTCCATACTGTCGAAGGATGGTTCCAATTATGGATGTCTCGCACGCTGGGTACCCTAAATTTTTATTTTTATTTTTTTTAAATGATTTTCAGACATCTTAAACTTTTACCAAATATAGCAATTGGGGTTTCAGATCCATTATACATGAGTACAAATAATGGTTTAAAATGACTTGATGCCCACATCTAGAATGAGTCGGGAATGGGGGTAATTTTTGATTCTCATCAGTTTCTACTTTGCTTGCATCTTTAATACGATTACTCCAATTCATTACTAAACTTCCATATTCTTTAGATGTGATAACCATAGATCCTTAGTGCCTTTGAACTATTGTATTTGGTTGCAAGTGCTCACCAGGATTATTAGACACTAACTTCTCTTCCGTCATTAATACCCTCTTTTAGTTGTTAATACATGGAGATTTCAAGCCAATTACTTTGCATGTATGGGAGTTTGATGTGTCTGTTAGGGTAAGAAAAATTAATTCTATGAATGTCATACAGTCTTCAACACCAAAGTTACTTCTCTATATGTTGATGTCATAACTTGTGTTCGTAGAGCTCAACTATGGTGGTATACTATTCTGTGAATCCTGATTGCAATGTCTTATGTTGTTTTCACTTGATTTTATATTCGCTACCTGCTCTGATACCATGTTATTTTAGGATTGTTTCTGTAAATGTAGAATCATAGCCATTGTTATTGATGATCTCCAAATGCAATTTGAAGGCTATTAAATATGTGAAGAAGAGACACGTCTCTATGGTTAACCAACACTAGTTAAACATATTATTTATATTATTAATATAAATAACCATACATATAAACAATCTTAAGCATATATGTAATATTAATATGTTAACCATATATGTAATATATTATTATATAATAATATATAATATATAATATTATATAATAATGTATAATGTATAATATATATAATATAAATTATATTATTAGATATTTATCTTAAAGATGATTTACCATCAATAAGGTATCTCGTGTCAAAATCAATCCGACAAAAGCTACAACCTTAACAAAAACATCTGATAAGAAATCATTACAAAACATTCAACCTGATGTTGGATAACGGAACTGATCAGACCCAACAAGATGGCAGGGTCAAGGCTCTGATACTACAGAAATATCCCTAACTGGATATTTACTCGTTTTTCCCTTTAAAATATATTCAGAACTAAACATATGCAGATGTATTACGAACACAATTGAAACCAGTAGAAATTCCAACAGGTATTTACTCAACTTCTTCTTGAACATAATATTCAAAACCCAATCATAGGCAAATGCAATACGATACAACAATAAAACCAGAAGATTCTCCACAAGATAATAACCCGTTCTTTCCAAAATAATATTCAAGATTCAAGCATATAACAATGTGTTACAAACCAATAATATAAAAACCAGCAAACTCTTATAACTCCTTAAAATATGTTATTGCATTATATAACAGCAATACAATAACCAGCACTAACAAATCCAATCCTAAATACAGTTTAACAGTCAGATTGAAATACTAGAATAAGAACCTATAAGCGCATATGAAACACCTGAATTGATGTCTTCCTGGACAATGGGTTTGCGTCCATTATTTGTCGGCACAAGGGGCTACGTCCTCATACTAGCTAAAAGCTGAAGCTTTCTAAATAACTCTCACAAGAGAGAAAACTGAAACTGAATCATAAATCAAGCATCCCCAAATAAAAGAGTCTCTTCCTTTTTTATCCTCGCAACTATGACTCTTCAACTCCCCTCTTGGCTTTTCATATTATCTCTCCTTGTCCTTTTTTCCCACTTTGTAAAATTAAATTGACCTTTTAAATTTTGAGTCCATGCTCTCCAAGTCAATTTTAAGATTATATATAATATTTCTTCAATATTTCCAATGTCTTAAAAAGGGGACATTACAGAAATTCCATGCTGATATCACATTGACTAATTTCGTAATGGGCACTTGTGTATATGCTTCTTTTCACGCATTGGAGTAGTTGTGGTGGACATCATGTTGAGATATTCCATGACATCATGTTGACTGACCTGTAATGTGAGCTTGTATATATGTTTCTTTCCACACATGGGAGTAACCATGGTGGACATCTTGTGAGTGATCCCATGATGTTATCACCTTGAGATATTTCGTGATAAAAATCTCTTCTACAAATGGGTGTAGCCATTGTGGGTGGTATGTTGAGAGATTCCATGACATGGATAGCTGGAAAGATACCTTCCTAACTAAGAGGGAGTGTCAAGATATATCTTTCTCCCAATTTAAAATATATAAATAATCTATTTTTTATTCAAGACATCAAAGGGTCCTTAGTTTGAAAGGACAAGGCATTGAAGAATTAAGAGCTGAGACAATGAAGGGTCGAGACAACGAAGTGCCTTCACCTTGTAACAGCAAGACAGTGAAGCGTCAAGGTAATGTTTTATATTCTTCAAGAAGGTATTCATTGATATAGATCAATATTCTTTGTTGAGTGATGATAACAAAGGGCTATTTCATTTATTGTCTATAGATAATAGGGATGATGATAATTGCTTCAATTTTGACCTAGTTTTGGGCAACATTGTAAATATGTTTATTGCTCTTTCATTAATAAAGTGATTCTTGTGTGATTGGCATTTTTCCCTTCAAGTTGGAGGGCTTTTCCAGAATAAATTGTTTTATCTTGACTTTGTTATTTTTTTGTTTGTTGTTTATCTTCTTTCTAATCATTAAAACCAACACATTCATTGCAAACATTCTCGTCCAAGCCATTGAGCAACTTGACCCTCAAAATGTTGTTCACTTAAAAACTGGCAATGCCTATAATTATAGGGTTGTCGGGATATTGGATGAGGAGCGCTTCAAACACATTTTTTGGACAGACTGTGCTGTCCACTCACTCAACCTAATGCAGCAAAATATTGGCAAGAAAATTGAATGGATCAAAAAAATGTATGAAGATGCCTAAGAGATCCAAATGTTCGTCATGAACCACCATATGACGCAAGCTATATTTAATCAATTCTCGAGATTGGAGCTCTTGTAGATAAATTATTTAAAACTTAAATATGTTTTAGAATTTAGTTTAGTAAATTGTCTATGTTTTTTATTTTAATGTATTATGTTTTGATTTTGTAACAAGGTGTTGAGACCCATTTTGCCTCCAGCGCTATTGTTTTGAGATGCCTTGTGAAGGTTAAAAAGGCATTGTCTAGAATGATAATCAATGTTAATTGAAGCTTATGGAGGCAATCCAATAGTATAAGGGAAGCTGTCATTAAGGCAATGATACTAGATTACTCTTGGTGGGATCACGTTGGGTACCTCTTGAGATTCACTGAACCTATATTGAGCATGACTCGATACACTGGCATGGATAGGCCTTGCTTGGGCAAGGTATGTGATGGCATATACTCCATAATTGAAAATACTAAAAAAAATCATAAATGAGAAAGAGCAAGATCCTAAAGAAGCATTCTTCAAGGAACTAAAAATAATCATGATCCAGAGATGGAACAAACATGATTACCACTTTGCATCTCCTTGTCTTTGTATTGATCCCCATGTTCTATAGACATTCGGTCCTCAAGCAAAGTATCACTAGAGTTGCCCTGTATAAAGATACTATAGTTGCTCACGAGTACAAGGAAACCATTCATAAACTCTATCCCAATCACATATAACCTACAGTGAGGGCTGAATTCATGAGTTTCACAAGCACCAATGATTATGGTCATGACGGTCTTGAAGACAAGAACAATGTTGGTGGTCATATACGGTGGTACTTCCATGGAGAAATGTAAGAGCACTTACTACCCATTGCCATCAAAATTTTACCACAAGTTATTAACTCTTAAGATTCCAATTTCTAAATTCTTGTTGATGAATATTGAATTCATAATTTTAATTATTTTTATTCAAAACTCTTGACTCTCTAATTTCAAAATTGAAAATCTCAATAGGTTGCTAGTTCATCATCATCTGAGAGGGAGCTAGAGCACATACTCCTTCATCCACTCAATAAAATGCAATAAATTACATTACAAGAAAGCAGAAGACTTGAACTGTGTGCATTCAAACTTGAGGCTCATTACACACAAAGACAATACCTACAAAAAATGGGAGGCAAAGCATTGGGATGTTGAACCAGACTATGTAGTGTTGGAAGATTCGACTGTTCGCCTTATGCATTTACAATTGATGACGATGCTCACGAACTACCTAGTGATACTGTGGCTGCTATTGAGGCCGACATTGCTAGTATCAATGCCAATTGCACTGCTTGTGCTTCTGTTTTGCCACAGTCGGATGATAATGATTTTTTACGATATTTGATCAGTAAAAGTTGATTGTTAATGTTGATATTACTATTATTGAACTGAACATTGATATGGTGGTGTATTCTGGCATTTTGTTATGTTGCTTTTATATTCGCATACTAGTGTGTGAACTTATTTGCGGCTGCATATATATACATAAATATATTAAAATAAAAAGCATTTATTTTTATACGAGCGAACCCAAAACGAATTTGAACCCATCCAAAGAAAAAATTGAACGATTTCTGAGCCCAAATCTAAAACAGAAACTTACCTTATGAGAGCAATGGAATCCAATGCCACTATTTTTCGGAGAAATGATGAGAAGTCACAGGGTACAAGTAGCAACATATGATTTTTTTATTATATTTTGTTATTTGCTTATTTTTATCCTATGTATAAAGTAATGTGTGAAAACTTAAAAGTCAAATGTCAGTTTCCTAGTTGTTATGAAGTTAGCAAAAAATAGAAATATGTTAGGAAATTAGTTTGGGTTAGAAAATTGCTATTTTTCGGTCATTTACACTTCACATGAAAAGTTGGATGATACTCCACATCCATAACTTTGGCATTCATAATGTCTATGTAATAATGTAATTTCCTTCTTCCAAGAGCATATTGGAAATACAACTCAGCAGTTTTATTTGCAGAGAATAATGTCATTATTTGAATTTGTTCTGACTGCCAAGATTTTCCTCTTATTGTAGAATTGAATCTATGTTCCCTGCTCATCCTTTTGCTTGTTTCCATATCAAAAATGGTGAGCGTAAAAGCACTTAATTTTCACAGTTATTTCCTTTGGTTTGATTTTTGTTTGTGTATGTTCTCTCTCTAAACTTTTTGTTGTAAATATTCAGAAACAGTATATAAATAGAAAATTATTCTTCAAATTTTTCGTCACGAGTCGCCTGATTTATTTATAATAAAACTGCTGTGGATGAAGAAACCTATGTATTAATAACTGATTCCCAAAATCAATGTATTAATAATTGATTCCCAAAATTAATCACATGCTAACCAAACATTATACCTTAATTCCTTAACACGGTGATGACACTATAAAGAAATTTCTATCCTGAAGAGTTATAGTAATAATCAATAAAACCATGCATACATAACTAGATAGAATCGACAGAAAAGATGTAACCTTGAACAAAAAGATTAAGTGCCGGTATAAATAGCCATCTGCAGGAATTAATGCCAATGCGAATGAAGATCAAAGCTAGATTGCAAAACTTAAATCAAGATCTACCACACATCTAAAACTAGAGAAACTCAAGGAATTTCAAGCGTTACTGTAAGTGAAGAAGAACAAAAACTTCAATTTTGCCAGGCTGGAAAAGGTTCAATTGTTGTGAAGCAATCTTAGGTCCCCTGTGGTCGAAAGCATTCCAATGAGTAAAAATGCATTGCCCAGAATTCAATTGTTGTTGAGCAATCTACTAGGTTACCAATGCTCGAAAGGCATCCCAATGGATAAAAATGCTTTCACCAATCTAATAGGTTGCCTATGGTCGATGGGCATTCCAATGGATAAAAATGCTTCCAGCAATCTACTAGGTTGACTATGCTCGAAGGGCATTCAATTGGACCAAAATGCTTTCTCAAGAAATATAAGTGGGAATTCCTATAGCATGGAAAGTTAATTTGGAAAGAGCCAGCGAGGTTTCCACAAGACAGACAAAATACAACACATGTTCAATGCGTATATGCGCCATACATGTACTACTTATGACTAAACACATTGGGACGCAGTTCATTTTCTCTATTTCAAAATTTTCAGGATAGTAATTTGTAAAATGAGTGCCGGAGTTAGGGTTTCCCACTTCAGTTTGTGATAACCCGAGGGCTTTCAACCTATAATTGTTGTGGCATCCATCATTGTACCCCAAATGATTTCATTCGTGTTATTAATGTGACTTAGCGGTTCTAATCGACTAAATGGGCGAAAGGATCGTTTATTAAATATAATTGAAGTGAATTTGTTTGATGCAAATATTCATACCAATTGAAATTTATTGTTGCAGCCGGAGGACATGGGACCCGTGTAGTCATCGTTGGCTATATCGTCGCATAAACATCCCTGAAAAAGAAGAAACACCAGTAGCAAGATCGAAAGGTCGAATCCCATTGCGCCCGACTGGATGTCCACAATTTTGTCACTTTTGCCCTGCAAAGTTCATTAGAAGGCCATTGCTCCAGATGATGCACTGTCGTGTCTAATCGGAACCAGACAGCAACGATTTGGGGGCTCTCCTTGTTTGACCAACCTCCCCTTTTCTATAATTATTTTATAATGAATATTTGCTCTTCAACTTAAGAAGGGATCTATTTGTGGTAGAATGCAAATTCATGTAAGGGGAAAGCAACTTCTTTTATTTATCTGTTAAATAAATTGAAAGTTAAGAATAATTAAATTACTTATAAATAATAAAAATAAAGTGATATTGTCTCTAATTTCTCTTCAATTGTTTTGTGTGCTTGTGATTGCTCTTATACTCTTTCTTTTATTTTGTGGATAAATTGTTATGATGGCTTATCTAATTTGATTTGCCAACACTAAGCCCCTCCTTTGTCCTTCCCAAGTCCAATGGTTGTGTGTTAACTTTTTCTCCTCTTTGCATCCCATTTGGTGTTTGCCCTGAGTTCATCTCCCCTCTCCTTGAATTGTGCACCAATTCCCTTCCTCCCCAAACAACTTTTACTTAGTGATTGGTATTCTAATTTGGCAGTGCACCTTTCACATGTCTTCATTAATCTTTTGTCTTTCAACTTCCTCAAGTGTGGGTTGAGCTTTGCCCCTACCCCATGTTTCATTCCCCTTGTTGACTTCTTTACTGAAATTGAGAGCATTGTTTGTACTCTTCCTTCTAAGGTGGAAGTTCGAAAAGATTGTGTATTTTCTCTTAGGCGTGCAAAATCTTCTAGGCGCAATATTCTTAATATTGAATTTTTCGCCACATAAAGATCTCTTGAACAATGATGACTTAACCATCTCCAAAGTAGATAAAGGCAATGCCACAATCATTATGAATAGGCAAGACTATATATCCAAGATGAATGACCTTCCCATAGGTACCAGTAGTTGTCGAATTGTTGTGTGCAACCATTTCTCTAAGATCTTCAAAAAAGTAATGGCGGCAATAAATTTCTCTTTGCTTAAAGAGGCCTCTAAGAGACACCTTATATCCTCTAAGGAGGTCACCCCACCCCCTACATTAATTAAGGGGTTCCCAAAATAAAGCCAACACCTTGTTGAGACCCATAGTTAACACCATTGGCTCACCCACTTTTCGATTAACTTCCTTCCTTGTAAAGTCCATTGTGACCCTTGTGGGTAAAGTTCACTCCTTTATCAAGGATTTTACCCATTTTGTGTATTTCATCAAAGGAGATAAATTGGAAAGTGGTGACATTTTGGTCAGCTTTGATGTGGTCTCCCTCTTTTCCAAGGTTCTCAAACCTAACTCCATTGAGATCATCGAGTACAAATTTAGTGTCAAGTTCGCCTCCTCGGTGGAGTTATGCTTGAGATCCACTTTCTTTCCCTTTGAAGGTGCTATCTATGAATAGGTTGATAGTGTGTCCACAGGCTCCCCTCTATCCCATGTCATCTTCAATATTTACATAGAGCACCTTGAGGAGATGACCTTGCATTATTTTTCCTCTTAAATCTAAGTGGTGGAAATGTTATGTTGAGGACACTAATGTATGTTTGCCACTTGGTCTATACAATTTGGAAGAATTTTATGTTCACCTTAATCGTTTGTTTATGTGCATGTCCTTCACCAAGGAGCTTAAGTCGGATAATTGTCTACCTTTTCTCAATGTCTTATTCCTCAAGAAAGTTAATGGCTCTTTAGAATGTGTATTCTATAATGTCACCCACAGTGATCTTTATCTCCATTTTTCTTCTCATCGCCACTTGAGGCAAAAATTTTGAATTCTCAAGATCCTAGCTCTAGAGCATTTCATATTTATGATGAAGAGAATGTTAACCAAGAGTTGTCTCATCTTTTTCAAGTCTTTAGGCTTAATGGGTATTTCAACAAGCAAATCTCTAGAGCCTTTCAATAAGCCACGTCCTTTCATTTTATCACCAATCCTGCTTCTTCCCAAACTTTGATTTCTCCTACTAATATCCTCCATTTTTTTGAAGGCATATCTCACACATTAATAAAATTTAGCTCATTTTTTGACACAAATTCTTTGATTTTTCGATGAGAAATGGTTGAATGTATGACAATTGTTATCGTCGTAATTTTTTTGTCGGATGGCCAACGACCAAGTTTATCGTCATCATTGTGATGAATTTTTTGTCATAAAAGAAGGCAAACATTGTCAAAAGTTGTCATTGGAATCCATAATTGATCATTAGAATTACAACGAACAATTCATTGAAAAAAATAAAAAAGGTCAAGATCTGTCGTCAAAATTTGTGTTTGTGATGCTAGCAAAAAAAGAATTTGACGAGGAAGCTATATAAGTGACACAGTTTTTGTCGTTGTTGTCTTGGGTGTTCATCAGAATTGTGATAAAAACTAATAGTCAACAAAACTAAGTTTTAACAAGGTTGCTATATATGCAACGGGGTCAACATTGAAATGTTCAAATAGATGTCAAATTACGACACCAATTATTTGTTTTTGAAAAAAAAACTATTTTTACTGATGTTATTTTGCACTGTTAGTTTGTTTAGGTATATATATAGTGTATGTATATATTTATGTACACACATTACCAATAAATACACACATTACCATCCATATAAATTTTGATACTTATATCCTTTTAATTTTGAAAAATAGAAGTAACACAACACAAAGGTTAGATAACGGAAGGCACAAAACTTTGTTAGATTACAAAATCAGCTATCAAATATGCAAATAGTGTTGGAAATATAAGAGGAGTAACTAAGAGGGGAGGGGTGAATTAGTCACCACAAAAACAGTTCCAAATTCCTTAGATGTCAAAACAAACTTATTAACTCAAATCCTTGCATCGCTTAATTAGAACTAGATATTCACTGTAACTCGGTTAACAAATCAATCTTGAGATATTAATGTGTATTAACCTTTAGTAACTTAATTGTAGAAAGATAAAGCAATAAGAAAATAACATAAACACATGAGACACCAAGATTTAATGTGGGAACCCAATTTGGGAAAACCACCAATGCAACTAGTTACAACTTTTCACTCTTTTGAAGTGAGCCCTATTAGGAATCAACCCTATTAAAGGTTACAAAAGACATTGTAAGGTGTGACCCTATTAAAGGACTTAAATCACCTTGTTAGGAGTGGCCTTGTTAGAGGTCTTAAGATACTTCAATCTAGAAGTGCCACCTTGTTAGAGGATTTACAAAAATGATTATTAAGTCAAATGTGTTAAGAGATTTCTTCAAAGCTACAATTGTTAGAGAGTAACAATGATTGACCTAATTAATGGAGCAACTGATGTGCAGATTTAGATTATTATTCTAGCTTATCCTTTGGACCCTCCTTGATCAAAATATTATTTGTAGCTCTTTGGATGTTCTTCCCTTAATTAGATATCCTTCTTTATTCACATCTTATCTTCTTCCACAACTTCCATATTTCAATCCACAACTTGACCTTTCATATATATGAAACTCAATGTCAAGTTGGTTTGAATACCTTTACAAAAAAGTAATTAACATCCACTAAGTTGGCTCACATAAACAAAATAATAAACAAAACTATTCTATTGTAGGTCAACTAAAGCTGAAACTGGGTCACTTGGTTACCACTGAGTTCCTTGGTAACTGACCTAACTTAGCTTACATTGAACCCCTTTTGTAACCAGCCTAACTCGATTAACACTTGAATCCTTCAATGACCAACCTAGCTTAGTTTGCACTTGATTGTTGAACTTGGCTTCTTCTAAACTTTTGCTCAGCAGATACTAAAGTCTTTTGAGCTTGGTTACTACTGGTAGTGCTCCGTTAGAGTGTAACATTTGTGTAACATCAATGACAATATACAATTGAATAATTGTTTTCACCAAATAGATGTATTCATTTCTATATCTTACCATCTATTATGCAACTGATAGACTATTATCCACTAAATGATATGGCATTCCTAATAGCTCAATGTACTATTTTATTTTTCTATCTCTGATCGTTCAATGCTTACTAATATATTATGTTCACTTTTGTTTTTGTCTATGCTCTCAAATTTTTGTTTCTAACTAGTGTAATCACTTTTCAATCTTTTGAATCATTTATGTGTTCTAATTGAGTAATTTAAACCATATTCAATTCTACATACCAACAAGAGAAAGAGAGATCTTATACAAACTACTCTGCAATGGTAAGCAAATTTAACAAATCAAGATTTAAAAGAAACAATACTCCTTTGAATTTTGTTAAAAAAATTCCATATCCAATGGGCGATATGAATGAGATATAAAGATCCAAATAATGATAGGTAAAATTTTAGAAAGGAAAATTCATGGACATAACATCGTTTATACATTCTATTGCTTGCATGTTGACTGATGAAGCAACCAAGTACATCTCCACTTCAACACGAGACTTGAAATTGAAAAAAGAAAATGCAAAGATCTCAATCATTTAGGAACATAGGCCAACTAACAAAGTAAAGGGATAACAATAATCTTCTATTTGGTTATGTTACATGGCTATGTAGTCATATTACAAATATGGTGCAAAAGCACCTAAGAACCAAGAGGAAAACTTGTATACATTAAGTTATGATAAATATTTTTCTTTACCATATATCATCTTTAGTTTTAATAATAAATGAAGATGCATATCTGCCGCATATATCATAACTCTTTCAACAAATGTCACTATCCAACTTTTGACACTAGTTTATTGAAGAGGAAGATCAACAAATGAAGAAATGGATGCAAATTATTAACTTGTAAGATAAGGAAAATATAAGGTGTATCAACATGCAAATCATGTATCGATATTGAAAAGTACAACCTTTATTTGCCATTACAATTCTTACCATCAACATCCATGATAAGATCCAGTGCAAAGCATTTCACAAAGAACTAAGTGTTATGTTTCATTGCCTACCCATTAAAGTGTGTTTAGTAAAGCAAGGCCAATTTGATTTGTAGGATAGGCACATTGATATGCTTATCCACCTATGTCATGATCCATTCCATACGATGAATATAAAATATAAATGCATGCAAAGTTTCTATAAATGAAGAATTAAGGCAATAAGAAAAACCCTATAGGTTATCTACAATTCAACTTCAATTGTCTCTATATCAAAGGCATGCCTGATAATATCAAACATGCCTTTGGTATAGACAATCATTGCCCCTTCATGAATGACTCAAATACTTCTAATTAAATCAGCAAAGACACATTATGAAATTTTATGTTTCCTAGTTGTTTTTATTAGAAGTCTTCAAGACGTTGTACATAATCTCTAAAATGATCACAAAATGATTAGCTCCAACTGCCCAAAGTAAATTAATTTTAGGAATTGGGAAAGTGTTGATTGGTTTCAAGTTTGAGCTTCACTTGGTTTTGATAATACTTTAATATTCTCTACTTAACAAGGCCAACCACATAAAGGCAGAAGATAATTTTCCCCCTCCCCCCAACGTCACTCTAAATTCCCCATTAACATCTAATTACATTCATTCACCCATTTATGAAATATAACATTCATCATTGTAATCACATAAACATTCATTAACACATAAAATTCATTAATACACAAGATTAATCAATAATTCAATAACACATCATTCATCAAAATTTAGTAGCACAAAATTACATTCATTAAGACAACGTTCTTTTATTATCAGGCAAGGTTTATAGTTACAATCATTTATATTTTCATTTTTTCTTCAATTTTTAAAGGTAATGGCTAAGTGGAGCATCAATTTCTCCATCATTCCCCTCTTCTTCTATTTGTGATCTCAACATATGCTTCTTCCTCATGTGTTGATGAGTATGAAGTTGTTGCGCCAAAGAGGGGTTCGCTGCAAAAACAAATAAATGGGTTAAATTTACAACATTATTTTTATTAATGTTACAAGTATTTCATTAATTAAAAGAACATAACATGGATTTTTCTTTACCTGATAGTGCCACATCATCTACAATAACAACTCTAATCTTAACATGTTGAACACTCAAATCATGCTACATTCGTTCACCGTGACATTTTGCTTGCTCTAAAATATACACAAAAAGGTTACACCAATTGCAATTTAAGATGTTAAATTGTATTAAGAATTACATAATTAATTTTCAAAAGAAAATGAATACCTCCATCACTGTGATGCACATCAGGGCCTTTGTCATGTGCAGGTTTTGTGTCAGGATTAGAAGGTTGCAATGAAATGTCATGTACATTGTTATCATCATTTGCTTTATAAAACAAAAATAGTCAATTTATTTTTGAGATTAACATCAACATATTATTTCTCAAGCATTCAATTAAAAATATTTTTCATTTGGCCTATTTACCTGTGTGTGAACTGATGCACCAGAATGTTCAGTTTGGCCATAAGAATCTTGGTATATGTGTGCAACCATGACTTTAGAGCCTTGCTTGAAGGCAAGTTTTTTGTCTTCTTCTGCGGGTGCAACATCAAAGTTTGAGCCCTATTTTTTTGGCTTAATATCATCAATTTTGTATGTATTGTTTGATTAAACAACTCTTTTTGCAGTTTTATGTAAAAAAATAATTTAAAATTTTATTTATTGCTACTTACAACTCATGTGTGAAGTTTCATATAACCACTAGAGACAAATTGTGTGTTGTCCATGCTTTGCTTGACTAGCCTTTGTAGCCTTTGATGTGTCATGTAGTCTATGAAAAGTTTGAAATATGTTAGATTATGCATAATTATAAAGATCACTAATTAGTGCATATTTACATTCTACTTAATACTATCACATATATTATTTTGCCATCTTTTGGTTCAATTCACCTAGATCCATTTGTGTTATCTTATTTGCATCTACAATGATTTCATTTAACCCCCTCTTTGGACTTGAAGGAGGATGCTCGTACTTTGGGTTGGTCTTCGGATCCCTTTCGTATAGATCCCTCACATACTTTAGATATTGGAAAGCTTTCTGAAGAGTTTCAACACTATCAAATATGTTATTTACAAAGAGCTCCTCTAAAGATTTTATGAGTTGATTTTGTAAGTTGCCATCTTGATCATTCCACCTTTTAAGAAAAAAAAAAGTGTTACATAAAAAAATTAACTTAAGCTACATACCTTGAATATAGTACAATAAATAGATGAAAGGAAAAATATCTAGCAATGATATAAAGCTACATACGTTGTACGTATGGCAGGCTTGAATAGCTTCAATGTCATTTCATAAAGACTTTCATTAAAAAACACCATTTCTTGCAAAAACATCATGGAATCATTAGTCCAAAATTATTTATGAATAAATAATAAAAATAAAGTAAAAATATGGGGAAAAAATGGCAAAAAAAGTAGAGAAAGCGAAAAAAGCAACCTATTGCGAAAATAACTTTTGAGCAATTCGCAAACCTTCCTGCAGTAGAGGCAAAGTAATTTAAAATGGTTGCATAAATAATGCATTATTATCAGCAAAGAAACTGAGAGTAAGGCAGGCACACCCCTGCATTCCAATCAATAACAAATTCCAAGCACTCGTAGATGGTGATCAGAAGGAAAACTCTTTTCGAGATATGGTTAGAAGACACAAAGCTCAGATATCTAAAGAAACATTCAAGTCCAAAACCAGGCCTCTCCTTCAACCTAAGGAATATCATCTTAACCTAGTCAAACACCAACTTGAAGCATCTACAAAGTCCCAAGAGAATCAACAAAAATGCAGAACACCCAAAAAAGAAATGGGATTCAAAACCCTAATTTGGTATCATTTAGAACACAATACAAGCATTCACAAGTCTCAAAATAGTACAAAAGAACAAGAATGGAAGACCATGGTAAACAAAAAGAAGCAGAGATGAAGCAATATAAACCATGATTCAAAACAATACAAAGGGAGCGAAGATATAAACTAGCGGCTCAAAAATCAAGAGATATTTTTCAATAAAACTAAATACCCTAGTAGAGTAAATCAAAAATCTCCATTGAAGCAAAGCCAAGACTATAAGCATGTAAATTGGCCCTTCCAGATAACCGAACCCAACATCTCTAGGTTACTCATTGCCACAAACATGGGCTCCTATTGATATTAAGGAAGCATATGATTTTAGACCAAAAAAACCAACATTTATTCAGAGGGGATTCAAAGAATGGTCCTGATTAGTTTACATTTCACCTCATTGGAAGTTGCATAATATATCAAGCAAACTGAGTGATGGAAGAAACCCTAAGCAAAGCAACTCTATAGAAAAAAGACCATACCGATATTATAATCATCAACAATATATACAACGAAGAAAAATGGAAGGAATGCGTCAAAAAAAGGTATTTATGCATATTGGAATGGTCCAGACAAATAAAAAGCTAAGTTGGAAAGGTATCTAGCAAAAATCACTCAAGCAAAGGTAAGTAACATAAAATCCCACACTAAGCATTATTGATTTTTGCAATGTCTGGACATAGAATCTAGAAATGAATTTTAGAATTATCAAATTGTTATTACAAAGGGCATCATATAGATTTCATAGCATGGAAGCCAAATTTTGATGAAAATGATAATAATCATAAATAGGCAATCAAATGGATGGAATGTGCAAACATAACATTAGAATTAAATGAAAACCACATTATAAAAAGAATAGGTCAATATTTGGGAACATTAATAGGTTTTGAATCAAATAAAAACAAAATAGGAGAAATCAATAATATTATAGGAACTGACTTTAATAAAACTTAAAGAAATTACTAAGGGCAGACAAGAAAAAGGATGAAAAACTTGAGAAAAACAGGGCAAAAAGAATAACAGAGAAGGATAAAAATAAAGATGTAAAGAAAGCAAAAATAAACCAAGAGTCACAAATGGAGGACTCAAAAAGGAAAAAAAAGGTAGAGTATGGATGGATGACAAACATAGACTATCAAAATTTACTAGAGAAATACAAGAAATGTTAGGACTGCAAAACAGAGATGGATTCAATAGATGAGATAGAGAACAATGTAAAAAAAAAAAAAAATGCTCACTCATGAGTTCTTTCTATTATAGAATGATCTGGAAGACCAGTGCATCATAACAGAAGCTAATCACACAATACACAAGAGCAAGGGAATTTTGGAGATAGATGTCGAGGAAGAAAAATCAAACAACAACAATATACAAGTAGAGGAAGAAATTTGTAACAACTAGTCAGAAAAAGGGATTCACAGTGAATTTGAACTAGAGCCAAAAAAAAATCAAGAACAATATCAAACAATGAAGAAGAAAGAACAAAGCCCAATTATCCCACCAGCAGAATCAACACAATGGAGTAATATAACATTTAGGAAAAAAGAGACACCAAGTGACAGAAAGGATATGTTCAATCAAGATAAACAAGAATTAAGGAAGTAGATTGAAATATGAAAAGTGGCATCAAGAATAGTACAAACATAAAAGCAAATAAGCATGCAAAAAGAAAAACATGAAAATCAAGTAGAGAAAATAGGGGAAGATCATGGACCTTTGGTGGAAAGCACCACTAGGAAGAATGAAACAAGAGAAAAAAGACTAGAGGAAGAAGGGCGGAATCTAGAAGCATAAGAGGACCAAATAAATAACCAACTTATCAAAGAAATTTTAACAAAGGATAAACAGTTAATAGAAGAATCTGAAATTGTCGAAGAGTAATCAACCAAGCAAATATGGAAAACTTGGGTATAGCAATGAATCCAGAAGGCATAAAGACACCCATTTGTGGAAAACAAAAATAGAAAAGAGGACGAAAATCATTGAAAGAGTTAAGGGAAGCAGTACGGTAGGTAAAAGAACAAACTAAAATAAGAGAAACCTTATAAAGAGGGAAGGGGAAGAACCTTCCCAAGGAACAATGAAAATCACTACATGGAATGCTAGGGGCCTAAATGCCCCTAGCAAAAAATGCTTATTGAAGCATAACCTAACAATATTTAATATTGAGATCTATTAATTCAAGAAACTTAACTAAGCAAAGAAGAAGGTCTCAGATTAGGACAAAAACTAGAAATTTGGAAATTAGAATTTAAACCATCTCAGGGAGTCCCAGGAGGATTGGTCATTATTTGGAACAACCAAAAAGTTAATATAGAAGACATTATTGCACACTTAAACTGGATGGGAAGCAGAGTTTCCAGTACTAAGACAAACTTACAGATGATAGTACTTAATGTCTATGGACCCATACAAATAGTAGAAAAATTAATAGTCTAGAGCAAGATTAATACATACCTCAGCACATTACAGGAAGAGAACATCATTATTGGGGGCGACTTCAATGCAAGTTTAAACAGAGATGAAAAATATGGTGGGGTCAAAATAATGTCTAGAGCTACAGAAGATTTCGAAGAATGGACAGATAGAAACTCTCTCATTGACATTTCCAACATCTAATGGAGTGTACACTTGGAATAACTAAATAAAATACTTTAGGTACATAGCAGAAAGATTGAACATATTTTTCTTTAAAGGAGATTAAGCAACTTGAACAAAGAGATCAAGGTAGAAATTTTACCAATGGCAGGATCAGACCATTTTCCACTAAAAATTGAAATCAAAGAACAAACTAAACCTAGTAGAAACCCTTTCAAATGTGAAAAGATGTGGTTCATGGATAAAAATTTCATGAATAAAATAAAAAACTATTAGCAAGAAGAATAATTTCAGGGATCTAAAATGTTCTACTTTCTATCCAAACTTAAGAGCTTAAAAGAAAAGATAATTAAATGGAATAACAAAAAATTCAAAAATACATTTAAAGAAAAGTTAAATATAGAAGAGAAAACGGAAAAACTAAATAAAGAAGTCATTAAAAATGAAATGAATAATGAAACTTACCAACTAGAAAAAGAATACTTAATAAAACAAGAAGAAATATTGGCCAAAGAAGAAGTGTATTGGAAGAAAAAATCCAAAGAAAAATGGTTGGAAAAAGGAGACCATAACACAAAATACTTTCACAATAGCACCTTACACCACAGGGACTCTAATAACATACCAAAAATAAAAAACAAGCAAGGAGTACTTACTGATAATCTAGACAATACAACAAAAACATTTGCAGAATACTTTAAAGATATTCTCAATAATTATGAAACATATAATAAATTAAAACAAGAAGAAATGTTGAAAACTATACCCAAGATTATCACACCTGATGATAAAAAAATTCTCAAGAAACCATTCACACTACAAGAAATCAAAATGGCTCTCTTTAATATCAATCCAGACAAATCTTCTGGACCTGATGGATTTCAAGCTTTCTTCTTTCAACAATGTTGGGAGATAATAGGAGAAGACTTATGTAAAGCATTGGAAACATCCAGGAATGGAGGAACACTTCTAGCAAAAATTAATCACACCTTTTTGACTCTCATACCCAAGAAAAATAAGAGTGAAGAACCAAGAGACTATAGACCTATAACTCTTTGTAACACTATAAACAAGGTATTCTCCAAAACCTTAGCTAATCGCCTCAAAAAATTTCTCCCTAAGTTAATATTAGAAGAACAAACAGGTTTTGTACTTGGGAGATCTATCCTAGATGACATCTCAATCATTCAAGAAACAATCCATTCAACAATAAAAAATAACCAATCATGTATGTTACTAAAATTAGATATACAAAAAGCCTACGATAAAGTCGATTGGAGATTCTTATGTAAATCTCTAGAAGCTTTTAGATTTTCAAAACAATGGACAAATATCATCTTTCAATGTATCTCCACCCCTAAAATATCAATCCTCGTCAATGGGACCCCAGAAGGATTCTTTAGTATATCAAGGGGGATTAGACAAGGTGACCCTATTTCACCTTACCTATTTATCATTATGGCTAAATCCTTTGGAAGAGTGATCAAAGCAGTGCAAGTTCAAAACAAAATCTTAGGTGTAAAAGTCACCAAAAATGTGGAAAATACCACTCACCAACAATTTACTAATGATGCAATTCTAGCTGGAGTAAGTACTAAGAAAGAAACAAATCACTTCAAAAATATACTCAACAACTACACTAAAGCTTTTGGTCAAAAAATCAAAGCAAAAAAATCAAATTTTTTTTTCTTAATACAATAGTGGATAGAGAAGATTATATCTACAATAGACTAGGATTCAAAAAGGGTACATTCCCCTTTAAGTATCTAGGAATGTATCTAGAAAAAGGAAACCAAAAAAACCAAGACTAGGAACAAATTTTCGAAAGAATAGACAAACAAACAAAAACATGGAAAGGAAAATGGCTAACCAAGGTAGGAAAAGCTACAAAAATCAAAGCAGTATTATCAGCTTTACCCATCTATCAACTCTCATGTCTACAACTACTTAAGAACATAAATCAAAATATTGAAAAGAAGTTTAGAGACTTCTTTTGGAATGGCTTAGAGGACAAAAAGAAAGAAGCACTAATCAAATGGGAGAAAATATGTAGACCTAGAGAAGCAAGAGGTCTAGGAATCAAAAATCTAGAATGGCAGAACAAAGCTTTAGGAGCAAAACAAGTTTGGAGAATGCATCAAGAAAGAGATAGTAAATGGGATAGAATTCTATACAACAAATAACTAGATATTTAGAGCAAGGAATCCCCTCTTAATGAAGTATCATCCCCTCATAACCAAATAGACAACCTGGAATATTGGGAAAGGAGATTAAGTGTTATTTTGGGAAGACTCCTAGAATGGATACCCCCCCATTGAAAAATCAAGTTTGAATCACAATGTCATTTGTCATTAAAAAAATAAATGGGGCTCCAAGGTTAAAGATTACATTAGAGCAACCAAAACCCCCGTAGAAACCTTCTATGAATGGAAATCCTTAACTAACTATGGCCTGAATTAGACAGACCAGGAGATCCTAGAAAACATTTTGAAAGATAGGCTGATCAAAGTTAAAAATAAGGAGGATAGGCATATATGGGCAACATCCAAAGACAAAAACTATAAAGGCAAAGGAGGATATAAACAAATAATTAACTCATAGATATGGGAAACTTTAAACATCCCAATGAACCTATGTTGGGACCTAGCAAGGCTTCCAAAAGCTGGTATCTTCCTTTGGGTAGCTATCCAAAAATGAATCCTCATAGCAGACAGAATTATAAAAATGGCATTAGAAGGCCCATCAAGATGTATCTTATGCAAAGAAGAATTAGAAACTATAGAGCATCTCCTATATCAATGTAAATTTGTGAAGGAGTGCTAGATATGGCTCAAATCTAAGCTAAATTGGTCAGCCCTCCTACCAGAAAAATGGCAAGATCATATAATTGGATGGCCAAAAAAAACAAGCAAGCAAATATATGGAAAACTCTGGAACATCACCCTAGTAATTCTAGTATGGGAGATATGGAAAGAGAGAAATAGATGGATCTTTCAAGACAAAGAGCTAAATATACTATCACTCTGCACTAAAATTAAAGCTAATATAGTGGAAGTTATAAATAGCGACTTAAGAAAAAAGATGATAGAAGAAGTCTCATTCACAAAATGGCATGCTGAAATAAAAAAACACTGGAAACCTCTAATCAATCCACCCCAAATATATATGAACAATAATAAAATGGCCAGAAAATAATGTAAATGGGAACCACCCCTAAAAGGTTGGAAGAAATTTAATTTCGATGGGGCCTCCAGAGGCAATCCTGGTAAGGCTAGAATATGATGTATAGTTAAGGAAGAGATTGGGAACTGGATAGCTAAAAGAGCAAAACCTCTGGGAGTTGCATCAAATAACATGGCAAAATTAGAAGCAGTAGAAGAAGGATTAAAAATTTGTTTCAAACTAAGAATCAAGAAAATTATAATTGAAGGAGATTACAGATAATCCTAAATGCACTTAGGAAAGGAAAAACTCCAAATTTGATTATAAACTCTTGATTGGAAGCAACTTTAAAATTATTGGAAGAATTCAAAGAAGTTAGATTCTCCCATATATTTAGAGAAGGCAACTATGAAGCAGATTATCTAGCTAGCATAGGTACAAATGGAGAACACATCTTTATTTTTAATCATTGCTAGTGCATGTATTATCTGAAGACTCTCCAAATTATCCCCCTTGATAATTGGCTTTATGATTTCTCAAAGTGGTTCATATATTGGCTCATGATTCTATGATCACATAATATCAACTTGCAGAAATAAAATATATCAAAATGATACTTTAATTATGACTTGAGAGGAAAATCATCATCATAATAACTTAGGAATGGAGTTACCTTGAGTAGTTCTAGATCCTTCCATCTAGATATTATTTAAAACCCTCCGTTAATCCAATTTCCTCATTTTTAGCCCTCCTTTCTAGCAATAGGCATTGGTTAGCTTCTGCATTATGGAAACTAATATTTGCCTGTATCATACCTTTGAAAATAGAACAATGGCCTTTTGTGGCCCTATTAAGCCAAAAAGATGAGACCGGTTGTTTCAACCCATTGATGACATGAATAGAGTGGATATTAGTAGGGTCCTAGGGGAAGGGGTTTTCAACTATGAATACTCATGGAAAACCAACCGTGATATACTAGGGTTATGGATAGGTTGCCTAGCAAGGGTCAGAGTAGTAAAATGGGACATTATTAGATTGAGCCTCAACCTGTTCGACCCAAGTTGGTTGATAGGTTTGGAGGAAGTAGTATTCAACATTGATGACAAATTAAAAATTCCTTTGTTGGAGGCTTATATGGAGTACTAGTTAGGCAGCCCTGAACTAGCTAGAAGCCTAAAATGCCCTAGTTTGGTTATTTGAGACAACATCCTCTTTTATAGAGAATGACCAAGAATGTAGGTAAGTGTGAAATTTTTATTGCATTGGTGAGCTATCATAGAGGACCCTACAAGGGATTGACTCACAAATTACTTACAGGCCTTTGATGCCTACATTCACTCGAAGGTGGATTTTTCTAACTTGGATGGAATTAAATTCTGCCTATTCACCAAGGGCTAGCAATGATACTTTAGAACTAGGATACACCATCACTGAAAAAGGAGAGTCATCCAAGACTGCAAAAGAAAGAAGTAACAAAGGTAAGAACACTAAACCTACTTGTCATTTCTGTACTAAAAAGGGACATACCTCTAATGTATGGAGGAGCAAGAATGCCCATCAGCATGAAAAACCTAAGAATGTGGGTCACTATCATAAGTGCAACAAGCAAGGACATCAAGCACATAACTGTAGGACTAGGACTATCGGAACATCGAGATTTGAAGGTCACTGCTACAATTGCAAAAAGTATGGATATAGAGCTTTTGAGTGCAGATCAAAGCCTATGTGGATACCTAATTAGCCAGTAAGGGGAAATAATTATGGACATCACTATAATTGGGACTACAACACTAAGTATAGCTATCATTACTGTCAGGAATATGGATATATTCTTGAAAATTTCATACGAACACATTTCAATAGAAACTACAACATATGGCTCAGTCAAACTACATGCTTCAGTTGTTTGAAGACTAGTCATATAAGTAGAAATTGCCCAACAAGGTCAAAGGCACCCAATTCAGAGTCCAACAAAGGAAAAGAGAAGGTAGATGTTGAACACATCAGAGGAGAAATGAATAAGACATGGAAGAAGAAATATGGGAGCAACACATCAAATGAAGGGATCACTTCACCTAAAAGGTCAAGTGGTCACACTTCATCAAACTAAGCACAAGAAAGAATGTGGAACTGATATACAAAGCTTTATCATACATCAGTTCCTAAACAAGCAAGTACTGGAAAGAAGAGATCAGCATGAATAGAGATGCAAATTTAAAATTTCAAGATTGCATAAGTGTTACCAAATTTCCTTTAGATGCCAAGTAAAATTCTAGTTCAAGCCGAGTTGATTGCCGAAGTTAGTAGAAGTCAAATGATTAGTTGTAGCCAAGTTGGTAGTGGAAGCCGAGTAATGCAGAAATGCTAAAGAAGCCAAGTGGAGAGCTGTAAATGCACTAAGCATTAAATGCTATGAAAATAGGGTATATTATCACATTTTGAATCATTTTTCTCCATCGCAAAAAAGGAGCAAAGACAAAGAAGAGTGCAAAATGACTTCAAAGGAGAGAATCTAGCATTTGAGCTAATTTCAACAACGATTCAACACAGTTTCATCGATTTCAAGGTATTTACATTTGTGCTGAGCTACGCAATTTTAAATTTCTTTGTGTTAAAACCCTAGCTAGCACAAATGGCCTCCAGTTCTAGGAAACCACAAGAGAAAGAACCATTTGAGGTACAACTAGTGTCAAATGAAGCGAAACAACTAGATTTCCAGCCAATCCCATAAGTGGCATACAAAAATGACCCAGCTGGAGCCCTATTCATTATACCCCCTAAAGTAGTTATGGTCCAAGATGTTAGAAGATATTACAACTAAAAAATTGGAGCCATAGGAGATATTAGATATGAGGGAAGCCTATGACAAATTGTGTGAAAATAGAGTTTTGAAAGAAGAGTATTAAATTTTTAAAAAGAAGGGTTTGAAACGTGCCCTAGAATTCCCCAGTTTTCAAAACTAAATGGATTAGGATAATGCTTAACAGGGTTCATGATGGAAGTTTATGGTTGGAGGATGGTCTAGTGAAAATAACAAAAAGGATTGTACATAGAGTGACAGGTAATCCAACCCTAGATCGGCCAAAGACCCTTAGAAGTGATTCTAAAGAAGCAATTGAAAAGAACACAGGTGCTAAATGGAACAAGAGAGGAATACCAATAGACATTATCCAAGACCCTCTTGTTGACTTTTCTGTTAGGGTTATTGCACATAAATTTTACCAATCCAGTAGACTTAACAGTGTACCTTGCATTGTAGTGGATGTGGGTTACAAACTAGTGAAAAAGGATCATACTTATGATCTTGTAGAACTACAATAGTAAAAAATCAATGAGAACTTAACAACAATAAGAAGAACCAAGGGAGCACAGTGCAAGTTTGGTGTAATTTTGATTTGGATATTTTTCTATGTACAGAATGAATTTCCATCTTTTGGAAAAGTTATCTAGAAAGCAAATAGGTCTATAATAGCTCAAGTAAATGAATATATCGAACAAATGGGAGCTAATTTTGAGACCCTAATGACTAGCTATTTTGAAGACTTCAAGAATACCATGAAGTAGAGGCTAAGAATACCAATTTCATTGGTAGAAAAACATGTAAATGATGTATGCTTTCTTGTAGATATTGATTATACTTATATACAAGCTGCCCTACCAAGAGTTAGATGGCTAAGACCTCTTGGCTATGAGGTAAATATAGATGAAGCATCTGCATCTATAACTGCATTATTAACTGAGGAAGTGGACAAGAGTGCATCACATTTTGGTACGTATGATATGGTAAGGTCAAAGGTGGACATGGAGTTGAAGACTGCCTCCACACTGAAGAAGAAGGATAAACTTGTGAAGAAACTTAAAACCAAATTTGGTGAAGGCACTGTAGAAGAAGAAGAAGATGATGAAGAAGAACAAGGGCAGGAGACACTTGCATTGATCCAAGGCATGGGCGAGGACACAGAAGAAGAAGAAGGTGCTGAGCAAGAAGCACCCAAGTTTGAACCAAAGAAGAGAAAGGCATAGAAATAACTAGTTACACTGCCCAAGGGGAAGAAGAAAGCAACAAAGCTAAGCCTAGCCAAGCCAACTACAAGGGTAGACACTAGGGAAACAACACAAGTGGCAAAGGAATAGGGGAATCAAAAAGCCACAGAGCAAGGAGGGCCTGCAAAATAAAAAAGAAAAGAAGAAAATATGTTGCACCCCTAGAGTCAAATGAAGAAAAGATAGAATTTGACAATGATCAATTCAGATTGGTAAGACATTCCACCAAATCTAATTTGGAAAATATTTGTGATAACATTAGGGACAATGCAAATTTAACTGGATTAAAAGGAATTGATTTTAATAAATTTTCAAGAGAAGAACAAAACATAGTGGAAGAGTCTATCTACACTATGATGGCCAAGTTCAAGATCAACCCACTTGAACTAGACAATTCTATGCCTAAGGAGCTAAGCTCCATTGTAGAAAATAAATGACATTACTATCTTAATATGGAAAAAGAAATAAGGGAGTCAGCATTGGATCGTGTGATGCCAGACCTTACAAAAGGTCAAATAAGCAAGGTCAATAAGAAACATGGGAGCAAATTTGAACCCAACTATAGGGCCTTTAGTATTTTACAGAATAAAATAGAGGATGTTGTAAAGAAATCCACACAAATGTGGAAATTAATTTATGGATTGACTACTGTCAAGGAAGGGCAAGAAGATCCCTTTGAGGGAAGAAATGACAAGGAAGAAGAGGAGAATGAAAAGGATGAAGAAGGAGAGAAAGAGAAAGAAGAGGTAACAGTGGAGAAGACACAACAAGGTGACGAGGCAACAACTAAGGAGAAACAACTAGAACAGAGTGTCTAAGACACCCATTTGCCACCACCAAGTCCTCCACATATAGCACCTGCAGAAACTATAACTGTAAAGGATGTTCCTGACACCTCAAGTCAGAACATCAATCCACTAACTATAAAGGATCTCAAAAAGATCCTTCACTAAACAAGATTGCAATCACAATTGTGCACAAATCCTATTTCAATGAATGTAGAAGAGTTGCAAAAAGCTATAGCAAAAATTACCAAGGAGAAGGTGAACACACAAGAACCACCTTCACAACCTCCCATAGCTACAGATGATCAACCAAAAGAGCAAGTAGCACAAGACACAACTGCTAAGGTTGATCCCACAGTCATAGCAACAACAACTACCGAGGAGCCAACAAAAGAGTAGATAGGACCAGATATTCCTACAACACAGAGCCAAGGTGCACCTCCTCAAATCATTTTCATTGATTAGGGCATAAGAGAAGAAGATAAGGAAGAGAAGAAAACCCCCAAGGAAAGAGAGCAAGAGGCAATATAGACACTTGCCTATGTTAGGGACTCCTACCAAACATCTGAGCACTAATGTAGTACCACTACAAATCTCAACACCAGGCTCAAGCTCCACCAAGGTAGCAAGGGTACTTCACTATGGAGACCCTGCACTTGATGAAGAAATAGTCATACCAAGTTATGACTTTAAAACAATGAACCTAGCACAAATAAATGAAGTCTAAGAGGCACTAGAGAGAAAGAAGAAGTAGGAGATACTCACAAATGAGTATAGACAAAAGAAAGCACTAGTAGAAATCAAAGACATATTCCTTGATGCATTCAGCTTTCCTGTAACTAATGAAACAATGCTCATTATGGAGCAATTTTCCAACATAGTGGACCAGGTACAAAATGAAGACCTTGATACTAATGTCAAATTATTAGAATGGTCTGAAAAGAAATTTCAAATGAAGGTTAATGAGAAGATATCCAGTGAAATAGCACTATCATAGGTTGAAGTGGCTAAGAAAGTAGAAAAAGTGAAAATAGTACTTGAGAACGTATTCTCATTATACTCCAAATTGTGTGACTCATCATATTTCACACAAGAAACTAGCTAGAGAATACTGAGCTTGGAACAGAATCTTAAGATATCTAGCACATAGCTACCTAAAGATCTAGCTCAAAGTGAGAAGCATTTTGCAACAACGCTTCACACTCAGAAGGATTTAGCTATATTGACAACAAAAGAGGCCAATGTTAAGGCTAAACTAATATAGATTCAATCTGCTATTACTCCACATCTGGAAGTACTACATAAGGAAATGACCTATGCAAAAATTGTTTTAAAGAAAGATCCTAATCTTTCTACCTTAGAAGGCCTAGTACATCTTGCAGCAAAGACAACCATCCAAGTCAAAGCATTGGAAATAGCATTGGACAACTAGGATGCTTCTCTAAAGATGATAATGGAGGTAAATAAAACATTTTTGGCTAAATATTCTATTCATTCTTAGGACCCTTTGACATAAGTGTCAAAAAATGGGGAGATAATACATTATGCATATAATAAGAATGGGGGAGATAATGCATTATGTAAATAAAAGGGGGAGATATAAAGATAGGGGATAATAAGAATGGAGGTGTAAATAAAGAGAGTAATACTCAAAGGGGGAAAGATTCAAATTTTGAATCTTGAGGAGAAATAAGTGAATAAAGTCAAAAGAACAATAAGAACTACAAGAAGATGTGTGAAAGGGGGAGCAGAAACAAAGGCGAAGTACAAACAAAGCAGAAATAGGGTACACAAAAATAGAGACAAAGGAATGATAAGGTAGATAATGAAATACTAGCATGAGACAAATTTAGCTTAAGGGAATTTTGGTTACAGAAATGACACATCAGCTCAGGGGGAGTTACAAGTTTTTGAGGTATATAGTCTTCTACAAAATTTTGAACAAGTTTTTGAAATTTTGTACATATGCCGAACATAATGTGTAGTATACTCATAGAAATTAGGTTCATAATGCTTTGTTAAGTGTTTTTGCCACTCATGTCAAAGGGGGAGATTGTTGGTCTCAGATTGGTTTTGACAATTGAGTGTCAACACACTTAACTAATTCTTAAGTTGATGCCGAGTATAATACATATGTTGAGCTATGTGCTGAGCCATAAATTCAACATGTGCCAAGTGAATTTCAGGTGCCGAGCAAGTATCATGTGCTGAGTCATCAGTGATGCCGAGTCACTATAGGTGCCTAGCAAAGTAGAATTACTATAGGAGCTGAGTGAGATAAAATTCCTATATGTGTCAAGCATAAGCAATTAGTAAGTGTCGAGTAACATAGAATTAGCATATGAGTTTGTGCTTTCACAAATTTAGATGTAAACCATTTTTTAGCCAACTTAGGATGAATTTCGAAGGATCTTGAAGATAAGATTGAATCTTTTGCATTACGTATGTAATCAACATGCAACCAATAAGAAAAATGGAGAAAGCATGCAACCAATAGGAAAAGTGAAAGAATTGAGTGGGAAAAGAAGAATGAATTTTGATCATAGATTCATACCTAACCCTAAGTCTTCGAAGCCTTTAAAAGGAGGATGAAACTCCATTGTGTGTGTGTGCATGAGAAAGGGATTATGGGAGAATGCTAGCGAAGTGCAGAGGGGTGTAAAGACTTAGAAAGAGTAGAACAACATTGCAGTATTCAATTGATCAAGAACAGAGTATTAGAATTTTGAGGAAAGATATATCAGATCAAGCAAGGATCATAATAGACAGAGTAGAACAAGGATCTAGAATCAGCAATTGAAGATTGCAAGTCATTAGGTCAAGACTTTCTAATACTCTCTAGCCATTGTATTAGAAATGAAAATCCTATGATGATAGGTTGGTTTAACAACCATGTTGTAAGCCTTTAAACAAGGTACTAAATCCTTTAACAGGGTAACATTCCAAGTGAGTGTTTGTAAATCCTTTAACCAAGTCGCTTTTAATAGGGTATACAGTCTTTAATAGGATAGGCCTTTCACAGGGTAAACCATCGTAAGTGGTCAAACTTTGTAACCTTGAATAGTTACATATTGCTGCAGTAATACTTTGTGGGTATCATCCCCACCCTAGTTTTACCTTCTCATTTTGGAGAGTTTTGGGGTTACCAAAATCTTGTGTTATCTATTTTCATGCATGTCTTTCTTTTCATGTTTATTTGATGAATTAGATGCATGTGAATGATTTTAGCTAAAAGGTTTTAGAGGTTAAATATAGTTACTTCTGATTCACCCTCCCTCTCAGAAGTAAATACTCCCACTTGTAAATTCCAACATCATCATCATCTATTACCATGATCGTGATCATCATCATCATCACCATCATTGCTAGCATCACTGACATCATCATTATCTTCTTCTTTGTGTTCATCATCATTGATAAACCATCATTCATGATCATCATCTACTTTATCTTCTACTTCTTTGGTATCCTTTTCTTCCATTACATTATACTTTATTGACCTTTCTCTTGGATCATGTCTGACAACAAATGACCAACCTAGTTTATGTGGAATGTCAAAATTAAAAACTTGATCACATTGGCTTAGAAGAATATAGCTCTCATCTCCAACTGGCTCAAATGACCTTTTATTAATCATTGTACATCAATTACCATTTTAATAAAAGCTCTATCAGGATCATTTTGATTTAGTCATAGTTTATACCACTTGATGACGAATAGAACTAATTTGAAGGAATTAAATTCACACTCAAGTATATCATCCAAAATTTCATAGTATCAATTTCCAAATTGTCGAGGATATGGGTCAATTCTAGATAAAATATTAGTGACCTTGAAGACTGCAACTATCCTAGAATCACAAGTTGTCTTCATGTCATCCAACTTTTTATGTAAAATTTATGACCATGGTAGTACATAGCTTTGTGGTGCTTGACCTGTAATTTTTCAAATATGTGAAAATCATTTACATTGATATGTGAGTTGATATTAAATATATGGGGCATGATTAATAAACTTACATGTACCTTTCTACCTCTTAAACTATATGCTAGATCAATTACCATTGGCGTAACATGGGAATCTCTATTACAATAAGCTTCTTTAACCAATGAAGTAACACCTTCCTAAGTTAATTAGAGACCATTTTGTTGAAATCATTCAATCCATACTGTCATCTAATCAAGATTGTTTGAATTATACATATGTAGTGCATCCCACTCTTGACCAATTGTATTAAAAAAAAGAAGTAGACCACCCAAAAAAAACTTATGTTGAAGATTTTTAAGAATTAATTAACTACAATAACATCTTCTAATTACCTCTCACTTTTCTCAATCTATCTTTCCCCATCAAGTATTCCCTTTGAATTTGTTAATGAATTTGTGATTCCAAATGTGATCTACATGGATATTTGTTGCAAACTTCAGAAGATATTCACTAATGTATACCATACCATATAGTATACCATATATCTCTCCACCATAGAACCATCAAGATGTGCTCTTTGTCAAACCAATCCCTTTACAAATTTCAAGTGCCTCTCAATCATCCAAATTGACCTAGTTTGTATAGGTCCATATAATTTAATCTTCTCAAGTTGATGTATGAGGTAGCATTTGTGTGCATTAGAAAAAGTTGAAGGTAGACACTTTTGCATTTCACACATAAGATAAAGAATTTTTCTCTTCCAATATTTATATCTTTTTTGTCAATTTCTTTAGATGACAACCACCTAAAAGAGATTCAACATGCAAAAATATATAAACAAGAATTTACAAAAAAAATTCAATAAATTGCATAGAAAGAAAAGCAAGTCACAAATATAATATCTATACAACAAATCTAATAAATAACACTTCTAAGCTTATGCATTTTCCAAGATCATATATAAATTGTTTAACACTATTGTCAAAGTGGTCTCAGAGAGATAGAGGTAGAACATACTATGGTAATTATAAAATGATCTTTTCAATATATTATAAAATAATAAAATAATAAGTACATGTAGTTTTACAAATATATTATAAATAGAGAAGAACGTGACTTAACTTAATGAAAGTATGTCAATTGTGTATTTTCAATCCTAACTCAAAATCACCTTTGTATGATATGAGACTACTTATATTTGCAACAAACCTTAGGGAAAATTAAGTTTTTTTGTAGGACTTATTTCATGGCATCACTTTACTACTTTGTTAATAACTAAGAAATGACATTCATATAAATCTAGTCTCTATTTCTATTTGATTGAATGGAATTTTTCAGTGAATGATTGAATTCATGAATGTCATTACAAATTTTGACAAATTTTTCTTTGTTATGTCTTCTATCCAATATTTTTCATAATGTCTATGTTCCATTCTTTCCAACATGCATAGCATCAAACAAATACATGATTGGGAGTTGCTCATAGTACGACAAGCTACTAAATTATCTAGGACAATTTTTTAGTCCTTTTGGAAGTTGATCATTAATGCCTTGATGACCTTCATGAGTATCAATTACATCATTAGTAAATAAAAAAAATACAATGTCAAATATAAATTTCAAACAAAAATCATTAGATGGAATGATATTACCTCAATAATTTATTCTATTGTATTCCAACTTCCATAGGTGAGGTGTCATTCTTCATTGCTTTGATGTTGTTTCTTCTTTCTTGTTGAAAATATATTTTTTGGTAATTTTATACTTATGAGTTTCGTGTGGAGAAATTTCCTAAACTCATTGACCACCTTCTTTCCTAAACTTTTTAAATGATGAGATTTCATCTTTGGACTACAAACTAGACATGTAAAATTTTCCTTTGTCTGAAGACCTACAAGGTCGTGTAGAATTGTATTAAATATGTTGATTTTGATATTTAAAAGGATCATGTGCAAGTTAAACATACAACAAAAATGTGTTAGCACTATAACATACCAAAAATATGTCTGTCCAGTATAACATACCACAAAATGTGTTAGCCAAGGGGCATCATGTATTATCCATACAAGCACTGCATTGCATGAAATTGTCTTTGTCCTATTGATCTAGGGATGTCATACCTAGTGATCCCATTCCACAACTCTGACAACTCATCAATAAAGGGCTCAATATATGCATTCATATCTTTAACTTGGTACTTACATAGTTAAATGAACAAAAATATTACATAATTATTATGACCATTCTAATGTGTTATTTGTAAATTAATTTAGATTACTATTAAATAAAAAAATACCTGGTACAATGTTTCCAACATTATGTGCTCCCTCTTTATGGACATCCAAGGAGGAATGTTATTGCTAATAAGAAAATTAGGCCACACCGAGTAAACGGATCTCATCTCTTTAAATGGATTGACACCGTTTGTTGCTAATGAAAGTTTGAGATTACAATGTTCTTCTTTAAAGTGTGGCCAAGTTTCTTCTCTATCCTTAAATGTAAAACCATCTAAAAGAATTCACATAATGTCATCTTTACTTTTATTGTGTGCATGGTAATCCATAAATTGTGCCAAGCTAGAGCACTTGAATAATCGTTGCAAATGTGGAATAATGAGAATATACTAAAGAACCTTGTAAGACACATTTTTTGTTATTTGATCTAATTGATATCTACTAATATGACAATCATGCAATTCTATTGCAAATTCACATTGTTCATGATATATAATATGATCATTGGGACATGCATGTATTGTTTGATACCCCATTTCAATATCTTTTATAATGGTAGATAATTCTTGGTACGAGCGAGGTAGAATGTTTGATGGTGGTAAAAAATACTCACCTATCAACCTATGAAAATAAAATAAAATTTATTGATATAAGAATATTAATGGTACACTAACATAAAAGATGACAAAAATGATAAAACTTAGCATATGTGAGATTGCTACATTAGATAAACCATTCATAACCTTGAAGTTCATCAACAAAAATGCAACAAAGAGAATAGTTGTTTGGGAGCCTTGGTATAGTGGCTCATATGCCATCTCAAGTATAGGTATATCAAGGTTATCTTCATCATCATGATAAGATGTGCTAGTACCATCATCTTGATCAATTGCGCCAATACTATCTTGTTCAATCATGTTTGTTGGCACATCATTAGTTGTGCTAGTACCATCTTCTTTAATTGTGTTCTTTATCATAGGATCATCTTCTTCCATGGGGTCATTATATTTTCTTTGATATTCACACCTTTATGTTCCTCCAGTTGGAAATATACATTCACCAATGGATAAAAATCATGCCCCCTCCAATGTGACCATGTTGCTTACAATGTCTCTCAGCTATTGTGACCAGAAGTCTTCGAGTCTTTAAGCCATTACAATTTTTCTAGGGACAATAACATTTTCTATCACCTTTCTTTTTAATTGAGACCAAAATCTAGCAATTGTCCCCTTATTTTGTTATGGGTTTATATTGCTAGACATGGTCTTTCTTCGACAAAAGAAAATGTTTAGGTAATAATTATATCAATAATAAACATACAAGCATTAGTAGTATCTTGTATATAATAAAAAATAATAAAATTTTACTATCAAATATTGCATAAAATTATCACAAATAACATTGTCATGGTAAGAGCAAACTAAAGATATAATCAATCAGAGCAATCAAGTATTGTTTGGTTTTCCCACATGTAAGGGACCTGTATCCCAATAAACTCAACAAAGAAATAGATTAGACACAATACACTCAACAACTACTCTCTATTAGGACATGCAACCGTGTTGAACCAATCTCTAAATCCAAAACACATAAATATGGTTGTGAGGTTTTAATGGCTCACTAGTGCTCAAATGAGCTTTGAATTGCATGAGACTTAGGAATCTTACAAATGGTGTTGACTATTCCCATATAACATGAACACAACATCTCTTCAACTTTCTTAAGTCATGTAGGCATGGTAGTTACTTAATGACTTGGTGCAAGAGCAACCAAGAATAGGAAGAACATAAGATTCATTGCCAATAATTTAAATTTGTTTGCAATGTAATGTAATTTATTAATTCATATATAATTGTGTTCCTATGGATAAAGTTGTAAGGCTTTGTAAGCCAAAGTTGTTAAACTGTCCTTATCAGGTCCTCTTGTTTGGTCTAATTGTTAAAAAGTTGCAAAATAACTCTCAAAAGGGTGACAAGCATGTGAATTGTATTAAATAATCCATTTGGATGTGTTATAGATCTTAGGATGTGGTCATAAAGCCTAAAAATGCAAAAAGGGTAGAAAAGATGAAAAGTTGTTATTTTTGAAATAATAGATTGTAACATGACTACTCTTAGTTTTTCATTATACCTACTCTTATCCTTGTAATTCTATTGATTAATAAAAACATATCTAATTTTTTAGCATACTTAAATTTCCTCTCTTTCTCAAGGAGTCTAATATTGCATTAAACTATGAAATGTTCCTCTACCTTATATTGTAGTTATAACAAGAATTGCAACTATCATTTGCTAAATAAATGGATTCTATATTTTTTTTTTCAATTTATTGTACTTTATCCATCAACAAAATAACATGCAATTCACATATGAGTGCAATACTTTCAAATGGTTCAACAAAATAGGTGCCAATCTAACTAGATACCAAAAGAATCCTTACCCATAGAACAACAAACAAAAACTTGAAAGCCAAGATGTGAAGCCTACAACTCAAGTAGCAATATTTTCATACTTAGTCACATTGGGATCTAGATGATGTTTGCACCAAGAAAATAAGAAATAATAAGTTATAATATCATTCCAAAAAAAGAAAAATATTATCTAATGCAGTACAAAATCTAAAATCAAATTAGAGATTAAAACTATTGCAATATAGAAAAGAAGTTGGAAACAAGAACACATGTTAGAGCTAACCACTCTACCAAAATATTTGGGATAACACCAAGTGATTAAAAATCCCTAATTGGTATCTCTGGAAAAAATATCTCTGGAAAAAATATGGATTTTACTTTTTTGAAAATATAAATGCAAATACAAGAAATTATGAGAACAAAGATGATGTAAATGCAACTTCTTTCACACAATGAACTACTAACTTAATTGCAACCAAAATAACATCTACAAATCTGTACCAGTGATTGTATGATCAAATAGATCATGTATTCAACAAATATAAGAATGAGAAATTTGATACAAGTCTAATATGAACATGTCTTAACTGGGTTTGATCTGCTGCAATGTCCAAAATTGCTAAAAATGATGAAATAATATACTTTATTAATTCCCACATCCAATTGAGTATAGTAATGGGCTGCCAAAATAGTGGTATGGCTAGGATGATAAATTGATGTTGGTTGACTTGCATCCAATTCCTGATCTCCATCCATTGATTTGATTCAGATCATCTTAATAGCTCACACCTTAAGTGAAAATAATAAAATTCTTCCTCACTGTGGGACATACACTTCCTCTTGGCAATGTATGGCTAATGAAGATGACCCTTAAACTAGACTACTATTGCCAATATTCTTATCTATAGCTCTGGTAAGAATTTCATCAGTATTCTCCACAAATTATAATAACCTCTCAAGAAATTTGATGTCCAAGTGCTATATCTAGCTAATAAAATAATGAAAACTCATTTCACATGTAGGTTGGGGGGACATCCAACATGGTAACCTCAAGAGTATTAATTCTTGAAGCTTCAATCTACCAAAAACCCTAATTATGAGAATTAGTGCTAAGATGATGAGAAAAATGTTCATGTGCTACAAAAAAAATAGGATTAATGAAGGTATAAAAGTGTATTTTGAAGTTTTAAGGTTCAAACTCAAAACAAGGCAGGAAGGTAGGAGTAGAATTGGTGAGCCCAAATAGAAAATCTTACTGGTCTCTTATAGGCTACCAATTTGGATGCATAAGACCGAGTGTGAAGCCTTGATTAGTTGATTTTTATTTGCATTGTGAAAGAAGGAGAAAGGTTTAAGGTCCACTAATTATAGATAGGTTCCATATTCACTATATTAGCCAATGAAAACCACTTCTAATAGGCTAATCTTGCTAAAAATAGAAAGTGCCTAGGAAGGCAATATTAAAGTGAAAACATTTAGCCTAGGTTGAGTGTGTCAAAAGGCCCCTCAATAGGAAAAAAATAAATATTGAGGACCACTAAAAAAATTCTAATTTTTTCATCTTTAGTTGTGATCATTTATAAAAGATACCTCTATAACAAACCTCCTAAGTTAGCTTAAGCTTGAAGCAAAAGAGAGAATATAAACTCTTATAAATTGACCTTAAATCAATTACATTCTATTGATGAGTTGAATGGCCCCCTTTATTATGACATTTTCCTAACCCCAAAGCAAATCAATTCCTCTAAGAATATGGGAAGTGATTTTGGAAGCCAATAACACTTTGAAACATTTTTAGCTAACAATGGGGAAACGTAATGCTATTTAACTAAAGATATAAATAAGACTCATTTATTCTCCAACATGTCCCAAGAAACATTATATATCCTCTACTATAGTGAGAAGGGAAAAATTTTGTAGACATTTTAGTGGCATCTACCTAAGTTTTTCCATTCAAAAACAATTTTTCAAGGATTATTCCCTCTTCCATGATCATTAAAAAATATTTGTGGCTAAATTCCTCACCATTTTGTTCACATATTTTGGACATAATTTTCTAATTATCCACTACTTGTTGAAATTGTTTACAAACCTTAAAAGTCATCCATTTAAATTATGCACAAGGTATGAAATAAATTAATGATTTCTCTCTTGATGTGGGAGGAGCTTTGCAAGACACAGGGTTGAATTTTATAACCATAGTTACAAGGATGTAACGGTTGTCTTATCCTAGTCCTATATTTCCACTTATTTATTTTGTTCCAACAACAAGGAACTTATGTACCACTCTTTTCAACATTATATCAACTAATGATTCACATAATAAAAATCAAGAATGTTATTTTAACTACAAAATAAAAATATAACACTCAAACTATAAAATAGTCCTCTCTTTGGATTGCAAATGTTAAACAATTAAAGCATACAATCATAAAGACAAACTTTTGTACTTGGATTTTTTAGACAAGTAAATTGAGGAATTCCCTAAGACAATTCAAATGACATTCCATGGGGAAATCAAGGAAGAAACATTAAGAATTAAGATTTGAGATTTTCGTGGTTGAAAAAATGTGGTCCTATTGGTTTACTATTGTCTAAGATGGCCAATCCATATTCCTCCTACAAGCTTAATACTTACCTCTATTATTTTTTTAGTGGTCTTGTTGTAATTAAATTGACATGGCCGATTGTAAAGGGCTAGTAGCTTAGTAATAGAATAGCCCATAAGGAAAAGAGATGTCATGAGTTTTGAGTCCTTCATGATCCATGGAATTCATGTTAGTATCAAAGCTAGGTTGGGAGTCCCAAGCACCAAACATAGCTCAAGGAAAGATACTCAAAAATCAATTATCTCTCAATTGCAAAGGGCTAGTTTCTCAATAATATCACATTCCAGAAACAAATTTGGGGGCCCTACATACAAGACCTAACTAAACAATTAATATTTCATAGATTGGTCTGAATGTTTAATTTTGTGATATTTGTAAACCTGGTAACTTGCATGAAAATATTTTTCACACGGTTAATAGCAACATAGGAATATTGTTTATCACTAGAAAGCCCTTGGAATGTACTTTAAAATGATCAAATTCCCAATCATAACAATTATTATAGTTCAATTCTTAGGGTCTCCATTTGACTTCAATATGTGTTTATTTTATTACAACTCTCTAGTAACTACTATGAAAGACAAGCTAATTTTATATAATTGTGATTTTTTAGAGGATAACTTATAAGGATGTAAATATAAATTTTGAGTTGAGAGGTACATTTTACATTATATGTTAGCTTGTCATTCAACATGTGGTGGGAGGCAACTAGCTAATACAATCAAGGAGAAAACTCATGAATTTGTTAAAGATATGTAACTATTAATTATAAATATATAACTTACTAAGAAACAAAAAAGAGGAAATATAATGCACCTAATTAATGTTATAAATCAAACTTTATGGGATGGTAGAAACTTAAACAATGGAAAAGATGCATAACTGAGAAATGGAAACAATAAATCTTACTCGGCAACAACAAAGGACTTCCTTGTAACTTGTAATATTATACTCCTTATCAAGGCAATCTAGTCCCTAGTCTTTACAAAATCATGAGTAGATAGTGTATACACATAAAGATGATAATGTTTTGGAGTCTTACAATGTTGGCATTCAAGTATTTTATGGTAAACATGAGGAATGTGAACGTCAATAATGGTAGAAAGTAAGTGAATGCAAAATTAGGTCACATATGAGTGTAAAGGAGTTTGTGGGGCTCTAGCTATAATTGATAAAGGATTATTTCAATTTCCTACTGCATGATCATATAATGGGCATTTGACATAGATCACAAGGACACAACAAGAGGCAAAATATATATTCACTTGTGAATTGTAAATGAATGAATGAATTCAATTTTTTTATAATCTATAAAAATTTCATACCTTCTTCTATTTTGAGGATTTTTGGAGTATATTGTTCTTTTTCATTTTTCGCTGTCTTCTTTCTCCATTGAAAATTATTGTTATAGAGACTTCAACCACACATGCAAGGCAAGAGATCTCAAAATATATATTCACTCAACTATAAATGAATAAACTACAAGAAAAGGGTAGAAAATCATAAATTTCATACCAAAGAAGGGTTTTGTGGCTACTTCAACACGATTTGGGTAAAATGGTTTAATGTTTCATCTTTTTTTTGGCTTATATTGTTCTCAATATTAGAATTTGACTTTTGTGGTCGATTTCGGTAAAAAGTGATTTAATATTTTTTTTTTGCTTATATTGTTCCTAACATCAATTTTCAACAATATTGGGCCCTAATATCAAAATTTTGATGATATTGGGTACATTTGAAAAAAAAAATACAAATGTAACATAATGTGCCCCAACAGTTAGAAATGGTCGTCAGAAAATAGGTCCTAATGTACTAGTGACAAAACCTCTAATATTCTCCTAAAAAGGTATTTTTTGTGCCTTCAAGCCCCTTTCCACCTTGAAGACTTGCATCCCCCTCTCAAAGATTCGAAAAATGTCTTCTTAGAGTCATGGGTTCATAAGGTCATGTGGTCCTATGGTTTACCTTACATTGGTAAAATAGGCAAATCTTTTTCCACTATAGATAAGGAGTATAGTACACATATCAAACACATGAAAGTGATCAAATCCACTTTGGATGAGCACTCATCCTCCACCAAACATCATGCATATTTGGGGAATCCCTATTAGAGAGAATAAATCTTTAAGAGGAAGATAAATAATCTATTAAAATATTCAATCATCCTTCGTAACAAAGGGTTGTCTTTAGATATTTCTTGGCAACCCTTATTATCCTCCCTCTTGTTCCTTCTCGACCTTCTTCATATTCCTCTTCTTCTTTCTTTTTTATCTCCCCTTATTGTTCGCTTTCTCTTGTTGTTATCTCTTTGTCTTCTCCTTCTCTTCCCTTTGTTGTTCATCTTGTCCCTCACTCTCCTCCTTCATGTTCATTACCAACAACCAAATTGTTCCTTGCATTCTATCCCTAGTCCCATTTCTTCCTAGTCTTTAATTTCTCCTATTAATATCCTCCATTTTTTTAAGGGTGTATCTCACAAAATCTCCTTGATTTTCCTCAAAAAATGTATTTTATATGCCTTCAATCCTCTTCCACCTTAAAGACATTCATCCCCCCACTCAAAGATTCTAGAGATACCTTCTCAAAGTCATCAATTCACAAGGTCATGTGCTCTTGTGGTTCACCTTAAATTGGTGAAACAAATAAATGTTTTCCATTAGAATTAGGGAGCATACTATAGATATCAATTAGAAGAGAGTTCTTAAATTTTCTTTCGTTGCGCACTCGTCTTCCAACAAAGATTACATATATTTGGATAACACACAAATCCTTTTCAAAGAGGACAACTTCTTCAAGAGGAAGATATAAGCTATTGAAATACTTAGTCATCCCTCTAATATTAATCACATCTAAGAGTGGGCTCTCATTTTTTACTCACAAGTGTTATCCCTCCCCTTGATCTTCCTTGGTCTTCTTTTTGTTTGCCTTATTTATCATTTTTCTTTGCTTCTTGCTTGCTTGCTCTTGTTGTTGCCTCTCTATCTTTTCCTCTTTGGTTATGACACCTCTTCCCCCTTTATTCATTTCCTCTTTCTCTTCCATTTGTCACTCATCTCTTCCCTCTCTCTCCTCCTTCAGGTTCTCCTCTTATTACCAACAACCACCCCCCTTTCTCTTTGGCCTTCTTTGTTGCACTTTACACGGTTCTCAGGATAGGCCCCTTATTTTTTCCTTTTTCTTTATCTTTTAGCTTGTTATTTATTTTCATTTCTCTGTTGGATTCTTTTCCCCTTTTTCTCTTGTGCTATCAATTGTTTATATGTGTGTAAACATACACACACATACACACACACATATTCACATATACATATATTTATGTGTGTGTGTGTTAATATTTATTTTTTTTCTCATTGTGGTAATTTTTATTTATGTTTATTTTTGCTATTCTTATTTCTTAATAACTATAGATAAACATATCTATAGTTATCAAAAAATAAGACTAAGAAATATTACATATTAATAAAATTCTCAAATTATTGTCTTTATTTATATCCATGCTTTAATTATTTTTATTTTCTTTTTCTTTTTCTTTTTTCTTACTTAGTTTTCATATATCATTAGATATTGTGTGTTTTCTTTTGATTGATAGAAAGCCTAAATCCATAATTATTTAATTAATAAGTAAAATGACAACAGAGTTTGATCTTCATTTAGTGCAGGTAATTATAAGAAATATTGGGGTAAAGAAAACCTTTAGTCTAGCCTATAACTTTTGTTGTCCGAAATTCCAAATTATATATACAAATTATGCCTTGGACTAGCATTATAGTAATTAGTGAAAACCAATAAGGTTCTCGTTTACATATCCATATTTATTTTGAATATTGTTACAATTCCAACTACTTTTTTAGCAAGGGTTACATCATTTCATAAATGTCACTCACCTAGTCATATAATCCTAGATGGCTAGATATTACACTAAAGAAGAAATTATGCATAAATCAACTTAAGATTCATCTTTCAACATTATCAAGTGATATTAGATCTATCAATCTAGGAAGAGAATATTGGGTTTCCCTTCATACAACTAGGTTCTTTTCTAACCATGTCCTTACAAAGATATAAACTCAATATAGGCATGTTCATACTCTTTCAAATCCTGAGCTAGTTAGTACTTTATCTTTACCTCTTGCATCTGAGTGAACATTTTTTTAATATCTACTAATATCAAAAGTTAGGTAGCTTATAACATTTGATATAAATGAAATATTGAAAAATTGATATCAACATCAATATCAAGGAAAATAGCATAGGCTTCTATTGAGTTTAACTAATTAGATTTCTACCCATATTAATGCATTTGAGACTTCATAACAACATTGTTACATAATCCTTAGAAAATTTCCCAACATCATAACTTACTTCAACAAGAACTTTGTGGGTTTTAATTCTATGTGAATATCATGTATTTACATCTAAAAAAAGATTGATTATACAAATACTCATCTTCCTTATTTAACTTAAAAATTTGTAAATTATATCATGCATACAACCCATTTATTATTGTATACATCCAAGAGTTTATATATTTTCTTTTATGTCTAGAAAAAAATACTATAAGCTTTGTCCTGTGCCCAAGCTTAGTGGACATGGAATTCATTTTGACTTCTAATTAGAACAAATATAACTTTGGATACACATTTTAATAGTAGAATTCAAATTCCAATCTCATGTATATGAAATAACATGGCTTAAGGCTCAAAATTAGAGGAAAACAAGGCCTGGCTAATCTAATAGATAGTTGATAGACCAAGATTGATAAAACAAAAATAAATTAATACTTTTAAATAGGACATAGATGAACCAATTCATAACGAAAAATAAAATGAAGGCTTGATAGATTATCCCCAATTAGCTGGGAACATAGTTACCCAATTAAAAAAAGGTTTTAGAATAGTCTTGTGCTAGTTAACTTTTAACAAATGATTACATTAACTACAAAATATTTATATTTATAAATAAAAAGTGATTATGTGTGTATGTGTATTTATGTATAAATATGTCTATACATGTGTGTGTGTGTGTGTGTGTGTGTGTGTGTGTGTGTGTGTGTACACATACACGTGCCTTAAAAACAAAGATATAAAGCTACTTTGCAATGAATGGGAGACATAGACTTAGAAGGTTAAGTCTATATCATAGTGATAATCAAAGATTGTACAACTTTGATAGAAGACTAATAAGCTAGCTTCTATAAACCAATCACAACTTAAAGTTGAATCTAAGTGAGTGATCACGTCCATCCTCAACCCTTAATAAATTAAAATAATGTCTTTGCCTAATATTTAAATATATTCATGTGCTCAAAAAATTAATTTAAGTGAATGTCATATCTTGGATTACATAAATACCTAAGAGCTCTAATTTTGAAATTTTCAAGATATATTACTCATCTATACCTCAATAGTTTACAAAATTAATTGAGCTACTGAAGATATTGTAAGGCAATAACAATTAAACACTAGAAAATAAGGACATGTATTCCTTTGTAAGAGTTCTTACAAACTGAAAGGATAAACCAAATTTCTAAGAAGATAGAGCTAGAAAAATTGAAGAATAAATAAATGTCTACAATTATCATAAAACTCATACAAAAACCACCTAAAATTAAAACATCAAACCAAAGATTATATAAAGATGTTATAAATACAATAAGAAACCCAAACCACCTTGTTGGTGTTTTGAAACATTACGAATACCCTGATGTGAATAGAATATATCTAGGGGTAGCTACTTCCCATCCTCAACATATCCTTTTAGACACAGGCCAACTATAAGGCTAGACCCTTCTTCTACTTTAGGCTTTGCAAAACCTAGGTAATTGGACCTCAGATTCACTTATATGGTACTAGTGCTAAAACATACACCTAAATCTAACAAAGCAGATAAAACCCTTAATCTTCTAACATTTATACAAAGATCCCAAACATGAAATAGATAATGAAATGACCTAAGAAATTGATAAGCTGAGTGAGGGCATCCTTTCGACTCTTAAACAGAAAGGGAAATGGATGATTATAATTTTTGATTTCAGTAAATCCCCAAATATGCAACAGTAAGAACAAGTTGATCTTATAGCTGATCAATGCCTTATCTATTGGGAAATTCCACGAATCACACATATACATCTATGATACTAGTGACATATTCCATACATCAAGATATCAAATCTATCTTATCACTTTGTGAATTAGAATCAGTGTTCATGAAGACCTCATTCTCATGAAATATCCTTCTTAAATAATTAACAACTCTGTCAAATACATCAAGCATTTACTTGGCTCTTTGTTCCAAAAACAAAAAATACCAGACATATAACCTTAAGGTGATGCAAAAGGGTCTAAGTTCTTTGTTCCTAAACCTCAAAACATTATAGATTATAGAGATAGGAGATGAGAATTAGAATGAAACTAAGAAGACTCTTGCTCATTGTATTCATTTCTTTAAAAAATATACATTCAAGATGCATGTAAACAATTCATAAAACTACTAAATAGATTAGAATGATCTATATTAGCTTAACTACTACTGTTCATACAAGAGAAATATGTTGAAGAATGGTGTCACAATCATGAAAATGCATCAAAACTAGAACCCTGGTCTCACAAATCTAAGAAAAATCAAGATTGGAACCCCCATGGTATCACAACAAATTAGAAATTTTCTCTAGAACTAGAACCGACTGGTCTCATAGTAAAAAAAAACTAGAACATTTTTTTTTTAGGCAAAAGCGGCAAGCCACTATAATATTTTTATTAATTTGATTCAAAAAGGTTAGTTGGGAAAGAATCAATAAAGAAAACACAATGTCATCCCATATATTTACATAGTTTTTTGATAACTATTGAAAAAAACATAATTACATTAAGGTGTATCAACTACCACCCAATAATATGATATCAGCTTTCAAAAACTGATTATCAACACATTCAAATTTCACATTTATAATTTATCCATCAAAAAGACCAAAAAGCCAAGATCATACCAAAAAACCAAGTACAAACCACTATTCATTCCTCCATATCATCATAGCCACAAGAACTCTTGACACCCATAACATTCAAATCCCCCCAAGTTTTTTTTTGTTCACACATTGTAGCACCTTGCTCACATAAAGGCATGCCATCTGTTGCACTCCAGCCCAAACCACAAGCACTCTTAGGTTCCCATCCAGTACACGCCACCTCTGAAGTGTTAGGAGACCAACCCGAGTAAACTTGAGACATCATATGCGATGGGATTACTGATTCAAATACTAAATTCCAGGCATTCCTTTCTTCAATCTAAAGATTCACATTCCCCAAACTTGGACCGTGAGTGGGAATCAAATTTGAGAACCTTTGCAAATCTATGAGGGCATATCCAACTTTCTTGAATCTCTCTTCAAGTTGAAAGCCTAAAACACAAGAGGTGGCTTGCAATGCATTTTTCATATGGAAAGGGCTATGAGAATCTATTGCCTTCTTGAGGGCTTCAAACAAGACAAAACATTCATGCTTGAAAAGTAACTGTGAATGTGAGAATAAACCCCCCACCAAGGCCATATCACTCCATATATCATAATATTGCAAAGCCACAAACAGTTTGTTATTTGCAATAAAATGACCCTATATTACCTTTTGAGCCAACAATTGAAAAAGTAGAGGACATTACATAAGGTCCATGGTGTTGGACAAGAAAATGGAGACCATGTTCAATGGATAAAGGAAGTGGGGTGCCAAAGAAACCAGTACTTCTTCACTAATTACATGTTGAATGGCTCGTTGAACAGTGGAAGAATGAACAATAAACATCAAGTCAAGCACAACATCACTTACATCAGAAGGAAATGCACCTTCATCAAGTCTCAGAGGAATCCAAATGTGGTAATTCTTTGGCAACATAACTTGATGCTGTTTGTGACACAATTTGCAAGATGCAAAAATATCAATCCCTTTCATCATTTTGGAGCAAATAAAGAAATTGCAGATTAGAGTCGGCTAAAAATCTGATTAGATATGCAATGAAGAGAACACATATAAATGGAAATGTCAAATCCCTATCCATAAGATCCAAAGTGTATTTTGGTTTTGCACCATAAAATTAGAACATTGGTCTCACAATAATGAGACAAATCTCAAGATTGGAACCTTTACAATAGATGAGAAAGATAAAGATAAAGGAAAGAAATGAAATCCAAGATTTGATCTAGAAGTGACATGTGTCCACTTGAATCTTCAATCCTTGCTATTACAAAGCATCTCTCATCTTTCTATAACTAAAATCTGATATGATTTTCATCATTGTTTGTAACAAACTTGAAATATCTCTTCTTCAATGATGAAAACCTTTGTGTTGCCAAAATATCTAAAATGCATATGAAATGCTGACAATCCATCCACAGAGCTGACTTGGAGATGAAAAATCTACCCATAACTATATTCATACTTCCTTTGATGCTCATTCAGTTCACCATTTCACCATACATCAAACTTGAATTGCCCCAACTGAACGAAACTGAAAAATGGGTATTTGAGACAAAATCTTGGATAACTTGAACCAATAGCTTCCTATGCAAAAAAAAACCCCAAAAATGAAAATTTCATTCTCTCTTAGTTCTAGTGATATATAATATTGCTATATTGGCACATCAAAAATGCCTAGAATCTCATTTTGAAAATCAAGCTCCTATCATGGCTTTCTAGTTTGCACTTGATATTTCAAAAATTAAAATCTTTGCAAAGATTAAATTTTAGAATAAAAATCCTTTTGATTTAAAAATCAACTATATGCCCAAAAAATTGAAAAATAATAATAAGAAATTATTTTTTATGCCCATATATTTCCCTCCAAAATCTAATTCAAGTCAAACTGGTTTAACCATCTACGCCACGTGGTAGTATGCCATTGGTTGGATTTGCCACATCACCTGCCACATGGAAGCCTCTAACTAGTCCACTAGTCACTTAACATGGTGCCATGTGGGACTTCATCATTGGCTAGATCATTGCACATGTCATGTCATTGTTGACCTAGGGCCTGCTGTCACATGTTGGCTAGGTGCTTGCCCACATGTATAGTCAGCAACTACCATGTCACATGCGAAAATGTGCCTTTGCGACATGTATCCTACTGTGCCCTATTGGCACCTTGATTTCTGTGCCAAGTCTAGAAGATCCTCTAACACGTGCCACTACTAGATTTATTCATAGTGTCATGCCACTCCTGACGTTACTATCCATGTCAACCATTCGTGTCATCAGGTTTGTTCAAACTTTACTTTATTACCATTCGGCCAAGGGCCCCACCATACAAGCTAACTTTATGTCTCAAAAGGCATGAGCCTTTTAGACATCTTACAATATGAGCGATTTGGTATTTAAAAACATAAGAAGGTCACCATATGACCATTGTGGAACTAAGTTTGTTGCACTTTCTCTTGCCTGTCACAAACATTGTTGTCTCTATTTCCCTTCTAAACAATGTGCCTCTTTTGCACTGGGACAACACTCCACTCCATATCTATACACTCCACTGCCAAGGAACCTTAACCAAGGACTTTGATGTTATCTCCTAGAGTGAGAAATCCTACCCCCTCTTCCTTATGCAGTGGAGCTCATACCACAACCAGAAAAGTGGCGTCTACTTTCAACTGGGTTGGATGAATGGTGGGCCAACCAATTATTCTCACTCTTCAATTTATCCTTATGGTGCATTATCATTCTCTATTGTTAACATATTTTTAGAGAATATGCATTCAAAGATTAATTTCTTAGACCTGATTATAACCCCCTTTTAAAACACTTATTTTTTATCAATCACGGCAGCACTTTGTGGCTTATTGGAATTGATTTGTGTTATATAATGGTTAAAGCATCATCTTTTGTTTTTTGGTCTTTATTCCACTTGTGATTGGTTTGGCATCATCTTCCTCTTATTTCACTCACTATCAAGATGTAATGCCTAATCCTTGCTCTGTCATCCTCCAATCCACCTATTAATCATAATCATCCCTTATTGTGTCTAAACTCAGATTGTAGGTGATGTCCTCATTTCAATCCTTCATAGAAAAGACTACAAAGGTATGCAAAACTTGGAGTCCCACCTTTCTTTGCACTGGGAACAAAATTGTATGCGATCATTTACTTGGGCACAAGATACATTGGCACAAGTCAAAAGCTAGGCCAATCCAATTTGGAGAGATTAAGAAAAGGAACCGACTCCTTCCGCCAGCTTTAGTGGTGATCTCTCCAAATCTAAGGTATTCCAACTTCTCATTACAATGCCTACACACACTGAAGTCTCCTTGTTCTTGATTGTCTTTGGCTTTATGCTTGATTCATCTCCCTCTCCATTATTTTTTTGTTTTGAAAGAGAGAAGGCAATGGTTGCTATTTGTGATTGAGTTTCTTCAAATTTACCAATCCTTTGCAACTATTGTTCCATGTGGGTGATAAGGAATCTTCAAAATCTAACTGGAAATCATTATGTTCATCTACTAAAAGAAAGTACCATATTGGAGACCTCAAAGTTTGAGCATTTTTACCTTAGGTATCATTTTCAAACTCAATATCACCTTGTTTTTTTTTTAAAATATGAATGATATAAAACCCTTTGCCCACAACCCTTTCCATAACAAGATGATCTCTGATATATGATGGTGTAAAAGGAAACATTATGCCAAACTAAAAATGACCTATGTTTTTTTTTTAAAAGTCAATTTGATTTGCAATAATTATGCTCATATACAAAAGACCCTCATTCCCCAATATCCTATCAGTTTGATGGAATTAGCCGAGCCCCAAATTGGGTCCAGTTAAAAAAGTTTTCATTTTCAAGCAATTGACATATCAAATCGATCCATTGAGTTCACCATGTAGATTGAAAACATCTTGAAACATTGAATCAACTCTCAAAACTCATTTTTAACCTTTCTTGCCAACTACAAATTTTCTACCAAGAGGTCCTCTGACTGGCCTTAAAAACTAACCAAAACACTTGATTGAGCTCTGAAATCAGATGCATTGATTCTTTGTTCTGCAAACTCTTACCCTATTAGATCTTGTCTCGTGATGATCACTCAGTCAAAATATATTGACCATCAAAGTTGCATTCTTAGAACTGCCTACAAGTAAACATGTTAGAAAACCATAAATCACATTTGGTTTTGGCTTTGAAAACAGATCAAATTGACACTTGGACACTTGGGGGCACAAAAATTGGGGCATTGGTTCACTATCATGAGGGGAGTACAAATATGTGATTTGGACTTATGATGAATAATTGGGTGCATTTGGCGAGTAGTCAAAATGGGCTACTTGGATTTGCAGAACTTGGAGCAATGGCATAAAAGTGATTTTTGCAAATGAAGTGGACCTAGGAAAGTGTGCAAACAGATTTGTCAAGACTTGTAAACTGGCATACTTAAAAGATTTTTAGAGCATAAAAAAATGTTACAATCCATTTGGTTTAGGAAATCACAGATTCAAAGTTATGACATCTCAAATAGGGGTACCGATCAATCTACACTTTTGACACCAGTAAAACTTTAGAAATTGCATTTGGAATTGTGTTCAAAAATTGATTAAACATATTCATCATAAGATCAAATCAGAAATATAACAAGTCTCTAACCTCTAGAATGTAATTCAAAAGGAGTTATCTCATTTTGGTCAAGTGGGTCAAAGTTATAACAAGTCAAATAAGGCCTCCTAGAATTCTGAACAATTAGCATCAGCATGGCAACAATAAACCACCGATTTTGAGGAATTCAAAACCTAGTCAGAACATATCAAAATGACTTGAAATATGAAACATAGGTTCTTTTATATGCATATTAAAAATTCCCTAAGTGGTGAGTCATGAAACATTACTAGGCACAAGATATTTAGTTGCAAACTAGGCTTCTTTTCGTTGTTTGACACTTGGGCAAAAATGCAGATTTGAACATTGCTCAAAGAAAAACTTCACAAAATGACTTAGAATGGCAATTTATCTTCATGAGACGAGTGGATATGTTGAATGTAAAGTGTTAGAAACATTAAACACCTCTCAGGCCTCAAAAGGATAGTCAAGTACACATGAATTAAATGCAATTTAAAGGGCTCAAAAGCTTGGAATGGTACTCAAATCAGGAAGGTGGTTTTGAGTCCCAACACACCCAAAACCCAAATAGGAGGATACCATAAGTAGGAAAATAGACAAAGGATAAAGCTCTTTGCACTTAATTATAATGACATCTTCATATCAGGTTTCATCCTCAATAGAATCCTCTAATTCTATTACAACCTTACCTTTTCCTTCCTTTACTTTCAGACTACCATGGACCATGCTTTTTTTAATAATCATTGGTAGAATAGCTTGTATATAATCAATCTCTATATTTTTCATTGTCTCAAGAACCACAAAACCTCTAGCTTTAAGACAATGATAAAGTGACAATGAATCAATGGTGGGTATAATCTACATCCATTAAAGGGGAAAGTAAATTTTATGTTTCATTTCACCCCAGTGGATATCAAATATGGCCTTATCCTTGAAAAAAAGGGTTTCTTAGCAATATCCTCCAATTCCTCCAATATCCCAACATTCACTACCATATAAAGTTTTGGGTCTAAGATCTCCTTTTTGTGGTTAATTCTATAAATTGTATTTTCTAGTCCCCAATGGATTTTCTCTATAAAAAGTTTCTTAGAAATGTTAATAACATCCTCTTTCCTTGTATCCTCCATGATCATACAATAAAAAAGTGTTCTAACAACATTCTCATTCATATAATAAGTGAAGCTATATTCGAAATGATGCTCACCTAAAGCCAACTCTACAACCCTCTACATGAGGTAATCATGGGGTTTAGGATTCAACTCCATCATTTAGGGTATATAATACCACAAAAGGTGATTTTTATGGACTAAGAGATATGAAAAACATGCACATTTATTTCCATACCAAGCAAATAAAACCTAATTAGACCTAGACCTAAATTTTTACAATAAGATAACAAGTAAGAAAAAGGGCACGTAAATGAATTAAATGACATAACTATTAAATAAGGCTATAACAAGAACATAATAGATAAAAAACTAATAAACATAGCAAAGCAATCATAAAAGGAAAATGGGAAAACACTAGTATATTTTGGAAAATATGTAACTAGATGACTAAAACGTTTAGTCACACTACTAAAGTTTTTAGTCACATGACTAAAAATGATCAAATTCTACTCATTTTTTGTAATTCACAAGTATAAATTACTAAGTTGGTTATTGTGTAAAATCACAAGGTCAACAAAAAAAAATGACGAAATAAATGACTAAATAATTAGTCACTAACAATTAGTTGCCTAAACAAAACAAAAAATAAAAGGCCCAATAAATGACTAAATAATTAGCCAAAAAAAAGACGAAGTGGATGATTGCTACTTCTTTATAATAATATTTGATAATATCATAGAGTTATAGACTTAGAAGGATCATTCACCAGCAATGCTTATTCTCTAATAGGCTAACAATAAAGGACTCAAAAGATTCAAATAACAAATTGTTGAGTTCATGATTAACGGTGTGATGAGAGGTCTACAAACAAGAAATTGGAGACTTCATCCTATACGGTTACATAGTTGAATTTCAAATATCTAGGTAATGAAAATTTATAGTCAAACATAAAAATGAGGGCAATAAATACTGAATTATACATGTAGATAACTAAGATACACTCTTATATGCACAAAGATTTAAGATACTATATAATTATCTAGATTGGTCATAGACAAATACAATCTCTACAAGACATTTTAGAGATACCTTAGCAAGCTTGGAAGTGATCAAGTTATAATCAATGATAATGGATCATTCCCAAGTTCATAATCTTAATTATGGATACACTCATAGTTTTATAAAGATGCAAATGTAAATCTCTCCCTATTGAATTATATAATGACTTTTTATTATAGTAAGAATTCAAGATTAAATCATTACAGACTTCCTCTGATTGAGATATATTATAAAGAGCACTAGACTTAGAAATATAGTTGCCTCTTAAGCCTAACTTCTAGCCAACACTATTTAAATTATCTTTACTAAAAAAAAAAAGATGAAATAAAGATAACTCTAATGTCTATGTAGTTACTCCTAGTTAATTTGTAATCACATGGCTAAGTTATTTGTATTATCAATATTAACTAAGGTGATATATAAAAACCTCAGTTTTAGCCAATTTACATTCAAATCAATGCAAACAAAAAGAGCAAGGTTGAGAACCCCATAATTACAACTCTTAATTGAGATTAATAAAATTATTTTCTATAAAATAATATTTATTAAGTGAATAATAAAATATTATATTACTTAATAAATACAATTTATATTTTAACATTAGCGTGCAAAAATAATGATAAAAATAAACAATGGTCACAGAGTATTTGTGGAAAAAAAGAGAGATATAAGATAAAGGAAAAAAATCTTGTTATTTTTGGTAGTAAGCATCCAATGTCATTCACTCGTCTCACCTCATGATTTATTGGCTCTAATGCATGCTAATTAGGGTTTTCAAGTTGTTACGTGGTTTTTGAGGGTTTTTTCTATGCAAACCATGACTTCTAGAGGCATATGTGGATTATAATTTGTTGTACTATTGTGGAAGTCAATTCAATTAATAGGTACATTATATTTCTTACAAGAAAGTCCTCTGAATGAACAATATTCTTTTCATTTTCTATACTTTTAATTTTCTTTTTCTTTTTTTTGACAATCATGTTTTGTCCATTTTAATAAGAGTTATCTTAGTGAAGAGTTACTATTTATGGAAGCTTATTATTTTTAGTAATTTGGTCATTTGAGCTTAGAATGTTCTCATTTCTTCCTTGGAGGTTCATTCTAGATATATTAGTCTTCCACTAAAGTTTCATTGCAAGATCAAGTCTCTTTGTAAAGTTATTAATCTATTTTCTTATTGGTAGTTGGGTATAAAATCTTTGAACTTAGTTTTGAAGGCTTTAGAGGCTCCAAAATGGGGTCAAACCTTGGTTGTTTAGATCTTGCACAAGTCTATGTGTTGATTATAATTAGGAGATATGTAAGGTTCCTGTGCATTGTCATGTTTGGCATGGTCAATCATGCAATTTAAATTATGACTTAGTAGCATTTCATTCTCTAAATTTCAATCCCGACATTATCATTATCAATTGATACATTATCATGTGTTGTAGACCTATTCATGGCATTTCCCACATGGGGTCATGGTAGTCAATTGAAGCAACTAGCAATGAGTTATGGTTTTTGGAAGTTGTGCTACCTGAAAATGTAAAAAATGAAATTCCTTCAAAATTTCTTTTGAGTTCCAAAAGTTATTTAGGCCTAATATATTGTAAAAAATATGAACAATATTATCTTAGTATTGGTTAGCTTCAATTTTTAGGGCTAAAATTTCTAAAACCTTCATGCATGGTGGAAAATTACCTACATAAAAAGTTTCATAGGGTTGTCTAGGATAGTTCTGGATAGGATATGGGGGGTTTGGCCTACAAGGATATTATAAGGAATATGCACACGCGGCTTTTCATTTCTATTTTTGAATATCGTAGTTATATTTTATCGGAGAGAATAAGAAGCCAATTTTTTCTTCTTGTAAATGATTATTATTTCTCTAGTATATTATATGTGTTTGTATTAATAAGAGGAGTATCCCTTTATCAAATGGTATCAGAGTAGGATTTCTTGAGTGTGTATATAGGTTACTAACTGTGAGGCAATTTGCACCAGGACCATGGTTATGTGTTTGAATGATACGTGCAAAATGCCTCCATGAAGGAACCATGGTGGAAGAGTCAAAGGTATGACATAAGAGAGTTCTAGAGCCTTCCCAAGACAAATGAAAGCATTGTAAGAGAAGAGTCATAGAGGAATACATATTGTGACAAGAGATGAAAGTGAGGAGGAATTTGAAGAAGGACATCTTGAACAAGAAGCACTAGAAGGAAATCTTGAGGAGGATAGAATTTTGAGATCCATTTCCAAGATTATAAAGAGAAGCAAAATTGGATTCCCCACATTTTTAGAAAATCTTAACTCGGAGGAAGTGATAGACTAGATGAATGATCTAAAAGAATAGTTTGAGTATGAAGACATCAAAAATCATAAGTGGGTCAAATTTGTGAAGCCCAAACTGAAAGGGCATGAAATTTTTTGGTCATGTTGGAAGCATGAATATTGATGATATTCCTATGAGGGAGTATTTTAGATATGTTACTACGATGATATGTTACATTCATGACTAATTTTTTCATTGATGTCAACATAGTAGTCTTCTGTGGTATCTGACAGAAGAACAACAAATAGATCAAGTTAGTACACATGAATAGTTGAGTATTCCCACTATTTGAGGTTATAGGATATACTTATGAGTATCTTGTACATAAAATCAATGTCGGATGAAGAAATGTTAAGTCTGGAAGAAGTTATGTAAGTTTTGGTGATGTTTGTTCTGAGATAGAGTTTACAGAGGCATGTTCAAGTAAACCTATTATATCTCTTAGTAGAATTGTTATTCTAAGAATTGAGGTTAAGGATGTGAAGAAAACATGTTGGAGATGATGTGGCTAAGTTTTCTCATCATAATATTATGTGTACAGAAAGTTATTCAAGTTGCAAGGCAGAAGATTAATGTTGCTAAGTATAATATGTACTTAATGTGGTCCTACAATGATTAATGCAAAGGTCTAACAACCAAATTAGTAATTATTTTATGGACTTAGTATAAAGGAAGAAAATTTTCCTTTATCATGTAGATTGATAAGAACTAATTGTAAGCAATAGAGAGAGCAAAATGCGAAGTTGAGCAAAGCAGAGTGGAATTGAATGAAACTTCATTGCTGAGGTTTTGCTAAGTGATCCAAGGTTTGATATTTGGATCTAAGGTTTGTGACCTAGTCTACAAGGTTTGATAGTGATTGGTTCAATTGAAAGAACACAAGAAAGAATAACATAACAGTAAATTGCATGTTTGAGCAGTGAGCTCTTCTTGTAGTTGAAATTGCATGTTTAGGAAATGGGCTCATCTTGCATACATTGTACTACAACTCCTAACAGGGTTGGAATCTCCTAATAAGGATTCATATGTATTAAATGTTGTAATAGACTCCTAATAGGGTCCATCCTCTAACAAGGAATGCTTATATTAGTACATCATCTTGTGGGCATCATTCTCACCAGGGTTTTCCCTCTAATCAAGGGTTTCCCTAGTTAACATATCTGGTGTAACTGTCTATCTGCATCTTATTATAATTGTTGTTTACTTTAGTTGAATGGTTAAGTTTGTTTAAATAAGATAAATGTTTTAATTATTGAATAACTTATTCACCCCCCCTCCTAGTTATCTTGGTGGACTATTATTTCTAACAAGTGGTATGAGATTCAATCAAAGCAAAATAGAAGAGAAAAGTAGAAAATCAAAAGATAGGAATAGATGGTGGAGAAATTGAAGAGACAATTAATTCCTATTGATTATGAGTTTGATTTAGTAAATAAAATGTAAGGGTTGAAGAAAGTGGAAAGACCTATTACATTATACAAAAGAGTTCTATTAAGTCCTCATCAAAAGAGGTCATTTAGAAGTTGACACAAAGAAAGTTTCTCATTACCTTAATGGGTTAAGTTTCAGTACTAAGGAGGAGTTGAGTATGGTTAGAATAACTAGTATTGAAGAGACATATCAACTTTCCTTAAGGGTAGAAGAAAAATTGAATGAAATGTTTGAAAGCAAGAAGGGTGTAAGAGGTCATGGTGGAAGATCTGATGGAGGCAAAAATGAAGATTAGAAAAATAAAATGATGAGGCAAGAAGCACTTATGTTTAGAAGGGAAATAATTCCAATCATTCTCATGATCAAAGTAATAGGGATCAAAGAGGAAGAGAAAGAGGGAAAGGACCAAGAATAGGAGGTTTTCATGGAACATGTTTCCATTACAAAGATGGTCATAGAGATAATGAGTGTACCCAATATAAAAAGAGAATAAATAGAACGTCGAAAGGAAATGCATGAGTTGCACATGTGGATGAAAATGCCAATTCATCATACTTTGAAGATTTTGAACAAGGATAATTCATGGTTAGCAAAAGAGCCTTGCTAATTGATGAGAATGAACATAAGAAAATGAAGAACTTGTTCCACACTAGGTGCAAGTGCAATGCTAAGGTATGAAATATTATTGTTGAAAGTGATAGCATAAATTATCTTGTTTCTAAGGAAATAGTTAACAAGATGAATTTAGAAAGGAAGAAGCATCTGAAGCCTTACTAGATTGCTTGCTTGCAAAAGGATCATAAGGCCTTGGTTAATAAATAATGTTTGGTAAAGTTTAAGATTACGAACTATCATGATGAGGTTTCGTGTGATATTATGCCTATGGAAGATTTACATTTGTTGCTAGGAAGGCTTTGTCAATTTGATTGTCACACATTACATGATGTGTATGAAAATATGTAATGAAATAACTGTAGGATTTGAGCAAAAGCGCACAAAAAATCCATGAAGCCCAATAAAACCTGCATGCAGAAAACCTGTCACGGAGAAGAAAAAGACAAGAAGAGGCAAGGGTTTGATCTGAAAAAACTCAGAAGAAGAAAATATTATTCAATGGATCTTCATAATATAAAATACAAAGAGATCAATCCTTATAAAGGAGATCGAAACCCTGAAAAGGGTAAACTAAAGCCTAAAAAAGATAGGTTGTACAATATAATTAATAAAATATTAATTATATTCACCTACAAGATAGCTTAAGTAAACTAGAGTAATAGGCAACTTAATTAATTAAATCAAAGTGATTTAATTAATAAGTGCAAACAAATAATTACTCTAACAATAACTTGCACAATAGAATAAATAATATGAAATATTATATAAATACTTGATAACAACTGAGATTAATAGGCCACTTCGAGGGGACAACCTCCAAATATCTCCAATGAGAACACACTTCACAACATGATGTTGAAATAAGACTCACAACCTCCTATATATATCTAATTATGCTTAGGCTGAATAGACACAACCCTACATAACACCTAGGCCAACCTACCTACCTAAACAATAATATAATAATGATAACATGACTTAATTAAGGATTAAGATAGCCACAAGTTGACTATTCATAATCCTATACACACCAATATTAAGGGTGTAGCATGCCCCCTCTCTTGAAAGAAGTATTTTTCTCAATGCTAACGAAGTGTAGATTCTTTTGAATGAACTCTTCATCCTCCCATGTGCCCTCTTCAACTAGTAAGTTCTTCCATTGGATGAGATACTGAGTCAGGGTTTCCTCAACTTATTTGTGCATGTATGAAGAATACACTCTGGTTCCAAAATCATTCTCCCTTCTTCATCAAGTTACGGTAGCACTATTGAGTAGGAATATTCTAATCAATTAACTTCTTCAAACAAGAAACATGAAAAATTGGATGTATCTTTGTTGTTGGTGGCAACTTAAGCATGTAAGTAATACTACCAATCTTTCCATGATTTGGTATGGTCCATAATATCTTGGAGATAGCTTATTATTCTTTTTTTGTTGCTTTATTGAGATTTTTATAGAAGGTTGCAAGCTCATGAAGACCCAGTCCCCAACTTCAAAATTTCTTTCATTGCGATGTTGGTTCGCTTGTCGTTTCATTCAATTTTGTGCCATATCTAAATTCTCCTTGAGTCTTGAAAGCACCTATTGTTGATGAAGCAAGTGGTCCTCTACAATCTGAACTCTTGGTGACACCTTTAAAGATGATGTGATGGAAGGAGGATTATATCCATAAAGTTCCAAAAATGGAGACATTTTTTATGAGCTATGAAAAGAAGTATTATACCACCATTCTACAACAGTTACCCAATCTACCCTTTGAGATTTTTTTTTCTGAAGTGAAACATCATAGATATCCTTCCAAACATTTATTAACAACCTTAGTTTACCCATATGATTGAGGATGGTATGAAGAACTATGAGCCAATTGAGTACCCAAACATGAGAATAAATCTTTCCAAAAGTGACTAGTAAAGATAGGATCATGATCACTACCAATAACCTTAGGTGTACCATGTAGCTTTTGGATATCTCTCCAAGAAAATGTTTTCCACTATACTTGTTGTAAAAGGATGTGATAATGCAATAAAATATGCATATTTAGTGAGGTGATCAACTACTGCCATGATGACATTATGACCTTTAGATTTGGGAAGCCCTATGATGAATTCCATGGATACCTCTTCCCAACATTAGCTAGGAATAGAAAACGGTTGCAAGAGACCTGGTGTCTTAATTATTTCCCCCTTATTTCTTTGACAAATCAAACATTCAACCATAAATTTGTGAACATCACCTTTTAACCCTTCCCCAAAAAAATCTTGCTTAACCTAATGATATGTCTTCAAAAATCCTAAATGACCACCAATTGGGGACTCATGTAGTTATTTGAGAATCTTTTGTTTGAGAGTAGAATTCTCATAGAGATACAAGAACTCTTTATACCAAATAATACCCCCCTTTAAAAAAAACTTATCTGAACTCCTAGGGTCACTTTTTCTTTGTTGGATCAGATTACTTGTTGCAACATCATTTTTCCACTCTTCTTTGGCTTCTGCCACCCAAGTATTTTGTAATATTGAAAGGGAACATAATAAGGCTTCATCTTTTTCATCCACCCTAGAAAGTGCATCCACCACAATATTTTCCTTCCCTTTCTTGTATATAATTTTAAAGTCATATCCCAACATCTTAGTGACCCATTTTTGTTGCTCTTATGACAATAATCTTTGTTCCAAAAAATATTTTAGGCTATCATGATCTATCTTAACCTTGAAGTGTCGACCCATTAAATAAGGCCTCCATTTTTTAACTGCATGAAGGATTGTTATTATTTCCTTCTCATAAATAGGTTTGAGTTGATTTTTACCTTTAATTGACAAATCTCAAAAGAAATTGGTTGACCTTCTTGCATGAGAACTACTCCTATCCCATTTCCAAAAGAATAAAATTCCACAATGAATTCCTTGGTGAAGTCTGGAGTGGCAAGCACTAGAGTTGTACATATAGCCTTCTTTAATTGCTCAAAATGATACATTAGCATATTCAATCCAATTAAAAGAATCCTTCTTCAGTAGAGTGGTAAGGGGTGCTGCTATACGACCATAATTCTTCACAAATATTTTATAGTATCCTATTAATCCCAAGAAACCCCCCAGCTTCTTAATAGTTTTTGGGATAGGCCATTCCATGATAGCCTTAATTTTGTTTGGGTCCACCTTTACTCCATGCGAAACTATGTGTCCCAAATACTCGACCTCCTTAAGACTAAAAGCACACTTGGACAACTTAGCATAGAGTTGATGATCTTTGAGTATTTGTAATGCTTGATCTACACGCTGCAAATGTTCTTCCCAAGTCTTGCTATAAATTAATATATCATCAAAAAATACTAACACAAACTTTCTCAAGAACTTCTTAAAAATGGAATTCATCAAAGTTTGGAATGTAGATGGTGCATTGGTAAGACTAAATGACATCATCAAAAATTCTTAATGACCCTCATGAGTTCGAAATGTTTTCTTACAAATATCTTCCTCCTTAATCCAAATTTGGTGATAACCCAATCTAAGATCTAACTTGGTAAAATAAATAGCTCCATTTAATTCATCTAGAAGATCATTGATGACTGGAATAGGAAACTTATCTTTAATGGTGTACTTGTTAACCACTCTATAATCTGGACACATGTGCCAAGTTTTATCCTTCTTACACACCATCACAATAGGTGAGGAGTAAGACTTTGGCTATGCCTGATAATTCTTGCCTATAGCATTTCCTCAACAATTTTTTCTATCTCACTTTTTTGTATGTGTGGGTACCTATAAGGCCTAATGTTTGGTGGCTGGATCCTTGGAACTAGCTGTATGGCATGGTCATGATCCCTCTTAGGAGGAAGTCCTTTAGGCATATCTCCAAGAATCACTAAGTGACGATCAATTATTACTTGTAAGTCTGGATGAGTAAGAGCATTAGATTAAGAGACTTCTAATAAACATAACTAGGCCACAAATCCATCTGCACCTTTCTTTAGAAACTTTTGCATTTGATGAGAGCTTACCATCTATGGGGATTCTGCCTTCAATCCCCTTAGCTCCACTACCTTTCCTTTTGATTGAAATAACATGAATAGTTCTTGCAAGTTCATCTCAATTGTTCCCAATGTAGTAAGTCATTATACTCCCAAAACAATATCTACTGCACCCATGGATATCATACACATTAGAGTATCAATTTGATAATCTCCCATGGATAATTTGATGCTATGACACTTCCCTGAACAACTAACTATGCCCCCATTGGCAATCAAAACTTGAAACTCTGGGGCTGGATATATAAAATAATTTAGAAAAGTTGCCAACTTTTTGTTGATGAAATTATGAGTACTACCTAAGTCGATCAACACTGTTACTTTCTGCTTCTTTAAAAAACCCACTACCTTGAGAGTTTGTTGTGTACTGAAACCTGAAAGTGCATGAAAATAAATAATTAGTTGAGAATCATGTGATTCCTCACCTGACTTCCTATCCTCCTATGATATGGGCTCATCCTCTTCTTCCTCACTTAGACCTTTAATATAGAACAATTTCTTTTCACTATATTTATGTCCTCAACTATATTTGCTATCACAATTGAAACACAAACTTTTTGCTCTTTTCTCCTCAATTTGTTGTGGAGTTAACCTAGTAGGTTGAGGGAGAGAAGGTGTGGAATATCCTTTTTCTATTATCACATTAGCCCCTTGCTTTCTAGGAATCAAGAACTTCTCCTCTACCCTGCGGGCTAATATAAAAGACTCATTTACTAAGCTAGGAAAAAACATGCGTACCTCATGTTGAATGTGATCCTTGAGACCACTCAAGAATAAATTATTCAAGTTCTCATCTGTAATTATATCCATTCTTAAGGATAGATTTTGGATTTTTTGAATATAATCCTTAACTGATCCTATTTGTTGAAGCTTAGCAAGTTGGCTAAAGAAGTTTTCTATCACACTATTGCTATATTGTGCTTGGAGTTCTTCTATAAAAATTGACCATGATACAATGAGACCCTTTTTCCTCCTATGAGTACAAAGCCAACAATACCAAATAAATTGATCTAGTTCTAGATATAAGGAATCCATTGTGACCTTTTGTCCATATGGGATTTGATGTACTTCAAAAAAATTCTCCATTTGATTTATCCATGTTAGAGGATACTTGTCATCAAATTTGTGCATATCCATGTCTGGAAAAAAATTCCTAGATCGCATAGGATTAATAAAATTTGTGTCATTATTAGTCAACTTGAAGGTTTCACCTTGATTTCTTGAGAGCTCCTTCCTTGTTTCATTCATATATGTGCTTAACATGCTTCATATATTTGATATATCTCCTTGTAGGTCACACATATCCCTCTTAACCTCTTCCTTGTACTTACTAAGTTCCTCATTGGGATTACTATCCTCTATTGCTTCCCACTCTTGATTAGAGGATTTCCTCGGTGTGGTAGCATTCTTTTTGCCTCTTGTTGAAGGCCCCATCATGATGGAAACCAATATTTCACACAAATGAAATGTAAATTCTCTGATTTATTTGTTTCTGTAACTTACTAGGGCCAAGATACCCTTACTCAGAAAAAGGATCCAAATTTTTATTAGCAATTTTGCTCCCTTGAGAGAGAATTTTCTTGATTTTGCAATATCTTGCTTATTTTTTCTTCAATTTCTCCAAGATTTGAAATTTAGGCTCCTCTAATATGTATTCAAAAACCCAATACAAGTTATACTCCAATTCAATAAGATGTGAGAGATATGAAGATTTCAATATATTGTGTAGAAATAGTAATTCTACAATAATTTGCTCAAATTTTCTCCAATTCCTCTAAATTTTGGACTATAGATTCTTTAATATGGTCTTCAAATTTTTTTAAAAAAATATTTGAAAAATTTGCTAAAATCTGAAAGTTATGCTCTTCCCAAAATTAGCCCGATGTTGAGAAAAAAACTTGCCTCTATGGTGCCAAGATCATGTTCTAATACCACTTGTAATGAAATAAAATGCACAATAGAAGAAATAATATAAAATATTATATAAATACTTGATAATAAATAAGAGTAATAGGCCACTTAGAGGGGGAAACCTCCAAATATCTCCAATGAGAGCACACTTCACAATATGATGTTGAAATAAGACTCACAACCTCCTATATATAATTAATTATGCTTAGGTTGAATAGACACAACCCTACATAACACCTAGGCTGACCTACCTACCTAAATAATAATATAATAATGATAAAATGACTTAATTAAGGATTAATATAGCCAAAATTTGACTATTCATAACCCTATATACACCAATATTAAGGGTGTAGCAAAATACCTATTATTTGACATAGGACAAAGTTTGAAATAAGTTGAAACCCTTGAAGGAAATAGAAGAAAAGGTATGTAGAAATTCCATAATATATTTATTTAATGGAAGAAAGTTCTTAAAAGGAATGAGGCATGAGCATATATATGTTTCTTTAATTCCAAAAGGTAGTAAGGAAAGAGTAGAAGGTGTACGTGCAGAAGTTGCAAATTTGTTGGATGAGTTTTATGATATTATATTTGATAGTGTACCAGATAGGTTATCATCTATGAGAAAGATCATTCATTAGATGGATTTGATTCTAGGATCCAATTTTCTAAATAAGGTGGCTCATAGAATGACTCTAGCACAAATTGAAGAATTAGATAGACAAGTACAAGAATTGTTGTAGAAGGGGTTGATTTGAGAGAGTTTGAGTCCACATGTTATACCAATAATATTAGTACCAAAGAAAAATAGAGAATGGAAGATGTGTACAAATTCTTGAGCCATCAAAAAAATCACTATCAAGTATAGATTTTCCTTGCCCAAGGATAGATGATTTTATAGATTGTTTCAGTGGATAAGTGTATTTCACAAAGACCAATCTAAAGAGTAAATATCACCATATCTAGATTAGAGAAGAATGGAAGATTGTCTTCAACATACAAAAGGGCTTGTACAAGTGGTTAGTCATATCTTTTGGGCTAACCAATGCATCAAGTACATTCATCTAGCTCATGAATGCTGCACTAAAAAAAAATTATAGGTAAAATTTTCATTGTTTATTTGGATGATATTTTCATATTTAGGAAGACACTAGAGGAGAATATAATGCATACATTGAAACAATGCAAGGGGATAGGAAAGAGCTTAAGTGGACTACAATATTAGACAAGATTTTTGAATTTTTGAAATAGAAAGTCATAGAAAATCCTATTTTAGCACTTCTAGATTTTAATAATGTGTTTCAAGTAGATTGTGATGCAAGTAGTAATGAAATTGGATTTTTTAAGAGTCAATAAGGTAGACCCATTTCTTATTTTAGTGAGAAGTTAAATGGTTCCAACATGAAATATTATATTATTGATCAATAATATGATATAATTCAAGCATTGAAGATGTGGAGACATAATGTTTTGCATAAGGAGTTTGATTTATTTACTAATCATCAAGCTTTGCAATATTTAAATAGTCAAGGAAATTTTAATAAAAAACACCTAAAATGGGTTGAGTTTTTGTAGAGTTATATCTTTATTTTGAAATACATGAGAGGGAAGTCTAACAGGGTTGCAAATGCTCTCTGTAGGAGACACATTTTGATGACATAGATGTAGATTGAGGTTGTTAGGTTCAAGGAACTCAAGACATCTAGAGGATTTTGAATTTGGTGAATCTTGGAAAGCTTGTGCAAAGCTTGTAACTCTAGATATATTATAACTAGGTGGTTAGATTATATAATCCAATATGGTATGTTATTAAAATTCAATACATTATGCATTCTAAGGAGTTCTATGAGGGAGAATCTTATCAAAGAGAAGCATAGTACAGGGTTGGGCGAATATTTTGGGTGGGATAAAACTAATTCTCTTGTTAGTAAGAATTATGTTTGGCTACAATTACAACATGATGTCAAGAACTTTGTACAAAGTTGTAGACTATGTCATATGTAGAAAGGAACATAATACAATATATGTTTATATCAGTTATTACCTGTACCAAAGAAGCCATGGGAGGATATTAGGACTTTGTTCTTGGTTTGTCAAGGACTCAGAGAGGGAATGATTAAATTTTTGTTGTGGTTGATAGGTTTTTAAATATGTCACATTTCATTCCTTGAAGACTAATGGTGTTATTCATGTGACATAATTATTTTTTAGAGAAGTGGTGAGACTACATGGTCTACCAAAAAACATAGTTTTAGATCGAGACACCATGTTTATTGGGTACTTTTAGAGAACATTATGAAAGAATTTGAAAATAATTTTGAAATTCTTCTTATCACATCACCAAACTAATGGACACATTGAAGTGGTAAATAGGATTTTGGGAAACTTTTTGAGATGTTTGACTAGGGATAAGCCAAAGGGACTGGATTTTATTTTATTACCAATAGAATTTGCATAAAATAATTCTATCAACAGGAGCATTGGTAAATCGCCATTCTAAATAGTTGTTAGTGTTGATCTCTAAGCCTTGTTGCCTATTAGTGTCTAACACTTAGTTATTTCCTAAGTAACGTTGGTTGGTCATCACTACAACCAATCCATCCAATGAAGGTTGAACTACACAAACTTGATTATATTTTTATTACATGTCGATCAAGTCAAAGGTTGTCGAGCACCTTAGTATAGACCAAGTCACAATATATGCCAAGTAAAACATATGGAGACTAAAAAATTCAAATTTAGTACATGCTGAGGATATATAAGTTGGGGACAACATGAATGTTAGTTATGATTGAGTGTTAGGACATTCAATTGTTGAGTAAACCAATTTTGGCATATATTTTTTGTAATGGTACAAACACTTATGTAAATCATTTTGGATGACTTCTAGGAAATATTTATGGATTGTAGAGAAAATTAAAGAGAAAATTATGGATTTTTTTAGAAGACATCAATCCAAAGGAAGGCAGAGTAACCAATTAGAAAATTAGAAGGACTATGCAACAAAAGGGTGAATTCTGGATCATTGATTATAATCTAGAGCCTTCCACAATTATCTATTTAAGAAGGGATAAAACCCTAAATCATTATGTGTGTAAAGGAAGATCACAAATGAATAAAAAGGTCAAGGACAAAGTGAGGAAGGCTAAGTTTGATAAAATGATTAGATAGAGCAATCTAGTAGTGAAGGGTGGATCAGGGAAAATTTGATAAGATCAAATTTAGATAATGTAGAGAGAAGATTTATAATCAACTTCATAAGAGAAGACCAAAGGATCAAGTACTAAGATGTTATAACCAATGTATTAGGGAAAATATCTTAACTGAGTGGTTCTAAAAGACCTAGTTAAATCTCCTAACATAGTGCTTACTTCATTGTAAGTTAAAATCCTTTAATCAAGGTAAACTTAATAGTCTTATAATGGTTCTAATGAAGCAAACCCCTCACAAGGTAGATCATCAGAAGTGATCACCATTGTAGCCCTAACAAGAGTACTATATTATTTCAGTAATCAAGATTTGTGGGTGTCATCCCCACCCTAGTTTTACCTTCACCTTGGAGGGTTTTTGGTTAACCAAATTTTTTTTTTTTATGTGTTTATATTTTCATGTTGATGGATGACATGCATAGTTATATTTTATTTTAGTTTTACAGTTCATGATTATATGGTATATGATCTAAGATATGAGATAAATTAGGATTGAATGCAATTAATGTGTTATTTTATTCAAGGAGTTAAAAGTTTTAAAGATCTCGATTCAACCCCCCACCCCCCCTCTTAGTATCTTGTTTCCCAATTTGATTTCCAACTATTGGTGTCAGAGCTTTCTTTGAAGAAGTCTAAAATATTGATAGTTAATATCTTGGAGATGTAGGCTTACAAATTTGGAAAAACTATTGATAATCATATGATTGACATCCAATCATATTGCAACAACTTGAAGTAGCAAAAGAGGCGATAAGGAAATCTTCATAGAAAAGGAAAGATATGGCCATTCAACAAAATGATGCACTTTACCAAGAGATAGATATCAAAGGACTTCTTAACAATGGGAATTATAGGGAAAGTGATGCAACAATAAAAAAATTATTGGAGAAGAACAATATTTTGAGTGAAGAAGTAAGAGGATTAAAGAGAGAACATGAAATCCAATCAGTAAGACTGTGTGAAATGACTTAACATTAAAAAAAAAAGTTGAAGAAGAAAAAGCTATAAATGAACTAGACAAGAAAAAAATGGCTACTAGACTTGAAGAAAGATAATTTGATGTGAAAAAGCTTACAAACACTCAGTTAGACATGATGAATCAATTGATACTTGTAAATCAGGAGCTAAACAAAAAAGACATAGAGACTGCAAATCTGAAATCACAAAGTGACCAACTAAGGAATGAGTAAAGATCTAAGAAGGAAATCTTGGAAAGCATGAAAAAGCCAAGCGGTGCTATAAGACACTTCAAAGAATTGATGAGATCACCAAGCTCATGTAAGGCCACCTCTAGACTAGGACATATCAAGTACCACTCATCTAATGAAGAAGGAGAATCATCCAAGAGTGGTTAGAAAAGAAATGAAAAACCTAAAGGAATACCTACATGTCATCATTATGGAAAGGTGGGACACACATTAAACATTGGTAGAAGTAAGAATGGTAAACCTTAACCTAAGTTTATTGGTAACTATTTTAACTGCAAGAAACAAGGACACCAAGCACATGAGTGCCGTTCAAAGGCAAGTGAAGCACCTATTACACCTAGATTTGAAGGACATTGCTACACATGTTAGAAATATGGATATAGAGCTCAATAATGCATATCCAAGACAAAATCCAACTAGACATCTAAGAAGAAAGCACATACACCTAAGCAATGTAACTCTTATAATTGGGATGATAAACACATGGTATAATTGTCATTATTGTGTAGAATATGGTCACATTCCATAAAAATACATTATGATACATTTTAGAGCCATTGCAAGAAATGGTTAAATGTAAGCTTAGTTTGTTTTAGTTGTCACAAGGTTGGACATGTTATTAAGAACTAGAGGACTCAAGCTCAATTGCCAAGCAATGAACACAATAGAGGAAAAGGAAAAGTTGAGATAAATCAAACTTGAAAAAAGAAATCAGAAGCTAAAAGTAGTAGATCAAGAGAAGCTAAGAACATCCAATCCAATATATGAAGTGATCGCACCACATCCAGCTAAGAAAAGAAGGTATGTGAGGAATTGTACACTTGAATCACAATTTACATATTAGTTCTTAACAATAAATGTGATTAAAAGTCCATATATACATGAATCAAGATGCACTAGGACATATATGAGTAAAGAATTGATCAAAATTATTCATATTCATAATAGATGCTAATTATTAGTGTTATGGTCTATGGTGACTGAGTAATGTCATATGAGCCAAGTGTGCATATAAAACCAAGGAAATATGTTGGTTGAGCTAAGTAATAAAGACCAAACATTTGAAAGAAAGTGACATAGGAGAACGATGGAAACTAGGTCCAAAGGCACACCTAGCTACCAAAGGCACTTGCAAAAGTAAACATAGTGGAAACACAACATGGAGAACAAATAAAAAAAGGAGATAGAAGAGAAAAACACTTATTGATTCATCAAATTATCAACATACATGCCTGACTTTAAAGCCTTTTGGGTTACGACCAAAAATATTATTCAAACTTTGATCTTCAAGGATGATCCTCACATTCTAACTCTCTAGAAAAAAACTATCCTTTTCTCTAACTCCTTACTAATCCTCTTCATCAAACCATGATGTTTAAGACTCTATCCAAGATTACTGTAAATACTTGCATGACCACAAGTCAACCTATTACAAATTGCCAACTAAATAAACCCTTACATTAAATGCATAACCAAGCCACAAGTTGGCTCTCAACAAATATTAAATACAAATACTAAATTAAGTATGTGCAAAGTCAGCCCAAAGAGGAACCAAACATAGATAACTCGGTCAAAGAAGGACCAAGACAAATATTTTCACTCGGCAATGCTCAATATATAGATAGGAAATCAACATCAATAAGAACTTGACACCAATAGGAACTTGACTCCAACAAGGAACTTGACACCAACAAGGAACTTGACAATAGCAAGGAACTCAACACCAAATAGGAACTCGACAATGCCAAGCATTGCAACTCGATAGCAACATGAAAAACATGTAGGATAGCAATGCAACCTAGGATGCTCTTGCATCAAACAACTAGGGTTGAAACAAATGATTCTCTTGAATCACAGAACTGGCACAACCTAAGCTAAATCCAACTCAGATTGGGAAATCCATATAGCATTTTCAATTGGTTTGTTCTTCCACTTTATCAACTACTCATAGTAATCATTTCCTCTTGTGCTTTTACCAACACTCTAACCCAATATCTATTCAACCTCTTCAATCTGCTTCTTAGGATAATCATCTGATACAACAATTTCATCATTTGACTCATGATATTATACAAATCAGCAACATTTAATATAGGAGATATATCCATGTCATTAGGTAACTCAACTTCATAAGCATTACCACTATCAAAATTTCTCAATATCTTACAAGGCCTAAACTTCTTCATCTTCAACTTACTGTATGTTCCACTAGGAAATCTAACTTTCTTCAAATGAAGCATCACCTCATCACCAACTTAAAAATTATGATGTCTTCTAGACTTATTAGCATTCTCCTTATACTTTTGATTACTTTTTTCCAACCTCAACTTCACTACTTTTATGCAAAGAATCCATAAAATCAATGGATTCTTCTCTTGCATCACTTCTCTTTTCTTGACCAGAAATATCCCTCAACTTTGATATTTCTCTAGGTTGCATTCTAGTAAAAATCTCAAAAGGTGTTTTCCCTATACTCCTATTCACAGAATTGTTATATGCAAACTCAAATTGTGCCAACATCAACTCCAAATTATATGGTTTATCCCCAACTAAACATCTTAGCAAATTACCCAAGCTTGTATTCACAACCTCTTTTTGTCCATCTATTTGTGGATAGAATGTAGAACTAAACTTCAATTTGGTACCCATATTCTTCCACAAATTCCTCCAAATGTAACCAACAAACTTACTATCTCTGTAAAAAAAAAAAATACTTCTTGGTATTCCATGCAATCTAACAATCTCTTTGAAGAAAATTTTAGCAACATGGTTAGCATCTGATGCCTTCTTACATGGTATTAAATGAGTCATCTTAGAAAATCTATCCACAACAACAAAAAAAATAATCGTACCCCTTTACTATCTTAGGTAATCAAAGAACAAAATCCATACTAATGTCACTCCAATGTTTCTCAGGAACATAAATAGGTGTACGCAAACCAATATTCTAACATACTCCTTTTACTTGAAAAACTCCACAACTCTTTACAAAATTCTGAACATCCTTATACATTTGTGGCCAATAATACTTATCCTTCAACAAATTCAATGTCTTACGAACTCCAAAATGTCCAACCAATCCGCCACTATAATTTTCCTTAACTAAATTAACTCTCATAAAACTTCTAAGGATACATAAGTGAATTCCTTTGAGAAACATACGTTCTTGAATGAAATACTCATCATACTTACTCATGTGATTTGATAGATTTGGTGCCCTGCACTCTCTTGACATCTCGAAAAAATTAGGGTCAGTATCATACAACTCTTTTGTCTCATCAAAACCAAGAACTTCAACCTTCATCTCGATCAACAAAGAGCATCTTCTGCTCAATGCATTAGCAACTTAGTTAGTGACTCCACTTTTATGCTTAATCTCAAATGTGAAACTCTACAAGTACTCAACCCACTTTATATGTCTATGATTCAACTTATGTTGACTTCCCAAATACTGTAAAGCTTTATGATTAGTATACAACACAAAATCCTTAGGAATCAAATAATGTCTCCACTTCTTTAAGGTTTGAACAATTCCATAAAAATCTTGATCATACATAGAATACTTCCTTCTAGCATCATTCAACTTCTCACTAAAGAAAGTAACAGGTCTACCTTCTTGGCTCAATACAACTCCTATTGCACTACCACTTGCAGTACATTTAACTTGAAATACTTTACTAAAATTAGGAAAAGCCAATATAGGTAACTTAACAACCTTTTGTTTGAAAGTCTCAAAACTCTTATTAGCTCCATATGTCCACTTGAAATCATTTTTATCTCCTTCCATTGTGTTAGTCATAGCATTACAGACATACCTAAAATTGTTTATAAGCTTATTGTAAAAACTAGCCAAACCATGAAATGATCTTACCCCACCCACATTCTCAGGTGTAGGCCATTCCAAAATTTCTTTAACCTTTTCAAGATCCATTCTCAAACCATTAGTTGAAATAAAAAATCCCAAATACATAATCTCCTCTTGCATACAAAAACACTTTTTCAAGTTAATCGTCAACTTTCCCTCTTTCAATCTCTGCAATACTTGTCTAACATGCTAAAGATGTTCTTTCTTAGTCTTACTCAATATCAAAATATCATCCAAATAAAAAATCACAAACTTAACCAAAAATCTCTTGAGAACCTCATTCATCAACCTCATGAAAGTACTAGGTGCATTAGTCAAACCAAAAGGCATTACCAACCATTAATACAAACCATCTTTTGTCTTGAAAGCAATCTTCTATTCATCACCTTCTTTAATTTTGATCTAATCATAACCACTCTTCAAATCGGTCTTGGTAAAATACTTTTCTCCACTCAAATAATCCATTTTGTCATCCATCCTCGACATAGGAAACCTATATTTCATTGTGATATTTTTAATATCTCTAGAATCAGTACACATCCTCTATTCTCCATTCTTCTTAGGTGATAATATAAAAGGTACAACACATGGACTCAAACTTTCTCTGATCAGACCCTTTTGCAACAACTCATGCACTTTTCTATTAAGTTCCTCATTATTTTTAGGTGTCAATCTATATGGTTCTTTATTTGGAAAACTAGCTCTAGGAATCAGATCTATACAATGCCTTATACTTCTTACTAGTGGTAAACCATTAGGAATATCCTCTGCAATAATTTTTTTGTACTCATTCAACAAGTTTTCAATTTCTATTGGTACTCGACCTCTACCAATTTTTATTGCTCAGTCATTGCTAGCTTATGTTACTCAATAATTACTATTGGATTTTTGTTTTGCACGATGCTTAACAACAGGAATTCATTCAAACTCCTCTCTTGAAAAGCTGATCTGGGATCAACTCCAAGGTTCTGAGCCATCTTGCAACCTACTAGAATATGTTTTGTAGAAGATAATTGTGAGTATTAACAAGGAGGCCTTTGTTGGTTAGACCAATTTTAGATAAGATTTGAATCTTCTTGCTATCTCAAAAGAATAACCACACAAAAAGAAATATATTTTTGTATATTTCTATTTGTAATTAATGCAATTTTAATGATGCAACTATATGAATTCCTAAATTAACCAAGTGTTTGTAAAAGCAAATAATGAAGATAAGGTAACGAGAAGTTTAAGCAAATGACTAAAAAAATTAATCCCTAATGAACATAAGCCACAAGAAAAACACATTTGCAAGTTAAGCCTTTTAAAAGATCATTAGGTAACCAATGAAAATAGGAGCAATGCTTCCTTGATTCCACTTCTGTTGGGTTGTCATTTTTCACGATGCTTAAGAGTAGGAATCCTTTTGAGCTCCTCTCTTGACAAGCTAACTTGGGATCAACTCCAAGGTTCTGAGTAATCTTGTGACCTACTAGAATCAATTCAGTAGAAGATAAATGTGAGTGTTTATAAGGAAGCCTTTGCTAGTTTGACCAATTTTGGATAAGATGTTGAATCTACTTGATATCTCAATATAATAACCACACAAAAAGAAATATATTTTTGTATTTTTCCATTTATAATGAATTCAATTTTAACTATGAAACTATATGAATTCCTAAATTAACCAAGTGTTTCTAAAAGCAAATAACGAAGAAAGGGTAACAAGAAGTTTAAGCAATTCACTTGACAAACAAATCCCTAATGGACATAAGCCATGGAAATAACACATGTACAAGTTGAGCCTTTAAAAAGATCAGTAGGTAACCAATGAAATTGAGAGCAATGCTTCCTTAATTCTACTGATCCAATCATCGATGGGAATACAGTAACCATAAGATATTTCACTTTTCATCAGATCGCAAGGCCATGGAAAGTGCACTCATGCGAGACAAAAAGATATGTAGGAAATTCAGGGTGATCTTTCTACAAATAAGTATGTTAGGGGAATTTGTAAACATGTGGAAAACACCAAAATTAAAAGATCGCTCAATCAAAATAACACAACAAAACTATTGGTTCCATTACACTCCATGAACATGCATTCACAAAATATAATACACTTAGGCAAGAATAAGAACACTCTGAATGAGAGCACCAATAACATATATAATTACATCAAAATAATGGTCTAGAATACATATTTAATTCCTCAATTTATAGGCAATCATCTCCTCAATTTGTGTTAAGAGTGAGAGATTCCTTTATGCAAAAATATGCTTCTAAACTAATAAAAAAAATCTATTTATGTACAAACTGACTCTATAATTGGTGCTAAGTAGGACTCCACCCTTGTTTACATCATTTAATGGGTGCATGAGCCTTTACATGTCCTAAAACAAAGAAAGCATGAGAAAATAAGAAGAAGAAAGCCATTAGATGATGTAGGAGTCTCTAGAGATGCCAAAAATAGAAGCTCAACCTTCTCTGGAGGTTTGCAGGAGTTAAACTGCCATCAAAATGCATTTTCGGTGCATGGAAAGCTCTAAATTTGGAACTGATAGTTAACTATCAATGCACCTCTAACTTCTTCAAAAAATTATGGCACACCTTGGGAGACAGGTCCAAAAAATGCAAAATTTTCCCAAGTGTCAAAACTAAAATTCTAGCTCCTAGGTTTTGTTCCCCTTCATACTAGGGCTATGTCTAGATGTTTTCTCTTGAACTTCTCTATGATATCTATCACTTGGGTTGAATCTAGAAAAACCAAAGCATCATACTTATCTTTTACTACTTGCCAATAGTTTCCCACTTTTATATGAGTCTCCACAAAATCTTCAAGATTTACATCCAACTCTAGCAATGCCTCCTCCATCTTAAATGCTTGTCTAATGTCTTCATCGATCAAAGCTTCTTTAAATATATTACAAAAATGTTCGACGACTGTTTGTATCGGTAGGAGTTTATCTCTTGACTCATCTTTAAAGATGTCAAGACACAAATCACTATAATACTTCTTTGCTTCCAAAATTTGTTCTTGGGTTTGATCCTTGAGCTTATGAATTTCCACATGTAATGTTTCCATTACTTTATTACCATTTGCAATCTTCTCAATCCAATCACCTATTTTATCTAACTCATCCCCCATATATACATCCATCAACATACAATATCTTTGACCTTTTATTGACTACAACGCTCGAAGGTCATTTCTCGGGTATGTACCTCATCCATCAATCCAAAATCCCAATTTATAATAGCAACTAGTTTCTCAAAATTATTCTACATATGGTGCAATAATTTGAGGTTCCCCTATTTTATCCGCACACCCTTTTCCTCAAAAATTTCTTGCCATAACTAACAAACCTTCAAAAATGGATCCACCTATATAACTACCTTTTCTTTATCTTTTCTCTATAAAGCTACTTCAAGAGTGGCCTCTAGATTATCTAGGTCAATAGAACCAACTAACTCATGCAAAAATCCCCTCATAATTTCATTTTTCTTTCTCAACTTGACCAATTTAGCCTCATCTTTGTCTAAGTGATTAAACACTTCTTCAATTCCTATGGTAACTATCAATTTAGTTGTGTCCATAGTTGGCTTTCCCAACAAGACTTCTTTGATTTGATAATCATTTGTGGTCAGATTTCAATATTTTCATGTAGAGGAGTGATAACAATATGAATGAACAAGTCCTGATTTCTATCCTTCATAATGAAGGCCAATATACGCACATCACCCTTAGGTAATTTAGGCTTCTTGAGAGCTTCAAGTAATTCTCTTGTTCTCTCTTCCTTAGTATAATATAATTTCCTTTTATGCCTAACCATCACCTCTTCTCACAACCACCTTGGAGTAGTTTCCATCGGAGAATTATACTTAGATGAAGAGGGGGTTTGTTTAGCTAGAACCTTTCCCTTATCACTCCTCTTCAGAGTCCTTTCTTTCTGTGAGGTATCTATATCATGCATCCCTATATTTGTTGAGCCCACAATCCTTACCTCTATATCTTGAGAAGTTTGTTGGGGTTCTTCATATGTTTTCCCCTCATCTGATAGTTCATCAACAGGTCTTTGTTGTGGCTCTTCTTCTTGCACTGCTTGCACTTGTTCTTCATTGACCAGAGTGAGAGGAGTGATTGAACCTTTATCCACTAAAGATACATCTTGACCTGGTGACGACGGGGCACATGTAGGTCCTTATGGAGAAGATGGCAATTGACTCTAATTTTCTGCTAAAGGTTGATTTGTTGGTGTATCCCTTATCTTGTTGCCTATGAGTTTAGTATCTACATGCATGAAGTCAAAATTTGACATTTTAAAGACGTCAACCCCTTGGTCCTCTTGTTCATCAATCCACTATTGTAACTCATCCTCTGAAGTTATAACCTAATTAGGTTGTATAGGAATGGATGATGACATCACAATGGAACTCCTTCTTCATTCTACCTTAGTAGCCCTAGCTAGACAAGTTGTCTAACTCAAGGGAAGGTTATCCTCTTGATCTTCTTCATCCTCTTTAGCTCCTTTAGGAATGGTTTCTAGGACTAAAGGAATAGGAATAACCTTACTTTGCACCCTTTTTTTTCTAGTCCTTTTAATTGGAGTCTTAGCCTTTATCTTCTTAGGAGCTGATGGAGGAGCTTCTTCTTTAGGAATCCATGTGGACAACTCTTATGCTTGCTCTTCAAATCCATGTCCCTATTATGGTGGTGGCACTTGTGGATTATCTTGAACTTGAGTGGCTTCTTGGGCTTGAGTTGCCTCATGGGCTTGAGTCCCTTCAACCTTGGGCTTAACTTGTTGTAGAGAAAATCTTTACCTTTTGTTCTTTCCTTTTTGTGCCTTGAAGTACCCAACTTCCCTATTGTGCTAATACACTATCTCTGGCCTAATTGGAGATTGGGCTGTGAATTTTGGTACTATAACCGTTGCCCCTCTACCTTTCATTGGGTGGGTTCTAGCTTGGAAAACCACTGCTTGTGGAACTAGATCCATCTTGAATGGTCTCTCAATCCATTCCTTGGTCAACTAGATGATACGCCTTACCCTATGATTAATATTTGCATTTTCTTCTCTATTAATCTCTGCATTCATGATTGGTCGATCACATATCTTAACTTGATTATATAGAGGATCCAAATCATCTAAATTGTCTTGTTGAACAACCTTCGATGGGACCTTTATTTTTAAGGCACTACCTATCAAATAAAGAGTCATCATACAATAATACCTTATTCAGATATTGTATTCATCTATTGCATTCATCTATTGATCCTCTATAGCATCTTCATGTTTAAATTATTTTCCTTCCAAGAATTGGAGTCTGCCAATGTTATCAAAACATGGACAAGTAGAGTTATAATCCTCCACGGGATATTGATCCCATTCTAACTCAAAATTCACAATACCTTGCTTCTTCTTGACACAAAAAAGACCTAGGGAGCTTCTTAGGATTTATAGTTAAACCTGCTACCCTTAAGTAGGTGAATGTCTTGAATTGGATGTAGTAGGCACCTATTTCTATAATTTTTGTTGTTGCCTCTTTTGACATCCTTTTTTCATAGTCTCACTCAATGAATTAGATGATCTAGGAAAATTTTCTTCACCAACTAGGGGTATACCACATAAGGTCATGCATTAAGATCTTGCAAGTTTCCCCTCTTAAACAATCTTGGGTAATCTGTAGTTCTTGATGCTAACAGATACATCGAATAAGATGTCATACAAAACCTTAGATCATTTTTTTCTACCACCAGTTGTTCATCTAAATTCTCACTGATAATTGTGGCCTACTGAATTGGCATCTTGGTTGTTCTAATGGTTTCAATGAAGTGTACCATCCACATGTTTAAGTATCTTGCTACTGGTAATCGCATGATTTTTCTTAGGAGAAATATGGAATATCCAATAGCATCCTTTATATAACCTCTTTTCATATCTACTTTACCAACTTTCCTTCCCAAAGGTGTTCTATCAATAAGATATGAAGATTGAATAATTTATGTGGCTTCTTATTCATGATCTCTATACCACCTTTCTATTTGATGGTATGTTAGTCTTATATACTAATTTGCCCTCAGAAGATGAAATACTTTCTCTATATTCTTGGGTCTTAGATTGAGAACAATCTCTCCAATTATGCTTTTGACCACCCTCTCTTCTGAAACATAATTCTCATCCAAAGTCATGATCAACTCAGAAGATTGTACTAAAACTGGGTGCAAAGCTACATTTACTAATCTCGATCTTATAAGTGCAGACACCATTGGGAGCCTCTCATTTGGTTTGTTGCATAGAACCAAGAATGTATTCTAGTCAATATGACCCATTTTTGAATCTTGGACCTTTGAATGTGCATCTTGGAAGTGTGATTTTAGTTGGACACCTTGAAGCTTAAAAACCACTAGTTTAGGAGCAAGCTTTGTGGCAAGGGAGGATGAAGAAGAAGCCACTATATCGTTAGGAAATAAACACCTATTAGTCTATAAGGCAGAAAAATCAAATTGAAATAAATGCTAATTGCTAAGAAAATTGACCCAAAAACCCTAAATCTGATAAAATACCTAAAAACCCTATTTCTAGCTTTAGAAGACAATTTTTTGCACACCTTGTGGGTGTGCTAGGTGTGCCTTGTACTTAGTAAGCTCTTTAACTAAAATGTGTGCACATTACACATCTTGTGGGGTGTGCAATGTGTGTACCCTTGTATTTCAAATGCACCTTGGTGGATTAACAATAGGGTGTGCACCTTGTGCACCCTAATCCCTCAGAGGTTTAGCCTTAGGAGCAAAAAGATGGTGTGTGGTTCTGCACCATGGAAAAGTGAGAAACTACGCACCATCCTTATGATGTATTCTCTTTTGGTTTAGGTAAGGTGTGCATATGAAGAAATTAGATAGGTGTGCATATATGCACCTTACATAAGGTTTAGTTTTTTTAGGTTCCTTTTAGTTTATTTTCAAAAAAAAAGTGCATACCTTGGATAGGTGTGCAAGATGTTCACCTTAGTTTTTAACTTTGGTGTGTGCATGTGTAGGTCTAAACATATTGGATATGGTGCACTTTGGGGGGTGTGGAGGTACATCGTCAAATGTTATGAAAGCAAGAATGAGTGTTAGAAAAGGGGTGAGTACCCAAGCTTTTATAGGCCTGGGGAGGAGGGCACCTAGTGCACACTTGCAAAGAGAAGTGCTCCATAATAGTGCATCTAGCACACTTAACACACCTTAAGGGGTGTGCTAGGTGAGCTAGTCTACCCCTCTTCATCTAAAATAATTCACACTTTACATTAAAATCTCCAATTTTTGATAACTAGGTTTCTCAAGTAGAGGGCTAGGGTTGACTTAGACATGAAATAAAGCCCTAAAAAGACTTATACCCTAGAGTAGGGGTCTAGAAAAGAAAAGGAATTAAATAGGGGGTCCCCATTTCTTGCTAGAAATGGGGTGAGTGTTGTGAAAATCACAATAAATAGCCCCAAAAAAGGAAAGAAATGACAAAGGCATTTCTTCACAAGCAAACATCTTTTAAAAATGTATCAGCCAACAACTGATTTTGAACACTTTGAGAAACTTTCAAGTTCCTTGGTAATAAAACTTTTAGAATCCCAAATATTCAAGCTCAATGTGTGCTTAGTGTGTTTATTTCCTTTGATGTTTCAAGGTGTAAACTTATCATTAGTCTTTAATAACCTAGAAACAATCTTCTGCTCCACTGATCCTTACATCTAGAATCTTTTTAGATCATGTGTATCGATCCCTATTTGACTAGATGAGAAAATCTATTCACGAGGGATCTTAATAGGTCACCATTTCTGTATTTTAGGTTCTAAAAAATATTTTGAGTTTCACTTCATAGAGTTTGCATGTCTCCATTTGAATCTTTCATGAAGCGATTTGTTAGAAATTAGATAACTATTTTGGAGTGCATATCTCTATTGTTAGACCTTTTTCTTTCTTTTTGGAATCTTTCATTTTTAACACCATCTTTTCCTTTTTTGTTTTATTTGTGTACCCTAACCATTCTTAGATTATGTGGCCAAGGCATTGGTGTCATTTCTTAGATTCTTCTTTAATTATGATAACCACTTGTATTCTCTTTTATGAACTTTTATAAAGACTCTCACACCAAATAGTGACCTTAGAAATTCTTTGAAAAGACCTTTTGTTTGAATCGGTAAGCTTCAAACTATCCCTTGCTACTATCAACCTTGATTTGAAAGCACTGAGATAATCAATTCTTTAAATTTGCAAAGTGTTGAGAACTATCAATCTATAATCTTGATTTTAAGATTGTAAGTCCTTTATGACTGTAAGTAGCATCCTTGTCCAGTTGTTAATATATACATATTATTTGAATGTTTTTGGCAAAGAAATACCTTTTCCTTCAAGTTGAAACCACAAGGAGTAATTTGTGAAATGTGTCAAGGCAGAACCTTGATTGCATCTAACCCCTGATCTGACATGAAAAGGAAGAAACAACTCATAAAGCAAACACACAACTAAAAAAGTAAACACATGAGTGAAAGGAAAACACACTTGCAAAAATAAAACACATAACGAAGAGAAATTTTTTTTTAAGGCCTCAAAGTAATGTTTCAAAAATTGGCCATTGACAGACAATGGAACCAATTCCCCTTGTAAGTATCTCAGCCTAAAAGTATTTTCTCCCAGAATTTCCATGATTTGATAAGGGTCGATCCATAAGTGTTGAAACTTAGTATGCCTACTTGACTTTTCTTTTGCTTTTTCCCATAGAAGAACAATGTTGGATATTATGAAAGATTTAATCATGGCCCTCTTGTCGAACCACCTCTTAATGACAACTTGATGTTTTTCCATATGCTCTAAAGTAGCTACCCATTTTTCGTCAATTTCTAAGAGATTCATTAGTTTGATCTAACCTTTGTTAGCATCTTTAGCGTATCCACTCATGAATTTAAAAACCAAAATCTTGAGGTTAAGTGGAAACACTGGCTCTTTTCAGTAGATGAGCAGATATGGGGATGTCCCCAAATCATTTTTTTACCTTGACTCAGTCTGTCCATAAGGCATATTTGAGCTAAATATGCCAATCTCTAGAATTTTCCTTCAATAAACATCTTATTACTGTGATCAAGTTTTTATTCATGGATTCCACTATGCCATTCCCTTGAGGATAGTACTTCAAAGAGAACTTGATTATAACTTGATTTTCCAATACCCACTATATAAGGAATGTTGATGCAAAGGCTGAACCATTATCACAAACAAGGAAGAATGACATCCCAAATCTAGTAACAATACGTTCTTCCAAGAAATTAGTGACTATCTTAGTTGTGTAGCTTCTAATATTTTATGTTTCTACCTAGCGCGTAGGGTAATTGGTAGCCGTGAGAACCAAAGTGTGTCTAGTTGATGATGGTGGGTTTACTGGTCCACTGAAATCCAACCCCCACTTTGCAAAGGCGCGTACCTCAAATAGTGGTTTTAATGAAATTGTAGGATGTCTTTCTCTATTAGCACTAGTTTGGCAAATGTGGCAAGTACACATATGTTTAAAAGTATCTTTGAAGATCGTAGGCTAGAAATAACCCGATCTTAAAATCATATGGGTCGTAGCCTCTACTGAACCATGCCCTATACCATATCTATCATGAAATTGTTTCAAAACTTGTTTTACTTCTTCACGTCTAAGGCACTTTACATAAATCCCTTCATACTTCATTTTGTATAATTTTCTATCATGTAGCATGTAGGATTCACACTTCATTTTGAGTCCCCTACACTATGAACTATTCATCCAATTGGGGTACTAATTTTGTAAAAGATAGTGAAAAATATCCTAATACCAAACATCTATTATTATACCTTGATCAATATCAACTTGAGATACTATAATCTTCTTTTGATCTTCCACATCTATTTCACCATCAAATCATAATTTCTTTTCATCTTTGATTTGGTTATCAGCTATCATTTTTGATAATCTTTGCCCTCTTACCAATTTCATGGGTTGAATCTCTAAATCTAAATCTTTAAGGATTTCCATCCATTTTCCTCACCTTTCACCCAATTCATTTTTCATCAATAATGATTTAACCATAGGATCAGGTACAATTGCACACACCTTGCTCCTTAGTATATAATGGTAGAATTTCTTTATCACTTTGATCAAAGAAAAATATTGCTTATCGAGGTTAGAATAGTTTGACTCAATATTTTTTAGAGGGAAACTCATAAAAGTAATGGTCCTTTCATCTTCTTTATCCTTCTTTTGTGTAAGAATCCCAGCACATGAATGTTTTGAAGCAAAAGAGTATATTTTGAAAGGCAGTCCATAATGTAGAGTCACTAGTATTGGGGCTGTGGAAATGGCCACTTTAATATCCTCAAATGATCTCTTAATTTTCAAAACCCATTCTACTTTTTCTCCCTTTTTGAGTAAATCATTAAGGGGGTGAAATATCTCTGCAAATCTACTTATAAACTTATGTACAAAATTTATCTTCCTAAAGAAAGACTTAAGTTCTTTCCAACTGTTTGGAGGTGACAATTTTAGAATGGCTTTGATTCTCTTAGGATCAATGGAGATTCCAACTTTAAAGATAATGTGACCTAGGAGCTTTCCTTTAGTAACCCCAAATGAACATTTCTTGGGATTAAGTGATATACCATACTTACGACATCTATTGAATACCTGCCTTAAATCAACAATGTGAGCGCTTTGATCCTTTGAAAAGATAGTTAAGTTATCCATGTAGATGACTATACACTTGTTTATTAATCCATTAAAATATTTGTCCATGGCCGTTGAAATATATCCCCTTCATTAATCAGCCCAAAGGGCATTCTTTGTAAGCAAAAGCCCAAATTTGATTGTAAAAGCCATCTTTAGCCTATCCTCTTCATCAACCATTACTTGATTATATCCCAAATATCCATCCAAGAAAGACATCATCTTGGATCCATTAACAATTTGTAGTACTTCATCTAATGAGGGAAAAGTTTATTATCCTTCTAAGATGCTAGGTTCAAATTAAGGAAATCTACACAAAGATGAATCTCTTTAGTCTTTTTCCATACAATAACCAAGTTAGCCACCCATGTAGAATGGTGAATGGGGAAGATAATCTTGGTATCAAGTAATTTCTTGGCTTCCTTCATTATCAAGGGTTCAATAATGGAATTAATAGGTCTTTTCCTTTGGTGGAATGGTTTTGCATTTGGTTTCAAAATAATGTCATGTGTGATGATTTCAAGATCATATGTTTTGAGCTCTTCATAGCTCCAAGCAATGATATCCTTGTATTCTACAAGCAATTTGAGCATATCTTCCCTTTCTTGAGCATTTCACACCTTGCCAACTCTTACCATTTTAGGATCTTCATTAGTACCCAAATTTTATGAATTGCATTCCTTGATCCCCTTTTCTTTGACCGTTCTTTTGTTAAGCATTGATTAATCTCGATCAAAGATGCACTCCAACTGAACCACCCCCTTAGGGATAGTGTTGGTCTTCAAATGTAGGATCCCATCTTCGTCTTCAAGTTCATTATCCTCAAGTTTGTCATCTAGAGTTTCATCAAACTCTTTCCCTTTAAAGTGGACATTGCACATGATAAATTTGAGTATATTTTGATCATCCTAAAATTCTTGGAAGTTCATAATATTTTTTGTGATAGACAGGGTAATAACTATTTCTACTAAAAATCTTTTCAATTTTGTTCTCTTGACCGGTTGTAATGCATAAACTATTTTGGTGAGGGCATCTATTATCATGTTTTTCCTCCTTGGAATGGAATTTATGTTCAAAGCTTTGAAGTCATCCATTAGATCCCATACTCTCTTCCGATAAGTGAGTAACCTCCTATCATTGCAAGAGTATATCGATTTCACTTGTCTTATCACCAACTAGGAGTCTCCTTCAATTATGAGAGTTGTGATCCCCTTCTCTAATGCAAAGAGAATTCCTTGAATCAAAGCTTTGTACTCTGCAACATTATTAGTACATCTAAACTATAATTGATATGCTACATAAAAAGACCTACCTTTTGGATTGATCAACTCAATACCTGCATCAGCTCCTAATTTAAGATTGTTGCCATCAACCCTGAGTATCCAAATGGGTTCTTCCTTGGGCTTCCTAGACATATGCTTATTTGTCTATAGCTTTTCTTTTACTTGGACTTTAAAAGATTATCTCTTTGGAACCCATTGTAATCTTTCGTAGGGTGGATTTGATGATTTCCCATTATTATTCCTTGATACGAGGAGGTGTATGTTTTTATTATTTATCCTAGATTTCCCCTATCAATTCTATAATTTTGTCCACTTTAGGCTTGGGGTGAATGAATACTAGATTCCATCCTTGAGATTTTACGTAATGTATCCTTCTTTGGACCTTGATCATTCCTAGTGGAGAAGGTAAACCTCCACCATCTGAAGAGGTATCACTATATGATGCATTTAGATCTTCAATCTCCTCTTCAACTTTTTCCTCCACAGATTCATGTATATTTGTAGAATTTTGACTTTCTATGGGTTTATCTTTTGGGACTTGGTTGTTCTTTATTCCCATTATCTATGTTAATACCTTTGTGACTGCTTCTTGGCAATGTGAACATGCAAACTCTAAATGATTAACTTTATGCAATCTACAAAATCTTGGGAGAAGTAAGAAATTTGGATTCACTTCTTCACTTAAGCATTGTAAGTTTGCCACCATGCTATCTATGAATTGCATCACAATTTCTTCTTTTGGGATGGGAATTGTGGATCTTCCATTGTGATTAGTTGAAGTTATATCAAAGGCCATTACTTTATAAGAAGCCAAATCTAATTGTAAGAATGCAACCTTGTTTGTTGTATTGTATTCTATAATCATTGTTTGTAACTTTGGCTTCGCATCTATCTTGATCTGATTATTCAACTCTTTCCATGGTAACCAAACTGAGTAAAATCCATAGAAAACCATCCTCTTAGGCATTTTTTCCATTCTCTAATTAGTAGCAATCTGAATGTCTTAGGAATTTTTACCATATGTATGTTAATGATGTCTTGGATTTGGTGATTAACAGTTAACTGTATCCGAACATCTTTCAAGATACTAATGACTTTTACTTTCATTTTATCCAATTGTATCACTATTCGATTAGAGGGATGAGGAGTGAATCCCAACCTTTGTGCTATCAAGAGTGACATGAAATTACAAGAAGCTCTAGAACCAATTGGGAAATTGTGAAGATTCTTTCAGTATATCCTGATACTAAGCAAAAAATGAGGCACCTCAACCTTGTCTTTAAACATAGTCGTCATGGCCTCCGAAGCATTAACCTGTTGTGAGATTGTTTTTTGAGGAACAATATTCACATTAGGGATTGTCTTTGTGTGATCTATGGTTTTCATCAGTGCTTCCTATTGATTAGGACAATTTTGCAACATGTCAAACATGGACATGTTCACCTTTTAATGCGATCAGATTTCCACAATCCATTTTAGTTATGTTGATCAGTTTTCTAGATTAGATTGTGTGGAGATTTTTGTCATCAACGTTTCGAATCACACTACGTGATCCATCATCAGGATGAGAGAGTGAGAGATGTCAAAAATCTCCCAGTGTAATGTACTTTTTGATTGTCAATGTAGGGTTCTTCAAGATTATAGGCACATTTCCTTGGTTCTGATTTTTTTGCCCTCCATACAAGGGTTTTATTGGTACTAGATTATTACTTTCTCTCAAATATAGAGGGGTTGGTTGTAGTGCTAGAGGAATCCCATCCATCATAGGTTATTTTTGACTTCACAAATTGTAAGTATTCTGGTTGTCATTTTGAAAATCAAGCATCTCTTTTGGTTGTGTATCTAGTTCTTGACTAAATGGGAAAGAAAATTCTTCCCTGACTTGTGGTTCTAATTTTGTGTTCTATGCAGAATCATAGGATTCTAGTAGCACAACATTAAATTGCATGGGAGGCACATTATCATTTGTTTGTGAATTCGGATTCAATTCTTGATTTCTATTATAATATGAACCATTATTGTTAGGTGCATTTTGACTATTGTCCTACTAATTTATGTCCACATATTGAGAATTATTGTTATTATTATTTGTTAGAATTCTTCCATTGTTTGGATGAGTGTTACATTATCAATTCTATCTTTGGAAACTATTGTTTCAATTAGGAGGATAGAAAATTTTTCCTCCATTATTGTTTCCTGCATTTTCGTTTCTAGCATTATTATTTCCATTGTAATTCCTATTGTAGTTCTGATCATAATTGTTGTTATTGTAAGGACCAACATTGTTTCTCTAAAATTTGTTATTCTATCCTTATGGAAACCTCAAGTGGGTCAACTCATTATTCATTTGAGACATGGTCTTCTTCATTTGACCAAATTTGGAGGAAAAACTATTGTTTGCTTCAACGAAAGTTGCTGCCTTTTTCTCAAAGATAGAAACTTTTAGAGGTTCATATCCTAAATATGTTATAGCTAGGGTTTGTGGAGTAGGTGCTTACTGCAATGGAACTGGATTCATTGGTATGAATTGGCTAGGCATCAAAGGTGCTCCAATAGGATATGTTGGCATCGTTGTAATAGCTTGAGCTAGAAGCATCAATCCTCCTCCATTAGGATTGGCCTTCTTTATAAAGGTTATTACTTCTAAGAAGACTTTGTCCAATGTGTTGATATTTATCATAGGAAGTCTTCTTAGGAAAATAACAATAAGATGGTCCATAGAATTCAAATAAATCTGAATTATGACTTCAATCTATATAGTGTATGGTGTTTCCAACTTGCAGTATGCCATAGGAAAGTAATGGTTAAAGCATGAGACCATCTCAGCTAGGTCCCTTTTGATTGTTAGTATATGCATGAAAACCTAACCTGTCGAGAGCATGCGTAAATAAGTAAACATTAGTAGCATGTGCATATCAAAGATTAAAACAAATAAAAAACAACTAATGTTAGAATTGAGTTTTATAACTTAAACAACTGAAAAGAAAGAGTTCCAACACAACCTCAAAGCTTAGCTTAAGTATGGAGGATGTGGATGTGCTCTCCCAAACATAGCTATGAATCCCAATGATTGATAAATGATATGCAATGATAATGAGACCACACTAAGATGAATGGAGAATAATATAAGCAATGACTATGGAGGAAACCATGCTTGAAAGCACTCAAAGGATATGAATGTGGATGCAAGAAATCAAACTAGATTAAAAATGCAAATGAAATGAAATCTAGCAACTACCAATGGGTTAGTAACAATGCATAAAATCACCAAGATCACTACAAAGCTCTAATTCTAAACTAGCATGATAACAATGCAAATGAGAGAGATGTCAAATGCTTGAGAGAAGGGCTCTATTTATAGGTTTGAGAGAGGCCTTGGGGAGGTGGCATCTATGAGGCATCCACATAGGTGCCATAAGGGAGACACATGGGCTTAAGGACAAGCCCTGTAAAAGTCAAAAGGAGCCTTTATGGTTGAGAGATCAAGGTGTGCTCAAACATGTGTGAGCAACCTTGGAGAAAGGAGTGGGGGACAAAGGTGTAAGAGGTGTAAATGAAGTAGAAGCTTTATTGGATCATGAGCTTCCCACACATGTGTGAGAAAACACTTAGGAGCTAAAAGGTGTTTAAGATAAATAAGCGGGATTAACTAATGGATGGGCTTAGAAGGATGAGAGTGATGGGTGTAGACTAGGTTTTAGGATAGAATTATGATTAAGTTAAATAAGATTTGACTTAATCATAGGATTAAAGAATTTAATAAAGTGGAGGGAATTAAATAAACTAGAATTTATTTAAAAGGGGATTTATGGAGCATTATGCATTAAATGAATTTAATACATTAGAGGGGAAGTATTTAAGTTAAATTTAAATACATTAGGAAATGAACCTATTTAATTAAATAAGTAGAAGAATATGACAAATATAATTAATTAATAAATAATTAATTATAATGTCACATGAAATATTAAATAAATTAATATAGTGTTTGGGACGATTTTAAGCATCTACAGTTAGATTGCATTCATCATAAAACAAAAAATTACCAAAAGTATATCTCTTTTGTGGTTACTTTTTGAGACAACAAGTAGATGAACATTTTAGCCAAAATTGGTTAGAACCAACAAAGGCCTCCCTATAAACACACACATTTATCTTCAACTAAGCAGATTTTAATAGGTTGCAAGATCATTTGAAACCTTGGCGTTGATCCTAGATTAAATTTTCAAAAGAGGAATTTGAAAGAATTCTCGTCATTAAGCATCATGCAAAATGATAGCTCAACATTATGGATGAATGGGTCAATGAGATAACAAAATATGGGAGCATATCCATTCAAGAATCTCAAGAGCCATTTGATGAAATAGAGGCATTGCTGAGGGAATTACAAACTCAAATCAAAATGTGGGAGGTAGATGAATCGAAATGAGCCACTATGATTGGACAAATCCAATAGATTAATAGGTATGGGACATCAAAGTTCTTAGTAAAGAAGACATTTAAATTGGCAGATGAATGTATGTTTTTTATCATCAATAAAAATATTAGATGGCATAATTATGTGTATAGAGCATCTATAGTGGAGGCTAAAGGTATAGAAGTAGAGTTGAAATAATTATGGGAGGTTATTGCCTATGACGTCCAGGCCATCAATGCTACATATGTGTTAATCCTACCAACATCATTAGCATTATGAAGAGAAGAAGTTGTTGTAAATAATTTACACACAAAAGTCCAAAGTGTTGTCATTGATTGGCAACTAGACAAGAGTATACCATCTTGTGTACCAGTAGATGTCTACACTAGTTTACAATTTAGATGAAGACAAGATAAAGACTGTTATAGTTAGCATGAAGAGTCATCACTATGACATGACAGATACAAACATGAAAAACATTCAAATGGGATTAGCATTCTAACAAAATGACAAAAGGTAGAAAGGACAAAGGACTTGAATCTAGATATAGAGAAGAATGGAAGAGCTACCAGTCTAGACCCTATGACATAGGTGTCATGCATTGTTCATGAAGACCTAAGTGGTGGAATTCAAATTTTTTATTCACTAGTTTGAGAAAAATGATTTTATTGGGTTTTAACACCTAGAAATACAAGACATCATACATTTGAAAGAAAGAGGGAGTGTGTGTGTGTAAGAGCTAGTGTGTGTGAAAGTTAGTGAGTGCATATAGATGCACAATAACGTGTGAATAGAAACAAGAAGAGTTAGATGGTTTCTATGCCTAAATATAGTCCTAAATGTGAGTTTCTTGTTGAGAATCTTTCTATTCTTGCTTATGAGCAAAATGATTCAGAGTTGGTGTGTGAGATTGTTGGTCTTGAGTCTCCATGATACTTTGAAATTTTTGCCTATCTGTGTCACAAAACCATTCCCATAGCCCTCACCCCAAATCAAAGCAAAACCTTCATCCATTGCACTGCCTGCTATACTATCCTAGGTGATATACTTTGATGGAACCCTTCTTTGATGTCTCAATTCAAACAAAGCCAGAGCGACATTAGAAGAGGTCCACCAAGGGATTTGTGGTGCCCATTCCAGTGGCCTTACGTTAGCAAAAAAGCTCCTCAAAATAGGTTACTATTGGCCTACTATGGAAGCAGATGCCTATCATTTTGTGAAGAGATGTGTTCCTTGTCAATAGCATGGTGATTTGATACACACTCCTTCCTAAGACCTCTAACCCACCATTACCCCATGGCCCTTTTCCTGTTGAGGATTCAATCTTGTTGGTCAAGTATACCCAAATTTTGCAAATGGCCACAAGTACATTATTTTTGCCATTGAGTACTTCACAAAGTGGGTTGAGGCTATCTAATTAACATACATCACCAGAAAATAGATTTCAAAGTTCACCTTGAACTACATTATCTGTCATTTTAGTATACCTCAAGACATCATGACCGATAATGGAACGCCTTTCAAAAATTAGGAAGTTGCCACATTGTGTAGGAAATTTGGAATCACCCAACATTTTTCCACCAAATACTACCCCCAAGGCAATGGCCAAGCTGAAGCTACTAATAAAACCATTTTGAAAATCCTAAAGAAAATTGTTGATGCAACTGGTCATGACTAGAACCTCCATCTTGCTCTTGCAGTTTGGGCCTATCGTACATCCATCTGTACCCCAATAAGAGCCACTCCATTTTCTATTGTTTATGGTTCTGAAGCTATCTTACCCATCGAAATTGAGCTCCCTTCCCTCAGAATCTCTCAAGAATCTAATGTCCAAAGAAAAATATCGATTTGCTCACATGCAAGAGCTACAACTCCTCAATGAGAGACACCTTAATGCCCTAAACCACCTTCGTGTGTATCAAAATTTCCATAAGCTTTAGTATCACAAAAAAAGTCAAGCCACGGGAATTTGAGGTGGGTGACTTAGTTTTGCAGCATAACATGAAGAATCTCTAGAACCATGAAAAGAAAGGAAAATTTGAAGCTAATTGGCTTGGTCCATTTATCATTACAGCCAAATATGGTTCTAGGGCATATCGGATTGCCACTCTAGAGGGAGATCTTCTCCCTCAGCTTGTAAATATCCAACATCTCAAGCAGTTCTATGCTTGAGTTTTTTGCAGTTCCTATACAGTGTTGTTATAGTCCTACAAAAATAAAAATAAATTTAAAAAATTAGAAAAATCCAAAAAAAAATCATAAAATATTCTTGAAAAAAGACTAAAAAGAAGAAAATGTTCCTAAAAAAAGCATTTTGATCCATTATCTATAAGGCTCGTTTCACTTCACCCCATTCCACCATTTCATCTTCCTATTTGTGCAAAGTCTTATCTAGCTTACGCTTTTCATACTTCCAATAAAAAAGACCTCTTGTTTGCGAGGCTTCATTTCACTCCCATTTTTCCAAAGACCTCTAGTCCATGAGGTATTTTCCCATCGAGTGCTTATTCCAAACCCCATTACATTGAGCTTTTCCCACAACAGTGACCACAAAATGACTTAAAAAAATCACCCTTGAGACTTAATGATTCGAGAAACTTGTTCTTTTCATAGCACTTGCCACTAAAAAAATTCTAATAACTAATGTCAAACAAAACAAACTTGTGTAGGATGAATCCTTCCTATATGGGACATGACGAGATTCACCTTTAGGCTTTAAGGTTCTTGGAAAGAATTATGGACTGAATGACTACTTGGTCGTAAAGTCTCTTTTGGTTGATTTCGTTTTGTGTGTTAGTGGAAGCCTTTTATGGTGTGGCTTGATCTTCTATATTTTGGTCGTACCTAAATCGCTCTCATTGACTACATGTGTTGTTTGTGGTATGATCTATTTTTGAGACTTTACTACATATGTGTCAGTTTCAGGTTATGTTTATGCATTTCACAATGGGGGCAATGAGTTAGTACACTTTCCACCAAAGATCCATAAAATGACTTTGGGTGTACCTAGACCTCTCTAGGGCATATATGACATTTGTTCCATCATGACTATGCAAAGTACATTCATCGTGCTAAAGTCTCTAATCTATGCAAAAGAGTCATGTCATTTATGCTTCTATAGCATATAATGCATAAACTCATTTGCAAAATCAAACTAAGGTGTGCTCTTTCATATAAACACAATTGAATCTCTTGGTATCATGTAGTTAGAGTTCATGTAGTATAGGGTTTCATTGAGCCTTGCTTGAGACAAGGGTCCTATTTATTCCCCCTCCTATGCTACGCTACTTGGTTCTTACAAGTGAGGAGTTTTGACACATGCCCATTTATTAGGTTCATTCATGTTCCATTTTCATATCTATAGTTTAGCTTCATTTCACTTTGCATTTATTAGTTATTGACATTTTAGGATACATTCATTGTCATCTTGCATTAGGCATTTTATTCATTATTAGATTGCATCATTAGTTCATCACATTAATTCATTACATGCATCCATTATAAACATCATATCTAGTGGCATTTACATCATAAAAAAATCTCATCATACATATAGTGCATCCATACATGTAAAAATAACACCACTCATACATCTCATAGTCGCCAACAAGCCTACATCATACACACCTTAGGCATCAAATATATAAATCATATGCAATATCACATCACACACATCCTACATCACAAATATTAGTATCCACATCATAGATATCATATGCATAATCATCATCATACATGTACACATAGGCCCATTGAATCATGTCATATGTGTGTGTGTGTATATATATATATATATATCAAAGAATAATTGTCTATACAGTCCGTATACAAAAAAATCATATAGAGTCATCGTGTACAAATGCATTATCAAAAACCCACTGCATCTACATCTCTGTCAAAACTGCTCACTGTACAAAATTTGAAAGTTAAGCTATGAGGGCCTTGTGATGTCGATATGCTCCCAAGACCATACCATTAGTAGTGTCAACCCTGGCCCCATAGTCCTCTGTGCCCTGTATGTACACATGTGTAGAACATGTGTAGATCATGGTATAGCTCCACCAGAATAGTCTAACCCCAACAATAAACTACACCATCATCCTGTAGTAGGGTGTTGAGCACCCGTGTCCATGCAATAGGGAAACCATGCCCCACATGGTTTGGCACCATCCTCTACATGAGTGATGCGAGGTATAAAACCAATCGGGGCAATCTTTGCTCTAATGCCTCCCTCCAGGTGAGTGAGGATCTTTGAATGGGAAGTCACTATCGTTGCCTCCGGAAGCACTCTCATAGAAAGGGATTTGCGTCCTCCAATACATATTCAGGATACATCCCCTGAATGGGCACTCATAATATCCTCCACACATATAGAAGCCTAACTGTAGCCTCCCCAATAAGTAGATGGAAGCTGGATGTTGGGGTGTGCCATCACTCGATAAGTGCTAACAGTTGCGCTGAATGGGCTCTTAGATTAGGTTGCTCGTGTACATGCTCTAGTCTATAGAGTCGTACATGTCCCCACTCTGCCTCTGTTAGTCACTCCTCTAGCACCATGGTCAAAGGATAATGCTCCCTCGACCAAAATACCACTATCTCCTCCTGTAGCATAGACATGCAGATTGTCAAATTCCTTTATCTCATAAATGCCCCCTATCTGGGGCATCCTCTCCTACCCTTCACCAATTTGTCCCAATCAGCAAAGATGCTTATCGAGGTAGATTTTGATTTGCATAGATGTTTATTGATGCAAATGTTGATCAATGCAGATGATAGTCTGTGAAGACACCATTTTGGCATCTCTAACAGTTGCACAGATGTCAATTTTCCCATCAACAACTGCCAGTTTCTCATCTACGAAGATGACGACATGCTGACCATCATCTCTACTTCCTTTTTTCACCCCGTTATCATCTGTGTAGATGACATGATGTTTGTTGTCATCTTCGTAGACCCCCTTTCTCCCTTTTGTTATTTGCATAGATGACAAGATAGATTCCTGTCATGTCTGCAGACGTCACGGTCCCTATTTTGTCATTTATGCAAACGACAGGGCATAGACTGTCGTCTTTGCCCTGACTACTTTTGTAGCTTATTTAAGCCATCATAAATGCACCCTAAGCAACCAAAATGACAAATTAACCAGATTGGTTAGTCGACTCACCGATGGGTCCATCTTTGTAGGTCTCTCTTGCTCTTGGATGCGCTCACCAAGCTATAATTGCTCAATAGGGTCCATCTTTTTCTCTGTTACTCTGCTCCCTAAGTGTGCAAATGACCCTTCCTTGAGCCCCTTGGAGGCTTATATAGGCCCTCTAGGACCCCTTTTTGAGACCGTTTCTCTTCTGAGTCACGTCAGTCCCCTATTTTTACCCGCAAGTCATGCAACATCTTTATTTATCCCATTTTCTTTTCATTTCCTTTTTTCCAAAGGCCTTTTCATGAAAATTATCCAAAATTCATTTTTTGCGCAATTTTTGCGAGGGGGCACCCTCCTTCTCTGTTGTCACTTCGACACCACTCCTAGGACTCCTATCCCTTCTAGGGCAACCTATATTTTCTTTTCTTTAATATAATGTCGTCCTAACATCACATCAAAGAGGGGCAAAATGTAGACACTTAAAATTGTCCTAAACACTATATTAATTTATTTAATATTTCTTTTGATATTGTAATTAATTATATTTATCATATTCTTCTACTTATTTAATTAAATTTATTTAATTAAATAAGTTCATTTTCCTAATGTATTTAAATTTAATTTAAATACTTTCATCCCTAATGTATTAAATTTATTTAATGCATAATTCTCCATAAATCTCATTTTTAATAAATTCTATTTATTTAATTTCCTCCATCTCCATTAAATTCTCTAAACCTATGATTAAATTAAATCTTATTTAATTTAGTCTTAAACCTATCCTAAAACCTAGTCTACACCCATCACTTTCATCCTTCTAAGCCTACCCACTACTTAATCCCACTTATTTTTCTTAAAAACCTTGCCAAACCCCCTTTTAATCTTAAGTGTGTGCTCATACATGTGTGAGGAACTCTCACACTTTCCACACTTCTCATGCCTTCTACACCTCTTACATCTTTATCCCCCACTCCTTTCTTCAAATTTGCTCACAGATGTGTGAGCAAACTTTGAATGTTGACCACTAACATGGCTTGCTTACATGTCTCTCTTGTGGCACCTATGTGAATGCCACATAGATTCCACCTCACCAGGGCATCTCTCAAGCCTATAAATAGAGCCCTTGTCTCAAGCATTTACATCTCCCCCATATGCATTGTTATCATGTTATTTTATTACTAGAGCTCTTAGTGATTTTGCATTGTTACTAACCATTTGGTAGTTGATAGAGTTCATATCATTTTGCATAATTTGATTAGTTTATTTTCTTACATCCATCTCTATATTCTTTGAATGATCTCAAACAGGGTTTCTTCCATAGTCATTCTTTGAAGTGTCCTCCACTCATTTAACATAGTTTCATTCTCATGTTTGCATTTCCTATTAAGAGATTCACTATAGTTGTGTTTTGGGAGAGCACTCCAATATCCCTCCAATCAAAAACACACTAACAGGGCCTCTCATGGGTGCCTTTGTTGAGCTGTTTGAGGTTGCATGAGGACTTGATCTTTTGGTTTCTTTGAGTTGCAAAACTCAAGCAAGTGTTAGGTATGCTTCATTTTATTTTGAATCATTGATATTATCTATTGTAGCTAACGTTTACTTATTTTCTCTTGCTTCCAATAGGCAAATTTTCTTGCATACATTTTGGCATGCCCAGTGGGACCCACATCCCTGTTTGCTTTCCAAAAATCTATCAAAAAATCATATCTTGTTGCCAATATCTGTGCATTATCATTTGTGCAACACGTAGTGTCATCTGTGTTCTGTCATTTACATAGACTAGTGTCTGCGCAGACACTGTATAGACTAGCGTCTATGCAAACTAGTGTCTACGTAGATCGACATCTCTGCCCCACTGCATTAAATCCACCTATTTTGCATTGAAGTCTAGTTCTATTATCTGCACAATCTAAACTATCATCTGTGTGGTGGGCGAATTTGAATTGCTAAAAAAAGCCAAACTGTCATCTGCGTTGTTTCCTCTATCTTATGCATTGTGTGTAGATATTTGAACCTATTGTAGAACCCAAACTATCATCTACATTTACAAACTATCATCTACAATTTGTACTTTTGTCATCTGCATTGTGTGCTAGGTAACTTTTGTCATCTGCAAGTTTAGTGTCTCTGAACCTGAACTGTCATCTACGCCTGACAAAGTTGCCACGTGTCTATGAACTGTACAGCCTGTACTTCATTATTTATGCATTTTTTCATCTATGTTTGTAGTCCATCTCTAGTTTTTGGTAGATTTGTTGAATTTTAAACACATTATTCATTGACTAATTATTTACAGAGATTTCTAACAAATTTACATTACAGAAAATAGACCTTAGAAGACTTATAAACAAACTCATAGTGATTTCTATCACTTAAGAAATTTGTAGTGATTTTTATCACTTTAGGATTAAAGGTTTAATGAACTTGTATGAATAACCATTTGTCCTTGAATGCATATTGCAAATTAACATATAAAATCCAAACACACTCTTGAATACTTTAAGGGAAAAAAGTTGCATCTAATCTTGAATGTCTTAAGGGAAATTTATTCACATTTCATTGGAATGGATGTTTAAGTAGCAAACACACTCTTGAATGCTATTAAAGGAATGAATGATCTTTTTATTGAAATGCATGCTTAGGATAGCAAACACACTTTTGAATACCTTAATAAAATTGATATGCTTTCATTGAAATAAATGTTTAGGATAGCAAATATTTGGATTTGGTGCTTAAAATGAGCTCACACACTCTTGAATGCCTTAAGGAAATTGACATGCTTTCTTTGGAGTGAATGTTTAGGATAGAAAACATTTGGATTTGGTGCTTAAAATGAACTCACAAAATATTGAATGACTTAAGGGAATTGGTTTCACTTTCAACAATTTTCTTATGTTCACGAGCGATTTACTTTTTGTCGATGAATCCACACTTTTTATTTGTGTTGACAATGATTTCAAGTTGGAAAGAACAATGTATGTTTAAACATGTGTGTCTTCAAGATTAGAGTACAAAACTCAAAAGCTTCATTGGGAAAGAACAAGTATCTTTTAAACCTTGAGGCCACTTACGTATTCTCTCCTAACATGCCTTTGTGCACATGAAATAAGTTGTCTTGTTTTCTTTTTTTTAGGAGACCTACTTGTGGAATTAATCACCCCTTGGGATGACCTCAACTCTAGTGTTCTGGTAGAGTATAAGAATCGAGAGGTGAATCAAAAGACACCTCTCTTGGAAGTAAAATCTTGTCACTCTTGGCTAAGCCCCAAAATTTTTTATACCTTTGGGAATTGAAGGTGGAGATTTGGGTTACCATCTTCTCCTAGCTATGTGGCATTATTTTCCTTCATCTACAAATTTGAGCCTCATGTACCTTGTGTATATCGAGGACATCCTTTAGATAATCCTTGTACATCCTAGTTGCAGCCCTATTAAGATTGTTGGCATGTTTTACGTTCCTAATTGTGTAAACATTCAAAACCAACACCAAACATCAAACAAGTGCAAAAATGAGTGAAATTGTGAGCTAAACTTCGGTAAGTGAAACAGTGGTAATTGGGTCCTCTTGACTCACAGTTATTTCCAAGAGTTCTATATTGGTCTAGCATTTGAAATTGGTTGAGTCTAGCTATAGTTTGTGCTTGAAATTGGGTTTTGTTTTGTTCCTGCCATGACCAAAAAAGTCAAACCTAAGAAGGTGAAATTTTCCAAACCATTTGTCTATAAGGAAAGGAAAAATCTAGCACACGGTGATAAACAATTCTAATATGCTATCAAAGATATCTAGAAAGAAGAGGCTAAACAAGAGTGTTATAATAGAATTGAGTACAATGCAAAACTTTAAAATTGGTCTACCTTCTCTGGAGTAAACCCAAGGTTTTTGTTCCTAGTAAGTGAGGATTGAGTTAACCACATAAGTGACCACCACACCTTCATTTTCCACATTAACCCCCATTTTTCCAAATTTATTGTCTTCCATTTACAAACTTCCTCTAGAGAGCTTAATCATTTGAACCTAAAAACTTTGGCATAAGAACACCTTTCGAGATCATAACACTAGACCTTTTGTCCACAAGCAAACACCTATCACTCATTTGGGATCACAAGTCCATCTCCAAATAGTGGATAGTCAATTTAGTGTCCTATCTTGCCTAAAGATCACTTGACCATCTTTGGTAGGAGAAAGATACTTTTAGCCTAATAATCACACTTTGTTTGCTAAACCAAGGTCTTTTGTTTATGTTTAGGTTGTTGGCCCCTTTCATCATATCAGGTTCAATAGTCCTCTCTCACATTCCTCTCTTTCTTCCATAATCTTCCACCCATTGGTTTGGTCACTATTGTATGGTACATACACGATCTGATAGATTCACATTTAATCCCATGTCTCGCTTACTGAAATCATTAAGGAAAAAAGAGATGGAGAATCCTTTTCCTCCACACACAACATCATTGGGGGGAGCATTTCCCTCTAGTTCAAACTTTGGTATGCCTATCTTAACATCCACAAAAGAACCAAAAGATCCTTTTTGTAACATAACTTTGGGAACTAACAACGAAGAAGTATACCAAGAGGAAGACCCTATTAACAATAACAATATCCCTAATGATGTCTGAATGTTCCTTGTAGATACATACAATGTCGAAATGATGGAAAAGTCTATTACGGGAAACAAGATTGAGATCTTCCTAAACTTGTTTAAAGATGGTGTTAATGTCCCTACGATTTTTGATAAGACCACCTTGGTTAGATAGATTATGAAGGATGGAGCTCCCATATTGCCAAACACAACCCAAGCATCTAGCAAAGGACTTGTTGGTGTAAATACGTACTTTACTATTTACACTTACTTACGTTTACTTAGGTTAATGAATTATTTAATTATTTTGCATTATTTTATTATTTTATTTGTGGGACACTTAGGAGTTTGCACACCTTTTGAGTTGTCATGTAGACAACACAGGAGTATGCAACTCTATTTAAGCACATGGTGTCTACAACATTGTTTTGCGTGTCACACCCTTGTAGGCTTATCCTCTCATCACCACACTTACTTCCGTGCTTAATGGAGGATAACCCATATCTGGTGGACATGTGCTTGGTTGTATGACACATCAAGATGCTAACTTCTATGCATTCTAGAAGCTATCTTGAGGCCTCTATATTCAGGCACTCCTAGTGTACTCTCATGATGAACAAGTTATTGAATACATCGTTATTCTGGTCATACTCTCTCTCTTTGGTCTACTGTGTGCTTGTGTTTGAGTTCTTAGTTCCTAGGTGAATTTTTCCCTTAGGCAAATTCTTACATGGTATCAAAGCTACTTGGAGATTTTCTCATCACAAGCTGTTCGAGACCTCTTGCTTGCTTCATCACATCAGCCCAAATCTAGAGTGCTATAGAAATTGAGAGTGTCCAGCACCAGATCTGACCTCGCCATTGCATCAAAAATGTTGAACTGGTGAAAATTGACTATAAGCATGCCTACCTTAGTCCAAAGTCAATCGCGAGGCAAATTTTTTTTGCAAATCAGAACTTGGAGGCTCTGATTTGTGGTATGGGTATGATCTTATTTTTTAGATCTGTGATTTAATTTTATTTTGGATTTGTAATTTTTTTCTATTTTTTTTTCTTCCATCAAAATTTTCGGAACCCGCAAAGAAATTTTTTTTGACAGATCTAAGCAGTGACACCCCAGATCTTCCATTTGGAGGATTTATTGTATTTGTTCATAGGGCATATTCAGTGTTAAGTCTGTGGCCTTCACACTCAGACCAAGTTGTACTGCACACATTAAATTCGGGCTCCATATAATATATCCTGCAGAGGAGCACATCATCTGGTGGCTCCTTCCTTCACATCCCCAGCGGGTGCGATTTACTTTGATGGGCGCAGCTCCTTTATTTTAAAAATGTCTGCAAACTTAATCCCAAGCAATGTGGGATAAAAGTCTATAAAATCCACTAGCTGATTAATATTTTTGGCAGCTGCTCATGCACATTTCGATGGTTGCAATTTTTAATCCACCCTTGAATAAATCGGGGGCGTCAACATCTCATTTTCAGCATTTTCAACGAAGCCATCTTCATGAATCTCAATGATGAGTTCCTGTTCTCCAGTGCATTGAAGTCTTCTGGTTGCTCTTTGAAGTTCCGGCAAGGTTATAAAAGTTTGGCACACATGGACATGAGATTCCTGGCCACATTTTTCAAACTCTGGCCATGCACTGCATACTCCGGTGATACCAATACACTCTGGTGCTATTTCAACAAATTTTGGTGAGGGTTTGCAGAGTTTTCCTCTCGTGATCATAGTTAACATTTTTTGGCACCATTTAACACTCCACACCCACGCGAGTAGACACTTGGGCGAATCGCATTCTGCCATGCAAGCGTACAGGTGTACACATCATTAGTGACTCAGTTGCATAGTAAGTTGGATTGCCACATCATTTGTGAAATTGGTGGTACTACCACATCATTGTATGGATTGCCACGTGCATGTCCATATAGTACAGACAACTGACTCAACTGCCACATCATCCAAGGGTGCAAATTTTTTGCTGACGTCATCTTTTGCCTGTGTTAAATTTGATGCCCGTTTGAATGTCAAAACTAGGCTTTTTACAACTGCTATGATGGCTATTTGACTGTCAAATGTAGACTCGTAGTTTTCCTTCCAAACCCCTCTCCAGATTGCTTTTTAGTTTGGTAGCCTGACTTTGTGAGCTCGTATCTTGGACATCCGAACTCTGATTCAGGTGCAATTTTTTTTGAAATCAGGTAAAATTTGTTGAACTTTTTAGTGGTGGCGTTGTTTTCTAGTTTTGGTGCACAGATTTTGCAAAACATTTTTTTTTTTGACAACTGTACCTGCATAATCTTGCATTTTGCAACTTCAAAAGATCCGTATAGGCACATCTTGTCACTTTTTTAGGTTCTATTTTTTTTTAAAGTGTGTATTTTTTTGTCTACATTTCAGATCTAAAGTTAGATTCTAGGGTTGTGTGGACCAATTTCTCACTTTCAAAATTAGGCCTTCTTTGGCATTGTAAAGCTTTGATTCTTTTTCAAAATAGTTATAAATCTAAGCTATAGTGCTTAAGTGATAGATTTTAGCCTCATAAGGCAATTGTAAAAGAAAAATCAAAAAGTCCACTTTTTTCATTTTGACAAGTGGCTCATTGTAAACGCACTACTTATAAAGTGCCAAAAGCATCTTTTTTTTTTTGGGGGGGGGGAGGCGGGGGGGGAGGGGGGGGGGGGGGGTTCTTTTGATTGAGTGGAAAGGGGGGGTGTGTACATTTTTTTTGTGTCTCTCTATTGTGCTCTTTTCATTTCTGCATCATGGGTTTTAAATGTCCTCCTTTAACTTCACGCAACTATTCTACATGGAAAGATATTGCATGGAAAAATGATATAGTCTTTATGGAGATGGTACAATTACCAAACTTACTAATGCTAAAGAGCTCATTGAATGGAAAAGACAAGACCAACAAGCTTTAGGTGTAATTAGGAGTTGTGTACATGGGGATCTTCTCGTTCACATTAAAAATTGTTCAGAATCTAAGGAAGCTTGGGATAAACTTGAACAGTTGTATGGTAAAGTGGATGAAGAAAAGGGATTTCAGATTGAGGATGATCTACTTCTCTTGGATCCTAAGAATTATGACACAATTTAGGATTACATCATTAAAGCCAATGAGTATAGGGAACTTCTAAAATATTGTGGAAATCCCATTAAGGATGATAGGTTGATTCATCACATCTTGAAGAAGCTACCTTCTGAGTACACCAACTTTGTTTCAAGTTTTAATACTCATAGGTTAACCATGGGATCTGCTTACCAGAAGCTTTCCTTTGATGGATTTGTAGACATGTTGATTGTTGAACAATCTCACTTGGTGGATTTTGGCCTTCTCAAGTCATCTAAGACCAAAGCCTTAGTGGCTAGTGATGATCACAAATCTAGTCAAGGGAGAAAAAGCAACAAGAAGAAGAAGCAGTGGAAGCAGAAAACACATTCTGAGACACAACATGACTCCTCTCAACAAGGTGGTTCTTCTTCAAATAAGAAGGGAAGTAATGACAAGAAGGACAAACTCTTTTGTGCATACTGCAAAAAGCCAAATCATGACGAGCATCATTGCAAGACAAAAAGAATCGATGAGTTAGAAAATCTACTCAAGAAGAACAAGATTCAAGTTCCAGGTACTTCCAAGGATTTAGTTCTATCCTCTTTACAAGTTAAAGGTCAAGCACTTATGGCAAACACAAATTCTTCTTTGGAATGGATACTTGACTCAGTTGCCTCCTACCACATGGGTTCTTCAAGGGAAGACTTTTCTTCATTGAAGCAGTCAAAGGTACTACACATCTTCATGGGAGATGATGCTAAGATGGAAGTTGAAGGGAAAGGACATGTTAAAATGGAAGATGGGGAATTCAAAGATGTTCTTTATGTTCCAAATCTAAGCTCCAATCTCCTATCAATTTACCAAATCACTCACCTTGGAAATGGTCATAAGGTTGAGTTCCTTCCAAATTTAGTGATGGTGCGAAGTCTCAAAGATGATTCCTTGGTAGTAGTGGGGAAAGTCACAAGAGGTTATACTCCTTCTCCCACTTTGTGCCTAAGAGTCCTTCCCAAGCCTTGTTAACTCACTCACATTCACAAATCAACTTATGGCATGAGCAGTTTGGTCACCTTGACTTGCACTCTCTTCAACAACTTTGCTCAAAATGCATGGTAAAAGGTCTACCCAACATCAGCTTTTCTAAGGGAGAGTGTTCATCTTGTTAAGTGGATATGAATCTCAAGGAGAATTATGATAAAGGGAAGTCTTCTCGAGCTCTAGTTGTTCTTCAGCTAGTTCACATTGTATTAGCAGGACCTTTGCAGTGACTTCAGTCAGCCAAGGCCGCTACATACTCATATTTGTTGATGACTTTTCGAGATTTACTTGGGTCTTCTTCATTCATCATAAGAATGAAGTGGTTCATAAGCTTCAAGGCTTCAAGGCTCATGTTGAACACAAGTCAAGGAAAGCCATCAAAGTATTAAGGATGGACAATGAGAATAGATATGTTGACAGAAGACTTAAGAACTTTTGCAAAATTAAGGGAATTGATCTTCAAAACTCACCAACATTTAGTCTGCACAAGATAGATGTTGTAGCTATGATGATTAGGACTCTCAAGACCATGGAAAGTTTCATGATTAAGGCCAAGTCTCTTGATCCTACACTTGAAGTTGAAGCCATTAGTAGTGCTACTCACATATTACCATGGCAAGTTGCATGATAGTGACAACTAGTGCTACATCTACATCAAGTGGCACCACACAATTGACATTCCAATTAAGTGAAAAACATATCCAACAAATCATTAGTGCCATACCCAATAGTACTATGCATGATAGTGTTCCACAATCCACCTTAACGGGTCCCACTATAGGATGCTTAAACATTGGGCAAGTGTCTACTTAATAGATGGTAATTCCAACGCAACTAATGTATTCCTCCTATTCACAAATTCCAACAAGTGTGGTGAAAACATTAGTGCCAATTCCAATGATTGCCTATCAGTACATTGGCCAAAGTGGAGTATTCCCACCATCTCACAATATGTTTGGAACTCCTTATAACTTGAGAGGTGGATTTACAAATTTTCAACAATCACAAGTGCAACCAAACCAAGATTTAGCCCAACAGTTGCATGAACTTCAAAACTTGGTACATTCCATGACCAACAAAGGGGTGAAAGATTTCTCTTTTGAGGAAGTTTTCCCATTTCCATTTGATAGGTCCATTAGCATGATACCATTCCCCCCAAACTTTGAGATTCCTAAATTCGACAAATACATGGGAGAAACATGTCCTATCACACATCTCAAAGAATTCTCAGTTTTGTGTCAAGAAGTAGCCTATAATGAGGATTATCTTAAGAGGCTCTTCACATGAAGTCTTGGAGGTGCCACACTAGAGTGGCTAATGAACTTACCCAAGGGTTCCATTACCTCCTTCAATGATTTAACAGGGAAGTTTGTAGCACAACACTCTTACAACATTGAACACCATGCCTCATTAAGTGATTTGTGCAACACAAAACAACAAAATGGTGAAACATTTTCCAATGTTCTACAACGATGGAGGCATCTTGCTAATAGCATGCCCTACAAAATTGAGGATTCCCACCTTGTGGATATATTTATCAAAAACTTGATACCAAAAATGTCTTTTCACATGAAGATGGCTAGCCCTGAAGACTTTGCTACATTAGTCAAGAGAGGCAAGAGCATTGAAAATGGGCTTTTAGACAAAGGTGTTATTAAACATTATAGCTCATCATCCTCAAAAAATGACATAAGAAATAGTATCAAACCCAAATTTTGGTCCAAAAACAAATGTGTCACACACAATGGTGTCACTGATGTTAAAAATGTACAAAACCTTCAAGGAGGAAACAACAACAACTATCATAATTGAAACAACAACAATTCCAACCATGACAATCAACAATCTCCTAATTAGACACAATCTTTTCCTCACAACAACAAAAATACCAACAACAATTAAAACTGTGACTATGATTGAAATAGGAAGTTCACTAACTTTTGTGAGCCCTTGGATACCATATTCCAAAAACTAGTGGATCACAATTTGATGGTGTTTCCTAACACATGACCCTTTGATGAGAATCAACCCAAATTAAAATGGTATAGGGAAAATGAATATTGCAAATACCACTACATCAAGGGACATGACACAAACAAGTGTATAAAACTCAAAGTCTTCATTCAAAATCTTGTCGATGATGGAGAAATCGAGGTAGAAGGAGGACCATCCTCTAAAAATGCTAAGTTGAAGATATTCCAAAAGCCATTTCCTGATCACAACAATGGAAACAACAATATAGACAATGCAAATCAAGCTTCCACATCAAATGCATTACCCGATGACTATCCTACTAACCACATATCAGGGTTTCATTCCTTGTGTGGTAAAATAGAAACCAATGATATATGTGGTTTTGACTCCATGTGTGGCCGCATTGGAGAGGTAGACACTCATGTGAATACCGTTGTCCTACAAGTAGCTAATTGTGATGCAACCATTCAATGGGGAAAAATCACTTTGCATGCCAATCCATCAGTTCCACATGCACGTGTTGTGCCATCCACCTCACAAAGGCCCACTTCTCACTATGATGTGTTGTCCCAGTTAGGTAAGACTCCTACACAAATATCCATTCTAGAGCTCCTAACCACATCACCCATCCGCAAATAAATTTTGGAGAAGGTTCTTTTAGAGTGTTGTGTTCCTGAAAACATTAACGCCTTCCAATTCACCACCATGATTGGAAACCTCTGCACAATGACACCTTGTCTTCACAGACAAAGATTTTCAAGGTCTTAATCCCCACCATAATTTGTCACTCCACATTGAATTCCTTATACAATGACATAAGATTAAAAGAGTCCTTATAGATAATGGATCTAGTTTGAACCTATGTACATTGAAGATGATTCATTTCTTGGGACTTCCAGAAGAGCTCCTAGATGTCAATAAAAGGATAAAAATCAAAGCATATGATGAAAGAGAAAGAGAATCAAAAGGAGTCATCATGTTACCACTAAAGGTTGGTCCAGCCATCATAAATACTGAATGCCATGTCTTAGACTTGGATTTTCCATATAACATTTTGCTTGGCTGACCTTGGATACATACACTAAAAGTGGTACCATCTACCTACCATCAATGCTTGAAATTTCCTCACCAAGGAAGAGAGGTCATGATTCCAGGTGATCCCACACCTTTTTCCTTTTGTAAAAGATTGGAAGGTGCACCAATAATTTTTTGTCCAATCAATGAATTTGCTAAGGTTATACCTAAGCCTCTCACAATAACAAAATCACCTTCCACAACAGTGCCAAAGTTACCCTATAAGGAAGAGAAAAGGTGGAAGATACTATGGTCAATACTAAAGGGAAGAAGGTTACTTTTATTGATTTAGGAATGGAAGAGTAAAAGTTTGAAAATTACTTGTGTGTTGGACAACTACCACTGTCCCCCCATTCCTTTGGAAAACCTTCACAATTACCACCTCCTACCAACAAGGATACTATGCATGTTAACAAGATGACATTTGAACATTGGGGTTCACTTAGTGATGAGCATATGGAATCTAATATCTTGGATTGGCTATATTTTGATGGAAAAGATGAACCTATATAATTCCCCAAGGATAAGTATGTTAAGGCCCCTCCCATTATCAAAAACATGGGATATCATGGTACCGGCCTTGGACCTAAAGAAGATGGAATTAGAAAACCCCTTGAGTCTAATAGGAATCCTAAAGGATGTGGTTTGGGCTCCATTAAACCCAAGGTTTCCTTTGCTGACAACAATTGTACAATTGACCCTAATTCTAAGACTAAAGAGGAGGAATTCGTTGAAGTACCCTTTCAATACATTGAGGATGACCTAGATAACCATATCTGTGTCATTACCATAGTTTACCTTTCATCCACCAACCTACCTCTCACCAACCATGACATGATAGACTAGGACCTTTAGGACACACCACCAGCTCTCGATATCTATAACTTTGACAAAGTAGTAATGGCACTTTTTGGCCTTAAGAATCTCCAAGATTATGAACATGAGATCCAATACAATGAGGAAGCCTACTTTGGTAGCCAAGTCAACTCTCTTAGTCACAAAAGTGAAAAAGAAGATAAAAATGGAAAAATTTAAAAAACATCCTCTAGTGAAAACTCTTTTAGGGCACTTTTGGATGAAGAAAAAGATAAAATAAAGGACATATCTTCTGGTGAAAACCTCCTAGAGGCACCAAAAGAGGGAGAGGTTGACTTGCCATTCAGATCTTTACCACCAAAAAACTCATCTATCTTGAATGAGGACACTATTCCACTCAACTTGGGTACAGAGGATAATCCAAAAATTACTTATATTGCAGCTACCCTAAGTCTTGAAGAACAAAAGGCAATGACTGAATTGTTGAAAAAAGGTAAAATTAATTTTGCATGGACATATACAGATATGTCTAGTTTAGATATAGATTTGGTTGTACGTCACTTGATAGTAGATCCTAAGATTAAACAAGTGAAGGAAAAGTTGTGCAAAATTCATCCTAAGGTAGCACTTTTAGTCAAAGTAGAATTGAAAAAAATGTGAGAGGCAAAGTTTATCCATCCTATTGATTATCCTAAGTGGATCTCCAACATTATTCCTATAGGAAAAGCATTTGAGGGCATCCACGTTTGTTCAAATTCTCAAGATTTAAATCTAAATCTCGCATGTCCTAAGGATGATTTTCCACTTCCTAACATAGGTATCATAGTGGATTTGACTATTGGACATGAGATGTTGTCTTTGATGGATGGTTTCTTCGGTTACAACCAAATCAAAATTGTAGAAGAAGATCAACATAAAATGGCATTTACCACCCCATGGGGAACCTTTTGTTATCAAGTCATTCTTTTTGGCTTGAAGAATGTTGGTGCCACTTATCAATGTAAAATGACTATAATATTCCATGATCTTCTTCATGTCATAATGGAGGACTATGTTGATGACATCCTAGGAAAATCAAAAACATGTGATTCCCACATTGATGTGCTCACCACCATTTTCGAAAGGTTGGAGAAATATAAAGTGTGCCTAAATCCTAAGAAATGTGTTTTTGGGGTCAAATCAGGCAAGTTGTTAGGCTACATTGTGTCAAGAAGAGGTATTGAGGTAGATCCTGCCTAAGTAAAAGCCATCCTGGAAATGCCTCCACCAACCACATTGAAAGAACTCCATAGTTTTCAAGGAAAGTTACAATCCATCAGCTGATTTGTGGCCCAGTTAGCAGATAAGGTCCATCTACTTCAACATTTTCTTTGTAAAGACACTAAGTTTCAATGGGATTGTCTATGTCAGAAAGCATTTGAACAAATTAAGGTATACTTGGCTAATCCTCTAGTTCTAGTCCCTCCAATTGTAAGACAACCATTGATCCCATACATTTCAACCACTTTAGTTGCCTTGGGTGCCTTTTTGGCACAACTAGATGATAATGGTAATGAGCAAGCTATATACTATCTCAATCGAACATTAGTTGGCTATGAGTTAAATTGCACTACTATTGAGAGAGCTTGTTTGGTGGTGGTCTTTTATACATAGAAACTATGCCATTATATGCTTAATATTACTACACATCTCATTGCCAAAATAGATCCATTCAAAATATTTGCTATCAAAAGCCTCCCTCACTGGTCGAGCTGCAAAATGGGTCTTGATTTTAAGTAAATTTGACATTGTTTATAAGGAATGCAAGGCCATTAAGGGATAAGTAATTACAGATCATCTTGTTGAAGCTCCTCTTCTAAGAGATCATCCTATAGTAGTAGACTTTCCATATGACACAATTATGATTGCTACTCGTAGTACACACTAGAAGTTATATTTTGATGGTTCCTTCACACAAAAGGGATCGGGGGCAGGAATTTTGTTTGTTACAGGGCAAGGAGATCTCATTCCTAAGTCTTATAATATATCATTCCCTTGCACAAACAATATAGTTGAGTATGGAGGATTAATTACCAGGTTGTGTTAGGCTATCAGATGGAATATCACAAACCTTCTTGTCTTTAGAGACTGGCAATTGGTCATTAAACAAATTACAGATGAATACCTCACGAAGGATGAAAAATTGTTTCCATATCATAGAACAGTTGAGGATCTTAAACACTTCTTAGAGATAGTCTTTCAGTAGATACTAAGGGCTAATAACAAAGCAGAACATGCTATGGCTACCATTGCCTCCATGATTGCCATGCTTGAATATAGTCCTAAATGTGAGTTTCTTGTTGAGAATCTTTTTATTCCTGCTTATGAGAAAAATGATTCAAAGTTGGTGTGTGAGATTGTTGGTCTTGAGTCTCCATGGTGTGTTGACATTTTTGCTTATCTGTGTCACAAAACCATTCCCATAGCCCTCACCCCAAATCAAAGCAAAACCTTCATCCATTGCACTGCCTACTATATTATCCTAGGTGATACACTTTTCTGAAACACTTCGATGGAACCCTCCTCCGATGTCTCAATTCAAATGAAGCCAAAAAAGTGTTAGAAGAGGTCCACCAAGGGATTTGTGGTGTCCATTCCAATGGCCTTACATTAGCGAAAAAGCTCCTCAGAATGGGTTACTACTGGCCTACTATGGAAGCAGATGCCTATCATTTTGTGAAGAGATGTGTTCCTTTTTAGTAGCATGGAAATTTGATACATGCTCCCACCCAAGACCTCCAACCCACCATTACCCCATGGCCCTTTTCCTGCTAGGGATTCGATCTTGTTAGTTAAGTATACCCAAATTTTGCAAATGGCCACAAGTACATTATTGCCACCACTGAGTACTTCACAAAGTGGGTCAAGGCTATCCCATTAACATACATCACCGATTTTTTTTTTTGAAGTTCATCTTAAACTACATTATCTATCATTTTGGTATACCTCAAGACATCATGACTTATAATGGAACGCCTTTCAAAAATTAGGAATTTGCCACATTGTGTAGGAAATTCAAAATCACCCAACATTTTTCCACCAAATACTACCCCCAAGGTAATGGCCAAGCTGAAGCTACTAATAAAACCATTTTGAAAATCCTAAAGAAAACCATTGATATAGCTAGCCATGATTGGCACCTCCATCTTTCTCCCACCCTTTGGGCCTACCGTATCTCCATCTGTACCCCCACAGGAGCCACTCCATTTTCCCTTGTTTATGGTCCTAAAACTATCTTACCCATCAAAATTGAGCTCCCTTCCCTCAAAATCTCTCTCAAGAATCTGATGTCCAAAGAAGAATACTGAGTTGCTTTCTTGCAAGAGCTACAACTCCTCGATGAGAGATGCCTTAATGCCCTAAACCACCTCTACGTGTATCAAAATCACCTTCAGCTTCAAAAGTCAAGCCATGGGAATTTGAGGTGGGTGACTTAGTTTTGTAGCATAACATGAAGAATCTCTAGAACCGTGAAAAGAAAGGAAATTTTGAAGCTAATTGGCTTGGTCTATTTATCATTACAACCAAATATGGCTCTGGGGCATATTAGATTGCCACTCCAGAGGGAGATCTGCTCTCTTAGCCTATAAATATCCAACATCTTAAGTGGTTCTATGCTTGATTTTTTTGTAGTTCATGTACAGTGTTGTTATAGTCCTACAAAAATACAAAAAAATAAATAAAATAAAATAAAAATTTCATAAAATGTTCCTGAAAAAAGACTAAAAGGAAGAAAAAGTTCTTGAAAAAAGCATTTTGATTCATTATCTATAAGGCTCGTTTCACTTCACCTCATTCCACCATTTCATCTTCCTATTTATGTAAAGTCTTATCTAGCTTATGCTTTTTGTACATCACATAAAAAAGACCTCTTTTCTATGAGGCTTCATTTCACTCCCATTTTTCCAAAGACCTCTAGTCTGCGAGGTATTTTCCCATCGAGTTCTTTTTCCAAATGCCATTACACTGAGCTTTTCCCACAACAGGACTTAAACAAAATCACCCTTGAGACTTAATGATTCAAGAAACTTGTTCTTTTCACAGCCCTTGCCACTAAAAAAATTGTGATAACTAATGTCAAACAAAATAAACTTGCATAGGATGAATCCTTCCTATACGTGACATGATGACATTCACCTTTAGTCTTTAAGGTTCTTGGCAAGAACTATGGACTGAATGACTACTTGGTCATGAAGTCTCTTTTTGGTTGATTTCATTTTGTGTGTTAGTGGAAGCGTTTTATGGTGCACCTTGATCTTCCATATTTTGGTCGTACTTGAATTGCTCTCATTGACTACACATGTTGTTTGTGGTATGATTTGTTTTTGAGGATTTACTACATATGTGTTAGTTTTAGGTTATGTTTATGCATTGTGCAATGGGGCCAACAGGTTAGTACACTTTCCACCAAAGATCCCTAAAATGAATTTTGGTGTACCTAGACCTCTCTAGGGCGTATATGACATTTGTTCCATCATGATTATGATGGAACACCTATCATGCTAAAGTCTCTAATCTGCACAAAAGAGTTGTGTCATTTATGCTTCTATAGCATATAATGCATAAACTCATTTACAAAATCAAACTAAGGTGTGCTCTTTCATATAAACACAATTGAATCTTTTGGTATCATATAGTTAGGGTTCATGTAGTATAGGGTTTTATTGAGCCCTGCTTGAGACAAGGGTCCTGTTTATTCCCCCCCTCCTATGCTACATTACTTGATTCTTACAAGTGAGGAGTTTTGACACATGCCCATTCATTAGGTTCATTCATGTTCCATTTTCATATCTACATTTTAGGTCCATTTCACTTTGCATTTATTAGTTACTAAAATTGTAGGATACATTCATTGTCATCTTGCATTAGGCATTTTATTCATTATTAGATTGCATCATTAGTTCATCACATTAATTCATTACATGCATCCATTATAAACATCATATCTAGTGGCATATACATCATAAAAAACATCTCATCATACATATAGTGCATCCATACATGTAAAAATAACATCTCATAGTTGCCAACAAGCCTACGTCATACACACATTAGGCATCACATATATAAATCATATGCAATATCACATCACACACATCCTGCATCACAAATGTCAATATCTACATCATAGATATCATATGCATAATCATCATCATACATGTACACATAGGCCCATAGAATCATGTCATATATATATATATCAAAGAATAAATGTCTATACACTACATATACAAAAAAATCATATAGAATCATTGTGTACAAATGCATCATCAAAAACCTGTTGCAGGTGCATCTCATTCAAAACTGCTCACTGTACAAAATTTAGAAGCTAAGCTATGAGGGCCCAACCCCTCGTACCCTACCTTGTGGAGGTCAGTGCTATCCCACAGACTACTCTGATCTATCCCTGCCTCTAGTAGTCCATGAGCTCGAGGTTACCTGGAAATTTGGCTACCACTGATCGATAGGCACGACATCATGATATAGGGACCTGTAATAAGCCCCCTCTCGCGCTGCTCATGTCTCTACTTTATGGGCTCCCATCGCCTCCTGCATAACTACCATCATTGCCCTAGGCTGTACTACCTACCTAGCTATGTCCCGCTACCAACGGTACTCATCTAGTTATGCCTAATGGGTGTCCCACTCTGCCCGCAGTGTTACTACCTCGTGCTAGAGGGCCTCTATCTCTGTGCAATCCTCCACATCCTCCCCCATCTAGAAATTGGCAAACAATACAACAACTACCTATGCCTGTAGGGCTACTAAAGCCTCCTGTGCACTATTCGCCCTAGCCCTATGCGCCTACACCTTTGCATGTAGCACCACCAAGGCCTATTGTGCACTGTTTACTCGTGCCTGCTCAACTTGTACCACACCTTGGAGTCAGGCAACCTCCATATAGACACTATTCTTCTCTACCCTCACCATATATGCATCCTCTAGCCCTTGCGGCACCTATACCTATGGCCCTAGTAGCCCTTGTACCTGTGGTCTTTTTGGCATCTATACTTGTGGCCCCTATGGTGGTCCCTGTGCTGGTGCCCTCCTCACTCAGGATCTGTGCCCCCATGGCCCCTCCTATGCCCTCTATGCTGGCAATGGCATCATAGCTACCTGCCCCCATATTTTGCATCATCCCCCTCTCTCTCAGCCTACTCTACTAGTGGTGGTGCCCTAGGCATTGTCAATCTGATAGGTTGGTGTACTGCCCACTAGTGTGCATAGGCTGATGTGATGCCCACATCCCCCTGATCCTGCCCATAAACCTAGGGCACTAGCTGCATGGATCGCTAGGAAATCCATGCCAATCGTAGGTTGGTCCCATGACCCCATAACTTGTCGTACTCTCGAGTCACCACATGATCTAAGAATCTATCTGGTACCGCATCCTATTGCTTATCGAATTACCTCCGCACCCTAGAGGGCATATATCTCATAATAACATGCATTGAGTGCTCAATGAGCTAGCAGTCTATCTGTGTATAGGGGAGATACCTCTGCTCCTCTGAGTCATCCTCTCTGCTAACTACTAGTATGCTCCCCCATTGCTCTACACCATCATGTGGCATCCACTCAAACATGATGATCTCATTGATGCACTGACGCCAAAATCCCATGGACTCTATAGAGGTATACTAGATGGGTGGCCTATATCTACATGCCTCCCTAGGCTGTCATGTCTCATGTCTAGTGATCGACCATGTGACGTCGATATGCTCCCAAGACCATACCATCAGTAGTGTCAACCCTAGCCCCATAGCCCTTTGTGCCCTGTATGCACACATGTGTAGATCATGGTCCAGCTCTACCAGAATAGTCTGGCCCCAGTAATAAACTGCATCATCTTGTAGTAGGGTGTTGAGCACCCCTATCCATCTAATAAGTTAACCATGCCTCACATGGTCTAGCACCATCCTCTAGATGAGTGATGCAAGGTATACATCCAATCAGGGAAATCTCTGCTCTAATCCCTCTCTCCAGGTGAGCTAGGATCTCTAAATAGGAAGTCTCTATTGTTGCCTCTCGAAGCACTCTCGTAAAAAGGGATTTGCACCCTCCAGCACATACTTGGTATACATCCCTTGAATGGGCACTCATAATATCCTCCACATGTCAAAAAGCGTAACTGTAGCCTCCCCAATAGGCAAATGAAAGCTGGATGTCGAGGTGTGCCATTGCCCGATAAGTGCTGACAACTGTGCTAAATGGGATCTCAGATCAGCCTACTCGTGTACATGCTCTAGTCCATAGAGTTGCACATGTCCCCACTCTGCCTTTTCTAGTCACCCCTCTAGCACTATGGTCAGAGGATAGTGCTCCCTCGATCAAAATACCACTGTCTCCTCCTGTAGCACAGACATGTAGATTGTCAAATTCCTCTATCTCATAACCGCCCCCTGTCTAGTACATCCTCTCCTATCCTTCACCGATTTTTCCCAATCAGTGAAGATGCTCATCGGTGTAAATGCTGATTTGCATAGATGTTGATCAATGCATACGCTGATCAACATAGATGATAGTCCATGGAGATGCCATTTTGATGACTGTGCAGACGTCAATTTTCCCACCGGTGACTGCTAGTTTGTCGTCTGCAGAGATGACAACATGTCGACTGTCATCTTTGCTTCCCTTTTCACCCCATTTTCATTTGTGCAGATGATAGGATGTCTCCTATCATCTCCATAGACCCCCTTTCTTCCTTTTTTTGTCTGCACAAATGACAAGATAGATCCTATCATCTCCACAGACATCACGGTCCCTATTTTATCGTCTGCATAAACAACAGGGCGAAGACCGTTGTCTCCACCCCAACCACTTTTGTAGCCTATTTAAGGCATCATAAATGCACCCTAAGCTACCAAAATGAAAAATCAACTAGATCGGCTAGTCGATTCACCGATGGGCCCATCTCTGCAGGTCTTTGGTGCTCCTAGATGTGCTCGCTAACCTGTAATCGTTCGATAGGGTCCATCTTTCGCTCTGCTCCTATGCTCTCTAGGTGTGCAAATGACCCTTCCTTAAGCCCTTTGGAGGCTTATATAGGCCCTCCAGGATCCCTTTTTGAGCCTGTTTCCCTTTCGAGCCGCGTCAATCCCCTATTTTTACTTGTAAGTCATGCAACATTTTTATTTATCCCATTTTCTTCTCATTTCCTTTCTTCCAAAGACCTTTTCATGAAAATTGCCCAAAATTTATTTCTTGCACAATTTTTGCGAGGGGGCACCCTCCTCCTCTATCATCACTTCAACACCACTCCTAAGACTCCTATCCTTTTTGGGGCAACCTATATTTTCTTTTGTTTGATATAATGTCATCTCGACATCACATCAAAGAGGGGCAAAATGTAAACACTTAAAATTATTCTAAACACTATATTAATTAATTTAATATTTCTTTTGACATTATAATTATTAATTTCTTAATTAATTATATTTATCATATTCTTCTACTTATTTAATTAAATTTATTTAATTAAATAAGTTCACTTTCCTAATGTATTTAAATTTAATTTAAATACTTCCATCCCTAATGTATTAAATTTATTTAATGCATGATTCTCCATAAATCCCCTTATTAAGTAAATTCTATTTATTTAATTTCCTCCATCTCCATTAAATTTTCCAAACCTATGATTAAATTAAATCTTATTTAATTTAGTCTTAAACCTATCCTAAAACCTAGTTTACACCCATCACTTTCATCCTTCTAAGCCTACCCACTACTTAATCCCACTTATTTTTCCTTAAAACCTTGCTAAACTCCCTTTTAATCCTAAGTGTGTGTTCACACATGTGTGAGGAACCCTCACACTTTCAACACTTCTCATGCCTTCCACACTTCTTACATCTTTGTCCCCCATTCCTTTCTTCAAATTTTCTCACACATGTGTGAGCAAACTTTGAATGTTGACCACTTGCATGGCTTGCTTACATGCCTCTCTTGTGGCACCTATGTGGATGCCACATAGATTCCACCTCACCAGAGCCTCTCTCAAGCCTCTAAATAGAGCCCTTGTCTCAAGCATTTACATCTTTCTCATATGCATTGTTATCATGCTAGTTTGTTGCTAGAGCTCTTAGTGATTTTGCATTGTTACTAACCATTTGGTAGTTGATAGAGTTCATATCATTTTGCATTGTTATATTAGTTTTTTTACTTGCATCCATCTCCATATCCTTTAAATTCTCGCAAACATGGTTACTTCCATATTCATTGTTTGAAGTGTCCTCCACTCATTGAGCATAGTTTCATTCAAATGTTTGCATTTCCTATCAAGAGATTCACCATAGTTGTGTTTTGCGAGAGCACACCAACAAGACCTCTCATGAGTGCCTTTGTTGAGTTGTTTGAGGTTGCATGAGGACTTGGTCTTTTGGTTGCTTTAAGTTGCAAAACTCAAGCAAGTGTTAGTTGTGCTTCATTTTATTTTGAATCATTGATATTATCTATTGTAGCTAACGTTTGCTTGTTTTCTCTTGCTTCCAATAGATAGGTTTTCTTGCATATAGAAGGTAGTCTTGATAGATTGATTATAATATAACAAGTTGTAGACATTCTTGATCAAATGTGTTCCTACAAGGAACAAGTTGTAGCTCTTAATCAAGTGATCTTTTATCTGCAATAAAATGCTAGTAGGTCTATTATCCCCATTGTGGTTTTCATCATCTCATCGAGGGTTTCTACATATAAATTTGTGTCCATTGGTGAATATATTTTTGTGTGATTTTACATGCTTCTACTTTACTATATTTATAGTTGCGTTAGTATTTAAGTGCTTGTTGTTAAGTACATTTGAAATGGTTAAGAAGATAACTAGTTTTGGAGGTGGTATAGATTAATCCCCCCTCTCAATGTTGTTTGGGACCAACAATTGGTATCAAAGCACAAACCCTAATAACTATAATCCTAATAACTTAAGTGAAGATCAAGTAGCAACCATGAAGTACAAAAAGAAATATGAGGAAGCTCTTGACACTATTAATGACCTGAAGGAGAAGTTAAGAGAATCCTTGATTAAGAGAAAGAAACTCATGAAGGAGGAACTTAGTAAAATCCATGAGATCATTGAGAAAATTGAAGAGAATAGTGATACAATTAGTTTAGAGGAAAGAATCTCTAACCCCATGATAGACATTGAGAAGTTTTAAAAGTTCGTAACAAAGTTGAAAAAACAATTGGAAGAAGCATCAAAGAAGCTAATTCAAATGCAAAAAGTTAAAGATGAAACAACATAGGCACTAGAGAAAGCTGAAAATGCACTAAGGGAAGCATTGTAATCCAAGAGAGTGGTTGAAGAGGATGCTAGATAAAAGAGTGAGCAGATACAAAAGTTAATTGAGGAACTCAAAAGCACCAATGAGAGAAATGAGATGTTTAAAAGGTTCAATGATATCTCTATAAAGATAGATGAGAAACTCAAAGCTTAGAGGAAGATCAAGAGTACAACCAATCTTGGCTATGAGGGTGACAACAATATTGAAAGAGGAAACCTAGCAAAGAAAAGGGAAAACATAAAATTTACCACTTTAGTGAAATTGGATATTTTACATATATATTTGAGTGGTCCCATATAGACAAGATCTTTCTATGGTGAAAGCTATTTCATGATTTTTATTGATAATTTTTCTAGAATGATGTGGGTAACATTTATTAGAGAAAAATTACAAGCTTTTGATATTCAAGAGTAAAGTTGAAAATTAATCTAGTTTAAACATAAAATGCTTCAGATCTAATAGAGAAAGAGAGCTCATTTCAAATGAGGTCAACAATTTTTGTGAAGATAATGGTATAAAAAGATACCTTTCAACCACTAAGACACTTGAACTGAATGGAATAGATCAATACAGAGGACAAGAGTAATGATGGTTGAAAATAAGGTATCAATTTTTTTTTGGAGAGAACCTACAACAATATACACTATGAACAGAGTTCAAATCAAACAAGGCACTGGTAAGACCCCTTATGAACTTTAGTTTGGACAGACACCTTCTGTCAAGTATTTCAGAATCTATGGAAGTAAATGTTACATTAAAAGAGATGATGAAATTGGGAAGTTTTATTCAAGAAGTGATGAAGGTATAGTGCTTAGATATTCATTAAAAATCAAAGTATCCATGAATTTTAATTAGAGAACAAAGACTATTGTTGAGAGTGCTAATGTAAGAGTTAATGAAAAGTTTAGAATTTGAGAAAGGATACTTGATCATAATTTTGATGAAGAGACTAATCAAAGAACTAACATAAAGAATTTTAATTATTTTATGAATATGACACAAACTTGAAAACTTAACTACAACGAGAAGAACAAAGAGAAGAACCTATATTTGAACCTAGAGTAGAAATCAAAGTTGAGGTTGTGACATCTGTTGAGCTATCATTTTCCATGATGCTCAATGATAACAACCCTTTCAAATATCTCTCTTAAAAATATGACCAATGACCAAATCCAAGGTTTTGGATGACTATTTTTCAACCTGTTGACTAACTTAATTGAAGATAAATGTGTATGTTCACAAGGAGGCCCTTGTTGGTACTAACCAATCTGCACAACTCTGCTGAAAATGTAACCAAAAAGGAAGATATATTTTTTGTATTTTTTGCTTTATGATGAATGCAATTTATAAATGAACCTATATGAATTTCTATTTTAACCAAGTGTTTGAAAAAAATAAAATAAAGATAGAGTAACAAGAAATTAAAGAAAATTACTAAAAGGGAAATTCCTAACAGACATAAACCAACATGTTTAAAATTAAATTATCAAAAGGATCTTGGTAGGAAACCAATAAAATTAGGAGCAACACTTCCTCAACTCCATCAATGTAATTGTTGACGGGAATTTTAATAATAACTGAAAGATGTTTCATGTTTCATCAAATCAAGAGGCCATAGAAAGTGTGCTCACACGAGACAAAATGCTACACAAGAACAAAGATTATACTTTCTCAAATTCATCACAACAATGAAATTCATTAACATAAGGCAAACACTAGAAATAAAAGGTCATGCAATCATAACAATAGAATAAAACCATTGGCTCCATTATTATCCATGAACTTCTATTCACAAAAATAACACAATTCAACAAGAATAACTACACTCAGAATGAGAGCACCAATAGCATATATTACTGCATCAAAATAATGGCTAGGAGTATATATTACATCCATGTATTTAAAATAAATAATCTCCTCCCTTTTTTTTAGGACCGAGAGCTCTTCTAATGCAAACCCATGCTAAAAAACTAATAAAACAATGTTATATACATACAAACTTACTCTCTAAATGGTGCTAAGTAGGTCTCCACCCTTGTTTATATCATATAATGGTTGCATGAGCCTTTACATGACTTAAAAATAATAAAACAATGAGAAGATAAGAATATAGAAGCCATGAGATGATCTGGGAGTCACAAAGAGCTCTAAAAATGAAAGCTTGACCTTCTCTAGGTGTCTCTGGGAGTTGAACTGACGTAAAAATGTGTTTTTGATGCATGAAATATTCTAAAATAGCAATTGGTAGTTAATTTTCAATGCACTACTTCTTCTTCAAAATTGTCCACACACCTCTGCGAAAAGTGTACATGCACACCTACACACTTGCACACCTTGGTACAGGAACCAAAAATCCAAAAATTATTCTAAGTGTCAAAATTGAATTTCTAGCATCTAGGTTTTCTTCCCCTTTATACCAAAAAGATGTCTAGATGTTTGCTTTTGAATGTCTTTATCATCTCTGCCACTTCATTTTCCTTCAGTAAATCCGATGAATCTTACTTATTTTTAACTACTTGTCAGTAGTTGCTTACTTCTATTCTTGTATCTGCAAAATCCTTAAGCTTGGTATCTAGTTCCAACAATGCTTCTTTAGTTTTAAATGCTTGTCTTATATAATCTTCTGATGAAGCATTTTCAAATGTATCTCTAAATTTTTGAACCATTGTTTGCATTGAGGAAAGCTTGGTCTTCAAGTCATCTTCAAAAATATCAAGGCTAGTGGCATTGTAGTACTTATCCTCTTCCAAATATTTCTCTTGAGATTTATTCTTAATCTATTGAATACCTTCATGTAATCCCTCCATAACTTTATTCCCTAAAGATGTATTTTCAATCCAATTACCTAATTTATTTAACTCTTCTATTAAGTATATCTCCATCAGGATCTGGTACCTTTTCCCTTTGATAGATCTAAGTTCTTGCAAACCATTGGCCTAGGTACACATACTTCATACATTAGCCTGAAATCCTGGTTTATAATAGAAACCAATTTTTCATTGTTAATCTGGATGTTGTGCAATAGGTTGAAATTTCTTTGTATTATTTGCACTCCCCTGTCCTGAAAACTGTGATGCTATTTCTAACAAGCATCCAAAAATGTGTTGGAATATCTTATTGGAAAGAATTCTTCTGAGAGGGGGGGTGAATCAGAAGTATTGTGCTTTGACCTTTAAAACTTCTTAACTTAAAGTAAATTGCATGCATATAAACATTAAGCAATCATAAGAAACAAATATGCATCACCACATAACACTCAAGATTTGGTAACCCGTAAACCCTCTAGAAATAAGAAGGTAAAACTGGGGTGGGGATGATACCCACAAAATCACTGTAATAATAATGTTTAACCACTTCTGATGGTCTGCCCTATTAAAGGCCTGCCCTATCAAAGGCTTTACACTATATCAATAGTGACCTGGTTAAAGGATTTCAAACACTTTACATGAAGTGTTACCTTGTTAAAGGATTTAATCACCTATTGAAAGGATTTACAAAATAGCTGCTAAGCTAACCTATCATCATAGGATTTACTTTTTAATACAATGGCTAAAGAGTATTAGGTATGATAAACCTGATGGCTTACAATCCTTCGATTGCTGAATATAGGCACTTGATCTACTCTTCTATGATCTTGATCCTCTCTAAGATCTAATACTCTTTTCTATGAAATAGTTTTCTTTACACACCTTTTTCATTCACCTCTCTCTCCTTTTTCTTGATCTAATTTCGTCTTCCTTATAAAGACACTCGAAGACTTAGGGTTAGGTATGGATCTACGATCCATATTTAATCTCTAATATTTTCTTATTCCTTGCACATGGCTTATTTGTTGCATGCCTTCTCCATTTTTCTTATTGGCTGCATGTAGATTGCATAGGAAATATAAATGATTTGATCTTATCACTTAGATCCTTTGAGATTTGTCTTATGTCAGCTATGAAAATGTTTTACATCTGATTTTGGGAAGTTTCAAACTCATATGTTGATTCTGTGTTACTTGGCACTTACTACTTTTTGATGCTCGACATCTTCTATAACTCGACTTCTGTACATGCTCCTATCTTGCTCGGCATCCTTTAAGATTTGGCACCTGAATGATGCTCGGTACTTGGATCATGCTCGACACCTGATCTTTACTCAACACCTAATCTTCACTCGGCACCTGAAAGCTGCACGACACCTGAAGATCACTCGGCACCTAATGTCTTTTCTAAGTCAGCTCATGTTGTGGCTCGACATACATAATGTACTCAGCTCCAATGTAGAATGTGATTAAGTGTGTTGGCACTCAATTGTCAAAAACCATTATGAGGTTAACAATCTCCCCCTTTGACATGAGTGACAAAAACACTTAACTGACCTTATGAGTACATGTACTAAACTTACTCGGTATATATAGAGGTTGAAAAACCTTACTCAAAATTGCAAAATGTATATATACCTCAAAATTTGTGTAACTCCCCCTAAGTTGATTGTGCTAGTATCTGTGCTATCTTGTGTTGTGTATTATGCTCCTCCATCAACTCATTATCTCCCCCTGTGTATAATATCTATATCTCCTCCTTTATATCTTTTCTCCCCCTTTTTGACACTTATGTCAAAGGGTCCTAAATAGTAATGCCATGTTTGGCCAAAAATGTCTTGTTTACCTCAAGGAGTATTTGGAGAGCTACATCCCAGTTATTTAAGGCAATATCCAATGAATTTTGTTGGATTGCAAGCTCTACTATGAGATCAACAAGTCCTTCATGTGTGAAAATATTGGGATCCTTCTTCAGGACTGTTTTTGCATACAATTTCTCCTTGTGTAATACTTCTAAGTGAGGAGTTATGGAGGCTTGTATTTGCATCAGCTTTTCGTTGATAGTGGCCTCTTCTGCTGATAATGCAGCTAATTCCCTCTGAGTGTGTAAGGTATGAGAAAATTGCTTTTCACTTTGTGTAGGATCAGAGGGTAGTTGCATGCTGGAGAGTTTTAATTTACTCTCATGATTCAATTTTTTTTGATTTATTTCATGTGTGAACCTGGAAAAATCACACACTTTACTGTAAAGAGAAAATATGTTCCCTAATACACTTATTACATTTTCTAATTTCTTGGCTAGGTCAACCTATCCCAAAATTATGTTATTAGCTATTTTCTGGTTGACTTTTCCCAAAAACTTCTTTTCTGACCATTCCAATAGTTTTGCATTAGTATCATGGTCTTCATTATTTACTTGATCAACTATATCAAATAATTGCTCAAGTATTGGCCTGTTTGCATCTGGAGGTTGAAGACTAAAAGCATCCATGAATATATCTTTTATTTCATTCATTACCTACTTGTATTTGTAGTCTCTTCTCATTGCCTCTTGTCTCCTCCTCTTATCCAATGCACTCTGTATTTCATTCATCTTTTCCTCATTGAGAGTGCTTTAATCATAATAGGGTATTTTGATTTCTTCATCAAGCTTAGGAATACCATAACGGATGGTCTTGGCTACCTTTGTAGAACTTGAACTTGGAGTACTGACATGTAAAGTTATCTTTTTAGTACTCTGCTCATGACTGAATTTGGTGGGAGTTGCTATTTTTGGTAATTCTAGCAAAGTTTGTATTGCAAACTCCTCTTTCTTCTTGTTGTGTTATTGCTACTGGGGGTGTACTCATTGTATGAGCTATTGTCCCTGTGATTACCTCTATTGTTGCACTCAGCTCCTGATGAGTTTGAATGCCTAATCTTGGTGGTGACGGAGGTGGGAGAAATTTAAGTCCAGTAGTTTGAATGATTTGAGGTGGTTGTTGTGATGGCACCTTGACCTCTTTAAGTTTATCTACTGACTTTTGAAGACTATCCACACTGACCAATATGGGATTTGTACATAATTGTGCTTGTAGATTCGTTTGGTCAAGGATCTTGGTAAGATCTGCTGTAGTTAGTGGATTGATGTTTTGACAAGTGGTGTCAACAACATCCTTAATTTTTATGATTTCTGCAGGTGTGGTAGGTGAGTGAGGTGAGCTAGGAGGTGAAGGATGTGTTTCTTGCACACATTGCTGTACATTAGTTCCTTTTTCTTCATCTTTCCTTTCCTCCTCTCTTTCTTTCTTATTTTCCTCTTCTTCAACCTTTTTCTCTTCTTCAATTTTTTTTTCTCTCCTCTTCCTTCTGTCTTCTGGTTTGGCAGCAGCTTCTTCTTTGTATATTTCTTCAAGAACATCTTCAAATGTATTGTACAAGTTTTTCCATACTCTTGTTTTTCTCTGCACAACTTCTTCAATTTTGTTTTGCAGGATGGAGAATGCCCTATATTTGGGTGTAAACCTTTTATTATGCCTTTTGACTACTTGAGTTACCCGTTCTTTTGTCAAATCAGGCAATAATTTTTCTAGGGTTGATTCCCTCATTTCTTTCTCCATCATTAGGCAAAAATGCCATCTGTCTTCTACAATTTTAGACAATTCCTTTGGCAATTGTCCATCTAGTTCAAGAGGTGTATACTTGAACTGTGCTATAAATGCATAGGCTGATTCTTCTATGCTATTTTGTTCCTCTTTACTAAACTTATTGAAATCAAGCTTTTTAATTTCATTTAGGTCTCCATTCCTAATCTTCTTACATAATATAACAATTGAAGATTTATGAGGACTTAACTTTTGAGTCTGATCTTCTTCATCAATATCAAGTTGGGCCACATATCTTTTCCTTTTCTTTGGCTCTTCCTGTGACTTTGTGTTTTTCTTCTTTGTGGCTTCTTCTTTAGCCTTTTTGGTAGAGGCCCTTGTTGTAGCTCTGGTTGTTGGCTTCTTTGGTGTTTGCATGATAGCTTTATTTGGTGAGGGCTAAGAGGTAGGAGAGGTCTTTTTTTTCCTTTTAATGACTTTGCCTCTGATAGGTGCTTCCTTGGTTTTTGTTTCCTTGGCACTCTCATCTTTCTCTTCACCTTGTTTTTGAGTCAGTTTAGGTGGCTCTTGTTTTGGCTCACCTTCTTCTTCTCCTTCAGTGATCTCTTCTTCTTCATCTGCTGCACTTGATTCTTCAACACCAAATTTATTCTTTATCTACTTTACCAGCTTGTCCTTTTTCTTTACTGCTGAAGTTGTCTTAAGTTATGTTACAACTCTTGATTTTACAATGTCATATGTCCCAAATGCCTTGGCAGATTTATCCATTTCTTCTACAAGTAAAGTTGTGATGGCTATAGAAGCTTGGTCAACATTAAGCTCATATCCTAATGGTCTTAGCCATCTTGTTCTAGGAAGGACTGCTTGTATGTAGGTGTAATCAATATCAAGAAGAAAACATATGTCATTTATATGCTTTTCTACCAATGAGACTGGTATTCTCATTCTGTTCTTCATTGAATTTTTGAAATCCTCAAAATAGATAGACATTTGATCATCAAAGCTACCTCCCATTTGTGCAATGAAATCATTAATTTGATCAACAATTGTTTTATTTTGACTCTAGTTGACTTTTCCAAATGAAGGGAATTCCTTCATTACATAGAAGAACATGCAAACCAACACTGAAACAAATTTGCACTGTGCTCCCTTGGATTTTCTAATAGCTCCAAGATTTTCATTAATCTATTGCAACAGGAGTTTTGCAAGATCATAAGTGTGGTCTTTCTTTACAATTTTGTATGCCACATCAACTGCTATGCAGGGTACACTATTTAACCTGCTGGATTGGTAGAACTTATGTGATATGATCCTTACAGAAAAATCTAAAAGTGGATCAGTAACAATATCTATGGTCATTCCTCTATTGTTCCATTTTGCTCCTCTGTTCTTCTCAATTGTTTCCTTCTTTTCACTCCTCAATGTTTTTGGCCGATCTAGGTTTGGAAAACCAGTAACCCTATGAACCATTTTCTTAGTAATCTTAACTTGCCCTTGTTCTAACCAAAATGATCCATCATGGATTCTGTTGAGTATAATGCGTATCCACTCATTTTTTAATACGATTGGGAAAACTAGGGCTTTGGTTAAACCCTTCTTTTCTATGATAGAAAACTCATCTTTTAGAATACCATTTTCACAGAGTTTGTCATAGGCATTGAAGATTTCCAAATCTCCTATTGCTCCTATTTTACAGTTGTAGCATTTTCGCACATCCTAAACTCAGGAATGGCAGATAGGGCACCAACGGGATCATTTTTGTATGCAACCTCTAGTATTGGTCTAAACAGGTTGCTTAACTTCGTTGCTGACAAGTTGAATTTCATGACTCACTTTCTCTTGGATTGTTTTTGATCTTGTCGCCATTCGTATCTGAACTAGGGTTTTAACAATTTAAAGCAAAACTTTTCAAACTGTAAAACTCGGCACTTGTGGGAAATACCTGAATAGATACTTTGATCACTTGGGTGGATGTTGATTTGCTGCAAATCACTAGTTGAAAGCTTGAAAATCGCTCAGACGTGCTCGAAATAATCACTCTTCATTTGAATGACTTGGGAATGAATCGAATTTTACTTTTAAACAATAGAAGAAACTTTTGCATTTAATGCATTTTAGTACCTACACCTGTCACTCGGCTTCCAAATATTCTTCAACTCGGTATCCATTCGACAACTATGCTTGCTTGGCATCTACTAACTTTGTTGATAACTCAGCATCCAAAGCAGTTTTACTCGGCATCCAAAGACGACTCGACATTATTGTTCGAGCTTAGTCTTAGTATCTTATCTTATGCTTAATTCTTCTTTTCAGTTCTTCTTTTTCTTGGGACTGATGTATGATATAACTTTGTATATCAGTCCCATACATCTCCCTTATGTTTAGTTTGATGAAGTGTGATCACTTGACCCGTTAGGTGAAGTGATCCCTTTGCTTGATGTACTGCACTCATCTTTCTTTTTCCAAGTCTTGTTCATTTGTCCTCTTATGACATCAATCTTTTCTTTTCCTTTGTTGGCATCAGTATTTGGTGCTTTGGACCTTGTTGGATAGTTTTTGCTGGTATGACCAGTTTTCAAGAAATTGAAACATGTAGTTTGACTCAACCATCTTTTATAGTTTCCATTGAAATGTGTTCTTATGCAATTTTGAGGTGTATGTCCATATTCTTGGCAATAGTGACAATTGTACCTGGTATTGTAATCCCAATAGTAGTGACTTTCATTCCCTTTTGCTGGTTGATATGATGTCCACATGGGCTTTGATCTGCATTCAAATGCCCTATGTCCATATTTCTTGCAGTTATGACAATGCCCATAAAATCTTTGTGTTCTTGGGATTTTGAATCTGCAGTCTTGTGTCATATGTCCTTGCATTTTGCACTTGTGATAGTAACTCTTACTTTTATGTGTGTTATACTGATTGATTCTTCTACTGCAAATATTAGCAGTATGTCCCTTTTTACTACAGAAATGACAAGTGGGTTTAGACTCCTTGCCTTTGTCACTTCTTTGCTCAATACTCTTTGATGATTCTCCAACTTCAGTGCTATTGTATCCAAGTCCTGATGTATCATGGGTTGATCTTGGGAATTTTAGTAACTGTTCAAAGTACTTTATGGCTTCACTTGATGTGTTGAGATATTTTGCTATCTCCTTTTCTCTGTTTAGTTCATTTTGTAATTGTTCATTCTGCATCCTTAGAGTAGAGATCTTAATGTCTTTCATATTAAGTTCATGATGAAGGTTCATCATTTGAGAAAGTGTATCCATCTGCATGTTAGAGATCCTTGTTAATTCAGTACTCTTTTCTTACAGTCTGTTTGCAAGATTTCTTTTGTCATCTTCCATCATGACCTTGTCCTCAACTGCTCTCTTTTTTTGTTCAGTGATTTCACATAACATTATGGCCTGTGATTCATGTTCCATCTTGAGAGATCTTATCTCATTTGCTTGATCTTTGTTTTTCTCCATCAGTTCTGCTTTTGCTACATCAAATTCTTTAGTGTCTCCATTGGTAAAAACTTGTGTGGTATCAATCTCCTTGTAGTGTATGTCATTTTCAGCTATGGCTATCTCCTTTCTTTTTTTTAAAGATTTTCTTAATTCCACTCTAGCTTCCTCTACCTTTTGTAGAGAGAGATGCACATCTATCACCTGGTTTTCAATGATCTTTCCAAGTTTGAAGACTTCCATACAAATTTTTGGAATATATTATTCGAAAGAATGCTTCTTAGAGGGGGGGTGAATTAGAAGTATTATGCTTTGACCTTTAAAACTTCTTAACTGAAAGTAAATTGCATGCATATACACATTAAGCAATCATAAGAAACAAATATGCATCACCACATAACACTCAAGATTTGGTAACCCAGAAACCCTCCAGAAATAAGAAGGTAAAACTGGGGTGGGGATGATACCCACAAAATCACTGCAGTGATAATGTTTAACCACTTCTGATGGTCTGCCTTGTTAAAGGCCTTCTCTGTCAAAGGCTTTACACTGCATCAATAGTGACCTGGTTAAAGGATTTCAAACACTTTACATGAAGTGTTACCCTGTTAAAGGATTTAATCACCTATTGAAAGGATTTTCAAAATAGTTGCTAAGCTATTTACTTTCTAATACAATGGCTAAAGAGTATTAGGTATGATAAACTTGATGGCTTACAATCCTTCGATTGCTGAATACATGCACTTGATCTAATCTTCTATGATCTTGATCCTCTCTGAGATCTGATACTCTTTCCTGTGAAATAGTTTTCTTTACACACCTTTTTCATTCGCCTCTCTCTCTTTTTTCTTGATCTGATTTCGTCTTCTTGATAAAGAGACTCGAAGACTTAGGGTTAGGTATGGATCTATGATCCATATTTAATCTCTGATATTTTTTTATTCCTTGCACATGGCTTATTTGTTGCATGCCTTCTCCATTTTTCTTATTAGCTACATGTAGATTGCATAGGAAATACAAATGATTTGATCTTATCACTTAGATCCTTCGAGATTTGTCTTATGTCGACTATGAAAACATTTTACATCTGAGTTTGTGAAGTTTCAAACTCATATGTTGATTCTGTGTTACTCGACACTTACTGCTTCCTGATGCTCGACATCTTCTATAACTTGGCTTCTATACATGCTCTTATCTTGCTTGGAATCCTTTAAGATTCAGCACCTGAATGATGCTCGGTACTTGGATCATGCTCAGCACCTATACTCACTCGGCACCTAATCTTTACTCGGCACCTGATCTTCACTCAGCACCTGAAAGCTACTCGGCACCTGATGTCTTTTTTGACTCGGTTTATGTTGTGGCTTAGCATACATGATGTACTCAGCTCCAATGTAGAATGTGATTAAGTGTGTTAGCACTCAATTGTCAAACACCATTATGAGGTTAACAAAATGAATCCATTTGTGGTTCTCCTTGCTTCCTTCATAGTGTAGATCTAAGAGTGATCTTAGGATTATCTAGGTCTATCAGTCCCACCACTTCATTTAGGTATCCTCTCAATAGCTCATTCCTCTTCAACAACATTATTAGCTCTAACTCATCTCTATCCATGTGTTTAAACACTTGCTTGAGGCTTGTAGTAATCAAGACATTTTCCATATCCATCATGGGATTTCCCAATATAACCTCCTTCATCTGGTAATCCTTTAGAGTCAAATCTTTAGTGTCATCATGAGGAGGGGGAATGTTGATATGTGGTAGAAGGTTCTAAAGGAAAGTATTCTAGCATCACCCTTAGGTGGCTCAGGCTTCTTTATCACTTTTATCAGTTCTGTCTATTGCAATGGCATAGCAAACAAATGCTATAGAAAGTTAATGAAATGATTTATGTGTGTTTTCAATTTTTAATGCTTGTAATAAATTCCTATGTGTGGTGGCATAGATGGAGTAGTAATTCAATGAACTTTTCAAGTATAGCCACTTAGGACAATGTGTGTTTGTTTTTCAGTTGAGTCAATTTTCTTTAAGTTAGAGTTTTTGAGAGTTCAATAATTTAGCCAACTAAGCATTGGACAACTACAACAAGTTGGTGGCAGTTTTGGATTCCTCATAATTTGTGAAATGACTCTCTGTTCTTAATTTTGAGATGATGTTTCATCTCCCTATATTGGAGAGAGGAAAGTATTTCAAAAGGTAGATTTTTTGAATGTAAAAGAGGTTATTGAATGTAGAAAAGATGGATAGAAAGTTTGAAGTTTCCATTTTTTGATGATTTTTTTTGAGTTGGATGTGAGATTTTTGTTTTCATTCCAGAATCTGGGAGTCTACATTGGGAGAATAAATTGATATTATAATTCCTACATAATAGTATTTTTATTTTTTATTTTGAACCCCATCTATGTTTTGGTTTTTTTGATTTCATTACAGAGTAGTCAATTCACTGTATTGGTAAAAGTGATTGCATACTATTTTGAGGGTCGTAATATTCCATGGGAGTCTTTTAGACTTTCTACGATATATTTTCTAGGATTGCAAAGGAGTTATGTATAATATGTTTTGGTTTTTCTTTTATTTCCTTTTTTATTTTATTTTTACTCAGAGCCATGTGGATCTAGCCTTTAAATTAGGTGAATGTGCTCATCTATTCAGTGATATGTTAAATCTTATGATTGTATGTGATAGAGATAAGTATCAAATTGAAGCATGAGATTGAAATTTTGAGTCATATTACAAAGGTTATCTTTGAGCTAAATTGGGCTCAAATTTTAATTTCACGCATAGACATGCAGAGAGGAGTTGAACATAGTTATCGTTGATTAAGAAAATTTGTATTCTTTTAGATATTTGGTTTTACTTTTGAAGGTGTTAAGTCCATCTATGTTTTTCAATTACATCAAGGAAATTTTTGGTCAACCTAGGTTAATTTGAGGTAGAAAACAAATGTAACAATGTTGCTACAGGAGATTAAGAAAGCTCTTGTTGCATGCCAGAGAGTTTTGAGTTGTTAATAAGAGAATTAGTTTTATAACAATCTAAGACAAGATGGAAAAATCCTGGAAGGTGTATGTGCCCCTTGAAGAAACTTAGTTGAGTGATTAATTTCCTCATAAGTTTTCCAAGGTGAGGATCTACATCACTGTCATTCCCTCCTCTTCAGTCAGTTCCATCTACTTCTTTTGCTTGAACATGACCTCCTTCTTCAATCATGATGGTGTTTTCCCCATTGGTGACATATATTTTTCTGAAGAAGTTAGTTCTAAAGTAGGATCCTTTCCCTTATCACTCCTCTCTGGAGTCCTCTAGTGTTGAGGAAGATCTTCAAAGAGAGATTTTAGTGCCTCTCCCATTTGACTTTTGTAAGTCATCCTGATGGATGCAACCTTGATGATCTTTTGTTCTGATGGGATCATGATTGTGACCCTGAGTGGTCTACACCGTCGAGGTGTTTGGATTTATGTTTCTTTATTAGATGCTTTGTTTATGCTTTTGACTGATCTTTGAGATTATGATGTGATTTATGGTTCACTAAGGTTTGTGCCCGTGGTTACCAAGATCGATGTGATATCATGAGGTTGTTCTGTGATTACCCTAAGATGTATGCAAAGATTGCACTATGTTCTTTTACAATGCTACACTGGACTAGGTTCCTATAGCAGTGGTTAGTCATGTTTATGACTATGTTTTCTTATGTATTTTAAGTGTCTTTTTAATGCAGAGTAATCAATCATTATTAAACGCATAAGTAATTAAATGGATTGTTCATGTGAGATTATTTGGTTATGTGCTGCGGACATTTACCTTGTTACATTTTTTATTAGAGAGATATTTGTTACTCATGTTATGTTTACATTTGAGATGACATGAGGGTCAGATGTTACTCTTTGATTCCAGTATCATGGATTTTAGACTACTATGATGTTCAATTAGTCATATTGCATGATGATGCCATTTTGAGATGACAGTGTGTTTTATGATGATATTTGGTTATCTGGTATTTGGACATACCTCTGATTTTATTATGTGATGGAATTAATGCTATGGTTATTTACTTCATTTTTGCGTTGTTATGCTTTATGTGAATGTGAGTGATGTAAATAGATTATTTTAATATAATTAAATAAATGGTTAAATTAGGTGATTTAATGCATTATTGCTTCAGCTATGTTATTATATGCAATTGCACTTGATTGTGTTGTTTAGTGTGCAGGATTTATATCCCTGGCAGTGGCACATGGAGTTAGTTATTCATCCTTTCATATTTTACCAATGTCATCCTTATATGGTCGACATATCCTTTATTAAAATGTTTAAATTAAACCTTTCGGTGATTATTAAATCCGAACTCATTTGCATTATGTGATTAGACTAGTAAGCGTGTTTGTGCATTTAGAGGTTCACATTGTCGCGAAAGTTATTAAGGAGATTTATGTTTTTTTCAGTTTTTGGGCTTTTTAATTGATTTATTTTAATTTTTGGTAGCTTTTCCATAGATGAATTCCTATTTATAGGAATAGCCTGTTTTCTTTTGGGTCAATTTGGGGTTTAATTAGGTTGGTTGGTTATTTGCCCTAATCGATTATACACTCAAAAAGTGAATAAGTATCCAAAGAGAAATTTAATTTCTCACTTCTCACTTTCAAATTGAAAAGTTGGAGAGTATAACCCAAAATCATCTTCATGAAGATTTACTATTTTGTTCGTTGTGGGAGCTACGAGCGTGGGATTGCCACGAGGTTGGGCTCGTTGGATCCAGCTCGAGGAAACCTTGGATTGCCGCAATTTTCAGCTACTTTTGCAAGATATTTATTTTATGGTTTAGATTCCCATTTTGCCCTTTTGGCTGTGAGGTAGGGCTTTCCTGTTTTATTGTTTTTGCTCCATTTCTGCTTCTGTTTTTGGTAGCCATTCATTTGCAGGCTGAGAACTAGTGTTCCCCTCCGTTTCTGTATGGTAGTTCTACCCGGTTGGGCGGGTATGAACATTTTCCTATTTTTTGGGATGAGGGTTTGGGATTTTACGTCGTTATGCTAGCCATTTTTGCATACGTTGTCTATTTTCTTTTATTTTTGGATTTTTGGAGTTTTTGAACCCAAAGGTCAAATGGGTTTTAATTTTGAAAGTTTTTTAAAATTTGGAGTTTTTACCTCATTTTGCGTATTGCCTTGTTTTCTCAAGTTTTCTTGGCACAATGTGGGTCGTGGACCTAGATGATCTGTTTGGATATTAGTCAGACCACTATTGCACTTTTATGTTGCATTGGAATGCATGTTGCACCCGTACTCTCGACGTTGTGTTTGGCTAAGTGATTTTATACTTGGTGTTATTGTTTCTTTTAGACCTTTGCTTTTGTTTCGTGAACACTAGGATTCGTGTAAAATCCATACTCTCGGATTGAGGCCGATTGAGTAAGTTCATGATGTTTGGTCTTGTCGCATCATTGGGATTCGTATAGAATCCATACTCTCGGATTGAGGCCGGTTGAGTGATTTTATGATGTATGGTTTTTTTTGGCTTTGGGATTCGTGTAGAATCCATCCTTCCTATGTTGCTTTCAGTTGGGTATTTTCTTTGCATTGTGTTCTCATTTATGTCCTTGTGTTGTGATCTTCATGATGGTGGTGCGCCACATACGAGTACGTGCGTGTACATTTGTTGGGTGACTTGCGAGGCCCGATCTTTCGAGGATTTGCCAAAAGTTATGATCAATGGGGTTGGGATGGGAGTATGCATGCCCACGGGCACTTGTCGTAGGATAAGCATGGCTAGGGTAGGGTAGCATATGGAGGGGGCTTCTATCTCACAGCTTGGTGATCATGACGCCACGGGTATGGCTGAGAAGAGCTTGAATAAGTGATAATTAAAGAAAATGTGTGACTAGTAATAAAACTTAAGATAATAAAACTTCGTGTGATGGTTCCAAGGGAGTACCTCGAGAGGGAAGTACCTTGCGAGTGTTTCCACACGTGATCTGAGCTTGGGCTTGTTGATTCCAAGTGACTCTCCATGATGTCAACCCCTACTTAGTAGCCTTTTAAGTGTCTGACCAGGACCTTTACTCCTTGCATTGTCTTAGGTTCTTGGTTGCAACCATCATACTGTTTGGCGTGAGTGTTAGCCTTGGATGTTGTGCTTTATGTGTATTTTTGGTTGGATCATTATCTCCATCAGCACAGTGGGTGTGGACCTACGGGTGCCACATGGTTGGGAGGCATAGCTACCTTCACCACTGCTAGGGATCGGTGTACAGAGATGATCTTTGTCTTAGTGCGACTGTTGCTGGATGTTTTCACTTGGTACTTCGAGTTTCGGAGTATGCTTTCTTGTGATTTATGCTTTCATTGGAATGCTTGTATATCATGTTTAGATGATGTTAGTTTATTTGATGCATTCCCTTATCATGATGTTTAGCATATGATTAGATGATGTTATTTGATTTAGTAGTATATCTGTTGCTTAATGTTGTTTAGCATGTGATAGGTGATGTTATCTACTATAGGATTATCTTATACTTTTTTACTAGCATGTTAGATTTCCTTATGCTTATATTATTGCATGTTTTTAGTAGTGACGTCCCTATTACGATAGTACCGACGATCTGGTTGGTGGCTTGGGATGTTACACATAGGAGATGGCTAGGACCCACGATGGTCTTATGATGCTATTGACGGTTGGGAGGAACCACACACTTAGTTTGGTTGTTTAGTTCACTGCGATGTTTATTTTAGTGTGTTCTTTGCTACTATAGTTTAGATGGATGGATGTTCTTCTTTCTGTGTTGTTATTGCACTCGAGTGTTCATTTCTTGAGCCTTTGTAGATCCGGTACTCCTTGGTGTGGAGGTTTTGTGTTCTATTTTTGGTCCTATTTGCTTCTAGGAGTGTTTTCATGTTTCTATGGGTGACATTTTGTCAGCATTGTGCGACATAAAAATGTATCGCACGCCCATACAAACTATGTCATACAATACTATAAAGTATCGCACGCCTTCTTGAGAAATGTCATACGACACTGGAAGAGTTTCGCACACCTTCTTGAGAAGTATCGTACGATCTTGTAAAGTATCACACACCTTCTTGAGAAATGTCGTACAACACTGGAAGAGTGTCGCACGCCTTAAGGAGAAGTGTCGCCCTCCCTTAGTAAAAAGTGTCGCACAATTTTTGTAAAACAATTTGTGCGTACCATCAGTGGGCACTTTTCTTCATGATCTAAACTTTTTGAGAGTTGTTTTGGATACCCTTTTGGGCATTCTTCGACCCTATGTTGTTGCATTTTGAATTCTGTCAGTTTCTCTTGAAATCTAGTTTTCATGTTTCTATTTAGTCTGTTAGGGTTTAAAATATATTTCTTCTTATACTTAAGATATATTTTAATATATGTGATGAATCTTTTGAGATAGGTTTCAGACCTCTCGGAGATAAGTTATGGATTCTAGGAAATTTTAGGGCTTCAAAAATCCAGACTTAGCTAATTTTCAGGGCTTCAGGATTTCAGGCTTAGCCAAATTTCAAGTTTTCGCATTTTACCCTAGCTTGGTGTTTTGTTGATGAGTGATTGTTTCTTGTGCCCTCATCATGTGTGTTGTCATTGTTGGCTTTTTTTATGTGTGTCAGTTTGGTAGTGGCGTTTGGAGATTCGTTGGTTGCCGAGATTGTGGTGAAGTCTTCCGTTGTGATCGTTGTGATCCCTTTATGATGTTGTCATGTGTATTCATACTTGTAAAAAAAAATTCTTGGCTTGTATTTCATCCTTGTTTCCAAGGATCTTTGGGCGGGGCATTACAGATATTTTGTGTCAGGTTAGGATAATGATCGAGCCTCTATATCTAGAGGAACTTGTTGTCTTTCTTCTACTATATGTCCTTCTTTAGATACTTCTTTAGAATGCAACTATTCATATTCTCCTTCTTATATACTCTGACTCTCTATTTATGCTTGGATTTTTGGAGGAGGTAGGGATAATGATCCTTTATCCATTATCACTCATGTTCTAGTGGTGGAGGAATGTTGATAAGTCCTTGAGGTAGAGGATGTAATTGATTACAATCCTCACTTAATGACTCATTCCTAGGTGTATCCCTTATTTTCTCTCCTACCATCTTGATGCCTATGAGCATAAAATCAAAATTTGAGAGGTCAAAAATGTCTACTCCCTCACTTTCCATTTTCTCTATCCATTTATGTTGCTTGTCTTCTAAAGTCTCAAAATGGATGGATTCCCTAGGTATAGATGGAGGTGTTTGAGTAGAGCTTCTCCTTCTCTCTTCTTTGTCCATAATAGCTAAGTGTGTTCTTTTATTCAAAGGGACAAATTTAATTTGTTCCCCTTCTTTCTTGTCCTCTACTTTAGGGATATTTTTTGGCACCTATGGAGAAGACATTCTCTTCTTCTTTAATTTCCTCCTTTTTACTCCTACCACCATCATTTCTATTCACACTCTCTTGGGTAATGATGGGGAGGCTCCTTCCTCTAAGTCTCAAGTAGGTGGGACTGATTCCTATTGTGGTGGATCCTGTTGTTTCTCATGTTGAGCTTGTTTTAACATTTGTTGGGCTTTTAGTTGAGTAGTAGGTTTTTTTAGCCCCAACCACTTGTTTTCTTACCCTAGGGGCTTCCTTTTTCTTCTTACCCTTTCTTTTTTTAGTCTCAATATACTTGACCTACCACTCATGGTGGTGTACCATTTTTAGCCTCATTGGTGATTTGGCAGGGTAGGTATGTATGGTGACTTTTGTTCCATTTCCTTTCTTTGGTCAGGTTGTGGTCTTAAGAAGTATGGTCTAAGGAACAAGATCCATCTGAAATGGTTTCCTAATTTATTCCCTTGTAATTTCAACCACATGTTGACCCTAATGATCCATATCATCATTCTCGTCATGCCTAATTTCTACATTCATGATGGGCCTTTCATAGATCTTATCCTTATTGTATAAGGAATCCATTATCTCATGGACATATTTTTCCTAGTCCTTTAGGGGTATCTCCATGTTTAGCACTTTTTTTGCCAAGTGTAGACTAATTCTACAATAGTTCCTAATACAAATATCTTAGTCATCTACCGCATTCATCCAATGATCTCTTAATGTTTTCTCATTAAAAAATTTCTTCCCCACTTGATGTTGCACCATCCTAATATTATCAAAATATGGGCATGGAGCCTAATAGTCCTCTAGGGAATATTGATCCCATTTTGAGTCAAAAGTAGCAATATCTTTCTTTTTCTTTACCTTGAATGCTCCAACAGTGATTGACCATACCCTTTGTTTTCTTATGTTGTCTTCTCACTCTTTTATATGTAGAAGTGAGTTGGTGAGATATCTCTAGTAGTATGAGCTTGTTTGAGGGATATCTAGGAGATTCTTGGGACACAAAAGAGTACTAGTTACCTGAACATAGGTGAAGGTCTTAAACTGGATGTAGTAGGCACCAACTTTTTTTATTCACGTTGCATCTTCTACTAACATCCTTTTTGCATAATCCTCCTTGATAAATCTAATGATGATGAATATGAAACCATCATTTACCACACTATATTCCACACTTTGGAGTGGTATCTTCTTCTTCACAAGTTGTGGAAATACTACATAGGGCCAATTATTTTCATCTTGCATGCTTCCCATTCTATATAATCTTAGATAGTCAGTGGTCCTTGCTACCAATAGATACACCATATAAGAAGTCATGTAAAGTAAGGGTCATTCTTCACCATGATTGTCACTAAGGATAGTGGTCAAATCAATAGGCATCTTCATTGTTATGATGGTTTCTATAAAGTGCACCATCCATGTCTCTTAGTGACCTGCTACAGGAAGGCCCATGGCTTTACTCAAGAGGACTATTGAGTAGTCAATATCATCAATCATGTATCCCCATGTCATATTGACCTTTCTTTCTTTTTGGCCCAAGGGTGTCCTATCAATTAGATATTTATATTGTACCAATTCCTTGGCCTTTGCTTCATTCTCCCTATACCATCTATTTGTACCTTCATAAGATATTTGAATGTATTGGTTTTCCTTGGGGAGGTGGAAAACCTTCTCAACATTATGTGTCTTGAGATCTAGAATGATCTATCTTTTCACACTCTTCATGACCTATTCATCTGGCACGTAGTGTTGAGCTAATTTAATGATCAACTCAAAGGATTCAATTGATGTAGGGTGTGAAGTAGTATTCACTAACCCAATTCAGATCAGATCCAATACCATAGTTGACCTTTCTCTAGGCTTGTTGTAGAGGGTGAGGAAAACATTCTAATGAGTGTGGCCTAGTTTTCTATCTCAAATCTTTGTGTGTTTGTCCTGGAATCAAGATTTCTTCAAGGCTCCTCGGTATTTAAACATCACTGGCTTTGGTGCCATCTTTTATTCCATAGAGGATGATGATGATGTTGGAATAATGATACATTTGTCATTAATTACAACACTTATTTGATTCTGAATGCTTATCGAGTTCATCACTCAGTTTACAGTTCATATCGAGCATTCGTTGGTTACCAAGTATGTTCAGCTGTGTTTACCGAGTCAGGAAGGTAAACAAAGGATTTAGTGTTTACCGAGTCAGGAAGGTAAATGAAGGATTTAATGTTTACCGAGTCAGGAAGGTAAACAAAGGTTTTAATGTTTACTGAGTTAGGAAGGTAAATGAAGGTTTTAATGTTTACTAAGTCAGAAAGGTAAATGAAGGTTTCAGTGATTACCAAGACAGAAAGGTAAAAGAAGTATTCAGTGCTTACCAAGTGAATGGAAAGAGTTAGTTTCTATCGAGTGACACAATGTTTACCGAGTCACCAATGGTTACCAAGTTCCAAGCTACTCAGAGTGATTAGTATGGATCGAGCCCCTACCTCTACCAAGTGCATGACGATGCCGTGTAATGTAGTGGATGTCGTGTGTCAGAATATCACCGAGTGAGTTTGAGGAACTTGAGTTTTCTACTATCTGGCCGACTCAGTAATGTTTTGTCAACTTGTGTTTGGCCGACCTTGTTGTTGTAAATATAGGAATGGTATATATGTAATTTATTGTGCCATTTGCATAAAAAAAGATATAATGAAGAAGAATAACAATCAAGCAAGAGCGAAGTAAGAATGTAATTGAGTGAATTGAAAGAGAATCAGCAATAGTGTATTCAGTAAGGTTATCAAGGAGCAGCAAAGATATATCCATCACATCAAGTGATCAGTACATAAGATCTAATCAGCAAACCAGTTGCAAGCAGATCCACTGCTTCATCCTAACAGGTGAATCAGTTTGTTAAATCCTTTAACAGGGTAGACTTAACAGTCTTATGTAAATCTCCTAACAGAGTGCATACTTCATTGTATGTTTGTAAATCCTCTAACAAGGTGGATCTAGCAGTCCTACTTGCTTCTAACAGGGCAGATCACCAAAAGTGATCATTGTAAGCCTTAACCGGCCAACTTTATACTGCAGTATTGAAGTTTTGTGGGCATCATCCCCACCCCAGTTTTACTTTCTAATTGGAAGGTTTCTGGGTCACCAAATCTGAGTGTTCATTGTTACAAATGTTTATCTTTCATGCATACAGTAAATTAAATGGATGAATGGTAAATATGTTATTAAACTAAAGTTTTAGTGTTACTGATTCACCCCTCCCCTCTTAGTAACACTGTTAGTCCTGAATATTTCCAACAATTGGTATCAGAGCTTTGTGGTTCTCAGGACAGAGCTTGACAGCTTGAGCAAAGATCAAGGACAATGGAGATATTCAGACTTGACAAAACTATTGAGAATGAGAAGCTAGATCTGGAAATAGCCATGGCTCAACTCAAAGAAGCAAAGGAGCATCTTTCTCAATCTCTGAAAAGAAGAAAGGAACTTGCAAAACAAATAAATGATCATCAGTATATTGAAGAAAGGATTGAAGACCTTTTACCATCAAGCAGTTCAAATGAAGCTAATGAAGCAATCAAGGAACTCCTAGCAAAGAATGGTTCTCTGCAGGAAGAAGTAAGAAAGCTCAAAAGAGAACAAGAAATCCAATCCATCAGGCTATGTGAAGTTTTGGAACAGAGAAACAAGGCAAATGAAGACTTAGAGGTAAGAAATAATCAATCCCTTCAGCATGAAAGTCTTGTAAGTCAACTATTTGATGCAAATGAAGAAATTATGAATCTAAGATCTAAGAATGAAAGCTTGAGAAATGATTTAATCACTGAAAGACAAATCAATGCAAGCTTAAAAAGTGATTTGAGATCTGAAAGACAAATCAATGAAAGTTTGGAAAATGACTTAAATGTTGAAAAACAAGTCAATGAAAGAATGATAAAATCTCAAACAGATATGGATCAATTGAATCAGCAAAATGAGCAGAATCTTCATAGACAAAAAGTTAAAGCTGGCCTTGGATATAATGAAGAAGGTGAATCTTCCAAACAGGGTACCCAAAAGAATCAAAAACCTACTTGAAATCATTGTGGTAAGTTAGGACATACATCTAACAGATGTTGGAGCAATGGTAAAGGAAAATTCAATGGTAAATGCTACAATTGCAATCAGCATGGTCACAAAGCAAATGAATGCAAAGAAAAACCAAAGTTTGAAGGCAAGTGTCACAAATGCAAGAAACAAGGACATAAGGCATCTGAATATAGATCAAAATCACTCAATCCAGTAGAACAAATTGTCAAAGCAATATTTGGTTGGGATTACAATACTTGGTGTAGATGTCACTATTGTGGAGAATATGGACACATTGGAATAAACTGTGCAAGGCATCACCTAAGGAAGAAAGATACTACTATAAGATGTTATACATGTACCAAACTTGGTCATATATCCAAAATTGCATGAACATAGGAAGAGTCAAAGATGAAAAGAAAGCCAGAGCTGACAACATTCGAAAACAGATGAGACAATAATGGATTCCTAAGTCCACCGAGCAAGAAAATTCAAATGATGAAAATGTCACTCTAGAAATGAGTGACTCCACTATTCCTAATTAGACTTATCAAGAAGGATAAGGGACTGCATCTTCAAGCCATATCTTAGGCAGTTCCAGAAAGAAGAAGTGGAAATGATAAATCAGTATTGTAGATACAAGTCATAATTCCCAGTGTTGCATCTACTGAGTAAGGTTGGTTTTTAGACTTTACCAAGCTTGGTCGGGAAAATAAGAAAGGTTTTGTGTGTTCACCGAGCTGCAAGGTTTACTGAGTAAGTCAGTGACTATTTATAAAACCCTAATTCTTAGCTACCTTCGTACCTGAGCATTAATGGTAGATTTTTCATCAAAAGGGCAAAATTTGATCTCATTCTTCACTAAGAATTTAAAATATACAGAGCGAAGAAGTTTCCAAGAGTGCAAAAGTGAGTTCAAGTGATTTGAAGTGATTTTTCTAGCGAAGAATTTGTGATACAAAATTGTTCACTCACCGAGCAGCAATGGCATCCGCAAGCACCAGTGGCAGCAAAACAAAGAGAGGTTCTAAAATGCTTGTAAAGGGAGTAGAATGGAAAGCACCCAGCTTCAAGCTCATTCCTGCCATAGCTGAATCACTCGACCCGCATGGAGCTCAATCGTAGATCCCTCCAAAGGTACTTCTTATCAATGATATTCGTACTCATTTCAAATGCACTATTCAAGAGATAGGGACACTAGATATGGATAATGCCCTAGCCGAGTTATGCGTGGATGGATCCCTCAAACCCGAGCACAAACATCTGGAAATCAAGGGCTTGACTCATATCTCGCATATGCCTAGAAACTTCCAAACCAAATGGATTAGGTATATCCTGAGCCGTGTGCATAATGGTCAATTGTGGTTAGATCAACCCATCCTCATAACAAAGAAGATGATTCACAAAATCACGGGTCTCCCTATGCTCAGCAAAAACAAAACCACCAAAACCCTAGGACGGGAAGAGCTGCAAAAACAAACCCTAGCCGAGTGGGACGGTAGAGGTTTAAAGGTCAATACTGTACCCGATGTTGAATTAAGATTTGGGATTCATATAATTGCATACAAATTATACAGTTCCAACAGACTAAATAGTGTACCTTGTGAAGCTGTGGATTTGGCCCTTAAGATTGTAAAGAAAAACCTTGAATTTGATCTGTCGAAAGTAATGCTGAGACAGCTAAATAAAAACATGGAGAGCATAAGGACTTCAAAGAATAATCCTTGTAAATTCGGTTCTCTGTTAATATGTTTATTTTTTTATGTACAAAAATTCTTTCCATCAAAAGGAATAATAGAATGGAGAAAAGACACTCCAATTTTGTATCAAATAAATGAGTTCATAGCAGAGATGGGTGAAAATTTTGATAGTATTATGGATAATTATTTTGAAGACTTCAAGGAAAGGATGAATAACAAATTCAAAATTCCTCCTAAGCTTGTTGAAGATTACAAAGATGATGTATGCTTCATGGTTGACTGTGACAAGGTATATATTGAGGCAGTCAGACCCCGAGTTGCATGGGTAAAACCTCTTCCTTATATGGTAAATATTGATGAAGCCAGAGACATAATAGAGGCACTGGTAAATGAGCCAGTATACCCAAGGCAACAAATTTTTGGAACCTATGAAGATGCTAAGGCCAGAATTGAGCTTGAAATCAAGCTACCACAGGCCATAAGCAAGGGCAAGAGGAAAATAGCCAAATTGAAAACTTCTATCAGTCCTCTTATGCTCACCGAGGGAAAAGGTGAAGATGACGAAGGTGAAGAAGAAGAAGGAGAAGAAGAAGAAGAAGAAGAAGGAGAACAAGGAGAAAAAGAATCTATAGAAGTACAACCAAGGAAGAAAGGTAAGGTAATCATTACCAAACCTAAAAAGAAGCCTACTGCGGTATTCACCAAAAGAACAAGGAAAGGTAAGCAGGAACCTATACTAGTCAGGCCTGCACCCACATTCGAGCAAAGGCTCAAAAAATTGGAAGAAGGAGGTGGCATCGCAAATTTCAAGGCATTGAAATTTGAAACTAGAACTGATGTTGAGAAAATGCAAATTGAGGAACAGGTACTCAGCAAGATGGGTAAATGGAAATACTCTCTAGACCAGATTGCCCCTCAAATCTCAAAAGAACTACTGGAGAGATTGCAACCAAGATGGGAATTAGCCACCCAAACGGTAAGAGATATTTATGAGCAATCTCTGAAGAATCTTCGACCAAGTCTCACTACAGCAGAAGTAATAACTGAAATGAAAAACCATGAAGATAAAATGATGATCAGATTCCACACTTGTTTGATTTTGATTAAAGATATTGAACATGTTGTAAATGATGCTACAAACATGTGGAAAAACATCTATCATCTACATAAGCCCAGTATAGACCCAGTAGAAATCAAAGATGATGACAACAGTGATGATAATAATGATGATGATGATGGTGATGATATTGAAGATATTCTAGAAGACCTGCAATCAATAATGTTAGAAATTAAGGAAGAAGCTGAAAGAGAAATGAAGGAAGAAGTAGAACAAGCTAAGGAAGAAGAAGCTGAAAGAGAAATGGAGGAAGAAGACAAGGAGGAAGAAGCTGAAGAGGCAGATAAGGAGGAAGATGATCCGGTGAAAATTGCAGCAGTAGTTATTGCATCTCTTCCTCACTCTCCACCTATAACTGTGGCATCATCAAGGTTGGAGTCAGCTTCAGCAGGTTTGCTCACATCCACATCAGGTATATCATCTGCACCTGCCACATCTCAGCTCCAGGTATCATCAATGGAAGTGTCTACCACTTCATCTACCAAGATGCATTCCTCTTCTTCAGCTACCGAGCAAGCCTTCTCAGCTCCATCATCACCAATCAGAATAGCAGTAAGTTCCACAATTTTGTTAATTCCAATTTGTTCTACAATTTTGTCAGCATTATCTGCATCTTCTTCAAACCCAGTTAGTTCAGATACTGCATTACCGAGTGTATCACCATTTTTGGCAAATACTTCAGTTTTTGACCCGGTATATACTCCTATTGGCACTCCACCCTCAAGTATCCCAATTTTTGCTACTAGCCCTTCCATCTCTACTATTGTGTCTATCCCCAAGGTTAAATTAGTCATCACAGAAGTCAAACAAAAGAAACCATTAAGACTTATGATCACTGGAAAGGAAATTCCTAAAGACATTAACCTAGACACTGAGATAGTAATTCCAAAGATTGACTATGAAAATGCTACCATTGAAGAAATGAGGTATGCTAGTCAACTAATTGAGATGAAGGCTACACAGAAGCAGCTAAGGTCTAAAAGGGATAGGGAATATAAAATAATTGAGAATGCTCGAAATATAATTACAGAGGCTATAGGTGTTGATGTAGATTCTACTCAACACATTTTGATCCAGTTAGAAGAGGCAGTCAATAAATTCAATGAGGATACCTTCGGTCAAGAAAAATTGATGGAGAAGGCAGAAAAGAAATTTGATAATAAGGTGCTTGAGCACATTGCTCAGCACATATCAATAAAATAGGTTGAATAAACCTCAATTTTGGCTAATATTGAAAATTCTTTTAATAATGTAACATCTCTTTTTGCTAAGCTCTATGATGTTACTGAGTATACTAAGGAGATAAGAGAGCAATTGAATAAGATAGATGAGGATCTGAAGGCAAGCGTACAAAACTTGAAGCTTGACCCCAGTTCTACCTCATCTCATCACCTTAGAATCAAATTTTTGGCAGAGAAACAGGCAAAGTTGCTGAGAGAGGAAGCAAGGATTAGATCTACTCTCATTGACATCCATAATATGATCCTTCCTATCATGAACACAATGCAGCAGCACATTGCATATTCAAAAACATTGATCCATGACAATAATTTCTCTGTTGCAGACCATGTGATTGAACTTTCCGCAGAAGTTCAAGTAGCTCTCTCCACATGTAAAATCCTGCAAGACAATTGGGATAAAACTCTACAACTAATTCTTCAGGTACATTCTGAGTTTATCACACATTTTGGTGTTTTCATGTAAATACATTCTTTATTCTTTGGCATTATTGTCAAAAAGGGGGAGAAAGCAATAAAGCAATATATAGAGGAAAATCAGAAAATCAAACACAAAAGGGGAAAAGGTAATAAAGTAATAAAGAATAAAGTCATGTAAATACCTTGTGTATATTGTATGGGGGAGTCATATGTAAGGAAGCCATGTATATTCAGCAGAATCAGTTGTCAATATGTCAGATATTGTATATAAGTTTTGGTTCATAAGTATTTTTGTCACTAATGCCAAAGGGGGAGATTGTTGGAATAATGATACATTTGTCATTAGTTATAACACTTATTTGATTTTGAATGCTTACCAAGTTCATCACTCAGTTTACAGTTCATACCGAGCATTCATTGGTTACCAAGTATGTTCAGCTGTGTTTACCGAGTCAGGAAGGTAAACGAAGGATTTAGTGTTTACCGAGTCACGAAGGTAAACGAAGGATTTAATGTTTACTGAGTCAGGAAGGTAAACAAAGGTTTTAATGTTTACCGAGTTAGGAAGGTAAACGAAGGTTTTAATGTTTACCGAGTTAGAAAGGTAAATGAAGGTTTCAGTGATTACCAAGACAGAAAGGTAAAAGAAGTATTCAGTGCTTACCAAGTGAATGGAAAGAGTTAGTTTCTACCGAGTGACACAATGTTTACCGAGTCACCAGTGGTTACCAAGTTCCAAGCTACTCAGAGTGATTAGTATGGACCGAGCCCCTACCTCTACCGAGTGCATGATGATGCCGTGTAATGTAGTGGATGCCGTGTGTCAGAAGATCACCGAGTGAGTTTGAGGAACCTGAGTTTTCTACTATCTGGCCGACTCAGTAATGTTTTGTCAACTTGTGTTTGGTCGACCTTGTTGTTGTAAATATAGGAATGGTATATATGTAATGTATTGTGTCATTTGCATAAAAAAAGATATAATGAAGAAGAATAATAGTCAAGCAAGAGCGAAGTAAGAATGTAATTGAGCGAATTCAAAGAGAATCAGCAACGGTGTATTCAGTAAGGTTATCAAGGAGCAGCAAAGATATATCCATCACATCAAGTGATCAGTACATAAGATCTAATTAGCAAACCAGTTGCAAGTAGATCCATTGCTTCATCCTAACAGGTGAATCAGTTTGTTAAATCCTTTAACAGGGTAGACTTAATAGTCTTATGTAAATATCCTAACAGAGTGCATACTTAATTGTATGTTTGTAAATCCTCTAACAAGGTGGATCTAGTAGTCCTACTTGCTCCTAACGGTTCATCCCCACCCCAGTTTTACTTTCTAATTGGAAGGTTTCTGGGTCACCAAATCTGAGTGTTCATTGTTACAAATGTTTATCTTTCATGCATACAGTAAATTAAATGGATGAATGGTAAATATGTTATTAAACTAAAGTTTTAGTGTTACTGATTCACCCCTCCCCTCTTAGTAACACTGTTAGTCCTGAATATTTCCAACAGATGATGCCATTGTATTTTCAAAAAAGGGGAGAGACATTAGTATTCTGGTGTCAAAATATTTTAATGATGTTCATCTAAGACTCAAATTAATGAAAAACTTAGCAAAAACCAACTAAAATTGACCAAAAATGCCCTTAGTGCCTGATATGCACACTAGTGCACCCAACGCACCTACAGAAATGTGCATGGTACATTGATGCACTTCAAAATGCCTCTTTAATCATAATGTGTGTAGTTGCACACCTTATACATGTGTGCAAATGTACACATTTTGCAACTATCACACCTGTGTAAGTGTGCATGGTGTGTTGTGCACTTTGGAATTCCTATTTAATCATAATGTGTACAATTGTGCACCTTGTGCATGTGCGCAACTATGCACATGTGCACAATTGTGCACATGTGAAGTAGAGTTATTTATGTTTTGAAGTGGGAATTGTTTGATTAATTTAGGCATAGACATATGTACCTCCAAGGTTTGCCTTTACCTTAGTTTGGAGTGCTTGAAAGTAACAAAGATGTGGACCCTAGAGATGTGAGAAGGTGTGGTTTTGGAGAGGGGAGAAGATAATAAATGAGGAGAGGAAGGGGAGGGGTTCTTTTTATAGACCCCATCATACACATACTACACACCTCTAGTGGTGTGCAAGTGGGAACTTATGAGGGTGTGCAAGTGCACACTTAGCACTTTTTTATTTAAAATCCCCCAAACCTAAACTTTTTGCCCCTCTAACCTACTTGACACTACCCGATAGGAGACTAGGGTATCACCTAGACCTAGAAGAGGGTCCTAAATGATTGAGGCGCCTAATTGGTGCCTTGTAGAGGTTTTGGAACTAGGGGGTCCTCATTTTGTTGTTGGAAATACAATAGGGAAAGTAAACTCTAAGAGGGGGGTGAATCAGTCCTTCAAAAATGTATCCACTAAAACATTCACCACACATCCATCTCATAATTTGCATATAAATTGAAATACCAAACTAAGCATGTTCATCCATAGCATGAAAACAAATAAACATTCATCACGTATGACACAAGATATTTGGTTACCTAGAAACCCTCTAATGAGAAGGTAAAACTTGGGTGGGGATGACACCCACAAATCTTCACTATTGCAATTGTAAAGTGTATCTAATGAAGGTTACAATGTTTGATCATAAACTATGATCTACCCTATAAAGGTCTAGCCTGTTAAAGGCTTACAAAGATTGTTAGATCTTACCCTATTAAAGGGTTTCAACACCTTGTTAAAAGTGTGCCTAGTTAAAGGACTTCAACTTACAATGAAGTAAGCACTCAATTAAGAGATTTATACGAAAGTATTCTAGAACTTGAAACTTGTTAAGGCTACTTTATTAAGATATTTTACCTCTTTCTTGATGTGTAGTTGATCATCTTTGATTAGACATATCACTTATGTCCTCTCTCTACTTTCCTTTGTTCTCTCTAACTAATTCTACAATGCATATCTCAATTCACAACTCCTTAGTCATCGTGAATGCTATGTCTACACATGAAAATTTCTCTATTTTCTCCTTAGCATCTTTAGAGTTTGCCTTCCTTAAGAAGACCTAGGTGACTTAGGGTTAGGTAAAAATCAACAATTGTGATTCACCCATTTTGTCACTTAGAACATCACTCAATCTAATTAGTTGTATGTATTACATAGGGATTCTCAATATAGATTTGTTCTTATCATCTAGAATCACAAAACAATCCTTAAGTCAACCCAAAAATGGTTTACATAGAAGTTTTTGTCATTACAAATAACTATGTCCAAAATTGTTTACTCAACACTTAAAGCCTCTGATGCTCAACATCCATTATATCTTCAATTTTGTAACTCATCTCTCGAATGACTCAACATCCACTGTTCACTTAACATCTAAATCACTTTAAAAACCTAACTTTTTTGGCACTAGAGTGACTCAGCACTAACTATTTGCTTGAAACATATTGGTGCTTAGCACATACTATATATTCTACTTGACTTACATTATTTGACAACTTATGCTCGACATACACTATTTACTTGGCATGCACTTTAGAAATATGACTAAGTGTGTAGTCACTCATATGTCAAAACCAATCTAAGATTAACATTTTTTACTCAAAATGGGGTGTAAATTGTGGGACCACAACAACACTTAACAAGAATGTGACAAAGAATCACCCTATTGAACAAATCATTGGAAGAAAGGATAAATGAGTCATGGAAAGAAACAAGGTACGTGAAGAATTGTGTTTAAATTATCAAGTTGAACCTAAGAATGTAATGAAGTTTGTAATAGATGATTATTGGACAAAAGCTATGAAATAAGAATTAGAGTAGATTGAAAAGAATAATACTTGGGAATTGGTTCCTAGACCTAAAGATAAGAATGTTTTTTAGACTAAATGAGTATTTAGAAACAAGATGTATGAACAAGGTGAGGTTATAAGAAATGAAGATTCATATGTAAAGATTACTCAGAACAAGATGAAATTGATTTTGAAAATACATTTTCACCAGTTGCTAGATTAGAGACAGTGAGAATTTTTTTAGCATATACAACTAATAATTTTTTTATAATCTGTCAGATGGATGTCAAATCAACTTTTCTAAATGGAGAACTTGAAGAAGTATGCATTGAGTAGCTTGATATTTTTCCCATGATAGAGAAAGAAGACATGATTTGTAGATTGAAGAAGGTATTGTATGGATTGAAATAAGCACCTAGATCCTAGTATGCACAATTAAAGATAATATTGATAGTAATTTGTATTTGAGAAAGAATGAAAACATCTTATTGATTGTTGAAGTATTTTTGGATGTCATAATTTTTGGAGGAAATGATGAAGCAAGTAATATATTTTCAAAAGAAATGAGGAAGGAATTTGAAATGAGTAATAATTGGTGAGATAAAATAATTCTTGGGATTCTAGATTGTACAAAATAAAGATGGTATCTTCATATCATAAGCTAAGTATCTTAAATATTTGCTAAAAATATTTGGATTAGAAAGTTGTAAACTAGTTGGAACACCTATGGTAAGTTGATAAAAATTGTCTGACAAAGATGAATCCCCTAATATTGATCATAGAAAGTACATATCTATGACTTGATAACTAAGCAAGTGCAGTTGGAATTGTGGCAAGATTTCAAGTAGATCCTAAAGAGACACATTATGTAGCAAAAAAAAGAATATTCAAATATCTAAAAGGCACACCTAATTATGGATTATGGTATGATAAATCACACAATTTCACTTTGTGTGCATACACTGATGTTGATTGGTAGGAAGTGTAGATGACAGAAAGAGCACCAGTGGTGGAACACTCTTCTTGGGACGAAGATTATTTTCTTGGCTAAGAAAAAAAATAAGATTGTATCTCATAGGGTATGATAGAAGCAAAGTATGTAGCAACAATAGACAATTGTAATTGGATTATTTGGACGAAGCAAATGTCAAAAGATATTGGGATTGAGTTTACAGAGCCTACTATCATAGATAGTGATAACACAGGTAGAGTGAGTATGTTAAAGAATCTAGTGTTACATTCAAAGAAAAATCATATATATATATATATATATATATATATATATATATATATACTTTTTGAGAGAAAAAGTTGCAAAGAAAGATATAGTATTAGATTATGTTAGCACAAGAAAGTAGATAGTAGATATATTTATAGAACCTTTGGCTAAGGACAGATTTGAGCACTTGAGTGGTATACTTGGGGTTATTCCCCAGCCTACTTTTGTGTAGTTGATACAAATATTGTATTAGTCTAGTGGTAACAAAGTACTATTTCTTTATCTAACTAGATAGTTGATGCTTCTCCTATGGGGGAGTATCTATGTTTGAGATGAGTCATGAATAACCCTTGGTACTAGTATTTAACAATTTATTCGGATACTTGAGATTATTGTAGATCATAATTAGAGAATTAATATAATATATTGATGTCAATAGGGGAAGAGAATAACACATGAAAAACATCTTATTGGGGAAAATGACATGAAAGATTATCTTTTAGGAGAGATGACCACATTATACATAACACATTCTTGTTGGATACAATTGTCTAATTGTGTGTTGTCTTTGATGTTACACAAATGTCATATCAGTTGTCAATGAGTGCTTATCGAGCTCACTTGGTCAGCAAGGCAATTTTCCTTGTCTATCAAACATTCCTAGAGATTACTCTGTGTAGACAGTGTCTACCTAGCTCACTCAGGCATCAAAAGAAATTATGGTAGAAAGTAGTTTTAATCGAGCTCTCATGGTTAACAAAGGAATGTTGATCAAAGTTAGTGTTCATCAAGTTCACTTGGTTGCCAAAGGATTTTACAAGTTCGTAGTGTTAACCAAGCTTCTATTGGTTAACACAAGAAATCATTTCAGGATCAATGTTTACCGAGCAGGGTTGACCAATGAAGGATTTTGTTAATTTGAGAAAAGAAGTTTAATTATTTCAAGTATTAATCCTAGCCGACTGTGGTAATGATTATTGGTCATTGTAATTTGTAATTGAGCTAACTCAATAATTTAAATGGTATAAATGGAAGGTCAAGTTGAGAAGGAAAGGAGGAAGTGAGTATGCAAGTGTTTTGATTGATTAAGAAGGAAAATGTGAGAAAACTTGAAGGATGGTCAAATATCCTTGAGGAGCAACAAAGTTATATTGGATCAGGAAGGATCTAGCATGAAGTAGAATAGAGATCTATAATCAAAAATTTAGTTGCATCTCATTTAGGTCATTTCATTGTTACTTTCCTATCATTGTAGCAGTGATTCCAAAATCTCTTAGCAGAGTTGGTTTAATAGCCAATTGTAAATCCTCTAACAAGGTGATAGTTCCATTGAATTGTTCTAAAGACTCTTGCAAGGCCACTCCTTATAGGGTGATTAAATCCTCTAACAAGGTCACACCTAATAGTGTGTTTTGTAACCTTTAACTGGGTTGGCTCCTAACAGGGCTCACTTCAGAAGAGTGAAAATAAATACCTAGTTAGTTGGTGGTTTTTCCCATATTGGGTTTCCACATTAAATCTTGGTATCTCATGTGTTCATGTTAGTTATTTTGTGCCTGCAAGTTAATCACTATGAATGTTTAAGATCAGTAATAAGTAAATCACACTGCTTTTACCAATTTATAACAATTTCTATGTGTTTATTGAATAACAACAGTAATTAGTTTTATTTTTAACATCCAAGGAATCTGAAATATTCTTGTGGTAACTGATTCACCCCCCCTCTTAGTTACTCCATCTATATTTCAACAATTCTATGGGGGAGAGATGTGGTTGATGAAGAGGATTTGAAAAGATTTTTATGTATGGGTAAGATTGATACCTTCCTTGTATATGATGGTTGTTGATTACTTTACATTCATGGCCAACATGAATGGGCGAGCAAAGGCAAAAGAGATACATTTGGTATTCATGGTTCACTTAGATATTTTTCATCTTTGTTTCCATCAATGCCAAAGGGGTAGATTGGTAGAGTGAATGTTGATTGTATTCCTATGGAAGAATAGCCTAGAAGTGTTGGAGACATGATTTAGTGGTTATGTGATGAATTCATGGTAGATTTTGTCATTGATGTCAACATACTTGTTATTCTGTGAAGACTGGCAAAGTACTAGACATAGTTTATCTTCATGTGGTTCAAGGAGTGAAGATAAAATTATGCACACATGAGGATATGTTCTATAGCATGTCTAGATTCTACAACTAAGTATACATACACACAAATGAAGACTGGATAATGCTATGAAGGATTGGTTAAAGGTAACTTTTAGACAACATTTATGGGAATTGAGTATTGATGTTTTGATTTTATCTCCTAAGGAAGATGGAATCTTGTTGAGTGAGCTAAGACAGAGGTAGACGACATGTTTAAGATGCTTTGGTTAAGTGATCATAATCAAGTGATCATCAAGTGAAGAGTTATGAAGACTGTGAACCGACAAATTACTTGTAATGATGAAAATATATAATATTGTAATGAAACATTTAATGTAATACCTTAAAGATGTCCTATATTACTATTATAAATTGGAAAAGCCTCAAGGTCAACTCAATAATTTATATTACTATTATAAATTGGAAAAGCCTCAAGGTCAACTCAATAATTTATCTTAGGGCTTGGTATAAAGGAAATATGTTTTCCTTGGATGTAAAGTGTGATATGCATTCAATTCTATTTGATATATTGTGTGAACTTGAATGCAAATGCCTTTTGGATCATAGTAGATATTGGTGTAGTTGAGGCATGCTTACAAGGAACTATATTTTGAAAGATAAGTTTTTTGTTGGATATTTGTTGATATAAACTTGTATTAATTAGTGAGGATAGTACATAAGCTATTTGGATAGTGGGTCTATCTATCTTCCCTTCAACTCCTAATGGTGTTGGAATCTCCTAACATGGGTTCAAAGTCTCTTGACAGGGACTTAATGCAATGATTGTATTTCGTTGACTCCTAACAAGGTCCATCCTTTCACAAGGAACTTTTATATTAGTATGTCATCTTTTGGGCATCATTCCCACTGAGTTTTTCCCTCTAAATAAGGGTTTCTCTAGTTAAAAAATATGACATTATTGTGTATGGTTGTTGTATCTATTATTTATATGTTTTAGAATTAATTAAAATATTGAGAGTTATTTTAATTGCATAATTGATTCCCCCCCCCCCCCCCCACTCTGTTATCTTGGTGGAATTTACTTTCTAATAGAGAAGAAGTGTAGATGCTAGGATTAAAGGAAGCAAGGAGGGCAAAAAAAAGTAAAGATGAAAACAAATCTCAAACTGGTTCAAGAAAAAGAAGAAATTAGTCAGTAAGGAGATACCAAGCCCATGTCATGCCCAAAATAATTGGACAAAAACACAAATAATTTTTTATTTATTTTTAAAGTATAATCTTAGGGTAATCATCCATTGACCACTTTTAAGTCATCTTTACATTGAGTGTAGAATAGCATGGTATTTTTTTGCTTAACAAGAGAGTCGGGGTATACAATGTTTTAATTGTTAAGCTTTAAATGGTAGCTTAGGGAGTATTCTATGATGATGGTACTAGACTCATTATTACTTACCATGATGAGCACAAACTAATGACATCATCTTCTAATGTCATAGTTGGACTTGATGTCACGTTTGCGTTCATAGATTCAACCCAACTTTAAATGTTATCTATGACTAGGTGTTTATAAAACATGTAAAGTTAAATGGATAATTCCTAGTCTAATGATAGTATCAGGTGAACAACCTTACTAGAATAATGTGAAGTTGGTGTACCGAATGATTTCACCAACATTATCATTTTACTAGTCCTAAGATACTAACATATTTATTCATGGTTAATTCTAGAAGGTGGGTTTTGTCCATGTAGCCCATTTGTAAGGATCAATCTAATTCCTCAACCTATCTTAGTGATACATATATCTTGCTTTTGTAAGGATGGCATGAAATCCTAGCTAAACTAGATTCTTGAATTATATTTCATGTTTGCTTCAATACCATCTAATTTTATTTAATATAACATCCTATATCTTTCTACATATTTAGTTGCAACATAAAACTACTATATATATTTCATTTTGAGCTTCATACCCTGAATACAATTATTATTTTACACGTACTTGGTTGCCTCATATAATGTAGCATATATGTATAACATTGTCATTTTTTTCTCTTTTGAATGTTATCTACATTAGTAGCGAATATTAATGTATTCAAAATATCTAACACATACACTAACCACAATACTCTTACAACTATACTTAACATCCATGGTGATAGTAGAGTGATAATAATTGGATTAGTAAGTCATCTCATATCAACCATACTATGATTTAATTAACAAAATACTAACTTGGAGATGCTACTAACTTACAACTTTCCTTGATTACTAATCTACCTAACACATATTTTGTATTAGCTACCAACTAAATTTATTACTATCCACTTGCTAATTTATATTTTGTTCTTTTAATAGCTAAATTTTTTACATCTCCCATTCTTACTAGCATTATCACTAACTAACCTTCTTACACTTTCTACCAACAACCTTATTATTTTTAACCTATCAACTCATTTACTAACTCCTAATAAGTATTCCATAATTGCCACCTATTAACACTTACAAAACTCCTAGTAATCCACTTGCCAATTACTATGATTACAATTAACACAATTATAAAAGAAACCCATTATCTACTGTAATGCTATATAACACTAATAACTCCCCAATTTTCTATTCCCTAACCATCATCTCTTGGTGCCAAGTCATGAGTGCTATTTCTTATTCTAATCACTATCTTTTCAAACTTTAATCCCACCTCCCCTTCAACCCATGTGTTCCTCAACACTTTGCTTCTTCCATTCACCTTTCAAGCACTAAGGGTGGTGACATAATCAAGGTGCATGGAAATGGGTGTATTTGCCTCCTCTCACTCTGCTCATGTGACTGACCAAGGTGAAAGGGGAGGCATGAAGAACATGGTGAGTTATGGAGAGGATCTTTTTAGCATAGGGCAGAGCACTTGCGCCTAGGGAGGAAGAGGTAATGAGTGTGGAGGGGACCACCAACCCAAGGGGTCCCCATCACATTATCTATCTTAGGTGCTTAATGTACCATCCTCCATTCAAGTGGGTGAGATGGAGTTTATAGTATTATATTTTCTTTTTTGAATATGACATATCTAATGAGTAATAGTCACAGGATGTTGTTATTTGGTTTGAACTTGGAAAAGTTTTTTTTTTTTTTTTTTTTCATTTTTTTCTTCCATCCCTAGACTATTATTAATCTATTATTTCTACTTCTCTTTTTTTTTTTGGAAATAAAGGTACAGATTCTTAGGAATATATTTGAGAAATATTTTAGTACTTTTTAATTAGGGAGTGGATTATTTCTCACTCCCCATACATTTTCCAGAGAGTGTAATTACTCACTCCTAGCCCATAGTTTTAACTTGTCATATATTCTATTTTTTATTATCTCTATAAGGGAACTATTGGCTCCTATACTCATGCTAAAGTGATGCATGCATTATCAAATGGATCATTCCATTCACCAGATATATATAGGAATATATGTAATCTAGATATAAGTAGGTAGGGGAAGAATTCCAGTACCAATTGGCTCTAGGATGTATAGAAGAAAGAAGGGAGCTAGAGAGGGAATAGAATAGGCTTGACTAGAATGATAAAGAGGTACAATGGCCCTATAAAATTGTAGGGGACTGCACATTATATAGGGAATCAAGCCCTATTACATTGTTTGATTTGATGGAGTGTGGGATTTTATCCAACCAAAAGTTCCCCTACGGCTACCTTGTTACGACTTCACCCCTTTAGAATAGTAATCTACCTTACCTCTACATACAAGGATTGACTGGCATGAGGACTACTTTCTTCCTTCTGGGTGCCCCTCTATCTCTCTATATTTCCCATCTCTTCCCAACTATTTCCTTGTAGGAATCAATCGTAGCTTCGTGTCATCAGGGCCACATCAAAATTATAGGGCTAGGGCTAGGCTAGGGGGAGAATAGTAGGTGGGCTTTTGAAAATAGATTATTATGCCAATAATGTTCCATTAAGTAAGTAAACATGAACACCCCATTCAAATCTTAGAGTCTTTGGTGCAGTGTCATGCAACTCCCCAAGAATCGCTATCTGTGTAAAACCCGTATCACTGAGCTAAAGATACAATAAGATCCTTGATTGCAGGGTCACCTTGTGCATGCACACATTTTATGCTACCCCTACTATTATATGGCATTGAGGTCCTAACTACCATAGAATAGTATGGGAATAATCTAATAATAGGGCCTTAACAGTGGGCAAATTGGCCCATCAGGAATCTAGGCTATAAAAATGAATGAGATTAAACCTCTACAACTGCAAGGCAAACTATGAGTACCTTTACCTTTGCTACAGGATGAACTGATTATGATTCAAGGTAGGGTTTCTATTTCATGTTTTTCCTAAGATTTGGGCCGCTATCCTTCATAATCAAAACTGGAATCAAGAGCAATGTGTTGGTTGATATCTCTAATATGACACAAAGTCATTTCCAATGTTTGTAGGATCAACAACATCAACATTCCCCATTGACTATGTGCTCGATCCTCACATCTCTTTACTCTTTGATTAGAGCTTGGCCCTATCCTCTAGCAATAGAGCCTTTTTGGGGAAGGCCTATGCATGTTGGAATGCACCCCACCCTTTAGAATAGTAGGGCATTTCCCTACTATTCTAAAGGCTCATAAGGGTAGATTCTATATGCATGTGGAGTTGGGTGGGGGGTAGTCGCCCACCCCACTATAGAGGATAGGGCCCTTTCAATAGTAGGGGGTGAGGAGAAATGAAGCAACAATAATAGAACAATAGGCCACCCATGTTACCCCACCATTCTATAGGGAATCACCTATTGTGGGTGCCCTACTATTCTATGCCACTCCCCTACTTGTTGTCTAATACAACTCACTAAGGATCTCACATGTTTTCATTTTTTGTAGATTGTTCATGCTCCTACATTTCTTCAACCTCTCCATCTACAACATTTGAGGTAAGTCGTCCATTGCCATAGCCTTGAAATTTTTTGAAAAATGATGTTTCTACTTCGTACGTGCACGTTGTTCATAGTTAAGTTCATTTGTAAATACAACTGACAACATAAGTATTACAACATCTTTTTTAATTGCGAACACTTTCTCTAAAACATCCTTCTATTTGCTTAAACTTGATATTTCTAAGACCTCCTCAGGGTTAACAATCAATATGTCACCAAAGAGATCATGTCAAACAAAATAGAACCCACAAACTCCTATCATAGTAGAGACATATAAATCATCTGAATTAGCTTCCCAACCACATATATTATCAATTGATCAAGCTCTAGAAAATCATGATTGCATCCACATTAATTCATTCAACTATATTGTTGGTGACTTCTTGTTTGACACAACTTACATCTTGCTTCATGGCCAATACACAGTTGACAAGCTTCGCAATGGACTCGTAAGCTATTTCTTGGAATCCCTACACAATGGTTGTGCTATTTCTCTAAGATGCTTACAACATGAACTACACCCATCAATACTACATGACTTGCATGTTGTACATGATCCAACCACCTACTTATGTAGGATGTGAATTTTAGCAGCAAGAACAAATCTAGCTGGTGAAATAGGACTTTGTGGTGACACATTTTGCATTCATTAGCTAGGACGATGGTTAAAACTCCCTATATGCCTATGGTCATTAACACATAGGAAACAATTCCCCCTAAATAGATTATTCCCCCACATTATAAAAGGAATCTATCCCTTCCTTCCTTTCGGTACAGAGGGATGCATGCAAAGGGAGAATAATATATCCCCTACTATTGAAATGGGAAGGGGAGGACCTACCACTATAGCCACATCCCCCTACATAATTGGCTAGGTTAGGCGAGGGTAGGGTCCCCCTACAATTCTATGGCAAGTTGTTAGGGCAGGTTGTTTTGCAAGGGGGCCCCATTTGCCCCCATTCTATAGGCCTACAACTTCTTGCCCTTTCCTTTCTATATAGTTGAAATCTACTATCTAAACTAAACTTCTCTATCGGCATGCACTAGAACTATAGAAAGTTGGGGGGCACCAGAAAAGAATCAGAGAAGGAAAGGCAATGAACCTGAGCCTATCCACTATCTAGTTTGAAGAGTTCTTTCTTGCACTTGTTTCCCTTCCTTCATTCACCAGCTTTGACCCAACCAAGCATTCTTAGGATTGTCTCCTAGAACAAAATGAAGTGTTTGCCTATGGACCCAGCTTTTGCTTCCATGGATTATAAGTGTGTGTGGGGATGGAACTATTTCTTCCCACCTCGAGGTGTTCATGAGGCCCTCTATTCTATTGTTGAGATAGTCACTTCTTCCCTTTAGTAGCTTGGGGAGAGAGATAGAGCCAAGCTTCCCTCCTAAGGGTGCCCTACTATTCTAAAGGGATTGAGTGATTTCATCATGCCAACAATCCCTACTATTCTAAAGACCGGTCAACCTCTGCATGCATGTGGATGGTGGATGGATGGATAGAGAGGTAAATCTACGCACAAACCTCTACAAACAGGGTTGAAAGTGGTGGATAGCCTGGTTCCTATAGGCAAGGTGAAAAATTAAATAATGAACCCAATGCAGATTTCGTGTTCAAATGCAAGGGCCGAACCTAGGTGACACGAAGTGGTAAAAGAATCATACGTCATGGGCCAAGCCTATGCCTGTATGGTACACTCTAGCCTTTGAATCCCTAGGGAATGATTCAATGGTTGCTTGGCAAGATCTCTCTAGTAGGGGCTTATTACTCTAATATAAGTAGGGGGCCATAGCCCCTCCAATATAATTTTAGGGGCCCATGACAGTGGGGGAAGAAGCCTTAGCCATATCTGTATAGAGTCAACCTACTCTTGGAACCATAGCTAGCTCTGAGTGGCATAACCATCTTAATATATGCCCTACTATTCTATGGTGGAGGGAAATTTGTTCTACACCTACCCCCACCCAACCTTGGTAATTATCTGAAAAAGGGGCAAATTATCTGCATCTGCACCACCTTGCATTGGGAAACTATAGTTCTGAGGTTGGGTGGGAATATAAGTAGTGGGAATCTACCCTACATGCATGTAGAGGTTGGGCCAATAGGGTGGGGATATATTATTGTAGGGCTTGCCCTTTAGGACAATAGGGACCTTCTTTAGCCCATAAATAAAGTAGGGCTTGCCAACATCTGCCTAATCCTGTAGAACTTCAACTTCTATAAGCTAAGTTGTTATGAAGAAAGGGTGAGTAAGGTGAGGCCCTACTATATGCCTATATATGGTAGGGAAAAATAGATGCATATAGTAGGAAGCCCTTCAAAATATAGGTTGTTCACTAGGGTGACATAGGCGGCACTCGATTGCCATATCTGTATATACAAGATCAAGGAAAAGGAAAGTCCTCAATTCCCTGGCGGTTAGTAGTTGAGAGCATCAATGCCCCATCTATGGATAGGGGTTGGCCATATTTCACCCCTGAACATGTGGGAGGGGGATATCGAACATCACATGGAAAGAGATACTGGAATGTGGGAGGAGGAGATATCTGACATCATCATGCTTCTAGGGCAAGGGAGAATCAGATGCTCTAAATGCAGACAATAATAGAAAAGAGGGCCCAACAATCACAGGATGAAAGTCTCCTTATAATTTTATGGGCACTCATTTGGGGAGAACTTAACATTCCTCAAGATTGGTCCCTTGATCATAGGCATGGGGGGGCAACACCATAGGGAGAGATACTCAAGAGGATGGAGTTACATTCCCAAGCCCACTGAAGGAGGGGAATTTTGATGGATTAAGAGATTGAAAAGGGGTTGGGGGCTCATAATGATAGCTAGTCTCACTCATAATTTTTGCTCAGATACTTCCCATCCCAACACAAGTCAATCCAACTCATGCCAAGCCAGCAATCATAGACTGGCAAGAAAACCCAATGAACAAATGGTATGGAAGCCTAACAAGAAGGAAGCAAAAAGGAGGGATGAAAAAGAAATCTTCCATGGGTTGGGTCATTCCTATGTTCCATTCCTACCAAATTCTCTAGACCGGCCTAGTCAATCCGTTGTTAAAGCTGTTATTTGCATGTAGTCTACCTCTAAACCCCACTTTGAATAAGCCTGTAATGAATCATTCTGATTCACGTGAACTAGGGGACTGAAACAAAGAATTCAAAGTCTACCTTCTATAGCCTGACTGGTGGGGTGGATGGCAACCAAAGATCAGAGCACATCATGACACGATCATCTATCTCCTCACGATTATTATAGAACTCTACCTATAATTCTATGGGTGAACCAAAAGATCTTGGCCAACAAGGTTCTCTTCTTTTTGATCATATCATGCCCTATAGAATTGTAGGGAGCCAGACTAGTAGCCCTTCCCTTCAAAAAATAGTAGGGGTAGGGCCTCCGTAAGCCTGGGTCAGAATCTATCTATCCCCTACTATTGAAAGGGCATGAACATAAGAATTTGGATCTCTTTCTATAAAGGCAATAGTAGGAGCAAGATCTGGATAAGCTACTTTAGCAAGAGTTTCAATGAAGGCAGGTTGCCTAAATAAACAATAGGTGAATAAGGCACCCCATTAAATTTAAGGGGACTAGTTCCCTTCCTTGTGTAACTGTTCATTGCCCAACCCACACCAGGTTCAATTCTAGTCTTAGTTAACCAACCTAGCTAGATTCCCTATATAATGTGGGGTAACATGAGTGGGAATATCTAGTACCCTAGATAAATAGGCAGGCATAGCCATTGCATCTGGATATGTTCGAACTCTCCCACAGGGCTCTAAAGTTGGTTCTAAATAAATGGGTTACAATAATATAGAAGGGGCCAAGGCCAATATTAGAGGTAGGTTTGTAGGTGGGATGCCCTATAGTCCCCACCTCCCTAGGATGGGATTAAATACTAGAGCCGATCGATAAAGGATAGGCTCGAATGTTGGTTGGGGCCAATTTTTGTGCTAAGTGATGCACATAACTATCCAGGTTGTCAGTTTAGTTTATTCCGCATCTCCACTAACAAGCCTCTTGAAATAGCAATGGTGGGTTGGGAAAGGGAACAACTCTATTTAGGGAGGGCCCCAGTTGTCCCCTACTATAGAAAGGCTAGGGTTCACCAAGGCCCTTTATAAATGTGCCATAAATAGTGAAGGGGGCAAAGAGCCCTATCCCTATAGACCCTTTATAGGAATTTGAAAAAACTAAACTATAGTTTAATAGTCAACAAGAATAAGAGCTGAAGGATACTATTTCCAACAATAGATGTACCAATTTTAGTAGCATATCCATATGCATATCGTTATTTAAACAGTCAATCCATAACTTAGCTATGTATGTATAAGCACAACATTGTGAGGTCTCAACGAGATCATACTAAACTATAACCCCTACTATCTATGTCCCCACCCCTCACCATCCATCTCTTCTATGTTTGGGGGTAGAGGGCCCATAAACTTTCGATGATGTGCTAGTGGGCAAGAGCTTTCCCCATAATATATGGGGCTCTCTTGCTAGCTTGGCTTCTGAAGATGGGTATTGATCTCCATCAACTCGAACCACCATCCAATGCAGTGGGGGGGCCTTAGAATAGTGGGGTGTTAGGGTATGCATGCAAGGGTAGGGGCCCCCTACAATTCTATGGGTATGGAGATGGTGAAAGAATAGATACATGATGCTTCTAGAAGACTGATGACTGTGCAGTATCATGTAGAGAAAGGATAGATAGATGGATGATGTGGTGCCCTAGGCCACTAAAAATAGATAAGCCTATTCAATACACCCCCTCCTAAGGTCAAGGTTGTATTAACCTAGCCTATCTATCAGTTATCAATTCTAAACCTTCTAGGCTCTCGATCCATAAAATAGTAGGGGGTATGCATGCAAGGGGTTGCTTGCTTCTCTTGCCCTTTCTTTCTGTGTTAGGAAAGCTTAGCTTCTCGCCTCTAAACTCCCACAATTGAATCTGCCTCTATAGGGGGCTAAAGTCGCACATGGTCTACCATGAATAACTCCATCATTGTGCATCGGGGAGACATGATAGAGAGGATTCATCACTCTTAAGAACCTATGTGGCCCCCCTTAGAATAGTTAGAGAGGCCTCCACTGCTGAGAGAGAATGCTCTAGGGTGGGTGGGGAAACTCTCCGCCCTATCTATAGTGGGGGGGCTAGGGGCCCTTTAGAGGCTGCCCCTCTCCTAATCTTGGGGCTTAGGATGCCAAGGAACTCATCCAATAGGAGATAGAGGTTATTGAATTATTGGCCTGCCAGAATAAACCAACCCATTGGGGCCTATGTAGGGTGGGAGGATATAGATACACCTCAGGTTGGGAATTGTGAATCTTGGTTTAACATAACTGTGATGTGTTTCTTTTTAAATGTCTTAAGGTAAATAACTAAATAAATGATTCTTATTTTAAAATATTTAGAATAATAAACTTAACACATGGAATGCAGTGAAAAACCAAATCAACATAGAACTATCAGGTTAATCATTTCTATGAATAGTGGGACTCTAAATGACATTTATTGAAATCTAATACTTGGTAAATATTCTTTACATAAACAATCTAATTGAAAGACATTTTCTTTTTGTTGCCTCATATTTCATTTGAGCATGATTCCAATAATACATAGTTATCACATGAGTACCAAAACAATGTTTATCATTTGAGATGAATCTATTTAACATTCCACCTATGATGCCTATGATGAATTGATCATTCTATTGCATTTAATGCATGGCATTGAACCTTAAAGCATATAAATTTATGATGATATCCAAATTTCTTTATTCACTTTGTGGATCTATCATTCATAGCAATGCACATAAATTGAAGATCTCACTTTCACAATACAATACACAAAAGGTACAAGTGAAGGGTTCCACTTTTACAATAGCATATACAATCACATTACTAGGATTTCATCCTTTCAAAGACATTACACAATGGCATGGGAAGAATTGATTCCCTCAATTACATGATACATCACAACACTTGAATCTTCAACAATGCCTTTCTCACAACCTACAAAAAAAGCAAACCAAGAACCATGGAGGCTCACCTCCCATCCTAAGCTTCTAAGAAGCCACCCATCAAGCTGGGGAAACAAGGCTCAAACAAATTTCACTCAAGCACCAATAATGCATATGGCATATCATTTCAACACATACAGACTCCCTTCCAAGGCTTAATACAATGATTCACCATTGGAATCATGAAAAAATGGATGAAGGCGACCTCTTCAAAGAGGAGAATTCCATATCCAAATACACATATACATTTGCAATTGCATAATGCCTCTTCAAGGCTATCAAAATAAATCCTCCTGATCATATCCATACACTTATATCTCTCATAATAACAAAAAGGCATATGGCTTCAATGGAGCCCATACTCCATGAACAACAAAACCCTCTCCAAGAGTAAAATCTCTTAACTTCAATGTTGAGCCCAACTAACCCCATTCACCCAAGGCATCTCTTCCCTCCAAAGGGTGAGTGAAGCCTTCACACCCATTTACAATCAACACTCAAAAAAAAAGAAAAATTTCAAGAGAAATCCATCACAAACAATAACACATGCCCACAATCTAAACACAAACACATTACATAAATTTTAACACAAAATGAACAAGAACAATATCATTGAGCAAGTGCAATGAGAGTTATGGCATGGATACCAACCTTGGTCCAAGCTAAAGGCAAGAACATTTTTTTTTGTAGAGGTCCCTTCCCCTTAGTCCTTCCTCCTTCCAAACCCTAATTGTCTCTAAACTTGTAGAGTGGGTGAACAACCCACTAGCTTGTCCAAGTCCCCTAAAAAGGCTCTCCCACTATCTCTTTTTAGTAAAAACATCAATCCACTATCTCTTACAACAATGTCCCTGCCAAATTTGCTACTTTTCACTGAGTGGAAAGATGGGGATGAACTCATGGGACAACTCCATTTTCGAATTGGTGGAATCTAATGAATTGGTTAAGGGCCCCCCTAGGCTGGCTAAGCACTAAAATGGTCAAATTTAGGCCCCTAACATGTTATGCCAACATATGGGTAGCTTATTTTCACAAAAATGACACTTTGGGACCACATATTGACCCTCTAAAATCCTTGTCAAGTTTAAATTCGAAATTTCCCTTGATGGTGGCCCATCCTATCCTTTCTTCAAGTGGATTTGTTTAAATATTTTGAAGGGAAATTAATTTAAGGTTAAGTGCAACTATGACTTAAACCCTAGGTGACATGTCATCAACACATAGACAATTTATAAGTGTCAAGTGACACATTACACATCACAATGACATGTCCCTAATTCATTCATGAATATATATCTATTACACACATGAAAACTTACATTTACAAAATAAATACATCACACAACGAGACTTTGAATCCTTCCAAAGATTCACCTTGGCTATACTATGTCCACATAAGTTTGGGCCTTCTTTCGTTGATTAAATTCCATGCTTCAATTGCCCACACACTGAACTTGAACATCAGTAGCCCAATGAAAAAAAGAATGGTAAATTTCACATTAAATAATTCACATTAACCTCAATTGTCATAATCAGCTTTTATTTTCTAATCATTTTTATATAAAGCATTTAAAATATTAAAATATTAGAATCTACATATCAACTTTAATGTCAAATCAAATGATCCAACTAACATTCTGAACCACATCATAATCCATTTCCTATCATAATAAGGAAATGTTGAATCTATATTGTTGAATCAGCCAACATGAAAATTAGTTATGAATAATAGTATCCTTTGATTAAATTAAATATAGTTTGATCACTAATAGTGTCTAGTTATCATTATGAGATAATACATTGATGTAGGAGCATCATGGATGTAAGAGCAATCTTGCATCACCCAAAAAAATAAAAATAAAATTCTTTTCAATATTTTCTATCTTAATACAAGATGGTTACTATTTATGGGAACTTGCTATTTTTAGTAAATTTTCCATATGAGCTTGGAATGTTCTCATTTTCTATAGGAAGGTTCATTTTAGAGTTGTAAGCCTACCATAAAAATCTCATTGCTTAAGCATAAGTATCAGAGAAGTTATTGCGGATTTTCAATGCAAATATTTGCATAAAAATCTTCAGCCTCACCATTGGAGGCCTTAGAGTGCCCAGATGACATCTAAAAACTTGAAGGAAAGGTGTGAGAGGCATTTAGAGCCTATAGATCATAAGTTGGCATTTTTGAAAAGTGGTTATAATAGCTAGTCGAAGCAATGGTTCGAGAGTTATGGCCTTCTGAAGTTGGGCTACCTGAAATATCTAAAATAATTATCAAAGATGTATTTAGCCAACTTTGTATGTATTATTAGGGTCTGTTGGTCCTAAGTATTAAGTTTCAATGTCTAGAACCTTTTCGGGCAACATAAAATTGCCTATTGAAAAAAGGCTTAAACATTGTCTAGGATAGCTTTGGGTGATAGCTTGCAACTTGTCTTGCAGATTATTGTAATGAAGGCGTCAATGTGGGTTAGCATATTGTACTTGTGAATTTTGTAATGTTGCATTTGTGACACAAATAAGAAGTCCATATTTTTTTCTCGCATTTGCTATTATTTCTTTGTTCAATTATGAGTTTATGGTTTTAAGGGGAGCCCACTTCATCAAGTGGTATCAGAGCTAGAGTTCTTGAGTGTGTGGACAGATTGTGGACTGTGAGGCAGTTCATACTAGGACTATGATTTGGGCTAAGCATGTAGACATATTGCTAATTGTAAGGCAATTTGCACAAGGGTTTCAGTGGAAGTGCAAAAATGCCTCCACAAAGAGAGCATGGTAGAAGACCTGTAGGTGTTACACCTGAGGGTTTTTGATCCCTCCAAAGACAAATACAAGCATTGGAAGAACAAATTTGTAGGGGAATGAATCTTCCTATAAGATATGAAAGTGAGGATGAGGATGAAGCAGAAGAAAATGCTGAAGTAGAGGTAATTCTAAATCCAAAGGAAGAAAGGCTTTTCAGGGCCATGTCCAAGATTAGAAAAAGATCTAAGTTTGAAGTTCCCACATTTCTGTGAAATCTTAATCTAGAGGAGTTGATCGATTGGATCAATGATCTAGAGGAGTACTTTGAGTATGAAGATATTAAAGATCCTAATAGGGTCAAGTTTTCGAAGGCAAAACTAAAGGGACATGTGAAGATCTAGTGGTAGGAGGTTTAGTTGGAATGAAATAGAAAGGGTAAGGACAAAATCACTAGATGGGAATGTATGGTAGCTAAACTTAAGCAACAATTCATTTCCATAGATTATGAGCTTGGTCTATTGAAGAAAATGCAAGGGTTGAAGCAAGTGAGAAAATCTATTCAAGAGTATACCAAAGAGTTCTACTAAGTTCTCATTAGAACTAGCCATGGAGAAGCTAATAAGGAGAAAGTGGCCCATTATCTTTATGGGTTAAGGCCAAGCATTCAGGACGAGTTGAGTTTGGTTTGAATGAACAATATTGAGGAGGCATAACAATTTTCTCTAAAAGTTGAGGAGAAATTGAGCAAGAAGTTTGGAAAATAAGAATAGTGGTAGAGGTTGCAGTAGAAGATCTGGCGGACGATCTTATGGTGGTCGTAATGATGATCAGAAGAACAAAGATGAGGCTAGAAGTAGTAGTCAGAACCAAAGGGGAAAAAATTCCAATCATTTCCATGATGAGAATAATAGAGATCAGAGAGGAAGAGGGAGAGGACAAGGATATGAAAGAGGAGGCTTTTGTAGGAAATGTTTTTGCTGAAGAGAAAAAGGGCATAGAGCATTTGAATGTACCCAATGCCAAGGAAGGATAGATTAAAGAATAGAAGGATAGGCTAGAGTTGTACATGTTGATGAAGATTCTAGATCATCAAACTCTAAAGATGATGAAAGATGGGAAGTCCTAGTTAATAGAAGAGCCCTACTGACTGGTGAGAATGAACCTGATCAAAGAAGGAGTTTGTTTCACACAAGGTGTAGATGTGAAGAGAAGTGTTATGATGTGATCATTAATGGTGAAATACTAAAAATCTAGTGTCAAAAATGATGGTCACCAAGTTGAAACTGAAGAGTTAGAAACACCCACATCCATACCATATTGCTTGGGTGCAAGATGATCACAAGGTCATGGTCAATGAGCAGTACTCCATAAAGTTCAAGACTAGAAGCTACCAGGATGAGGTACTATGTGATATCATACCTATGGATATATTTCATATGTTGTTGGGTAGGCTATGGCAGTTTGATAGGCATGTTGAACACGATGGGCAAGAAAATACCTACACTCTGACCAAGGATGAAGTGAAACATAAGTTGAAACCATTGAAGGATAAAGAAGAAAAGGCATGTAGTGTTGCTAGAATATGTTTTGTTAATGGAAAAGTGTTTCTCAAAGGTATGAAGTGTGAGCATGTGTGTTTTGCTATAATTCTAAATGATAGTAAAGAAGAAATAGAGGAGGTACTTGCAAAAGTTGCAAATATGTTGGGAGAGTTTTTTGATATTGTATCAAATAATGTACTTGATGGATTGCCCCCAATAAGGAAGATCAATCACTAGATGGATTTAGTTCTAGGAACTAGTTTGCCAAACAAGGCAGTGCATAGAATGACACCAGTAGAAAGTGAAGAGTTGAACAAGAAAGGTCATGAGTTGTTGCAGAAGGGGTTGATTTGAGAGAGTCTAAATATGTATTGTATTGACAGTATTAGCACCAAATAAGAATGGAGAATGGAGGATGTGCATAGACTCTCACACTATCAATAAGATCACAATCAAGTATAGATTTCTATTGCCAAGGATGGATGATATTATGGACTGTTTGAGTGGAGTTGAGTATTTCACAAAGATAGACCTGAAGAGTGGGTACCATCAGATTTGTATTAAAGAAGGTGATGAGTGGAAGACTACTTTCAAGACCAAAGAAGGATTTTATGAATGGTTAGTCATGCCTTTTGGACTAACCAATGCACTAAGCACTTTCATGAGGCTCATGAATGAGGTACTAAAGGAATTTTTGTGTAAGTTTTTCATTGTTTACCTAGATGATATTTTGATCTTTAGTAAGACATTGGAGGAGAATTTGATTCATATTCACAAGGTGTTTGATAAGTTGAGGGAAGAAAAGTTGTTGATAAACCTAAAGAAGTACAATTTTGTAAAGAAGGAGTTGGTGAACCTAGGATTTGTAGTCTTAGTAGATGGTCTAAAAATGGACCCAGAGAAAGTGAAGGCTATCCTTGAATGGCCTACTCCAAGTAGTATGACAGAGGTAAGATCTTTTCATGGACTGGCTACCTTTTACAAAAAGTTCATAAGAGGTTTTAGTAGTATTTGTGGACCCTTGACTAAAAAAATGAGGGGATAGAAAAGAATTTAAGTGGATTGGAGGAGCAGATAAGAGTTTTAATCTATTGAAATAGAAAGTTACTGAGCAACCTCTTTTAGCACTTCCTATTTTTAACAAGGTGTTTCAAGTAGACTGTGATGCTAGTGGTATTGCAATAGGAGCTAGTTTGAGTCAAGAAGGTAGATGTGTTGCTTATTTTAGTGAGAAATTGAACAATGAAAAAATAAAATATTTTGTTTATGATCGGGAATTTTATGCTATAGTTCAAGCATTGAAGAAGTGGGAAAAATATATTCTTCCTAAGGAGTTTGATTTGTATATTAATCATCAAGCTTTGTAATGTTTGAATAGTCAAGAAAAATTGAACCAAAGGCATTTAAAGTGGGTTGAGTTTCTACAGAGTTATACATTTGTTTTGAAAGACAAGAGTGGGAAGTCTAATATAGTTGTAGATGCTCTTAGTAGAAGAAAAATTTTGCTAATAGAAATGCAAATAAAGGTAGTTGGATTCAAGGAACTCAATACTTTGTATCTAGATGATCCTAATTTTGGTGAAGTGTCAAAGGTTTGTACATAACCTATTACACTTGATAGGACAAAGTGGTTGGATTTCATGATCCAGGATAGTATGTTGTTCAAAGGAAGCCAGTTGTGCATTCCTAAAAGTTCAATGAGAGAGAATCTCATCAAGGAGAAGCATAGTGGAGGATTGCTTGGACATTTTGGTAGAGATAAAACCATAGCTTTGGTTGTTGAGAATTATTAATGGCCACAATTGTAGCAAGATGTAAAGAAGTTTGTACAAAGTTGTAGAGTATGTCAGATGGTGAAAGGAGTGAAATAGAATACGAGGTTGTATTAGCCATTACCTATACCAAAGAAGCCATGGGAGGATGTCAGCATTGATTTTTTTCTTGGATTACTGAGGACACAACATGGGTATGATTCTATTTTTGAGGTGGTTGATAGGTTTTCAAAGATGGCACATTTATTCTTTGCAAGAAGACTAGTGATGCTATTCATGTCGCAAAATTGTTTTTTAGAGAAGTGGTGAGACTACATGGTCTACCAAGGAGTATAGTTTTAGATTGAGATACCAAATTTTTTGGGTATTTCAAACGCATACTATGGAAGAAGTTATAGATATATTTAAATTTTAGTTCATCACATCATCCACAGACTAATGGATAGACAAAAGTTGTGAATCGTGGTTTGGGAAACTTGTTGAGATGCTTGGTTGGAGATAAACCAAAAGGATAGGATATGATTTTACTACAAGTGGAATTTGTATATAATAATTTTGTCAACATGCATACTGGTAAATCACCATTCTAGATTTCATATGGGGGTAGCCCCAAAAATTCTTCTGAATTGAGGCAGTTGGATAAAGGATAGATAAGAAGTGCTGAAGCAGAAAATTTTGTTGAACATTTGAAGAACATCCATGATGAGGTGAGGAAGCACATCATCAAGATGAATACACAGTACAAGGCTACGATAGATATGAAAAAGAGGTATAAGGAATTTTACATTGGAGATGAATTCATGGTTCATTTGAGAAAAGAGTGTTTTCCAGTGGGTACATATAATAAGTTGTACATGAAGAAGTTTGGACCATGCAAGATAGTGAAAATGCATGATTTTGAAAATGCATATGAAGTGAATTTTCTTGCTAAATTGAATATTTCACCAGTATTTAACATGCTAAATTTGATAGAGTATTATAGAGGTGATGGAGATGAAGTGACAAAAGCATAGTGGAGTATTCTAGCAACTAGTTTGGCTACAAAGGAGATTAAGGAGATATTGGATAGTGATGTTGGCAAAAGTACTAGGAACAAAACTTATGAGGAATATATGGTCAAATGGAAGGGGAGGTTAATTGAGGATTCATCATGGCTAGAAAAGGAGGAGGTTAACCATCTTGGTTTCCCTCTGAACATTTGAGATGTGAAAAGGTCACTTCTTAAATTAACCCAAGTGTCTGAAGTAGGAGCATCTTGGTTGTAAGAGCAATCTTGCATCACCCAAAAAAATAAAAAATCGGTCTTTTCTATTTTAATAAGGACTAGTAGATAGGGTGGTTAGTATTTATGGGAACTTGCTATTTTTATTAAGTTTGTCATATGAGCTCTAAATGTTCTCATTTTCTACAAGAAGGTTCATTTTAGAGTTGTAAGCCTACAATGAAAATCTCATTACTTAAGCGTAAGTATCAGAGAAGTTATTACAGATTTTTGGTGAAAATATTTGCATAGAAATCTTTAGGCTCACCATTGGAGGATATAGATTGCCTAGATGAGGTCCAAAAACTCAATGCAAGAGTGCTAGCACCACTCTAAGACTATAGATCAGGAGTTGGTGTTTGCAAAAAGTAGTTATAATAGCAAATTAGAGCAACAGTTCGAGAGTTATGGCCTTCCAAAGTTGGGCTACCTGAAATATCTAAAATAATTATCAAAGATGTATTTGGCTGAATCAGTATGTATTGTTAGGGTTTTTTTTCCCTAGGTATTAGGTTTCAATGCCTAGAACCTTCCCATGCAGCATAAAATTGCCTATTTAAGAAAGGCCTGAACATTGTCTAGAATAGCTCTGGATGATAGTTCGTAGCTTGTCTTGTAGATTATTGCAATGAAGGTGCCTATTTGGGTTAGCATATTGCACTTATGAATTATGTAATTCTACATTTGCAGCACAAATAAGAAGTCCATATTTTGTTCTTGAATTTGCTATTTTCTCTTCATTTTGTTATGATTTTATGGTTTTAAGGGGAGCACCCTTCATCACACATTATAAGGTGTAGCAATTATGTCAGGTAATCAGGATGTTTGCATAGTCATATAGTTTTCAAAATTAATCAGAGAATAAATCCATTACATTTTATAGGACCATAAAGTCTATCCTCGTGAATATCAACATATCCACCTAATACTACTTGCACAATAATTAACTCATTACATTACATCATATCGAGTTCTACTATTTAGACTTTTAGCCCTTTTTTATAACAATTTTCATCTATGACTATAAGTAATATCAAAAGGGTAGGTGTTGATTCATCTTTCCATAATGACTACCTAAATCAATTATCCTAATAGATCATACAATATCATGAACCCATCAATGTATTTTTCTATGTTATGACATCTCGATCCTTTATTCCATAGGGTCTTAGCTTATCAACCTAATGTAATTCCAAATAGGGTACTTACCATAACAATAACTAAAATATGTATCAGTCTCAATAAGATCTCAGTTTCATTACTGACAAGGAAAATGCTAATCATGGCATACTCCATACCATTATTCTTTCATAAGGTGTATGGTAACAATATTTAATTCACATTCTATACACAAGAGACAAAAACATGCCATCTCATCTCCTTACTCTTCTTAGATCTAATCATATTCATGTTATTAAAATTTATAGTAGGGTACTGGGGAAGGGGCCTTATAGCCCAAGGAGGCAGGAAGATGAAGAGATAAACATAGACTCAAGAAGAGAGTTTATAATATCCCCTATAAATTGACATCCCTATTCAAAATAATCATATAGCTGATTAATTAATCAAATGTCTAATTAATTATTAAATCATTAATAATTTATATATCTTGATTAAAAAAATAGTAAAATAAATAAATAAGCATCAATCTGTCTACTCATAATTATAAATCCTACATTACTTATAGCTCAATATATATTGTTATAATTATTATAATAATAAACTGAATTAATTATTAAAGATATTTGAATAGGCATGAAAATACCAATAGAAACAATGTATATTTGTGCCCCTTTAAAATGTGTCAGAGATATAAATGAACAAAGTTTCCAATCATACAAAAGACCCAAAAAATGTATGTATATACAATTCAAAAAGTAAATAAAGAAAAGATATTCAAAAAACAGACAAGGTAATCTCCTGACAAATTGTGCATGTTATGCATGTATCTACTAGTATAAGACATGCGACCATATTCATGACCATATTCATACCAATCTCATGTGTAATGATGTAAGAGATGGAAGAGACTTAACAAAACAAAAAAAATAGCCAATCTTAATTTTTTTAAAAACTAATCTCTCGCCCAGCATTTGAAATCAATTCTCCCTATATAATTTTAAATCCTATTTTTGCTGCTCTCATTTGTTCGTTTGCACACCACTCCTTTTGGAGCTTTTCTGGTAATTTTTATGTTGTTGCAAATCTAAAGTAATTTATTCATGTTCTATCTTATATTACGTGTTTTATTGGAAAAAAATATGATTTTGTAGATGATTTACGAAGGATTATCTTATAGATATATTCTAAATTTTTAAAATATTTGCAAGAAATTTAGCAACAGAAGAAGCAATATGATGAGTAGTGAGAGAAATTAATATTTAGTATATATTTTAGTTTGGTTATTGTAGAGGATGGAAAACAAAACTTATGAGAAGAAATCACCACATATTTATATGTGATTCTCATTCATAGAGATGATCAATATTTATGTCCTCTTCATTTAGATTTTGAAATTTATATATTTAGATTTGAGTATAGGTAATAGATATTTTTTGAATGATAGAAATAACAAAGGGATTTCAATGCTCATGTTATGAATTTTTGGAGGGCATGGTAGAGAACATGAAATTTCAAGTGAAAGTTTTAGCAAGTTGATGCAACACATGTCATCATTGGAAGATCTGCTAAAGAAATTGTGATGGGAAAGAAGTGAAGAGGCAAAGGAAGAAGGATAAATACATGTGTCAGATGGAGATATATTTAGGGTTCCTCTTTATTATCCAAGCTTTACAAAGGAAGAGTACAAATCAATGGAGAAATGGAGGCTTGATTACCTATTTCATTGGTATCTCTTGGATGTCACTAATAATGTGGAATACAAGTGGAACTATGCAATTGTTGCCTTTGTTAGGCTTTATTAGAACCTTTGTAGTACATTCTTAGTATGGTTTTCAAGTATTATGCATTTGGTTTACATTTTAAGGGAATTGGGAGATATAAGTTGTAAGGTCTCTATAATCATTTGCTTATTAATAGAAATAAATTGCATCTATTTTGTTATCTTCAAGTTTCATTATGTCTTTCTTGATGGGTGATTTATAAAGTAATCTTTAGATGTGTTGTATATGAAGAGATCTTTGTTTAAGTTGTGAAGAATATTATTATCAATTTTTTTGGAGTCAATCGATAATTTATTCTTTTATTCATATTTCAAAACTGCACCAAGATTTTTCTCTCTTCAGACCCACTTGTGTTCATGCAAAAAGTCAAAAATATATACTATTTTGATGTCTTTTTCCAAGTTTCACCATGTCTTTTTTAATGGACAATTTATATAAGTAATCTTTAGATGTGTTGTGTATGAAGAGATATTTGTTTAAGTTGTGAAGAATATTTTTATTAAAAAAAATTGGAATCAATAGATAATTTACTCTCTTATTCAGATTTCACAATATTGTGCCAAGAAATCCATTCCTTCTCACAGACCTTATGATGTTACGAAAAACACAAAAATACACTATAGTTTCTGCTTGCATAACATCACAACATGAAATCTCTTCCTAGACAAAAGACATTCGATGTCGCACAAGCAGGAAATACACTGACTTAACATTGCAACATGATTTTAATTTATTCACTTGACTTGCAATGTTATAAAAAGTACAAAAATACACTAGTGTAACATCACAACATGATTTCCTTTTGCTCATAAAAGACCTGTGACATCGAGTTTCAATATTTCTTTTTTAATGAGCAATTTATATAAGTAATCTTTAGATGTGTTGTATATGAAGAGTTATTTGTTTAGGTTGTGAAGAATATTTTTATATTATGCATTAGAATGGCTACTCAAGAAAAATCATTGACTATACTCATAAGACGAAGGAAAAATACTTCATTTTTTTTCTTTTTCGGTTATGTACTTTTCACTTTTACTATTCTTCACTAAAAAATAGAGTATAATTCCAAATAATGTTATTCATTTTTTCTCATTTTTATGCTCACAAACCACTTTTTTTCATTAATGAAATTGATGACATTTTTCGTCATCATTTGTCCCATTATAGATAATCAATCAGAGACATCTTTCATGGGATAAGTTCTACAATTTTTGGCCAAATATAGTTATGCAATTTTTGTCCAGATATAATTGTACAGTTTCAAGCATTTTTGGGTGCATGAAAACATTATGCAATTTTTTGTGTCAAAGGAGCTATATCAAATGAGTAACAACATCCAATTATGGATGAAACTATAATGCATTTTTTATAAAACTGAAGTTTCCTAGAAACATTCAACACATTATGTATAAATGTATTAGATTTGATAATAAAAATATCGATGAAAATGTTATGCATTTTTTATATCTCCTTGATGAAGGGTGCTCCCCTTAATATCATAAACACATAACAGAAACAAAGAAACAACAACAAATGTGAGAACAAAATATGGACTTCTTATTTTCACTACAAATGCAAAATTACAGAATTCACAATTACAATATGCTAACCCACATCCTTCATTACAATAATTTGCAAGACTAAGCTGCAAACAACCACCCAGAGTTGTCCTACACAATGTTTAGGCCTTTCTTAAATAGGCAATTTTATACCACCTGGGAAGATTCTAGACATTCAAAATTAATACCTAGGGCTGACAAACCCTAACAATACATATAGAGTTGACCAAATACATCTTTGACAATTATTATAGAAATTTTGGGTAGCCCAACTTTGAAAGGCCATAACTCTCAAACAATTGCTTTGATTGGCTATTATAACCACTTTTTGAAAATGTCAACTCTTGATCTATAGGCTCAAAATGTTGTAAGTGCCCTTCCATTGAGTTTTTAGACCTCATCCAGGCCATCTAAGGCCTTCAATGGTGAGCCTAAAGATTTTTCTCCTAAATTTTCCACTGAAAATCTGCGATAACTTCTCTGATACTTAAGATAGAGAAATGAGATTTTTATGGTAGGTTTATAACTCTAAAATTAACCTTCATTTAGAAAATGAGAACATTCCAAGCTCATATGATAAACTTACTAAAAATATCAAGTTCCCAGAAAGAGCAATTCCCCTGTCTATTAGTCCTTATTAAAATAGAAAATATTGAAAAGAAAATATTTTTGGGTGATGCAAGATTTCTCTAACACCCAGGGTAATTTGAGAAGTGACTCCATCATGTCTCAAGTGTTCAAAGGAAAACCAAGACAATTAAGCTCCTCCCTTGCTAGCCATGATAAATCCTCTACTAGCCTATTCACTATCTTACATGGTCCAAACTTCTTCATCTTCAACTTATTATATGTACCCATTGGAAAATTCTCCTTTCTCAAATGAACCATGAATTCATCTCCAATCTAAAATTCCTTATACCTCCTTTTCAGATCTTCCTTAGGCTTGTACTATGTATTCATCTTTATTATGTGCTTCTTCACCTCCTCATGAATGTTCAACAAATTCTTTTGCTTCAACACTACTTATCTCTCCTTTAGTCAATTGTTGTGATTTAGAAGCATTTATGGGACTACTCCCATATACAATCTAGAATGGTGATTTACCAGTACTCCTATTGATAGAATAATTATATGCAAATTCTCCATATAGTAAAATCTGATCCCATCCTTTTGGCTTATTTCCAACCAAACATCTTAGCAAGTTTCCCAAACTGTGATTCATAACTTCATCTTTCTATCAGTCTATGGATGATGTGATGAACTAAACTTCAAATATGTCTTCTACTTATTCCAAAATGTACGCTAGAAATACCCAACAAATTTGGTATCTTGATATGAGACTATACTCTTTGGTAGACCATTTAGTCTCACTGCTTCTCTAAAAAACAACTTTGCTACATGAACAATATCACTTATCTTCTTGAAAGGAATAAAATGTCCCATCTTTGAAAACTAGTCAACCATCACAAAAATAGAATCATGCCCTCACTGATTCCTCAGTAATCCAAGAACAAAATCCATGCTGACATCCTCCCATGGCTTCCCTGGTATAGGTAATGGCTAATACAACCATGTATTTTGCTTCACTCCTTTCACCTTCTAACATACTCTACAACTCTGTAAAAACTTTTTCACATCTTGTTACAACAATGGCTAGTAATAATTCTCAGCAACCAAAGATGTGGTTTTATCTCTACCAAAATTTCTAGCAAATCCTCCACTATGTTTCTCCTTGATGATATTTTCTCTCATTGAACTTCTAGGAATGCACAACTTGGATCATGAAATCCAACCACTTTGTCTTGTCAAGTATAACAGGTTCTGTACAATCCTTCCACACCTCACCAAAATCAAGATTATTTGGATACAAAGTATTGAGTTCCTTGAACCCAACCACCTCTAACTGTATTTTTGTTAGCAAAATTTGTCTTCTACTAAGAGCATCTACAACCCTATTAGACTTTCCAATCATGTGTTTCAAAAAAAATATAAGTCTACAAAAAATTAACCCACTTCAAATTTCTTTGGTTTAATTTTCTTGACTATTCAAATATTGCAAAGCTTGATGATCAATATACAAAACAAAATCCTTGGGAAGGAGATAGTGTCTCCACTTCTTTAATGTTTGAACTATAGCATAAAATTCTTGATCATAAATAGAATATTTTCTTTTTGCATCATTTAACTTCTCACTAAAATAAGTAACAGGTCTACCTTCTTAGCTCAAAATAACTCCTATTGTAGTACCACTAGCATTACAGTCTACTTGAAACACCTTGTCAAAATAAGGAAGTGCTAAAATAGGATGCTTTATTACTTTTTGTTTCAACATATTAAAACTCTTATCTGCTCCTACACTCCACTTAAATTCTTTCCTATCCCCTCTCATTGTTTTAGTCAAGGGTCCACAAATACTGCTAAAACCTCTTATGAACTTTCTGGTAAAACTAACCAGTTCATGAAAAGATCTTACCTCTGTCACACTCTTTAGAGTAGGTCATTCAAGGATAACCTTCACTTTCTCTAGGTACATTTTCAGACCTTCTATTGAGACTATAGATCTCAAGTACTCCAACTCCTTTACAAAACTGTAGTTCTTCAAGTTTATTACCAGCTTTTCTTCCCTCAACTTATCAAACACCTTGTGAATATGGATCGAATTCTCCTCCAATGTCTTACTAAAGACCAATATATCATCTAGTTAAACAATGAAAAACTTACCCAGAAACTCCTTTAGTACCTCATTCATGAGCCTCATGAAAGTGTTTAGTACATTAGTTAGCCCAAAAGGAATGACTAACCACTCATGCAATCCTTCTTTTGTCTTAAAAGAAACCTTCCACTCATCACCTTCTTTGATACAAATTTGATGGTACCCACTCTTCAGATCTATCTTTGTGAAATACATAGCTCCACTCAAATAGTCCATAATATCATCCATCCTTGGGAATGAAAATATATACTTGATTGAGATCTTGTTGATAGTGTGAGAATTTGTGCACATCCTCCATTTTCCATTCTTATTTGGTGCTAGTATGGCTGGTACAACACATGGGCTCAAAATCTCTCGAGTCAACCCCTTATGCAACAACTCATGAACTTGTGTGTTCAACTCTTCACTTTCTACTAGTATCATTTTGTGCACTGGCTTGTTTGAAAAATTAGCTCCAGGAATCAAATCCATATGATGATTGATCTTCCTCATTGGGGGTAATCCATTAGGTACATTATCTAATACAATATCAAACAACTCTTCCAACATATGTGCAACTTTGGTAGGTACCTCCTCTACTTCTTCTTTACTATCTTTTAGAATTATAGCAAAACATATATGCTCATGCTTCATACCTTTGAAAAACTCTTTTCCATTAACAAAATATATTTTTAGGCAACACTACATACCTTTTCTTCTTTATCCTTCAATAGCTTCAACTTACGTTTCACTCCATCCTTGGTCAAAGTATAGGTGTTTTCTCACCCATCATGTACAACATGCTTGTCAAACTACCATAACCTACCCAACAACATATGACATATGTCCATCAATATGATATAACAAAGTATCTCACCCTAGTAGCTTCCAATCTTGAACTTTACTAAACACTACTCATTGACCATGACCTTGTGGTCATCTTGCACCCAAGAAATACAATATGGACATGGGTGTTTCTATTTCTTTGGCTTCAACTTGGTGACAATCATTTCTAACACCTACTTGTTAGTAATTCCACCATTAATGATCACATCACAATACTTATCTTTACATTTGCACCTTGTACAAAACAAGTTCCTTTTTTGATTAGGTTCATTCTCACCACTTAGTAGGACTCTTCTATTAACTAGTACTTCTCCTCTTTCAACATCTTCAGAATGTGGAGATCTGAAATCTTTATCAACATGTAAAACTTTGGCCTAGCCTTTTGTTCTTTGATCTATCCTTCCTTGGTGTTGGGAACATTCAAATGCTCTATGCCCTTCTTCTCCATAGTGAAACATTTCCCACAAAAGCCTCCTCTTCCAAATCGTTGTCCTCTACATCTTCCTTTCTGATATCTATTGTTCTAATCATGGAAATGATTGGAATTTTTTCCCCTCTAGTTTTGACTATTCCTTCCAACCTCATCCTTGTTCTTATGATAATCATTATGACCTCCATAAGATCATCTGCTAGATCTTCTACCATGACCTCTTCCACTATTCTTGTTGTCAAACTTTCTTATTTTCTCCTCAACTCTTAGAGAAAATTGTTATGCCTCCTCCATACTATTCATTCAAATTATACTTAGCTCATCCTAAATACTTTACTTTAACCCATTAAGATAACAAGCCACTTTCTCCTTATCAGCTTCTTCATGGTTGGTTCTAATGAGAACTTGATCAAACTCTTTGGTATACTCTTGAATATATTTTCCTACTTGCTTCAACCCTTGCATTTGATTCAATAGATCAAGCTAAAAATCCACATGAATGAATTGTCTCTTTAGTTTAGCTATCATCCGATCTCATTTGGTGATTTTTTCCTTTCCCTTTCTATATCGCTCCAACTAAACCTCCTACCACTAGATCTTTGCATGTCCCTTCAATTTTTCCTTCCCAAACTTGACCCCATCAAGATCCTCAATATCTTCATACTCAAAGTACTCTTCTAGTTCATTGATCCAATTGATCAGCTCCTTTGGGTTAAGATTTCTCGAAAATGTGGAAACTTCAAACTTAAGTATTTTTCCAATCTTGGAGATTGCCTTAAAAGCCTCTCTTCCTCTAGGTTAAGAACCACCTCTGGTCTGAAATTTTCTTCTTTTTCATCCTCATCCTCACTTTCATCTCTTATGAGAAGATTTATTCCTCTACAAATTTTTTTTTTATTAAGTAAAACAAGTTTTTTACAGGGGTGCCTGAAACCCACCAATTAATAGCAAAATACTACTTATAGTCTAGTCCTAGCTACAAAGAAACATAAAACAATAGGCCAAACCAGGCCTCCAAAACTAAATATAATAAAAAATAGCCATGAAGAGGATCAGGTAGACAAAAACTAGCAAAAGCCAAGGAACAAACAAAAAACTAGCAACACCAATTAGGGCACCATATCTTTGACTAGCTCTACAGTTTTGAGCTTTAGCTCTCCCATGGTATCTTCCACAAGAGTCTTCAAATGAAAATCATCTAGAGACTCCTCCTTTTCTATTTTCCTCTTGTCTAATTTCCTTCTTATACTTGGGCTCTCATCTTGGAGGTAGTCTTCTTCATCTACGACCTTCATTTCCTCTTTATCCTTTTCCTCCTTTCCTCTTTTGCTTTCCTCCAACATTAAGTGCAGCTGAATTATATTATTATTTAATCCTTTGATAATGTCGAGACTCTAGTTAGCAGAGCTATGGAGAGAGCTCTCCATCCTTTCCACTTTTTTTTCTATCTTAGTTACCCTTGCATCTAGCTTGCTTATTCTAATATTCTCATCCCCCTCTTCCTTCCTTTCCTACCCCTGCATCCTAATCTTTATCTATTCTACTTCATAAAATTGACTTAATAGACTTGACTTAATAGACTAGAAATTGTCCACCATACTATTATGGGCATTATTTAGGAGGTTCATCCCCATTTCCCTCCCATTATCACTTAGAACCACCAAAGTTGGGTCAATAATTTCCTCCAACTAAATTCTACCATCCCTTCCCTCTAATACCTCTGAATGGATATGTTCTCTCATCAGACCCATTTTCTCAAAACTTGTTTCAAAGTTCCTCCATGCAGTTTTCCTACCCTTTGCACCAAGAGTACAAGTGGCTTTTTATCAACCATAATGCTCTTTACTCTCCTGTTGAGCTTCGAGATTGGTCTCCTTTCCCTTACCATGTGCCTTGTCTGCTTAATTATCTCCACTCCTCCTCCTTTTGATCAAGCTATCATGCTTCCTACTTTCTTGTGCCTTACTAGTGCCCACCTCTCTCACATTACCCTCCTCATCCATTTTCATCCCCTCTTCCTCTTCATTTTAATCCTCTATTGAATTGACCTTAAGCTTAATATTGCTTCCCTTTGGTCCTTTCCTAGTCTTCTTCTTATTTTTCCTATCCATGTCCTTCATAATTTTTGCCACCTCTTTGTCATTTAAATGCAGACTTGCACTATCCTCTATATCAGAAGGAAGGTAAGAGCTTTCAATATCCTTTGAGGACTTTACCTTATGGGCTATAGCTCTTCCATAGGTTTGAGCCTTAAAGTGCTCATAAATAAGTAATAATAGACCCTCATGGAAGGTCGGGTTAGCATACGTTTTCTTCTTAAAACCCATGATATTCTTATTTATAGAGAAGAAAAGGTAAAAGGGGATGGAAATTTTTGTTCCATACTTGAAGTGGTTTAAGATGACAAAATGGTAGGTATGGATTCTATCATACCTAGTCTCAAGCACTATGTAAGAGATAATCACCCTTAGAATAAACCTCCAAAGTTTCTTTATTGATGTAGGTTCATAGTATGCACCACTCTTCACTAATTCCTTCATCTCCTTGGCATCCTTAGCAAAGATTTCCACAAAATTTAGGGATATTTTCTTATCCCTAAGGAATTTAATTCCCTAATTAGGATTATCAATGACCTCTACTATAACCCTTTCATTGACCTAGAATTCAATACCATCAGTCTTTAGTTTCCCATCTTTCCATGACGTAACCATAAGGTATGTTATCTTAGGATCCCAACCATGAAGTTTCTCTATGAAGCTTGTGATGCCACCTTCCCTCGGCTTCTCTGACACCTTCAATCTCCTCTTCCACTTCTCTACTTTACCCTTCAGCTCTCTATGATGCCTTTCCCCACCATATTATTGCAGAACTTAGAACAATTACTCTGAGTTCTCCAAATCCAAAAAGTCAAAAATTGATTTTTCTCACAAAAATTGTACTTGCCTTTTTCCTCAATAAAGCAAAAGTAATAGCAATTACCAATCATCTAGAAAATGTGCCACAAAGCCCCCTAATTATGATAACTCTATTTCATCTCGTACTAGGCTTTCATTTCTACTTTATGTATTTGTTCTTCCAATGCTTGCATTTGTCTTTGGAGAGCTCTAAAACCCTCAGGTGTAGTACCTACAGCTCTTCCACCACACTCTCTTCATGGAGGCATTTTTTTGTGCTTTTTTTGAAACCCTAGTGCAACGTAGTTGGTGATTTGTCTACACACTCAGCCCAAACCATGGTCCTAGTGTGAATTGCCTCATAGTCAGTGATCTGTCAACACACTCAAGAACTCTAGCTTTGATACCACTTGATGAAGGGTGCTCCCTTTAATACCATAAAAACATAACAAAAACAAAGAAACAATAGAATATGCAAGAATAGAATATGGACTTCTTAGGCCTCGAATGGTGAGCCTAAAGATTTTTCTCCTAAATTTTCCACTGAAATTCACAATAACTTCTATGATACTTAAGCTAGAGCAATGAGATTTTTATGGTAGGATTATAACTCTAAAATGAACCTTCATGTTGAAAATGAGAACATTCTAAGCTCTTATGAAAAACTTACTAAAAATAGCAAGTTCCTAGAAATAGTAACCCCCCTGTCTACTAGTCCTTATTAAAATAGAAAAGGCTAAAAAGAAAATTTTTTTTGATGATGCAAGATTTCTCTTACACCTAGGATGCTCCTGCATCACTCCTCCTTTTTTATCACCAAAAATACTCATTGCCATGACTTATAGCAATACAACATTTCTATCACTCATCACTGGAATGATTTTTTTGTTTGTTTGTCAATGATCGCTATATGTTATAGCCATAAGCCTACTTTATCTCTCATCGCCATATTGTTTTTTTAGTTTCTTCACATAGCAATGAAAGGTATTGCTATATGTCATAGCGATAGACTTTCCTCATCACTCATTTCTATGTCAAGATTAGGCCTTCTTTGTATAGTGATATAGTACCCAAAATCTCTTTTGACCATACTATGATCACTATGGTGTATCCTAACTCATGAAGCCTAATTGTTGTAACTATAGAGGTATATGAAACATCGAACAAAGAAAAAACATTTATATTGATAAAATCTCTATCGCTCATCATTGAAATGATTATATTTGTTTTCTATTTTCCAATAATCGCTATATTTTATAGTGATAAGCCTCCTTTTATCGCTCATCACTATATTGTTTTTGCAGTTTCTTCATATAGTGATAAAAGGGATAGCAATATACTTTGCTCATCACTCATCGCTATGTCAATGTTAGGCCTTCTTCATATAGCAATAGAAGAGTTTTCTAAATTCTATAGCGATATAGTACCCAAAATCTCTTTTGACCATACTATAATTGCTATATTGTTTCTTGACTTATGAAGTCTAATCGTTATAACTATAGTGGTATATGAAACATCGAACAAAGAAATAACATTTCTATAGATAACATCTCTATCTCTCATTTCTATAATGATTATATTTGTTTTCTGTTTGCTGATGATCACTATATGTTATAGCGATAAGCCTCCTTTATGGCTCATTGCTATATTATTTTTGTAGTTTTTTCACATAGCATTAAAAGGGAACACTATATGTCATAGCAATATACTTTCCTCATTGATCATCACTATGTCAAGATTAGGCCTTCTCTATATAGCGATAAAAGTGCTTGCTATATTCTATAGCGATATAGTACCCAAAATCTCTTTTGACCATATTGTGATTGCTATAGTGTATCCCAACTCATGAAGCCTAATCACTGTAACTATAGTGGTATATGAAACATTGAATGAAGAAACAACATTTCTATTGATTCAGGTTTTCAATGCACCTGTGCAAAATAAATCTTATCAACGATTAAATGAAATGTTGAATGATGGATTCTAGTGCTTATTTGATGGTTCTAGTGAGGTGGAGTGCCAAAGAAATATACAAAGAAGTCAAGGTAGGGTTTGGATGAAATTGTTATGGATGAAATTGTTATGGATGAAATTGTAATGCATTTATGATAAAACTAAATATTCACAAAAATATTTAACACATATTGTATAAATGTATCAAATTGCATAATGAAAATATGGATGAAATTGTTATGCTTTTTTGATATCTCCTCCTTTTCAATCACCAAAAACACTCATCGCCATGACTTATAGTGATACAAAATCTCTATCGCTCAATTTTGTAATGATTATATTTGTTTTCCATTTGTCGATGATCTCTATATGCTATAGCGATAAGCCTTCTTTATCACTCATCACTATATTGTTTTTGTAGTCTCTTCCCATAGTGATAAAAGGGATTGCTATATGTCACAGTGATATACTTTCCTCATCACTCATCGCTATGTCAAGATTAGGCCTTCTTCATATAGCTATAGAATAGTTTTCTATATTCTATAGTGACATAGTACCCAAAATCTCTTTTGACCATACTATGATAACTATAGTGTATCTAGACTCATGAAGCCTAATCACTGTAACTATAGTGGTATATGAAACATTGAACGAAGAAACAACATTTCTATTGATTGAGGTTTCTGATATGTCTGTGCAAAATAAATATCATTAATGGTTAAATGAAATTTTGAATGATTAATTCCAATTCTTATTCAATGGTTTGAGTGAGGCGAGGCACTGAAGAAATATAAAGAGAAGTCAAAGCAAGGTTTGGATGAAATTGTTATGGATGAAACTGTAATGTGTTTTCAATAATACTGAAGCTGCTTGAAAATATTCAACACATATCATATAAATGTATTGGATTACATAATGAAAATATGGATAGATAAAGTAACTATATTATAAAATTAAAAATATGTATTTAAAAAAATATCATTATAGATAATTGACCAGAGACATCTTTCATGTGATAAGTTCTACAGTACTCAACCAGATATAGTTGAGCAGTTTCAGACATTCTTGGGTGCAAAAAAATATTGTATGGTTTCATGAATCAAAGGAGCTAAATAGAATGATTCAAATATCAAATGAATATCTTTTTGCTCATTCAACATTCGCTGGTCAAAAATTGTGGTATGTTTTCATGCCTACATAGGATTGTAGGACTATTTGATGAGAAGGGACTCCTTGTTGCGATCTCGCAATGTTGTGAAATTTTATGTGTTGAAGGAGCTACATCAAATGAGTCAAATATTGAATGGATATATTTCTTCTCATTCAACATTTGTGGGTGAAAAATTGTGGTACATTTTCATGCCTATGCAGGATCACAAGACAATTTGAAGTGAAGAGACTCCTTGTTGCGATCTCACGATGTTGTGCAATTTTATATGTCAAAGGAGCTAAATAAAATGAGTCAAATATAAAATGAATATCTTTCTTCTCATTTGATATTTTTAGCTCAAAAATTGTGGTGCATTTTTGCACCTACATAGGATCACAGGACTATTTGAAGCAAAGGAACTCCTTGTTGCAATCTTGCAATGTTGTGTAGTTTCATGCATCAAAGGAGCTATATCAAATGAGTCAAGTATCAAATGAATATCTTTCTACTCATTTGATATTATCAAGTCAAAAAATATGGTACTTTTTTGTGATTGCATAGGATCCCAAGACTATTTGAAGTGAAGGGAATCCTTGTTGTGATCTCGCAATGTTGTGCAGTTTCGTGCAATCTTCATACGATAAGTCACTCCTTCAATGTAGAAACACACAATTTAGGATAATAATTTTAAAATGAGAAAATAATAATAATATAAGATAATATTAATTAATTTTTTTTAATAATAATATAATTATAAAAGAAAGATTGTCTTTTAAAACTAAACAATGCATTCCGTGTGTGATGAATTTCCATCAATAAAATCATATAAGATGAAGTTAGATTTGCTTTTTGTGATAAAGTATTCTTCATTTACTCTATTTTTTATGTCAAAGATGGATGGTATGCATGCATAATGATAGTTTTTAAGTACGGATGGATGATTCGTCAGGAGGATAGTTGTGTCCTTAAAAAATCTCCCCCATTGGTGGCAAAAAAAGAAACGATTAAAAGAAAGTCAAAGAAGTATATTAGCATTTGTAAGGCCCACCAAATAAGGAGCCTTAGACCCAAAATTATAGGGAGTCATGATTGGAAGGTAAGTGCTTATTTAACTAGAAAAGTAGTTTTTATTTGTTAAAGATGTTTAATATATGACTTATACATATATATATCATTATAGATTTTTGGAATATTAAATTGATATAATCTTTATAGTTCAAGAAATACTTGGTGGAAGGCTTTCTTTATGAATGTCATAGTACAATCCAAACTATGTTTGCAAAGGACATTCTTTATAAATTTTAATCATTTCAAATTATATAATTTATTAAAGATAGGAAATATTCAATTAGATTTATCATGAAATTACCAATTTCTTTTCACAAATTATGGCCCCAATCTAGCCCAAATAGCGGGGACATTATAGAGTCATCCTTTCCTAAACTAGAGACAAGCAAAGAGGACATGACCAAGAAAACAAGGAGTGGAGGTGATACAAAGAAGAAAAAATTACTTGTCCAAAGGAGACCAAATCAATCCATAGGTGAATCAACGTCAAGAACTATGAAATCTGTAAAAAGAAGTAGTAATTCAACCCCTCCACTTTCAGTTGAGGATATTGTAAATGATATTGTGCATAATAGAAATTATAACATGATAAAGTATAGATATTCATTCATGAATTAGAAGGATCAAAATAATGTTATAAGCAATGTATTAGTTAGTATGAGAACCTACATTAAGTCATGTAAAATGGTGAAAAGTGAGTTACCAAAGGAGTTAGTGTTTATCATTTGGAGGAGATGGCACAAAGGAATTGTAAAACTCAAAAAATTCCTAGATGATGCACTAATTAAGGTCTAAACAAAATATATTGCATCAAAAACAAAGATGCATGTGGATGCATACTTTGAAGAGTTTGGAACTCAAGAAAATGTTGCACTAATAACTATAGGAGGACAAAAGGAAGTATTCAAATTTGTAGTCAAAATATGGAAGTCTATAATAGATGAAATGGAACTGCTATGTGCTTAAAACAAATTGACAAGCCAAATACTAAACCTTGGTAAATCCCAAGGGAAAAGATGTTCAAATAATAGAGAATAAGAAGAAGATTAAGCCACTGAATCGAGTAGAGCACCCAAAGAAAAGGGATGTGTTAGATAAGTTTGAGAGATACATGTTAATTTTAACCCTCTAATATCACTTAGGAGAGTAGAGTACATAACCACTCTAAAAGAATTTTCTCTAGAAAGTTAGAGATCATCGGGAATGATTAATCTAAAAATTACTCCAAGAATATTGGAATAAGCAAAGACTCTGAAGAAACCTAAGAAACTAGTTGAAACATGAAAATCACACACAACATAATATTAAGAACAAAAAAATGAAGGTGCTACCCAATCGAGTACACAAGCAAAAGATCAACAAGAAGAACAAATCTCCACAATAGAAACCACAACAAAAATAGACAAGGATACAATAGATGTGTTGATATCACAAGGAGATAATGCTAGAAAGGAAAAGAAGAGTTCAAAAAATAACACGATTGAAGATGTACAAAAGGACCCAACACAAAAAATCAAGCAATAGGAAGATGACCAAGCACTCAAGCAAGCTACTCCAGAGAAGTCCATAATGATTGTTGGAGTATGTCAAAGGCCCAAAGAATCCACAAGTCTAGACCTATAAATATTGAAACTAAAACTAGATATGAAAGAACTAGTAAAAGGAAAGGAGAAAATAAGGAAAGGGGGGAAATTTCCATCCTCCTCTTCATCATGTTCAAGCTCTAAATATGAAGAAACACTATTTTAGAAACATATTCAAGAAATGGAAGATCTAGAGAGAATTCTAGAAGAACTAGATAAGAATGCAGGAAACACAAAAGAGATAAATACTTAAGAGCTTGATTGTCATCAAAAATTAGTTCAAAATCTCAAAGAAATCACTCAATCTTAACTGAAGCAAGCACAAGAAATAAAATCATAAAGGTATGAGAGATGATCAAATATATACTTATGGATGATAAGTATGATATTGATGTAGATCTCATAGATCATCTTGAGAAACTACTCAAGAATATAGACATCAATAAGTCAACTAGTGATATTGGCAAGAGGAAACAAGAGGAAATCTCAAACAACTCATTGAGCACCATACGAAGGAACTTGTGAGAGAAACTGATCTTGCAATAAATTTGTTGAAGAATGTTTCACTCATTGTAATAAGGAGGTCAAGTTCATAAAATTAAATGATATATTTGATTGACACTCAGAAAAGAACTCATGAAGCACCATAAGTCACCCAAAGATCATTTGACATCACAACAATTTCATCAATCGAGTATATAGATCAGATCTAAGAGAAGCTACACTTAATTAATTAGATCACAACAAAGAAACACAAGAGAACCTCTACACTCTTTGAGATACAATGCTTTCTATCCTCGATAATAGGAATCATCCAAGGACATGTACAAGAGGTAGAGAAATTGCTATCCAACGGCCCCATAGATACCAACAAATAAATGTAGAGTAGACTACCAGAGATCACAAGCCTTGCACTCACACTCAAGAACCCACACCAATCATGGTAGACAAACTTGGATGTTGAAAAGACTAGATACCTCAACATTCTATGACCCTTTGTCATTTATGAAAAAAAGGGGGAGAACATATAAAGTAAGGAGGTGATAAAGAAAAGAATAGAAAGTAAAAGATGAGGAGATAAAGTGAGGGGGCTGATCATACAAGAAAATGGGGAGACAAAGAACTTGCCAAGACAAAGTAGATGGAGATATATCATAGGGGAAGATAATGCACACATATGTGTAAAAAGGGAGACACACATACAAAGGGAAAGATATAAAGAACAAAAAAAGAACACTAAGTATAGTTGAACAAACATAGGTGGAGTCATAAAGGAAAGTAGCAAAGAAAATGGATGAAAATGGCTAAGTCTATTTGTTGGTGAAGATTCTACCAATAGTAATCTTAGACAATTGAAGCACAAAGGTGATCAAGTCAAGGAGGATCATAAGGTTTTTCCATCAATGCCAAAGGGGGAGATTGTTGAACCTACCAATCTCATTGGCATTACGAAGGTTAGTTGGTATTTTAAATGCTTTACACACCAAAGTGTTGTCATTGATTGGCAACTGGTCAAAAGGAGTATACAATCTTTACTGATAGACATCTACACTGGTCTGCATTAGAGATGAAGATGAGAAGAAGACTATTATAGTCATCATGAAGAGTCATCACTATGACATGGAAAATGTGAGCATGGAAAACATTTAAATGGGATTGATATTCTAATATAATGACATAAAGAAGAAAGGAAAAAGGAGTTGAAGCTAGAGATAAAGCATACTAGAAGAGCTACCAGTCTAGATCCTATGATGTAGGTGGCATGGGTTGTTTGTGAATCACTCAATGGTGGAATTAAAAATATTAATTCACTAGTTTGAGTGGGATATTTTCATAGGGTTTGGACACATAAAAATAAAATACATCATACATCTAAAAGAAAGAGGGATTGTGTATAAGAGCTAGTTTTTGTGGAAGTTAGCATGTATCTATAGATGCATGAGAATGTGTGAAGAGAAAAAAAAAGTGAATTGTGATGTGATGACCAATCTAAAGGTAGAAAAAAATCAATAACAAGAGATATTAAGTAGAGGAATTAGACAAAAAGATACATCAACGTGAAAGTAACGTCATGCACTATAGACAGGGGCAAGAAGATAAAGAGAAGGGTAGTAATGTTGATACTATCATAGAGTTCTCCAAGAAACAAGAGAAGATCAAGATATCTTCTAAATTTTTACATTGGATATCTATCAGGTAATATGTGCTACATATTCTAGATCATATTTTAATTGCTCTCTAGCCATTGTATCCATTTTGTAATATCTTAACTAAGCATTCTTTAGTAACAAGTGTATGATAAATCCTCTAACAAGGTGACTCTCAGAAGGATTGCTAAAATCCTCTAACAAGATAGCCTTGAAAAGATGATTGTAATCCTAACATGTTGCAAACATTCTTAATTGGATGTGTTTCTTTAAGGAACAAATTTTAGCTCTTAACCGAGAAGCCTTTTATTTACAGTAAAAGGCTAGTGGGTATATTATCCCCACCATAGTTTTCATCCTCTCATTGAGGGGTTCCAGATATAAATCTGGGTCTTCATTGATGAATTATTTTTTGTATGAGTTTATATTCTTTTAATTTACCATGTATATAGTTGTGTTAGTATTTAAGTGATTTTTGTTCAATACATTTGAAATGATTCAAAAAATAACCGATTTTGGAGGAAGTACTAATTCACCCTCCCCCTCCTAGTACCAGTTGGAACCAATAATATGTATGACATGATGGGAAAGTATAACAAAATATGGATGTTTTGATTAGGGCATTTGAAATCATTATGGAATCAATCAAGAGAAAAAGCAATTCAAGACTAAAAGATTTCAACAAAGCTCTATGTATTGAATCCATGTTGTACCTCTACGTTGATCAACTTCCCAAGTAGGAATATAGCATAGTGAATTTGAAATGGGAAAAATAATCCTCCAAAATGTGGCTCCTCGACCTAAAGAACCTTGATTCTCAAATTGTTCAAGAACTAGTGGATGCATACAAAGGTTGGAAGAAAGCACGTGGCACCACACTAGAGGATGAACACATTTTTAAGCTAGGACCATCATTGTCTTCTTAGTAGTTTTTCATTTTTGTTTTCAATATTTACTATTGGAATGTCTTAATGGGAAGAGATCTTTTGAGAGGGGGGGGGGGGGGGGGTGAATCAGAAGTATTGGCCTGTTAACCACTTTTTATACCCTTCTTAACATATAACTGAAATTGACATGCATGCATATAAACATAAAACAATCATGTGAAACAAACATGCATCAGCACATAACACTTGAGATTTTGGTGACCCAGAAACCCTCCAAGAATAAGAAGATAAAACTGGGGTGGGGATGATACCCACGAAATTACTACAGCAATTAATTTCAACCACTTCTGATGGTTTTCCCTATTAAGAGCCTGCCCTGCTAAAGGCTTTACACTGTGTTAATAGTGACCTGGTTAAAGGATTTAAAAACACTTTACATGAAGTGTTACCCTATTAAAGGATTTAATCACCTTTTTAAAGGATCTACAAGATAGCTATTAAGCTAACCTATCAACATAGGGTTTCCTTTCTAATACAATGGCTAAAGAGTATTAGGTATAATAAACTTGATAGCTTACAATCCTTGATTGTTGAATACAGGTGCTTGATCTACTTTCCTTGATCTTGATCTCCTGAGATCTTATATACATTTGTATCCCTTGCTTTGTTCTTATCAACTGAATGTCTATCTATTGTCCTTTCCACTTAATCTTTGACACCAAAGCTTGCAATGACCTTAATAAAAACCTCTGTTATTCCTTCTTGTCTTCAACTCACTGTTAATGGCATCAGGACTCTCTTATAAAGATTAGTGGATCATTATGCATCCTTGGATGAAGTGTTCCCACTCAAACCCTATAAATTCACCCATTGGCTGCATGCAATTCTAATTTTCTGATTGGCTACATGAGGATCACATAGGTAAATGAAAGGATTTAATCTTATCTCCTTATCCTGTCATAAGTCATGCATAACCATTTTACATCTTGGTTTGTATTAGCACAAAATCTTATGCTAATCCTGCTTTGCTTGGCTCACAAAGTAATACTGATGCTCAACACCATCTATTCTAGATTGTTCGACATCCACTGTGTTTCTTATGTTACTCAGCTTTTATAGAATTCCTACATTACTCAGCTCCTATTGATTCCTGAATCACTCGGCTCCTATTAGCTTCACAATGCTCGGCACACACTATCTTCTGATCTACTTGGCACATGTTGAATTTTGTATAGCTTGGCATATACTGAAATGTGTTCTGATTGGCATCAACTGTAGTTTTCTCAGCACTATCTGTGACTCGACACATTAAGAAATTTTGGCTTGGCTCTTGTTGTGTACTTGGCATGTATGGTGAAAATGGTTAAGTGTGTTGACACTCATTTGTCAATCTTATTTATTGGATCAATAATTTACATGTATTGAAGACAAGTGTCCTAAAATGACACTTTTATTTATATATGTTTATATTTCTGCTAGGAGGTTAAGTTTTCAGGGAGACCTCCTTAATTATGCAAACCAACTATATATTAGCCTAGCTAAAAATTGATATTACCAACAACTGAAAAGTTAAGACAAAATTGTGACTAATTGTCAAATATAGTTAGGCCCTCACAACATAGTAATACAATTTATACCCAAGTGGGTTTAAGTCAACCACACACAATTAGGTGTGATTTGCAAGGTTTTTTTACAACTATAATAGAAATAGAAATTTTATTCTTCAAACTAGAAAAATTTTTATCAACATGCTACATTCTATGAAAAATGTATTAATTATATGAAAGTCTCATTGAAGTCATTATCTATTAACATTCAATTTAGTATAAAATCAATCCTTAATATTATCAAAAATTGGGAAGTTAAGAGAAACCATGACTAATTGTCAAATATAGTTAGGTACTCACATCATAGTAATATGTTTTATACCTAAGTGGGTTTATGTCAACCCACACATGGTTAGGCATGCTCCGCAAGGCTCCATTACAACTATAATAGAATTGAACTTTTATTCTTCAAACTAGAAAAAATTATCAATGAGATAATTTTGTGAAAGATATACTAATTATACCAAAGTCAAATTGAAGTCATTGTCTATTGACATTTAATAAAGTCAAATGAATCCTCAATATTACCAATAGTTGTGAAGTTAAGAGAAAATCATGACTAATTGTCAAATATAGTTAGGCTCTCACATCATAGTAATATGATTTATACCCAAGTGAGTTTAAGTCAACTCACACACGATTAAGTGTGCTCTACAAGACTCCATTACAATTATAACAAAAATTAAAAAAATATTCATCAAACCAAAAAAAAAATAGCAATAGGATATGTTTTATGAAAAACATACTACCAAAGTCCCATTGAAGTCATTATTTATTGGCATTCAGTTTAGTATAAAATTAATCCTCAATATTTCCAATAGTTGAGAAGGTAAGAGAAAATCGTGACTAATTGTCAAATATATTTAGGCTCTTGAGTCATAGTAATACAATTTATACTCAAGTGGGTTCAAGTCAATCCACACACAATTAGACACGCTCTACAAGGCTCTATTATGACTAAAATAGAAATTGAATTTTTGTACTTGAAATCAAAAAAGATTTATCAACATGATACAATGTATGAAAAACATACTAATTATACTAAAGTCTCATTGAAACCATTATTTGTTGATGTTCATTTAAAATCAATCCTCAATCCTACCAACAACAAAGAAGTTACAAGAAAGCCATGACTAATTATCAAATATAGTTAGGTCCTCATGTTATAGTAATTTGATTTATACCGAAGTAGGTTTAAGTTAACCGACACATGGTTAGACATGTTCCACAATGCTCCATTACAACTGTAATAGAAATTGGAATTTAATTTTTCAATCTAGAAAAGCTTTATTGACAAAATAAGTTTTATGAAAAACATACTAAATATATCAAAGTCTCATTCAAGTAATTATCTATTGACATTCAATTATGTATAAAATTAATCTTCAATATTACCAATAGTTGCAAAGTTTATCGAAAACTGTGACTAGTTGTCAAATATAGTTAGGCCATTACATCATGGTAATATAATCCATACTCAAGTGGGTTTAAGTCAACCCACACATAATTGGACATGCTTTGCAAGGCTTAGTTATGACTGTAATAGAAACTGGACTTATATTCTTCAAACTAGAAAATATTTATCAACAAGATGTGTTTTATGAAAAATATACTAATTATACCAAAGTCCCTTTGAAGCCATTGTCTATTGATATTCAATTCAGTATAAAATCAATCCTCAATATTACCAATAGTTGGGATGTTAAGAGAAAATTGTGACTAAATATCAAATATAAATAGGCCCTCGTGTCATAGTAATACAATTTACACCCTAGCGATTAGATGGGCTCTAGAAGGCTCCATTACGAGTGTAATAGAAACTGGTATTTTATTCTTCAAACCAAAAAATCTTTATTAATGGGATATATTTGGATTTATAAATGTTCATTCTATAAATTTGTTGTTGTATCTATAAGAGTCTCCTAAAGGGATGATTACATCAAATATGTAATTGGCCTTTGGACTTACTTATTTAAGGCTTATCAATTGTTATGTGTTTGTAAATTCAACTAGGCTAATTGCACCCCCTTCTTGAATAAAACATCTCCTTTCATAGAGGGCCAACCCTTAGAAAAGAGGTACCACACACACACACATATGAAGTCTGATCTCATTGATTCTATAATACTATCAGTATCAAATTCAAGAGAGGTTCAAATGACATAGGAGCAAATCAATATATAAGAACAGACTGAATATGTACAAGACAAAAGATTGACTCATATTCATTGGAAAATTGATACATATTCATGTTGATTTAGATTTGTTGGCAAATCAATACCTATTAGGAATGATTAACACACACACACACATATATACGTGTGTGTATATATGTGTGTGTGTATATTTTTGTATATGTATATCTACATATGTATACATGTATACATATACATATACACACATATACATACATACATATATATGTATCTATATATGTATATGTATACATTTATACACATATATATGTATATGTGTATGTGTGTGTGTGTATATATATATGTACATATATACATATACATATACACCTATACATACATATATGTGTATGTGTATGTGTTTGTTTATGTATGTATATGTGTGTATATATATGTATGTATATATAATATATAATATTATATATACATACATACACATACATATATATATACATGTATATACATGTACACATATATATGTCTATGAATGTATATATGTATGTGTGTGTATGTGTTTATGTATATATATGTGTATATGTATATATACACATATACATATATATGTATATAAATATGTGTATATGTGTATATATACATATACACATGCATGCACGCACACACACACATATATATCTATAAGAAGTTTGTATAGACAAATGACAAAAAAAAAAATTTGGCATAAGTCTTTGGCATTGTTGTCAAAGAGGGAGAGATTTACTGATCAAGAGGGAAATAATATTTCTGATACTTATGATTGTTGATATTTCTGATTAGAGGAAAACATAAGTATAATGAGGGAGATAGAGAAATTCAAAAGAGGGAGAAATCCTAATATCTATCTAGTAAGAGGGAGATATAAGATGAAAATTAGAGGGAGTTATGAAGAGTTTTGAACCTATTCAGAAGATGGAAGTTGTTGATAGAGGGAGAGATCTCAATACAAGGAATTATTTTCTTTTTGGTATTGTCATACTATTTTAACATAATCAGTTTGGTTGAACAAGGTGTTTACCATTTGGCTGATTTGGTTGATTAGTTTGGTTTGCCATCAATGCCAAAGAGGGAGATTGTTGAGAATGGATTGAAGAAGCTAATCAAAGAGGGAGATTGTAAAGAGAGATTGTTGAGAACATACAAGTATGCTTCAATCATTATTTTTTCACTGATGTGAAACTTGCTATTTGTTGATGAGACAACTGTTTATATGATTTAAGTCTATCACTTAGTTGATTAATGAAGAGGATTTGATCAAAGATGTAACAATAGCACCTAGAGGAAAAGGTTGAGTTATGATTATGTAATGAAGTATAAGAATTAGTTAAGACAATGATGACATGATGTATTGATAATCTACTTAAGGTTACAAAGGTTGGATATACTAAGAAAGTTTAGAAGAACAAGTTACACAAAGTTTGTCTACCGAGCTTGACCAAGTGAGCCGAGTAAAAGTTCATTCTAATGTATGTTGAGTAGAACAATGGATGTCGAGTAAAGTTTAGTTGATGTCAAGCACCAGTAAACTTTAGTTCATGCCAGGTAATTTCATAGTGGATGCCAAGAAACATAGTATATGTCAAGCTTAGAAGCAAGATAATGCCAAGTTGTTGCATTATTTAAAAGATCATGAATTCGATGAATCTAAGCTGATAAGTTTTTTTTCTTAGAATCTGTGAACTAGGTGGAAGATAAGGTTGATGATTTGGTGGCACAAAATTCAAGGTAAACCATTTTTAGGGAAATTCAAAGAGGATTCTAATAGAAGTTTCTAGAAGAGATATGGAATGTGGGATAGATTCATTGTATCCTACCTAATCTATTCTAACCCTAAATTGGATGATGGAAAATAAGCAACAAAATATCTTAATTTCATATTTATAGGAATGGTTGGTCATGAAGCAAAGAGAGTTAGGTGCAAGAAACTAATGAAGACAAGGAGTCAAGGGCTCTGCTTTACCAAGTGACCTAAGATAAGAGTCTACATTGGCATGCTAAGAAAGGAAGTTTAAGGAGATGAATGCTTGAAGGGTGAACAAGCTATCAGAGCTATAAAGTATGAAGGCCAAGTAGAATTGAGGACTAAACAATGATCTATAATCTACAAATGAAGTTGTAAGTTTTATCAGATCAAGCTTCACTGTTACTCTCTAACAATTGTATCAGTCTAAGATAAATCCTTTGGATTAAGGTTGGCCTAAAGTCATTTGTAAATCCTTTAACCGGGTGACATTTCAAGTGAATGGCTCTAACAAGGCTCACTCCTAATAGGGTGATTGAAATCCTTTAATAGGGTCACATTTAACAGTGTGTATTGTAAACTTTAACAGGGTTAGCCTTTCATAGGGCATCACTTCAAAAGAGTAAAAAAGGAGTAGCATGTTACTGGTGGTTTTTCCCAAATTGGGTTTCCACATAAATTATTGTGTCAAGTGTGTTGATGAATATTTTATGTTTCATGTTTACATTTCTGCAAGTTGATTTGACATTAACCTACAAGTTTTAAGTGATTGCATAATCTTAAGGATGCATGCATAAATATAAATGTTTTATGGGTTCACTAAGTTGTGAAAAGTTTTAGTTATACATCTAGACCTTAGATAACTAATTCCCCTCCTCCCTCCCTAGTTATTCTAAAAGGTATTCCAACAATTGGTATCAGAGCCTTTTGCTAAAAGAAGACTAGTTTGAAGGTATTAGAAGCACAAAGATCAAGATGTCAAAAAGAGAAGTACCAAAGCTCAAAAGAGATAACTTTTCTGCATGGCAAAGCTTGATGAAGCTACACCTTGGAGGACTTGGAGATCATGCACAATCTACCATCACCATTGAACATGTTAACTCGATTGGAGCTCTAACTGCTAAGGATATGAGAAACAAAAATGAACACAACCAGGCAATGTTGGAGATTATCTCTGCCCTAAGTGATCTTGAATTTGATGATATTAAAGGTCTTGAAATCACAAAGAAAATGTGGGATACCCTAGCTACCATCTATGAAGGAGACACCAATGTTCTTAGAGCCAAAGCTGAAAGCTTTAGAGGTAAGTTTGATGAAATGAGAATGGAAGAAGGTGAAAATATAGCTCAATATCTTGCAAGGAAAAAAGAATTAGTTAATACAATAAGAGGAGCAAATGGAAAACTAGATGATGATATTGTGTTAAGCAAAGTTTTAAGAATACTACTACCTATTTATGCTATTAGAATCTCTGTAATTCAAAAACTAAGATGTATACCAAGGAATGATCTGTCACTTGAAGGACTAGTAGGTAGACACATTGCTTTTGAACTATCTAACTTTGATAATTACAAACCTAAGAGTATTGAATCTACCTTCAAAGCCAAAGTGTCATTAAAGGAACCTAATGAGAAGAAGAAGAAAAAGATAAAATATGTATCTAGTGGCAGTGATATAGATGAAGAGGATGTTGAACAACTTTAAGCACTAATGGCAAGAAGATTCCACAAAGGTAGAGGTAAATCACCTATCATTTGTTTCAATTGTAATGAGGTTGGTTATATTGCTGCTAGATGTCCAAAAAAGAAGAACTATAGAGGTGGTGATAAATGCAAGAGCAGAAGAGATGAACACAACAATTACTATAAAGAAAAAAGCAAGAAGTCATGTTACATTGCTAAAGAAGAAACATATGATGAACATAATGATGAAGTAGTATATGTTGCAATGAAGGATGAATCTGATGAAGATGAGGCAACTGCACTTGTAACTTGTGTGAACAACAATGATAGATGGAGCATTGAAAGTGGATGTTCACATCACATGACTGGAGACAAAAGTAAGTTCATTACCTTGAATTTTTATGATGGAAATAGTGCAAGATTTGGTAATGATGTGCCATGTTTGATAAAAGGACAAGGTTTTATCAAGCTCACAAATAATATTTTATGTGACAGTGCTTATTATGTTGAAGGACTTAATTATAATTTGTTGAGTGTATCACAACTGAATAATTTGGGATGTAAAGTTGATTTTGAAAACAAGGTTGTTAAGATATATGAAAAAAATGAAAGACTGATTGGAAAAGGTGACCAGACTAGAAGTAATCTATTCTATCTTAACATAAAGGATGCTACTTGTCTTGTTGTAAAATTTGATAATGTATGGCTATGGCACAAGAGGTTATGTCATGATAATTTTGATAACTTGATCAATATCAGTAACATGAAGAAAGTTGGAGGTTTACCTAAGTTGAAGAAGTTTGATAATGTAATGTGCAAACAATGTTAGTTAGGCAAAATGACAAAGTCAAGTTTTAAGAGAAAAACTTACACCTCTAAAGAAATACTAGAGATTGTTGATACTAACTTGTGTGGACCAATTGAAGTGGAAAGCTACAAAGGAGATAAGTATATTATGTTGTTTATTGATGATTATTCCAAAATGATTACAAATATGTTTCTGAAAAAGAAATTCGATGCCTTACAAATGTTTAAGTGGTACGTGGCAAGAGTTGAAAAGGACATAGGTAAAAGTCTGAAGTGTTTGAGATCTAACAGAGGAGGATAATTCATATCAAATGAATTTGAGATGTTCTAAAATGACATAGGAATAAAAAAATAGACATCTACCCCTAGGGCCCCTCCACAAAATGGAATTGCTAAAAGAAGGAATTGATCTATAATGGACTATGCTAGAACACTCATGATGGAGAAGAATGTTGCTTTGAAATACTAGAGAGAAGCTATAAGTACAACTATTTATATCTTGAACCGTGTACAAGTCAAGAAAGGTACTCATTCAACACCTTTTGAATTATGGTATGGATACTCACCCAATGTAAAATATTTTAAGGTATTTGGAAGCAAATGTTACATTCTTAAAGATTTTAGGAATGGTAAACTTGATGCAAAAAGTGAAGAAGGTATATTCCTAGGCTATTCCTCAAGAAGTAAAGCTTATAAGTGTTTGAATATTAACACTAACAAAGTTGTGGAAATTGAAAATGTAAACTTTGATGAATATACAAAAGTGTATGAGGCTAAACCTATAAAAGAACTAGAAGAATACAAATCATTTGTATACTCTTATGAAGGTATGTCTACTGAAGAAGATGTTGCAAATCAAGTTATAAATCAACACCAAATTTTAGTGACTGCTGAGTCACATACTATGAATGTCGAGTTGCATTTAGGAACTGAGCCACATTCAGATGCCAAGTTACAAAATGAATTTGAAGCACATCTTGAGTTTGAGATTGGTGGAAATATTGAATTACCTAACAAAAATGCACATAGTGATTCTGAAGCTGAAAGACAAACTAAAGAAATCAAAGCTAAACCAAGATTGTCCAAATATGTGAAGAGACATCATCCTATTGCACAAATAATTGGAGATAAAGATGCTAGACCAATGATAAGAAACAGATTGAAAAATGACACATGTTTACTAAGCATGAAGGAACCCAAATTAGTATAATATGCATTAGAAGATGATGACTGGAGTAAAGCCATGGAATAAACAAATTAAGAAGAACAAAATATGGAGTCTAGTTCCTAGACTAGAAGAGAAAAATGTGATTGGCACCAAATGGGTATTCAGAAACAAGCTAGATGAAAATGGTGAAGTCACAAGGAAAAAAGCAAGATTAATCTACAAGGGATATGCACAAGAAGAAGGAATTGACTATGGAGAGACATTTTCCCCTATTGCTAGATTGGAAGGAGTAAGAATTTTACTCGCTTATTCTGCATACAAAGATTTCAAATTTTATCAAATGGATGTTAAATTTACATTTCTGAATGGCATATTAGAGGAAGAAGTTTACATTGAATAGCTAGAAGGTTTTGTTGATGTTAACAAAAAAAACATGGTATGTAGACTACACAAAGCTCTATATGGTTTGAAACAAGCACTAAGAGCATGGTATGAGAGACTTCATAAGTATCTTGTGAAGATTGGATTTGAAAAGACTGATGATAACAACAATTTGTACATAAAGACAGAAAAAGGCAAAGGTATATTGTTATCTAAAATTTTTGCTGATGACATCATATTTGGAGGACAAGATGCCTTATATAAAGATTTTACAAATTAAATGAAACTAGAATTTGAAATGTCTATGTTTGGAGAAATCAAATTCTTTGTGGGTTTGCAAGTATATCAGATGAAATATGGTATATACATCATTCAATCAAAGTATGTCAAGGAAATATTAAAAATTTTTGGAATCTAGTAAGTACATCTATTGTGATAGGACTTAAGTTGTCAAAGAATGATGATTCAGCTGAGGTGAATCAAACATTATATAGGTCTATGATTGCAAAATTACAATATATGGTACATAGCAGACCTGGCATTGCATTATCTATAGGGATAGTTGCAAGATTCTCTGCAAATACTAGGGAAAATCATTTAATGGCTATGAAGAGAATAATGAGATATCTGAAAGGAACAAAAGAGTTTGGTCTATACTATAAGAAAAATGAGAAATTTAAATTGAGAGCCTACACTAATGTTGATTGGGCTGGAAACGTTGATGACATAAAAAGCACCAGTGGAGGAGCATTTTTTTAAGGCAAGAGACTAGTTACATAGACTAGTAAGAAACAAAATTGCACCTCACAATCTACTGTTGAAGCTGAATATGTTGTTGTTGTTGTAAATCACACAAACATTGTATGGATCAAATAGCTACTCAAAATAATGAAGGAAGAGATCACAAAACCAATGATACTTTATTGTGATAACACAAGTGCTATCAATATGTCAAAGAATCCTGTGATGTGCACAAAGACTAAGCACATTGCAATCAAGTATCATTACTTGAGAGAATTAGTTCAAGATAAAGAGGTGAAGATGGAATATGTTAACACAAAGAAGCAAATTATTGATATCTTCACAAAAGCATTACCAAGGATTCTCATGAGTATCTAAGAGGTAAACTAGGGGTAATACCCCTATTTAAGGCTATCTAAAGTAACAAGAGGAGTGCCTTGCATCAAACAAGTTGATGTTCATATGTTACAAATTGATGTAGAGGATCTTATTGTTATTTAGTGTGGAGCCTGATCAGTCCCCAAGTGGGAGATTGTTAGATTATGGTGACTAATCAGGAAAGTACTGTAAATACTTCATAAAAAAAAATTGGCCCATGGTTGAAGTTGTAGCCGACATATGGCCAACATATGGCTGACATGTTGTAACCCTAAAATGGCATAAAATACTTGTATAAAAGGGTTTAGGGTTAGGTATTTTCATTATGTTGTGATGCAAAATTTCTTCTTGCAGCAGTATTGAGCTATAAGGGATTACAGATTGTAATCAGGTTGTAATCACTAGATTGTAATAAGATTGGACTTGCAATTTGGTGGACGTAGCCCAGGGATTGGGTGAACCACGTTAAATCTTGGTGCCTTGTGTTCATTTCTGTGTGATTTATTATTTTATGTTATTGGTTATATTTGCATGTAGTTTTTATTTATGTCTGTGGTTTATCCTAACAAGTGGTATCAGAGCCTAGTTGTTTTTTTTAGTTATCCTCTACAGGAATGTTTCATAGTTGAGTGGGAGTCTCACAGTTGAGTGGGAGCAATGGTAGATGAGGGTAAACTGAGGGTTGATAGGTTTAATGGCCAGAACTTCCAGTTATGGAAGATGCAAATGGAAGACTATATGTATCAGAAGGATTTATGGAAATCGTTGGAAGGCAAAGCCAAGAATTAGGGATCTATGTCATATGTTGAATGGGATCTTTTGGATAGAAAGGCACTCAAAAGCATTCAGTTATGCTTGGCACCATCGGTGGCATTTAATATTACAAAAGCAAAGATGACAGAAGAGTTGATGAAAACCCTAGCGACACTATATGAAAATCCCTCCGCTTCAAACAAGGTATTTCTCATGAAGCATTTATTTAATATGAAAATGGCACAAGGTGGATCTATTGCAGATCAGTTAAATGAGTTTAATACTATTACTAGTTAGTTATCTTCTGTGGGTATAAATTTTGATGAAGAAATTAGGGCTCTCTTGATTTTGCATTCTTTGCCTGAAAGCTAGAATGGCTTGGTAATGGTGGTGATTAATTCTATTCCTAGATCTAGTACCCTAAAATATGATGATGTGATCGGTGTTGTTTTGAGTGAGGAAACTCATAGGAAATCTTCAGGTGGATCTACATTAGGAAGTTCTTTGAATGCACAAAGCAGGGGCAGAATGACTAAGAGAGGAAGTAACTCTGGAAATCATGGGAAATCAAGAGGAAAGTCAAAGTGGAAGAGGTCTCAATTGAGAGGACCAAACAACTGCTGGTATTGTGGGAAACCAGGGCACAAAAAGAAAGATTGCTAGAATCGAAAGAAAAATGATGGAGATAAATCAGATGGAGACAAGGAGGCAAATGTGGTAAGTAAAAAATTTGAAGAGGATGCTTTGCTTCTATCTTTAGAAAGTGTTGATGATTCATGGGTTTTAGATTCTGGTGCTTCATTTCATGGTACACCTCATAGAGGTTATTTCATTGGTTATGTCTGTGGGGATTTTGGGCTTGTTTATTTGTGGGATAATGAACCCTGTCAAATTGTTGGAAAGGGAAAGATTAAGATTAAGTTGTAGAATGGGAATCATTGGCTACTACATGAGGTAAGACATGTTCTAAGGCTGAGTAGGAATTTAATTTCAGCAGGGCAACTCGGTGATGAGGGTTGTGTAGTTACTTTTAATGATAAAAATTGGAAGGTTTCAAAAGGTTCCCTTGTAGTAGAAAAAGGTGTGAAAGTAGGCACCCTATATCTTTGTACAGGTCATATTGTTCCTTCTACTTTGATTGTTTCAGAGAAAAATGAATGTTCAGGAACAATTGTTGCAGTTGAGCAGGGAGAACAAATAGCTGCTGTAGATTTTGATATAGCACTGTGGCACAATAGACTTGGGCACATGAGTGAGAAAGGTATGAAAGTACTTCATTTAAAGAAAGTTTTACTAGGTCTAAAATGTGTTAATATAGATTTCTGTGAAAGTTGTGTGTATGGAAAACAAAAGAGAGTGAGTTTTGTAAAGATTGGGAAGCAAAACAAAAAGGAGAAATTAGAGCTTGTGCATACAGATGTATGGGGACCAGCTCAGGTATCTTCCCTTGGTGGTTGTCATTATTATGTTACATTTATTGATGACAAAACTAGAAAAGTATGGGTTTATTTTCTTAGAATAGAAATCTAATGTATTTGAAACTTTTAAGAAATGGAAATACTTGGTTGAAATGAGACTAGTAAGAAATTAAAATGTCTTAGATCTGATAATGGTGGTGAGTATTGCAGTCATTAATTTGAAGATTATTGCTCCACTAATGGTATTCGTAGATAGAAAACTGTTCCAATGACTCCATAGGAAAATGGAGTGGCTAAATGCATGAACAGGACTATAATGGAGTGTGCAAGGAGCATGAGGTTGCATGCTAGGTTGCCCTTACACATGTGGGTGGAGGCTATCAATACTATAGTATATTTGATTAATAGAGGTTCCTCTACTCCTTTGGGCTGTGGTATTCTAGAGGAGGCATGGACTAGTAAGAAGGTGAGTTATTCTTTTCTCAAGACCTTCGGTTGTGAAGCTTTTGCTCATATAGACTCTGAAAATAGAACCAAGCTAGAAGCTAAATCAAAGAAATGTGTCTTTGTTGGATATGGCATTAATAAATTTGGTTATAGGCTTTGGGATTTTGAAAATCTTAAAATTGTTAGAAGTTGGGATGTCATATTCAATGAGAAAGTGTTGTACAAAAATCTGTTGCAGCAACATGAGAAGAAAGAAGATGATTATGTAGTGTTGGATAATGCTCCAAAAGCTGATGTTCCAGCCATTCCTCATGATGTGCAACAACTGCAACAAAAAATACCATGCACACCAATGAATTTTAGATGGTCAACGAGGCAAATTAGACCTCCACAAAGATTTTCTCCCTCTTTGTATTCTATTTTACTTACTGATGCTAGTGAACTTGAAAGTTATGATGAAGCTGTGCAGATGAATACTAAGATTCAATGGGAGTCTACAATGAAAGGTGAAATGGACTCTTTGTTGAAGAATAAGACATGAGATCTATGCAAGTTGTCTGCAGGTAAAAAGGCTTCATAGAATAAGTGGGTTTACAAGTTGAAAGAAGAGGAAGGAGGTCAAAAAATATTTAAGGTCAGGTTAGTTGTAAAAGGATTTGCACAGAAAAAGGGAATTTATTTTGATGAGATATTTTCTCCTGTTGTTAAAATGACTTCTATTCGTACTATTTTAAGTCTTGTGGCTACTGGAGATTTGCATTTAGAGCAATTGGATGTTAAAATAGCCTTTCTTCATGGTGATTTGGATGAAGAAATATATATGGCTCAACCACAGGGTTTTGAGGTCAAAGGTAAGGAGAACTTAATGTGCAAATTGAAGAAAAGTTTATATGGCTTGAAGCAAGCACCTCGGCAATGCTATCTGAAATTTGACAGTTTTATGCATGAGCATGGATATAATAGGTGTCATTTAGATTACAGTGTTTATTTTAAGAGGTTGGATGATGATAGCTACATTATTTTATGTTTATATGTTGATGATATGCTTGTAGCTGGGTCTAACATGGATCATATTAAGCGGCCAAAATGCCAATTAGCACATGCATTTGCTATGAAGGATTTGGAGGCAACAAAACAAATCCTTGGTATGAAGATTTGTAGAGATAGGAAGAACAGAATATTAACACTATCTCAGGCTGATTATGTTGAGAAGGTGTTGCAACTTTTCTCTATGGAGAATGCTAAAGCTATCAGCACACCTTTAACTAGTCATTTGAAATTGACTAAGGAGATGTGTCCTAAGACACAAGAAGAGGAGGATAAGATGTCTAAGGTACCATATGCTTCAAATGTAGGAAGCTTGATGTATGCTATGGTATATACTAGGCCAGATATTGCACATACAGTGGGAGTCGTTAGGAGGTTTATGAGTCATCCAAGATTTGAGCATTGGAATGTTGTCAAGTGGATTCTCAAATATTTGAGAGGAACATCCAATAAGTGTTTACACTTTGGGGGCTCTACTACTGATTTATAGGGCTATGTTGACTCAAATTTGGCAGGGGATATTGATACCAGGCGGAGTACTATAGGTTATGCCTTTACTATTGGTGGGGTAGTTGTGAGCTGGGTTTTTAGGTTACAGAAGATTAATGCTCTATCCACTACAGAGGCAGAGTATGTTGCTACTACAGAGGCAGCCAAGGAGATGATATGGCTTCAATTCTTCTTGGATGAATTGGGACATCTTTAGAAGGATAATTATTTGTTCACATATAGTCAGAGTGCCATTCATCTTGCAAAGAATTCAGCTCTGCATTCTAAGACCAAACACATATAGTTGTGGTACCATTTCATTCGATTAGTTTTGGAGGATGGACAACTAAAGCTAGAGAAGATCCATACAAATGACAATCTAGTAGATATGTTGACAAAGGTTGTAACAAGGGAGAAGTTGAACTCCTCTTCAGCTTCAGTTGGTCTTTTAGACTAAACATGAATCAAAGAATAGCAGAGTCCAGGGTGGTTTGATCCAATGGGAGCCCCATGTGGTAGTGGTATTTCTACAGGATCAGTCTCCAAGTGGGAGATTTTTGTTTAGTGTGGAGCCTAATCAATTCCCAAGTGGGAGATTGTTAGATTATGGTGACTGATTAGGAAAGTACTGCACATACTTCATAAAAATAATTTGGGCTGTGGCTGACATTGTAGCTAACATATGGTCAACATATGGCCGACATGTTGTAACCCTAAAATGACATAAAATACTTGTATAAAAGGGTTTAGGGTTAGGTATTTTCATTATGTTGTAATGCGAAATTACTTCTTGCAGCGGTATTGTGTTGTAAGGGATTACAGATTGTAATTAGGTTGTAATCACTAGATTGTAATAAGATTGGACTTGCAGTTTGGTGGATGTAGCCCAGGGATTGGGTGAACCACGTTAAATCTTGGTGCCTTGTGTTCATTTCTATATGATCTATTATTTTTCGTTATTGGTTATATTTGCATGTAGTTTTTATTTATGTCTATGGTTTATCCTAACACTTACTTTATGAGTTGCCTAAAGAAATCAAAATGCTAAAATTTCAAATCAGTCACAAGCAAGTTGACAGAGGGAGAGATTTACTAATGAAAGAGCTTGTATCTACATGATTAAGATGATAAAAAAAAAATTTGGCATAAGTCTTTGGCATTGTTGTCAAAGAGGGAGAGATTTACTAATCAAGAGGGAGATAATATTGCTGATATTTATGATTGTTGATATTGCTAATTAGAGGAAAACATAAGTATAATGAGGGAGATAGAGAAATTCAAAAGAGGGATAAATCCTAATATCTACCTAGTAAGAGGGAGATATAGTAAAAGGGAGACATAAGATGAAAATTAGAGGGAGTTATGAAGAGTTTTGTAACCTACTCAGAAGATGGAAGTTGTTGATAGAGGGAGATATCTCAATACAAGGAACTATTTTCTTTTTGGTATTGTCTTACTATTTTAACCTAGTTAGTTTGGTTGAACAAGGTGTTTACCATTTGGCTGATTTGGTTGATCAGTTTGGTTTGCCATCAATGCCAAAGAGGGAGATTGTTGAGAATGGATTGAAGAAGCTAATCAATGAGGGAGATTTTAAAGAGAGATTGTTGAGAAGATACAAGTATGCTTAAATCATTGTTTTGTCACTGATGTCAAACCTACTATTTGCTAGTAAGAAAACTACTTATATGTTTTAAGTACTATCACTTAGTTGATTGATGAAGAGGATTTGATCAAAGATGTAACAATAGCACCTAGAGGAAAAGGTTGAGTTATGATTATGTAATGAAGTATAAGAATCAATTAAGACAGTGATGACATGATGTATTGATAATCTACTTAAGGTTACAAAGGCTGGTTACACTAAAAAAGTTTAGAAGAACAAGTTACACAAAGCTTGTCTACCAAGCTTGACCGAGTGGATAGTAGGTGCTAAGCAAAGTCAATGCAAGCTGAGCAGAAAATTAGTTGAAGCCAAGTAAAAGTTCATTCTAGTGTATGTTGAGTAGAACAGTGGATGTTGAGTAAAGTTTAGTTGATGCTAAGCACAAGTAAACTTTAGTTCATGCTAAGTAATTCCACAATGGATGTTGAGCAATGCAATATATGTTGAGCATTAGAAGCAAGATAATGTCAAGTTGTTGCATTATTTTAAAGATTTTGAATTTGACGAATCTAAACCAACAACTTTTTTTTCTTGGAATTTGTGAACTAGGTGGAAGATAAGGTTGATGAGCTGGTGGCACAAAATTCAAGGTAAACCATTTTTAGGTGAATTCAAAGAGGATTCTAGGAGAAGTTTCTAGAAGAGAGATGGAATGTGGGATAGATTCATTGTATCCTACCTAATCGATTCTAGCCCTAAATTGGATGATGGAAAATGAGTAGCAAAATATATTAATTTCCTATTTATAAGAATGTTTGGTCATGAATCAAAGAGAGTTAGGTGTGAAACCGAAGGAAGACAAGGAGTCAAAGGCTCTGCCTCACCAAGTGACCTAAGAGAAGAGTTTGTATTAGCATGCTAAGGAAGGAGGCTTAAGTAGATGAATGCTTGAAGGGTGAACAAGCTATCAGAGCTACAAAGTATGAAGGCCAAGAAGAATTGAGGACTAAACAGTGATTTGTAATCTGCAAATGAAGTTGTGAGTTATATTAGATCAAGCCTTACTATTACTTTCTAACAATTGTACTAGTCTAGGGTAAATCCTTTGGATTAAGGTTGACCTAACAGTCATTTATAAATCCTTTAACTGGGTGACATTTCAAGTGAATGGTCTAAAGCCCTCTAACAAGGCTCACACTTAATAGGGTGATTGAAATCCTTTAATAGAGTCACATTTAACAGTGTGTATTGTAACCTGTAATAGGGTTGGCCTTTCACAGGGCATCACTTCAGAAGAGTGAAAAAGGAGTAGCATTTTACTAGTAGTTTTTCCAAAATTGGGTTTCCATATAAATCATTGTGTCAAGTGTGTTGATGAATATGTTATGTTTCATCTTTATATTTTTGTAAGTTGATTTGATAGAAACCTACAAGTTTTAAGTAATTGCATAATCTTAAGGATGCATGCATAAGTATAAATGTTTTACGGGTTCACTAAGCTATGAAAAAATTTAGTTATACATCTAAACCTTGGATAACTAATCCCCCCCCTCAATTATTCTAAAAGGTATTCCAACACATAACTTGTTACTACTATGGAACTTTCCATGGGGGCATCTCAAACAAAGACAAGCTCTAAAGTTAATTTAAAAGGTTTCTTATTATGAATTTGATTTATTTCTTCAAAAAAGAGGAATCAACATTTAGAGGAAGTCTAAAAAACCTATAGAGGCAACCTTAAATGAGAAAGTTAGGAGGATGATACTAGTGCTTGGAGCTTTATAGGGAGTCACATCATCATGAAGATTCCTTGTAGTATATATTTCTCTGTGACAAAGAAATATGATGAAAAACTATTGTTAATACTTTCTTTTCTATGAGAGAAGTTTGAGGCACAATCCCTTATTAATGCATTCTTCTCTATAAGAGAGAAGTTCGAGGTGCAAGCCCTTGTTAATGTATTCTTCTCTATGAAAAATAAGTTTGAGGTGCAAGACCATGAGAGAGAAGTTTAAGTAAAAGCTCTTATTCCACCCTCTAGGAGTAGTCATGTTAGATCCACATTTTAGAAGTAGCTATGGTCAATGTCATCTAAGAGACTCCAATAGCTTAGCACTTTTGTTTATTCACCCTCTACAAGTATCCATGGTGAACGTCATGATGAGATGGAGATGTCACATGGAGTAATTCTATGATTAACACTTGTGTTATTTGCATTTGCATTCATGGGAGTGACCATGATGAACCTACCATCTAACAATAGTCATGTTGGATGTTATTTCATGACTTAGATATGAGCTAGGAGTCCTCCCTAGATAAGAGGGAGTGCTAAAATATGTATTTGTGAGAGTCTCCTTAAGGAAATATCACATAAAATATGTAATTGGACTTTGCACTTATGTATTTGAGGTCTATCAGTTATTGAGTATTTATAAAGCCAACTAAGCTAAGTTCACCACCTTCTTGAATAAGTCATATCCTTTTGTAGAAGGGCCCCTTGGTGAAAGGGAAACTCTCTCTCTCTCTCTCTCTCTCTCTCTCTCTCTCTCTCTCTCTCTCTCTCTCTCTCTCTCTCACACACACACACACACACACACACACACGAACTATGGTTTTGTTTATTCTATAATAACATTTAATTCAATAGAAGTTCAAATAATAAAAGAGTAGATCAATATCATTGAGTAAACTGAATATACAAGACAAAATGTTGATTCATATTCATTAGCAGATTGATAGTTATTGCTAAACAATTCATATAGCTAGATATATATCTCAATTTTACCCATATATCTATATATATATATATAGGGGTAAAATCAAGATGCTTTAATAAGATGTAGATCTTTACTTTATGCCACTAATTCATTAAAAAGGATATGTAAAGGGAAAGAGATAATCTCCAAATACAATCCCTCTTTATAAACCAAATTAGATTAGAAAGGCATAAAGGAAATGTATGCCAATACATAATTTAAATTATAAAGGGGAATGCAATGTAAGAAATATACTGTTTGACCTATGTGCAATAATGTGTATACAAAATTGAACTAATTGATTGAATGATGTAAATCTAGATGCTAAGTATACACACTCGACCCAATTAATATGTAGATATGAGATAAAGATATGAAATGAAATAAAGTATGAAAGAATCACCTTGAAATATGCAGTAGAAGATGAATTTTAGCTCCAAAAGTATGGATCTGAACCTATCCCAAATATTTGACTGTGGATTCGTGAATAAAATGACAAAGCAGACAAAACCTAAAAACTATTTTTCCAAAAAAGCAACAAGGTCTAAGTCAACTTGGTCATAACCTATCTAGTCAAGTTTCTGTGAGGTCACTATGTACCAACGGCATTGTAAAAAAGTTGAACAAACTTCTCCAGAAATCTCCTAGGGAGTAATTGTGGTATCCTACCCCTACACATAGAAATGAAGACTTTTTTGGTGGATTATGGGTTGCCTTGTTCAAGCCCTAAATAAATTAATGAGGCTCCAATGGGTTTAAGAGACCAAGTTATGAGAAGGTGTGCACATTTTTATTGGAAAAAGAGGTGAAACATGTATAGGACTCCTTGCAAGCCATAAAGACTTTGTGGATTGAAACATATGTGTCTATAGTAGTCGATGGATGAAAAGATGCAAGGAATTTCTCTTTGATCAATGTTATCATAGTGGCAACAAGAGGTGCAATGACTTTGAGCGTTGTAGATTGTGAAGGGAAAGTGCAAGGAAATCCATTCTATTGGAGATATAGTTTTAGAAGATATATTTCTTGTAATTTAAAATATATAAATAATCTAGTTTTCATTTAAGACATCAGAGTGTCCTCAATTTGAAGGGATGAGATACTAAAAAGTCAAAAGACATAAAAATGAAGGGTCAAGATAATGAAGGGCCTTCACTTTTTAATGACAAGACAATGAAGGGTCAAGGGAATGTTTTATATTCTTCAACAAGGAATCTTTTGATATAGATTGATATTCTTTGTCAAGTGATGGTATGAAGGGGCCATTTCACTTATTGCTTACAAATCATAGGGATGATGATCATTTCTTTAGTTTTGGCCTAGTTTTGGGCATATTATAAATCCATTTATTATTCTTTCTTTAATAAAATGATTCTTGTCTGGATGGGTTTTTTTCCCCTCAAGTTGGAGGGTTTTCTCAAGATAAATTGTTGCATCTTGAGTTCATTATTTTTTTGTGTCTTAATAATCTTATTTATGATCATAAAAACCAATATGTTATCACGGGCTTAAGAAAAGATCCAATGAGATTTTAGTAAGAGGACAAGGCAACTATCTAAGGTAGTCATTCAAGAATTCAAGAATGGGGGGATTTATGTTATGCAAAAGTAGCTTAGAAACATAGAGAATTGGATTATCTTATATGCAATATGGTAGCATGGGGGACCTTTGATCTAAAGCAAAAATGATGGATGCATTTTCCCTAGATTACTTCTAATGAATGCTTCACTTTATAAGCTAAAACTTCTGGAGATAAAAAAAAACTTCAAAGATTTGATAGGAGAGGTGGATGGAAACCCAGGTCCAGGTCAGCTATGCTTGTAAAAGAAATATTTATTCTATAATATATATATATATATATATATATATATATATATATATATATATATATATATATATATATATATATATATATATATATATATATATATATATATATATATAGAGAGAGAGAGAGAGAGAGAGAGAGAGAGTCTAAAAAAAAGATACAAAGCTAGTTTACAATGAATGAAAGACTTAAACTTAGAAGGTTAACTCCATATCATAGTGACAATCAAATATTACACAACTCTGATACAACACTATTCTATTAGCTTCCCTAAACCAGTTGCAACTTTAAGATGAATCTAAGTGAGTGATTATGTCCATACTCAACCCTTGATAGTTTAAAGTAATGCCTTCACCTAATATTTAAATATATTCAAATGCTCAAAAAAATTATTTAAGTAAATATCATATCTTGTATTACATAAATACCTAAGAGCTCTTGTATTGAACTTTTTGAGATATACTACTCATTTATACTTTAATAATTGACAAAATTAATTGAACTACTGGAGATATTGTAAACTAATAATAATTAAACACCAGAAAATAAGGACATATATTCCTTTATATATAAGAGTTCTTGCAAACTAAAATGATAAACCAAAATGCTAAGAATCTAGAGCTAGCAAAATTGAAAAATAAATAAGTGCCTACATATTACCCAAAAACTCATCCAAAAACCACATGCAAATCAAAACATCAAACCAAATATTATATAAAGATTCTATAGATAGAAAAGAAAACCCCAACCATCCAAAACCCAGATAAGAGGAGACCATAAGTAGGATTGATAGATAAAGGCTAATGCTCTTTGCACTTAATTATAATGACATCCTTGTCTGAGGTTTCATCCTCAATAGAGTCCTCTTTTTCTATTAAAACCTTGCCTTTTCCTTCCTTCACTTTCAGACTATCATGGACCATGCTTCTTTTAAAAAATCATTGGTAGAATAACTTGTATATGATCAAGCTTGGTGTTTTTCATTGTCTTAGGAGCCACACAATCTTTAGCTTTAAGATAATGATAAAGCAATAATGAATTAGCAGTGGGTACCATTTTCATCTACTTAAGGAGAAAGTGCATTTTCTATTTCATTTCACCCCAATGGATATCAAACATGGCCTTGTCCTTGAAAATAACTATGGGTTCCTTGGAAATGTCCTCTGATTCCTCCACTATCCCAACATTCACTACCATATAAAGTTTTAGGTTGGGGATATCCTTTTTGTTGTTAATGCTATATATTGTATTTTCTTGTCCCCAATGGATTTTATTTGTAGCACCCACCCATATTTTTCTTTCATGTTATAATTGTCAAATTCTTTTAGGCCTATTTTCATGCATGTGTTAGTTTCAGAGATATTTGATTTATGGTTATATGACAATATTTGATGACTTGATCATTATATATTCTGATTGATTGCATAATTGATTCATTTCATGTGTTATTTGAGGATGCTTTAAATGTAGTTTCTTTTATGATGATGAGTTGTTATATTGGAATCTAAGATATTTATAAGCATGACTTATTGCGGTACTTATCTCATACTTGCATATGTATGGTATGCATGTCTATTTTGTATTTATGTTTGATGTTCTTGATATGGTTAAGGGAATTGTAGTCACTTTCTATTTGGGATATACAAGATGAACCATTTCCTATCATTGTCTATTTTGTTTAGATATACATGCATATGTACATGCTCATTTTTAATACAAGTTGCAGGTATCAGGCATTGACTTCCCTGAATTGCTAGGATGAGTGTGCCTTGTCTCAATAACTCAATGGTAATAGAAAGATAATTTTCATGTCCAATCCCAACCATAGCCTAATTACTTGTCATGAGAAGGAGGACTTGTATCTAAATGTCCACCCTTTGAAACCCATGAGTTGTCTTTGTGTGTGTAGTTTGATTTTATTTTCTAGTCAATTTTCCTCATGTTATTTTTATGTGATTTTGCTCATGAATCACCTAGTAAATGGTTTAGTTATGAAGCTTGGATTAATCTTATGATATGAGTATTATTAAATATTATTTGATTTTAAAAGAAAGATTTTTATTAAAATATGAGGATATTTAATTAATCAAAAATTAAATAAATATGTGCCTCAAATTAAAGGATTTAATTTAAAAATCAAATTTTGGACTTTGGTTAAAGAGAATTGAAATTAGAAGATTTAATATTACTTTATTGTAATTAATTAATGATAATTAAATTAGAGTTGCATTTAAATAATAAATTTTAATTATTATATTAATTGAAATTACAAACTATGCTTTAAATAGTGCTTGCATTAATTAATAAAGTAGAGTAAAAGAAAAATAAAGAATATTTTAATTTAAAAGGGCTTTAAGTGGGCATGAAAATTTAATTAATTAAAACAATTATATTTTATTAAAGCTAGTGACTTTTTAGAAATTAGAGAATAGAAACTCTAGTTAGAGTTATGACTCTTTATTAGAGAATTTGTAGTTCATTCTCCCACACATGGATTTTGGAAGGGAAAATTTAGAATTAGAGAAAAAGAATTGTTGGAAGTTTCAAAAGGTTCTGATTTGCATGCATTCACATATTGTCTCATATTTCAATTTTTTTTTTGAGATAGGGTTTGAAAACTCATTGTAGAATTTTATTGAAAGATTTGTCTACTTCGTGTCTTGTTGGGTTCTTGCATAATGCTTAAACATCTATTGTATTGATTTTTGGATGAAGAATTGTGCTATAAATTTTAGAAAAGAGGAAAACTTGATTGCAGAAAAATTGTAGAAAAATGAATCTTGAAAATTATTATGTTTGTATTCTTTTAAAACCCTTTCTAGTATTGGAAAAAATTAATTATAAAAAATTGGAGGAAAATGACAAATTAAATTAGCTAGGGTTTCAACTTTAAATTTTTCCAGTAGAACCATATAATTATCATGAATTTTCTAAATAAAGATAAATATTCTTCTTTTATTTAAAATAATTTAGCTATAAAATAAATATTAGAAAATAAAGAGTAATTGTGGAAAAAGAATGTTGTAACTAAACATATATACGCATGTGAAAATAAATATACTAAAGATAAAAAACTAAGTATGTTATACTTGCATGTGTTAAGAGATCTTGGACATGTAAAAATAATAATTGCATGTTTTCTATTATTATTATTATTTTGTATTGGTAAAAGACATCATGCACTATATATTATATTTTAAAATATTTTACAAATGTTTTTACCCTATTTAGAGTGCAAGCATTGGGGGAAAAGAATGGGGAAGAAAACCCCCATTATTGCCCAACACCTTAAATGTCTTTTATATGTGTTGTTACATTCACCTTTGTTACAAGTCAAAGGCCTTTGAGAGAGTATACATCCCTTACATCATTTCTTCCCTTGCATTTTTTGAGAAGATTTAGTAAGGCATACCTTCCATTACAAAGTATATATTAATACATTGAGAAGAATCTATTTTGGGTTTATTGGATACAAAATGCAAATAATTTCATACATTGAACTTCATTGATAACACATCAACACTTCTCTTTGATTTGATATTTTGTCTTATCAATTTATATTCTTAGTATTAGGATTTTGGCTTCCTTATCCCTTTCTAACTCATGTAATGGTTAATCAAGCAAATTGCATTCTCATAGAAAATTCTTAGCTTACTATTTCATTGAATACCAAATATTGATGTTTTTTTTGTGAGTTGTTAGTTTTTTATTGTATTTTCCAAAAGGAATTATGTTCTTTTCATCTTCTAACCCTTTAGGTTTAATTGGACTAAACTTTTTTTGAGTGTGATAGGTAGCTTAACTTTATAATATTATTTATCTTCGATCAAATTGGTTTAAAACTTAATGTGATAGAACTCCTTGGATTTGATTATACATTTTATTAGGAACCTTGATTCTAAATTATTTTTATCCTTTAGTTTATTATCCTTTTTAGTTGTTTTTTTTAAAAGAATAAAACAATGTATTGTAACCCTTTGATGTAGCTTATATCAATGCCAAACTTCTTCAGAATAAATTAATAGAAAAATCATGAACTCATACGTGAATGAATCCTTTTCATATAAATCTTAATCAATGAATCCATTGATCTTATCTCTGTTGGATATATAAATCATGGAAATAAATAATAACCATAAGAAATTAAGATGATGTTTCAAAAGAGGTAGTCATTAATCTTATAGTATTATCAATGGGGATTGAAGTATGCTCTCCTCAAATTCTTTCTCATGAACTGGGTCGTGTAGTTCTAAAAAATTGAAATCTAATACAAATTTGTTCTCCTAGATGTCGACTTTGTCTTTAGCCAGGTAGATTTTCATCTACTCGGAGTTACGAGTAGAGTGTACATGGAAAAAGTTCGAAATGAAAAATAGGATCATCTTCATTGTTGCTAACAATTTTATGAGATGATTTGTGTCAAATGAAGAGACCATAGGGTATAAAGGTATTAGCTTCCTACTATCTAAATGGATATGTTAATGACAAGGATGACATATATACATATCATTATGTATATTGGCTATCACTTTTTTCTAGATTGCCTAGGTATTCAGATTTGAATAACCTCTTGTAGATTGTGAGAATACTAGATTCGTTGGATTCAATCAAGAAACTCATAGCAACAAACATTGAGAGAATTTTGTTGAGCACTATATACCAATCCATCTCTGTAATGAACTTCTTTCCTAAAAACCTATATATTGATCTTGTGATAAGAAAGTGGGTATTTAGAAGAACCATTAATAGATGTTGTACTGAGATGGATTCATCAAAAATTATTTTGGGGAATATCCCCCTCAACTTAATCATGGTGTTCATTTTGAGAACCTTGCTAAATATTGTGTTGTTGAGGTTTATAAATAGTGTTCACAAAATGCCTGGCGTAACTAGATCTACAAACTAGGTTAATTTCTTCCCACTCAACCTTTCAAGGCTTATCCTAAGCCCATAATACTAACCCATATATATATATATATTCCCAAGAGTATCTTCTCTCCTATCCCCTTCTACAAGACCTAATTTTTCAATTTGATGGGTCACTTCTACCTTTCCATTCTTACCTAGGCTCTCTTATAGGCACTTCTTTCCATGCATAAAAGAATAGGGTTATTCACTAAGAAATAATCCCCACACCTTTAATTTTTCTTATACACATTTTTTTTAAGCTTCTTGAATGGTTTAGGAATTTTCCCCACAAACCCACTTCACCAAGTAGACCAATTCTTCTTTGAGGCCTATTAGCCCTAGAGCCCCTAATTAGGCCTCCTATCTTGGTTTTACTACAATAACCAAGAAAAATTATAAAGAACCCCAAATTAAAATTTGTGATCTATATATTCCTTTTAGAGTCCCTTTATATTTTTTAGGTTTTAGGGCCTCAAATTATTTGTGCACCTCCTTGCCAAAATACCCTACTTTTAAGGGTTTCTAAGGGTTTGGGATCAATGCTAGACATTTGGTCTTCAAGAACATGCTAAACCAACTCACTTACTCTCCCAATCTAGAACAAGGATTTGTATAATATTTTTATCCAAACATCAACTCCTAGACTAGATCAGACCAATCCAATCCACCTTCCTACAAGCACTGCAACAACATGAAGCACCTAACTGTGTATGGAAAACTCAACTAGGGAATGCTTGTAAAATTAGAAAAACTCACTTCTAGAAATCCAAATTGCATATATATAATATTTATAGGGTTCTCTTCTTGATTCTAGAGGGCCATGATGATTTTATTGTTGGAACTCAAGTAAGAGCCATTCTTTCTACACTACCCCAAAACTGGACAGAGAAAGTACCAAAACAAAAATGATTTTAAAAACCCTATCTACAAAGCACTTCAAACCTTAAAATCAAAAGTGGAACACAATAATTAAACCTAATAACCAACCACAAATAAAACTCAATCATTTCAATCTATTTACATCAGATTCAGTGACCAAGTGCTAAGATTATGTGTAAAAATGCTCAAAGCTTACTCCTTCAAAACATAAAATTCATACACTAAGCACATCAACCCTTCTCCTGGGCATGTGATGGCCATATATAGGCATTTTTCACATTTTTCCATCTCCTATATAGTCCCCATAACTAAAAATGAGCAGTTCATTCAGTTTTAAGACAAAGTTGCAAAGTTGTCAAAATGCAACTTCTACAAAAATGAAAAGTTGCTACTTTGTGATTTTGGTCACTTATGACCCCAATACTTTACACAAGAGTCCCATATGACTCAAAATGGACTAATAACATTATTTTCCTAATTTTTGTATTTTGGTCAACCCTTGGTCAACCTACGCACTATGCAAGCCTAGTTAAGCAAACCAAGCAACTAGGAGTCTAAGTAGACCCTTAGCTATTTCACACCCACTAGTCTAACCAATACTCACAAATGAAATAATACTAGGACTTTATACATAGCCCTTATTTCCTGATGGTTGGCTATAACCATCTAGAAGACAAAATAGTTAGGACCCTAGCCTAGATCCTAGGTGCTTTTGAACCAATGCCTAGGTAGTCAATTTGAGCATTTTGGCTTGGGAGATCAAACAAGATGAAGAAAAATAGAAAGGATCGTTAAGGAGCAATGTGCAGTTAATAGGAAAAAAATTGATGCCAGAATATGAAGGTTCCTAGTGGGAATAATATGACAAGAATCCTTGGATTGGGTTTATTTGTTAACATTTAACAAACTATATCTAAGATGAAGATTTTAGATCTTTCCACAGTGAAAAGTATCTAATTTTTACACTTCATCTTCTTCAAAGATTTTCTACTTGGGTGATTACCTACCTATTAATATGTTAGAGCTCAAGGAATTACTTTCACTAATTACCTCGTTTAAAACTCTTGCTTATCTTATTCTTATACATATTTTGGCCTCTTAGGGTGAAAAATTATATATTTTTTGTTATGTTGCTTTGTATCATTTCAATAGGATGCTTTTAGCTAATTTCATAGAAATTTAAAAAATTACTATGTTATCTTAGGGGTTTTATTTTATTTCCTTGTTGTAATTAGTATTATAGTTCATGATCTGCATATGTTGTTGGTTACCAAATTTAATGAGTAAATTTTACTCAATGCTATTAGTGTTATGTCCTACAAGGTAAAATTTTGATTTTGACTTATCTAATCAGTTATGAATTATTCTTGGGCCCATTTTCTAGGTTTAGAATTTGCAATTTCATTTTCCATGTTTTTACAACATAAAAAATATCTTAACAACCTAAGATTTCTTATTTTGTTACTATTAGATGAATTTTTATTGCGGGAATTCTTTACCTTACTATATTCATTCTCAGACCATTACAATATTTTTAACATTTGTCTAAATATTTTGTATAAGATATTGTCATATATCTAACATCTGATTACCATAATCACCTATATTGTGATATTCTTGATAGGGATTGAACTCATAAACTATTTCTATCTATCCTTACAAATACAAAATAATATTTGTAAATGAAAACCAAAAAGTTATATTAATCTTCTATACTTCGGTTATACATTTGAGATAATAACTATTGATAGGGGATAAAAAAACTAAAAACCTACTAAGATAAGTGATAACCTAATTCCTATTACACAAAACTTGTTATATCCATGAATTAGTAGTCTTAAGAACAAAGATAGGGAAGGATTCTAGAAAGGATATACAATAAAATAGGGCTAACACCACTAAACCAAAGGACAAAGTAACATCGCTAAAACAATGGACAAAGGAAGGACCAGGGTCAAGAAGAGACCATATACTAAATATATACATAAAACCAAAATAACATGTTATATGTAGATGGTTTAAGTCTTCTTCAAATAAAGTGCTCGAGGATTGACCACCATTATCTCTTCATCAAAGTCTGATTCAAAATCTTGCATGATACTTTCTTAAGTAGTCAATGAGGGGACTTTCTTATTATAAGTAATCTTTTGTAAACAAGGGATAAATATATCAATATTTTCTTTCTTGTAGTTTTTCACCTCCATATCTACCTCGATATTTGAAAAATATCTCTAACCAGTTGCTTGAGTCTTCTACTGCATCCTACCATTGAGACAAAACATGTGTATATTACTCCATCCTTGGCCAGGCCTTTTTGAACCGCTCTATGTCATGATGAGTAAAATGGGTATTTTTGAGATGCTCATATGTTTTAAGCTTATGATAGGCTAGTTCATGTACATTTCTAGGAAGGGAAGTTCATGTCAATTGTTGATGTTCCCTATTATGTTGTCCAATCCTTTCATCCAAGTTTTGTCAAAATGGCAACACACAACCATTTGATCTCCCATGGTTTGAGGTTGAATTTGAAGGCACATGCTATGAAAATTATGATCACATCATTTTTTGTCCACCATGTGCAACTATAGTCAAAGCACCTTTCACCTATTGCTTTCTTGGTTGTCAACCATATAAATCATCTACTAAAGAAGGAACTTCCTCACCCAACATTATGGTTTAATACATCCTATGAAGGCCATAGTTTGGTCCTCTTGAGTGTGGAATAGGGAAATAGTGTTATCTATTTCTACTATGAGTTTATCCAACTATCGTTTTCTCAAGAGTGATACAAGAAGATGGAAAGAGGAAGACAACACATTAGTTAATAAAAGGAAAGAGTTTCCTCAAAATTTTGAGAGATATCATTTATTGATTACCTAATATATTGGAGATTCATACTAATTGGGAGGATAATATTTAAGAATGATGAGTTTCAAGGCATGAATATTAAGGAACTAACTTTTAAAAGAAGATAAATCGAGATTGAGAGCAGCTACAAGATCCATCTCTTAGAATGACAAGGGATAAATAGAGCATTAATGATTATGTAAGGCTCAATATTGGTTGCCTTAATTAACTTAACTACAAGGAAAATAAAATAATAGGTAATGATTAAAAACATAGGGATAATCATGAAATAATTGATCTCATAGGATGATGTTGGTTCAATCGTATTTAGAATAGATAATGACTAGTTGATTTGAGAAATGAAAGGGTAAATAGGAATCTTATAAAAAAATAGGAATAGCTTACCTATGGAATTCTACTCTATTAATCATACCATCTTATAATCATTTTTGAATGATTGGTTTTCATTCCTTTTCTATACTCTCTTTGAACATTCTTGGTTAGATGGATTTATAGTGGTTTTCTAAAGCTCAAAGTATTATACTAGCTTTGTCTTTAGATGATGACTAGCTTCTTCCTGAAAGAGATATCTGATCGAGTCATTATAATAACAGGGATCATATAAGCTAGTTGTGGTCTAAAATTTCATAAATCAATTTTGGGGTACTAAAGTGGGAAACTAGGCTAAATAATTAGTGAGCCATCTTCGAGAGAAAGAAGATAAGTGAACTAAAATGTGCCTGAAAGCCAGTCTAATGAAATAAGGCTAATTTGTTGTTAACTCTATAAGTTTCACATTGAGGCCTATATCACAATAGCTCATTATTTTTTGCAAGGGATTAATCATAATGGGAATAGGCTTGTAGAAATTAGTAGAGCTAGCTAAATCATGGATAACTTATGCTTGGAACCAGGAGAGCTGAGAGAAAGGAACTTCAAAAGAAGGTAAGGGTATGCAGTCAAATTAATACTTTACTTATGAAATTATAATTGATACTTTACTTATGAAATTATACTCTATTGGTCAAACCTATGTTTAGTCATTTCCTTTACAAAGCGTGTGTTGAAAGCAAGATCCTTAGTGTGTTTGTCTTTAGACTTTCCTACTTAGCTAATGATATAATGAATTTCTAGAACTGAATTTATTAAGCCAAGCTTATTTTATTCGAAGTTAGCCAACTTAATTCAAAATGAGTTATATGTTCAACTTACTTTAGAGATTTCATAGTGAGGCCCATAAAATTGTTCTTTCCTATAATCTAAGAATAAGTTGTGATTTTGAATATTATTAGCTATTACAAAGAATCTATAATGAATTAGATAATATTGTTATGCAGGGATTTGTGTGATTAGATTCCAAGACATCGTGTTCTAGTTTAAAGACTTTGAGATTTGACTAAATGGTATTTATACCTTGGGATTAAGATTTTTTAGGATGTAATTGCATGCTTATTATTATTTTAGAAAATATAATTTGTGTGTGTGTGTGTGTGTGTGTGTGTGTGTGTGTGTGTGTGTGTGTGTGTGTGTGTGTGTGTGTGTGTGTGTGTGTGTGTGTGTGTGTGTGTCTTATAAATACAAGGTTAGTTAAATTAATGGTTAATATAGTTATGATCTAGTTATATTTTAAGAGAAGGTATAGTAGAATTCACTATATAGTTATCTAGTTATAATTAATTGATACTATGAGTAAGATTTTTCAAAAATTAATTATAATTATAATTTTAAGTTTGAGTTATTTGTATTTGCATTACGAATTAAAGGAAAAGTAAATATTAATATTGGAGTTAAATAGAAGTCATATTAATATATTAGAAATGAAATTAATGTTTAGTCTAATAATATACATTTATGTTATTAATTAAATCATTTATGAATTAAGATTATTTAAATTAATAACATGATAATATTGCATGACATTTTATATGCTCAAAGAGATTTGACATTGAAATACTTTTTCATTTGAATAAGTCTATTAGTGTAACAATTTATATTAACACGTATATTCTTACTTTATTGGTAAACACATCTTTATGGTCCAAACTAAACAATATAAAATGATGGAATTAGACTATATGGCTTAAGAACTATGTGTTTTCTTATAATCTATTTATAGTCTTGTGATGTTTATTTTTGTGATGGTTTTCTTTGTGAGTTGTTCAGTTGGCCAAGTTAGGTTGTACACCAGATGCATCTTTTGAGTTTTCTTTTATGATGATTTTATTTTTCTAGATGTCTTGATATATTTTTTGATTCAAATTGAGATTTATGTTTTATGATATATACTTTGATGAGAATTTATGAGAACTTGGATTTTGAGAACTGTTGTCACTTAGGTTTGCACCCTTGTCCAAAGCCTATGCATGAGGACAACCTAGTGAAACATGGAAACAACCTCCAAGCTGTGGGACTTGAACTATGAGGTTGAGTCTTTGGAGAAGGCTGGCTTCCTCTTACTATCAGGGCCCACCTAACTACTCTTGGAGAGGAAAAAGGAGAAGGAGAGCATGAAAGCAAATCTACCTAAGCTAATCTAAAGAGGTGATGCACCAAAATAGAGTGTTCATAAAAAACTCTGCCCATATATGCACTTTTGAACCAGAATGAAACTAAGGATATACACATTTAGACTTGCTTTAATCTAATAATCACATGCAGATCAGAATACCAAGATGAATGACACAAGGAAAGAGAGATTCACTTATATTATCATTCATAGGCCAAGGAGATACAGTCATGCAGATCATAGATCTCTACAAAACACCAATAAGAGGCAAAGGATTCTTGCACTTTCATACTAATGGCTAAAGGAGATAAGATAGAAAATCATGTAGTTCAGAGGCACAGGGGAATTTACACTAAGAATCTGTAGAACAGTAACAGAGAAAATAGAGAAAGGTCGACCCTTACAAAATTCATAAAATTTTGCCTTTATAGCTCAAGCATAACTGGGATGTCCTCCAACTATAATTACTTCGTAACAACCTGCCATTTAGTCCTACAGAGAACAATCATGGAGAAAATTTGATTCGAATACAGATCCAGATGCAATGATATCTGATCTTCTATGTCAAATAATGCCTTGAGAGGATGGAAACAACGTCATTAATTGTCTTGATCAAGTAGATGGATCAACTGGGGGGCGATGGAGTGCTCTTCCTTGTCTCGCATTCATTCTAGGTTGGTTGGTTGGGATTGATTACAGAGATTAAATTGCATAAAAATTCTCGACTTTCTTCATTCTTGAGCACCTGAATCAGCAAGGTCAACAAGTCAACTAAACTCTGCATCCAAAATGGCCTGCATGGACCAATAACCTCTTTCTTTTCTGCCACCTTGCAAAGTCTTCTCGAGTTGACCACCCCTTTCATTACTAATCGTGCCATCTTCTCAAACTCCAACTGCGACACTCACATTAACTACCAACATATCTAACCGTTACTGCCTACACTGGACCCACTAGGACACGTTTCACCGAGGTGCTATGTCACTATGCATATCCTCTAAGAACTTTCCCATAGCGAGATAGCACCCACTGTTGATCTAGACTAATTTGACGATCGTGAAGACTTTTCGTATTATTGTGCTTTGCCCTTAAACTTTTGGGCCCATGAACTAACTCAGCACATTTGGCATTCGATTCGGCCCAAAATAGTACCATCCCTATAGTTTCATAACACTTAGCCTGACTAATCCACATGTTACTGAGGTGCTATGTCGCCATGGGTAACATCCTCGCAGCTTTCCATAGCAAGATAGCGCCCACCGTTGATTTTTTGAGATCTGGCGACGAGCAAGATGGATCTGACCTATCAGTATACCAACCAATAGAAACTGGCCACGTGCCAACCTGTCTGACAAATCCTCATCACTAATATCTAATGGGACATACTTGGGACCCACCTACCTTCTGATGTCACCACAGTATCATTTTTCGTCTAGGCGATGTGTCGCTAACGGCAAGGAACATAGATTTTCTAATAGCGTCATAGTGCCCACCGTGGATTTAGCAAAATTTAGTGCCAAAGAAACAATGAGAAAAGGGAGGACCCACCTGACACGCAATAAAAAGGTGCTATGTCGCTATGGCAAAACAATGTGCAACTTCCCATAGCGAGATAGCGCCAACCGTTGATTTCCTGAGATCCAACAATGGGGACTTGCGGGAACATTAAAATGCACAGGGAAGAAATATCATAAGGTTATCATAAATTATTTTGTGCCCCTTTTGAATATTTGGATATTTAAACCTGTGAACGTTACTATGTTGAATTCAAATGTGGTGATTCTAGAAGGAAGGCAAAAATGACCAACAAATCTGGCAACTCAGAGGGGACACAAGCCAGCTATGCATAGACCAGTGACCTTGTGCATCCATTGGGCTACAAAGTCAAAAAGATGTGGATCCTGGGTATACTGTGAAACCCTAAGCCTACCTCTGAGAGGGAAACCCTAAAACTCATGTCTCTGCAACTGGAACTAGAGACCAAAACCTCCTTCTGCGACCTTCAAAATTTCAAAACTTGTTGTCTCACATATATAATCATGTGCTCGTACACTTCTTGGAAAAGCAGGGAACAAACTGGAAACAAAACTAAGCTAACTATGTACATGGAATCTCAAACCCTTAGAAACATGGCTTGAGATAGATTCCATTGACTGGGATGAGCAAAACCTCACCACCAAGCTTACTTAATTGGAAAGCATTGACCTGCTTGCAATTGATAATCAAATAGGGACCACTCCATAATGCATCAAAATTTGAGTGTCTTCCTAGTTTTGCCCTATCTACATCCCATTTCAGAACCAAATCTCCCTCCCTGAAGATTTTGACCCTAGCCTTCCTGTCAAAACTCTTTTTTACCTATTGCTGGTGTGTCTCTAGGGTCTACATGGCTTTATTTCTCTTCTCTTCTAGCTCCATTAGCTCTGCTATTCTTACTATCATGGCATCATCTTCAATCAACTCCAGCTGATGAGCTAGCTCTAGGGATGGGAACTCCAATGAAACTAGAAGCCTTGCTTCTCTGCCATAGACTAACACAAATGGTGAATTCCCTATTGACCTTTTAGGTGTTATTCTGTCAGCCCACAGTGTAGTCTTTAATTTTGTATGCCAACACCTCTAGTTATCTTCTATTGTCCTTTTCATGATCTTGATCAGGTTCTTGTTGGAGGACTCAGCCAAACCATTACCCTGAGGATAGTAATTTGAGGATGTGCTCAAGTAGATATTATGGTCCACTGCCCATGCACAAATTTGAGCTCCAACAAAAGACTTTGCATTATTTGAAATAATGGTTGAAGGGGCACCAAACCTGGTCACAATTCCATCAAGGAACTCAACAACTGAAGATTCAGTGGCATCCTTCAATGCAACTACCTCTGTCCATCTGGTGAAGTAATCTGTAGCAGCTAAAATCCACTTGTGACCAGAATTAGAAGGAGGATTGATAGGGCCTATGAAATCCAATCCCCATTGAGAAAAAGGTTGATCCACCTAGATAGCATGAAGTGGAAGAGCTACAAGTCTTTGTTTGCCAAAGAAGAAGGCACATTTTTCACACTTCCTCACATACTTATGACAATCATGAAATAGAGATGGCCAGTAATAACCAGCCCTCATGATCTTCATTGCAGTTGTCCTTGCTGAGAAGTGGCCACCATTAGGACCATCATGAAGTTCTTTGATCATTCTTTCAGCCTCATCTGTATCCAGGCATCTTAATAGGGCTCCATTAAAATCTTTTCTAAAGAGGACACTATCAACTATGACATAAGGAATTGACTGTAATCTATACTATATCCTTTTAGTTCTATCTAATCCTTGAGGGTATCCATTGCCTAATAAGAAATTCATCATGTCATCCATCCAACTCCTTGGGTTGCTATTTCTTACTTCTTGTTGCTCTGTCACTATCATAGCAACTTCCTCATCAAGTTCTTGAGATGATAACATCTATTTACACAACCCCCTACCTCTTACCAGCTTGGTAATCTGAATGTCAATATCATATTCCATCACTTTAGTAATCTAGCCAGCTCTTTTCTCACTAATATCTTTGCTCAAAAGGAAATCCTTATTATGAGACAGGAGGTGTCTAAATTTCTTTAAAGCTCTTATGACTGCAAGGGCTTGCTTCTCTACATAGTTGTATTTATCTTCATATTCTTTAAGGCCTTCACTAAAGAAAGCTATGGGTTTCTTGTCACCTTTATCATTTCTTTGAGTCAGGATAGTAGAAATGCTTGACTCACCGCCTAGGGTATAAAGGATGAAATCTTTCTCAAAATTTGGATTGAAGAGAGTAGGGGCTAAGGCTATGGCTATCTTGATCTCTTCAAAACTTTCCTTCCCTTGATCTATGCAAATACCATACCTTTCTTGAGCATAGTTGTAAGAGGTTTCACCATGGGAGCAAGATTAGGGATAAATTTTCTCACAAAATTTATCCTACCTAGGAAATTTTACAATCGTTTCTTGTGTTTAGGAAGAGGAAGGGCAAGTATTGCTTTTGTTCTCTCTGGATCAATGGTTAAGCCATCCTCAGATACAATATGTCCTAATAATTTTCCTTGGTTAGTAGCAAAGACACACTTGCTTGGGTTAAGGGAAACCCCAAACTCTCTGCATCTTAAGAATACCTGTCTTAGATGATCAAAATGATCTTCTACATCCTTTGAATACATTGTAATATCATCAAGGTAAACTAAGACAAACTTGTCAATTAATCTTTTGAAGGCCATCTCCATTGCCTTCTGAAATGTAGCACCTATATTGGTTAGCCCAAATGGCATTTTACAATAAGCATAGGTACCCCATTTAGTAGTAAATGCAGTCTTGTACCTATCAGACTCTTTAACCAACACTTGATTGTAACCAGAGAATCCATCAAGAAATGAAAATTTCTTTGAACCACTGACCTTGGACAAAATCTACTCCATAGAAGGGAGGGGATAGTGATCTTTAAGGGAAGCTTGGTTAAGGTCCCTAAAGTCCACACACAATCTAATTTCTCCATTCTTCTTCCTAACAGGGACAAGGTTTGCTACCCATGATGAGTGTTTGATGGGAAAAATTATAAGGGCCTCAATCAATTTGGATAGCTCTTTTCTCATTAGGGGTTCAATCTTGGGATTCACCGGCCTCTGTTTTTGTCTTACTAGTTCTACATCATTAATTAAATCTATGGTATGTTGAAACAACCTTGGGTCAAAACCCTTTAAATCATCATATGTCCAGGAAAATATATCATTAAATTCTTGACATAGATGAATAAAATTTTCTTGTTCAATTTCAGAACATACCTTCCCCATGTTTAAGGACTTTCCATCGACAATCATGACTGGAGTGTACTCATCTTCATCAATAGCTAGGTTCATGGCCCTACCTCTTGCTTGATCATAAGGATTAAAAACACTCTCTAAGGTAATGAGACCCTTAAGAAATTTTTTAGAACTAAGGTTAATGATTTAGTCACCATATTGATCCTATAGCCTCAACTTGATCCTATAGCCTCAACTGGTTCCTGCCTAAAAACTCTACTTCATTCTGCAAGAAGCTGACAATTTGCTCATCAGATTCAAACACTTGCCAATGGATGTTGTTATCAGGGATGGCAAGCCTTACTAAAACTCTGATTTGTTGCTTCTTCTTCTCCTCAAGATTCCCTGGCACATCATAAGATGTACCTATTGTTGCAAGTCTATCAGCATGTCTGTTTTCTTTTCTAGGGATGCTTTGAATATTAAATGTATTGAAACCTTTAGGTAAATCCCATACCTTATTTTTATAAGACTTGAGAAAACCATTCTTGGTGGTATTCTGATTTCTGATTTGATTAACCACCAACTCACTGTCTCCATACACCCTTAAGGCTTGAATTCCTCTTTTTTGAGCAAGTAGGAGACCTTGAATCAAGGATTCATACTCAGCTACATTATTAGTGCAACTAAATTGGAGCCTAAAGGAGAAGTAGTACCTTACTTGTGCAGGAGAAATCAACATCACACCAGCCCTTGATCCATTTTTATTCTTTGATTCATCAAAGTACATACTCCATATCCCACTCATATCTTCTTTAGTACCCACAAGATTGGAAACTAGAGCATCTTTCTCCAATATACAATATGTATTGAGACTTGTCTCAAGAGTTTCTGACATAGGGTCAAATTGATATGCATTAGCCCAATCATCCAAAAGAAAATTAGGTATCTCTACTAGGGGAGCGGTGGGCTCATTCACTATGCCGTTCTCATCCATCTCTAGAATAGGGCAATTCATGTTGATGGAATTAGGGGTGTAAGATTCAGTATGATGGAGGGCTTGAGGCTCTACTCTAATTGAAGCATTGGCTCCATATCTTGTCTGGAAAGACATATATGACCAATCAAAAGATATGAAACCACCTATTTGGGCAGTAAAGTCTCTTGACAGATAGATGGAAAAATATGGCTTCACTTTAGCGACTGATATATCTTGAGTTATAGTACAACTAGGGCATGCATTTAAGGCCATCTCCACATTCCTAAGGATCCCTATAGTCTTGACAGTACTACCATCCAATTGTAATACATCCCTAACAATGGGCTCATATTTGATTCCCAAAGCATCTGCAACGCACCTAGGCATCACTGAACTGCTAGCCCCTGAATCAATCATGCAATTATGGACTAGTTTTCCCCCTATAATTAGAGAAACATAGAATGGAGGAGGTCTAACCTTTTTACTTGTTTCTACCTCCCTTGATGGTTGTACTAGGTTTGTGGCACTTTCCATACTAGGTGGCTGATCCTTTGGTTCAATACTTTCCAATTCTTGCTGCAATAACCTCTTTTGCATGGGTATAGTAGCAACAACATCCCACATGGAGATATTCACATTTGTCTTCTTCATTTGCTCTACTACACTGAATGGCATAGCAAGTGTTCTGGTGGAAGCTTTGGGAGCTACAATTGTATGGGGTTGAGATGGAATAACTTGAGGATTACTTGCATCCTTTTTTCCATGATTTTGCCTTTGCTACTGAAAGGCACTTGATTGATTATTTGCTTCTCGCTCATGAGATATTGCATTTGAAGTTGAGGCCTACTTGGGAGGAGGGATAGCATCTTCCATAGATCTTCTTTTGCTTCTAGTGTTATGAGCAATGGAATCCTAGTTTATATTACCATGCTCCTCCATCTGATGATTCATAAAAGAGCAATCACCCTGTCTTTGCATATCTGAGGCATCTTTAAATTGGTCCTCCTTGTATGATTGCTTTGCTGTAGGTTCTTGGACTGTCAAAGCCATAAAATATTTAGCCTTCTGACACATACAATAGGCATAGGAGTAGTTACAAGAGGGACAAAAATCTTGATCTTGAGCCTTATTTTTTTGAGGGACTATGGCCCTACTTTGGTTTACATTTGAGGTTGAAGCATGGCCACCCTGCCTACTCTGATCAAAAGAATTGTTCCAAAGATTAGGATTTGGAGGCCTACCGCTACTTAGGGTTTGATATTGCAATTTATGAGGTTTACTACCTTGAGCTTTCTGTCTTTCTAAAGTCACCACCTTGTTGCTTACTTTTTGCATCATAGAGGAGTTATCCTCCAGCTTCTTCCCATAATCTTGCAATCTTTTCTCTAGGTTTTTTTCTCTTTTATCCATGTTCTGCATCAGAGATTACATCATCTCTTTGATTTCATCTATCCCATTTGAAGATGTGGAAGCTTGAGGGACTGGGACAAGGGATTGTGATGTAGAAGTTGTGGGAAGAGGAGCCATTGCTAGTGAAGGATTTGATCAATACAAATTCACAAAGCCTTCGAATACCTGCATGCAAAAACCTGTCACAGAAGAAAAAGACAAGAGGAGGCAAAGGGTTTTTCTCTGAAAAATATGCTAATGTATTTTCAAAAATGGAAAAGATAATAAAATACAAAGGAGATCAATCCTTATAAAATGAGATCAAAACCCTAAAAAGGGAAACCTAAAAGGTAAAGCTATTTAATAATTAATAATTAATTATTAAATAGAGATGCAAACGGTGCATAAAGTAAAATCTTAAGAAGGGAGTACAATGAATTTAATAAATGAAATTAAATCAATGCTTTACTCTAACACCCCCCCCCCCCCCCTTAAGATGAGCAACAATGCAGCTACAAAAAAAAAAAAAAAAAACTTGGGTCCCAGCAACAAGGCCTGATGAGGTACCCAATAACAACTAAATCTCTATGAAACAAAGAAATAGAGAAAACCCAGTGGGAAAAACTCTACTCCAAAAAGAGATAGTAGTAAAAAGAAGGAAGGAAGGACTCATCAGTGAGACCCCCCAAGGACAACTTCCTTCTCCCCAAGCATAGAATGCAGGTGAAGATACCGTGGGGATGCAAAAGGTTTAGTGAAGATGTCTGCAACCTGCTCAGCAGTAGGAATGTACTCCAAGCTCAAAGCACCATCTTGAATGAGATGCCTGATGAAGTGCATGTGAAGCTCAATGTTCTTGGTCCACTAATGCTCAACAGGGTTGCGTGAAATGTGAATAGCACTCTGACTGTCACACCATAGAAAGGTGGGACTATCAGGAGGAGATCCAAACTCTGTCATCAACTGTCGAAGCCACAAAAGCTCTTGACTAGCTAATACAACTGCTCTGTATTCTGCCTCTATAGATGATAATGTGTGAGCATGCTACTTTTTGCAAGACCATGTGATAGGACCAGAACCAAGACAAAATACAAAACCAGAAGTAGACTTGTGATCATCAATGTCACCAGCCCAGTCTGAATCTGTGAAACCAATAATGTGAGGATCCCCTGGTGTGTAGTGAATGCCATAACATGTTGTACCTCTAATATACCTTAAGATACATTTGGATGCTTTCCAATGACTCTCATGAGGATCATGGGAGAATTGAGAGACAAGTCCAACCGCAAAGGAAATATCAGAACATGTGTGTGTCAAGTACAACAAACTACCCACAAGTTGTCTATATAGAGTGGAATCCACTGTAGGAGTAGAGCAAGTGGTAGATAAAACAACACCTGACTGAAAAGATGTGGGGGCAAGCTTGCAATCAAGCATGCCGAATCTTTGAAGCATATCATGAGCATACTTCTATTGGAGTATGGCTATCCCATCTGAAGACTAAACAACCTGTAGGCCCAAAAAATAGTGCAGAAGGCCAAGATCTGTCATCTCAAACTGCTCCCTCAATGCTTGTTGGATACCCTATATCATGGAGACTGAGCTTCTTATGATGATGAGGTCATCAACATAAAGCACAAGTATCAATAAGTTAGGCCCATGACACTGAATGTAAATTGTAGGATCAGAATGACACCGTGTGAAGTGGGAAGCAAGCAAGAAGGAATCCATCTTCTCATACCAAGCCCTAGGGGCCTGTTTGAGACCATATAAAGACCTCTGAAGCCAGCATACCAATGAAGAGTCTTGCACAAAACCATGAGGCTGCTCCATATAGATCTCCTCATGTAGGTATCCATGCAAAAAAGCACTCTTCACATCCATCTAAAAAACTGTCTATTTCTGTGAAGCTGCTACAGAGAGTACAAGGCGAATAGAGTTCATCTTGGCAACAGGGGCAAAGGTTTCAGAGTAATCAATACCCTCAACTTGTGTGAAACCCTTTGAAACAAGACATTCCTTGTACCTTTCAATAAAACCATCTATAGCATACTTGGTACGGTAAACCCAACGGCACTGAACCAGCTTTCTTCCTTTCGGAAGAGAACACAGATCCCATGTGTGGTTCTTCATCAAAGAAGAATACTCCTCATCCATTGCCCTATCCCACTCTGAGTGTCCTGATGCCTGTGAAAAATTCTGAGGATCATCAGAAATGGCATGACTCAAAAGCCACTACCTACAATCTGAGAACAAGTACGAAAAACATCTATAGGATCACTTGCCAGAGGTCCAGCTGCATCAACAGTATCACGAGCCCACTTGGGCACTCGCGAAACATCTAGTGGAGGAGGCAAAGGGGGATCAATCTCAAGATCATCCTTAGAGGAGGCATAATCCTGTAGAGGAGTAGATGAAGGAGTGAGTAGTGAAGAAGTAGTTGAAGATGGAGGATCCATAGAAGGACAACACTCATCAAACTGAACATCTCGCCAAAACAAGGCATGTCTGGAATCAGGATTAAACAACCTGTACACTTTCACATCCTCACAGTAGCCAACAAAAATGAGTGGTCGACTCTTCTTCTCCATGGCTTTTCACTGAGCATCTGGAATAAATGTCCAAGCCTCACTACCAAAAATGCGAAAAGTAGAAACATCAAGCTTGACATGAGTCCAAGCCTCCTCAGGAGTCATGTGTCGCAATGCCTTATGAAGCATCCGATTCTGAATATAATTGGCACAATTGATAGCCTTAGCTCAAAATGAAGAACTCATAGCACGAGATTGTATCATACAATTGGCCATCTCCGGTAATGTCCTATTTTTTCTCTCAGCAACCCCATTTTGCTAAGGTGTATGGGGAACAGAGAATTGATGTTGTAAACCATGCTTAGTGCAAAAATCTCTGAAAGACTAATTCACATATTCCCCCCATTGTCAATGTAGATATGCCTGATGAAAAGACCAGCCTACTTCTCCACAAAGGTCTTAAAGATTTGAAATGAATCAAAGACATCAGACTTGTACTTCAAAAAGTACACCCATGAGCGTCTGGAGAAGTCATCAATGAAGGTGAGCACATATCAAGCACCTGAAAAAGATGGAGTGGGAAATGACATAAGATCACTATGTATCAACTCCAATGGTGCCTTAGCACGTGTGGATCGACCTATTGGAAAAGGATCTTTGTGATGTTTGCCAAGTGCACAACCGTGACACACACTGTCAAAACAAGAGATCTGAGGTAATCCAATCACTAGCTCCTATGTACTCATCTGTTGTAAGTATCTGTAGTTGACATGGCCAAAATGCTCATGCCAAAGTTTTCTCACTGTGTCTTCATGAGCAATGAGAGAAACACTTGTAGAATTGGAGCTCTCAAAGCCATCGAACTGATATAAGTGAGATTGAAGATCAACACTCCCTATAGCAATAACAGAATTAGGATCATGGAGGTCTTGAATTACCACATCATGTGGTGAGAACTCAATTGTCTTCCTAGAGCCTGAATGACAAATCTAAAAGATAGACAGGAGGTTTGTAGAAATGGCTAGAACCAAGAGAACATCCTGTAGTGAACCACCCTCTAAAGAGATAGTTCCTGAACCTGTGACTGAAAGCTGAGAAGAATCACCAACTACAATCTATGTAGTAACACTTTGAGCAAGTGAGGTAACCAAATCAAGTGAGTATGTCATGTGATGGGAAGCTCCGAAATCAAGAATCCAAGGAGCTGGAGAAGACAATGTGCGTGCAGAAAGAGCATGTCCTTTCCCTGCAGGTGGAGGTGGAGGCTTCAAAGAAGTAATACTAGACTACTGCATAGCCTCCTCTAATGCCTCAAGACATTTCCAACACCTGGAAACTGGATGTCCTTCCTTGCCACAAAAATTGCAAGGTTCACCTGTATACTTCTTAGTCTTGGAGGAAGACTCACCAGACTTAGAAGTATTACCCTTCTGAGAGGGTTTTCGAGCATCTAATTTGGGAGGAGGCTTGGAGGAATTCTCATTGCCTGCTAAATCTGTCTTATGCTTCAGTTTTGGCTTTGACTTTCTTGTAGATGTCTGAGCTACCAATGCCTTTGTCTTAGAACTAGTCATAGTATCCAACTGTGTGAGTTTTGACTACTCTCTAGTCAAGTGATCACAAAAGACCTGAAAAGATGGCATAACAAATCAATTCCCCAAAGCATCTTTGGTGGAATAGAATGTGGAAGCAAATATCTAAAAATTCCCTCGAAGCTTTGAGAGAATCAAATAGATGCACTCAGTATCAGTCTTTGTCTTTCCACAACTCTGCAACAAGGATCTCTGTTGAGTAAACTTCATCAAGAAGTCATCAATAGTCAAAAAGGAATCTGGTGCAAGTGTTGTAAGCTCTGTCTCTATCTGAAGTGCCCTGAACTCATTCACAGTACCAAACAAGCCTTCAAGCTTGGTCTACATAGCCAAAGGAGTATTACACCCATCCAAATGAAACTGTAAACTATCTGATACCTATAATGCAATCAATCTGATTACTTCATCCATTTTGTTTCTATGTTGCATGACTTCAAAAGGCCTTTGAAGAATAGGCTGAACAGCATCTAAACATGACCACAACCCTTTTGACCAGAGAAGCCAAGTCATTGAGGTCTTCCAAGTGTGATAATTATGAGGGGTCAGAAGTTCTAGAGAAGAAGTGGTCTCGGCCATTGTTTTAGAAAGGGTTTTTTTTTTTTGTGTTTTCTGATATATTGATATAATAACAGAAAATAATATAAAAACACCCCCCACAATGCAATAAACTGAACCCCAACTTACAAATAGATTGCGTAAATGAGATAAGAGCAAAAAGACTTCAAATACAAATCAAAAATACCTGGTACCAAATATTGGTAAAAAAACTAAGAATCTGGAAAGGGCTCAAAAAGAGCTTTTTGGCACTTTTTCGAATCGAAAAATGGAGCAATAATGAATAAGTTCTTTGCCCCGGAAGATAGAAGTCATCAATGGACTTAAAATGCCAAAATAGGTATCAATCTGGAAAAAAATCCAAAAATTCCTTCTCCATCATCTCGATCTCGAAATTAGCTTTTCGACGCTTTTTTTGGAATTGAAAAAGACCCCCGTGTGCGAGAGTTATAGCAAAAAAAATAACAAGGCCCCCATAAGCTTGAAAAGAAATTTTTTTTTTTTTTTTAAATAATTAAAAAACTTTTTTTTTTTAAAAAGGGCCGCCACCGATGAGCGGCGGCGGACCGGCGACCTGGTGGCTCAACGTGGTGGCAGAGTGGAGCACAACCTGGGTGGAGGAGGAGCAGCGAAGGGGCCGCGGGCGAGCGGAGATGAGGTCGAGGCAGCGTTGCGTTTGCGAGCAGGTGGCGGCTCGTATAAAATAAACGCCAATGCCGGTAGTGGTCGGAGCCACCGAGAAAAAGGTTGTCGGTGCCAGGAAAGAGGTTGCCGGTGCCGAGAGAGGGCCTGTGGGCTGAAAAGAAAAAATTCACCTTTTTTTTTTTTGGATTAAAAACTCATCTTGAAATGTGTGCAGAGGTCGTACAGCCCTGCTAGGCAAAAAAAATTTGCCTCACAGATCAACGTTGTCCAAATCGGACAAACTTTATATGAAAACAGGGGTTTTGACACCTTCTGAATCCATCCGTGACATCCGTTTGGCCTCAATCTGCTCCAAAAATTAGTGACCCCCTATTTTCTCAAAAAATACTCAAAAAATTCTAGATCTATTTTGTCAAACCCTCGTTCTCCTTTTTCTCCAAATAACGAACAAGTTGTAGTAGATCTGGCTCTGATACCATGAAGGATTTGATCAATACAAATCCACAAAGCCTTCGAATACCTGCATGCAAAAACCTGTCACAAAAGAAAAAGACAAGAGGAGGCAAAGGGTTTTTCTCTGAAAAATGCTAATGTATTTTCAGAAATGGAAAAGATAATAAAATACAAAGGAGATCAATCCTTATAAAAGGAGATCAAAACCCTAAAAAGGGCAACCTAAAAGGTAAAGCTATTTAATAATTAATAATTAATTATTAAATAGAGATGCAAAAGGTGCATAAAGTAAAATCTTAAGAAGGGAGTAAAGCGAATTTAATAAATGAAATTAAATCAACGCTTTACTCTAACAGCTAGTTGATGATTTGGAACATCAGGAAAGAAAGGCATAGGAGGTCTTGGAGCTAGTTTACCTCCTTGTATTAGGATGTTCTCTGATTTTATTGCTATGTCATAAGCATTGGGCAAGGTATCTCCTCCCATAGTTTGGATTGTAGTGGCAATGTCACTGTTAAAAGCTCTAAGGTAATGCAAGAAGGCATTACCAGGGGTAGGCTTCACTGAAGTAGGTATTCTATCCCATGTCTTTTGAAATCTATAATTAAAATCAGTCATACATTCATGGGGGGCTCTTTTTATAGTAGTCAACTGCTCTAAAAGTGACAAATAGTCACTTTTATCCTCAAAATGTTTGCACAATCTTACTCCTAATCCATCCCAATCTATTATAGAACCATGAGCTAAACCTCTATACCATTGTAGTGCTTTTCCTTTCAAGGATGAGGCTAGGAGCCTAACTGCAACATCATCTTCTGTAATACCATGGATATTACAGACATTTTCAACCTCTTGAATGTGTTATGAGGGAGAGATAGAAGTTTCACCAGTAAACTCTGGTATACTTCTGAGTGCAGCTACTGGTATGTCATGTCTTTGGGCTAATAAGAGAGGGCTCCCACCATTAAAGGTGGAAAAAGTATGATCTCTAGGCAACGCCATATAGACAAGTGATCTATTGATATATATTGATGGCAGTCTAGACTGAGATCTAATAGTAGGAGGAGTGGAGATAGATTTTGTAGGTGTATTTGTTACTATTGCACTCCTAACTGGTGATAAAGATATTCTAGTCCTCCTTCTTCTAGGGTTTGAAAATGAAAGCTCTTGATACTAAAACTTACCTCTAGAAGATGCCCTTATTTTAGCTCTAGACATGAATCACTGCAACTTTGGTCTGGAACCAGATATGTATTTGAAGCTCAAAGTCGCCAAGTACTTTGAAGAATGAGCCTCTTAAAGGCTTAAACACCGAAGCCAGTACTATTTCCTCAGTATCAATCTTGAAATCTTCCATTTTGACACCAGTAAGCTTGAAATTTTTTGAAAGATTTTGTTGTCCCATCGGGCATGCCAAAAATTGTTGTCACTTAGGTTTGCACCCTTGTCCAAAGCTTGTGCATGAGGACAACCTAGTGAAACATGGAAACAACCTCCAAGCTGTGGGATTTGAACTATGAGGTTGAGTCTCTGGAGAAGGTCGACTTCCTCTTACTATCAGGGCGCACCTAGCTACTCTTGAAGAGGAAAAGGGAGAAGGAGAGCATGAAAGAAAATCTACCTAATCTAATCTAAAGAGGTGATGCACCAAAGTAGAGTGTTCAAACCAAACTCTACCTATATATGCACTTTTGAACCAGAATGAAACTAAGGATAAACACATTCAGACTTTCTTTAATCTAATAATCACATGTAGATTAGAAGCCCAAGATGAATGACACAAGGAAAGAGAGATTCGCTTATATTATCATTCATAGGCCAAGGAGATACAGTCATGCAGATCATAGATCTCTAAAAAACACCAGTAAGAGGCAAAGGATTCTTGCACTTTCATACTAATGGCTGAAGGAGATAAGACAAAAAATCATGTAGTTCAAAGGCATAGGGGAATTTACACTGAGAATCTGCAGAGCAGTAACAAAGAAAATAGAGAAAGGTCGACCCTTACAAATTTCATAAAATTTTGCCTTTATAGCTCAGGCATAACTGGGATGTCCTCCAACTATAATTACTTCACAACAACCTACCATTAAGTCCTGCAAAGAAAAATCATGGAGAAAATCTGATCCGGGTATGGATCTAGATGCAATGATATCTAATCTTCTATGTCAAATAATGCCTTGAGAGGATGGAAACAGTGCCATTAATTGTCTTGATTAGGTAGATGGATCAACTGGGGGGCAGTGGAGTGCTCTTCCTTGTCTCACATTCATTCTGGGTTGGTTGGGATTGATTACAGAGATTAAATCACATAAAAAATCCCCAACTTTCTTCATTCCTAAGCACCTGAATCAGTAGAGTCGGCAAGTCAACTAAACTTTGCATCCAAAATGAGCTATGTGGACCAATAACCTCTTTCCTTTTTTCCACCTTGCAAGGTCTTCCTGAGTTGACCACCCCTTTTATTACTAACCACACCATCTTCTCAAACTCCAACTGCAACGGTCACATTAACTACAAGCGTATCTAATCGTTACTACCTCCACTGGACCCACTGGGACACAAGTCATCGAGGCGTTATGTCACTATGCATATCCTTCGAGCACTTTCCCATAGTGAGATAGCTCCCACCGTTGATTCAGACTAATCTAACGATCATGAAGACTCACCGTATTACTATGATTTGCCCTTAAACTTCTGAGCCCACGAACCAACTCAACACACCTAGCATCTGATTCAACCCAAACTGGTACCTGTAGACACTTAAATTTGATTACATTGCTTCAGTAATCCTATTTAGCTATCTCTAAAGGCATCATTAATTAAATTCCTATTTAATTAATCATTTGCCATCCCCTAGCTGATTAATTTAACTAACCATCTATAGTCCTAATTGATAAATCAAATAACCTATTATTTATCAATTAAATCCTATTCTCCTATCTAATTCCAAAATCCCCATTTATTAAATAAATCTATTTGATAAATAAAACCCTCAAATCTAATAGCCCCTAACTTATTCCTAAACCCCCTTTTTAGCCTAATCCACCCCATCCACCCATACTACATAAGCTTAGTCATTAACTCACCCACCCTCATTTAATGCCATCCACTTGCACATCTCTAACAAGCTTAGTCTAATCCTAAATCACCTCTAATCCCCCTCCTAACCTTGTCACATTCCCTAAGCAAGCTTAAGACTTTCCTAAGCCAAGCAAAGTCAACAATCTCAACTCCCTTCAAAATATCCCAACCACCCAATCATGAATGCTCTTACAAGGCCATAAAGACTCTTACAAGCCCATTTATTGCTCTTACAAGCCATTTATGAAGGGTCTTTATGAAGATATTATCCCTTGAGCCTCTTTTGTTGACTCATCCTTGCCCTTCCCTCCATCCACTCACCTTGTGACATGTGTCACTCCCTGATTGGTGCTAAACAAGCACAATCCATGTGCTCCCCTTTGAGTGCATCCTAGCCCTCCTTAAGCTTTCATCTCTCTTTGCATCTTAGCCCTCCATCCCTCAAGCCTTTTGCCTATAAATTGAATCCCCTCCCAAGCCATTTCATCAAAACCTTTTGAGCTAAAGTTATAATGCTAGTTTGAGAAGCAAAAGCCTTAACCATACCCTTATAATGCCAAATTGAGAGCTCACAAAGCTACCAATTTGCCATTACCGATCCATCTCCATTGAAGCTATTTTGAGAACCTTGAGCATACATACCAATCATTTACATAGACTCATCTACCAAGCAAAGAGCTAATTCTTATTGGGAGAGTCCATTCATTTGGCTAACATTCCTAATTAGGAATTTCTCTTTAGTCTCTCTTATATGTTATATTAGTTTTGTTAGTTAATGCTTTGTTCTTTTCATAGATTAGTATTCCTCTTGCTAACATATTAGTGTATACATTTTGGCACGCTCGGTGGGACCCCACTATGGGTCATTTAATCATCCATTTCAATCTATATGTTACTTTTATTAACTAACCATCTAATGTTTCTTGTTGTTTGAGGGGAGTGTAGAGTGTTTTGCTTCTTTTTGCAGGTTGAAGGGTGCATTTGGAAAGAAGACATACCCTCAAAAATCTGAAAATACCAAAAAATTAAAAAAATTCTGGAAAAAATCCGTGCATTTTAACTTTTTTTCGTGCAGTGTCGTCTCCGCAGTTTGGCGTCTGCGCCTGCAAACTGTCATCTCCGCTAGCTACTTTGTCGTCTTCGCAAACAAACCGTCATCTCTGCAGATCAGCGTCTCTGCCTAATTTTTTGTTGTCAGCGCCGCCACTAGAATGTCGTCTGCGATTTCTTAGCTGTCATCTCCGCAAATCAGTGTTTTCGCTAGATGCTCTGTCGTCTCTGCCACCACCTCTAGCCTGTACTGTCGTCTCTGCCGCTGCCAACCCAAATCGTCGTCTTTGCATATCAGCATCTCCATAGTTCAGCGTCTCCACCCAGTTTCTTGTTTCCAGCACCACCAAACTAAATTGTTGTTTGTGCCTCCTTCTTTGTCGTCTCCGTAGTTTGGCGTCTCCACAGATCAGTGTCTCTACAGTTTGGCGTCTGCGCCTGATGAACTGTCATCTCTGCTTGTCTTTGTTGCATTTCTATTTTAACATCTTTGTTTCTACATTTTTTATTTTTTAAAAAAAAGAGTATAAATCAAAATTTGACTTTTAGTGGTTCCGTAGGATTTAGACCATTTTAAGCATTTTTACGCATAGGAAAAACAACAAAAAAAGTTTTAAAATTTTTTTTCCCATAGTTAACCTTTCATTTTGGAAGATTTTGGGTAACTAGTCATTTTTCTTTTTTGTCTTATTGCAAGTTGGAGCAACAAACTTAATCATACTTTTTAGATTTTTCGTGGAATGAACTTGAATGGTTAAACACATTTTCTATTGAATGAATGTTGCTCAAAACACACTCTTGAATGCCATGGATTAAAATCAATTTTTTTTGGAATGCATGCTTAAAACAAACAACTCAATCTTGAATGCAAAGATCAATTAACCATTGCAATATCAAATACTTCATTTGGAGCTTTTAAAATTGAACAAAACAAATCTCTTTTCCACATGCAATTCAGGCAAAGTTTAATTTTTGAACATTTAAAAAACCTTGTTAAGTTAAATACAAATTTGAAAAAATCAATTTGAGTAGTTCTTTGGACTCACCTCTTTTCTAATCACCCATCAATTCAACCATTGGTTGCAATCTCAGCGCCATTTATGGGGATGGGTCTATTTGAAAAAGGTGTTAAATGTTCCACAATCTAACTCACTCACTTGGTCTTTGAACGTTTGCTTTAACTTTATCAAAATTCTTAAATGACCAAAACTCTAGATTAAATCAATCACACTTCAAGTTTGAGCACTAAAATTGAACAACTATTGACGTGGAGGACCTTCGGGCGCGTGCTTGACAATCGAGTTTCACACATCTTTGTTTTGGGCTTAAAACAAAATCATACCAACTCTTGAATACTTTAAAAAAAATTAATCGATACTTGACGTGGAGGGCCTCTGAGCGTGCGAGTTTACTTTTTATTTGACCCTAACTCTTCTTCTTGTATTCATTCTTTGATCGATTTTACTTTGTTGGCGTATTTCAAAGTTGGAATTGAACTTTGTCTCTTAAACATGAGTGCTTGCAAAGTCTAGATCAACACACATAAGAGTCAGTTGGTAAAAGAACAAGTGTGTTTTTTAGCTCAAGGTCATCCAAGTCTTCTCTCCCCTTGTCATCTTTCGAGGCCATCTTGGGTGCATAAGATTAGGATCTAAAACTTTGTTTCTCTTTTTAAGAGGCCTGCTTGGAGATTTCATCACCCCTTGGGACGACCTCAACTCCAACATTTCGGCGGAGTATAAAGATCGGGAGGTGAATCCAAAGACACCTCTCTTGAAATCAAGATTTTGTCACTCGAGCTAAGCCTCAAAGAACTTTATACCCTTGAGAAGTGAAAGAGGAGAAGTGGGTTACCGCTCCTCTCGGTTGTGTGACATCTTTTTGTTTTCATCTACAAATTTGGACCTCACGTACCTTGGGTATATCGAGGACTCCCTAGCTAAACCAACTGTCAGCCTTGTAGACAACCATCTAGGATGTTAATGTGTTTGAAGTGACTGATCGAAACATTTGTAGAACATACACACTCCTCGATGCAAGTATCACATTCTGAGAATCAAAAACTTCTATCTGGTTGTTTCTATCTATTGCTTGATCTTTTATTTGTTGAATGAATGTTTGCCAAACTTGGTCAATCCTAGCTTAGGGCATACTTGGCGTAGTCACTGCCTATTCCAGAAGTTGAAAAAGTTGAAGAAAAATAACCAAGATCTCTCAAAGCCAAGTAGATTCAGGAATTCATGTTAGAACAACCCAAACCCAAACAGAAGTTCTACAAAGTTAAACTCAAACCATCTCAGGCATACCAAGAACTTTCAGCCAAGAGAAAGGAACTAACACCAAGTCCTCGAATTTCCAAACTCCACAAAGCAGAGGACAAAGCTGCTAACGAAGCCCTTCAAGATGCTTGGTTAGATCGCACCATCCAATTTAACCAACATCTAGGAGTTAATAATGCTTATGCCTTACCAACTAGGCATGATTTCTATGATTAGACCCCCTTGTTTCTCCACATCTTCTTGCATAAGCTTCACTTTTGCATTAGAGTCATCTTTGTAGGTAAGCTAGCCATCCTTAGTCATCCCCTTAAAGCATTTTAGCTCATTCATCTCATTTAGAACCAAATCATCTAGCCAGCAATCAAAACCTCACATCCAAGCCTTCAAAATTGTTGTCACCTTGCCAAAATTTTGTCATTCCTAACATCTTCCAAATCCACCAGCCTCACCAAGGTTATCCCTTTGACAGAGCTTTGTCTAGGGTAATCTAGCTTTGTCACTTGTTATCCCTCATCACCTTGAGTTAAAGGTTGGGATCCAGAAGTGGTCAATCTTGTGTCATGTCCATAGGATCATTAGTCTATCCTTAAGTTGACACAATCTCCACCAATCCAGCACATAGGAAAGAAAAACTCTCACTTTTTGACAGCATGCCCTTGAAGTCTTCCATCCATAGGAAAGCCAAAAATCTCCAGCCAATCCTCCTTAGGTTTTTCATACAGCTTTGACTCTCCCTAGGAAATCCTTCATCAGCGAATCCAAAATCTACCCTTAATCCAAATCCAACCATGAGCTTCTATGTTCATCCATATGCAAGACCCCATCCCCATTCAACTCATCATCAAAACATGAAATCCCAAACCTATCATGATGTGTTTGGTCATATTGTCCTTGCTCCTACCACCTCCTGTTCCAATGATGATGAAAATCTTGTTGACTATGATGGGTATATTGAAAGCCTTAGAAACATTCCCCCAAGCATCCCACAAAATCCATGCATTCTTCCAAACTATCTAGTCATGCCATCTGATAGCCTAGCTTCTCCTCCATCACCCAATCAACCAAGCTTCCAATCTTCCACCCCCATCACACTAGCTATTCCTATCAATCCACCTCCACCTCTGACACACGAGTCTCCAAGGAATCTCCTAGAGGAAATACAAGAAAATTCACCTCCAGCAGTTGATAAGCCATGTCATCTAATCCAACCATGTGAAGTAGTCAATAATGAAGCTTCCCCATCTATAATATCACCTCCATCTCCCATAGCTATCATCCCCATACCATCCATCAAATTGCTTAAAATCCTTCCACTTCTCGCAAGCATCAAAATCCCACCATCTGCCAAAACCCTCCAAATCCTATCCACATCACCTCCAAGAATTTCCCAAATCTCCCATAATGACCCTTATGCATCCATCTTCTACTCACCCATCTCCACTACTGAATCTCCCATCTATCCATCTACTGCCTTTGAAGAGTCCATCCCTTCACCTCCTATCACACCATCCACTCCAAACCAATCCTATCAAGATCCTGCCCAAAAGTATGTTGACATCCCCCAAAGCATAAATGAAGATATCATCGTACCATGTCTTCCATCCATAGTGCAGTCACTATCCCCTCCATCTCCAAAACCTCAAGCCATACTTCCTCTACTGCAGGATATCTTTTCATCCCATCAGCTAAATCAAGATCCTATCCTACCATCTCCTCCACTCCATGCTTCCATCTTACCACCTATCCAAGCTATTTCACCATATATAATATACCCTCTTGGTTCACTTACATTCATCCATAGTGGCCTCCTCTCAGCAGAAGAATTAAGAATAGTATCTCCCTATTGCAGTACATCTGATAAAGCACTTCCACCATTTTTTGCAAGCAAAAAGTATCCTCAGCTAGTTCAAATGCTCAATCGATGGCATTATCAAGGTCAAGGTTTAGGACCACAAGATCAAGGAATTAGAAAGCCTATTATTGCACAAAAAAATCTAGGATTTCATGGTCTTGGATATGTATCCAAAGGCTCACCATCTAAAGGTGTTGGTACACCACACCCCCAAACCAAGCCTATCTCCAAACCCCCCATGCCAGCCTCCCATCACTCCTTTAAGAAATCTTATGTCACCCCCCCTCCACCATCTTTGCAAACTAAAACAACCTACCATATCCCTCCTTCATCCGCTAAATCCATTTTGGGTCCCTATGTCCCAAAATCTACCATCCTCCATCCTCCTATCAGCCATCATTCAAATCCTATTCCCTCCATTCCTATGCAAGATCAGCAAAGGCACATATCGAGGCACATCATCCATCATCATCCCCCTACACACTCTCCCATATCCTCTCCATCTCACAAAGCTTCTCCTAGCCATCTTCCCAAAGCTTACCACAGCAATGTAAATGCCAACTTCAAAATGCATAAAGCTAAAAATCCACATCCTAGAAAATCATATGTCTATTCTAAAAGACATACTCCAAAAAGGAAAAATCCAATCAAAGAATGCAAAATAGTGCAAACGCCTATGAAAAGAAAAACCAAAACCATGTGGATCCCAAAGAAAAAAGTTGAAACCCAATGCATAAAGGCATCCACCATTACTAATCCCCCATCTAGTGACTCATGTCCCCCATCTCCTAACTCCATCTTGGGTGCCTATATCCCCAAGCACGCTTCCACAAATCCTCCATCACGCTCGCATCTACCATCTATCCCCCATATACTCTTTTCACACCCGTCCCAACATGTGCCAATATTGCTCTTGCAAGCATCTCCATCTCATGCTCCTTTCCAGCTTTTTCATCCCTCCATCTCCTACCATCAATCCCATCTAATCCAATCTATTGCATAAATCACACATCCGGTGTACCAACAGCTAGCAACAAAATTGAACATTCCAACAGCCAGTGAAAAATCCCAAAATAGCCAAAATAGCTTAAGAAAGCCAAAATCATTCCAGCTAAGTCCAAAGTCAAAAATTCAAAAAAAAAAAGAAAAATAAAGTGTCCATTAGTGAAAACTTGGCAATTCAAGCGCCTTGGACAAGTACCATGATGAAAACTTGGCAAACAAGCGTCATGCATAATCTCGCCATCCCCAGCTTAGCCTATCACCCTCATGCTTTTGGTCATCTCTTGACATCTAACTCCATCTTCCAATCTATCCACCTATCCTCCACCCTCCATCTTCCATCTCACACCATCCACTTATCTCCTGCAGCTTCAGCCAACCATCCCAGCTATCATCCATCTCCCTAGCCCCTTCAGCTTTTTCCATCCTAGCTTCAATCCTATCACATCCATCATAAGACCTCCTTCTGCATGTTATCTTTTGATTGGGGGCACTATATTCCTTGGAGATCTTGTCTTGTCCATCCTCCCTTGTCATTGGTATCTAGCTCTAGGCTATCCTCATGCAAACCTAATGTCATCTCTTTATATCCATCATAATCCTAGCTATCTACCATCCTATCCAGCCATCTCATCCTTCTCCTCTAGCTATCCTTGTTCACAAAATCTCTCATCATCATTGGATACATCCTACCAAATCCATATCTTTTGCTATCACCCCACCCTTAGCTTTCGCATCTTGCACAACATTGAACCATCCCGCTATCCTATCATCCTGAGATTTTGCCTGCTTGTAACTATCTTGGTCAGCTTCAGCTTGTAAATATCTTGGTTTGTCAGCTTGTACATCCTCTTTAGCTTAATACCATTGTATCTATCCATTTTTTGTGTCAGTTCCTCCTTGATCAACATCTTGCACACATTGCACAACTCTTGGTTAGCTATTCCAATGCATCCTTTAGCTAGATCTCCTATCACCAAAGTTTTATCCTTCTTAGTTCAGCTTGCCAGACACATCACTCATCTAGATCCACTAGCTTAGGTTCTCTTTGATAGATCCTTGTAGGATATAGCTTTCCTCATGTCTGATCTTGGTCCGTTAGTACCTCGTCCTACCCATCTCGTTGGCAAACGGTTCTCTTTTGAATTTTCACTTTCTTTTGATTTGGAATCTTCCCTTTTGGGTCTTGAAGTATCTTTTCCAAACAATATTTTTGTTCCCTCCTCAAGGTTGCCACGATCTTCCATATCATGGTAAGTGTACGATTTTGATCAGGTCTTTCGTTTGTTTTTCTTTTCTGCTTGTGGATTTCCCAATGTCGGTTCCACACTACTTCCTCTTGGAATCATGTGTGATGCTGGGACAATCCTTGTGTGTTTGTTTTGAGTTAGTCTGTCAGTCCTCTAGACGATTGGTGAAAAGGCCTTGATGTTCTTTTTAACCTTGGCAATTAACCAAAAGTCCTATAGCAAATCTAGTGCTCAACTACATGGTGGTACTTCTCTTTGAAGTATCCCCTGCTCAATAAGCTTCAATGGATTCCCTTCATCTCCATTATCCCCCATCCATATCCCACATCTGTCTCTCCTACCCTAGCTTGTGCATCAGTATCTCTTTGAAATCAATCATCACTCTTAGCTTTAGGGATCCACAATCCTAGTCTTAGGGATCCACCAATCCAATCAATCCACCAAGCCTCATCTTTCGAGATCCACAATTCTAGTCCTAGGGATCTCTGAAAACCATCTTTCGCCAATCTGACTCTTTGAAATCCTATTGCATCAGTTTTATAATCCCCTCATCCATCTTCCTATCTTCGATTCCTTTTTATAGCGCTCTGCTCCTTCATCCTCCATCTCCCCTGAAGTCTTAAGCTTGCTTCCTCTTGTGCATCTAATAGCCCTTTATCATTCTCCCATAGTGAGAGTTTGAGCTAATTCAGCCCCTTCTCTTAGCGAATCTAAGTCTCCTTGCTCATCTCGAACTCTTTTACTTTTCAAGAAGTTGTCGAGCCTCATTTCTCTCGTCGCCGCCTTCTTAAGGGGGCATCATCTAAGTCTAGTCTCTCCTCTTCTTATCCGAGACTGGAGCAACTTTGTTGCTAAAAACATCTTCCTCGTGTTGTCTTCATTCGAACTTCTTTGAAATAGTGTTGTCTCAATATTATGTCAAAGAGGGGCAAAATGTAGACACCTAAATTTGATTACATTGCTTCGGTAATCCTATTTAGCTATCTCTAAAGGCATCATTAATTAAATTCCTATTTAATTAATCCTTTGCCATCCTCTAGCTGATTAATTTAATTAACCATCTATAGTCCTAATTGATAAATCAAATAACCTATTATTTATCAATTAAATCCTATTCTCCTATCTAATTCCAAAATCCCCATTTATTAAATAAATCTATTTGATAAATAAAACTCTCAAATCTAATAGCCCCTAACTTATTCCTAAACCCACTTTTTAGCCTAATCCACCCCATCCACCCATACTAACTAAGCTTAGTCACTAACTCACCCACCCTCATTTAATACCATCCACTTGCACATCTCTAACAAGCTTAGTCTAATCCTAAATCACCTCTAATCCCCCTCCTAACCTTGTCACATTCCCTAAGCAAGCTTAAGACTTTCCTAAGCCAAGAAAAGTCAACAATCTCAACTCCCTCCAAAATATCCCAACCACCCAATCATGAATGCTCTTACAAGGCCATAAAGACTCTTACAAGCCCATTCATTGCTCTTACAAGTCATTTATGAAGGGTCTTTATGAAGATATTATCCCTTGAGCCTCTTTTGTTGACTCATCCTTGCCCTTCCCTCCATCCGCTCACCTTGTGAAATGTGTCACTCCTTGATTGGTGCTAAACAAGCACAATCCATGTGCTCCCCTTTGAGTGCATCCTAGCCCTCCTTAAGCTTTCATCTCTCCTTGCATCCTAGCCCTCCATCCCTCAAGCCCTTTACCTATAAATTGAATCCCCTCCCAAGCCATTTCATCACAACCTTTTGAGCTAAAGTTATAATGCTAGTTTGAGAAGCAAAAGCCTTAACCATACCCTTATAATGCCAAATTGAGAGCTCACAAAGCTACCAATTTGTCATTACCCATCCATCTCTATTGAAGCTATTTTGAGAACCTTGAGCATACATACCAATCATTTACATAGACTCATCTACCAAGCAAAGAGCTAATTCCTATTGGGAGAGTCCATTCATTTGGCTCACATTCTTAATTAGGGATTTCTCTTTAGTCTCTCTTATATGTTATATTAGTTTTGTTAGTTAATGCTTTGTTCTTTTCATAGATTAGTACTCTTCTTGCTAACATATTAGTGTATATAGTACCATCCTTGTAGTTTCATAACACTCGACCGCACTGATCCACGTGTCACTAAGGTGCTATGTCACTATGGGTAACATCCTCGCAGCTTTCCATAGCGAGATAGCGCCCACCATTGATTTTCTAAGATTTGGCGACGAGCAAGATGGATCTGACCTGTCAGTATACCAACCAATAGAAACTGGCCACATGCTAACCTGTCTGACAAATCCTCGTCACTAATATCTGACGGGGTATACTTGGGACCCACCTTCCTTTTGATGTCATCGCAGTATCATTTTCCATCTGGGCACTATGTCGCTAATGGCGAGGAAAATAGATTTTTTGATAGTGCCATAGCACCCATCATGGATTTAGCAAAATTCAGCACCGGAGAAACAACAAGGAAAGGGAGGACCCACCTGACATGCGGCCAAAAGGTGCTATATTGCTATGGCAAAACAACGTGCAACTTCCCATAGTGAGATAGTGCCAACCGTTGATTTCCTGAGATCTAACGATGGGGACTTGCGAGAACATTAAAATGCACAAGGAAGAAATATCATAAGGTTATCATAAAGTATTTTGTGCCCCTTTTGAATATTTGGATATTTAAACCTATGAATGTTACTACATTGAATTCAAATGTGGTGATTATGGTGGGAAGGCAAAAATGACCAACAAGAACCAATGTTATATTCAGGTTACTTGTTATGGAACCAAAATTGATTTTTATTTTTTATTTTATTTTTGTGTGGTATGGGATACAATTATAGTTTGTGGGTTTTGGGAAGGTAGTCTAGGTGCATTCTATGGGAGTGGCTTGCAATGGGGGTTTGGGCCCGAAGTGGTTGCTAGGGTAACTCATTGTAAGTAGTGTAACAAGTAATAACATAGTAATTAAAAATCTTGTCTTGTCCATGCCTTTAGATAAATTAAAAAGACAAGTTAGATATTTCTCCTCATCCATGTCTTGAGTTCTTGTATAACATAAAGAAGGGATTGAGATGATACCTAGTGAGAGGTATGACTAGTTTCCTCCTCTTCACAAGAGGGTATTCTAATTTTGCATAGAGTCACTAGGGGGACGGGGTCCACAAAGATCTCTAGGGTAATGTTAGAGAAGGCTCATCTGATCACACTCCCTAGTATGGAGCCTAAGTCTTCTTCATGTTTTTTTTAATATATTTTATTTTAGTGGTGTACTTGTTGGATGTTACTTTTGATGGTGCATTTATTGTGATTTGTTACTTATTGATTAGATGTCATTTATTATTGACAATTGACTTGTATTAATGATTTTTAGCTATTCATTGGTGGTGTTTTTATCATTGGAGTTAGTGATTGGTGATCAACTTATATTGATGACAATTGGTATCTATTGGTTATTGTGCTTGTGATATTTAGCATTGATTTGGAGGTCCTTATATCTTTTTCAATTTTGATGATTGATTTGTACTTGGTGTTTGTTGTTGACTTTGGTATGGGATGTTGTTTTAGATGAGGGTCTTTTTAACTTCAATTATCTTTTCTTTTTTAATAGTTTGTGTACCCTTGAGGTAGATTTGGCAATAAGGATTCTTCTCCTAGGATTGATTTCATGATTTGATATCTATATGTGGATCGTACATTATCTACCCTGCATGATGATAGTGGGAGCCTGATTAGGTGATCACGCGATTGAGATGTGGTGCCTTATTACGGTTGGGTTCTCCCACAGATTGGTAGCTATTAGATTTTTGTGCATACATTTTTACCTTCATCATTCTTATTCTTGTCTTTGATACTTCTATTCATTTGATGTATCTATGTATCATGCATCTTGAGATCCCATGAGATAAAGTATTGTGTGTTGATGTACTTGTATTTATTATTACATACCTTGCAACATGTGTAGTGGATGATGTTATCTGGATGTATTTTATCATATCAGTTGTTTTCATGAGATTATGTGATTTTTATTTATTCATGATTATGGACATTATACTTAAGACTTAAATTATTTTTTAAACTTCTTTAATGTGGCTCGATATTAAGGAACCCTAGAGGAATGAAATATATAATGTAATTGTGTATGTTTAATTGATATGCTTGAGCATATTGCTTCCATATTGTTACCTTGATATTGTTTAAACTTATAAAAAATATTTTAGTAAACTTTGTCTCATATTATATTTATTTCTATTGGGTTTTTGAGTGGGGTATTACATTCATTATAAAAGGTTTCCTACAAAGTTTAATAACACCGTACTTCTTTATATCCTTTATGATCATAAAAGCAAAAAAGGCTCTAACAACAACCTCATTCGTATAATAAATGAAGCTATATTCAAAATTATGCTCTCCTAAAGCCAACTCTACAACCCTTTGTACCAAGTCATCATGGGATTCAAGATTCAAGTCACCATTTAGGACATATAATACCACTAAATCTCATTTGTATGGGCTAAGAGATGTGGAACACATGCATATTTATGTCCATGCTATAAGGGAAAAAAATCATAATTAGACTCACATTTAAAATATACAACAAGATAACAGATTGGTAGTTATTAGATGTTCATGGATGCAGTTGTACCTTTATCATTAGTGTTCTTGTCTTGGAGACTTTTGTTCATTTGATGTATCTATGTATCATGTATCTTGAGATCCTTTGAGATTTTGTATTGTGTATTGATGTACTTGTATGTTAACCCTAATTGATAATATTGTTAATGCATGTGCAAGAGTCATATCATTTTTTGTATTGTCATTGATTTCAAGCCTTAATTTGTTAGACATTTATTTTAATTCAGTAGAGTGTCATATCATTTGATTGATGCAGAGGATTTGATTGATAAAGAATATTTGAAGAAAGCATGATGATGTGAGTGTTGATAAGTGTATGGTATTCAATAGAAAATTGAATGAGTTGGACTTTGACTATATAATGTTGGTTTGATTATTTTACATGATTGGATTAAGTATTGATAATCATATATATACAAGACAATTTAGTTAGTGAATGAAGGAACATAGTATTAAATAAACTACTACAGATGTCACTAAGCACCTAATAAAGAAGTTAAAAAAAAAGTTTTAACCGATTAATCACAATGTTAACTAAGTCTAGTATTGACCAAGCAAGTTGTAATGTTCATCGATTATGAATAGGAAGAAAAAGTTTAGAAAATATTGAATCTAAGGCCAATGTTTGATGAAAATTAAGAATTTTTAAGAAGTTTTAATGATAAAGATGACGTTAGTTATGAGATCAATGACTTGAGAAATTCAAAGAAGATTTGATGAAGGAGATTTATCAATATGATTTAGAGCACAAAGTTCAAGGTGGAAGTATATTTCCTGAACATCTAGATTCAATGAATCTAAACCTGATGAAGATCTAATGATTATGATTAAGCAACAAAAACTAGAAGATTCTAGAGGAATGACAAAAGTTTCCTATTTAAGGGATGAACAAGATGTTTCTTGTTGTTAATTATGCTAAAGTTGATTATTTTTATTGAATAAGAAGAATATAATTAGAAGGTGAATAGAGTAGAATAGTATTATGAAGATCAAGCAAAGGAAGTGCTAAGTTGATGTGTGAAGTGTGAGATTTAGCCATAAAGGGATCAAAAGAAAGAGATTGAGAAAAGTAAAGATCTAAAAAAGAAAGGTAGTGCTAAAACCCAATAGATCATTTCATTGTTACTTTTTAACCATTGTAGTAGAAAAATATCTTAACTGAGTGGGCCTAACAGTCTTTTAAAATCCTATATGGTAACATTCTTTTGAGTATTTGTAAGTCCTTTAGAGCAACATACCCTTTACAAATGTCAAAGAGTGATAAGGTCTTGATGATCTTTAGTTTAGATCCTCTAATAAGGCCATATTAAAAATTTGTATGTAACATTTAACAAGGTTGGCTCCTAAAAAAGCTCACTTTAGAAGAGTGAAAATATTTGGGTTGCTAGTTTGCAGGTGGGTTTTCCCTTTATAGGGTTTCCACGTTAAATACTTGTGTCAAAATGTGTGAATGATTATTGTGTTGCATGTTTATTTCATGTTGGTTGTTTAATGTTGCAACTTGGTATAATTTGGATGTTTACTCTAAATACATTATATAGGAGAAGAAATTGATAGTTTGATGCAAAGTTTTTATTAGTTTAAATTATGATGTTAGATCTGGTCACCAAGTCAACGATTTGTTAGTGTAAGAAGTGTAAGTTGGTGAAAAGTGTTTTATTTAAGTTGGTGAAAAGTGTTTTAAGGGATGCAGGATAACTGGTTATAGTGGATTCATCCCCCTCCCCCTCCCCTCAATTATCTAACATTGTATCTATTAGTGCATACCTTGTGACATGTGTAGTGGATGATGTTATTTGGATGTACTTTATCATATCAATTGTTTTCACTAGATTATGTGATTATTATGTATTTATGATTATTTTTAGTGTACTTAAGACTTAAACTATAAATAAAACTTCTTAAATGTGACTCAACATGAAGGAACCATGGAGGAATTATATGTGTACTATAATTATGTATGTGTAATTGATGTGCTTGTGTATATTGCTTCCATGTTGTTACCTTGTTATTGTTTAAACATTTGAAAAAAAAAATCAATAAACTTTGTATCATATTAGGTTCATTTCTTTTGGGTTCCCAAGCGAGGTGTTACATCTGGTATCAAAACTATAATTTAAACATAAGAAACTCTAGGCATATTGTATGCCATTTTTTAACAAGTAGTTAAACTTGAAACAAGATTAAACAACAAAATTTATCGATAAAAAATTTAGACAACATGAGAGCCACCCGCAGTACAGCGGTGAATTGGCATGGCTTCCTTTGGGGAGGTCATTAGTTCAAATCTCGCATTGTCAATATATATATACATACATAGATACATACATAGATACATAGATACATACATACATATATACATACATATATATATAAACTTAGACAACATAGTTTGGATGACAATTTTGAAAATAATTGAACTTCTAATCATGATACTTGGAAATTCATAAGATTTATGTTCTAGACTCTTGCTTTATGTCTATGTGTCATACCCTTATATTTTTTGATGGATTCTAAGATGTCATTCTTGTGTTTGGGTGTTGTAAGAGAAATGGTTTTTAGGTCTAGATCTATTTCAGTGATTGTTAAAGAGATGAATGTTAGACCAATATGGTGTTCTATTTATTCTTAACCTAGAATCATGTTTATCTTAATGAGTAGAAGTATATACTTAGTCAACATGTTTGTATTAGTTTCTTGAATGACCCTTTTGTATGACATTGTGGATAGTACATTTTGACATTTAGCTACCCTAATTGTAGTAGTTGGCTTCTAGGACTAAGCCTAATTCTAAGGGGTGGATGTAGTTCCCACCTATAGTTTTCTTATGTATTATGATTGTCAAAATATTTTAGGCCTATTTTCATGCATTTGTTAGTTTTAGAGATATTTGATTTAGAATTGTATGACAATATTTCATGATTTGATCATTATATATCTCGATTGATTGCATAATTGATTTGTTTCATGTGTTATTTAAGGACACTTTAAATGTAGTTGCTTTCATGATGATGAGTTTTTATATTTGATTCTAATGATATTTATACTTCTAATTTATTATGGTACTTATCCCATACTTGCATGTGTATGATGTGTCTATTTTGCATCTGTGTTTGATCTTCTTAATATGGTTAAGAAAGGGAATCATAGCCACTTGCTAGTCAGGATCTACATGAGGCAACACTCCCTATCATTTCATGTTTTGTTTATATATTCTCATCTTTTATGCAAGTTGTAGGTACTAGGCATCAACATCCCTGAATTGCTAGGATGAGCACGCCCTATCATAATAACTCAGTGGTAAGAATGGAGAGATAATGTTTAGGTCCAATCCCATCCATAGCCTAATTACTTGTCCTGAGAAGGAGGACTTGTATTTGACTATCTACACTTTGAAACTCATTAGTTGTCTTTGCTTGTTATTTTAATTTTAGTTTCTAGTCAATTTTTCTCATGTTATTTTTATGTGATGTTGCTTGTGATGCATGTGGTAAATGGTTTAATTATGAAGCTTATATTAGTCTTACGATATTAGAATTATTAAATATTATTTGATTTAAAAGAAAAAATATTAAAATATGAGGATATCTAATTAATTAGAAACTAATTAAATATGTGCTTCAAATTAAAGGCTTTAATTTAAAAATCTAATTTTAGAATTTGGATAAAGAGAATTAAATATTAAAGATTCAATATTACTTTATTATAATTATTTAATTAATAATTAATAAATTAGAGTTATATTTAAATAATAAATTATGCTTTAAATTGTGCTTGCACTAATTAATAATGTGGAGGAAAACAAAATAAAATAATATTTTAATAAAAAAGGGCTTTACATGTGCATGAAACATTAATCAATTAAAATGTTGCTACGTTGTTGTCTTGGATGTTATGGATGTTGTTTATGAGGTGGCTTTAGTTCAAAATGTTAAGGTTGTCCCTTATGTTGATGTTGTCCATGTCCAGAACATTATTGTTGGTGTTGGTTCAACTATCTTATCTCGTATTGCTATGGGTATTGATGCCCATGTTTTTCCTAGGAAGGCTTTGGGGGTTAGTTGTGGTGCTACCCCTTTCCCTTCTATGGTTATTGATGTTGTTTGCCCTTTAGTGGGTCCTTCTGGTTTTTCTATGGATTGGCAGATGGCTACTAAAAAGGTGGAGGATGGATGGACATCAGTTAAAGGAAAAAGAGTCAAATCCTCCAAACCTTTGTTTGATATGTCTTTATGTTATCATGTGATTGGGCCCAAATGATCTTGTTGGTCCTTTGTTGTGTTTAGTTCGGTGGGTTTTTAGCCCTCTTGATGGGAACTATTGTGAGTTCCTCTAGTTTTTTGGGTGGTGTTCCATAGTTATTTTAAGATCTTTTATTGCTATATATTTATTTTCTCTTTGTACAAGGTTTTCGGTCCTTTCAAAACTTATTTTTACTTCATCAAAACATTAATCAATTAAACTAATTATATTTTATTAAAGTTAGTGGCTTTTAGAAATTAGGGAATCAAAACTCTATTTAGGGAACTATGACTCTTTATTAGAGGGTTTGTAATTCATTTTCCCACACACAAGTTTTGGAAGGGAAAAATCAGAATTAGAGGAAAAGAATTGTTGAAAGTTTCACAAGGTTTTGATTTGCATGCATTCACATATTGTCTTAGATTTCAGTTATTCTTTAGAGGTAGGGTTTGAAAGTCCATTATAGAATTTCATTAAAAGATCTGTCTACTTTATATCTTCTTGGGTGCTTTCATAATGCTTATAAATTTATTGTATTGATTTTTGGATAAAGAATTATGTCGTAGACAAACTAGAAAAGAAAACTTATTGATAAGAACAACTTGATTGAGGAAAATTTGTAGAAAATGAAATATAGAAAATTATTATGACTGTGTTCTTTTAAACCTTTTCTAATATTGGAGAAATTTAATTATAGAAAATTGGAGGAAATTTACAAACAACTAGGGTTTCAACTTTAAAAAATTCCACTAATTATCATGAATTTTCTAAATAAATATAAATACTCTTCTTATATTTAAAATAATTTAAATGTAAAATTTATTATAAAATAAACGAGTAATTGAGGGAAAAGTATGTTGTAACTAAACATATGCATGCATGTGAAAACACATATTTAAAGATAGAAAACTGTGTATTTTATACTTGCATGTGTTAAGAGATCTTAGACATGCAAAATAATGATTGCATGCTTATTATTATTTTAGAAAATATAATTAATTTGTAAATTTATTTTTAAAATATTATTATTATTTATTAATTTTAGAAATTGAAAAAAAATTTAAAAACATTATTATTGTTGTTGTTATTATTATTATTATTACTACTACTACTACTACTACTACTACTATTATTATTTTCTATTAGAGATGGTTCATCAAGTGAATACAAAAGCAAACGATAAAAAACATCTACAATATTATCATCTAAATAGTGTCGATCAAGTTTAGAATATGAGTTTAAATTTTGAAATGATAGAGACTAAATGTCAACCGATATTAACAAGACACAAAAATATGATATCATCCAAATGATATAGACATTATATTCCTTACGCCAAAAAAATAAATAAGCCTATGATGTATAGTTTCATCCATCATTATTGCTTCTACCATCGGTAGTATTCCATCTATCTCCATAATAGACATCTTACTCATGAGTACCATTGGCCTCCTCCCTTTGAATTTTATTGTACTATTCTTGCATGATCCATGTTTGAGTCTAATTAGGAACAATAGATCTAGTATGTTCAATTTTTTGAGGTGGTTGAGTATTGGGATTCAATCTATCCCTTTCCTTCTCTTGAAGCACAAAATTGGAGATATGCATGTCCTTTTGGAATAACACAATGTTGCCTTCTTTGAGAAACTCCAAAAACCTCTCCCTTGAGAAATAAATATTAACAATGAACGATGACATGATGTGAGAGTGGGTGAGTGTTAGAAAAATATTAGTAAGATCCCTTTGCCTTCCTTGGAAAGTTCCTGATTACTTTGCTTCAAGATAAACCATAGAATTTCATCAGTAAGAGAAAACCAAAAATAATTAAGTTTTAAATCAAAATCTTCAAAAAAGCCAACAAGGATCTCCTACCAAGAACTAGGTTTTTGGTTCCATCTTAAGTGATTGTCAAAGAAAAGAGCCCAAATATTATATGCAAATATGCATTCAAAAATAGATTCTCAAAAGACTCTTCATACTAACACATGGAACAACAAATAGACTATTTACCACTGGAAGAAAGAAAAAAACAACAAGTTTCGTAAGAAGAATCACCCACCTAAAGAAGATCTTTTTATGTTCAACATGAGACTACCAAAACAACTCAAGAATAAATTGTCATCTAGAACGAGGCCATCTAAAACCCCATACCTAGTTGATTCTATCAAAGATATCCAACTTATAGTTAAGCAACTTATATATTTTCTTAAAGAGAAGTCACCATGAGGCTCACCATTTGTCCAACAAACCTACTCCAAAAACTATTGAGAATTAATGTTCTTATAAGGGAAGAACTTACTCGCTGCCTTACTAATTAAAGTGTAAGTCTTCTTTTGAGAATTAGGGATGCTAATTTTAGACCTTAGATTCTCCCAAAAACCCATCCAATTATCCACCATATTATCCTACAAAAGAGATATGTCTTTTTTGTGCCAAAGCTTAGGCAAGAAACACTGAGTTAGGGATAAGGGTTTATTATTAAGATACACACCTCACTAAATAGATCTATTTTTTACAAAGTAATAAGAGGGATCCTTACCCACAAGATTGTTTGGGTAGACTAAGTGGTTGACCTGATCCTATTCTTTCTAAATAAAGTAGAACATCGTGGAGCCTATAACCCTAACCTCAAAGTTCCCAAAGACTATATCCATAAGAGGAACATCCCCCCATCATTTTCCCTTTTTGATTTTGGCTCTAGTCAGATTGTTTCTAACCAAAACTTTCCATCGTTCATTGCCATAAAGGGCCTTGAGAATCCATTTAGAGGCCAGAGAAACTCCTCATTTTTTTATATCTCACATTCCAAGCCCTCCCAACTCTTTGATGCAGGAGCATCCACTAGTGTAAGGGCAATCCTATACACCAAAAAATATGCTTAGTTTTAGTTTTTGTTTAATGTGTTTTTATTTTTGGATACCCATTTGGGTCAAATAGAGATTCCAACTCTCCTACTTCCACTATTGGTTTTTTGGGTTAGTGTTTTTTAGCACCTTGGGATATGTGCCAATGTAGAAAAAAGGTTATTTTGTAATTGAGCCATAATTATGATGAGTTAGAGGGTGTAATTTTGAGGGACAATTATACTTTTAATGTAAAGCACTCCAAAAAAAGAATCAAGTCAAAAGGCTTTACAGTTTGAAATTGATTATAGTTTTAAGTTGCTTGGAGACCCCTTAAGAGCACTTTAAAGTTAGATTTGAGGCACTAAATGGCCTTGTACGGGCCCGAAAATGGGGGATAAGAAAAACTTGTCTATAGGGCTATAGAGCACTTAGAGAGCTTTTTGAAAATGTAAATGGTTCATCAATCGAAGTCCCAAATCAAAAGTTATGCCTCCTAGAAGTTGAATTACCATTTCTGGATTCCTCTAATTTTACACTAACTTTTGACGTGTTTTCTAGAACCTTCTAATTTGGTGGTGGATGCCAAATGGCATATTCTATAATGTATTCCTAACCCTAAACCTAATTCGGGCTAATTATGGTCATTTATGGCATTGTAAATGCAATTTTTGTTGGAGTTTGGGAGAAGGTACTATGAGAAGGATTTTTCTTCAGAATCTGATAACATTGTAAGCCCGTAGGGCATGTCATGGAGTCTATTTTTTCTATATGAATATAATAGAATATCACTTATGATAATAATATTCCCCTTTTCCTATTGTGTTCATTTTGTCTTGGGTTGCACCCTCGTCACTCTTTAGGATAACAACACCATTCCCACTTCACATTTTGTCTTCTTCTATTACCCATTCCATCAGACCACAAAAAATTCCTTACAATCTTTTTATTGTTGTTATTTTGGTATTTATCAAAAAAACAAGTCAAGGCATAGTAGATAGTGTAAGATGATAACACCTTTTGCACCACCTAAGCTCTTCCTGCAATAGAAAGCATATGTGTATGTCATTTTAGGTGTTTGTTTTAATTATTTTTTATAAATCCAAGTCCACATTTCTTTCAGAGAAGGTTCAATAGAAAAGGGAATCCCCAAGTATCTCACAACATTGTGGGGCCACTCCATTTCCACTCTCTCTTTAGCCCAAGTAGGATGAGAGTCTTCCCATCCAAGGATGGAGGATTTCTTAAGAGAGCCCTTGACACCAAAGGATTTGTAAAAGAATTGTAGTCTTCTAATAACATTATTAAATTTAGCCTCAAAGAGTTCTACAAAAAGAGTAGTATCATCTACAAATTTCTCCAAAATTAGCATATCAAAGTTGGGTAAAGAAATACCCTTCACTGGGGCACCTAATTCCTTACCCTTAAGAATATAATTCTGAGCATCTGCAACAAGAAGAAATAAAGATGGAGCTAGAGGGAATCCTTTTCTAATTGATCCGCCCAAAGGGATAAACTCTAATTGCTCTCCATTAACATCAATAACTATTGAGGAATCATTAAAGATAATGTCTACCCATTTACAAAAGAATGGTGGAAGCCCAAGGGCTTTCAGAATAACAATCACAAACTTCCATTTAGTTCTATCATATGCCTGCTTGAAATCAAGAATCACCATACTTTTATTTTTTCCATTATCCTTAGCCTATTGCATAACTTCCCAGATGGTAAAAATATTATTCAAAATATATCTTCCTTTAATAAATCTTGTCTAGGTGAGAGAAACAATGTTATTGAGCATACTAACAACTCTTATTGCTAAAAGTTTAGCTATGATTTTATATAACAAGTTCAATAGAGTGATTGGTCTCCAATTTTTGACTTGAACATTTCCCCACCTTTTGGTACTAACTTAATTATACCCTTGATAATATCTTTACTAAGGGATATAGTTTCAAAGGTTTCCTCATAGACCAATAACAACTCATTTGGCACCCATTCCTTATTCGTCTTATAAAACTTATCCATGATTTCACCCACCCCTGGAGACATAGAAGAGGCTAAAGAATGGATAGTATCTTCAATTTATTTAGAGTCAATATGCTTACTCAAATTTTTGGCTTGGTCTCTCAAAAAAAAAAATGGGAATAAGTTTGGCACAATTATCAAGGTCAACATTGTTTTCATCACCATGTCTAGAACTAAAAAGAGGTTTGTAAATTTTGTAAAAGGCATCAAGAATATATTTGTTGTTACTAGTGATACCATTATCAGTAAGTATACCCTTAATATTTTATCTATTTTATTTGGCCCTAATCAATTTGAAAAGGTATTTAGTACCTATGTCTCCTTCATTGAGTTAGTTAACCTTAGCTCTAACCTCCTGCCCTGAAATTTTGTAGTTTTGGATATTTCTAAGTTGCAATTTAGTATCAGTTAAATTCCTTTCAAGATAAAGGTCTTTACCCTTGCCTTTTAAATTTTTCTCAACTTTATTAAACTATTTTGATACATGTTTTCCTCCCTCTTTCTAACTTTATCTTCTTTGCACCCAATATTTTGAAAGATCTTTCTCTAGTTATCAACCATATAACCCCAATTGGCCCTCATAGAAGACCTATTATTACACATATTGAGTAAATATGATATCATTTTCATGGTTCTCACAACATCTTCATCCTACAACAAAGAGGTATTGAGCTTGAAGGAATTCTTCCTAATGGGGGTTCATTATTGAAGACCTCAAAGTAGTTGATGTAGATATAGATAGGGGAATGATTGGACATGCTAGCAAGGGAGACACCAATAGGAGTTTTTCCAGACTACTTCTTAATATTAAAGATAAAGGGGTTTAAGTATATTTTGTCAAGTATGAAATAGATTCTCTTATTACAAGCCTAGTTATTGCACCATGTATACAAAATTCCTCTAAATCTTCTATACTATTATCCATAGGATCCTTAACCTAGAATCTTCTTTTAAATTTGGAACATAAGTAAAATTCATTTCCTTTCCATTCATTTCTAGGTCTACCAACCTTATCTTTCTTATTCTCAGTCATGTTAAAGTCTCCTATAAAGATACAATTAGCCTCTTGTAGATTTTTAGCCAATTAATCCAAGAGCCTTGGCCTTTGTCTGTAGTCATTAGGAGCATAAATATTACAAACGTTAAATATAGCCCATAAAGCTCTATTACAAAGAGAATAATGATGGGAAACAAGTTTTCCATGCCAATTGGGGCCAATCAACATAGCTATGCCACAATCCCCCTTTAATGTCTAGAGAATAAGTATTTTTCCTTGTCCCAAAAGAGCTTGAGGGTATTGAAGGCATGATATCCAATAGCTTTTATTTATTGAATTACACACTTACTTATGAATTAAAATCCTTTAATCAAGGTATATTGAATAAGTCTTGTAATCTCTTGATAAGGCAAACCCCTCATAGGGTAGATCATCAGAAGTGGTCAAAATTGTAGTCCTAACATGTAAACTTTGTTGCCATAGTAGTGAGGACTTTATGGATGTCGTCCCCACCAAAATTTTACCTTCACCTTGGAGGGTTTTTGCATAACCAAATCTTTGTTTCATGTGTTATGAATTGTTTATGTGTTGTGACTATTATTCAGGCAAGTAGATATTAGATCAGATAATATATTGTAGTGAATATTTGATTTAGTTTATGGTAATGTTGAGATAAGGGTTAATGGTGAAGTCATCAAATATGATTCATATTTGAAGTGTTAAAGTTTTAATAAATTATGATTCACCCTACACCCCTCTTAGTGTCTTAATCTCCCATTATATTTCCAACAATTGGTATTAGAGCCTAGTTCTCTTATAAGGAGTCTAACCACTTGGGAGACAAGATCATGGAGATGGAAGCCTATAAGTTGGCGAGACAATTGAGAACAAGAAGATTAATTTGCAAATTGCCTTGGAGAAAGTCAAGGTTGCTAAAGAGGAACTAAGGAATATCTTAAAACAAAGGAAGGAGATGGAAATCAAACAAAATGACACACAATACAAAGAAGAAAGTGTTGAGGACATATGAAATGAAGGAGGATCAAGTGACATTGATGTGACAATAGTAAATCTACTGGAGAGGAATAATAATTTGAATGAAGAAATAAGAGCATTGAAAAGGGAACATGAAATGATGTTAATAAGTTATGTGAAGTCATTGAATAGAAGAAAAAGGTTGAAGAAGACAAAGCTAGGAATTAAGAAGACAAGAGACAAATGACTACAAAGTTGGATGAAAAGATTACTGAGGTAAACACTTTGGCACAAAATCAATTTGACATGGTCAATTAGTTGTTGGGAGATACTCAAGAGAACACTAGAAAAAAACTTGAGATCATAAATCTTAAATAATGGTAGATTGAAGAATAAGTTGAAAGCTAAGAAGAAATTCATTGAAAGGATGAAAAAACATAAAGAAGAAATAAGTGAGTAGATGAGAGCACAAATAAGACCTCATGATACTTATGGACTAGGCTATACTGAGCAAGAAGATTCATCTAAGCAAGGAGAATAAATGAATGCAAAGCCAAAGAACAAGAACCCTACTTGTTAGTATTGTGGAAAACCAGGCCACACAACAAATGTCAGCAGGAGAAAGTTTGGTAAGTCAACCCCTAAACCAAAATTCAATGGTTATTGTTACAAATGCAATAACCAAGGACATCAAGAACATACATGTAGAGAAAAGGTTAGTAAGACACCAGCTACTTCTAGATTTGAAGGATATTGTTATTCATTTCATACGTTTGGTCATAGAGCACAAGATTGTAGATCAAATGCTAAGAAGAAATGGACATCTAATAATCAAGGAAATGTACCTAAGTAAGGTAACAAGATCATTGGGATTAAAATATATGGTACAACTGTCAATTATGTGGAGAGCATATGGTCATATTGCAAAAAATTGCATAAGGACATATTTCATAGGGAAATCCAAAATTTGGATGAATGGTGGCATAGTATGTTACCACTTTCATAAGTTCAGTTACCTAAGCATAAACTGCATGAACTGAGTACTAGTATTTAACCATGAACAAGTTGGAGTTAAACAAGTAAGAAGCTAGATAAATTAAACCTGGAGGAAGAAGGAAGAAGAAAGTAGCAGCGCAAATGATGTTGAGATCACCTAATCTAATGAATCAAGTGACCCCCCTACTAAAAACTAAGTAAAGAGGTAAGTCTAGAACTATAATTGAATTTCTAAAATCTTACATCAGTTCCTACGTTTGAATGCATTGAAGTCCATATCAGCATGTTAAAGGATGCACTAGGACAAATTTGATGTTTGAACAAAGTTATTGATACTAAGTTGAACTATTAATATTTATGGAATGTCAATATTTAAAATTTTGTAAGCATTAAGAGGTCATGATGGAATGATAGTTGTGACCAAGCTGTGGCATTGACCAAATTAATGAAATATGGAAGTGTTGTAATTGAGTTACTCTGTATTGGTCAAAATAGTTGTATGTCACTCACTGTGATTACAAAATATTAATGATGCCCTAAAATTAGAATTTTGAAGTATATAGCAGATTTTCAAAGTCATTTTGATCACAAAGAAGAGTAAATTTGAGCATTTGGAGAGCATTTAGCAGATGTTGCAAGGATATTCAAAGTGTCTCATCAGTAGCTATTGTGAATTGTGAAGAAGTTGTAGTTGGCGAGTTACTCAAAAGTTCGTGATCAAAACCCTAATTCAAAAAAATGGCAATCAATTCACCAAAAAGTATAAAGAATCAATGATTAGAGGTTATTAATGCTCAATTACTTAAGAATGATGCATGTCCCCCACCTAAGTATAAGGCAGTCCAAAATTGTGATGAAGGTTGATTCCTCAAGTGTCTTGTCATTGATTCCACCAAGCGTGGTTATGATTCATGACATAAGGTCATTCTATATGTGTAAGGTTGGAGAAGTGGGAGATTATGAGGTGAGATTAGAACATGAGAAGTTATGTGAAGAAGGGGTGTTGAAGGATCATCATAAGCATATCATGGAGAAAGGGTTGACTCATGCCCTAAATTTCTCCAGAAACCTCAAAGTTGAATGGATTAAGATATTGATAAGAAGGATTCATGACATGTGATTATGGCTAGAGAATGGACCAATCAAGATCACCAAAGAAATATTCTATAATGTGACTCATTATCATATGACTGATAGGAAGAAGACAATAAGAATCCAAAGTCAAGATGTGATTAAGTGAACACTCTATTAGTTTGGAACAAGAGGGGATTAAAAATTTCTACAGTTACTAATCCATAAATTGAGTCTTGAGTAAGAGTTATTACACACAAATTTTATTAGTCAAGATGACCTAATAGAATCACATGTGTTGTAGTTGATCAAGTATGGAATATTGTAAAGAAAGATCATACTTATGATCTTACCGAGCTTCAATAGACCTAGTTAGTAGAGAATCTACCAACCATAAGGAAGACAAAAACTATAATGTGTAAGTTTGGATCATTTATTGTATGTACATTCTTCTATATTAAGAAATTTTTTTCCTAAAATTGGAGATGTTGTTTGGCAACAAGGTGGACTAGTTACACAAAAAATAAATGATTTAATTCATCAATTAGGAAAAAACTTTGATAATGTGATGGATGGATATTTTAGCATGTCTCCTTACATATATATCCTTGCATTTATATATAGGCATATATAAATATGAATAGGCGTTCATACATACATACATACATACATACATAAATATATATATATATATATATATATTGAATATATATTTTTAGTTATATGTATATACAAATCTATATATACGTGGATATATATTTTTTGATTATTTGTATATATAAATATGTGTGTGTGTGTGTGGGTATTTATGTATATATTATTTATACATATATAGGTTAGTATGTATGTATGTATATATACATACATGCATATACCTGTATATTTATACTTATATATTCATACACACACACTCATATTGTGTATTTTTTTTTTTTTAATATCTTTATTTTTAATATTTATTTTATTTTATTGTTACATGGTTTTTTCTTTTTTCCTTAGTTTAGTTTTATTTCTTTCCCTCTCACTTGATCTCCTTATCCTCTCTTTTGTTCAATTTCCCCATTTTTCCATTATTCTTCCTTGTTTGATTCTCATTCTTTATTCTTATTTTTTTAGTTTTAAGATTTCTATGTCACACACGCGCGTGCACGCACGCATGCACACACACACACACATGCGCATGCACATTGAATAGATAAAAATTGAGGCTTTAACAATGCATCTAACATCCCCACTATTCATTTGTATTTTGAGTTGAAATTGAATAAGTAATGTAAATATGGAAATGCTTGAAATTAGATAAGATAAGATACATACCTCATGATGGAATTAATCTAGAAATACCTATTTTTTGATGTTTGTCCATAGTTTCAAGGAATTCTACAACTTGCTCTAGACTAGAAATGTCGACATAGATAGTGGGTCACAATCTTACCCCCAACTGAAGGTTGTCCCTAACTCCAAAAAGTCAACCTTGACCTGCACTTCTTTGATGAAATTTTGTTTGCAGATCTTGAAAGTTTGGCAAAAAGGGTACTCAAATTTGCACTAATATTCATTGTCATGTACCTGTACCTGCAAGAAAAAAGGTTTTGTTGTTTGGATGAGGTGTTTGCCTTGGTCAAACCCCAGTTTGGAATCAACCTTAATAATGAAATTGAAATCAAGAATGCTAGCAAGTAGTAGAAGTAGATCTAACTATGAAGCTATGATATTCAATAGATATGCAATTGTATTTGAAATGTAAACAAGTATATTGATATGAAAGCTTGGACTCAATAATGTAAATCAAAACCATAAATGTAAATAAAAACGTCCATGATTGTATGCTTGGAATCCACCTTAAGAGAAGGATGAATGGATCTTGAAGATGAATAAAGGATCTTGAAGGAAGATCACACCACCATGATGGTTAGATCTAGGGTTTTGACTAAATGAATCTTGAATGCTTGAACTAAATCCCTTCAAAGGTTGGAATGCTTGAACCCTTGATCTTCAATAGAGAACTTGAATGGACACAATGGCTTGAAAATGCTTGATGGAATGCTTTCTTGATCATGGAGATAATGGATTGTCCATTATCATAATGTGTGTTAGAGAAAATGAGAGGAAGAGGCTTCCTTATATAGTGATCTAGGGCACAAACTTCTAGAGAGGCTGACATTGGAGAATTAAATCCCAATTAGCCCTAGCCCCTAGAAATGGACCTATATTAAATTCAATTTAAGAGTTTACCATTTCAGAGACCAAAATAGCCGACCTAAAGCAAGAAAACAATTCTTTTCAAAACCCAACATCTAGAAATCATGGAACCTTGAAATTTGGACCTTGGGTGAGGTTCAAGGTCAAATCTAACCTAGGTCAGGGTCAAGGTCATCCTTGACCTAGGTTAGGGTTGAGGTTGACCTTGACCCTAAGGTCACACATCTTAGGATCTCAGTCCAGAATGCTAGAAAAATGCAAAAAGAAAGTGGAAAAGGGGCTGGAAACAAGGGGGAAATAGCCAGATCCATGTAAAGACCCAATTAAGGCTCTTGGAATGACCCCAGACCACTTACTTAGAGAAATGACCCCAGACCACTTACTTAGAGGGCTAAACATTCTTAACATAGAAGTGCTTCCATTTTAAGATGATACATTAAACCCCCACTTTAGCAAGAGTATGGATTCAATGAAAAATCTTGTTAAAGGAGAAGAAAGAAGAGATCCAAGTGGATTCAAAACAAGATAAAATAACACTTAGCTAAGGACATAAGCCTCATGCTAAGATTCTAACTCAACATACATGCATGAGGGGTATAAATAAAGAAAACAAAGACACACAAAAAGAGGGGTTAGTACTAAAACAACCCAAATCAACTAGTAAAGGAAACCTTGCTAAGAAATGCTTCCTATCTAATATCATATTTGAAAAGCTACCATAAAATAGTAAATTGTTATAGAAGAAAGACAAGAGAAACACTATAAATAACATAGCTTCATGATCCAATCCTACTAGCATGAAAGTGAAATTAAAGAAAAAGAGGAAGTGATTACCTCACCCAGTATGATGCCCACCTTATCGTGAATCACCAAGGGAGGGAGAGCCCAACAGATGGCCAAACCTAATAGCTCACCTGTAAACTATGCTTGCAACTGTAATGTGTCTTCTGATAGCTTTTGGAATACCCATAGATCCACCTTCTTGTATCACTATGAATATGAAATGCATGTCTCCTCAGGATTTAGCAACTTATGTGCATTACTTTCAAAAGATTTAGCATATTGAAAATGTGTGTCTCTTCAGAATTTAGCAACTTATGTGTGTTACCTTCCAAGATTTAGCAAGCTGAAAATTGAAAAATGTGTCTCTTCAAGATTTAGCAACTTATGTGTGTTACCTTTAGAGGATTTAGCATATTGAAAATTTGGAAAATGTGCGTCTCTTCAGGATTTAGCAACTTATGGGTGTTACTTTATGAGATTTAGCATATAATTTGAAAAACTATAGTACAAGGGAGGCCCTAAATATGCCCTCCTCTTTATCATGACTATTTACTAGACATGATAAGGAAGAGGAAGATTATACCTACTTCACAATGCAAGGAGATATCATGTTTAACAACAATGTATACCATATTCTTAGTGAGGGATATTGACCCTACAACCAAGAGTATAGATAATTTTGAATAGGATATTTCACTCATGGAGAAAGGATCCTCAAAGAAAGAGATCTTATCAATAAGACCCCTACCATAGATGAGTGATTTTAGATAAAATATCATCTTTCAAAGATAAACCAAGCCAGAACAAAGATTCAATCATCAAGCCCTCCTATAAAGAGGAGGAAAATAAATATTTGGAATGAGGAAAATAATCCTAACACCAAATCAAGGGTAAGATTTTATAAAGAACATAATTTTCAACATAGAGAAGAGGTGACGAGCTAGGAAAAAAACCTCCCATATAAAAAGGTTATCCATAATCAAAACATCTGTCAGTATGATAACATAATATTTCAATATAAATAAGTACCACCAAGCTAAGGAAAGTAATTCCCTAGACAACGAGAAAGAAGGAAGAAACTTGCCCCCCTAGGGATGAAGACAAGGGATATCTTTGCAAAATAAATATTTTTAGAAAAAGATATCTATGGATGATTATTAACATAATAAAAAACCATAGGTATTAAATACAGAAACTATAACCAATTAAGCTCAAAACAAAACATAATGGATCTTAGAGAATTGCAAGAAATACCTCTTGCCCTCCAGTGAAAATACAAGAGGAGAAAAGATACATTTTATAAAAGAATGAGGGGTAAAATTATGAAGAAATATCAATGGGGAAGTTTATTTTCTCTTTCCTTTAATAAGGTTCTCGGGTTCACCAAAATGAATAGGTGAAAAATGAGGCTTTAACAATGCATCTAACATTTGTCTTTTGTATTTTGAGTTGGAATTGAATAAGTAATGGAAATATGGAAATTCTTGAAATTAGATAAGATAAGATACAGACCTCATGATGGAATTAATCTAGAAATACCTCTTTTTTGATGTCTATGCACAAATTTGGGGAATTCTATAACTTGCTCTAAACTAGAAATGCCGAGACAAAGAAAACCCAAAATTTTTTGTCTTTCTTAGGGTAGGTCAACCATGAACTAGATAGCGGGGCATAATCTTACCCCTCACTAAAGGTCATCCTTGACCCCCAAAAAGTTTACCTTGACCTACACTACTCCAATGAAAATTTTGTTCACAGATCCCAAAAGTTCGGTAAAAAGAGTACTCAAATATGTATTGATATTCATTGTCCTGTACCTATACCTGCAAGAAAAAGGGTTTTGTTGTTGGATGAAGGGTATGCCTTGGCCAAACCCTAGTTTGGAATCAACCTTAATAATGAAATTGAAATAGAGAATGCTAGCAAGTAGTAGAAGTAGATCTAACAATGAAGCTATGATTTTCAATAGATAAGCAATTGAACTTGAAATGTAAACAAGTATATTGATATGAAAGCTTGGACTCAATAATATAAATCAAAACCATAAATGTAAATCAAAACCTCCATGATTGTATGCTTTGAATCCACCTTGAGAGAAGGATGAATGGATCTTGAAGATGAACAAGGGACCTTGAAGGAAGATCACACCACCACAATGGTTAGATCTATAGTTTTGAATGAGGAATCTTGAATGCTTGAACTAAATCCCTTCAAAGGCTGGAATGCTTGAATCCTTGAAATTTAATAGATAACTTGAATGGAGACAATGACTTGGATACTTCCTTGAAAATACTTGATGGAATGCTTTCTTGATCATGGAGATAATGGATTGTCCGATATCATAATGTGTGTTAGAGAAAATGAGAGCAGGAGGCTTCCTTATATAGTGGTCTAGGGCACAAACTTCTAGAGAGGCCGACATTGGAGAATTAAATCCCAATTAGCCCTAACCCATAGAAATGGACTTGGATTAAATTCAATTGAAAAGTTTACCATTTCCAAGACCAAAATAGCCTACCTAAAAGCAGGAAAATAATTATTTTTGAATCTCAACATCTAGAAATCATGGAACCTTGAAATTTGGACCTTGGGTTAGGATCAAGGTCAAATATAACCTAGGTCAGGGTCAAGGTTGACCTTGACCCTAAGGTCACACATCTTAGGATCTCAGTCTAGAATGCTAGAAAAATGCAAAAATAAAGTGGAAGAGGGGCTAGAAACAGGGGAGAAAAGTAAAATAGGGGGAAACAACTAGATCCATGCAAAGACCTAATCAAGGTTCTTGACATGACCCCATGCCACTTACTTCGAGGGCTAAACATTCTTAACATGGAAGTGCTTCTATTTTAAGATGATACACATTTATATACACATTTATATTTATATTTAAGTTAGTTTCCATTCATTTATTTATTATTTGGTTGACTACTTTGTTTTTCGTCTCTTAGTTTTGTTTTTTCATCTTTTTATGATTTGATATTTTTTGGCTTGTGTTTTTAATTCTTTTTTTTATATTGTGAGTTGTGCCAACCTAATTTTTCATGTCCCATCCATCACCTCATCCTTCCTTTTTTATCTACCAACCTGGGTCTGCAATCCACATTTCATTTTTCCTTCATTCTCTTGCATCCTAATGATGGATCATGTAGTATGATCTAAAACATTGATGACAAAAAAACTTACACAATCATTCCCAAAAAGTTGATAGAACATTTTACATGGATTGTGGAAATCTGATAGCTTTGAATGATGATTTGATGTGAACCAAACATTGTATAGATCAATAATTGGAAAACTACAATATGTTATTCATAGTACACCTGATATTGTGTTAGTAGTTGGGATAGCTGCAAGATTTTGTGCAAGTCCAATAGAGAATCACCTGATGACAGTAAAAAGGATACTGAGATATCTAAAAGGAACATAAGACTATGGGTTGTATTACAAGAATAATGATAAGTTTGAACTAAAGGTGTTCATTGATTCAAATTGGGAATGAAATGTTTATGACATAAAAAGTACAAATGGAGGAAATTTCTTTCTATTAAAGAGACTAGTTTCATGGACAAGCAAGAAGCAAAACTACATTTCGCAATCAATAGTTAAAGGTGAATATGTGGCGGCATCAATGAATTGTTCAAATATCATATAGATCAAGAAATTGTTAAAATGTATGAAGGAAGAGGTCACTGATCCAGTTGTTATCTATTGTGATAACACTAGTGTTATAAACATATCAAAGAATCTTGTAATGCACACAAAGACTAAGCATATTGCTATCGTGTATCATTGCTTATGAGAGCTAGTTCAAGACAAAGAAGTGAGATTGGTGTATGTAAATACTAAGGAACAAATAGTTGATATTTTCACTAAAGCTTTACCCAAGGATGTCCATGAATATATTAGAGGTAAATTAGAGTTGATTCCCCTAAACAAGGCTAATTAAGATAAAATGGTGCTCTGTATCAAATGGATTGATCAGAATATCTTACAAGTTGATTTAGACAATCCTACTTTAGGAATAGCCTAAGGTAGTAGTGGAGGAAGAAGGATGGAACCATGTTATCAGTCATATATAGATGGAAAAGGATAAATTCAATATTGACATTAAGATATCTATATGAAAAGATGTATGACATAGACAAAGCATCTTTGGTATTGTTGTCAAAGAGGGAGATATTGTGATGTAGTTACCATAAGAAAGAGGGAGAAGATGTAATTTAGTTACCTATGCAGTGATTAGTAAGAGGGAGAGATTGCATAAGCAAGAAGGAATTTATAGAACCAAATGTGTTGTAAGAAATACAAAAGAATCTAATTGATTTAACGATATGATATGATAGAGGGAGCTTATGAGTTGCATATCAGAGCTTCATGGATGAGAATCATAATGAAACTTAAATAAAGATACTATTGGACACAAAGGTAAGAATCAAAATGAAACTAAGGGTATTATTGAAGATATAATACTATACATAGAGGGAATTTTCTCGATGCAGTATATTTTTTTGATTGCATGGTAACTAGACGTGTTTCCATTAATGCCAAAGAGCGAGATTGTTAGACACTACAATTGAAACAACTGTTATGTTGTATTGATGCCAAACCATATTGGTGAGATAGTTCTCTATCTAATTTGAGTATCATATCTATATGATTGATGAAGAGGATTTGAGAAGTTGGTCATAACAAAAGCACCTAGAGGAAAGGTTGAGTTATGAGAAGGAATCACTGGGCACTTGCTTAGTTAGACTTTGACAAGATAAAGTAATTATTTAATCATTCTACAAGTAGAGAAGATAGTTGTGTTGAAGCCTTCAAGAAGTGATCAAATATTAACCAAATGCACATGCTTGACTAAGCAACAAAGAAGAAGATTAAGGAACTTGCAATATATGTCAAGTGATGTTAGTGTTGATCGAGTGCTAGTATGTGTAGAACAAGATTTAGGGTGCAAAGAACATTAACAATAAGGAAAACATTCACAAACTAAAAAACTATGTTCACATATAAGATTAGACAAAAGAAGGTGTAAGAGAGTGCAAACTAAGTGCAAGATCACTCCAAAAGCCTCCTTGATTTTGTAGATGTGTCCTTTGATGTAGATGTTTGCTCAATAATATTGCTCAAGCTTCAATGAAAAATATGGATCAAAGTGGATTTGTGGATGGATTTTGCCATTATGATGGTATTTTGATAGTCCTTAAGCTCTCAAAATAGCATCATAATATTAGCATGGAAGTGGATATTTGAAATGGGCATGAATTTGGCTTCTCAAAATGGCATGGTAACTTTAAGGTAATGGATTGTGATTATTTGGCTTGGGAGGGGATTCCTTAAATAGGCAAAGGGCTTGAGTGATTGATGGCTAGGATGGAAGGAAAGGAAAAAAGCTTATGGAGGGCTCAGATTGAATGAGAGGAGAGCACATGGATTGTGCTTCCTTATAGCCAATCAGGGAGTGACACATGTCACAGGGTCATTGGTTAGAGCAAGAGGGGTTAAGGGGTCAACAAAGGAGGCTCAAAGCTCATAATGGCTTGTAAGAGCAAGAAATGGGCTTGTAAGAGTCATTTATGGCTTGGTGGTTGGGATATTTTGAGGGGATAGACTTTAGCTTGGCTTAGGAAAGTCTTAAGCTCATTTAGGATTGTGCAAATGATTAGAGGATGGGTTAGGCTTGGGTTAGGATTATATTAGGGATGTTAGAGATGTGCAAGTGGATGGTATTGATGAGGGTGGGTGAGTTAGTGGCTAAGCTTAGTTAGTATGGGTGGATGGGGTGGATTAAGCTAATGGGGGGATTTAGGATAGTTTTAGGATTATTAGGATTTGAGGGCTTTATTTATTAAAGTGATTTTGATAAATTTGGGATTTTTGGAAATAGATGGAGGAATAGGATTAATTGATAAATAATGGGTTATTTGATTTATCAATTAGGACTATAGATGATTAATTAAATTAATCAGCCAGGGGATGGAAAAGGATTAATTAAATAAGAATTTAATTAATGATGCGTTCAGAGATAACTAAATAGGATTATCGAAGTGGTGTAATCAGATTTAGGTGTCTACAATATGTGCTAAGAAGAAATAGTGTTGACCAAGCATTAGTATTGATCGAGTGCCAGTGTATGTGCCTAATAGAAAGTTAGTAGTGACTGAGTAAACTAGTGATGATCAAGTATTAGAACACCATGTTGGTCAAGGGACATCATTTTAACTGTTTATGAGAAATTGTGATTTTCAACCAATAGAGTTGATTTCTTGGAATATGTAAAATGAGTTGAAGATAAGGATGGATGACTTGAAACATTTAAATGAAGGGAAATTGTGTTTGCACATTTCTATGCAAGGATTCAAGGAGAAGTTTGGAGAATTTTATAGAACATAAAGGAGGAGACAAAATGATGGACAAGTTCATTGTATGTGATAAATCTAATCATAACCCTAATATCTACAGTGGTGTTTAAGTGACAAAAGATCATAATTTCCTATTTAGGAAGGTACAAGGGCTAACTTAATAAGGTTAGAGAAATTAATGATGCTATTGATTAAAAAACTTAAGAAAAAGGCTGAGAAGAGTTGAGAAGAGGTCAAGAGTGATTTATTAAAGAGTTGTCAAGTGAATGAGAGACTAAGATGACAATGAAGGCCAATCAACAGATCAACATTTGAGTTGAACTAAGATTTGTAATTTTATAGTGAGTTGTATTTTCTAGATCAAAATTGGTTGTTATTTTCTAACCATTGTATTAATATTAAAATCATTTAGTCAAGTTTAACCTAATAGTCATATGTAATTCCTTTAATCATGGTTGACCTAATAGTCATATGTAAATCCTTTAATCAAGGTGACATTCTAATGGAATGTTATAAACTCCACTAACGAGGCCACTCCTAATAGGGTGATCAAATCCTTTAACAAGGTCACATTTATTAGTGTGTTTTGTAACCTTTAACAGGGTTGGCTCCTAATAGAGCTCATTTTAGAAGAGTGAAAAATTGGTGACATGTTACTGGTGGTTTTTTCCAAATTGGGTTTCCACATTAAATCATAGTATCAAACTTGTGTGGATGTTATTTGTCATGATTTACTATTAATGTTTACATTCTACAAGTCTATTATATTTAGGATAGTGGACTACTAGATTATGTTATTGAAAGTTTACTATAGAGGTCAACCTAATGAATATTAAGATCTGAAGTAGTTTAAGTGTTTGTTTGTTCAACTGGTACATCTAGACCTTGGATAACTGATTCACCTCCCTCCCTCTCAATTATTCTAAGCATTCTAGCATGAATTCCATTGGGTGCATTTGAATTCTTGGTGTCCTCTTCCACACTTCAAAAAAATTCATCTATATACTCTTTGATCATCTCTACTATATCTACTTGATCCACCACCACTTTGGAAATTTCTATCATCCCTTCTATATAAATTTAGTCTTTGAATTTTTTACTTTCCTTTGTTCTAGTTCCCATAAGATCTTCCTCCTTTTCCTCTTCGACATTGTTATTTCCTTTTTTATAATTTATCCTTGACCTTTAAGGCATGTTGATAAGCTTCCTCTATATTTTATAACTTGACCAAGATTATGTCATCTTGAATCAAAACTCTTAGACCATTCAAATACCTTGTAATTATCTCAACCTCATCATTTGTATGATGAGATCTAATATCCAACTTGTAGAATTATTTAGCCTACTCCTTCATGCTAAGATATTTATGCCTTAGGTTGTGAGACTTCCTAAACAAATTCACTTGATTTTTTATAGCTAAGAACTTGGGCTTCAACTTGTTTTCCATTATGTATCATGACATAATTTTCTTTTTTTCCATTCTTTTCCTATCAATATGAAAATGATCCCACCATAAGGATGCATGAAATTTCAAATTTGTACAAGAATATGTATCCCTCTTATCTTCACTTATGTCCTTAAATTCTTAGGATTTTTCAATATCTATGATCCAATCAAGCAATTTTGTTGGACCTAACTTGCATTGTAGTCATGTGGATCAAATTGGTGTCTTGCATTCACTCTAGTTATGGATTTTAAAGTATTTCATCTCCGTGATCAAGTTATGTTGCTACTTGTTCTTCAACTTTTTCTTCATCCTTATGCACATCTTCAATGTGTCTACCTCTTCTCTAGGCAATTTCCATAATTACTAGCCTAACTACAATTTGTCTCAACCTTTACATTATGGTTGGATCTGCATCTCTTCTTGTGTGAACTACCTTTTCATAAGTCCTCTGTAATTGTGAGTTACATTCTTACTCTACCACTTCACAATAATCAATATAGGGGGTTTTTAACAAGTAGAATTAAGATTCAGCCTCTATAAGGAATGAAAACGTATTCTAATACCCCGTAGTACATCCATGAAAAAGAGAGACCTTGAGAGATCTATCCAACCATTATAGTAATAGTATCACAATAGAAATAATAAGGAACAATTGATAGACAAGCACACTCAACTATATTACTATCAAAAAATTCAATTACAAAGGATCTCAAACATGCAGTCTTAAATGCCAAGCGTACAACATTGATCATAAATGAATTCTTTAGATTCTAGCTTCAAAAAATATCTTCCTATCTTCTAATGCCTCCAAACTAGCTACCAACATTTTATACAGTTGTATAAGAAATAAGTTAACCTCCAAATGGATTAAATTCTCCAAGAATAGAAAAATGTATTACAAATATATGTCAAGACCTAAATCATATGGATCTCCCATAATTTAATGAGATGGGGATAATGATCCAAGAGAGAAATTAGCCATGAACCCAATAACCTTGAGATGTGCACTATTGAGATTTACTAATCAAGAAATAACATCAAAATATTAGAAAACACAAATAGACCATGAAATGCATTGAGCATATAGGTCTCGCTAAGAATTTATTAGTTACATCTTGATAAGTATCAACTCAAGGCGTGGTCTTAAATAATAGTCCAACACAACTTTGGGAACACTCTACAAGGTTCATAACCATAACAAATTTTGAGTGAAGGCTAGCAAAAGAAAACTTATATACTAGGAAATAAGAACAAACATATTTTGGTTGATGCAAGATTTAAAAGAACCCAAGATGCTTCTCCATCAATTTATAATGTAAACTTTATATTATACATAATCAAGTTATGAAATACTATGATATTGTTATCATGATTTAACTGTGTAGTTGTTTAAATCAAACTCATTGACCCATATTTCACGACTAGTGGTTCACACAAACCCATCTCTCATGAGAATGAATAGAATACTGAGCACTTATTGGATCTAGGTGTTACTCACAAAGGTGAAGCACTGAGACTTCCTAGTAGGTCACCCATCCTAGTACTACTCCAACTTGAGTGCACTTAACTACAAAGTTGCCTCCATGGTTAAACCCACTCTTCTTGCAACTCCTATTTATTAATTAATGAGCTCGAGGGGATTTCTAATGTATGGTTCGTAAGTCATAATGCATGAGCTAGAGTAGTATTGGGATGGGTGAGCTCACAAGAAGTCTTGGTGCTTCACCTTTATGAGCATCACCTAGATCTAATGAGTGATAAGTGTTCTATTCATTCTCATGAGAGATGGATTTTTTTGAGCCACTACTCATGAAATATGGGTCCATGAGTTTGACTCGAAGAACTACACAGTTAAATCCAAATAGAAATATCACAATTTGACTTGTTGTGCAAAATATCTCCTACTTATCAATTAATAAACTGAAAGGGATTCCTAATTAATGGTTCATAAGGCACAACACTTGGTGAAGGTTTTACAAATGGGTTTCAAGTAGAGTGGGTTTAACCATGGATGAAACTCTATAGTTAAGTGCACTTGTGCTAGATTAGTATTGGGATGGGTGACCTCCCAGGAATTCCCAATGCTTCACCTTTGTGAGCATCATCTAGATCTAATGAGTGCTAAGTGTTCCATTCATTCTCATGAGAGATGGTTTTTTTTTAACCATTACTCATGACATATGGGTCAATGATTTTGACTCAAAAAACTACATAATTAAATCTTGATAGCAATATCACAATTTGACTTGTTGTGAAAAATATCACCTACTTGTCAATTGCAAAATACTTTCAATCAACTTCATTCTTCAATTCTTCCCTACATTCATGGTTATTTCTTACTATGTAGTGATCTACTGGTTCCTTTTTTTATATGATGTTGACCCATGATGCTCAATACTATGCCTAATTCCTCTACTTTCTATATCCTTTCCTATGATTCCTCCCTGATCTCCTCCTTATAACTTCAAATTCAATATTTTATCTATTTAACCCTCTAATTTCCAAACTAATATATACTCCTTATTGTTTAGAGGTGAATTTATTAGGCTTATGAAGTATATTCCCCATTTTTTGAAGGGTGTTAAGACTAGCTGAGTTGTAGAGGCATCTCATCTAATTTTGTTTGTCTACTCACTCTTTGACATCCATCGTAGTGTTATATATACTTATCTAAACCCTTGTGCAAATATGACTAATAATAACATGTATTAAAATCACATAAATGGTGGTCCTTTTAGTTATAAAGTGACCCCCACATGATTCATCTTGGAAAGCATGTATTTCAGCTTCCCTTATATATCTTCTTATAGCATATTTAGGTCTGATATGAAATAAGCATCTAGATAGCCATGAGTACAAACAACAATTTTCTCCTAATTAGAGTTTTTTCATAGGGATAAATATGGAGGCATCTTCCTAATACAATATCATTTGCAATATTTGCATACCATGAAGTGTGATCTCACAAAAAAAATAGATGCTCATCAAGAAAAGAGTCATCTATGATAGTCTTTGATTATGCATTATTAATCTTATTAATAAAATTTGCAACGATAATGGGTCTTCCAAGCTTGACTATTGTGGTAATATTAAACTCCTTCAATAAGAGTAACGATGTAACTAATTTTCCACAAATAGGTTTATTTATCAAATACCTTATTGTTGCATGATCTATGTTTACAAAGACTTGGTACTTGATTATCTAATGTCTAAATTTGTCAGTTGTAAATGTGATTACTACCATCTCCTTCTCCATTATTATATAGTAAAGTTCAACTGCATGCAATGTTTTAGTGGCATAGTAGATAATGTGTTAAAAATATCTTCCTTCTATCTAATAACTAGAATAATAACATGGTCTGAAGCATCAATATGGATGTTGAATGATAGATTTCAATTAGGGCCTCAAAGGAAAAGTGTTTTAGTTAATGTCCTTTAGATATAGAAAGGACTTCTAACAAGCATTAGTCTATTCATTTTTTTCATCTTTGGTGAGATGAACATGTAATTTTGTTGCAATTTTTTTGAAATCATTGATAAATTATCTATAGTAACTAGTATGTCCTAGGAAATTTTTAACACTCTTCTATTTAATAGGGACAAGTAGGTTATTTATTACCTTAATCATAATAAGATCAAATTTTATACCTTTCCAAGAGACATAATAGTTGATTACTACACCTTCTTATATCAACACATCACATTTTTATTGCTTAATGATAGTTTCTAGTCATGATGTTTCTACAACACCTTGAAATTTCTCAATGCTTCATCATAAGTATAACCATATGTGATGAAATGATCTATGTATACTTTCATGCATTCATGCATCAAGAATTCATATACATGTGTAGCCACGGCAAGTAAAAAACTATCTTTTCCTAGTCTTCTAGTACAATTACTTGAATAAGTGATGTAGGAGCATCTTGGGTACTTAGGTAACCTTCCATCAACCAAAAAGATTTCCTTTTATTGTTCATGTCTATTTTTTGAGGAATGGTTGTTGATATTCGATTTTTCTCTTTCTATGCAGTTATCTTCTTAACATGGACCTATCATGGATCTTGTACCTAAGCTCACCTAAACTAATTCCACAATTTGTGGGAGTTATCATTCTCTTTGTTTGAGACATGCTTGTTTCCTAGAAGTTTGAGTAATGCACAGAGTTTACTTTAGAAAGGTTTTGTTTGGCATCATGTATTTTGGTTTCTTTTGAGGAGTTCGTGATGTGCACTTTGAGTTCTTTGATAGTTTGATGCCTTGGTTGATTCTCATGGTTAGAGGATAGTTTTTCATCATGTGTCATGGATAGCTTGGATACACAATTTAGTGGGAGCTTGTAACATTGATGAGGTGGTAGTGGAGGATTAGCTCCTGGTTTGGTTTGTATCTTCTTAGTTTAGAGATCTTGGTTTCACTTAGTACTAATAATTTGGTTGTGTGTGTAGACTTGGAGGATCTTCATATAGGAGATAGATTTTATGATGCCATGGATGACTCAGTACCATAGTGGAATGGGAGTTGTTGGCATTGATATATTTATTGAGTGTTTGCAGATGTTGAAGGTTTGTCTTAGATCTATTGCTACATAAGCATCTTTGACATTTGCATGGTGCACTTGGTTCTTCATGGTGTGTGAAAATGGTTGCATCTTGAGGACTCATCTGGTTCTTGGTAAAGGTATGGTTTATGCTTTCATTTGACATGTTATCCTTGGTATAAGGATGATTTCATTATTATGTCATGGTATACTCTTAATACACATTTAGAAGTTTTGACATGTTACAATATGTTCATATGGAGCATGTTGTCTCTTTGGTGAGGTGGTTTAGATCATGTTGTCATGTATATGTTCCTAAGGCTGTGGTTAGAAATTTGATAGTTATCTTGGTTTAGTTTCTTGGTATTGAGTACATTGATCATTTGTTGGATACTTCATGATATTGCTAAGTTGCATTTGGAGTTGGCATGAATTGATTAGTTACAGGTGCTCATGGATACTTAGATACAATGGTGATGTTGATTTCTCTTGGATTAGAGATGTATTTGTTGGGACAGTTGTGTACTTTCAACATGAAAGTCAAGAGGCATTAACCTATATGGACTTGAGAGGAGATTGTTCTTAGATGATATGAGATTCACTTGATATACCTTTGGAGGTATGGGTAGTTGGATGGGTTGCACTTGCTATGGGTGTTATTTCAGTTATGGATATTTGATAGCTACAAATACATGTGATTACCTCTGGATCAAGTGTTTATGCTTGACATTTTAGTTGGTACATAATTTTATGATTCTTTTGTGATGGGTTGGGTGGCTTTCTCTTTGGATGGATTCTATGTATGTCCAGTGGCAATAGCATAATAGGAGGTGGGATCATTCATTTTCAAGATGTTGGATACTTTGATTTCATTACAGGTACCAAGATGGAGCACTTGGTGTACTTTGATCCGTGATGGTGGACATGCTAGGAGGGATTGTTTCCTTGTTCATTTACCTAGCTATAGATTGACTCTATGTAATGTATACAACAAGTGAGAGATAGTTGAGATTATGTGTGTTGCACGCATTGCATAATATTTTTATATTGTATTATTTTATTTTATTGTGCAATGTTGCACCTAGATAGACATGCAACATGTAGAGATTCTCATGGGATATACTTGACAAGTTGTATTATAACACTGTGATAATATTTGATGCAATTATTTAATATTGGGGAAAATAATTAAATGTCCAATATTAAATGTAGGGTCAATGGGTTAGGTAGCACACAGTTTTTGTAATACCACTTGGTGGATTTGTGGGACTTCCTACTATATAAGTAACTACAAGGGTATTTGTAGTGACAAGACGAAGGACAAAAGACAAAAGAAAAATTGAGCAAGACAATGATGGACATGTTAGCCAAGGGAGCATTTGTGAAGGTTGGAAGCATGGCATGGGATGTGCAGATTCATGCTTGTTCACACATTGCTTGGTTGTGGCTATGGCTTTGAAGACTTACATGGTTGTATTGCAATGGTGTTTTTGCTAAATAATACATGGTGATGGATGCTTTTGGAGGCTGAATTTTTTTCTCTCGATGAGGGTTTCCCAGGGTATATCTTATGTCACATTTTTTGTGGGTATGTTGTCTATTCTCTTGCATGTGGATTTTAAATGCTTATTTATTTTAGATCTATTTATGGGTTGTGTGAAAATGATTATACATTTTTCCTTGCAAGTTTCCTTAGACTGGCATGTTGGATGAAGGTTGTCTCATCATTTCTGTATTGATATCTCTATAATTTCTTGTGTTTTCTCCTATACTGGTTGTCTTTCATGTGTAATTCTAGTGATGGTAGCTTGCAAGTGGAATATCTTCTCTCCTATCTTGCATTAGGTGGTATTAGAGAGAATGTTTCTTTCTTGGTGAAGATTGGGACCACGTAGAACCTTGTTGAAGATTGGTTGTAAGGTGATTGAACTAGTTTATGACCTATAACTTGCAAAAGGTTATAATTCTTACATAAACTATTGTCAAAATGATTCAAGGTAGAGGAAATGCAAACAATGCTATTATGGATATGTTGAGACAAATTGTAGCTAGAGTTAAAGTTGTTGTAACAGTCTAGAGAAGAGTACATCTTGAAGATATTAGGGATGAAAAAGAACCAACAATACCTAATCTTGAACCTAAGGTAGAATAAGATGAAGAGAGACTTTAGAGCTTTAAATAGAGCAAATTGAAGACCTTCTTTTGAACTCTCTACTTACAGTGGAAGAATTGATACTGATGCTTTTTTGGATTGGATCTTTGAGATTGAGAAGTATTTTGATTATGAAAGCTTTCATGATGACAAAATGGTGAGGATAGAAGCTATAGATTTGAAAGAATACACATCTCTTTGGTGGGAATACTTGTAAACTGATAGACAAAGAAGATGAAAAGAAAAGATAAAGGCATGGGTGAAGATGGTTGCTAAGTTGAAAAAGAAATTCTTTCCTACTGATTATCAAGTTAATTTGTTGAGAAGAATGCAAAATTTGGGATAAAGATATGATTGTGAAAGATTATACTAAAAAATTCTAAATAGTTGGACATTAGATCTAGACATGTTGATGATGAGGTTGAGAAAGTTACTAGATACTTGAATGGTTCAAGGACTTCTATACAAGATGAAATTAGTTTTATAAAGACAAAAAGTTTTGAGGAAGCATATTTGTATGCCTTGAAAGCTAAAGAAAAATTGGAAAAGAAACAAGAGCATAGAAAGAGAGCAAGAGGTAGAAGATTTTAGCAAATTAGAGGAAGATCTTATGGAGAAAGTAATAGACTTGATAGCACGTATCTAATGACAAAGGAAAATTTGAATGAAAAGAAGATAGTGGAAGTAAAGGAAGAGGTAACTACGATAGAGGTAATTATATTGGTTACTCTAGGAATAACAATAATGGGAAAATAGAAGATAGATTTTGGTTTAAAGGTACTTGAGTGCATTCAAGGTACTTGTTTTAAGTGTGGTGAATGAAATAGAGCTTTTGAATGTAATTATTTTGATAAAAATATGGGAAGTAGTAGCAGAAATGATTTGATTTAGAAAGAAGCTATTGATGCTCCTAATGAACCTAAGAAAGTTGAGAACCTAATGATGAGAAGAACCTTGTGGAATGATCAGTTGAATAAGGAACCTATTTTGAGGAAAATTCTCTTTAAAACCATGCGTAAGATTGAAGACAAATGTTGCACAGTGATTATTGATAGTGGTAGTTTTGATAATTTAGAATCTAAAAAGTTAGTATCCAAGTTGAGATTGTAGAGATTGAAGCACCCTAACCCTTATCGCATTGCTTGGATTAAGGATAAACATAAATTACTAGCAAGTGAAAAATGCCTTGTGAAATTTAAAATTGGAAATTACTTTGCTGAATTTTTGTGTGAATTTATGCATATGGATTGATGTCATATTTTTTTGGGAAGACCTTGGTAGTATGATGGGAAAACTTTACATGATGGTAAATTGAATCAGTATACTATTTGGGCTAATGGGAAGAAACAAGTATTGTTACTCTTGATTGAGAAACCTAAGGAGAATCAGTGTACTATTGTGAAAGTTTGTTTGGTTGAGATAAATCAATCTATGAAAGACATTAAAAAACAAAATGTTTGATTTTCTTTGATTCCTAGAAAGACTAAAAATCAAGATGAGCTTGAGCATGCACCTGAGGTTAGATATTTTTTGGATGAATTTCAATATATTATTTCTAATAATGATCCTGATGGATTACCCCCTATGAGAAGTATAAGTGATTGTATAGATTTGATACTTGGAGCTAGTTTTCCTAATAAAGCACCACATAGACTAACACCTGCAAAAAATGAAGAATTGAATGTACAAGTGCAAGAATTTCTAGACAAAGGTTTGATCAGAGAAATTTTGAGCCCTTGTGCAGTACCTTTTATATTGGCACCTAAGAAGAATGGGGAATGGAAAATGTGCACAAATTCTAGAGATAAAATAAAATAAAAAGTGAAATACAGGTTTCCTTTGCCTAGGCTGGATGACATTATAGATATATTAAGTGGAGCAGAGTATTTTACAAAGATAGATTTTAAAATTGGCTATCAATAGATTAGGATTAGAGAAGGAGATGAACGAAAGACTTCTTTTAGGACTAATGAAGGTTTGTATGAGTGGTTGGTTATGCTATTTGGTTTAACTAATATGCCTAATACTTTTATGAGCTTGATGAATGAGGTTTTAAAGAGTTGTATGGGTAAGCTTAAGATTATATTCCTTGATGACATACTAATCTACATTAAGACTAAAGAAGAACACCTTGAACATATCAGACAAGTTTCACAAAGACTGAAAGAGGAAAAGTTGTTGATAAATTTGAAGAGATGTTCATTTATGAAAGAGGAGCTTGTGTATCTTGGTTTTGTAATTTATGTTGATGGTTTGAAGATTGATCCTGAAAAGATAAGGGTTGTTCTTTATTGGCCTACACATTAGAATATGGGAGAAGTTAGATCATTTCATGGATTGGCGAGTTTCTATAAGAAGTTTATTGTAAATTTTAGTTCAAAATGTAATGTAGTGATAGAGACTATGAGAGGTGAAAAATTGATTTCAAATGGACACGTGGAGAAAATAAGAGCTTTGAAACATTGAAGGAAAAGCTTGATATGCCTAATTTTAACAAAGATTTTCAAGTTGTCTGTGATGCAAGTGTGAACACCATTGGCATTGTTTTGAGTCAAGAAGGTAATCATGTAACTTTCTATTATGATAAATTGAATGATTCTAAGAGGAAATATTTAGTATATGATCAAGAATTTTATGCCATTATTCAATCTTTGAAGAAATGGAGACACTATTTGATGCCTAGAGAATTTATGTTATACATTGATCATAAAGCCTTACAATATTTGGGAAGTTAGAATAAATTGAATAAGAGACATATGAAGTGGGTTGAATATATATAGCTTTTCTTTTGTGTTGAAACATAAGAGTGGACAATCAAATAAGGTAGTAGATGCATTAAGTAGAAGAAGAAGTTTATTGATAGAGATGAGAATTGAAGCGTTTGGATTTGAAGATTTGAACAACTTGTATGAAACTGACTTTCATTTTGCAGAACCCTCGAAAGATTGTAAGAACCTTGTGACCGATGAGTAAGATAAGTGGGTTGATTATTTCATTTAGAAAGACACATTGTTTAAAGGAGTTCAACTATGTATACCTAGAGGATGTATGAGGTAGAATATCATTAAAGATAAACACAGCGGTGAACATGCAAGACATTTTGGGGTTGATGAGATAGTAAATTGATTTCAAAGAGATGTTTTTGGCCATAAATATATAAGGATGTTCAAAAGATGGTAAGAGGTTCCATAATATGTCAAATTAGCTAAAGGAAGTAGTTAGAATGTTAGTTTGCATACACCTTTGCCTATTCCTTGCAGAGCTTGGGTAGATATCAATATGGATTTTGTTTCCAAAGATTGCCTATAATTCAAAGAGGTAATGATTCTATTTCTATAGTGGTGGATAGATTTTCTAAAATGGCACATTTCATGCCTTGCAAGAAGACATCAGATGCAATACACATAACAAACTTATTTTTCAAAAGAGATTGTGAGACTTGTGGATTGCCTAAGACTATTGTTTTAGATAGAGATACTAAGTTATGCTAAAGGACAATTTGAAGTTGTGAACGAAAAGGCCTTCTAATATTTAGAGATGTTTGATTGGAGATAAACATTCTAATTGGTATAAGCTGAGTTTAAATTTAATAATTAAGTGAATAGAAGTACTAAGAAGACTCTTTTTGAGATTGTAAATGGCATGAGTCCTAGAGGAACTAATGAATTGAGTAAACTAGACACTGAAGTGAAGAATAGTGGTGAAGTTGAAGAATTTGCATGAAGAAGTGAAGAATAATCTACATGACAGTAATCAAGGATATAAAGACAAAGTGGATAACAAGAGAAGACATAAAACTTTTGAAATAGGAGATGAGGTAATGGTACATTTGAAGAAGAATAGATTTTTAATTGGTACATAAAGTAAGCTGAAGATAAAGAAGTTTGGTCCTTGTAAAATCTTGAAGAAACATGACAATGGTAATGCCTTTGAATTTGTATTGCCCAAGGATATGGATATTTCATGTGTGTTTAATATTTCAAACATCTTTGAGTATCATGAATTTGATGAAGAGACAACTAATAGACATGATTATCCTAAGAAGAAAAAAAAGGATTTGATAAGATTTTGGATACTAGAATAAGTAAAAGTACCAGGGGAAAGGATTAAAAATAGTACTTGCTTCAATGGCAGAAATACACCTATTAAAGATAGTTCTTGGATATATGAAGTTGAGTTGGATCTTTATGATTCTTCTTAGATCTTTAGGGCTTCCTGATGTGGACATTAGTCCTTATTTACCCCAAGTGTTTGATGTAGGAGCATCTTGGGCACTTAGGCAATCTTGCATCAACCAAAAAGTTTTTCTTTTATTGTTCATGTCTACTATTTGATGAATGGTTGTTGCTATTCAATTTTTCTCTTTCTCCATAGTTAGCTCCTTAATGTGGACCTATCATGGATCTTGCACCTAAGTTTACAAAAACTAATTCCATAATTTGCAGGAGTTATCCTTCTCTTTGTTTAAGTTGTGCTTGTTTCTTGACAACTTGAGTAATGTGTAAGTTTTACTTCAATGAGGTTTTCTTTGGCATCGGGGATTTCTATGCACCTGGGAACCTCTTCTTGGATCATGTGTGAACTCATATTTGTCCTTGCATAAGTTTATTTTCTTGTTTTTAAGGTCACTAATTTCTCCTTTGGGGTAGGACCTATATTTTGTAATAATCTGCCCGACAGGTCAACTTGTGGTCTCGTTGACTATATAACTAGTGATCTAGGATTAGAAAAAGCACAGTGAAGTTAGATAGAAGAAAAATACTAAGGTTTGGTCTCCTATGCCCGAGCTCTTAAGCTTGTTGATTTTAATTCAAATATATATGGCTGCAACCATGTAGGTCTTATGCCTAACACGTTGAATGAAGGTTGTTTCATCATTTTTGCATTGATATCTCTATAGTTTCTTGTGATTTCTCCTATACTAGATTGCTTTCGTATGTAACTCTAGCAAGGGTAGCTTGGAAGTGGATGTTCTTCCCAATCATGGATCCTATACCTAAGCTTACAAAAAACTAACTCCATAATTTGTGGGAGTTATCCTTCTCTTTGTTCGAGGAGTGCTTGTTTTGTGGTAGCTCAAGTAATGCATACATTTTAATTTGGGCAAGGTTTTTTTTGGCATCATGGCTTTCTGTGCACTTGGGAACCTCTTCTTGGATCATGTGTGGACCCATATCTGTCCCCACCAAATTTTATTTGCTTTTTTGTAAGGTCACTAATTTCTCCTTTGGGGCAAGACTTATATTTTGTAATAATCTACTTGAAAAGTTGACTTATGGTCTTGTTGGTTATTTAATGAGCAATCTAGGATTATTAAAAGCATAATGAAGTTAGAAGAAAAATACTAAGATTTGGCTTTGCAAACCTGAGCTATTATGCTCACTAATTGTAATTCGAATGTACATGGCTACAACCAAGTAGGCCTTATGCTTGAAATGTTGAATGAAGGTTATCTCATCATTTATGCATTGACATCTCTACAATTTCTTATGGTCTCTCCTATAATGATTGGCTTTCGTGTGTAACTCTAGTGAGGGTAGCTTGCGAGTGGATTTTCTTTCCTCCTTCCTTGTGTCAATAACCATTGAAACTATTAGAAATGAGAAATATTATCTTGTTGATAGAAAGTGTAATACTCAATCAGTGAAAGAAAGGAGGAAAATAATCTTCCTTGCTTTGAATTGAGCTCTTGGTAATACATATGAAACTTCCGCTTTCCTCATTTCTTGGAATGATGACAAGAAAAAAGGCCTATTGGTTATAAAAAATGGGGTGTATAAATTTGGCATTCAACAACTCATGTAGTTCTATCTATAAGTTATTTCCTTCACAACCAGGTTCATCTTACTTTGAGGTTGCTTAGTTGATCTATAATCTTCCTTTATGTATATTCCATGTATATGGAGATTTGGATCAAATCCTCTTCATGTCTTAATAGTTCCAAGAAAAATTTGTGTTCTTCCATTAGAAAAATTAATTATGTTGTTGCATCTGATTAAGATTTCTAGTAATATCGAGATGTTTTTTCAGGATTGATTTCCACTTTAGTAATGAAGAGAGTTATTGGTGCAACATTTATATATGCAATACCTACATAATTGGTACAAGGAGGAAGCTTATGAGGAAATTTTGGAGTGGACAAATATTTTTCAAACAATATTGCAAGAAGCAAGGTATGCAATGGACAAAAAGAGCAAGCCAAACATGATGACTTGTTTGCATCTCTACTGTACTTAGTTATTTTGGATTGTACGAGATAAACTAGTGTTATCACCTTGCAAGTAGAGTATGAAACTTCTTTCAATTACCAATTATAGTTTGCAATATATATTCCTCATTATCACCAAGGTCGTCCTATAATGTCTGATCACATCATAATTTGGCTGGGCTCGTGGATACAAAATTGATTTTATTTATAACATATTATAGTTTGAAATGATTGCTTCACATCATCTACACCCAAGGAGAGCGTAGCAAGACAAGTTGTGTCTAATATGAGTGGGTACCCTCCCAAGTTAGCCTTAGGTTGCAAGATTATAAAATTACTTAAGATATTAACAAGAATATATAATGTAATAACTAGGTCCTCCACAATCCCCTCTATTTTTACTGTTGAGATGTCAACTAGTTGCAAGGCTATAGGAGTGAGACTTAAACAAATGCAAGTTTTGCATTATTTCTCTAGTCACCATATTGATCATTGTGCCTAGGCCAATCAATGTATTGGGTATTGATGTTCTAGTGGTAGTGACATTTACTACGTAATTACCAGGATCAATATATTTTAGAACAATGACTTTGCCTAACATTATGTTTGCCAAATATCCCACAACATGAATAATAGGATGATCTTTTTCAAATTTGGGGATCTAAATTTTTCATAGGTTATTGCTTGTGTGAAGGATAACTTTTCAATGAGAGATTAAGATTAGTTGAGGCTTCTTTTAAAAGAATCTTAGTAATAAGTGATGGGGTTCAAGAGAGTGAAGATACAAATAATTGATGTCTAGAATGTAAGCAACGAATTAGTACATGTCATAGCACAAGTTTGCTAAACATGACAATTATTAGGACTGGGTATAGGTTGCACTAGTAATTGAGTAGATTTTGGAGTTGTAGGATCAAGATTGGCAGCATCAAACATAATGCCTAGTTGAGAAGATGAGACTTGCAGTTGATCTAGATAACCATTTGGATTTCTTCACGGTTGATTGCCTCTTCATTGCTACTATGAATTTTGATATAGACACTTGCTAGTTAGAAAATTGACCTTGAGATTGAAAGAGTCACCAACCTCTAAGAGGAGTGTTTTATCATGAAGAACCAAAATTTAAGTCTATTGTATGTCAAATCATCAATTATTTGTATTCATCTTTGATGCAAGAGCATCTTGGGTGTATGAGCAATTTTGCATCACCCAAAAATATTTTTATTTTTAGTCTTTTCTATTTTAATAAGGACTATTAGACAGGGAGGTTGCTATTTTTGGGAGCTTGCTATTTTTAATAAGTTTATCATACGAGCTCGGAATGTTCTCATTTTCTATAGGAAGGTTCATTTTAGAGTTGTAAGCCTACCATAAAAATCTCATTGCTCATGCATTAGTATCAAAGAAGTTATTGTGGATTTTCGATGGAAAAATTTGTAGAAAAAACTTTAGGCTCACCATTGGAGAGCTTAGAGTGCCTAGATGAGGTTTGAAAACTTGACAAAAGGGCATCAGCACAATTTCCAGCCTGTAGATCACGAGCTGGCGTTTCTGAAAAAGTGGTTATAATAGCCAATCGAAGCAACGGTTTGTGAGTTATGACCTTCCAAAGTTGGGCTACTTGAAATTTCAAAGATAATTGTCAAAGATGTATTTGGCCGACTCTATATGTTTTGTTAGGGTTGTCGGCCCTAGGTATTAAGTTTGAGCATCTAGAACCTTCTCGGGCGGCATAAAACTGCCTATTTAAGAAATGCTTGAACATTGTCTACGACAGCTCTGGGTGATAGTTCACAGCCTATCTTGCAAATTATTGTACTGAAGGCGCCCATGTGGGTTAGAATATTGTACTTGTGAATTCTGTAATACCGCATTTGCAACGCAAATAAGAAGTCCATATTTTGTTCTCGCATTTGTTGTTGTTTCTTTGTTTCTGTTATGAGTTTATGGTATTAAGGGGAACATCCTTCATCAATCTCTTATAGTTTAGTTTCTACGAACAATGCTACTGAACTATTTATTTCTTATATTAATTTTAAAAGTGGTAGAAAAATCAATAGATCTTTTATTTTTTTCCAGTGAAGTTGATGGCACTAAATATGTTTTACAAAAGATCAAGTCTTACCAAGATATACATAATCATATTTAAAATAACTTTGGTGACATAGATACCCATTATAACTCTTTATTAGAAATAAAAATCTCAAATTTACTCTTCTTATAGGGGAAACGAACAAGTTGTCACCCCATATTATAATGATCGCCATGTCCTACTATTACCTATTCTCCCCCCCCCCCTCCCCCCCCAATCCATAAAATAAAAAGTAAGAAAATAAAAATGATAGCACATGTACTAATAGCCAATCAGACATGCATTGATAGTTGATCATTTTTTAGCTTTCTTGGTTTCTGATTGGTCCATTTGTGCAAAAAGTACCATTTTTCGGTGAATGACTATTGGGGGTGAACATAACGGATGACACTATTAGAACACTTCGTACTCTATGAGTTCTACAAAGAGCTCTGTAAATGGAGGAAAGCCAAAAGGTTAACTTTGAGTTCTTCACTCACCTATAGAGGCTCACCGAATAAATTGACAAATTTTGACATAGAAATTAAGAACTAGGTATAGATGTGTGAAATTGGTGTGGGCATTGACTTCTCACTCGTCTCCCCTATTTACCCTATTTAGTAGTAATTTTTTTCTAGCCAGGAAAAAAATTGTATAGGGGAGAGGCACCAATAGTTGAGCGGGGTCCAATAGTTGTTATAGATATTGTTAATATTAATACTATAAATAGAATCAATTAATATTAAATATTGATTACATAGATTTCATCTATTAACAAAAATATTACCCTACATGTGATACATGGAACCAATAATTGTACACATGAGTGCTTGTAATCTTTAAACAAAAAAGAAAATTTACACATGTATCATTGAATGTTATGCAATTTATTTTTCTCTGATTAATATAAATAAGTTGACTACAATAAGTGCCTCAGTTTTAAAATAATGAATCTATCATAAATGAATAAGTGCATTGGAAAATTAAATAGATATACTTCATCTCACAATTAGAAATAAATATATAAATTTATGATCCAATCTGTTACAATTAATATTTGTTATTGATTGACAAATATTACAACTTGCAATAATTAAAAATGTTTATTCTCTAAATACCATGGCTAAGTGTACAACTACTGGGCACTCTTTAAATCTGTACAAATTTTCATTTTTTGAATATAACTCAACAGTGTACATTTACTAGGTACTTCACAAATATAATATAACTCAACAGTGTACATTTACTAGGTACTTCATAGATATAAACAAATCTAATTTTTAAAATAATACGTAGTGTTGTACAACTACTGGATCCCCATCAGATGCAGTGTCAGTGATCTAATTCAATTTTTCATTCCAACTTGCTCCTTTGTCGATGCATTTATTTTCTTTTTGACATATCACCTACAAAGATAGAAAACTTGTAAGGCTCACCATAAATAAACCAATAAATTACAAAAAAAATTCAAACTCAGTAATTTTGGATGACAAGTTATCCTACTCCAATAGTCAAATCATGACAACACAATTCAATCCATGGCAACAAAATTTATCCAATCAAATTTAGGGGAAAAAAGGCACAATCCATGGCAACAAAAACCATCCAATCAAATTTAGCTATTAAAAAAGGTTGACTAGTTGAAATTGAAATTTAATCATGGTTAAATAGGTGTTAACATGATCTATAAAATGAAAACAATAGTCTCTTTTTTCATTGCTTAAATTTTATCTGGAATCAACTGTGACTGCAACTCCTCTCATCACCCAGACTAAGCATATTCAGGTGCATAAATTTTGATCCATTTCCATTTATATTTTCTTTGTTTGAATATTTCTATTCTATTTTTTATGAAAGAACAAACTTTTCACTATAAAATGATTTTTTTACTACGTAGATTGTATTTGGAAGCAACTATAATTGCTAACATTGTATCTGAAATCAACTGTAACTACTGTAACTACTAAAATTATTGATATGAATCAATCATAATTGTTGCTTCTCTCCTCAACTTCCAATTAATCAACCATAATTGCTGAGATTGTATCTGAAATCAATTGTAACTGCTAAGATTGTTGATATGAATCAAACATAATTGCTGCTTCTCTCATCAACTTCCAGTTAATCAACTATAATTGCTGAGATTGTATCTGAAATCAACTGTAACTATTGTAACTGCTAAGATTGTTGATATGAATCAATCATAATTGATACTTCTCTCATCAACTTGCAATTAACCAGACAACCACTAATAACCATCAGATGCATAATTTTTTATTTATTTGCATTTCTATTTGATATGTTTCAATCTATATATTTGTTTTTTGGATGAAAGAATCTGTGTCTAAAACTATATATAAATATCTGTTTAAACACTTTTTCAAAACAATGACCTAGCCTTTTTTTAAATCTTACAAGAACTACATAAATCTATATTTTAAGATCTTACAATTAAAAATCTTAATTAATCTAAATATAATTTTTTTCTTATAGGAATATCAATAAAAAAGATACAAATACACCACTCTGAACATGGAAAACATGGAAAAAAAAGGATATTCAAAAATAACATACTAAGGAAAAAATCTAAAACTGTATTAATCTATAATACACCATTCCAAACATAGAAAATAAGGAATTTTATATTGAAAACAAGGAAACTATATAAATCTATTTTGAAAATAGGAAGTTCAAAGTGAAACTATATAAATCTATATTGAACAGCTTATGGTAAATAGATAGAAACATATGGATTTTAAGGCTTAAGGCTCAGATTTAGATATCTTGAGCCACCAGATTCTCTTCACTCTCTTCATGCATTTGTTTAAGAGTGGAAATACAATCTTTTAAATTTGTTTTCTATTACATAGAAATGTAGTCTATTTAACTCTTATATGTAAATAGAATAGTTAGCGAAAAAAATATTGACAAAAGCATTCACACTGGTCATTCAAATTTTTTTGTCATTGTATAATTGCATATTTATTTTGTTAACACCATTTACAATATTCATTAAAATAAATTGCAGTCTTCTATTAAAAGAAAGTAGTTTTCTAACATAATTGTCACACAGACTACATATATTTCACCATGAGAGCTTCTAAGAAGAATCGAGTTCAAAGAATGAGGCCACTACTAATGCACAAAAGAGGGGTTATGCTTCAAGGCAATCTAGAAAATGAAAGAAATACTAGAGAGAAAAATGACATACCAAATCATCTTGAAATACCAAATTCAAATCCAATAGAAAGTTTGGATGTGCAGACAGTTTCTAGTACACCACCCGTGTCTACAACACCTAAGAGTGCACCACTAAGAAAAAATTGGTCAAAATCAAACATGGACAGTGCAATCAAAGATGTTGAAGATAATGAGTTTTCCATCCGAGCTGCTGCCAAGAAATGGGGTATTCCTTTTACAACCTTGTCATATTGGTTGCAAGGTATCACAACAACAACAACAAGAGGTCCACCCACTATATTATCAAGTGAAGAAGAAATGGAAATAGTGCAATGGTGTCAAGAAATGGCAGAGATGGGATATGGTCTTGAAATATCACAATTGAAAGCACATGTTGCTCACATTTGTGAGACTAGGCCAAATCCCTTCAAAGATGATTTTCCTGGCAAGTCATGGTGGAGAGGGTTTAAAAGAAGGCATCCCGAGTTGGCATTAAGAACTGCAGAAGGTATAGATAAAGACAAAGCTACAATGCTTAGGCCATCCATAGCAGCAACATTTTATGACAATTTGGAAAAAGTTTACAAAGATAGACAATATAGCCCACACCAAATTTGGAATTGTGATGAAACAGGTGTTCAAGCTGGGAGAAATTGTGGAATGAAGGTAATAGCCAAAAGGGGCTCAAGGAGTGTGCCTTATGTATTGTCAAAAAGTAGAGAATGGATCACCATATTATGTTGTGTTAATGCTGCTGGATAGAGCATTCTGGGATTCTACCTCTTTAAAGGTCAAAGGCAAATAAAAAATTATATTGCAAGGTGTGAATCAGGGGCTTGTATGGTAGCCCAACCCCATGCATGGATGACCAAGGAACTATTCCTCAACTGGTTGCATCACTTTGCCAGATTTGCACCTGGTGGAGTTTCACCTAGCAATAGGCATTTACTTATATTTGATGGTCATGGGAGCCATGTGGCACTTTCCACAATTCAAGAGGCAAGAGTTCTAGGAATTGATCTTCTTACATTGCCTAGTCACACAAGCCACAAGCTCCAACCTTTGGACGTAAGTGTTTTTTCTCCTTTTAAGAACTATTTCAAAAAAGAGAGATCACAATGGATGGCAAAGCACCATGGATTAGAAATAAATAAGTCTGAATTAGCTACCTTATGCAGCAAAGCATTCAAAAAGGCCCTCACTCCAGAAAATATCAAGGCCAGATTTAAGAGAACTGGTATTTGGCCATTAAACAGAACATCACTTATGAATGACATGAATCCTAGCAAAGCATTTCAGACTAGTGTTGAGAATGAAGATGAAGCAATTGCCCTTGAACGTATTCTGAGATTTGCAGGAGTCAGTGACTCTGATATTCAAGAACGAGTAGAACAAATTCAAAGAGAAAATGCTACAATTGAAATGCAACTACAACAAGATTCTGCTACTGTTGAACAAGGACAACATGATTATGCTGCTATTAAACAAGGACAACATGATTCTGCTGCTATTGAACAAGGACATCATGATTCTACTGCTATTGAACAAGGACATCATGATTCTGCTGCTATTGAACAGGGTCATCATACAATGCATACTACACAAGATACAATAGAACTAAGTATTCCTACTGAAGTGAGTATACCTGATTACATCATGGAAGGTGCTAGAAACCTTTGTGTTAACTTGGACTTAGATAATGAGGATGTAGGATTGTCAATGCCATCACCTCCTCCATCTCCTCCACGCACATTAGTTCATTACTATACAACAATAGAGTTGGGTGTAGAGGATGAAGAGATTCAGTCAAGAGATAATTATGGCAATGATGACCCAATGGATGAAAACATTACAAATACACATAACAACCAACTAGAAGGTAACCAGATGCCAATATTATCATCTTTCCTAAAGTTACCAAATGCAAGGGTCAATGAAAAATATTCCCATGAGAGTGGTGGTGCAATTAGGCTCAGTCAACAATCCCAAATACTCACAGGAGATGAGTTCATGCAAATTTTCATGGAACAAAGGCTCTTCACATTAAAGGATACGTAATGAAACAAAGACAGAGAAAAACCTGATGAAAGAGACCTACATTGAATTAAATTCATGGGTATATAAATAAGCAGTGAATCTTTACCTGGAAATTTTCTGTAGGAGATATAATATGCCTGAAAAATATAAGCTACGACTTAGGGTTTCAAGCTTTCAAGTGACGATGAGGAATTCTCCATGAATTGACATGAATCTTCTCATCTCTAAATCGACATTGTTTTGCCCTGGAAGTGGTGGAAGCCATGAGTCAAGAAATTAGAGGCGGTTGACTCTTCTCCAATGCCTCGAGGAACTCAAAAAGCCCTCGCTCTCCCCCCTCATCCGAACTTTCCTATAGTTGTGAAGTGCCTACCCCCAGAGATAGGTGGGTGGCCCGAAGAGTGCCTCTACATCTGCATGCACAAGCAGACTGAGCACCCTACGGTTCAGTGAGCCTTCTGCATCAGAAGCGGAGGGTTGGAGGCGCTGCTCCCCCAATTCTTAATCTATATGGCCAACCCTCTATCTATATGGGTATCTCCACATCACCGAGCCTTGATTCACCCATGACAACCTCAAAGAAGAAGAAGAAGTAGACGATGAGAGCGAGAAGATGAGGAAGATCTCCAATGATGCCCAACAATGATCTGTCTGTATTTTGATTTCCAACCATGGCTACCACAGGTTTGCAGACTATAATCTGCAAAGTTTCATCATGTGAAATGCATAAGAGATTACGTGTCTCAACCATACAAATGCAAACCCTACCGCGAATGTCGCAGAGCTCAAGGAAAGTTCTGGAAAGAGAATGGAGAGAGTTCTCGTGGGAGTATGTTTAATCAATGCGTGTTCTAGAAAGAAAATGGAGAGAGTTCTCGTGTAAGTGTGTTTAATCAACGCGTGTCCATTATCATAATTTATCTTATATTGTTCATTTTTAGGTGATACTTGGGTAGAATTGAGAGAAAAAATTATCATCGTCAATCATAAAGTGTACAACTATAGGGTTGTTGGTTATTCTTTTAGGTTAAATGGTGGGTAAATTTTAGAGGGTAAGATGTATAAAATTTGACGTTGTGTGATTACTTAGGGAAATATAGTTCGTTAGATGTAAGTGGAAGTGAAATAAATAGATTAGAATTTAAATAGGTTTAAAAAGAATAGTGTATTTATAAAGTTAATTTTAAACTATAATATATTTCTATATGAACATAAGTTGTGTTAAATACGATCAATTATTGGTTTCTTGTTGTTTTATATAAGATATTAAAATAACTTAAAAAAATGATATCAATTTTTTTAATGATTCTTTAAGTATTTAATAGGTTACATTCATAAGAAGTATTTGAATATATTTTCATAAGAAATGATGTTAAAACAATCATTTGTTGATATTGATATTAGTAAGTTTTGGTCAAGACCTCCAAAATTGCATTTTTCAGACACTTTGAATTAAATTGATTATTTCGACAATTTGCTGAGTGAGTGGTAACCTCAAACCTTAGTTGAAGTTAGTTAAGTGGTCATTTTACATTTCCAAAAAAAAACGAAAGTCCTGCGACATTCGGTTTTACAATTATGTGTTGACAAAGTTAGCCATCACGACTACTCGTGTGTCTCCCCTAGATTTGGTATAAAACAAACATTAGTAAATATTGACAATTAAGAATGATGTACGCGTTTGAAAGTGTGGCAGAGGAGAGAATTTTACAGCTCGACATAGGCAACGTTTGAGAACGGATAGATGCAATAATTTTCAATAATTCTGCACTCAATTTTGAATATTCTCCCGCCATTAACTTTTGCGCTCAAGTTTGAATTTTCTCCCACCATTAAATTGCCGCCTCTTGCTTTTAGAAGCAAAGTAGGTAAGCTCTGGTAATACTGAAGCCAAAAGTACTCACAGAAACTGAAACTGAAACAATATCTACATTGTTGTGTACTGAAGTCTGGGTCTGGATAAATGGCCAAGGGTTCAAAGAAACGGAGAGCTTCAAGGAAGAAGCAGGAGAAGGCCCTGCAGGATACTCAGGCGCCACGTCCCTCAGGTACGTCACTAATCTGTTCTCGGATCTGTGGTTTCATTTCATATTTTGGATAAGGTCTTGTAGAGTTTTAATCTAATTTGCGTTATTTATACAAAATTGTCATTATGGAGTTGAATCCTTGTTGGGTTTACAGCAACTGTTGAATCTTGCCCAGTAGAAGAGAACGAGGAAGATGTTTTCAGTCCTAAGACACCTGTTCAAACAAATGAAGGAGAAGATAAAGATAGAATGTTCGATATGGTGGGTGGATTGGCACATCCTTCCTCTCATACGGAGGAAGTTGCGATTTCTGATGGGGTTGAATATAAAAGTGGGTTGTTTGAGAATGCTGGGTTCCAAGAGTTTTCTCCATCTGGGAGAGGGGAGGTTGGGGATTCAGAAATTTTAGGAAAGGTATCAGAGAGAAATGGACCAACCCTTGATCTATCTAAAGGTTCTCAATTAACTCCTCTTGGGCAATTTAGGGATTGGGGTGTTTCAAGAAAGATCGATGATAAGCACGCAAGCCTTCAGTCATCAACTCAGGAAGGGGATGAGGGAAATGCTGTTTCTTTTGACCGGTGTGAAACAGATCTTATTGAAGCAAGCAAACCATCTGAGCTCGAAATTATAAATAATAATAAAAATATTGTGGAGTGCATGCACAATGAGGATTGCACAATACGAGACATAACAGTTAATGATTTTTCTTTCTCCCCAGCAGACGATATTACTACTTCCCAGAAAGTCAGGGATATTAGTGAAGGATTTCCCTTGATTCCACCTGAGGTTGTAGAGAGTTTCAACAGTTGTATGGAGAGAGAATCTGCGATGCTAAAGGAGGATGGAATGAATTCGCTTTCCAAGCAACAAAATGTGCATGGGCAGGAGACCGCAGTAAACAATTCTGAACCAGGTACATTTGACGGGAATTCCTCAAAAGATGAAATTGTTTACAAGGATCGAGAAGTATTGGTAGAGGTTCAATATGAGAAGAGATCGATAGAACATTCAGGGTCTCATGATATTTCGGAAAGATTGGTATCCCATAAATCTCACGCTTCTGAAGCAGATGATCCGATACCTTCAGAAATGTTAGCAATAGAAGTAGAGAAGATTGAGTCACCCGCTATTTTTGGTGAGGGCTATTCTATGAGCTCATTTCAAGGGGTACTTGGGTCTAGTAGCCCTAGAAAGCAAGAATGTAATACTATTCTTGCTGGGGAAGGAGGGCTCGAATCTGCACAAGGACATAGTGAACATGTGAAAGATGTCAGCGTGGACATTATTGGACAACATGATGCTGATACAAGCAAACAAGTGAAGGATGAGCTTTGGGACTTTTATGGGCTTACTCAACCCAACCGTGAGTCCATAGAAATTTTGGAAACTTATGAATCTAATGCTTATCAAGCACATAATTTTTCTCTTTCAGAAAAGCTAGAAATTGAGACAAGTGTTCAGGGAGGTCTTGAAAATCTCCAGGAGCACAATGGATGTGAAAACGAAACCAATCTAGACAACTCTGAATCTAGAATTTTTGAAATGTTGCAAAGTATGGACAATTACAGAACTGATCATGTTGACGCTTCACAACCATTGCAAAAAGCAATGAAGTTCAATTTATTCCCCTGTAACTCTTGCACAGGAATTTGTATGACACCTAAAGGGGTTTGCATGAGTTCATCTCAAGCATTGTATGATATAAAGAATCCTGACCAAATGGAATCTACTATTGCAGTTGAGCTTGAAGAACCCCAACTCCTGCACGAGGAATGTAAATCTGGTCAGGATTTATGCATGGTTAGTTCTGAACACGTTTGTGCTGAAGTAAACAACCAACCTAAAGATGCAAATGCGAGGAATGACAATATTCAGCGGGCAGGTACAAAAAGGCTAAAAGAAGAATATCCTAATGTGTCATTTCCCGCTGCTGAAATAAAACCCAGTGTTAATACATCTCATTCTCTTGTTGCTGCTGATTTGGAGTCTGTTAAATCTTCTAGTGTTGTGCTACTAGATAATGAGGTTAATAATGACAATGGCAGTAACTTAAGAGATATCAGCAAAGAGCCTGCCCAACAGACACAGTTTTTGAAGCTTAATGGGGAAGAAAAGAATGTCCATTTACAAAATACTTTTCCTCGAGAGCTGCGTAAAGAAGGCGAGGTAAGTATTTGCAGTACTCAACTTCATGTAAGATCATATTCTCAGTTTTGGTCCGTTATCCACATTCCATAAATATTGTATATATGATGTTTCAAGGTGGTTTTATTTAAATGATATTATTTCTACTTTTTTCTAAAATTGAAATTGGTATAAGTTCATGGTATACATATGTTTGTGATCAGTGGAACCTGGAGCTGGAGAAGCGGAGTTGATTAATTTCTCTGTTCTATTTAAATACCGTATGAGTTTATCTCGTACTCTTAGTACCATAGAAGTTCGTCAACAAGAGTTGTATTTTTAATACCTCACGCCTTTTGTATTAGCAGTATATGAATCCCTTAAGACTTGCCATGAAAAATGCTTTTTTTTTTCCATACATCTATGTTTTCTTTTTGAGGTTTGCTAATTTGGAACCCAATGCAGCTTCAATTGGAGTTATGTCCCCGTTTTAAAAATCTTGTGCCAATAAAAATGACTCTTTCATCATTTGAGAAAGTCCGCGCAGAATAGGATGAACATATAAGGCTTCTAAATGGTGGTTGAGCATCGGAGTGCACGTAACTTTGTTCATTGCAAGCATACATATTTTAGTACGAAAATACTGAACACTATAGTAGCATTAGGAACTTCAAGCTTCCTCAAACCCTAGTGTTAAACTGCAACCAAGAATTGACATTTTTGAATAACACTTTGGAGTCATTTATTAAGATATATGGTAAGAAACAAGGTTGATCACCTTATAAAATAGATGACCCAGAGTTTAATATAGACATATCGAGTATTGAGAAATGATACACACACTATTCACTGTAATACAATGATCAATCAAGTCCATCACGAGCTTTAAGCAAACAAATGTTTGGTCTCCACGGATCACTAAGCTCCAGTCCATTATTTATCATCTTAACTGAGGTTTTTAGGATGTTATCTAATCTCAATTGCGACTGTGGTTTTCCTTTATCCGTAGAGTTCTTTTCTTGACAAAATGTTTTGTTTTATCAATATAAACAATCATGTGAAGACTTACAAGCATGTTTTGCTAGAGACGAGCTCTTTAATTTTTTGTCGGTAGATTTCCGATTTATGTTCCTCGAATCTTTGTTCAATTTTTTTGTTCCATCTCCCCAACATAAGATAAGCCACACATACAATCAAATTGATAGACATCATAGCTCAATTTTGGCTCAAAGTCTATTGTGGATTTAATCGTGCTTCCTGTTTTATTCTGTTTTATGATACTGTCACTATATGTCTCCTCAAAATACTTTTAAAGTATCTTCATTAAATGGGAGAAACGAGTTACACGTCTCCTAAATCCTTCTCCAACTGACCCCTTGATGCAATCTTCTTTTCCACATTTTTTGAGACCCTCAGGATCTACTTAATTCCATAAACATTTGATCTGAAACTCCTCGTTAAGTATTGCTTCTCATTCAAAATTTTGTTGCTATGAACATAATTACATCGATTGTGTCTTGAAGGCTTGAAAAGGCCAACCCTGAGTTTACCAATATGTGACGCTGGCTCATTTGTCCATAGGAATTACACAGTATATAATTGCATTAAAAACAAGTCAGCCATCTTTTAAGCTTCATCTTCTAATCTCTACAAAAGAAGACATTGATTAAATGTCTTGATCGTGCCATATAGGTAAAGTATGTGTTCTTGTTAAGAGATCAATTAATGTCTTAACCATGCTTTAAACGGGTGAATTTTGAGTGTGCTTGTGTGAAGATAATGTTCTCTTGACTCTGCAAACAACAAGAAACATATTGATAAATCAACTTTTGAACTTCTTTATTTGTTGCAAAGCTATAGGTAATTTTGCTACGCTTTGTGAGGTCAATGTTTTGAATTTTCTAATTCTTTGCATCTTTTGGTTCGTTTGACAGGGAACTGATATATTTCCTGAAGGCAATGAGAAACATGGATGGAACTTGTGTTTTTGGGGTGTGCTAGAGTTTTTGCTCTGTTGGAGGGACTGAACTGCTATTATCCTTCATGGGTATAATTTGAACTTTGGGCTCACATCGTTAGTTTTCAGGTCTCCAGTTTCAGTGGTAACATTGTCATTTGGGTCCATATATATTATCAAATGAAAGCAGATATGGCAATAAAAACTTGAAAAATCCTTGTTATCATAAAAGGCACTGTAGTTACGTATTCTTCTTACATTATAGGCAATAAGGTATTCTACAGTAAACTCTTGCAATGAGAGACAAGTTTTCCTCCATGGGAGGTGGGTCTTTTTTGGCACCGGTGTTTATAAGTGCCAAAGGGTTACTACAGTCTTCACACCTCCTTAAGCAATGACTATTCGCTGTCTATACGCCAATCAAAAGCTATTGAATTTTAAGATTTCGGTTGATCTGTAATGTTTAGGATCACTACTAAATGTTTATATGTATTCGAATGGTTGAAATAATAAAAGTGATAAAATCAATCAAACTGTTCAAATGATGTCACCCTCAATTATTATTAGCCTGTTTTGTGTTTCCGTCTTTGGCTAGTTTGAAAAATGTTATTTCAAGTTATTCTTTATCCTTGCATGCACCAACAGATGATTACACCTAAATAAAATTTCTTCATTTGCCAAGTATAATACTGTTTAGCATTGTGCAGTGACCAGTCCATAGAAATTAAAGAGGGAAGAGGAGCCATGGCTGGGGACCCCTACTTCTGGGGCGCCTGATGCCTATCTAGTAATGTTTCACCAAAAATATCAATGATCTATGGTGAACAAAGGTCAGATTAATGGCTTCTACCTCATCCAAGTATTATTCGCTACATTTACAGTCTTACCCTTTCCTCTCTGCTGTGCTTCATATTCAAAATTTTAATGTATAATGCTTTATTTCAATTTGAAGGTTAATTGTCCTCATTACTGGGTACAAGGCCAGGTAAAGTCAACTACTGTATTATTGAGCTGTATACCCCAGTTGCTGCCCTGTTGCCTTCATGTAAACAGAAAATTCCAGACGTCTTACTGCTATAGATAGATGTGCTACTTTGTAGTCATTACATCTTAGTTTCTGATGCAGACAATCCTCAGATCCTGCGAATTGGTAAACACATCTTCAGTATAACAGAGGAACAATAGAATAAAAATATGCAAAAGTTATATACTTTCAGTCTAGAACATCTCCTTCACTGCATACATTATTATTAGTAACAAAAAAAATTATAACTTCAAGAACTTCTTAACTCTATGATTTCATCTATCCCCTTTTATCATTAATAAACTCCAAATGAACTCCTTAATAGAAACCTTAACTCCTAAATTAAATCTTACAAAGATAGTAAGAAACAACAGTTTGCAAACAGAAAAAATCAACTCGTAAATATACTCTTACGAAGACTCTTAGTAACAACAGTTAATAACAGTTGCATCATTCTTTCCGTCTTTTAGAACTTTTGACCTCTTAAAGACTAGGGGAAGATCTAGTAGCTGTTAGGGGTCTAATGACCGTGATGAAGAGATGTCATAGACCATCAGCCAGGTCTTCCCCATGTTTACCCCTAACTGTCTCAAGTCTCAGAAGGAAGCCAAACCATCAAGAAGCCGCTGGAGGCTCTCTAGAGAAGAAGCCAAAAGAACCCTGTCATCCACAAAAAAGAGAATGGAGATCAGGACCCAATGCAAGTAACAACCATTTTTGGGGAATGAAGAATCACAAAGGAAGGCCTTAAGCTCATCAAAGTAGATGCCCAATAAAGTGGGGGAGAGAGGGCAACCTTGCTTCACCATGATGGTTCTCATAATCGGGTCTAAGAGCTTGTGAAGAGTTCCGAATTTACCCACCACAAACTTGTATAATCTCATAATGACCACCAAAAGAGTTGCGAAGATCTCAATGTCTTCGAGTTGCTAAAAAAGAGACTCCTTGGGAACATAGTTGAAAGCAATAAACTTTCCTCGAGTAGTGAGAGCTTCCTCAATAATAGTCCAAAGACTTAAGATGTGATATGTAGTATGAAAATTACCCAAAAAGCCAACTTGCCCCCTCACACAAAAATCCCTCTTTGTTAGCATGAATGTTGATGATATTCCTATGGGGGAGTATCTTAGCATTGTTGGACCATTGGAGAGATTGACAACATGATTGTGTGTTGCATTCACGACTATGTTTGTCATTGATGTCAACACACTAAGAAGATTGGCAGAGTAGCAGCCAATGCTTGAGATTGTATGGTTCAAGGATTGAAGATGAGATCAAGCGCAGTTGGGGACATGTTCCACTGGGTATCTTGATGATGTGGCTAAGAGCGTGTGTAGAAAGTCAAAGACTAGTAGCAATTATTTGAGATTTACAAAAGATAGTTTGTAGACAGAGTTCCTGAGAAGTGGTTTATGGTGTTTGAATTATATCTCCTAATGGGATAGAATTTGGATAAGAGAAGTTGGACAGAGGTAGAAGACATCCTAATGATGATAATAACGAGTGCGCAAAGTCTGAGGTCGCACATGGGAGAAGTTGTAAATATTGCGAGCCAACAATATCATGTGGTTATGAAAAGATGTAATGTAGAATATTTTCTTAATAATGTCCTATTGAAATTGTAATTGGGAAAGCCTCAAAGTTGACTCAATGAATTATTTTGAGGACTTGGTATAAAGGAAGGTTTATTTTGATGGTTGTAATGTGGAGTAAAAAAAGTATCAAGTGGATTAAGTCTATGTGGATGTGAAGTATAATGCAAGTAAGCGATCGAAGGGATTATTGTGATGCAACTTTGCAAATTTGGTATTGAGATCTGAGAAGTGTTTGCTGGGGAAGAGGCATAGTAAGAGGACATAATAAGAGTACAAGTTGCATTTTCTATTATGCTAAAAGGAATAATATAGAGGCCACTCTACAACATTTGGGGTCAAATTGCAACGACAAAGTAATTTGTGGGTGATTTTCATTTTTTTTGCAATTGTCCTTGACGCTATTGCAATACTGACGTTGGTGTCGTAATTATGATGCCTGTGTGATTATAAAAAAAAAAAAAAAGACAAATCATTATGCATTTGATTGATTGTGACATTGGAAAGTTGCGAATCAAAGATGCCAATGGAGAGTTGCGAAAAGTGGAGATAAGCTGGATTGATGCCCCATTTTCCATGCTTGTGCCCTTGAAGGTCTTGTTGTACCCTTGCTCTGCCATTGCCTTGTCGTGCCCATGCCCTTGCTTGCTGCATTGGGTATTTTTTGTGTTTATTAGGTATTCAACTCATTCTATTCTAATTCTATCCTTGATTCTATTTATTTCTTGTATTCTTGCGAAGATAGTTGTCTCCTTTTCCCTTTCATGTCAAATTTAGGCTTTGAGGTGTAACAGTTAGGTTTTAGTATGTCAATTGAAACGAGCTCAACATTCAAAATAATGGAAACATAAAATCATATTAGCGATTCAATTGTTAAGAAAACCTGAAACTGAGGTGTTGTATCTTCATACTCTAAGCAATGTGATAAACACACTATTTATGACATTATCATTTCTTCTATATGTTGACCTTATCTATATATTCTTACGGATCGGTATGCATATATTTTAAATTTGACTAACATTTGTTGACATGAATGTTCTTGTTTTAACAAATCTACAAAATATTTTAAGCATATTGATCTCTGAGTTAGGAATTTGTACTATGTGGAGAATGGAGAGCTTGGATACTAATAGTGATAGGGTCAAATAAAAGAATTAAATGACAAACATTGATACTAATAGCGAGGGTTAAATTTATAAAAATATCTATATTGATCTTATATAGTTTATGGAGAATTTGATCATTAGGTTTAATCTCACTAGAGATATCATAGATCCTTGAAAATCTATATTTTTGAAAATCTAAAAGTGATGCAATTAATAAGTAGAGCTTGAAGTTATGAGGACGACACCTATGATATAGTTGCAATGGCCACTTGCTTAGAATCTTGCCACCAAACATCCAACTAATGTCTACTTATTTAGAATCTTGCCACCAAACATCAAACAAAGCTTTTATAGATAGAAGTTACTATCAAATATATATAAAGAACAATGATTCCTTTGCATGATTCATTCAAATTATATCATTAGAAAAGATCAAAGATCAAAGATAAAAGGTCAAAGTCTAGGTTAACTATTACGATTTGTTGAGATTATTTGTTATTTTATATGTCAAGATTGAGTAGACTCAAACCTAAGACCTCTTGAGAGGCTCACAAGTTACCATTTTGCTATAGGCTCTTGCCTAATAATATCGTTTTTAGTTAATGTGATTTTCTTTTATTTGTATTTTTAATTGCTTTGATTTTATCCTATTGATTTGATCCCTTTCAAGTTATCTTCTTTCCCTCAATACAACTATTGAAGTTATATTATAAATTTAGGAGGACTTAGTATTCTTATTCATTTTTAGAAGCCTCTTCACTACATACTTCTTGTTCCTAAATTCAAGTTCCTTTCACATTCCTATAAACATAGTTTAGGACTATCAAGGTATAGGAGATAGTAACCATTAGTACCCTAAACTTTTTATAACACTTGAGCAATTGGCCATTTAGGGCAACCTTATCTTGTTTACCTTGTATATTAGTAATGGAGGTATAGACTATTAGCTCTGACCTGAAAATACCCAAGGATGCATGGACTATTCTAGCAAAAAATGTTGCAATCAAAGCCAATTGTATATACAACTCTAGATTAGTTATGGGAGAAACCTCATCTCCAAGCATTGAGGCAAGGAGAAGCAATACAACTACCACTATGCCCACTACTATATCCTTGGATGTTCCCAAGATTGCATATACTAGAGGAGGAACAAAACTAGAATTTGTACAAACATTAATCTGACTAAATTAAATTGGGATTCTGAAAATAACATTTTTTACAATATTCCTTGCAATGATATGTTATTGGAGTAGAGAAATCAATTCAACAAATAGGCTGTCTGGATCATCTCCAAGTCTAAACATAAATCTAATTATCCTAATTTAAACTTAAACCATTATTAACCCTATGGAAGTCAAACATCATAGTCAGCTAAACCATGGCAAATTGGACAATAAAACTTTTAAAAAAAGCTAATACAACTAAACAAATATAAATGTCTATAATAAAACTAATTGTTAGAGTCACTTTTCAAGTATGACTATTTATCTATCTAGCTTTATATTCAAAGATGATATAGCAAGCAGCTTCGCAATTTGTACTAGGGAAACATAGAGTCTTAGATCATGAGACATCAATATTAATGTTGACACTTGAGATATAAAATTGCACTTTCCTTGAACAGGGAAAAGAAGATTTCCAAAAGACAAATGAAAATGTTACTCAATTATTGGATCATGGCAGTTTATTAACTAAAGTCTAAAATGGTCTCCTTTGATGGTAGCTTGGGCTCCTCATTAATTAGAACTTTTTGCATGTGACCATGTCTATTTATTTATACTTACAAATTGCATCTCAAATAGGAGTGAATGCCTCTAACAACTAGGATAGTCACTAGGATTGATGTAATAATGTGGGTTTGCAGATTGCAGTTAGGCAAGAATAAAAATCTCTGGTAGTTAGCTTAGTTTAGTTTAAGGACCAGTGTGAGAATGTCGGTTAAGCTCAAGCACTTTAGTTGAATTCATTTAGAACATATATCTACTCTCTAAGAGCAATCTACAGCAATATAATGTCTAATAATTTGTTTCAGGACTTAGCCATAGTCTTCCTAAAACCTACCTTAATTGCAAAGCTTTCCAGTCCTGAAACTGAAAGCTAAAATATTCCATAGAATTTAAATGGAGTTCACAAAGATCCAAAGTTAGACAAGAGTAGACCTACTTGCATAACTTGATTTGGCGAGAGAGGAATGTGGATATTAATTTGTGGTTAGTAATTAAATTATAGAGAAAAAAATTGAATAGAATAGTACTCACATAGTCCCATCAAGGGAGGCAAATTCACAAGCTTTACATAGCTTATACCCTGCATCAATCATAGCAGATAAATACATTTAGCATATTGAAATTGAGAAACAAAAGCACACTAAAACACTCACACATAGAACTGCCAACAAAAAAAATCTCTGATGATTCAATGAATGATTTGCATATTGAAAATCTCCACACATGGTTCATACAACAATAGAATCAAATAAGACTTTCCTTAGGAATACAAGAAGGAATCAAATAGTTTATTTTTTCAAATGATTAAATGTATGATGGGATATGAATGGGAGAAAGATAGTCCAAATAAGTAATCAATATGAAATGAGAGTTGTGTTGATGCGGTAGATGGAGATATAAATGGAGCATATTTATAGGGGTGAGATGGGATCACTGGGTGAGAAATGTGAAGAAGAAAGAGTGATAAAATAGATAATGCTTTGTGTTTGATCACACTCTGTGATCAAGAAGAAAGAGTGCTTAAGAAAAAGAAAAATGAAAAAAGATACTTTTTGTAGTCATCACTTATTTATTGCAAATGAAGTATGTAGTGTTTATGCAAAATATATTTCATCTTTATATCATGTTTTCCAACTTACTTATTGTTAGAGTAAATAATTAATTAATTAATAATTATTTATTCTATTGCTTAAGCTTACTTAGGTTAATGCATGTAGTTGAGGTTAGTTGTTGACAACACGAGAGTTTGTTCCCTTTAGCATACTTATCTTTTCCACCTCTTGTGGATGTGTGCTTAGTTGCCAACCTTATCTCCTACCTCATTCCAGCTTGTTCTACAAGCTTCTATGAGGCCTTTTTATTTGGTCTCTCACTCATTGTAAATTAATTCCAATTCCATTTTCACATAGCAATTCTAATTTCCTATTGTGAAATATTCTTGTGCAGTATTTGCTTCAAGCTCTTTGCTCCTAGGTTTCTCTTCAGCAAGCTATTTGCATTGCAGGTGATCTTGGCGCATTATTAGAGTCAGATTCTCAACTCCTACATGGTATCAGAGCCTCCTTGTTGCTTTTTGTTCGAAGGATTTTTGAAGTCGTAATTTGGAGTCACAAACCTTAGTTTGTTTGTGCATTTTTTTTTCAAATCGGGGGTAGAGCAAATTTTTGGAGCATTTTTAGCCCAAATGGACACTGCCATTGGATCCAGAATGCTGTTTATAGTTAAGATTCATATAAAACTTTTCATTTTTGGCTTCAAGCATTTTTTTGGCCTCCTAGGTAGCCGTACGGATGAACAGAGTGAAAATTTTAAAAAATTTTTTTTTTGTATAAAAAAATATGCCTCGCCGTAGCAGCACTGTAGTGCTACCCGGTGGCCACCCAGCGGCCACTCGCTAGCCACCCAAACCCTGCTCAGCCGGCGGCTACCGCTGCAGCACCATCAGAGGCTCTCGCCACCAGGTTCTCCTCCCGAGTGCTACCGCCATTGGCAAATTTTTTGGCTCCGCCGCCCTGTGCACTCCGGCCCTTGACATCATCATTTCGGCCAGTTATGTCATTTTTTGACGATTGTACATTGCTGATGTCACTTTACTGGCTGCTTACGTCACTTTTTTGATGACTTGGCTGACGTCATTTTTTGACATGTTGATGTCACCTATTCGACGACTGACATCATCTTCCTTATGACAGATTTTTTTCGGCGATGTCCTCCTAACGGGCATATGGGCGTCAAATTTAATCGATTGTCTGTAATTTTCCAGCAAGGTGCAATTTTGGAGCAGCAGTCAGTTTTTTGGCTATAACTTGAGCATACAGAGGTCTTTTTCCGATCCAAAAGAAGCATCGAAAAGATGACTCAAAGACAAAGACATTGGTGCTGGTTTTGTAAGATTTTGAGTTCGTTTGGGCTTCCATTTTTGGTGTCAAAGTCGACTCTTTTGTTTCCTCCTATTCTGCATCAACAAATCCAGGTTCTTTTCTAGTTTTTTGCTTTGCATAGTTGTTTTTGTGGTATTTGAGGGATATTTTTGTACGCTTGTGGACGGGTGTATTTTTTTTTTGTAATTTACTTCAGTTAAGACCCTTCTACTTTTGTCTTATTCTTTCTCTCAATCGCGGATCCATCTGTGACCTGTCTCACACCACACAACTATCACACTTGGAAGGCACAAATGACTAGGCTTCTCATGTCAAGAGGTCTATGGTCTTGTCTGGATGAGAATTAGCCCGCTCTTACGCAACCTTTTGAGGTTCTACAACACAGGAACAAAATGGATGAAGCTATGGGACTAATTTCACTCAACATTTCAGATAGTCTGCTATTTCACCTAGATGGTTTGACTAAACCACGAGCTTATTGGCAGAAATTTCAGACTTTGTTTAGACAGGTGAATGAGTTCCAAGCACTTCAGTTGGATGCAGAATTGACTTCTTTGTCACCAAGCAACTTTCCCAACATTGAGGACTTTCTAATGAAGTTCAAATCCCTATGTGTAGTTTTACAGGGATGTGGGAAGAACAAAATAGATAATGAGCGCATATTTTTGATACTCTCAAAGCTGAAGGGGCAGTATCCGATTTTTTCTTCTACTTTCTACTCCACCACGGATGCCCTTGGAGATAGACATAGGATGCCTACATTTGAGACATTTTGTGACAGGTTGACTAGGGAACAGGCAAAGATCCAGCAGGTGGATGGCTCTAGCTCTTCCAACCAAGCATTGGTTGCTTAAAATTCTAAGGGGAAATCAAAGAAGAAAGACAAATTGAAGAAAGACACATCAAAATTTGATCCTAAGCCTTCGGCTAATCCTCTAGCAAACCCTTCCAAGGGTAAAGATTCTTCAAAGTCAAGTGAGTCTACCTCTAAGACCAAGAAGAAATCAAGTGAGAACTACAGTTTTTGTGGGAAAAATGGACACTCAGTTTCCAGGTGTTGGAAACAATTACAGGCTTTAGAGGAAGCCATGAAGGAGCATCACATTTCAGCTCCTCAGTCTTCATCTCCACCTACAGGGAAAGGTCATGCTCTTTCTGCACGAGCTACGACTTCAACACCTTTATGGATTCTTGATTCCGGGGCTTCTCACAACTTAACAAACACTCCTAAGTTGCTTACTTCATTTGCTCCTTGTGCCACCACACTGATTGCCGTTGGGAACTCTTCACAACTTTTAGTTTTAGGTTCTAGCATTGTTGCTTTGGCCGAGGGCTCTCTATAGGATGTACTTTGTGTTCTTGATATTTCGATAAACCTTCTGTCTATCTATCAGATTTACCACTCTGGCTCTGGGAAGACAGTTGAGTTCTCACCACATGATGTGGTTATTTGGGACTTGCATGATCTGGAGATGATCGTGGCCACTAGGAGTGTTGACTTTGCATCTTGCCTCTATAGATTTGATGGATTTGAGTCTTCTGATGACACAGGTTCATGTTTAGTTGCACATGCAGATTCAATAAGCAGACTTTGGCATGAACGTTTTGGGCATGTCAATTACAAATTTCTTCAGCAGATGAGCACACAGGCACTTGTTCTTGGGCTTCCCTAGATTTCTTGTCTAGATGGTGTTTGTCAGGGATGTGCACTTGGCAAGCAACATAGGGGTTCTTTTCCACATGGATGAGCCACTCGTGCTTTAGCACCTTTGGAGTTGATTCATAGTGACCTCATGTTATTTCCTACTCCTTTTTCAGGTGCTAGATATGTGCTCACATTCATTGATGACTTCTCCAGATGCACATGGGTGTACTTTCTTAAGTACAAGTCTGATGCCTTCGACTCATTTCGAGTTTTCAAGGCATTTGTAGAGAAGCAGTCTAAACTTTCTATTCGGCGCATACGCATGGATAATGGGGGGGAGTATGTGAACCAAGATTTCAGAGATTTCTATTCTGAGCATGGTCTTCAGCATTAGCTTTCAGTGCCCTACACTCCTTAGCAGAATGTTGTGGCCGAGAGAAAGAACAGAACCCTTCGGGAGATGGCAAATTGCATGATTCAGTCTAGGTCCATGGATTCATGTTTTTGGGCAGAGGCAGTCAATTGTGCCAACTACATTCAGAATCAAATGCCTCACAAGGCACCTCGACATATGACTCCTAAAGAGGCTTGGTCCCATGTCAAGCCTGATGTGTCATCATTCAAAGTTTTTGGGAGTACAACATATGCATTTGTACCTAATGCTAAGAGGAAAGCAATGGAACCGAAGAGCCGACCATTAATTTTTGTTGGCTACTACGAGAATGTAAAGGCTTACAGGTTATTTGATCCTAATTCCAGAGAGGTCCTATTTTGACAGGATGTCCAGTTTGATGAGAGCCCTCTTGCAGTTCATTCCTCACCTCTAGCGTCTCCTCCAGCTCCCACTACTCCCTCTTCATCTCCACTTTGTTTCATGGATGATGAGGATGATGATCATGGTGATCCCGATATATCTCCACCACAGGATCCTCCCCAGATGCCTAAATGGGCTCAAGCTACTATTGAGGCTGTAGGATCTCTAGCTGGTGACCCATCCACTTCCCATCACACTTGTTCTCACACTGCAAGTTCTAGTCTACTCAGTCATGCTGTTAGTACTGATCCTCAGACATTTGTGGAGGCGACAGGACATTCAGAATGGGACAGTGCAATGGAGGAGGAATATTCTTCTTTAATGAAGAACCACACATGGGATCTTTGTTCTCTTCCCAAGGGGAGAAAACTAGTGCGTTGTAAGTGGATTTACCGCACTAAGTATGCTACTGATGGTTCCATTGATAAGTATAAGGTTCGTCTTCTTGCGAAGGGTTTTTCACAAGTCGAGGGTGTTGATTATTCTGAGACATTTGCCCCTGTCGCCAAGATGAATTCTATACGCCTTGTCTTATCCCTCACAGCTTCACAGGGACGGCTAATTTATCAGATGGATGTGAAAAGTGACTTCCTGCACGATGATATCATAGAGGAGATTTATATGGAGCAGCCTCCAGGTCTTGTGCAGGATCCCACCTTGGTTTGCAGGCTTCGAGATTCATTGTATGGTCTTAAACAAGCCCCTAGGGCTTGGTATGAGAAGATGGACTCATTTCTGCTGTCTACAGGCTTCACTCGCTGCCATTCCGATCCCACAGTGTACATTCAACATCTTGGTGATGAGATTTTGATTCTTGTTTTGTATGTTGATGATCTTATCCTTACAAGTAATTCATCATCCATGCTCCAGGATTTTAAGTGTGCATTGATGGACTAGTTCGAGATGATTGATCTTGGTTTGCTGCACTACTTTCTTGGTCTTCAGATTCATCAGTCTCCTATTGGCATTTTTGTGTATCAGCAGAAGTATGCTCTTGACATGCTTCGTCGCTTTCATAAGATTGATTGTAAGGCTGCTCCTACACCATTTCAGTCGGGTGTTACTTTGTCTACCTCCTGCTCCTCATCTACAGTGGATGCTACTTTGTATCGACAGTTGGTTGGTAGCCTATTGTACCTGACACCCACCCACCTTGATCTTTCTTTTGCGGTTGGCCTAGTCTCTCGATTTTCTCAGGACCCTCATGAGAGTAATTGGCAAGCTGCCAGGCGTATTCTACGCTACATTTAGGGTACACTTATGTATGGAATTCATTACATTATGGGGACTCCACACATTGTTGGCTACACTGACTCAGATTGGGTCGGTGATGTTGATGATCGAAAGTCTACTTCTGGCTTTGTGTTTTGCCTTGGCTCTGATCCTATCACATGGTCGTGCAAGAAGTAACATGCTCGGGCACTTTCATCTACAGAGATTGAGTACAGGGCCACAGTTCTTGCCAGTCAGGAGGCTTTATGGCTTCGTCAGTTGATGACTGAGTTTGGATTTCCTCTAGATCGTCCCACTATTTTGTGGTGTGATAATTAGAGTGCCGTCCACATTTCTCGCAACCCAGTGGAACATCAGCGTACCAAGCACATTGAGTTGCATATGCATTTCATCCGTCAGTTGATCCAGGATGGTGTTATTTCATTGGAGTACATTCCTACTGCCGGTCAGGTTGCAGACATCTTCACTAAACCTTTTGCATCGGCACACTTTCTTCAACTACGGTCAATGCTTGGGGTTATGAAAGTTGTCCTTGGGGGATTGGTTGAGGCCATCCTTCCTTCACTTCATGTTTTTTTTAGCATGTTGTTTTTTACCTCTTTTTGGGGGAGAGTTTTTCCCATGTGGTTTTCTCTCTTTCCCCATTTTACAAAGGTTGCATTTAGTTGTATTGTACTTGGGTACCTAAAATGGCCTCGTTGCCGGGACCCATTTTGCATTTTTCTTTTGTTTTGTGAGCTAGCATTCCCCTAAGTTGCACTTAAGGGGGGGTGTTAGAGTAAATAATAAATTAATTATTAATTATTTATTCTATTGCTTAAGCTTACTTAGGTTAATTCATGTAGTTGAGGTTAGTTGTTGACAACATGAGAGTTTGTTCCCTTTAACATACTTATCTTTTCCACCTCTTGTGGATGTGTGCTTAGTTGTCAACTTTATCTCCTACCTCATTCCAGCTTGTACTACAAGCTTTCATGAGGCCTTTTTATTCGATCTCTCACTCATTGTAAATTAATTCCAATTCCATTTTCACATAGCAATTCTAATTTCCTATTGTGAAATATTCTTGTGCGGTATTTGCTTCAAGCTCTTTGCTCCCTAGGTTTCTCTTCAGCAAGCTATTTGCATTGCAGGTGATCTTGGCGCATTATTGGAGTCGGATTCTCAACTCCTACACTTATTAGGATTCACAAAAAAAACGTATATCTACAACAAAAAGTACTCAAATGATAGCATATGGTCAAATTGTATTTATATGTTAGGTGCCCTACAACTAGTAGGCACATTTTAATGTAGTTCACTGAAGAAATACATGGTGATTTTAATGCAATTCAGTGAAGAAATACATTGTTCAATAGTTCTACCATCTTCAAAACCATATGTGCAGATATAAACATTAAGTACAATATGTCCCTTTTTTTTGTAGATGTACACATTAATTACACCAATTTTTTTTTCAAAACCATGTGTAGATATAAACATTAAGTACAACATGTCCAATATTTTTGCACATATACACATTAATTACACCAATTTTCTCTTTCAAAACCATATGTGCAGATAAAAATATCAAGTAAAACATGTCTAATATTTTTGCAGATATACACATTAATTACACCGAATTTGATGTAGGAGCATCTTGCATCACAAAAAAAGGGGGTGTGATCAAAATTTAATAACAAAAAAAAATTGTGGAGGAGAGAAAGTGACAAAAATTAGAGGAAAATAACTTTAAAAAAATAGAGAAAAGAGAAAAAGAGGATTTCTATTTTCAAGGTGCATAGGTGGTGTTAATAGAAAAATAGTTGTCATTCCATTTATCAAGGTGTGTAGGTGGCATTTTAGAAGTTTGTGAAAAATTTCTTAAATCACGCATTTAATATTTGTTGTGATCCACAAAGGAAATGTAATTTTGTAATTGGCCACATGGTGGTGCTTAGTTATATTTGGGTGGAAATTTAATATTTATTTTAAGGTAGTTGTATTTACCTTTAATCCCACATTGGTTGTGTTTGTAACATCTTTGATGGTAAGTGCCTATTTAAGCAAGGCTTATGAGCATTTGTAATCAAGCTCTTCAAGTGTAAGCTCTTGTAGTGAAGCTCTCATGATGTAATCTCTTGTAAGAAAATCTTGGAGGTGAAAGTTCTCTTGGTGGAAGCTCTTGGTGTGAAGACTCTTCTTTGTGGAAGCTCTTATTTGGGAGTTCTCTTATGTTGAACTATTTGTAAACTTCTTTTTGAAGAAGTCACATTTATGATATCATCTTGTTGATGTTGTAAGGATTTTCAAGTATAATAAAAGCATGCTTTGCGAAGCATTTTATCTTCTCTTTGTCTCTATATCATTGTGTTTATGGTTATGATTTGGTAAGGGTGGTATGGCCCTTCATCAAAATTTTTCTTTCAAAACGATATGTGCAAATATAAACATTAAGTAAAATATGTCCATTTTTTTTTGCAGATATACACATTAAGTACACCAAATGTTTTCTTTCAAAACTAACTCAACAAGGGTACAAGAATAAGTTATTCCTATGAAGAAGGATCATGTTAGATAATACAAGGGAATTTGATCAAAATAGGGAGACAATCACTAGATTGTTGTCTAACTTTCAAAGAGAAGGTGATGAAAAATGTTATTGTCCTTGCAAGAGTTGTAACAACTTAAAGTCAAGAAGAATAAAAATCAAAATAGATAATAAACATTGTAGGGAGAATGATCACATTGAAGGGGGATTTGATCAACATCCATTGATAAGTTGTTTTTTATATTATTTTTGCAATTAATATACATATGGATCACATAATGGGGGTTTGATTATCATCATTTTTATATAGGTTGATCTTCCTAGGGTAGTACGTGATATGGACCACCACATCTCAGAGGAACATGGAGGTGTGAGTATTGAAGGAGAAGATCATGACCCCATGAAAGATGATGATCATGCACCAGAAAACACATTTGAAGATGATGGTATGAATGCATTTATCCATGACACATTTGGTATTGGTGTTGCTGTTGTTGTGATGATGATGATGATTATGATGAGGATGACATTGAGGCTATCCATGATATACCTCTACTTGAGAAGGCAAACATGACCCTTTACGAAGAATCCCAATAAAATCTTCTCCGTTGTATTATTTTTGGTGAATTTGAAAGTTATGAATGGTTATCCAACATAACAATGTCATGTATGCTAAGATTTTTCATATACGTCATTATAGTCTATAAAAGGTGAAACATGTACCATTACAATTCTTTATACTAATGACTTATACTTTTTTCCTATAGATTGCTAGGTGACTAGTTGTTACCACCGTCAAATCTTCTCCCTCGCTCGTACCGATAATTATGTGCCACTATGAAACATATTGGAATGGAGTATCAAGCCATAGATGCTTGTCTTGAAGATCATGTTATTTATCATAAAGAACATGAAAATGCAATAGAATATCCTAAATGCCATACGAGTAGATATCGAGATGATCAAATGACAAAAAAGGTGCCTTGCAAGGTTCTTTATTACATTCCCATTATTCCATGTCTTAAACAATTATTGAGGTGCAATAGCTTGACACAATTTATGGATTACCATGGATGCAATAGAAGTAGAGATGACATTATTCGAATGCCTACAGATGGTTCAACATTTATGGACATAGAGGAAAAGTGGCCACACTTTAAAGAAGAACCTCAAAATCTTAGGCTTTCTCTAGCAATTGACGGTGTCAATCCATTTAGAGTGATGAGATTTGTTTACTTTGTGTGGCCTATTTTTGTTATCAACAATACCCTTCCTCCATGGATGTCAATAAAGAGGAAGCACATTATGTTGGCAATAATTGTTCCAGGTATTTTATTATTTTATTGTTATCTACATGTAATTATAAGTCTTGGAGTGAATTGACCACAATAATTATCTAATGTTGTTCATTCAACTAAGTAAGTACCAAGTGAAAGATACAAATGTATATATTGTGCCTCTTATCGATGAGTTGCTAGTGTTATGGAATGGTTTCACTATGTATGATATCTCTACATTAATTGGCCAAAAACAATTTCAATTTCATGCAATGCTTGTGTGGACAATTTATGATACCCCACATTTGAAACATTTCATTGGCATGTTATGCTAAAATATATTTGTACGCGATAATACTAATTCCAAAAATGAACATATTTAACCCAATTGTATCGTTATCTTGTAGATCTTCAAACAAAGGAAAAATTTGCATGTCCAATGTGTGGTCCAAAGATGAACTCTGATCATTCCAAAAGTTTAAGAAAGTAGGTGTTTAATGAGTATAGGCACTTCCTCCACATAAATCATAAGCATCAAAGTGCCAAAAAACATATTTTCAATGGGAAAGAAGAGTACATCAAATCAACAAAGAATGACACCTCACTTATGGCAGTTGGAATATAATAGAATTTGAGGTAGTATCACTCCACCTAATGGTTTATGTTTGGATTGTGTTTCGTTGGCTAATTATGTAATTGATGATTGTGAAGGTCATCAAGGCATTATTGACCACCTTCTAATAAGACTAAAATGTTATCTTAGAGAATGTAGTTAGCTGCCCTCATATGAGCAACTGCACTTGTGTTTTGCTTGAACAATATTTTTTTAATAGAACAGTCTTGTTTTATTGTGCTCTAACAATCACATTTTTTAGCTCCTACCCTTGATCTTATGTTCACTACACTGTCTGCTAGAAGGAACAAAACCAAAGAGATAATGCCGACTGCAATGTCGACAACATGTAGCATGGCCACAAATGTGATGGCAACACCTATTGGTAAGTAAATTCCTCTTTTTTTTTCCTCATATTTTTCATGTGCTTATTTCACTTCCACTATGTTTCTTAGGGGGAATTTTGTAATATTAGATTCATTTTATGTAGGAGGTGATGAGGACATTATTGGGTGTACCTATGTTAGATGTAAGGGAACATGAAAGAATTGTGATCAATTGTTGATGAGCAATGAAGATGGACTTCCCTTGAGAGTAGCCCAATTTCCAAGTACTTTAAAGATTGATCCTTTCTTTTACTATACAATCTTATACTCGTAATCAAATGCACTAACTTCTCGTGCAGTCCCTTGCAATAACTACTGATCCTATTATTGTTTTGTAGGGAATAATCTATTTTATGAAAAAACTTAATGATGAATGTTTGTGCATATTTCGGCCAATCATATGCATATGGTATCATATTTTGATTTCATTTCTAGATCATGTTTCCTTTGATCAATTTGTTCAAGTGTATTAAAAGGTATCTTCAATTAATTTATTAATTTTATAGGTTTTTTAAATTTTCTTAAAAGGTGGAATTTACAGACTAAAGAGTTAAAGGATAAAGTCATTGATGCCATGACAACACTTTTTGGACCCAACGTCTTTCAAAGGCTTAGGCTCCTTGAGAAAGCGGGTGAAGCTTTGAAGTATATTAGGTACAACTATAGGATCCAAATGAAAACCAACCCTTGTTATGATCAAACCCCATATATTCCTATTATTGAGTAGTAGAATCTTAAAATGGATGCCATTGACAAAAGTGCAAGACATGGTGGAGAAATAATACCACCCAAGGAAAGAAGGTATGTCATAATATTAAGAATGAAATTAAGTACTAATAAATTTTAATATTTATGTCTTCTAATATATTTCAAACTTCACATAGGTTGGTTGACACATCAAAGACACCCGAAGCAAGAAAATAGAAGCACAGGCAACACAAGCTGGACTTAAGTGGATGCTCAAAACTTGCTGTACGAATTTTAAGTTTAAGTAAATGAAAAATTATATGCAAATATTTATAAATTGTTCACAAATTGGTCTTTGATGAATTTATTACAAAAAAAAATTCACGATACCAAGCAAAAATGTAGGCCTTGGAGTATTAGAAAATAACTTTTGAAGAGGACAACAAATTAGCCTACAGACAAGGCTATACATCCGTGGCTGAATGACTCTGAGAAATGAGTGTGCAAGGTTTTTTAGTTGGATCTATCGATGAGGTAAATAAGTTAATTGATTTTTATTTCAAATTGAATACCTTAGCAATTACTTTGTTTGATATTAAGTTCTAAAAATATAAGTCATTATATTTGTTTTAAGTAAGGAAACAATGATTACATATTTGTTTAAAACTTTTAAAGTAAATATATTAATATGTATTAAAATGAATGATTAACATTTCTCAGTTTGTCTTGTATTTATATCTATATATTATTGATAAATGCACTAATTATTTACATTGGATTGCAACCTACCAATCCTAATACACCAGCTGAGCACCATGGAGGTGTCGATTCGAATGTGCATCGTAGTACTGAAGGTTTATATTTTCTATTCAATTTTTGATTCTAAATTATTAATACAAGTAAACATTTTAAATTGATTTTGGTGTAGTAATACAAATTTAACTATAATATGTGTCGGGATTAAGAAAACATCTTGTATTTCAGTTGTAGGGGATGTAGAGGTTGTTCCTAATGAACATGTTGAGGTTCAAGCCGTCAGGCAAGATGATGTGGTTGGACAAGGTAAAGAGCACTACAATGTTCTTTAAAGTTACAATTTTTTGAATTTAACTCTTTTATTTGTTATTGCACAGGACCCACCTTTGCAAAGGACAACGTGATCACATCCATGGTTGAGAAGAAATATCGATGACGACATGGATATGCCTCTACAACAATATAGGGAAGGACAAAAAAATAAAAAGACAAAAGAGAAACAAGTCTCATTTATGTAACTTATTTGATAATAACTGATGTTTATGTCTAGACATTTTATTTATGTTCTATTGAATGTTCATGTAAATGTTCTAATGAATCTTATGTTTTAATGTTAATGTGAATGTTCTAATGAAACTTAAGTGTTAATCAATGTTTTCATGTGATAATTCATGAATGTTACATTTTATTAATAGAATGAATGAATTTTAGATGTTAATAGGGAATTTAGATGTTTGGGGGAGGGGTCAGGGGGGTGATGTCAAATGAGCTTCTACCTTTACGTGGTTGGCCTTGATTAGCATAGAATATTAAACTATTCTTGAAACAAAGTGAAGCTCAACATTAACCTATGATTGCATGAAAAATAACTGTGTGAATCTCTTGGTTTTAGGCAATGCAGAAGGAAGCCATAGTTCAATATGTAATCTCAATTCATATGCATACGACATCAGGTGGAGCTGGAAAATGCAACAGGTTTGCATTTTTGTTAGAGGTATTTAATTAGGTATTTTAAGTTATAGACCATCACTAACATTGTAACTTTGAATCTTATAAGCAAGGGTAATTTTCTTTGCATGCAAGAAAATCAAGACTTTCTATGTGCTGGCTTGCTAAGGACATTCTCTCGTCCATAGTAGCTAGAGTTCTAATGCTAATGATGGTCTATAATTTTAAAAACTTAATAGACCTATTAAATAAATGTAAATGTGGTGCATTTTTTTAGCTCCACCTATTGTCCATGTATATAGAATGCAACTGCACATGCATTCTCAATTCAGAGTGGCATAATCTTATTTTGGATGTGACTCTAGTACCCACTAGAGAAGCTTACCTAGCTGAAGAATCATATGCTAGGAAGAACATACCTATATTCAAACATTCTTTAGAATTGGATGTTTCTTCCAATCACCACTGAATGATTTTTTTTCAACTTTGATGTGGCTAGAAGTCACAAGTTTATCAAATCAATGGTATGATGTCATTCACATCTACAATTTTGCATTAGCAAGTTTAGTTAACTGGTAGGCTATTTTTGCAAACTATACATATGCTTACATTTACTTTTGGGCTATGAATTTTTTAGAAAGTGAATGAATTCTTTTTTCTATTATCAAAGACTAAAGGCTAATAAAGTGATTTAAGATGATTGCATAGGCTGCATTCTTTGTATGCTTTTAAATATTTATAATGTAATGTACATGGGCATATTTTTTGGAAATTACTGCTTGTGAATGTGTTAGATCTTATAGGGGTCATCCCATTTTTAGGATTCAAGATATGCGATTCCTGCCTTGCAATTTGGCTTTGCAAAAGTCAACAACATAGGACGTAAACATTAATTCTATGCAATTTTTGAATTTTGATATGTCAACATAGGTTCTCAACTATATGTATTATGAACTAATGGTTTAATAGAAAAAGCTAAGTAGGAGTTTACCAAGCTGTTGAGGACTGTAGAGAAAACACCTGGCTTGTACTTTTCATATGATGTAGATTTAACTCTAAAGTAAGGTCACAGTTTGCTCACATTAATTGTTGGATAATATTTTGGGTGTCACTATGTCAATATTGTTCTGTTAATAAAAAAGTATAATTACTTATTTTCTTGTATGTGCAATGCTAGTTCTGAAGTTCACAAAGATTTGACAAATAAGTCTGTTGTGCCTTTTCCTTCTCCTCTGGACAACTGGTTGTGGTTGATGATTTTTTGGTAGTGTCAATAGAGCATTCTAGAGTATAATCATCATAGTAGAATAATAAATGCATTGGCCTAAACATGCTAAAGGGCTATGCAAGAATTTGTTTGACCCAACTTCATCCTAAGATGTAAAGTTTCAAAAGCATGGCATGTCTACTCAACTATATTCACTCTGTAAAACTCTAAAACAAAAATTAAACTGCTATTATTGTTTGAAACATAAAAGATGACACATCCATTTTATATTGAATACTTTAATATTAAACTACAAAATATGGTTTGATTATATTTGTGTACACATTGCCACCTCACATAGCCTATTAATAATATCATTTTACATATATTTTCAACGTAAGCCAACAACATAAATTTAGATTAGCAATCAATCAATAGAGGAAAAAGAATACCTAGTATGAGAACTCTATAAATTGTGAGATTAAATATGTAAGAAACCTCAATATTAAACATCAGTAACATAATGAAAATACTCATGCATTTGATAAAAAATTATATCTAGATATGGGTTTAATGTCTATGGTAAAAGTGTCTAAGATCAAATATTTGAGTTCAATGTTTGAGATCAAATGTTTGGCTATGAGTATAGAAGTGTATGTCACATATGATGTCTATTGGAGAGTCTTCATGCTATGTGTTGCACGACATACTAGTCATCCACTTATGAGCAGAAATAATGGAAATAATCTAATTTTATATATCACTGTGGCTCAACAATATTGAAATGCAAGTAGGGGGCAATAGAATTTCCATACAAAATACTCCAAGTAGTCATCTATTGAGTGATCATTTACTCCATGGCTTCCTTTGAGTGGTCAATGGGGAAATTATTTTGGAATTTCTTCTTCATGTATTTTACCCTCATGTACTTCATATTCTTTGGGATGATGACTATGGTAATTACCCATAACATAATGTTGTTGTAGTTACAGTAGGACCTTTCTTCATGTTGTAGAATATCTTCTCACGATTCATGATCCCTCATTAGGTAAGTTGACTTGTCCCCCATTAATAAATTATTGACTTATGTTGAAGTACAATCTAACAAGTAGGGTGGGCACCTACAACTTGACAAATGATTCCTCCATGGGGGAGATAGTATTATCGATTGAACCCTATAGCTTGGATACTCTATGGCCTTTTGTCTTTGCAATATGGAGACGTGGAAAACAATTTAAGGATGACTTGAAAAAGAAATGGTTAAGTGTATAAATTTTCTAGAACTTATGTCAATTGTTTTAATTTAAAACTTATGTCAACCTTTTTAATTATGGTAGTTTTCTAAAATTAGATTTTACCGCTTCAGTGCTTGCTGATGGTGACAAATGGATTGTGCTTGCCAGATATAATACAAACAAGTTTACTAGGATTGCATCAAAATATGAAGTGAGTTATATAGTATTTGGCAGTTTTCTAATCTATATGGATAATGAAATCTATAAATAGAATTTAAGAGTTCATTATGTTGAAATATGGGTTACTTTAGGTAAGAGATCATAAGGTTATTGCTTTCAAGTGAGGTCTTGGATATTTGGTAAACTATGCTTATGACTTATGGTATATGCATATTCTAGTCTAAATAACTTAAGGATGAGTATTTTTTTTTCCACAATAATCTCTTATTATAGAAATAAGGGACTAGAATAATCAATTTAACACATATGAACAACTCATAAGTTTCAAGACCTCCATCTTTGCAAGATATATTTGGAGATTTATATTTAGTTTTGGTCTACCACTGAAAATTAGATTTTTTTGCTCTAGTGCTTGCTGATGGGGATAAATGGATTGTGCTTGCCAAATTTAATGCAAACAAGTTTACTAGGATTGCATCAAAATATGAAGTGAGGTATGTAGTATTTGGTACTTTCCTAATCTATATAGATGATGAATTCTATAGATAGAATTTAAGAGTTCATTACGCTGAAATATGGGTTGCTTCAGTTAAGAGATCATAAGGTTATTGCTTTCAAGCAAGGTCTTGAATGTTTGGTAAACTATGCTTATGAGTCTATGACTTATGATATGTGTATTCTGGTCTAAATAAATTAAGGAAGACTAATTTTCCTTCCAAAAGAACCTATAATTTCATAAATAAGGGACTAGAATAACCAATTTAACACATGTTTATAACTCAGAAGTTTTAAGACTTCCATCTTTGCAATGTATTTATGGAGATTTATATTTAGACTAGATATCACTTTCAATTCTTTGATTATAGTTTTGTCCCAACAATGGTGATGAAGAAACATCTAAAGATTTTGAGATCTAAATGGATGAGTTAAAGATATTTTATCAATTAAGAATCTAAGATGTGAGACCTTTTGGCACACTGCTAGAAGTTATATTCCTTGAAGCATACAAATATCATTAAATAAAAGAGGTAAGAAGGTTTTAAATGGAAAAAGAAAATATTAAAATTTTGACTAGAAGCTGTAGCTTTTAATATGCTTGAAGAAGTCTAATGTTAGTCTAGTATGATTGATGCTTGTAAAAATATATCACTCGACAAGTTTAAACTAGAATTGATGGTAAAAATAAACTGGACTAAGAAAATGTTATAGACATAATGACTAACAATTGAAATTATAATCTATAAGTTGAATTAGAAATCAATGATGGAAGATTCTATGTGATGTTAAAGGTTCTACTATAGACACTTAGACTTCTCCTGAATTTATGACTCAAACCACAATATTACTTGGTTTTGAACAAATATTATTGTTGCACAAACTATTCATTTAGAAATTATTTGAGAAAAATACTGGAAATAAGCATGCAAATATCACATATATGATGGCCATTTGAAAGAAAATAATATCATTAGAATTTAAGATGTAATTGGGCCCACTCTCTCAAATTATGTATAAATTCTAGTTTTGCCTATAGTTGGGGGATCAACCAATGCACATGTGATATGCTTAAATTTTGCTTGGTTCTTTGATTAGCTAAGATGTTCTACTACTATCACTATGTACTATTTTAGAGGAATTAAGTGAATGACTTGATGATGCATTAATGTTACTTGTGAGTTTGAGGTTACGTCTCCTTAAGCAATTACCAATTGAGGCAATGCAATTTTCTTGTAGTTAGTTTCATTTAATTAAGCAATAGTTAGAATTTTTATTTTCTTCTATTAAATAACTATGATATTTATGCTTCTTAAGTGATATAAATTAGTAATGAAGTTAGTAGTTAGAATTACAAATTAACTATAATACATTAATTTACTCATCTCTACTTGAAGTCACTATTGTATAGACAGACTTCATATTTTAGCATTGTTTTTGCTTAGTCAACTATTTAACTTAGTTTTATTTATGTAATTGATCGGTGGCTTAGAGAGTTCTTGCTACACATATAGTACCAACATCATCCAAGAATATATGTCCTTGGTCAATAGTTAAATGAGCCTCTCTAGTTCAATGGTTAAGTGTAGCACTTTCAACCACATTAAGCATGTGTAATAATATCTTTATTTATTTTTGGGAAGTATTATGATCAATGAGATTACATTTATTAAAAATATAATATTTTTACAATTCATGGTTCCATGCTACAACATTTTTGGGTTAGATTGTCTAGAAGTTTTTATATCAACATTCGGTATCACACTTCATGCTATATCATCATTGATATTACATCTCTTTAGGGTGTCTTGTTTGAATAGTTCATATACCATTATTCTTTTTTATGTCTATGTCTCTATACTTTGAGTACAAATCTATCAGGTCAATTTTTTTATGATGTTCATTCATTGATTCAGAGCTTTCATGTCTTCTCTTTTGTATTTGCAAGCATGTGTTCTAGCATTCTTGCAAGTATTAATTACGAAATTAGTTATAATAGTTATTATATTCATTTACTTTAAGGTCTTAGGAGATAGCAATTATTCTTAAAGTAGTTATAATAACTACTATCAAATCTCTATGCATGAAATGCAATTCATAACCTCACAAGTAGCTTACAATTTCCCTTCATTGACATTTCAGTGGAGTTAATAACTAACATTTGAGTATTGGAAATACTATCATTCTTTTGATCATTGATATTTCTATAGTGGTTATCAACTTCTTTGAAAGGGCCAATTAATGTTAAAGTAAACGTCATTGTTAACTTGTGCAAATTTAATAACTACTACAAATTGTTCGATATGATTTTGATGATTAACCTTCATTTATCACCAACACTTTTATGTTTAAATTAATTTCATAGTCAACATTTGGATTAGACTTCAAAATCAATATTGAAGTGTTGTGTGATTAATAACTAACAAAGAACCATCGATTGCTCTTATTTCTCCCTTGTCATTAATATTTAGATTGAGGTCATCAATTTTTTGAAATTGTGGACAAGTTAATTTAAAAAAAAAAAATTAATAGAATTGGGCATGTGGATTTTATTATCACATTCTCATTACAACTTTTTATGCTGAGAAAAATGATTATTCACAAGGATTAATGATTTTGGATATTTATTTTTTTGGTTTTAATTGTACAAACCATTTATCCCAACATCTTAATTTTGCAATCTGGTTTCTTCAAATTTGACTTAATAATTTTAGCTTTTTCCTTAAGAATGATGCAAGTCCCAAAGTATGATCATCGTCTGGCCAAACCAATATGATATCTTTGAGAGAAGGTTTAAGCTATTGATTACATAATTTTTCATATTATATTGTATCTCTGTTAGTTTTTCTCAACTCCACTACAAAGAATGAAGGTGTCACCTCAAAAATATTTGCAAAAGATAGCAAGTTACCTCTTCTTCCATTCTTATTTCCTTGCATCTTGATTATGCAATCTATTTTCTTCATATTATGCAATTCATTTTTTGCATATACTAGAAAATGAGTGAGTAGATGTAAAGCACTTCTCACTATTTGCTATATTTTTCTCTTCAAGTAGGTGTAATAGATGAAGCCCTGAGAAAAATAAATGACATCAATTACATTTTAAGCTTGATAACCTCTTCACATGGGTGTTATAAGGGGATGAATTATGAATCATCTTGAAGTTTTCTTTGTCAAAAATTTTGCTAACAAGGTCATATACTCTATCTCAAAATGTAAGGCTTGCATTTTGTTTTGAATAATGGAACTTCCATCAACTAGGGAATAATGAGTCAGGTTTTAGGATGGGGAGTTAAAACGTGTCCATTATCCTTCTAATGTCATATATATGAAAATTAAGATGGATATTTAATTTATCAACTGTATATCTTATTGTGCATGACCATCAGATTGGGATCTTGAAAATGTAGAAAACTAGCCATAAAAACAAAAAAAAAAGCCTTTTCTTGTAATCATCTCTTGTGAAACATATGTAAGAGTTGTTGAAAATTGGCTAACAGAGATATGTAATTATTGTCATTTATGGAAACACATGATGTACATGCTTACTATAAACCTCAAAAATAAAGATACTTAGCTTTTGGTAGTCAGAAAATTGTCCAAGTATGGAATTTGTTATACAATAGTGTATTGTTTTGATTATAACTTGTTGCCAATGTCATATTATGACTAGCAAAGTTAGATGGAGATAGTATACATGTTGATGATGATGCGTATAACCTCAAAAGTCAGTATGGACTGTACGAAAAAGAAATATTCATGTTTTAATGAAACGTGACAGTGAAATTGAATGAAAGGAATTATTTTGTTTACAAAAAATTACTTATCCAATTAGGCCCGACATCCTAAATGTTTAATCTATGTTGGAAAAGTGTATTACAGTCTTAGCTAACCTAGTAATAATTTTTGTAAAGGCATGATATTTATGCAAAGGACATCTTGCAATCAAAAGTGTAATTGTAATTATGTGTGTGTGGTGTTGAGCAACTGTATGTGAACTTTTGTGAAAGCGGTCTATGAGAAGTTTTGTAAAGATATTTGTGATCTAAGATTCTGCTGAAGATAGACCAGTCAAGGAAGAAGTTACAATACTTATATTCCAAAAGTCTGATTACTTGTTTGGGTAGTGAGCTCTTCTCGTAATTGGAAAGTGCATGTTTGTGTAGTGGGCTCATCTTGCATCTACTGTACCACAACTCCTAACATGGTTGGCACAACTCCTAATAGGGTTGGAATCTCCTAACAGGGATTCAATGTCTCTTAACAGGGACTCTCTATACTAAATTTTCTCATTGAATCCTAATAGGGTCTATCCTCTAACAAGGAACTTATATATCAATATATTATTTAGTGGGTATCATCCCCACTAGGGTTTTCCCTTGGCTAGGGTTTCCCTAGTTAACAAAATATGGTGTTATGAGTTATCTTTGTGCATGGTTACTATTATTATTCAACATTACTTTATTACTTTGTTATATATGATTTAAAGTAAGAAATAATATCCAATTAGCGACTAAATTTAATAGATTACTGATTCACCCCCCCTCAGTAATCCCTATTTCTAATAGGAACTACCAAAATTTGTATGCAATAGACCATCATGATTAAGTTTTTGAGTCATTGAACTTAATCCAAAGTCTAAGACATTCAGATTGGTGCTCTGATCTAGACTCAACTTTTGCAGTTTCAAATCTCTGTAATAAACTCCAATGCTATCACAAAAGTCCACTACATTGATAACTTGTTGGAAGTATTTCCTTGCTACATCCTCCTTTATCTTTCCTTTGGCAACTTTGTTGAAGAGTTCTCCTATAATACATTTCATATCAAAATAGATTTTGGTATTTCTTTCCATGACTTAAAATAGTTGTACAATGTTGGGATGCTTGACTAGTCTAATCATAGTTGTACAATGTTGGGATGCTTGACCAGTCTAATCTTAATGTATGCCTTTTTATTTTTCTTACAAGTACATTTAAAATAGTTCTTTACATGACTAGTAGATGATAAAATGAAGGGTTAAAATAAATAGGGATAATGTTGTTATCACAATCATGAGTCATGGAAGACTGTGAGAAACAATGGAGAAGGACAACCAAATAATGAGAAAAACAATGATTTTCCTAGTTGCAAAATGAAGTGACAATGTAAACAAAACTAAAAATGGTGATAAGTCACTATTGTAGAACAATAGTATCACATGAATTTCAAAGCTAAATGAAAAAATAATTTCAAATAAAGGCATGCAAGTGATTCAAAAGAATCCTTGTTACACTGAGAGAAGTAAAAAAAAATAGAAAATATATTTTGTTCAATATATTAAAAAAAAGAATGCATATTATAAAACAAAAACTATTTTCTCAAAATATGACAAGAATTTACTTGTCATAATTGATGTTGCTACCTGTTTCTATTGAACTAATGGATTAAATGATTTCACATTGCATAATATGTTGCTTGGTTTCTAACTTATCCTTGGTGAAATATAGCTTGCAAAGCTACTACCAGTTCTTACATTGAGTGTTTTTGAATTCTTCTTTTTGATTGATGAACCGTATCTATTTTGAAACTCACTTAGATTTTCCTTTGCAGAAGCCCGCCCTCCAAGATATGTAGAACTAAATTTGGGGCTTCCCAAAGCTTTCTATTTTAATAGATCTTATTTTTTTTTTTGTGGAGCTGGTGACAATCCTTTTAAAGAAACTTTCAGTTGGAGTAACTATGGGTGAATTATGTTTGCTGAGTCTTATTAGAATATTCTTGATATTGAAAATATTTTTCTTAGTCAATGAGCTAAATCCTTTCGACTTGTACTCATTACAGTATGATAATCCATATTCTCCTCCTCAATCAAGATTTCCTCCTTAATAGGAAAATATCTAGTATGCTCTTGAACTTTCTTTGCAAACAAGTTGGAGTCCGTGTCCATGGAATTTGTAATAGTTTTATCAAATAATATTCCACTTGTAGGGGTCAATGAATCTGCATAGTTAATCTTTAATGGATATCCATTCCCCCAACATTTGATGGAGTTTTCTAAGTGATCACTAGAGTCTGAGGAAAGATAAACCCATTGTGCATATGATGGTGTACAATTTCTACAGTTCAACATTTGATTTACTAGAGTGAATGAGTGAAGAGCATTGTGAAAATCTATAGCTTCCTTATCCTTATTCATAAGGTTATCCATTTCTCAACACTCTATAGGTTTTCTTGGTATTGTGTAAGTCTTCCCCATTTTGAATCCTTGTGATATTTATATTTCATGTAGGGACCCTAATCTTGTGCTTGGAAAACTATTGTCATGATTAGTTGAATCAAAAACATTTCTTATTAAGGAAAACCTGTGGTAAGAATCTATCATTGGCAACTTCACATGGACAATCTACTCCCAAACTAGACTGCAGTCCAAATTGATTGGAAGGCTTCTTATTAACTACAACTAACTCACTTAAACCACATTGACCCACTTCTATAAGCACATTTATTTTCATTGAAGGTGTCCTTTCAATGTCACATTTGTCCATGTCACCTAGCCCCTTCTGGAAAGAGAACTCTGAGATATAGCTCTATGCGAGATAGAGCTTCAAGCCTCTCTGACAACAGAAGCAACCTAGGTGTTACACGAAACATTTAAAAATAATAATTGACTAACCATTGCAATTGTGATGTCCTATTCTAATGAATAGCCATCACTTTTACAACATTGTTGTTGTAATTACACCAATTAGTCCTGACGAATGAATGTCACTTCCATAGCACAATTGTCGCATTGACATCACAATTATGAAAATAGAATGGAATCTTAAGATGTCATGAATATGAAATCTTGTTCCTTCCTTCTTCCAATTTACACAATTTTTATCAGTCGCTATTATAATAGTTATCCTTGCCATCGTAATTTATAATAGAAAAAGTTTGACGACCATTCAATGGGAGTCAATTTGTGGTTCTGTAGCTTGGGAAATAGGTAGATGTCATAATTATGATGACCTGCCATCACAATTTGGGTCCAAATATAGTAGTACCAATTGGACGGTGAGTTCGGTGGTCTTTCGCTTAAAGCTATTTGGATAGTGGGTCCTTCTACCTTCTACAACTCCTAATAGGGTTGGACTCTCCTCACTAGGATTCAAAGTCTTCTAGCAGGGACTGATATGTACTGAATGTATTTTATTGGATCCTAATAGATTCCATCCTCTTACAAGGAACTTATTTATTAATACATCATTTTATGGGTACCATTCTTACTAGGGTTTTCCCTCTGATCAAGGGTTTCCCTAGTTATCATATCTAGTGTTATTATGTATATGTATCTTCTTATGGTTTTTATTTTTATTGATCACATGTTTGAGATTTAAAAAGGGTTAATAAAGAATGTATTGATCTGATAACTAATTCATCCCTCCCTCTCAATTATCTTGGTGAAATTTACTTTTCTAACACTCTTTTCAAGCTCTTTGGAGAGAATAATGCTGAACATAGTAGCATAAGTTTAACAGAAGAGTGCCCAATCATGATAAGTCCTATAGCTACTGGGGTACAAATTTGACCTAATTTTGTGAATGGGGTAATAATGTTTCTTGACCAAGAGTTGGTGTATCCCATGCATATCACCCTATTAAAGCATACATTGAGGAAATGGCCCAAGATTGTGTTACCAAGCTTGAAGAGTTCTACCTATAACCCTTCCTCATCTACTATCCTACTACAACTCATGGATATGATAGCCTTACTAATGTTGGAGAAGGTGAAGAGGTGGTAATAGGTCAGAGGAGTGAGCTGGCCTGAGACGTTAGAGAGAGTGGAGGTGTCTAAAAGTAAGGAGTTGTGGTCTAGGGTGTACTGGGGTTTGGAAAGGGGTGACAAGGGAACACAATGTGCCAAACATCTTGAGGGAATTTTGGAGGGAGACAAAGAGAGTTTGACACTGGAACAAAATGAACAACCACTTCTTGTGATGAAGAAGGCTACCAAGAGAGACATAATTGGGTGAAGGATGAGAAGTGGGAGGTAAAGGCCAAATGAATCAAACGTTGGAAATATTTGTATTCATCATGGAACCATTGGTTTATAGGACATGTGTTCCTCCATTTGGAGATGCGAGAAAAAGAGATGGTCTTGTGAAGGATGGAGAGGACGAAAAACTCCTAAAGCATATTTTCTAGGAGGTCAAACATGGAGGAGGCATTGACAGATTCAATGAAAGAGGCATGGGAAGGAGCCACCTAAAATGGAGGGTAAATAATTCATGATCACACTTGAAAATAAAAAGGAAGTACATGTGCGAGGTAGTGCAATGGGGGGGGGGGGGGAGGGAGGGGTAGAGAGGCATGGAGAGAGAGTTTGAGAAGAGAATGGTTGAAAAGGGGGAGGTGATAAGTAGTGAAGAAGGTGACAAAAGAGATGGAGGTACAAGAGAGAGCATAATCCATTGCACTCACACCACCGTAGTGAGGCCAACAACTGAAGATATCAGAGCCAAACAAACAAGGAAGACCATTTAGGATCACCAAATCCAAAACCTCTCAAAACTAAAGGAGATGATGCTCATAGCACATAAAAGGCTCCTGAGTGTCATCAGAAGAGCACTAAAGACCAAACTGGAAGGATCTATCTAAAAGGTACATACTGAATCAAGCCCATGATCATGTAGAGGACTCTGGATATCTATGGTACATGCAATAAAATCCCCTTAGCTGGTGATGTCACCCATGGTGGAGAACCAAGAAATGCACTTGTATAAGCCTGTAAAAGGTTTTGCATCATCCATACTATGTATTGCATAGGGTGAGGTGGCTGATAGAAAGTAGAAAAAAACAGTAAAGAAGTCTTTAAGATGAGGAGCATAATGGTTAATACAAACCCACATGGATTTAGCCAAAGAATCAAAGTAAAGGACTAAGGTACTATTGTGATGTGGAGCCTAATTAGACTTAGAGGTTGATTTTCCCCACTTTATTCAATGAATTTTCTCCCTAGATTTTACTACGAGGGTTTGGGGGCACCACCCCCAAGCCCCAGGGGTCAAGGAACAATGCCCCTTACAGGTTCAGAGGGCAGTGCTCCTTGCGAGGTCTTGGGGTTAGTAACCCTAGGTGTGCTCCTTGTCACAATACATGGCAGGGTCGAGGGGCAATGTCCCCAAAGCCAAAAATGAATTTAATATTGTAAAAGGTGCCAAGAGTTATATTTTTCTATTGGATAGCTTAATTTAGCCCCAATTTTGTAAGTGACAAAATCTTGTATAAAAAGGATTAGGGTTAGGTGTTTTATTATGTATGATGAGATTGTAGCTTCTTGCAGTAGTATTGAGGTGTAAGGCATTACAAATTGTAATCATTTTATAATCACTAGATAGTAAGAATATTGGACTCATTGTTGGTGGACGTAGCCAAGGGATTGGGTGAACCATGTTAGATATTTGTGTCTTGTGTTCTCTTTTGTGTGATTTATCATTTTGGTATTGGTTATATTTGCTTGTAATTATTAATTATGTCTCATTAATCCTAACAAGTGGTGTTAAAGAAAGGTCTTTTTTTTTTGTTTTAGCTATCCTTTATAATAAGGTCTCACGATTGAGTGAGAGAAATGGTAGATGAGGGTAAGTTGAAGGTTGAGAAGTTTAAGAGGCATAACTTTCAATTATGGAAAATACAAATGGAGGACTATATCAAAAGGATTTATGGCAACCATTGGAAGGAAAATCTAAGAAACTGACATCTATGACGAGGAATTAGATATTATGGATAGAAAGGGACTTGGAAGTATCCATTGATGCTTGGCACGATCAGTGACATTTAATATTACAAAAGTGAAGAAGAATGAAGAGTTGATGCAAACCCTATCAAGGTTGTATGAAAAGTCATCTACTTCAAACAAGGTATTTCTTATGAAGCATTTATTTAATATGAACATGATAGAAGGTGAATCAATTTAAAATCATTTAAATTAGTTTAATATGGCAACAGGTAAATTATCTTCTGTAAATGTTAAATTTGATAAAGAAATTAGGGCTCTTTCTTTGCTTGAAAGTTGGAATGGCTTGGTAAAGGCTGTGAGTATTCTATTTCTGGATCTAATCCCCTAAAATTTTATGATGTGATTGGTGTTATTCTGAGTGAGGAAACTTGTAGGAAAAGCTCAGGTGGATCTACATCAGGAAGTGCTTTGAATGGACAAAGAAGAGGCAAAATGAATGAGAGAGGAAGTAATTCTAGAAATCATGGGAAATGAAGAGGAAAATCAAAGGGAAAGAGGTCTCAATATAGGGGACCAAGATATTGATGGTACTATGGAAAATCAGGGCACAAGAAGAAAGATTGTTGGACTCAGAAGAATAATGAAGGAGACAAACAATATGATATTGAAGTTGTTGAAAATCGACCCCACAACTCACAAGAATCACCTGCATGCAAACACCTGTCACAGAAAGAGAGAAGAAAACTTATGGAGACTAGAATTCCTAGATCTAGAGATGAGACATTCTTGATGAGCAAACAGAGAGATTGTTATTATCAAAAGTGAATGAATAAAATTACAAAGAGACCAATCCTTATAAAAGGAATTCAAAACCCTGACAAGGTAAAACCTAGGTTGCATGATAATAATTAATAAAAAAATTAATTATTATATGCCTAAAGTTTAGCTTAAGTAAACTAGAGATACTAAGTGACTTAATAATTAAATCAAAATAATTTATTTAATAAGGCAATATATTATTACTATAACACCCTCCCTTAAGATAAACTTCGGGAGTAGCTAAAAACCTAGAAACTACTGCTAAAAGCAAATTGGGCCCCGACAACAAAGCTTGATGAGGCAACCAAGCACAACCAAATCTCTATAAAGAGGAGAAATAGAGAAAACCACATGGGAAAAACTTTTCTCCAAAATGAGATGGAAAAAATGTTCTAGAAGATAGAAACACAAGATGATCATGAAGAACACCACTAAAGCATGGAGCTGCAACTACTGCCAAACTGTTGATTTGAACAACCTCCACTGTATAGAACATGACTAGGTAGAGAAGAATAAGCCTGAAGAGCTGATCAATCAAAGATGGAAGGTATCTTCATGGCCTCCAAAAATAGGAATGAAAGAATGTCTATATGGTAAATGATCCATGTCATCGAAATGCATAGATATCCAACCACTACAATCACCTAGTACATAGGATCAAATACTAAATACATAGCTCACTCCATCAAACCAAGAAAGAAATAAAACCAAAATAACCCCCTCTAATCTTGAGAGGTAAGACATGAATGCTAAAACTGAATGCAATATCTCATGCAGAAAGAAGAACTAGGAACATTGAGAGTGCAAAAGAAGTACAAACACTTATATTGTCATGTGTTATCGCCACATCATGAGGCAAATGTCATGGAAGGAACACTCACTTGAAAAATGAAGATGGAGAATATGGCCAACATAAAATCCTGCAAGGCACTTTATAATATAGTGCAAGTATGACAAAACACAAAGATGTCCATGATCTTGAAATACAATAGAGTGACACTTTATCTTAGTGCGTTTGCAAAAATACTACAAAAGGATGTCAACAAAGATCAAAAGAGGCATAAGGATAAAATAATAGATAGCATAACCCATAAAAATTTATCTAAAACAAAAAAATTGGTCCTCAAATCTAAAACAACCAAGATATCCATCAGAATGCAAAAAAGAAAAAAAACTAAATGAGAAGTGCCTGGAGCAGAATTTGGAAAATGAAATGTCTCAAAATATGTCTCTCAGAGTGCAAAATATAACTTCTAACTTTAACAGCCAAAATAGGCCACCAAACATCATAAAAAATCCAAATAAACTTCACAATCATGATGGGCTCAAAATCAACTTTTTGACACTTTTTTGGATCGAAAAAAAAGTTTGGATGAGCAAGTTATGGCCAAAAAACCACATGTAGCTCAAAAATACTGGAAAAGCAAAAAATAAAAATTTACTACCTCAGGTTCCATGCCAAAATATCTTGAAAAGTGTGACAAACAACACCAAAAATCATCTCAAGAAGCATGCCATTTCTGTACCAAAACTATCTCAATTTTTGTGCCCCAAAATCTCAAATTTTGTTATTTTTTGATTTTTGTACGAAAATCACAAAATCACCGCCTTCAGAAACATCGATTTGTGTACAAAATTTAGAAAATTTTCACCTTGAGAAATGTGCAAAATCTCATTTTTTAAACAAAAAATTTTGATTTGCGTACTAAAAAAATTTGAAAATCATTGCCTCAAGAAACGTGTCCAACATGGGAGCAAAATATTTAGCCTCAAATTCCAATTGTGTCAAAATTGGACAAATTTTATATGAAAATAGGGGTTTTTGGGCACTTTGAGCTTAACGGTGATGTTTGTTTAGGCTCAAAGTGCACGAAAAAATGGTGACCCCCCCCAGATTCAATACAAAAAAAACTTTGAAAAATAAAACTCTTTGAACAAAAGGCATAGAACTGAAAGCCAATACAAAATTCTAATAAATAGAATAGGGGCATGAAGATCTAGAGCTCTAATACCATGTAAAATTTGATGAAAAATCAACCCCATAGCTTCCAAGAATCACTTGCATGCAAACACCTATCACAAAAAGAGAGAAGAAGAAGCTATGGAGGCTAGAATTCCCAGATCCAAAGATAAGCCATTCTTGATGAGCAAAAAAAGAGATTGGTATTATGAAAAGTGAATGAATAAAATTACAAAGAGACCAATCCTTATAAAGGAGATCAAAACCCTAACAAGGCAAAACCTAGGTCGTGTGATAATAATTAATAAAAGAATTAATTATTCTATGCCTAAAGTTGAGCTAAAGTAAACTAGAGATAATAAGTGACTTAATAATTAAATCAAAATGATTTAATTAATAAGGAAATATTTTATTACTATAACAGATGGAAACAATGAGACAAATGTGGTAAGTAATAAATTTGAAGAGGATGCTTTGCTTCTTTCTTTAGAAAATATTGATGATTTAGGGGATTTAGATTTAGGGGCTTCATTTCATGTCAATCCCCATAAAGGTTATTTTTTTGATTATGTCCAAAGGGATTTTGGGCTTGTTTATTTGGGGGATAATGGACCTTATCAGATTGTTGGAAAAGGGAAAATAAAGATTAATTTTTTGAATGAGAACCATTGGCTACTACAAGAGGTAAGCCATGTTCCAAGGCCGAGTAGGAATTTAAGTTCAATAGTAAAACTGGGTGATGATGGTTGCATAATTAGTTTTAATGATAATAATTGGAATTTCTCAAAAGGTTCCTTTGTTGTAGGAAAAAATGTGAAAGTAGGCACCTTATATCTTTGTACATTTCATACTGTTCCTTCCACTTTGATTGTTTCAGAGAAAAATGAGTGTTTAGGAAAAATTGCTACAGTTATGCAGGGAGAAAAAATAGTTGTTGTAGATTCTAAAACAACACTATGAGATAAAAGACTTGGGCACATGAGTGAGAAAAGTATGAAATTACTTCATTCAAGGAAAGTTTTACTAGGTCTGAAATGTGTTAATATGGATTTTTGTTAACCTTGTGTTTATGAAAAACAAAAGAGAGTTAGTTTTGTGAAGAGTGGGAAGGAAAACAAAGACAAAAAATTAGAGTTTGTGCATATAGATGTATGGGGCCTAGCTCAGGTATCTTCCTTTTGTGGCCGTGATTATTAAGTTACATTTATTGATGATGTAACTAGAAAAGTATGGGTTTATTTCCTTAGGAAGAAATCTAATGTATTTGTAACTTTTAAGAAATGGAAATGCTTAGTTGAGAATGAGACTAGTAAAAGGTGAAAATGTCTTAGATTTGATAATGGTGGTGAGTATTGTAGCAAATAATTTGAAGAGTATTGTTTCACTAACGGTATTTATAGATAGAAAACTGTCCCAAGGACACCACATGAAAATGGAGTGTTGAATGCATGAACATGACAACAATGTGTTAGGATTAAACCAAAAACAAAAATAAAAATTACATGCAAATATAAACAATATCAGAAAATAATAGATCACATAGAAAAGAATAGAAGACACCAAGATTTAATGTGGTTCACCCAATCCTTGGGCTACATCCACTAAACAATAAGTCGAATATTATTATGATCTAGTGATTACAACTTGATCTTACAATCTATAATCCCTTACAACTCAATACCACCACAAGAACTAATTTTTGCATCACCTTATGAAACAATCCCTAACCCTAAGCCCTTTTATATAAGTATTTTTTACCACTTTAGGGTTATAATTAATAATTACATGTCAGCACAAAATCCTGATAAAATAGGGTCCAATTTTTTTTTTTTGAGGCGATGTCCTGAGCCCCAAAGAATTTATAAAGTATGTACAGTACTTCCCTGATTAGTCACCACAAACTAACATAATGGAGTGTGCAAGGAGCATGAGGTTACATCCAAGATTGTCCTTAAATATGTGGGTATTTTCTTTCAATACTATTGTATATTTTACTAAAAGGGGTCCCTCTATTCCTTTGGGTTGTGGTATTCAGGAGGAAGCATAAACTAGTAAGAAGGTGAGTTATTCTTTTCTCAAAACCTTTGGCTGCGAAGCATTTGTACATATAGGTTAGAAAAAATAGAACCAAACTGGAAGCCAAGTCAAGAAAATGTTTATTTGTTGGATATGACATTGATTAATTTGGTTATAGGTTTTGGGATTGTAAAAATCATAAAATTGCAAGAAACAAGGATGTCATATTCAATGAAAAATCATAAAATTGTAAGCAATGATGTCATATTCAATGAGAATGTGTTATAAAAATATTTTTTACAGCAACATGAGAAGAAATAAAATGATTATATAGTACTGGATGATGTTCCAATAATTCCTCATGCTCTACAAAAATTGCAACAACAAATGCCACACACCCCAATGAATGTTAGTTGGTTAACAAGGCTAAGTAGAACTTTAGAAATATTTTATCCCTCTTTGTATTCTACTTTATTAATAGATTCTTGTGAACTTGAATGTTATATTGAAGCTATGTGGGTGGACACAAAGCTTCAGTGGGAGTCTGCAATGACAGATTAAATGAACTCTTTACTGAAAAAAAAAACTTGGGATTTATGTAAGTTACCTATAGGTAAAATGGGATTATAGGTTGAAAGAAGATGATGGAGGTAAGAAAATATTTAAAGCTAGGTTAGTTGTAAAAGAATTTGCACAGAAAAAGGGCATTGATTTTGATGAGATAATTTCTCATGTTGTTAAAATGACTTCTATTCACATTGTTTTAAGTATTGTGGCTATTGAAGATTTGCATTTGGAGAAGCTTGATGTCAAAACAACTTTTCTTCATGATGATTTGGATGAAGAAATATATATGTTACAACCATAGGGATTTTAGGTCAAAGGTAAGGATAACTTAGTGCACAGATTGAAGAAAAGTTTTAAATAGCTTGAAGTAAGCACCTCGACAATGATATCTTAAATTTGATAGTTTTATGCATGATCATGGATACACTAGGTGCCATTCAAATCATTGTATTTATTTTAAGAGGTTGGATGATGATAGTTAAATTATTTTTTGTTTATATGTTGATGATGTGCTTGTTGTTGGGTCTAACATGTATCGCATTAGGGGGTTAAAAGAGTAGTTAGCACACTCATTTGGTTAAAGGATTTGGGAGAAACAAACCAAATCCTTGGTATGCAAATTTATAAAGATAGGAAGAAAAAAAAATTGCCATCATCTCAGGCTGATTATGTTGAGAAGGTGTTGTAATATTTTTCTAGGGAGAATGCCAAAGTTGTCTGCACACCTTTGCTCAGTCATTTGAAATTGACTAAGGAGATGTGTCCAAAGGCATGAGAAGAGGAGAATAAGATGTTCAAGGTACCTTATGCTTCATCTATAGGGAGCTTAATGTATTCCATGGTATGTACTAAATAGATACTGCACATGCAATAGGAGTTGTTAGCAAGTATATGAATCATCATGGAATTAATCATTAGAATTCTATCAAATGGATTCTCAAATATTTGAGAGGATTATCCAGTAAATATTTACTTTTTGGGAGCTCTACTTGATGCAGTGCAAGGTAGGAGAATCCCCAAAGGAGATGTCCTAGCTCTCAACAATTAACCACACAACATAATATAAATTGTTAAAGTAATAAAATATTTTCTTTTTAATTAAATCATATTGATTTAATTATTAAGTCACTTATTATCTCTAGTTTATTTAAGATAAACTTTAGGTATATAATAATTAATTATTTTATTAATTTTTATCATGCAACCTAGGTTTTACCTCTTAGGGTTTCAATTTCTTTCATAAAGATTGATCTCTTTGTAATTATTCATTCATTTTTGATAATAACAATCTCTTTTTTGCTCATCAAGAATGTCTCATCTATGGATCTAGTGATTCCAACCTCCACAACTTTTGCTTCTCTTTCTGTGATATGTTTTTGCATGCAAGTGATTCTTGGGAGCTATGGGGTTGATCTTTCATCAACTTCAACATGGTATTAGAGCTCTATATCTTCATGCCCTTTTTCTTTTTATGAGAGGTTTGACTTGGTTTTCAGATTTGTGATTTTTCTTTCAAAGGGTTTCAATTTTTAGAGTTATTTTTTATTGGATCTGGGAGATCATTTTTCGATGCATTTTGAGCCCAAATGAACCTCATCGTTGGATTCATAGCACCCCAAAACCCCTATTTCGATATAAAATTTGTCCAATTTGGACATAGTTGTCAAGTGAAGCAAAAAATTGCTTGCTACCAGATTTGGGCATGCTTCTCTAGGTGACAATTTATTTTTTATTAAAAAAATAAATCACAAAAATAGAGGGATTTATTGAAAAAATAATAATGATATTTTTAAAAAGTGTATGCATTTAAAAAAAAAGGTTTTACTTCAAAGAGTTTTGCTTTAAACCTTTTTAAATCTTCCCAAAAAGGATGCCTACATCAGCAAAGTACTAACACAGTAGGGATGTCAGAATAGTACTGACACATTGTAGGTCTACTGCAGGTGTTGACATCATCATTTTTTGAGCCAAAATTTGATGGCCTTCAAACCATCTCTTCTATGATTTTTTTTGTCCTAAAAAGCTGTTTGTGGTTTTTTGGCCATATCTTGGTCATACAGTAGTATTTTTTGACAAATATTATATCATCAAAAAGATCTTTATGAGACATTCATGATTGCGCAGTTTATTTGGATTTTTGATGCTATTTGGTTTACTTTTTATGCAATCAAAGTTAGAAGCTCTATTTTGCACTCCAAGAGATATATCTTGATCATCCAATCTTTGATTTAGGAATTCTTTATAACATTGGAAAGGTCTTTTCGATCTCTTTCTAGCGATGCTAGTTGTTTTTACAAATTCTTCTCCAGAAACATTCCATTCATTTTTTTCCTTTTTGCATTCTAGTGGATATCTTGGTTGTTTCAGGTTTGGGGATAAATTTCATTGCTTTAGATGATTCATCATGGGTTGTACTATGTATTATATTAGCCTTATGTCTCTTTTGGTCTATTTGGACATCATTTGTATGTATATTTGGAAACACATTGAGATAAAGTGTCACTCTATTGCATTTCAGGATCTTGCACATCTTTGTGTTTTTTTGTACTCACACTACATTATAAAGTGCCTTGGGGGGTTTCATGTTGGCCATATTCGCCATCTTCCTTTGTCAAGTGAGTGTTCCTTCCATGATATTAACCTCATGATGTGTCGATGACTATGTCCTTTTAGGTATTTGTACTTTTTTTGTACACTTGATGTTCCTAGTTCTTCTTTATACAAGAGATATTGCATTTTGTTTCAATGTTCATGTCTTACCTCTCAACATTATAGTGGGTTTATGATGGTTCTATTTCTTTCTTGGTTCGATGAAGTGATCTATATATTCAATATTTGATCCTATGTACTAGGCAATTGCAGTGGTTGAGTACCTATGCATTTCGGTGAGATGGATCATTTACCATATATAAATTATTTCATTCCTATTTTTGGAGGCCATGAAGATACCTTCCATCTTTTATTGATCAGCTCTTCAGCCTTAGTCTTCTCTAGTTGGTTATGTTCTATACAATGAAGGTTCTTGAGATCAATAGTTTGGCAACATTTGATGCTTCATGCTTTAATGGTGTTCTTCATGATCATCCGTTGTTCCTATCTTCTGAAACATTCTTTCCATCTCTTTTTGGAGTAGAGTTTTTCCCATGTGGTTCTCTATATTACTCCTCTTTTCAAATTTTTTTTTGCTTGGATACCTCATCAAGCCTTGTTGTCGAGACCCAATTCTTCTTTCAGTAGTTGTTTATAGGTTTTTAGCTACTTCCTAAATTTATCTTAAGGGGGATGTTATAGTAATAAATTATTTTTTTATTAATTAAATCATGTTGATTTAATTATTAATTCACTTATAATCTCTAGTTTACTTAAGCTAAACTTTAGGTATATAATAATTAATTTTTTTATTAATTGTTATCATGCAACCTAGGTTTTACCTCTTAGGATTTCCCTTTTAGGGTATTGATCTCCTTCATGAGGATTAATCGGTTGTCATTTCATTTTTTTTTTGCACAAGCAAATATAATTTTCTTGTTTGTTGAGAAAACCCTTCTCTTTCTCTGCTTTTCTTTCTTCCTTGTAATAGGTTATTTGCATGCAAGATATCTAGGGTCTGTGGATTTTTTCATCATCAAATCTTACATAAATAATAAAACAAAGAATTAGATCCAGAATAATGCAAATTCTCATAATATAATCATAAGATTTTTATCCAACATGCCTGACTGTAAGGCCTTCTAGGTTATGACCAAATATAAAGCAATCACAATAGTAATTCTACAAGATCTTGCAAGATCCAATTCCTAGCTAGTCCAGATCCACAATCCAATAGAAAACCTCAAGAAGAATCTAAACTTGTGCTCTCAAGCCACCAAGAAACCTTCTTGCTTTCCAAGCCATAACTACTAGCTTTGTAATCAAATTTCACTCTCTCATCTACTCCTTGCTTCCTCTATACTGAACTGAATGCCTACAACTCTAGAAAAGCCCTCCACAAGTCATCCTATTGCAAATAGAATACTCTAAAACCCACCTAAACATAAAATGCCACAAGTCAACTTACATCAATCATTAAATACACATAGGATAAATAAACAAGACCCAAATAGGTCCATACACATCCCCATGATTTATCCATGTCACTATCACATGTTACACATATTAAATGCACCAAGTCCACCAATCCAATCCACAAGAATTCCATACGAAGTGCTAGATTATCAAGCAATAGAAAAACTCCAAACATTATCGAGTAATAATATATTTTTAGTAATGTAGTATAATCAAAGAAATAAACATGCTGAGAAATGTAATATAAGCTAAACAATGCAAAATAAGCCAAGCTCCTTCAAAGATCGAGCCCCTCGAACAACACTACAACCAAGAACTGCTCAATATGGCCAAGCATCATCCATCCTATGACTGAATCCTCCTACTCCAATGCCAAAAATATCCAACATGTAGGATTTCCAACTTCACCAAGATGCTCCTACATCACTACTATTGATTTACAAGGCTATGTTGTCTCATATTTGGCAAGGGATTTTGATACTAGATAGAGTACTGTATGGTATACATTTACTATTGGTGGGTCAATAGTGAGTTAGATTTATTAGTTGTAGAAGGTAACTACTTTATCCACTACAAAGTCAGAGTATGCTATTGCTACATAGTCAACCAAGGAGATGATATGGATTTAGTTTTTCATGGAAGAATTGGGACACCCACTAAGGGATAATTATTTGTTTACATATAACCAAAGTGTCATTCTCTTGCAAATAATTTTTTTCTACATTCAAAGTAAAGACACATACAGTTGTGGTATCATGTCATTCGATCAGTTTTGGATGATGAATGATTAAAGATGGAAAAGATACATACAAATGATAATCTAGCAAACATGTTTACAAAGGCAATGATAAGGGAGAGGCTGAACTCATCTTCAACTTTGGTTGGTCTTCTAGATTGAACAAAATAAAAGACAATAGAGTCTAACATGGTTTACATTCCAGTGGGAGCTATGGGTTTAGTGGTGCTATGATCAATCTCCAAGTGGGAGGTTATTGCTATGAAGCCTGATTAGTCTCCAAGTGGGATATTGTTGTGATGTGGAGCCTAATTAGACTTAGAGGTTAATTTTCCCCCACTTTATTTAGCATGGTTCTCCCCTAGATTTTACCACAAGGGTTTGGGGCTAGTACCTTGAAGCTCTAGAGATCAAGGAGCAACATCCCTTGTGGGTTTCTAGGGCAACACCTTAGGCGGGGTCAAGTAGCAACACCCCTTTCGGGGTCTTGGGGTTAGTGGCCCAACACATGCTCCTTATCATGATACATGGTGGGGTTGAGGGGTGACACCCCTAAAGCCAAAAATCAATTTAATATTGTAAAAGGCGTCATGAATTATATTTTTCTATTGGTTAGCTTATTCTAGCCCTAATTTTGTAAGTGGAAAAATCTTGTATAAAAAGGCTTAGGATTAGGGATTTTATTATGTATGAGGAGAATGTAGCTTCTTGTAGTATTATTGACCTATTAGGGACTATAGATTATAATTAGGTTGTAATAATTAGATAATAAGAATATTGGACTTTTTGTTGGTGAATGCAACCTAGAGATTAGGTGAACCATGTTAAATCTTTGTGTCTTATGTTCTCTTCTGTGTGGTTTATTATTTTTGATATCAGTTATATTTGCATGTAATTTTTATTTTTGTCTTATTAATCCTAATAGGTAGAAGCAAAGATTCAATCATGAATCATGCATGCACCACCACTAGAGCCCCTAACCCCACCAAAAGTCTTGACCCCATCCTTATAAACAAAGAGCCATTATTACCCAACAAAGCCAGGTAAAAGATGAACATGACTCTCATGAATCTTGGTGACAACAAGGATATTAGGAGAGCTAAAGATATCCTAAAGAAGACTTGGAAAGGACCAAATGGTATAACTTCTATTCCAACAATTGAGAAGAAAAGAGCTAACGGGAGGCCTCTCATTCTCCAACTATCATTGGGATTGTCATTTGGTCTTGTCATCTGACCTTGATTCCCTCCAAGTAGGAGGAGAATCTTGAATAATAGCCTAAGGTTCTTGATAAAAATAAAATTCTTGTTGTGCCTAGCCTTTGCATATAGGCCTTGAGAATGCCTCAATTTTGCCACCTGTGATATAGTGAGGTCCTCATCAAGAAAGATCTTAGTGGGAAGAGGAAAGAGCTACCTCTTTTCCCTAAGAGCTTGCAAGTAGTTAGCTAGTTTGAAACCTAAGAAAAAAAATGTCATAATGTCCAATCCAAGCCCCATTGAGTGTATTATCTAAAATACCCAATTGCTCATTGAGAAATAAGGAGAAGATTCCAAATAAAGCTTTAGTCCCTCTCAAAAAAAATTCTCATGGGACCTTTTGCTCCTAAAAAGTAGAGCCAAAGCCCCCTCCACGGGACCCATGCCCAAGCTTTGAAAAAAGGGGGCACTAGACTAAGAAATCATTGCTTATTGAGAAAAATGACATATAGCTCCACAAAATATTTTCCCTCCCTTTTATTCTTCCTATGTTTTGTCAAAAAAATTATCTATAATATTTATTGTTAAAAGTCCATTTAAAATTCTATTTTAGATACCTTCACAAATTAGCTAAAATGTTGAGCAACCACTACTAGCTAGCTTAGTAGTAAGGACTTGCCCTAAGAATGTTAAAGCAACACTATGCAGGGATTAGATACATTATTGACATTTTTTAAAGTAATAAAAAATAAAAAATAATCTATTTAATTTTTTTGTAAGTAATTTATAATTTTGGTTAACAGTACATCTTGATCCATGTGTAACCATTTCTAAATATTAAAAACCTTATTACATTTTTTTTTGATGGACCGATTGAGACACATCTATAAAAGAGTTAGAAATTGACAATATAATCATCTTTCTAACCTAGAAACTAAAACATGAAATTTCCATCCATGAGGTTAAACCCCTCTTCTATTTGTCACATTTTTTACTCTTTAATTTCCAATCACTCAATGGATAGATCCTCCTTTATCAATTGATCTTCTTTCTCTTTTCTTAGTTCCTTGAAGACTTAGAAATTATCCTCCATTGAAAATTATCATTGCATTTAACACTTATAATCACATGCAAATATATTATTTAAGTCATAAATAAAGTGAAGGAAATAAAAATCCCCCAAAAGTGCTTTCTTCTCTTCATTATGCCATTTAACCATGTTATCCTTTTCATTATTTTTTGAGATGGCCTTCATTTCTTTACTTTATATAACACTTATACATAAAATTCTCTTTGAAATCACCCTTTACATCATAATTTTTGTTCATGTCTTTATTCTCTTCCTCAATCATGCTTGTTCTCTTTTCAAGGAATTGATAATTTTTTACTTCTTTATTATCAATAATTGAAATCTATAAACATTCTTTTAACTATTTTAAAAATTTATATGCTCTAAATAAATATAAGATTTCTTCACCACATATGGGTTTCCAAAGATCTCAATATTTACTATAGCTTCCTCTCTAATGTAGGTTGTTTCCATTTTTACAATACTTTGAACCTCCTCTATCAAATAAGATGCAATCCTTCTCATTGCACTCTTTAAATTCTTCTCTTTTTACATTATAATATCCAAATCTTTCCCCTTCTTCAAAACACCATAATAACTCCATAAAACTCAACTATATGTTTATCTTCATTTGATGCCCATGTTGCCAAAAGCATGATGGAATAATGTCATTTTTCTTTTCAATGGACGAAATATGTTTTACCTTTGTGAACAACATTTTTTTATTTAAAAGAAACATTTCAAGATTACGAAGGATTTGAAACTTTGCTGGTTAAACATGTCACAATTTTTTTGAAACTGTATTGAGATTTAGTCATATCAATTTTTTTTTTGATTAAGGTAAAAAGAAGTTTTGAGGGGACCCAAAACCCCTTAAATCTAGATACAAAAGATATTCAAATAATGCCCAAATGTACCAAATTAGGACCTTAAGATAGGTTTTGAGGGGACCCAAAACTCCCTACAACAAAATTAACAGTAAATGTCTAGTAACCCCAATCAAACCGAAACATAAGAGAAAAGAAAAGATGGGCATAAAAATAAGAATTATAACTATGTTGTCCAATTGGGTTTTGGAGAAAAAAAAACCCACAACCTACAATCTAGAAGGGAAAGATAAGAATGAAGGATTTGAGCAATACAAAAAAAAAATTCCATAAAGCCCTCGAATATCTGCATGTAAAAACCTATCACAGAGAAGAAAAAGACAAGAAGAGGCGAGGGTTTGCTCTAAAAATATGAAAATTGTATTCTATGAAATGAAATAGATATAAGATAACTAAAAAAGATCAATCCTTATATAAGGAGATCAAAACCCAAAAAGGGTAACCTAAAAGGTAAATGCTATTTAATAATTACTAATTAATTATGAAATATGAATGCAAAAAGGTGCATAAAGTAGAATCTTAAGAAGAGAGAAAAGGTAAGTTAATTAATAAAATGAAATTAACCTTTTTCTCTAACCCCCCCCAACACCACCCCACCCCAAGATGAACAACAATGCAATGCTAAAAGTAGACTTGCATCCCAACAACAAGGCCTGATGAGGTACCTAATCAAAATCAAGTCTCTATGAAATAGAGAAATAGAGAAAATCCAATGGGAAAAACTCTACTCCAAAAGGAGATAGAAAAAGGATGCACAAATGAAACATCTCAAGACTATAAGTACAATGAAGACCTCCATGATAGAAGCTTGAGAATCTATAGCCCCCCAAAAATGGTAGAAATCCTATGTTGATGAACATACTAGTGTGGCTTCAATATGAAGGAAACAAAGGTAGTGGACAAGGATGATAAGACCTATGTATGTAAGGTGCAAATGGAAGTCTTAGCTGATGCTCAAAACTTGAAATGGAATCTCTAATGGAGGTGGAATAATAGGTGTGCTAAATCTGTCATCTAAGAGGAGATGTGTAGCCTTTGATATATCCTCAACAACTTCTATAGGTGGCTCAATTACTAGAGATACAATAGTAGGCAATGTTGAAGAGTAATTTTGTACAAGAGATGAAATCTGAATAGGAGGTGGAGGTGCAGAAGTCACAACACTGGTCTCAAGAACAACACATAAGTTCAAGTGACCTAACTTCACCTTAGCAGACTCTCATGAAAAAAGAGAGTGAGTCTCCAATAGTGGAGATGGTGGACCAAAATGTGAGAAGGAATATAGATGGGAAGCATGATAAAAAATCTTTGTAGCAATAATATTTCCTATCTCACTATCTTTGATGTGCACTGAATCCTTTGCAAACTCAATTGTCTTCCCTATCCCACTGCATGTAATTTGATAAATAGAGAGAAGGTTAGAGGAAAAAGATGGAACATAAAGTACATCATAAAATGTACCATCATAAATTTTAATAGAACCTTTCCTGCATACAATCATAATAATGTTATTCCCATCAAAATGTGTGGAGTATGAGAAGCCTCAAAAGAAGAGAACATATCTTGAGAAGATTCCATATGGTGTGAAGCACTTGAATCCAGTAACCAACTAGAAGAATGAGGGATAGTAGTTGCACATAGTGCATGACCCTTTCCCATATCTTTACCATCTAACTAAAATGATGATGATGATGAAGGTTTATGAGAAGTGCAAGGAATATCAATGTTTCTCTTCTAAGGAAGAGCTATCAAATTTGAAACCTGTTTGGTATATCCATATAACTTCTTATCATAGCAATATGACTCATAATGATCATGCTTATTACAATAAGCACATTTTGGTCTTTCTAGCTTTGATTTACCCCCTTTAGGAGGAGGTGGCCTTGATGAACTGTGAGCGTTGAATCAATCTAAAACTCTATAGAATGATATTTTTGAGTCTTCTCCTTCATCCCTAAAGATGGCCGAGCTACCAATGCATGACCCTGTGAGCCTGTGAGAGAATCCAACTAAGTGAGCTTAGCTTGCTCTCAAGTCAACTAATCACAGAAAACCTCAAAGGATGACATGGAAAATCTATTACCCAAACCATCTTTGGTGGAATAGAAGGTAGACAATTTTTTTTGAAAGTTTCCACAAAGCTTAGAAAGAATTAGGTGGATACACTCAGTGTCAGTCTTCATTTTCCCACAACGTTGCAATAAAGATCTTAGTTGCTTGAATTTCATCTAGAAGTTTTCAATGGAGGGAAAAGAATCTGGTGTAAGTGAGGTAAGATTTGCCTCATTTGAAGTGCCCTGAACTCATTCACTATACCAAACAAGCCTTCAAACTTGGTCCACATAGCTAGAGGGGTACTGCACCCATCAAGATGAAACTATAGACTTTCAGAGACTTGTAAAGAAATCAATCCTATTGCCTCATCCATCTTGTTCCTATGTTTCATGACCTCAAGAGGCCTATGTAAAACTGGTTGCACTGTATCTAAACAAAATCACAAACATTTTAACTGGAGAAGTTGTGTCATCAAGGTCTTCCATTTGTGATAATTATGAGGGGTTAGAGGTTCTAGACAAGAATAGGTCTTGGCTATTGTTTTAGAGAGTGTTGAATTGTTTTTGAATGTAGTTCTAGTTTACATAAGTAAATAACATAAATAATATGACAAAACACCCCCCACAATGCAAAAATTGAACCCCAACTGCTAGAAGGAATGCATAATGAGAAGAGAGAAAAAAAGCTTTAGATAAGAATAAAAAATACCTAGTACTAAATGTTGGTGAAATGATAGAGAATATGGAATGTTCTTGAGAAGAGAATTTTGATGCTTTTTTCAGAATGAAAAATGGAGCTATAACAAAGAAGTTATGCTCCTGAAAGATAGAAATCATCAACAGACCTCAAGTACCAAAATGGGTACTAAACTAGAAATAAATCCCAAAAATTCCTACTTCATTGTCTCCATCTCAAAATTAGCTTTCAGGCACTTCTTTCAGATTGAAAACAGACCCCTGTATGCTCAAGATATTGCAAAAAAAAGACAGGGCCCCTTGTATGAGCATCAAAAAAGATTTTTAAAAAAAAAAAAAAAATAAATTTTAAAAAATTATCACCACCCTCGAGTGGAGCGGAGTAGAGCTCAGGCAGAGCTAGGGCAGAGCCACTATGACAGTGGTGGGTGGGAGGCACCACTAGCTGCGGTGGCTAGCTAAGTGGTGATAGTTGCTGGAAGCTACTGTGGTCAGCAGAATCGTTGGTGGTTACCACTATCGCTAGCAGTTTCAATGACTGCTAGTGGTTTTTTAAACCTCTATGGTCCATTTTGTTTATTTTTTATGATTTTTAAAGAAAAAATCCACCTTGGAGTGTGTGCAAAGGCCATATAGCCCTATTGGGCAATTCTTTTAGCCTCCTAGATCAAAATTGTCCAAAATGAATCGTGAGGTTTGTTTGGCCTCAAAGTGCTCCAAAAATCAGAGACCCCCTTATTTTCACAAAAAATACCAAAAAAATTCTAAATATGTTCTGTCAAACCCTCATTCTCCTTTTTCTCCAAATATTGAACAAACTACAACATAGCTAGCTATTATACCATGAAGGCTTTGAGCAATACGAACAACAAATCCACAAAGCCCTTGAATACCTATGTGTGAAAACCTATCATAGAGAAGAAAAAGAAAGAAGAGGCGAGGGTTTGCTGTGAAAATATGCAAATTTGTATTCTTAGAAATGAAAAAGATTTAAGATAATTACACGAGATCAATCCTTATAGAAGGAGATTAAAACCCGAAAAGGGTAACCTAAAAGGTATGAAGGGTAACCTAAAAGGTAAATGCTATTTAATAATTACTAATTAATTGTTAAATATGAACACAAAAGGTGCATAAAGTGAAATCTTAAGAAGGGAGAAAAGGTAATTTAATTAATGAAATGAAATCAACCTTTTTCTCTAACTACAAAGAATTTTGTTTATCTCCCTTCTTCTGGAAATGAAGTGTTATATCAAATTGAGGAGGATCCTTTTTAGAACATTTTCTAGTCATACATATTTGATTGTCCTCCACCATTGCAACCTTAGACTTTCACACCTGAGATTCCTAAACAAAAGATCTATAGATGGAAAACTGGGTTGGACAAGCACATGTAACCTTCATTGGAAGAACCATATCTACAACACGACCAACCAAAGAGAAAAATAACTACAATACAATCCACAAATTGTTGTGTAGAACTAGAGAGAGCATGAGTACTACCAACACTCTACATAATAGAGCCATCTTGACTAGAACCAAAACTTCTGCATAGAGAAGGACCAATAGGTACCAAACCAACATATGGCTGGAACTAGTAAGCACTATCTCCACCATATGATTGGAACCAACATGAACCACATTCACCTTCTACTTGGAACCAATAGAAGCCATAGTTATGAAAGAAGGATCCTCGTCCCCTTTTTGACCTTGGACAAGTCCAACTACCTCTACGAGATTATCCTCCACATGAGAGGATTTTTTGACCACCCTATTGTGTTGTGACAAAGCCCCCTTTGACCATGAGCAAGATTTTTTAGCTTTAATTTTCTTAGCTTCACACTTTTTTGCAACATGTCCAATTTTAAAGCATTTCCTACTTTTAAAAGGAAGACCTTCATAATCTAAAGACTGAACCCAAGAGCCCTTAAGGGCACACAATTTAATATTAGCCAAAAGGCCTTTAGAAAGGTCTATATCAACAAGAATCCTAGCATAGCTAGAGTGAAAAATATTGAAAGAGTTAGAATCCACCATAAGTAAATATCCTAAGGCACCTCCTATATCCTTAAAGACATAGTCCAACCAAAGTTGAAGAGGAAGGTTAGGTGATCTTACCTAGATAGGCATTTTGTAAAATGATTCAGATGACTAGTTAAAAGCTAGATGCTATGGTTTCACCATTAGAGGGAAGCAATTTTCCCAAGTAAAGAAGTGACCATAGAGAATGACCCTTCTATCCTCTGTGTTATTGAATCTAGAAAAAAGAAACCTTTAAACCAAGGAAGAATATGAACATAATCTATAATATGAGGTTTTTAGTGCTTGGAAATCCATGCATGGAGTCCTTGAAGAGTGGGCCAAAAGCCTTTTAATTGACCAATAACAACATCCTTAGCAAGGGCCTCAGACTATTGGTCAATATCTAAGAGAGTATTCATATTCAAACTCAACAATATTGAACCACAAGTTGGAAATGGTCGAGACTCTTCCGAATCCCAACATTACACACAAATTTGGCACAAGAATGCCCCATCTTGACATCCACAGAGGGGCTACACATAGACCTGGCCACATCTCCAGCTGCAACATCCAAAACATTTTCCTTAGGGTTCGTACATGATCCAATGATAGACTTCTTAACATTGTTAGATTCCACCAAGCAACACCCAACCACAACAACATGTGTTTGATTAGATCCTCAAAATGAAGATAACACATGTGCACCTAATGATTTAACATGAGGATTTTCCCATCCAACGAACACCAACGTTAGCATTTAATAACAAGTACAAATTTTCCAAGCTAAACTCAGATTGACAAAATATAGGCCATTTGGTTATATGCAAAAAATGAGTAAAGATTACTTTAATGATTATATATATTTTTAATTAATGTAAGTTCTTAGTTATATCTAATTTCGAATCATTAATTTTTTCAACATCTTTATATATAAGTTATATTTTATAGATAATATGATTAATTATTGGAATGTACTTTTAATTTTTATAAATGTCTAATTATTATTATTATTTTAAATTTAATCTAAATTATTAAAATTATATATTAATATTCTAGGCAAGAGCCTACAACACAACAACAATTTTTGAGTTTCTTATCTGGGAGGTATTGGATTTGAGTCTAGTTAAGCTTAATAAATAATAATAATTAATCGAAACACATAATCATAATAAATATTGGCTTTGGCCTCTCACCAATAAAAATATATTAATATTTTATATTATATTATAAATATGTAAATATAAATTAATATGCAGTGTGTAATATATATGCTATTTCTTATATATAACTTTTAGAAATCTAGTTTATGGTTAGGTCATTTTATTTTTTGTTTCTCCTTTGGTAACATAGTCTGATACAATTGTTCCTCAAGTGTAGTTACTTAGAAGTCTTTGCAGGAGTAATTTAGCGATTGATTATTTTTATCATCTATTTTTTTTATTTTTGATAAATGATATAATTTTTATTAATGTAAGATAATTAAGTATTAAAATTCAAAAAGAGGCTAAAAAGCCAGATGTAAAAAATATGCCCTTATATTGCATCCAAAAGACCAACCCTCCAACCCCAGACCAAATATTGTCCAACACCTAAAACATAAACCATGGTGCTAAAAAATAACAATAATAATGTATCTATCATTATCCTTGCTTCAAAATTACTCTTGAAAAGAAGGAACACCCAAACATAGAAGAGTGAGGAAATATCAATGCTTGTCCTAGGATATAAGTCCTTATTGATAAATTCAGTGCCAAAAATCCTGCATACAATACGAAATAATTCATTATCATCTACCTTGAAGACCTCTGCTAGACACTAGTATGAAATCTCACTATGGAACCAGGGGTCTACTTATATTTTTGCTTCTGTAGATAGAATTTAGCCTCCATTTTCACACAATCCACCTCTGTTTGGACTATCTCTATCACTGGTAAAGACAACCGATATGTAGGCCTTGTTTAGATTCACTTCTAAATATTAAAAGTTCTACCATAAATCCTTACATCACAAGTCATGACACCAACTTAATCCTTTTAAAATACTCCCCACACCTCAATTACCACTACACATGCCAATAGTTACCTTTTAATCTTTTCTATCCAACTCATTGTATTCTGCATCATTACTTTAACCACTCAAAACTTTTTCTTTGGTCTTTCTAAAAAATAGAAGAGAATTAATTAAAACTAAATTTTAATTGCTTAAAGTCCTCCACCACCTCAACACAATCTTGTAGTCTAACTCTAACATTGGCCATTTTATTTACTATAGTGTTCCCCTCTTTTAGAGTATTAGTAACTTTAAATTCTTCAAACTCCTCCAATAGTTGTCTGATCCATTTAATCTATTTTTCCAAAAAACAAGATTCCATTTTCCATTTGAATATCCCATTGACCACTATTTGAGAATCTTCCTAAAAATAAATCCTTCTCCTACCAAACTTCTTGGCCAATTGGAGTGCAAAAATATCTACCAAACATTTTGCCAGATTGTTTGTTCCTTCTGTTAGTGACTTCACACATAGCATCAGGATGTTATCCCGATCATCATGAATCAAACATCTTGTTCCACACCTTCCCAAATTTTCTTTGGAAGTGTTACTGTAAATAATTAATTATTATTACACTTTACTTAAGTTTACTTAGGTTAAATATATTATTTTATTATTTATAATATAGACACCTAGAAATATGCATAGTTAGATGAGTTGTCTTGTTAACAACATAAGAGTTTGCATAATCATCTGAGTTGTCATGTAGACAACACAATTTTTCACACTCTAATTAAGCACATGGTGACTACAACATCTCTTTATGAGATACACCTCAGTATTCTTATCCTCTCATCATTGCACTAACTTTTGTGCTCAATGGAGGATAATCCACTCTTGGTGGACATGTGCTTAGTTGTAAGGCTTATCACTTTGCCAACTCCTAGTCATTCTAGATGCCTTTATATACAAGAACTTCTAGTGTGTATGTACACATATGATATTCATTCTCATTATTGCTATTATGATCATCCATTATTGGTCCATATTGTGCTAAGTGCTTGAGCTTCTTGATCTTGGTGTCATTTTTCCCTAAGGAAAATTCTTAGATTTTATCAGAGCTATACCAAATTCTTAAATCGTATCAAAGTGGAGGGAGAAACTCTTCACATAGCCATTGGAGACCATTTTTGCTTCACCTCTTAGAGGACCCTGATTCAAATCTATAGTATCTACAGTTATCGGGAGTATCTAGAACCAAAGCAAACCTCACAATTGCATCTAGAGGATCGATTCAGTGAATTTTGACTATAAATTTGCCTACCCTAGGCCATAGTCAAATCGAAGGCAATTTTTTTTTGCAAATTGGAACCCAAAAGCCCAATTTGCAAAATTGGTATGATCTCTTTAGATATATGAAATTAATTTTTCAGATCTAAATATTTTTGCATCTCTGCATTTTTGCTTTTCAGATTTGCATTTTATTTCTAAAATTTTGCAAAAAAATTGGCCTTTTAAACTAGTAGGAGAGATTTTTTTTGTAGGAAAAGATTGGAGCTTGCTGGTGCAAATTAGATATTGGCATCATATTCAAAAGATCAAAAAACCTCCAAATCAACTTTTTTTTTCATCAAAATAAGACATCTAAGCTGAAATCTAGAGTCAATTGATTTTGGAGGTGTGACGATGGTGATTCAGGAAAAATAATTGCAGAGGTGATTTTCAAATAGCGATATCTCCCTCATACAGACACCTTTTTTTGAGCAATTTTTTTTGTTTTGGGGTAAAATTTTATGATCTACACATTGGTGTAGGATGTTTGAGATATTTATTCCTACATTTTTTTGCAAATTGCAAATCTCAATTTTTGCAACTTCAAAAGCTTACTCCTAGCTCATTTGGACACATATGCAAGTTCCATTTTTTTAAAAATGCATAATTTTTTGTCTTCTTTCTAGATCTGCAATCATATTATAGGCTTGTGTGGAAAAAAATACCACTTTTAGAAATAGGTCCTTTTTTGCATTGTATTGCTTTTATTAAACTTCAAATTTGTTGTATATCTGAGCTACATTGCTAAATACCAGATTTGAACTCCAAGAGGAGGTTATAAACAACAAAATTAGAAGTCCACTTTTGTCCATTTTTACAAGTGGCCTAATGTAAGTGCACTAAATATAAAGTGCCTAAAGCATTCATTTTGGGGGGGGGGGGGTTCTTTGATTGAGTAAAAAGGGGGTGTGTGTCTTGTGTTCTTGTGTCTCCTTGATAATGTTCTCTTTCTTTTGCATTGTGGGTTCTTTCTCTAAGTTAACACCACATAATTATGCTACTTGGAAACAAAAGATAAAGGAACCATTGGTTGAAAAAGGTTTACTGCATTATGTAATTGGTGCAACAAAGAAACCTGATGATGATGTTGATGAGTCTCGTAAAGAAGACTAGGCATCAAAACAAGAAATGGCCCTAGGAACCTTGTTAAAGAATATCTTAGATCCTATCAAATATCACATCAGGAACCTTAACAATCCAATAGAAGTTTAGGATAAACTTGAAGCATTGTATGGATAGTAGATGAAGATATGGCCTACACCATTGAGGAGAATATTCTCAAATTGGATCCTAGGAATTTTGACACCATCAAAGATTATCTTACCCAAGTAGACATGTATAGGGCACAACTTAAGGATTGTGGTGAACCTATCACGGATGGAAAGTTGATCAAACATGTGATGACTCATCTTCCTCCTGAATATACAACTTTTGTTTCTATTTATAATACTCACAAGTTAACAATGGGTAGTGACTTCACTAAGCCTTCATTCAAGTCATTTTCAAGACTATTGGTCTTAGAACATGAAAAGTTAGTGAGTATGGGAATTATCTAGTCTTTCAAGGCCAAAACCTTGGTAGAAAATCAAGGGAATCAAGGCAGTAAAAATTATAACAAGAAGCAATAGTAGTGGAAGGGTAAGCCACAAGATGACACACAACAATATTTCTCTATGCATCAATCTTCCTCCACACAAAAATCTTCTTCATAACAAGGCAAGTCTTTTTCCAAAAAATAATTAGAAGGGAAACAACTTCAACAAAAGGGAGAAGAAAACCTGTTCCTATTGTAAGAAGAATGGTCATGATGAACATGAGTGTAAGGATAAGCAAATTTATGAGTTGCTAAACTTAATGAGGAAACATAAAATTGATGTAGAAAATTCCTACAAGGATACAAGATCTTCAACCACTTCAAAAGGTGAGGGATAAGCATTGGTAGCAAGTACAAACAATCTAAGGAATGGGTTCTTGATTCAGGAGCTACACATTGTATGGGTGCTTCAAGGGAGCATTTTTCCTCTTTAAAATCATCACATGTACCTTACATCTATGTGGGAAATGACACTCAACTGGAAGTTGAAGGTAAAGGGAATGTTGAGTTGGACAATGGTGTCTTCAAGGATGTTTTTCATTTTCCCAAACTTAACACCAACCTTCTTTCAATCTACAGAATAACTCACTATGGATGTGGAAAAAAAGTGGAGTTCCTTCCTAATTTGGTTGTGGTGAAAAATCTAAAGGATGGTTCTATGGTGGCAATTGGAAAGGCTAATCATGAGACAAGACTATTATTTTTCTCATTTTGTGCCTAAGTTCACTTCCCTTGCCTTGTTGACTCACTCAAATTCACAAAGTAAACTATGACATGAGAGGTTTGGACATCTCAATTACTACTACCTTCAACAGCTCAACAACAAGGATATGGTCATTGGTCTACCTCAAGTCAAGTATTCAGAGGGTGTATGTTTAGGTTGTGAAGTAGGCAAGCATCCTGAAGAGAAATTTGACAAGGGGAAGTCTTGGAGAGCTACTGTTGTACTTGAATTGATTCATAGTGATGTAGTTGGACCATTTCCAGTGCCATCATTTGGAAAGGCTCACTATGTTCTCACCTTCATTGATGAATTTTCACGCAACACTTGGGTCTTCTTTCTAGCTTATAAGAGTGAAGTATTTGATAAGTTTATCACCTTCAAAGCTTAGGTTGAGAAGCAATTAGGGAAAGCCATCAAAATTCTTCGAATATATAATGGAAGGGAATATGTGAACTCAAGGCTTATAGAATTCTGTACTCATGAGGGCATTGATCTTCAACATTCAGTTGCATACACTCCACAACAAAATGGTGCTGCTGAATGAAAGAATAGAACCCTTAAGGAGATGACCACTTGTATGCTACAACATAAGTCTCTAGGTCAAATTTTTTGGGTAGAAACGATGTGTTGTGCCAATTACATCCAAAATAGAAGTCCCCATAAGGCCTTAGATAGAATTACACCTTTTAAGGCTTGATGTGGTAGAAAACCAAGTGTAAAACACTTTAAAGTTTTTGGTTGTCCAACATGGGCAAGGATACCTCCGCAAAAATGAAAGGCATTGGAACCTCAAAGAAAACCTTGTATATTTGTTGGATATCCTGACCATATTAAGGCATACAAACTCATGGATCTAGAGACACGTAAAATATTCTTTGAAAGGAGTGTTCACTTTGAAGAAACTTGTCCAAGTTTGGCTTCTTCAACTCCTCCTTCCTCCTTCATGGAAAGTGATGATAGTGACTTGGAAGATGATATTCCTTCAACTTTGACTCACAGGACACCACCTTCATAGGGTCCACAAATAGTTGAGGATATTCCTTCTTCTTCAACCACTAGACCTTATTGGGCACAACAAACAATTGATTTAGTAGGTTCATTGGTGGGGAATCCTTTAGATACTAGGAGGAAAAGGTCACAACACAAATCATTTCCACATGCCTATATTGCCATTGCTTCTGATCCACAATCATTTAAGGAAGCATTAGGGGTTCTTGAATGGGACAAGGCTATGGAGGAAGAATACAACTCTTTAAAGAAAAATAACACTTGGGACTTAGTTCCTCTTCCTAAGGGAAGAAAGTTGGTTCAGTGTAAGTGGATCTATTAGACCAAGTTTGTAGTGGATGGAAGTGTGGATAGACATAAGGCTAGACTTGTTGCCAAAGGTTTCTCATAGGTTCCTGGTATTGACTATATTGAGAACTTTACACCGGTAGCTAAGATGAACTCCATTCATTTGACACTAGCTATTACTATAGCTTATGGTTGGGTTGTACATCAAATGTATGTGAAGAGTGCCTTCTTGAATGGTGATCTTCTTGAGGAGATTTATATGGAGCAGCCATAGGAATTCATACTGGATTATACTTTGGTTTGCAAGTTGAAGAAGTCTATCTATGGTTTTAAGTAGGCTCCTCAAGCTTATTATGCCAAGATGGATTCCTTCCTACTTTGAGTAGGATTCACCAGGTGTCATTCATATTTGAATGTCTGTATTCTTCAGAGGGATGACTCACACTTGATAGTCATGCTTTATGTAGATGACTTGATCATTATAAGAAGTACTTCATCCATAATTACTAGTGTCAAGACTTTTTACAAGACAAATTTGCTATGGTAGATTTGGGTTTACTACATTGTTTCCTTGGTATTAAGATCACACAGTCTTCAGCTAGGATCACACTTTCACAACCCAAGTATGCTCTTGATTTACTTGCTCAATTTTGCATGAGTGATTGTAAGCCTACTCCTACTCCCTTTCTTTTAGGTGTTAAGTTAGAGGCCAAGTGTTCCACTCCACTAGTTGATGCTACATTATACAAACAATTGGTTGGGAGTCTCATCTACTTGACACATACACCCCCTAACATAGCTTTTTTAGTTGGCATGGTTTCTTGCTTCATGCAAGAGCCACATGAGCTTCATTGGAAAGCCACCAAATGTATCTTGCACTACATATAGGGTACACATACACATGGGATACACTATGTAACAAGTATTGGACTTCAATTGGTTCGTTATATATACTCAAACTATGCAGGAGCTCTTGATTCTCACAAGTCTACTTCAAGTTACATCTTTAATCTTGATTTTTGCCCCATTTTTTGGCAGAGTAAGAAGCAAAAGACTATTGCTCTTTCTTTAACTGAGGTTGAGTATCAAGGAGCTATCACTGTGGCTATAGAAGCTATTTGGTTACAAAATATTCTGAAGGAGTTTGGATTTGACATAACTATTGTGACAATCAGAGTGTTATTGAGATCTCAAAACATCCAGTTCAGCATCAACAGACAAAACATATTGAGGTTCATATGCACTACATCAGAGAACTAATTCATGAGCAGGTCATTGCATTGTAGTATTCTCCTACAATAGAGTAGGTTGCAAATATCTTCACCAAACCCTTCATTGAGGTCAAGTATCTTCATTTGCGAGATCTCTTAGGGGTGCGAGATATTTTAGAAAGTGGAGTCCCTTGACTTCTCTCTTCGTTCTTATGGGAGGGATTTTTTTCCTTACATAAGGTCTTCTTCTCTCTCATCTTCTTTATTGTACTTATCTCTCTTTTTGGGGGAGGGTTTTTCCCATGCAGTTTTCCCTCTTTCTCCATTTCCAAAGAGATTGCATTGCATTGCATAGAATTGTATGTAGAGCATTGCATTTGTACATGGGTACTTAACATGGCCTAATAGCCAGGACCTATTATGCATTTTCATCATAGCTTTTGTGAGCTTAAGTGCATTCCCCTAAGTTGCACTTAGTGTTAGTGTAAATAATTAATTATTATTACACTTTACTTAAGTTTACTTAGGTTAAATTCATTATTTTATTATTTATCAAATAGACACCTAGAAGTATGCATAGTTAGATGAGTTGTCTTGTTGACAACACAAGAGTTTGCATAATCATCTGAGTTGTCACATAAAGAACATAGTTGTTCACACTCTAATTAAGCACATGATGTCTACAACATCTTTTTATGAGATACACCTTGGCATTCTTATCCTCTCATCATTGCACTAACTTTTGTACTCAATGGAGGATAATCCACTCTTGGTGAACATGTGCTTAGTTGTGAGGCTTATTTTCTAACTCCAAGTCATTCTAGATGCATTTATATATAGGCACTTCTAGTGTGTATGTACACATATGATATTCATTCTCATTATTGTTATTATGATCATCCATTATTGGTCCATATTGTGCTAAGTGCTTAAGCTTCTTAATCTTGGTCTCATTTTGCCCTAAGGAAAATTCTTACATGGTATCAGAGCTATACCGAATTCTTATAGGAAGCCCCATCAAATTTCACTTTTATCCATCCTTCCTAAAAAAATATTTCAATCTCATTTTTAAAATTATTCATAGAAGAAGGATTAACCCATAAAGGCCCATAAAAGGCCATGGAATGTTTTTTCTTACTAGCCTTTGTAGGAGCTAATTTGATATTTTGTTGAAAATGAAATAAAACCTAAATTTATAAAGTTCAAAGGCTTTTGAAGTTATAATTTCTTTTTATTGAATAATATATATGATGAAGGATATTTTTTGGAGTATAATTCTATAATTTTTACATGGCTTTGTTGCTTTTTTTTAGTTATATAGATGATGTGTTTGCTAATTTGCAGGATCTAAAGATTGTTTGAATCAATTTGGCATTAAAGACAAGAAGATATTTGGACAAATCTTTATTCACTAGCTTTTTTTCTCCATCATTTTGGGGTAATTTAAGTGTAGTCAATATGACATGATCTTAAGTGGAAGAAGGATTTGTTAGGGAAAGAGGATAACAATAGGCGCCAAGATAGAAGCCAATCTTTTCCATTGACATAGAACAAAGTCAGACCAATTGGTGTGAAGATAAAAAAATAGGAGTGCAATAACAAAGAATATCACAGGCTATTGAGTCATAAGAGGTATGAGGCTTACCATAGTAGTACGTGTTCATGAATGATGAAATGGATTCAGTAATTTATATTAGAAACTATGTATTTGGTAATTTGGTTATGCATATAAATTTGGAGCTATTATGATTTAAAAGACATAATAATCAGGTTGGAGGAAAGAATATTAAGACCAAAGTAGAGATAAAAGTGAACCAAATACTAGAAAAAGGAACTACAACAACTAGAGTTTGAATTAGAGGAGCTATGGTGCATGATGTTATATAATGTGGTGTGCAACAATAAGAAACCAAAGAGAGGAATATACATCAAAGAAATTGGAGAGTTGTGAAAAGGTGAAAGAAATGGTGAAAATAAATATCCACTTTGAGGGAAAGAGCCATTTTCATAGAGGAAGGTTATTGAGTCAAGGATTAGCAAAGGAGTGGAACTGCTAGAGTAGGGGAAGATAGAATCTATTGAAGAGTTGATAGAAACACTAATAGATAAAAGACCTTTGAATGTGATTTTTTGTGATGTTCTGTCTATAGATCCTTAGAAACAAGGATAAACATAGAATAAATTTTTTATATGAACAAAAACATGCATACAATCATATTGATACAAGATGTTGCAATAGAAGATGAAACACCAAACCACCAAAGATCTCCAAGTGTTCAGTACTTATCGACATGTGCATTTCCATCTTATTGACATGTGCATTTCCATCTAAATGAATTAATCATACAATGTTCATTCCATAAAACATGCTAACATTTGTTTTGATATTCATTTTAATACCCAAATAGAAAATCCTAAGTGATTAAGCCATACAGATTATTTACTTATTATAAATGCAACAACATGAAACATCACAACACTTGAACCCAAAAATGTCCAATGGGAAAAATATCCCATATTGGGGAGAAGAAACTCACAAAAGGGTATCCAAACTATGAATTCTTATCCTTTGATCATGTCAATAAATGTTCACTACTTAAGGTATGATATTTCCCAATCTATACCATAGGATGACACTCTAAGTCATACAATGAGATGCTTTAACTTCATACAATACTCATGATTATATCGTACATTGAAATTATGGAAAGGGTACAATGAAACTATATTGTATATGATGAAACTCAATATTGGACATGATGAAACTATATATTGGGTATGATGGAACATGTTTCATCATTTCATTGTATAAAATATTTTTTTGAGAGGTTTGACAAAAAGCCCAAGTTAAAGACAAAATGTTAAAATAATCATATGTATAAATTAAACCTCCACATCGAGGAGTACTTGATACACGTACCTTTAAGAATGAACACTTGATATCATCAAAAGAACTTAATAAACCACAAAGTAAATCTCTACTCTAAGCTATAATATACAATATTATGATAAAGAAATGCATCAAATAAACATAAGATACATCATCACATAAAATGATTTGAAATTCACCAAAGGAAAAGAATAAACAAGTAAAATACTCTAGATAACCAAAGAATCCAAGCAAACATCAAGCTTTGACCCTAAATTGGAAGAAGACCGTCTTATACATTGGTCCCCAATAGTAGCATACTTAGCTACACCTTCCAACCATGTGGTATGCTTAGGCCCACATGTGTGATGCTAATGGAGATGGTGACTCGACCACAAACAAAAAATATTGTCATTTAAGACTTACACTCACAATAATACATGAAGACAATTGCATAATCATAAGGAAAATATAGTACAATAGGTCATTGATCAGATACACTATGGGATTGTTGGAAACAATTATTTCTCTTATATGGCAACACAACATGTCAACATAACAATTCTCCCTCTAAGATAGAAAACTCTCCCTCTTACAGTAATCTCCCTTTGTGAAGGAATTACATAGCAAACTCTTTATTTTGAACAAATTTTAGAGAGATATGATAGTAAAACTCTCCCTCTTTGACAACACATGCCAAATAAAACTCAACTCAAATGAATTTTAGTGTACCTTTAGTACTGATTCATATGCCATATTTCCTGGTTATGCTACATCAACTGATAGATCTTCAACTTGGTATGAGTTGATGCATCACTAAAACTTCATTTTAGTGAACTTCAGATAGGGGAGTGACCCCTAACTTACCTCTTAGATACAAGAATGCATCCTTAGGTAATGGTTTTGTGAATATGTCAGCAATTTTTTCCTTTTTATGAACATATTCCATTCTGATCTCTTTATCTTGCACCAATTCTCTGACAAAATGATATTTTATTGCAATGTGTTTGGTTTTAGAATGCATCACTGGGTTCTTAGATATGTTGATTGCACTTGTATTATCACAGAACATAACAAATGGTTCTTTGATTTCCATCTTCATTCCTTCCAACAACTGTTTAAACCAAACAATATTAGAACAATTTACTGCTGCAGCAACATACTCTGCCTTTGCTGTAGATTGAGATGTACAATTCTGCTTTTTGCTTGTCCAAGAAACCAACCTCTTTCCAAGAAAGAATGTACCTTCACTTGTACTTTTTTTGTCATCAAGATTTCTTGCCCAATCAGCATAAGTAAACACTTTCAAATCCAAATTACCTCCAAACTTATACCATAAACCATACTCTTCAGTTCCTTTCAAATATCTCATTATTCTTTTGATTGCCATAATGTGATTTTCTCTTGGTTTTTTTGAAAATCTTGCTACAATACCAACTGCAAGGGCAATATCTGGCCTAGTATGAACTACATACTGCAACTTTCCAATCATAGATCTATACAATGTTTGATCTACTTCTTTTGATTCATCTTCCTTGGTAAGTTTTAATCCGGTACAGATAGGAGTCCCAACTGGTTTACAATCTTCCATTCCAAAATTTTTCAATATCTCCTTGATGTATTTTGATTGAGTGATGTAGATACCATTTTTATACTGTTGAATTTGAAGACCAAAAAATAATTTGATCTCACCAAACATAGACATTTGAAATTCCTTATTCATTTGTTCTGAGAATTCTTTGCATAGATCATCATTCCCTATGAAAACAATATCATCTACAAATATTTCTACCAAGACAATCTTATTATCTGGTCCTTCCTTAATATACAAGCTACTGTTATCATTAGTTCTTTGAAAACCAATCTGGATAAGATAGTTATGCAATCTTTCATACCATGCTCTAGGGGCTTGTTTCAGACCGTACAAAGCCTTGTGTAATTTGCAGACCATGTTCTTCTTATCTGGATCAACAAAACCTTCAGGTTGTTCAATGTAAACCTCTTCATCTAGCATACCATTGAGGAATGCTGACTTGACATCCATCTGATAAACTTTGAATCCTTTGTGAGCAACATATGCTAGTAAGGTTTTGACTCCTTCCAATCTTGCAACAGGAGGAAAATTTTCTCCATAGTCTATTCCTTCTTCTTGAGCATATCCTTTGCATACTAGTCTAGCTTTATTTCTTGATACCTTACCATCTTCATCCAACTTGTTTCTAAATACCCACTTGGTTCCAATCACATTTTTATTTTTAGGCCTAGGTACAAGAGTCCATGTCTTGTTTTTCTCTATTTTCTCTATTTCTTCATTCATAGCCTCAATCCAACTATCATTTTCTAAAGCATCTTTGATATTTCTAGGTTTAAAATCAACAAGTAAACAAGTACCTTTCAACTTGCTTCTTGTCATGGTTCCTTCAGATTTGTCTCCAATGATTTGATCTACTGAATGATGTCTCTTGACATATTTAGCTAATACAGGTTCCTTGCCTTTTGAATGGATTTCATTATCATCCTCTTGCATTTCAACTTCAATTTTTGTCTGTTTTGGCTCGGTAGATATTTGCTTGGGTCCTTTAGACTCGATAGACACTTGCTTGGTAGACACTTGCTTAGTAGACATTGAATTTAACTCGATTTGTTGTGGTTCGGTTTGAACTTCCTGTAACTCGGTTACAAATGACTCGTGAGTAGAAGATTCCTGATTCTCTGATGTAACTGGTACTGTATCAGGTTCAATGAAGACAAACCTTCTATAATCTTCTGGTTCCCTTTTGCTTTCTTCTTCAGTCCTTTCTGCAAACTCATCAACTTTCAAATGTGCACTTTCTATGACTTTGTGAGTAGACAAGTTCAAACATCTATATGCCTTATTTTTGCATGAGTATCCAAAGAATATACCTTCATCACCTTTCACATCAAATTTTCCTTTTCTAGATTCTTTCAAAATATAACATTTACTTCCAAATACTTTAAGGTAACTTACATTAGGTTTATAGCCATACCATAACTCATAGGGGGTTTTGAATGAGTCTTTCCTCAGCTGTACTTGGTTCAGGGTATAAATTGCAGTGCTGATAGCTTCCTTCCAGTATTTGATAGCAATGCTCTTTTCAATCATTAAAGTTCTTACACAATCCATGATGGATCTATTCCTTCTTTCAACTATTCCATTTTGTTGGGGTGTTCCAGGGGCTGATACCTATCTTTTGATTCCTCTTTCAATGCAAAAGTTATTAAACTCATGTGAAATGAATTCTCCACCTCTGTCTGACCTCAAGCATTTTAATCTTTTCCCTGTTTCTTTTTCTACTCTGGCCAAATACCATTTGAACTTTTCAAATGCTTCTGATTTGTTTTTTAGATACATGGCTATCACATTCTTGAGTAATCATCAACAAAAAGAGTGAATAAATTTTCTCTAGTATAGCTTTCAATTCCAATGGGTCCACATAAATCAGTATGCACAATTTCTAATATATCTTTAGACTTATAGTTTTTACTTTTAAAACTAGTCTTTCCCATTTTACCAATCTGACAATTTTTGCATAGACTGACCTCAGGTTTCTTTATGTTAGGAATGCCTCTTACTTTCTTGAATTTTCTTATCTTTACCAGATTATCAAAGTTTACATGACACAACCTTTTATGCCATAACCAACTTTCTTCAACTTGAGCAATGAAACATGAACATTCACCTAGTTCAAGATAGAAGAAGTTACCTTTAGTTTGAGTACCTGATCCAATCAGCTTTCCTTTCCCATCCAACAATCTTGCTTTACCATGCATGAATTCTACTTTGAATCCATTATTGAGTAGCTGTGCCACACTTAAAAAATTATGCTTTAGTCCTTCTACCCAATAGGCATTATCACATATAAGTTCCTTGGTTAGAGAGATTCTTCCTCTTCCTTTTATACAACAAGGTTCATTGTTACCAAATCTTACATTGCCACCATCGTAGTCTTCAAAGTATTCAAAATTAGTTTTGTCGCCAGTCATGTGATGAGAACAACCACTATCTATGATCCATGTATCATTTTTTCTCATATGAGAAATGCGTGCCATTTTCTCATCATTATCAAATTCATCTTTCATAGCAATGTAGACAATTTCATCTTCTTCTTCATCATTAGAATCATTAGAATCTTTAGCCATAAAACATGTTTTCTTACCTTTATCCTTGAATGATTTGAAATCTTTCTTGCCATTCCATTTGTGATCTTTCTTCTCATCTTTATTCTGCTTGTTTGGACACCTAGCAGCAATATGACCAATTTTTTCACATGAAAAATAGATTAGGGGTACTTTACCTTTGTATTTTCCTTTGCCTCTAGAATATTTCCTTGCTAGAAGGGCTTCAATTACTTCAAGATCACTGTCTGAACTTTGGTTTGATTCATCTTCACTTTCTGACTGAGATTTCTTTTTGCCTTTCTCCTTGAGTGAAAGTTTGGCTTCAAATGCTAATTCAATGTTCTTGGAAGCTAGAACATAGTTATCAAAGTTGTCTAGTTCAAATGCAGCCAATCTTCCAACTATAGCCTCTAGATTTATCTTATGATTTGCTTTACATCTTCTTTCTTGAACTGCAGAAACTCTGATTGCATAAATGGGAAGTAGAGTTCTAAGAACTTTACTTATAACTGTCTCTTCCTTGATATCTCCTCCAAATTCTTTGATTGCACTGACACATGCTTTGACTCTTTTAACATATTTTACAATGTTTTCATCCTCTCTCATCCTCATTTGATCAAATTGTCCTCTCAAAATTTCTACTTTGGCTCTTCTAACATTATCATCTCCTCCATAGATCTCTTTTAGCTTTTCCCACATTTCAAAGCAGATTTGCAGTTCTTGATATCATCAAATTCTTCATAACTTAGAGCAGATGCTATATCTATCATCATAATGCTGTGGGTCTTCTTTTCAGCAATATCATTGACAGATAGTGTACCAGCTGGTTTTGCATATTTTTCATCAAGGTATTTTAGTCTTGTATCTCCAATAGAAGCTAGATGAAGTCTCATCAACCCTTGCCATGCTGAGAAGTTGTCCCTGTTAAGTCTTGGAATTTCCCTCTTATAAGACATCCTGATCTTTAGCTTAGATCCTTGAAATCTTATCCTGCAAGCACCAAGAGCTCTGATACCAATTGTTGGAAATAGAGATGGAGTAACTGAGAGGGGAGGGGTGAATCAATTACCACAAAAATAAATCCATAGATCCTTAGATGCCTAAGTGAGCTCGGTAAGAGCTAACTTTCTGTGTAATTTTCAAGAACGCTCGATAGTCACTATAAATTGCTTTGCTAACCATTTGAGCTCGGTAGACTCTGTTTGATGACTGATATGACATTTGTGTAACATCAAAGACAATACACAATTAACAATTGTATCCAATAGGGATAACTATGTAGGGACTCTTGTGGAATGTAATCTACCAAACATTGACAAACCCAAGCTTTATATGGTATGAGTTAACTCCCTTAGGAGGCTAGATACCTCACATGATTCAAATCTATTAGGAAGCCTCACATTGTGCCCTCGCACCAAATTTTGCAAAAGAATGGTAACTGTATATACACCACACCCTCATACAGGCTCCCTTGGCATGCTTGATAATTGTATTAAGTTTTATTATCCATTAGTTAATTTTGGTTATCACTTGTTACAACCTCTTCATGTTACCTTGTCAACCACTTCTATGATGGGGTACATGAGAGAATTCACGCCACACATTTACCCTACATACCCATACTCATCACACAATGAGTGTCATAGGCAATGCAAATTCACAACCCAACCCCAATGAACCATCTCTCAACTGACCTATATTTGGGAGTTTAGGTCTGATAAGATCCCATCATATGCATGCACACACTCTCATGTGTGGGCACAACCAACTGCATGAAAACCATAAGAATCAAAAGCAAGGGTTGAATATGCAAATGCAAATTAAACATCAAGTGAAAAATTCACTTAACCAGGCATATTATAGATTTGATGGGAATTCCAATGCGCACAAAGTAAAATAATGAATGGAATAGAAACCTAGCATACATTCCAAGTCCTTAACCAAAACACATGTCAAAAAATTCCACAAAATCTAGGTGACACACAAAACAAGGTGACATAAAATTTCTCAAAAATCAAACTCTTTAGAATTTGATTAAATCAAATATCTACTTCTCAATTGGGGTCAAAATCCCAAAACTCAAATAAAATTCAAGCTACAAGCTTGTATGCAAATTTTAAAAACATAACATTACTGATATTCACAAATTAAAATCTACAAAATGCATATGTTCATTCTCATTCAAATGGGTCAAATAAAGCATTAAAATGGAGGGTAACACTAGTTATCATCCTCCAACCAAATATATATAAAAACCTAGAGCTTAAACAAAGTAAAACAATAAAATGAGAAGGCCAAACCTCACACCCAAAATGCCCAAATTGGAAAATGCAATTGCAAAGTGAAAATCTATCAAAGGAAATGAAACATACATAAAATTAAGAGTTCCATGCTACTAATCCAATGAGAGTAACCTCATGACTATCTAGTGAGCCACTCTTACCCAATGAACAAAATAGTAAAATACCAAGAGGAGGATTTTGTTAATTTACTCTCAAAAAGAAGAAATGATAAAATAGAAAGTGAATAATAAAGTTATCTTTGTCAGTATAAATACTTTTCCAAAGTGAATTATAATTAGGTTATTAAAATGATTTAATAATTAATTAGCCCCTTTTACCAAATAAATTAGGCAATTCTGATTGCTTTGAATTCAACTACAACATATTAGCTGGTAAATACAAATAAATTAAATCAATATATGTTGGAATTACAAATAGGAAAGGTAAATTTCTGAGGGGGGGGGGGGGGGGGGGTGAACTTAGTAGTTTACAGTAAGACCCATAAAACTTTCACCACACATCCATCTCATGCATTCAAAAAGTAAACTGAAAATACCATGTAAAGCATGTAAACACAAATAAGTAATCACACATATATGACACCATATATGATTACCCATTAACCCTCCAAGTGAGAAGGTAAAACTCCATAGATCTTCACTACTACAACAATAAATTGTATCTAATGAAGGTTACAATGTTTTGACCATGAAACATGATCTACCCTATGAAAGATCTACCTTGCTAAAGGCTTACAAAGACTATTAGGTCTCACCTTGTTAGAGGATTTCAACACCCTATTAGAAGTGTGATTGGTTAAAGGACTTTAACTCACAACTAAGTATGCACCCTATTAAAGGATTTCATATAGCCTATTAGGACTACTCCGTTAAGAGATTTTGACTGAAATCACCTATTAGAATGTCTCAGCATAGATCCTACAATTAGCACTTGATTCCTTGATAATAGATCACCTCTAAATAATGTCTTCTTGATCCTTCTTGATCAGATGTCTCTTTTTTGTATCCTTTTCTCTTTTCTCTATTCTACTCTAACTGATTTTTCAATGCAGTTTCACTTCATAACTTCTAAGCCACCATGAATGCTCTGTTTGCACATGCAAACTATCTTCTTTTCTCCTTCAACACTCATAGAAAGGCTATAGTTCATCCTCCTTAAGAAGACTCTGGTGACTTAGGTTTAGGTATGAATCTACGACTGAGATTCATCTTTTTTGCCACTTAATCCTTCTCATTTTTTGATTGGTTGCATGTAATTGCATAGGGAATCCAAGTAGAGATTTATCCTTATCTCCAAAATATCAAAGTTCAATCTTTAAGTCAGCTCAAAAATGGTTCACATACTTGTGCCTTTAAAAACAAATATGTCAAAACTATTTCACTCGACATCTAAAGTCTTTGATGCTTGGCATGCACTAATCTTTCAACTATGACTTAACACCTATATCACTTGGCATCCACTATTTACTCAGCTGTTGTATCACTTGGCATATACTATCTACTTGGCACTTGAGTGACTCGGCACATGAGTGGCTCAACACTCACTAGGACTTGGCATGGTCTATTATTTACATGTTGTGCTTGACATGTACTATTAGTTTGACATCAAGTAAGTAAATAACTTAAGTGTGTTGACACTCACTTGTCAAAATCAATATGAGATCAACAATCTCCACCTTTGACATGAGTGTCAAAAACACTTGAGTATACATTATCATCCTTAATCTTACGAGCATAACATATCTCAACTTGACTTATATAAAAAACTTCAAAACATAAATTTTTTGTAATAACTTGTATACCTCAAAATTTGATAACTCTCCCTGAGTTGGTTTGTCTTTTCTGTATCCAAAATTTGTACTTTTTTTGAGTAAATGTGTCTCTACTAATACACTTTTAGTTCATGCTCTATTTTGTTGATATTATTTCATTTGATACTTCTTGTATTTTGATGCTCCCTCTTTGCTTGTTTTCCCTTATGTCTCTTATTTCATTCTCCTATTTTATTCTCCCTCTTTATTCTATTTCTCCCCCAAAATTATGTCTCCCCCTTTTTGACACTTATGTCAATGGGCTATACACTTATTGTGTATTTGTGCATAAAATATTTATGGACATCCAATATCATCTTAAGGGCTGCATCCCAGTTATTACATGATACATCCAATGACTTGATTTGGATGGAAAGCTTGGTAGCAAGGTGGAATAGACCATCTAAGGTAGAAAGATTGGGGTCTTTCTTCATTAGAGTTTCAGCATAGCCTAGTTCCTTGCGTAAAATTTCCATATGAGATGTGAGAGTTGCTTGGATGCTAGTTAGTTTGGCCCTTATGTTGGCCTCATCTACTGTCAATACATCTAACTGACTCTATGCTCTGTGTTTGAAGCAATGTCCTGAAATGATTCTCACTCTGAGCTAGATTCATTGGTAGTTTTGCACTTGATGTAGTAATTTGGCTTTCTAGACTTAGAATGTGACTTCTAGTCTTTTGGGCGAAGAGTAAGGGATTGCACAATTTAGTGTACAATGAGAATATGTTCTCAAGTACCTTTTTTACATCCTCAACATTAGTTGCCAATGTAACTTGTGTTAGTGCTATATCATCAAATATTTTCTCATTCACTTTGTTTTGGAACTTCTTTTCTGACCATTCTAGTAACTTAGCATTTGTATCTTGGTCTTTTTTACTAACCTTCTCCACTATGGCTGTTAGTTGTTCCATTAGTGGCTTGGTCTCATTATGAGTTGGCAGACTAAATGCATCTAAGAAGATGTCTTTAATATCCTTAGTGCCTACTTCTAGCTATGCTCTCTTTTAAGCATTTCCTGATGATTTTTCCTTGATAGGGTCTACTATAATATTCCCATTTGTTCTATGGTCATGGTATCATAATCATACTTGGGTAGAACAATTTCTTCATCAAGGCTCACATCTCCATATTGAATTACTTCTTTAGTCTTTGATGAACTTGGGCTTGGCATTGAGATCTACAATGGAGTAGCATCTGTGCTCTACTTTTAAAGAGTATGACTTGATGGAGTGTTAGATATTGGTAAGGTTACCAGAGCTTGGATGATAGTTTGCTCCTTCAATTGTGGTGTCATCTCACTCTTTTTAGGCTTGTATTGACTTGCACCTTGTCCTTGTGCTATAGGTGTAGATAGGTCTATCTAACCTATTTCTTGCTATTCTACAATAGCAACATGTGTTTCCACTATGATCTTCTCTATAGTATCAATCTTGGCAATTGTATCAACCTTGTTAGATGTAACTTCTATCATTTGGACCAAAGGTTGTACATTAATGACTGGAGCAATGATAGAAGGTGGTCCTTATGGATTCACCTTTTCCCTTGCAACATTAGTCATTGACTTTTGTAGCTCATCTACACTGACCAAAATAGGATTGTCACAAAGTTTGGCTTGCAATATAGATTGATCTAATATCTTCTTCAAATCATATTCAATAAGGGGATTGATTTTTTGAGCTGATAGATTAGAAACATCCTTGACAATTACCATTTTAGTAGTCTCACTTGTGACATGCAGAGGACTAACACTCGACAATTGTGTATCTTGCACACTCTATTCTTCTTGCTGCTCTGGCTTAGTTGTTGCCTTTTCATCTAGTTGCATTTTTGTTCCTTCCTCAACAATGTTATCTTCATCATCATCTTCTTCATCATCCTTGATTTCAATGGGTTCTTCATCACCTTTCTTTTTTGTAGTCAACATCCTCAATATTATTTTACACTAGGAAAATAATACAAATAGGAAAGGTAAACTTGTGAGAGTTGGGGGGGGGGGGGGTGATGAATTAGTAGTTTACACTAGGACCCATAAAACTTTCACCACACATCCATCTGATGCATTTAACAAATAAACTAAAAATACCATGTAAATCATGTATATCTAAAACATATAAACACAAATAAGTAATCACACACATATGCCACCAGATATGATTACCCAGAAAACCTCCAAGTGAGAAGGTAAAACTAGGGTGCTAGGGATGACACCCACAAATCTTCACTACTATATCAATAAAGTGTATCCAGTGAAGGTTACAATGTTTTGACCATGAAACATGATCTACACTGTGAAAAGCCTACCCTGTTAAAGGCTTATGAAGACTATTAGGTCTCACCTTGATAGAGGATTTCAACACCCTATTAAAAGTGTGCCTGGTTAAAGGACTTTAACTCACAACTAAGTAAGCACCCTTTTAAAGATTTCATACATCCTGTTAGGACTACTATGTTAAGAGATTTTGACTAAAATCACTTGTTAGAATGTCTCAACATAGATCCTATGGTCAACACTTGATTGCTTGATAATAGATCACCTCTAAACAATGTCTTCTTGATCCTTCTTGATCATATGTCTCTTTGTTGTATCATTTTCTCTATCCTCTAGTCTGCTCTAACTAATTTTTCAATGCAGTTTCACTTCATAACTTCTAAGCCACCATGAATGCTTTATTTTCACATGCAAACTATCTTCTTTTCTCCTTCAACACTCATAAAAAGTTTAGGGTTTGTCCTCCTCAAAATGACTTTGGTGACTTAGGGTTAGGTATGAATCTACAGTTAAGATTCATCCATTTTGCCACTTAATCCTTCCCAATTTCTAATTGGTTGCATTTAATTGCATAGGGAATTTAACTAGAGATTCATCCTTATCTCCAAAATATCTAAATTCAATCTTTAAGTTGGCTCAAAAATGGTTTACATAGTTGTTTGTTCCTTTACAAAAAAATATGTTAAAACTGCTTCACTCGACATCTGAAGTCTCTGATGCTCAACATGCACTAATCTTTCTACTATGACTCAACATCTGTATCACTCGACATCCACTATTTACTTAGCTCCTATGTCACTTGACATATACTATCTACTCAAAACTTGAGTGATTCAACACATGAGTGGCTCGACACTCACTATGACTCAACATGGTCTATTATTTACATGTTGTGCGCAACATGTACTATTAGTTCAACATGAACTAAGTAAATAACTTAAGTGTGTTGACAGTCACTTGTCAAAACCAATCTAAGATCAACAATATATAATTTTCCCAAATAAAATAAATCATCATTTAAATAACATTTTTTTCCAATAAATATGGAATTTTAAATGATTAGATATGCTCATGGGTCTAAAAAAATGTACTATGAATCCATATTTACCAATTAATAAAAGGTTAATAATATCATTGAGATAGATATGTTTCCCATATAGGGATGACATTATCTTAGTATGAACAACCAAAATCACTAACTCTAGCTACCACTACTGGGGATATAAGTCCATGTCGTCCATGTCCAAAAAAAAAAGAAAATATCGAGTATAGATGCACAATACATAATAGTTGAAGCATAGAAGTACACATAATTGCATAGAAAAATATCTACTTCATTTCATTTAGATAATCCATTTACATCATTGCTTAAATCTACTAAAAGAACCAAATAATTATTTGTAGTAGAGTCACACCATCAGTGAATCCAATTATAACTATTAGGTAATCATAAATCATAATCAGTGTCCACATACAAAATAACTAGACATCATCATAAGGCATCATGTCACATCGCTAACAACCTCTTGTTATGACTCACTTTACCCACTACAACCAATGAGTCATCTTTAAGACTGTGCACTTTTACTGAGTCTGGAAGGAGCTCAACTCTATGTCCATCTCCAAGGTGAGTGATTTGGTAGATTGATAGGAGATTTGAACTTAGGTTTGGAACATAGAGAACGTTTTGAAATTTTCCATTTTCCATCTCCATGTTTCCTTTCCCTTTAACTTCCATTTTGCTATCAATTCCCATGAAGATGTGTGGTACCTTTGAGTGCATCATTGAAGAAAAATCATCTTTTGAAGAACCCATGTGATAGGAGGTACCTGAGTCAAATATCCATTCCTTTGAAGAGTTTTAATTAGCCATGAGTGCTTTCCCTTTGCCCTTTGAATCTAAAGAAGACCCTTTCTCCTTGTAAGTATTAGGAAATGGAACATTATGTCTCTTCATGATGTTGGTCAACTCATCAATCTTCTTAAGATAACACTCATTCTCTTCACGACCCAATTTCTTGCAATAAGCACACTTCTTCTTCTCCTTATTATTGTTGTCCCCCTTGTTGTTGGAATTTGAGGACTTGCCTTGTTGATTGGATTATGGTGTTATCTTTTCTACATCCTTTGGTTGTCTTTCTTCCACTTCTTCTTACCCTTTCCTTTATTTGAAGACTGTCCAACTGAATTTTGAGAACCCTCATTGTTGGCCACCAATGCTTTAGACTGAGGTGATTTGAGAATCCCCATTGATTTCAACTTCTTTTCTTCTGTATCCAATAGATCAACATATTCATCAAAAGTGACTTTCTTGTAGGTAGACCCTAAGGTAGTCTTAGAGGTGTTAAAAGAAGATACGAATGTGGAATACTCTGATGGTAACTTGTTATGTATGAGATAGATTAGTCTGTCATCTTTGATAGAATTCCCACAATCAATAAGCTTCATCCTTAGTTCATTCACCTTGATGATGAAATCCTGTATGGAGTCATATGACTTAGGATATAAGGAGACAAGCTTATCTTCAATTTTGAAAACATCCTCTTCAAACACTTTACCATAAAGGTTTTCAAGGGTATCCCAACTTCCTCAGATGTAGAATAATTCTTGATTTGATACATGATCTTATCCTCTACCCCCAAACATATATCACCTAGGGCTTTCCTATCCATTGCTACCTTATTTGAAATATCATTTGCTGATACATTATCACCTGCTGGTTTAGGAAGAGTACTATCTACATATTGTGAAACTCCATTATGCATTAAGTGATACCACATTTTGATTAACCATGTAGCATAGTTATGAGGAGTTAATTTAAGAAACTTAAAGTTGCCCATAATGTAGAAAATGAAAAAAAGTGTAGAAAAGAGAGAACACAACACCAAGCACACCCCCTTTTTTCACTAAATCAAGGAACTCCCCCCCCCCCAAGAAAAAAAAAATGCTTTGGGAACTTTATCAGTAGTGCGATTACAATGGGCCACTTGCCCATTTTGGCCTTCGTGAAATTCTTATTTTGCGTGTTACAACTTCTTAATGAATTACAAATCTAAAAATTTACAATATTATACAATTTTGAAGCAATACAAAGCAAAGAAAGGCCCTATCGCTAAAAGTGACACTTTTGTCCACACAACCCTACAATCTGACTAAGGATCTGGAAAGTAGACAAAAAAAATGGAACTTGTTTTCAACTCCAAATGTGCCTGTGCAGAGCATTTGAAGTTGCAAAATGTAGGATTATGCAGGTACAATCATCAAAAAATGAAAATTTTGACAAATTTGTGCACCAAAACTAGAAAAGAGCTACACCATTAAAAATTTTAGAAAATTTTACCCAATTTCAAAAAAAATTGCACCCAATTTGAAGTCTAGATGTTTGAGTTATGGCCTCCTAAAGTCAAACTGTAAAAACCAAAATTAATCTTGAGAGGGGTTGCATCAGCGATAACAGGGTTAAATTTGATGGTCATATGGTCATCACAGTAGTTTAAATTTAGCCTATTATGATGGTTAGATGACCGTCAATTTTAGGTTCATGAAACTAATGACATTAGCAAAAATGTGCCCTTGCTGCCGTGGCAGTATGGATGGCACACATGACAATCTGTACTGTATGGACGTACAAAAAAATTGACATAATAGGGGTACGATTGTTGACTAGGCCTGCATAGTCAGATGTTGATTGGATTGTTGATGTGGGTAGAAGTACAAGCTAACTGTGTTTGATCTATATGTTGACTAGGCATGAGTCACTACTGAGGTGGCAAAATTTTAAAAAACTGCGTCTCTTCCACGTAATGGTTGTCATGTTCTTGCTATCATGGGTGAGCTTGGCATAGGAATAGCCACATTGATGGGGTGTAAACCAAATGCATAGCCGAGATTTATATTCGTTCGCTGGAACTAGGTTACAGTCACTAAAATCTGATTACTGAAAAATTGTTCATGGCTGGATGGGAGCTGGGTTCCTTGTTCCAATGCTGACTTTTTGAGATTTGCCGAAAATAGTTTGCAAAAAACGCAAAATATTATGCATTCACTATTTTTGAAAGGATTAATCCCACATTTGTGGGTCGAATTGTAGGCGCTATTTTTAAAAGACTTAGCACTTAGCGGTTAAATAAACAAAGCCGCATGGGTTAGGTTGTAACCGCTATTGCCACTAACCGTCGGTTGGAATGTCTACAGTGAGATTAATGTGCTTAGTTGTTGGTGGATTTATTTGTAAGATTTAGACTGTACAACTCGCTATGTAGATTTAAATTTAGATACCTTGCAAAAATACAAAATATTCCACCAAAAATATAGAGCCAAGCCGAGGTGTCACTACCTAGTTTGGCCAAAAAATTTTTCTCTGCCTAGCCAACTAATAAAGAAATAATTCTAAAAATAGAAATTCAAAAAAAATTTGCAGAGAATAAATTCAGATCCAAAAATCAAATAATCAGATCAATAAAACGACCATACCCGAATTGCAAATTGGGGCCTCCAGGTTCCAATTTGCAATTTTTTTTTTCCTCACAATCAACTTTCACCCAACATAGGCAAATTTATAGTCGATCTTCATCAAATCGATGCTTCAGATGCAATGGCGAGGTCAGATCTAGCTCTAGATGCTCCCAATTTTTGTGAATCCTCTGGATTCATGTCGAGGTGCTAAAGCATGAATGGTCTCAAACGACTATGTGTAAAGAATCTCCCTCAGCTCTAATACCATGCAAGAATTTGGCTTAGGCCAAAATTCACCCAAAACAAAAGAACTCAAACACAAGCACACAATAGACTAAAATAGATAGAGTATAATCAAAATGACAATATTCATTCAATATGCCAAATTGAGAGTACACTAGGAGTGCTTGTATATAAAGGCCTCAAGAGAGCTTCTAGAATGCATAGAAGTCAGCAACATGATAAGTCATACAACCAGACACATGTCCACCAGATATGGGTTATCCTCCATTAAGCACACAATTAAGTGCAATGATGTGAGGATAAGCCTAGAATGGTGTAGCATGCAAATTTGTGGTGTAGAAATGTGCTAAATGAGGAGTGTGGATAACTATGTTGTCATCATGACAAATTAGTGAATGATGCAAACTCTTGTGTTGTAGACACCATGTGCATAATTAGAGTTGCATAACTCATGAGAGTACACAAATTCCTAAGTGTCTCACCTAAATAAATAATAAAATAATGAAAAATAATTAAATAATGCATTAACCTAAGTAAAATTAAGTAAGTATAAATATTAAAATACTTATTTATAGCAACAGTTAGATTTTGACAAGATAAAGTCATTGTTTAAACTATGTTGCAAGTGAAGAAGACAATTTTATTGAAGCCTTTAAGAAGTGATCAAAGATTGACCAAATGCATAGGAATGACCAAACAATAGAGGAAACGATTAAAGAATTTAAAGTAGGTGCCAAGAGATGCTAGTGTCGACTGAGCCATAGTATGTGCCAAGCAGAAATAGTGTTGACCAAGAATCAATATTAACTGAGTGATAGTGTATGTGCCAAACAAAAAACTAGTAGTGCCTGAGTAACTCAGTGATGACCGAGTGTTAGAACACAATGTTGGCTAAGGGACAACATTTTGATAGTTTATGAGAAATTGTGATTTCCAGCCAACATAGTTGATTTCTTGAAATATTTAAAGTGTGTTGAAGATAAGGATGGATGACCTAGAACTTTTAGATCAAGGGAAACTATGTTTGTGCATTTCTATGCAAGGATTTAAGAAGAATTTTGAAGAAGTTTCTAGTATAGAAAGGAAGAGACAAAATGTTGGAAGGATTTGATGAATCTAATCTATAGTGATGTTTAAGTGGCAAAAGATTATAATTACTTATTTAAGATAGAGAAGAGTTGAGAAAAGGTGTAGTGTGATTGCTTGAAGGGTTTCCAAGTGAATTAGAGACTTAGATGACAATTAAGACCTATTAGTGGATCAACATTTGATCCAAACTAAGATATGTATTTGCAAAGTGAGTTGTATTTTCTAGATCAAACTTGTTGTTACTTTCTAAGCATTGTATTACTTTGAAATTATTTAATCAAGGTTAACCTAATAGACATATGCATATCATTTATCAAGGTGACATTCTAATGAAATGTTTTAAAATCCTCTAACAGGGCCACTGATTCTCTTGTTTGTTCAATTGATACATTTGGACATTGGAAAACTAATTCATCCCCCCTCTTAGTTATTCTAAAACTTATAACAACTGGTATCAAAGTATTAGTGCGTGTAGAGAGAATTTTTAAGGTAGTAGAAGCTAAAGATCAAGATGCACAAAAAGGAGGTGCCAAGGTTGAACAAAGAGAACTTCCCTGCATGCAAAAATTTGATGAGGCTACATCTAGTGGGAATTAAAGAAGATGCAATAAATTTTGTCGACAATGCATATGTAGAAATAACAATAGTTCCTATGTTAGCTCAATAACTGAAAGAGAAGCAATAGCACAACCAAGATATGTTGAGTTTGATGACATTAAAACCTAAAAGAATGCAAAGAAAATATGGGACACACTACAAACCATCATTAGAGGAGACACGAATGTCTTGAGAGAAAAATTAGAGAATCTGAGAGGTAAGTTTGATGAAATGAGAATGCTAGAAGGTGAAGATATAGTTCAGTATTATGGAAGAATCAAAGAGGTTGTAAAATATATAAGAGGAGCCAATGGAAATATTGATGATGAAACTATAATAAGAAAGATATTGAGAATTGTACTTCCTATTTATGCTATTAGGTTTTTGCAATACAAGAACTAAGACATACTTCGGGTAATAATCTAATTCTAGAAGGTGTGATTAGTAGGCTTACTCCTTTTGAGATGTCAAATTTTGATAACTTCACTCCTACCTTTGTTCAAAATTGGTTCTTAGTAAGAAAGGAAAAATAAAATATGTGAAAAGTGACAGTGATACTTTTGATGATGAACTTGATAAGCTTGAAGCATTGATGGCTAGAAGACTTCCAAGAGGCAAAGGGAAATACAAAGGTAAACTTCCTATAATCTATTTTTCATATAGAAAATTTGGTCATATTGTTGCAAGGTGTCCTGACAAAGAAGACAACGATGAAAAGAGGGAAAGCAAGTACAAAGGGAGAAGAGATGACCATGACAACAAAAGGAACAAAGACTATAAAGACAAAGGTAAGAAATCTTATTATATTGTTGAGGCAGAAATTGATAATGAATCTTAAAGTAATGATGAAGAAGTTGTCTATGTTGGTATGAAAGAAGATTCTGATGAAGATGAAAACAATGCATTAATCTCATATGTGAATAAAAGTGATAAATGGATAACTAAAAGTGGTTGTTCAAATCACATGACTGATGATAAAAGTAAATTTGAGAACATTGCACCATACAAGGGTAGTTGTGTCAAATTTGGTAATGATATACCATGTCTTGTGAAAGGTAAAGGATCAATACAACTGATTTATAGGATCAAATGTGAAAAATTTCTATTGGGTTGAAGGAGTTGAACAAATTAGGATAAAAAGTTGAATTCCATCACATAAAGTCCAATATATTTGATGCTGATGGTGAGCTAATTACAAGCGGTGATCAAACAAGAGGTAACTTGTTCTACCTAAATTTATCTAATTATACATGTTTGTTTTCATAGTATTAAGATATATGGTTATGACACAAGAGGTTATCTCATGTAAATTTTGACAATTTGGTAAGCATTAGTAATATGAAAAGAGTAAGAGGATTGCCAAAACTGAAGAAACTTGATAATGTTGTGTAAAAAATGTCAATTGGAAAAATTAAAAAGTTTGGTTTTAAGAGAAAGACATATTCATGTAATGATATTTTGGAATTGGTTCGTATTGACCTATGTAGACCTATTGGTGTTCAAAACTTTTGTGGAGACAAGTTTTTCATTTAATTTGTTGATGACTATATTAGAATGATGATTGTAATGTTTCTTATACAAAAATTTGATGCTTTTCAATTATTTAAGTGGTATTTAGCTATAGTTGAAAAGGAGACAAGAAAGAGTCCGAAGTGCTTGAGATTTGATAGATGAGGAGAATTAATTTCCAATGAATTTAATATATTTTGCAATGATAGAGGAATCAAGAGCCAAATGTCAGCACCTAGGACCCCTCCTCAAAATGGAAAAAAGGAGAAATAGATCAATCATGGAATGTACTAGAACAATGACAATGGAGAAAAATATATTACATAAATATTGGAGAGAAGTTGTAAGTACAACAATTTATACTTTGAACATAGTGCAAGTCAAGAAATGTACAAATATTACACGTTTTGAATTATGGTATGGATATGCACCTAATGTAAAGTATTTTAAAGTTTTTGGAAGCAAATGCAATATACTTAAGGATAATAGAAATGTAAAACTTGAAGCTAAAAGCGATGAAGGCATATTCCTAGGTTATTCCACTAAGAGAAAGTCTTATAAGTGTTTGAACTCTAACACTAACAAAGTTGTGGACAGTGTAAATGTGAAAGTTGATGAATATGTAGAAAATAATGAAGTTGAATGCAAGACAAAACTTGAACACTACAATACATTCATTTATGTGAATGATGGTACTCCCAACACTCCACCTAAACAAGAGAAAAAATCTGAAAATCAACAACAAAATCGAAATGGTGAGTTACAATAACAAGATGCAAGTAATATACTGTGGATGTCGAGAAACAATGAAACAATGCAAAGTCATAGACATAGGAGTTTGACACTAGGGCCAAAGGTACACCTAACTATCAAAACAACTTACTAAGTAAACACAATGGAAGCATATACATAAAGAAAAAAACCAAGAAGAGAGAGAATAAAAAATATTTATTGATTCATCAAATTATTAGCATACATGCCCAGTTGTAAGGCCTTTTTGGTTATGACCATATACAAAAGACAACTTCAAGATCTATGATCTAGCTTCAAATTTGTGATTCTAGAAACATCTGCTCTAAACTCTCTAAGTTTCTTCCCCCAAACTAAACCAAATACCTCTACTTATACTTGCCAAAATGACTTACAAAAGATTCTAGATCATTACATAATACAAAGGTCAACCTTAAAATTGTTTGCACTCATCCCAAGACAAGATCCTAACATTAAATTCATGATCCAAATTAAATATGAAAGTCTCTCAAACTAAGAATTAATCATGAACTTGGTCAAAGAAAGAAAGTAAGAGATAATTGACCATCAGAAGGATCATCCAACTACTCAACACATGAAAGACCTCAATCATAAAAGAAACTCAATTAATACTAAAAATAGTCATAACTACAACTCAACGAACACTGAACTTGGCCCAAAAATGAAACTTGTTCAATACATGAAATCGATCAAAACTATCACTTAGTCAACATAGCCACTCAATAACTACTGCAAGTTAGTAAGCACTATTAGAACTTAGTTAACATCGCTAGAGCTCAGTTGACACTACCAAAATGAACAAATGACTAGGATTACAAGGCAACCTAGGATGCTCTGCATCAGAGGCCGAACATCAGGAAGATAATGTTGAGCATGCAAAAAATGAACCAAAACTTGAACAAGAGAGACAAAATGAACTTGAAATCATTTTTCAAGATGAATCTATAGAACAAGAGAGAATGAAAGAAATTGTACTAGAAAATATGTGAGAAGACATCATGTACCTGAGAAAATCATTATAGATAAAGAATCTGTTGTTATGATAAGAAAAATACTCAGAAGTGAGATATGTTTACTTTCTAAGTTTGTGCCCAAATCTATAAAAATATGCTTTGGAGAATGAGGATTAGACTCAAGAAATGAATGAAGAAATTGATCACAAAGAAAAGAAAAAACATGGACATTGGTACCTAGACCTAAGGACAAAAATTCTATTGGAACAAAGTGGGTATTCATGAACAAGATAAATGAAAATGGTGAAGTCACAAGGAATAAGACTAGACTGGTATGAAAAGGATATACACAAGAAGAAGGAATTGACTATGGGGAAACATTTGCCCCTATTACAAGACTAGGAGTTAGAACACTACTTGCCTATTCTGCTTATAAGATATTTAAGGTATACCAGATGGATGTCAAATCTACATTATTGAATGGAATACTTGAAGAAGAAGTCTACATAGAGAAGCCAAAAGGATTTGTTGACCCTATAAAGAATAATATAGTGTGCAAGCTACACAAGGCTCTATATGGTTTGAAACAAGCCACTAGAGCATGGTATGAAAGATTGCACAATTATTTGGCGAAGATTAGATTTACAAAAACTAATGATAACAATAATCTGTAGTACTACTATCTAAAATATTTTTTGATGATATGCAAATCATTTGAAAATGAGATGAATAAGGAATTTGAAACGTATATGTTTGGTGAGATCAAATTCTTTGTTGGTTTACAAGTATATCAAATGAAGCAAAATATCTTTATTACTCAATCAAAATACATCAAGGAGATATTAAAAATATGTGGAATGGAAGATTCAATACTAATTAGTATGCTTGTGGCCATTGTACATAAATTATACAAGAATTATGATTCTACTAATGTGAACCAAAAATTGTATAGATCAATGATTGGAAAACTACAACATGTTGTTCACAACAGCTCTAATACTACATTAGCAATTTTTATAGTTGCAAGATTTTTTACAAGTCCTAAGGAGAATCACATAATGACATTGAGATATCTAAAAGGAACATAAGACTATGGATTGTATTACAAGAAGAATGATAAATTTGAATTGAGGGTATTCACTAATTTTGATTGGGCAAGAAATGTTAATGACAAAAAAAGTACAAATGGAGGAGCATTCTTTCTAGGAAAGAGAGTATTTTCATGGATCAAGTGAGCTTGAAGTATGTAAAAAATAATGATAAAATAGATGATATATTCACTAAATCTTTATCTAAGGATGCTCATGAATATGTAAGAGGTAAATTAGGGGTGATTCCCCTAGACAAGACTACTGAAACCTAGATGGAGCTTTGCATCAAATGTGTTGATCATACTATCTTACAAGTTGATGCAAACATCCCTACTTTAGGAGTTGCCTAAAGTAGTAGTAAAGGAAGAAGGACATACTTACATTATATCAGTCATATAAATATGACAAAGGATGAATTCAATACTGAATTAAAGATATCTACATGATAAAGATGCATGAGATAGAGATGGTGCCTTTGACATTATTGTCAAAGAGGGAGAGATTGAATTTCAGTTCCCATTAAGAGAGAAAATATTGAAGTGATCTAAAGGAGAGATAGATTGAATAAGAAAGAGAGAGAATGTAAGGTATTGCTAGAAATATAGAAGGTCTAGATGTTATGAGAAGAAACTACAAAGGACACTTGGTTAGTTAGACTTTGACAAGATAAAGTGATTGTTTAAATTATGTTGCAAGTGAGGAAGATAATTGTACTCAAGCCTTGAAGAAGTGATCAAAGATTGACCCAATGCATAGACTTGACTGAGAAACAAAGAAGAATATTAAGGAAATAAAAGTAGATGCTAAGTGATCTTAGTGTTTACCTAGCTAGAATATGTGCTAAGTAGAAATAATGTTGACCGAGTGACAGTATATGTGCCAAACAAAAAATTAGTAGTGGTAAAGTAAACCAGTGATAATTGAGTGTCAGAATATAGTGTTGACATTAGTATTGACTAAGTGATAGTATATGTGTTGAATAGAAAATTAGTAGTGGTCAAGCAAACTAGTGATAATCGAGTGTTAGAATACAGTGTTGGCCAAGGGACAACATTTTGACAATTTATGAAAAATCATGATTTCCAGTTGACAAAATTGATTTATTGAAATATGTAAATTGTGTTGAAGATAAGGATGGATGACCTAGAACATTTAAATTGAGGAAAACCATATTTGTGTATTTCTATGCAAGGATTCAAGAAGAAATTTGGAGAAGTTTCTCCAATAGAAAGGAAGAGATGAAATGTTGGAAGGATTTGATGAATTTGACTAACCCTAAGATCTACGGTGATGTTTAAGTGGCACAATATTAGAATTACCTATTTAAGGAGGTACAAGGGCTTACCTAATAAGGTTAGAGTAGTTTTTGATGCTATTGATTGGAAAACTTAAGAAAATATCTAAGAAGAGTTGAGAAGAGGTGAAGTGTGATTGCTTGAAGGGTTTCCAAGTGAATCAAAGATTGAGATGACAATGAAGGCCTGTTAGTGCATCAACATTTGAGTAGAATTGAGATCTATATTTGAAAAGTGAGTTTCATTTGCTAGATTAAAAATTTTGTTCCTTTCTAACAATTGTATTAGTTTGAAATCCTTTAATCAAGGCTGACCTAATAGTCATATGTAAATCCTTTAATCAAGGTGGCATTCTAATAGAATATTCTAAAGTCCTCTAAAAAGGCTACTCCTAATAGGGTGATTAAATCTTTTCATAATTTCATCTTTAACAATGTGTTTTATAAGCTTTAACATGGTTGACTCCTAACAGAGCTCATTTTAGAAGAGTGAAAGATTGGTGACATGTTACTCGTATTTTTTCCAAATTGAGTTTCCACATTACATCCTAGTGTCAAACTTGTGCGGATGTTATTTGTGGTAACTTATTGTTAATGTTTACACTTTGCAAGTTTTTCATAGTTATGATTTAATGGACTGCTAGTTTACATTAATGAAAGTTTACTATACAGGGTGAACTAATAGACGTTAAGATATGAAGTATTTTAAGTGTTTATTATTTAATTGGTACATCTAGACCTTGAATAACTAACCCCCCTACCCCGTGCAATTATTTTAAACATTCTAACACTATTGAAGTTGATGAGAGATAAACTCCATAGCTCCCAAGAATCACCTATATGCAAACACCTATCACAAAAAGAGAGGAGAAAAAGATATGGAGGCTGGAATTCCTAGATCCATAGTTGAGATGTTCTTGATGAGCAGAAAGAGAAATTTCTATTGTCAAAAGTGAATGAATATGAATACAAAGAGAGATCATCCTTATAAAGGAGATCAAACCTCTAATAGGTAAAACCTAGGTTGCATGATAATAATTAATAAAAGAATTAATTATTATGTGCCTAAAGTTTAGGTTAAGTAAACTAGAGATAATAAGTGACTTAATAATTAAATTGATTTAATTTAATTAATAAGAAAATATTTTATTACTCAAACATACAAAGAAAAATAGAACTTTGGAAAATAATCTGAAGTGTAGGAGCAACAGAAGCATGGTGGGTCCATAACCTATTAAAATTGATGAAAGCTCAACCCCACAACTCTCGAGAATCACCTACATGCATACACCTGTCACAAAAAGAGAGAAGCAAAAGATATGGAGGCTGAAATTCCTAGATGAGACATTCTTGATGAGAAAAAAGAGGAATTACTATTATCAAAAGTGAATTAATCTATTACAAAAAGAGATCATCCTTATAAAGGGAGATCATTCTTCACAACCTATGTTTCCATTACTATTCCATGCAAGTCTCTACTTCTGAGCTGAATTGGAATCTTTGGCTTCCATTTAAAATAATAATATAGCATCAAACTAGCAAAGGATGAAAATTCCATTCTTTAAAAGTTCTCAATTTCTTTGGTACCCACAAAAGAAATTTGTTCTTCTTTCTAACACACTATGCTATGATACTATTTAAATTTTTAGCTTAACCAATAAATAATCTAGCTAGAATGATATAACAAAATATATAGCTTTAGAAAGAAAAAATTTAGAAAAGAAGACAGAAAAATGAAACTTCTCATTACAATGAAATAAATAAAATAATATAGTCTCCTCAAAGCATAAAGCAAAGGATAACCATGAATAAAACAAAAAAAAGAAGAAGTGTTCCTTACTTAGCTTACATTAAGAAAATAAGTTTTATCCATAAAGCATGGATACAAATTGAAAAAACATGCTAAGCTTTATTTTCTAGCACCTCCCCTCCCCCCCCTAAGTCTAACAAAGGAGACAAAAACCTAAGAATAAGAAAGAGGAAAGAGGAAACATGGTATTGAAGAATCACTCTCCTTCTTCACGAGAGACTATTGAGGTGAAGTCGGGTCACTTGAATTTATGTGTTATTCCTGAGAACAATATTGTGACTTCTACACCTCCACCTCCTATTCAAATTCCATCTTTAGCACATGATTACTCTTCAATATTTCCTAACATTGTAGCTCCAGTCATTGAGCCACCTAATTTAGTTTTTGAGGATATATCAGAAGAGACACATTGCCTCTCAAATAATAGATTCAACACAGTTGTTATCCCACCTCCATTAGAGATTCCATTTGAGGATTCTCATGCATTCTCCTTTGAGCATTAGCTTGGTCTTCTAGCTTCACCTTAAATTCAAGGGTTTTATCCTCCTTATCCAGTGCCTTTGTTTCTTTTAGATTGGAGCTACATTAGTCTATTCATTAACACAAGAGTTCTACCATTCTAGGAGAGCTATGGAGTCTTGATCCTCTATTATGGGGGATTTTATTGTACTTATGGTTTTGAGAGATTCTCTTGAGACATATCATTGGTAATTTTCTTTCTATCTCTTTTTGGAGTAGGGTTTTTTCCCATTGGGTTTTATCCATTTCTATGTTTCATAGAGATTTGGTTGTGATTGGGTACCTCATCAAGCCTTGTTGCCATGACCCAAGTTTTCTTTTAGCATTGTAGTTTACTTATTTTTTCATGCATTATTTGTAGCTACATTGTTGCTAATCTTAAGATGGGACCTGGTGTTAGAGTAAAGGATTTATTTTATTTTATTATAGTAAATTACCTTTACTCCTTAATATTTCCCTTTATGCACATGCATTTCCATTTAATAATAAATTCCATTTACCTCTTAGGGTTTCCCAGGTCCCTTTAAGGTTTTATGATCTCCTTCCATAAGGATTGATCATGAATTTGATGAAAGGTCAACCCCATAACTCCCAAGAATCACCTACATGCAAGCACCTATCATAGAAAGAGAGGAGAAAAAACTATGGAACCTAGAATTCACATATCCATAGTTGAGACATTATTGATGAGCAAATAGAGAGATTTCTATTACCAAAAGTGAATCAATGTGCATACAGAGAGAGATCATCCTTATGAAGGAGATCCAAACTCTAACATGTAAAACCTAGGTTGCATGATAATAATTAATAAAAGAATTAATTATTATATGTCTCAAGTTTAGCTTAAGTCAACTAGAGATAATAAGTGACTTAATAATTAAATCAATTTGATTTTATTAATAACATTTTTTTTATTACTCTAACACCCCCATTAAGATAAACTTAGGGAGTAGATAAAAACCTAGAAACTACTACTAAAATTTTGGGTCCAGGCAACAAATTCTGATGAAGTACCCAAGCACAACCAAATCTCTAAAAAGAGGAGAAATAGAGAAAACCACATGAGAAAAACCTGACTCCAAAAAGAGATGAAATGAATGTTGAAAGAACTAGTGAAGGAATGAAGAAGCTTCCAAACTCTAGAATGTCCTTGAAGATAGGAATAATAGATAACCACAAAGAACACCACTAAAGCATAAGGCTGCAAACAATGCCAAACAACTAATTTGAAGAAGCTCCACTATATAGAATAAGCTTGAAGAGCTGATCAATCAAAGATAGAAGGTATCTTCATGCTCTCCAAAAATAGGAATAAAAGAATATCTATATGGTAAATGATCCATCTAACTAAAATGCATGGGTATACAGCCACTACAATTGCCTACTACATAGGATCAAATAATGAATACATAGCTCACTCCATCGAATCAAGAAAGAAATAGAACCAAAATAACTCCCTATAATCCTGAAAGGTAAGACATGAACATTGAAACCAAATGCAATATCTCCTATAGAAAGAAACACCAGGAACATTGAGAGTGCAAAAGAAATACAAGCACCTATAATGGCATGTTTCATCAACACATTATGAGGCTAATTCCATGGAAGGAAAACTCACTTGACAAAGGAAGATGGTGAATATGACCAACATGAAACCCCCCAAGGAACTTTATAATGTAGTGCAAATATAACAAAACACAAAGACGTGTGAGATCCCAAATGCAATAGAGTGTCAATTTATCTCACTGGATTTGGAAAAATACTACAAAAGGATGTCAAAAAAGATCAAAAGAGACATAAGGCTGATACAAGAGAGAGTACAACCCATGAAAAATCATTTGAAGCAACAAAATTGATCTCCAAACTTGAAATAACCAAGATATCCATAAAAATGCAAATAAAAAATAAAAAATGAATAGGATGTCCCTAGAGCAGAATATGGAAAATAGAATGTCTCAAGATGTCTCCCAGAGTGCAAATAGAGCATCTAAATTTGATTAAATAAATTGGAAATCAAACAAAATAAAAAATACAAATAAATTGCACCATCACAATAGGCTTAGAATCAACTTTTCAATGATATATTGTTTGTAAAGAATGTAGTCCGGATGACCAAAAAACTATAGGTAGGTCAAAAAAGAGGCAAAAGGGAAAAATAAAAATCATCATATTGGGAAGCATGCCCATAGTATCATAAATTACCTCAGGAAGTGTGCCAGTCCATACCAAAAATGTCTTAGGAAGTAGATAGGTTCCATACCAAAATCCACCTCAGGATGAGTGTTGTCTTGTACCAAAATTACCTTAGGAAGTTTGTCAATTTCGTACCAAAAACCATCTCAATTTTGGTGCCAAAAAATCTCAAATTTTATACTAGAAAGCCTTGATTTTCATGCCAAAAATCTCAATTTTGTGCTAGAAAACCTCAATTTTCATGCCAAATGCAAGCCTAAAAATCCTTATTTTTGTTGCAAAAAACTTAAACTCACCACCTTGAGAAATGTGCCCATTTTGGGAGCAATATTTTTTTGCCTTAGATTACAATTGTGTCTAAATTGGCCAAATTTATATGAATATAGGGTTTTTTGGGTGCTTTGAGCTCAATGATGATGTCTATTTAGGCTCAAAGTGCACCAAAAAAGGTGACCCCCTAGATCAAATACAAAAAAAATTTGAAAAATAAAAACCTTTGAAAGAAAGAAAAAACATAGATCTAAAAGCCAAGCCAAACCTCTCATAAATAGAATAGGGGCATAAATATTTGGAGCTCTGATACCATGTTGAAGTTGATGAAAGATCAACCCTTTAGGTCCCAAGAATTACTTGCATGCAAACATCTGCCACAGAAAGAGAGGAGCAAAAGCTATGGAGGTTGGAATTCATAGATCCATAGTTGAGACATTCTTGATGAGCAAAAAAGGGAGATCTATTATAAAAAGTGACTGAATGTGAATACAAAGAGAGATCATCCTTATAAAGGAGATCAAAACCCTGATAAGTAAAACCTTGGTTGTATAATAACAATTAATAATTAATTATTATATTCCTAAAGTTTAGCTTAAGTAAACGAGAGATAATGAGTGACTTAATAATTAAATAAATTTGATTTAATTAATAAAAAAATATTTTATTACTCTAACAAACACAAAACTATACTTTTAGAAGAACTCCATCCAAATATGTTGTCATGGATTTAGGTTTGGCCAAGTAAAGATATATTTCAAGTTATGATAATCACTATCCAACTCAAATATCCCATAAAAAAATGCCTCAATTGCATAAGCTCATGCACAATTGTCGATAGCTCCAAATCATGAGTGGGGTAGTTTAGCTCATGGTCCTTTAACTTCCTAGACTCATATACAATCACTCAACCATCCTGCATCAACACTACCCCCACACCCTCTAATGATGCATCTAAGCATGCCATGAACTCACTTATAGGATGAGGCACTATAAGGACAAACACACTGCTCAATTTCTCCCTAAGATCCTCAAATGATAACTCACATTGATCAGTTCAAAGATACTTCTTCCTTTTCCTCTTAAGAGAAGTGATAGGAGGAGCCACACAAGAGGACTCCTTCATGATATGAAAATAGTATCCCATAAACCCCATGAATTTTTGAACCTTAGGGACAAAAGTGGGTGTTGGAAAATCCATGATAGCTTAGATCTTGGTAGGATCCATTGTAATACCATCACTCATAATGATGTACCCTAATTTTTTTACCTTATATTGGAAGAACTTACACTTGTCCAAGTTTCCATAGAACTTATGGTCATGTAAGCATTGCAATACCTAACAAAAATGAACCTCATGCTCCTCCATAGTCTTAGAATATATCTGTATGTCATCCAAAAACACAAGGAAAAATTGACTTAAGATCAATCTTTGAGAATACACGTGCTCCCTTTATCCAATCAAACATGTCATCTATCCTTAGCAAGGGATATCGATTCTTCATCATCTCCTTATTCAATTGGTAGTAGTCAATGCATAAACACAATGATCCATCCTTCTTCTTTATGAAGATGATCGATACACTCATGGGGATACACTAGGAAAAGTATCACCCTTGGACAAAAAATCCTCAATCTTTAAATGAAGCTCACTCAATTCCTAAGTAGTCATGTGGTAAGTTTCCAAAGAAATAGACTTTTCTCTCAGAATGTGATCAATACAAAAATCAATGTCGCATATCAATGACATACCTAATATCTCATCAAGAAACACAATTGCATAATCATAGAGGAGTGAATTATCATCAAGTGAGATCTCTTAAATCATAACCTTTTCAAGGTCACTGATAGAGACTATGAACATCTAACATCCATGTCGCACACTCTAGTTAAGTTTCTTATCTAGGATCATTCAAAGTGAGACTAGTCTATAGATCCCTACAAGCTCAACTTTTCCACATGTGTCATTAACACACCATGTCAACTTACATTAGAAATCAATACTTACTTGATGAGAAGCTAACTAATCCATACCCAACACAATGTTGTAAGATCCTAAGGGTAGGATACAAAACTCAAGTATAGTGGTGAAGTTTCCCAAGTGGTGGGACATTAAATAAATGATAGAGTAGTGAAACATAATCATGGAAATGGAACTCTAATAAATTCACAAAAAAATTAAAGGGGAACACATATTCTAGTTTTGGGCTTAGGAGTTTGTAGATGATTTTATTCATCATGTTAAAGGAGGTATATTAAGGATTATTTGTCTTCATTCTTTGATCCTAGATAAAGATGGGGGAAATTGAGATATGGTTTCATCATAAATTATCTAGTTTCTTTAAGGAACTTGCCTACAAAGTGTTGTGGTATCCACAACACACACTCCATTCCTTGCTAGGAATGGGGACCCCCTACTTTTTTCGACTCCCGGACTCACAGTTTGAGAGTCAGGAGAAGAAAGCTTAGTTAAAAGTTAGAAATTAAGAGTCAAAATTCAAAAAATACAAAAAAAATTAAAAATTGAAAAAATCACAAAAAATAGAAAAGTCAAAAAATGCAAAAACATTAGAAAATGAAAAAAATTGAGACGCAAGTTTCAAAAAAAAAAAAAAATCTTTGCTGACCTTGCGTGCGCTTGCCGAGGCTCAGCGTGCATTTTGTTTGGTGCAGGCATAGAGGGAGGGGTTATAAACCCCCCCCCCCTCCCCCCGCCCCTATTTCTTCTTTATTTTTCTAAGCATTTGGAGGAGGGAGCACTTGAGGTAAGCTCCCCCCCTTTCATTTTTTGCGCATAGTGCCCCTTTTGGGTGTGTGCGCGTGCTGCTCCTATAGTATGTCCATGCGGTAGTGCCCGTGTGCATAGTGCCCTTTTTGGGCACACGCGCATTGTGCTTGTGTGACATGGTGCCTTTAGGGCACATCTACGTGGAGGCACTGCGCATAGTGCCCTTTTTGTGGGTGCACACATGACACATCCACAAAAGCACACCCATGCAACACCCTCCCTAGGCACGCACACATTGCATTCATGTGACAGTGCCTATGCAATGCCCTCTGTAGGCGCGCGTGCTGTGTCAATGCGATGTAGCAATGCCCTCCATGCTTGTATCTGCTGCGTCTGCATGGTGGCATCTGTGGTGCCCTATGTTATGGTATTTTTTTTAACTTTTTGCAAAAGAGTTTTTTTTTTTAAAAATAAAAAATAAAATTGAAATTTAAAAAAAATTAAAAAAATAAAAATAAAAATAAAAAATAAAAAGGGAGTAAATTTCAAAAAAAAAAGTCACTAAGGGGGACGTTTTTTTTCTTTTACATTTTTTTTTACTTACACTATCTTAGGAGGACTAATAAATTTTTTCTCTTCTCGTGATGTGCAGGTAACATGATCAAATGGCATCCACATCCAGAGCAGTAGCCAAGCTCATAGTTTTCAAATTCCAAGGCATACCCCCAAAGTCAAGACTACTCAATGATTATGCTGAGATCAAAGATATTGACCTTGGACACATGGACTTGGAACATTTCTTAAGAGTTTGCAAAAATTTGACACAAAGGTCAACCATGATGTCTGCATTGATCTATTCTGGATTGGTGAATGCAGCATCACATCTAGGGACTATATAGTCAGCTGAATTAATCATGACCTTATCTCGACACTTCATTCCTGATGAAAGGGTAGTCAACAGTGTCACTAGAGAAGTCATGTTGGATCTGCAACCTAATAACATTGAGAGGGTCTTCCATCTTCTTAGAGCTGATTAGTTCATCCAACTCTCCTATGAACCAGCTGAAAGATGGTATAAGGAGCATCACTAAGAGGCCATTGACATTATACAATCCTCATACATAATTGAGAAGCCTCCTCAAGGAAGGATAACCAACAAAGTGGATATGACTCAAGGATACATGAAGGATGCCATCAAATACTCTATCATTCTCCTAAGTAGAGTCATGGGCTTACCTGCAGCAGGTCATCTCACTCTATTCATGTTCAACTTCATTGAGACCATTAGGCATGCAAAGATACCACTAGATTGGGCCACCACACTAAGTGGAAACTTGTGTGATCAACTGAGGATGGTGAAGGACAAGAAGAATTTTTATATGACTTCTTATATGGTGTACCTATTTGTAGCTAAGGCACTGAACTATCCTAGTTTGTACAAGAAAGGTAGTATGCAGGACCCCAATGCCTGGCCATACATAGTCTACCCTTAGTTGGTGGAGAAGAAGCTCTCAGCACAAAGCAAGAAGTACAAGATTGTGAATGATGCATTCATCTTTGCGATCATTCAATTTATTGAAGGAGACTATGGGAAGAGGTTATCTAATGAAGCCAAAGCACAAATCATAGCTCTCAGAGCCTACTTCATTCAATTTAAGAAATTCATCTATCTTTGGGTAGGTGGTGAATCCATCAATCCTAAGAAGCTCCTGAGATACCCAAGTGACAAGTTGGTATTATTGGAAATCTTTAGGCAAATTGAGTAGGCCTGTGACAAGATAAAGAGACAACAAAGACCCTATTGGGATCCAAAATCCCCATTTTAGTGAGCATTAAGGTCTATGCCAAGTGCACATGAGTTTCTTGAGCTTACCCACTTTCGTAAACCACATAGTGATAGGGAACATCCCGAGTTCAACCACTTCCATTCAAAATTTCATCATCTTCTTCAACTCCACCTCCACTCCAACCACTTGGTGAACCACCACATACTCCGATAGGTACTCCCCAACAACCATCGTTAGGTCCACCAAATCGTCCAATGGCCTTTTTCGCAAATACCATGGACTCACCAATAAAATTGAGAGGTGCACTCCATGACCTCCCCAAGAATCCTGAGAAGTTTTTCCCAAGATTCATCTATGGTAAAACATGAACTGCTGAAGATCATGTCAAAGTTTTCAAGGAAATTTGCAACTGAAAGTAGATTGCTAATGAGGATATGGTTCTTCATTTATTTCCCTCTCTTTGGGGGAAATTTCCTTCAATTGGTATGTAAACTTGCCACTAGGATGAATTGGAGATTAGGATGCATTCAAAAAAATATTTTTAGAACAATTCAAAACATTCATCAATCCAGTTGTGATACATCAACAATTCATATAAATCAAAATGGACCCAGCTAAGATAGTTTCACACTTCAACCATCACTTTCATATAACCTACCACAAGTTGGAAATGCCATACACCATATCGGTTGAAGCCGCTATTCAGATTTATTTGAATGCTATGGACCCTCTTACTATGATCTTTTTGAGAAGACTTCTTGCACCGAACATTGATACATTAGAAAAAGTCTTTGTAGAAGCGATCATGTTCACAAAGCAAGCCAATCCCAATGGAGGAGGGATGATTCTTCCAACACAAGTAGTCACTATGATGCCAACATAACCTATGGGAGCACCCACATGCCTAGCCAATTCATACCTATGAACCCAGTTCCACTACAATAGGCACCCACTCCACAAAATCACACGATAACATATCCAGGGTATGAGCTTCCAAAAATAGCTTTCTTTGAATAGAAAGTGATGGTTCTAGTGGAAGTGGATAACAATCTTATTTTATAAGTTGGTCAAATGAAGAAGACTATGTCACAAATGAACAATGAGCTAACACGTCTTAGGTTTTCATAAGGACAAAATAACAACTTCCAAAGAAATAATGCTGGCCCCTACAACAAAATTTTTGGTTAGAATTACAATAGGAACTTCAACAATAACAATAACAATACAAGAAACAATGGCAGAGGAAACAACTTCAATCCTCCTGATCGCAGTAATGGTTTCCAAAGGAAAAATTGACAATGGAACACTTGACTGAATAATCAAAGCATTCTTTTTGATAACAACAACAACATTCAATATGTTGATATCAATTAGTATGATGATAGCCAAAGTGTGCCTAGCAATGATGGTTCATACTACAATGGTAATTAGGAGGTGAATCAAAACTCACAAGTAAACAACAATCCTCCTTTTGTTCAATTCAATGCTATGCTATTGGGATCTTATGATTCTACATAGAATACACAAGTGCAACAACAAGAAAATGAGGAATTCTCATTCCCATTTAGCCAAGAACCAAACCTTCAACATGATGAGATGTTTGCCTTTCGAAATGACAATCAGAATACATACAATCTCAGAAATAGAAAGGATCCCTTGATGGATGTGATTCCTCTAGGTTTGCAACCAACTCCACCTGATCCTAGAGAAAATAAAAATCTTCCACTGGTAAGACCAGTCCAGGGAGGAAAATAGTATCAAAATCAAGTGAACATACCAACAATACTAAAGAATCCGGCTTGGTCCATTGAAAAGTACAACATAGTAGAAGATTTGAAGAAAACTAAATCCAATATGTCCATGTTTGACATGTTATAGAATTATCCACAAAAAGAAGAAGTGCTCATGAAGACATTGAATAATATAAAGGTTTCCCACAATATGAATGCTATCCCTCCAAAGACAATGCTGCAACAAGTAAATGTTGCAGAAGTGATGCCCACTATGTTCAAAGATAAAGTTGAGGTAACCCCATTTTGTTGAGCATAAGGATATATGGGAAGAACCTTCACAATTGCCTCATTGATTCAGGAGCTTCATGTAATGTAATGCCATTATCAATAGCCCAAAGGCTAGGAGTTAGTCCTCAACCCTCTAATCGAGTGGTGATACAGTTGGATAAAATAGAGGTAAAAGTCATTGGTGTAGTGAAGGATGTGTGGATATAGTTAATAGTTGACCCTTGGATCCAAGATGTTATTGACATACATGTGGTAGATATCTCAGAGACACATGGATTACTTCTTAGCAGAGAATGGACAAAATGTCTGAGAGGATGGTTTTCTACAGACTTCACTCAGTTGTGGTTGCCATGGAAAGGATTAAACAATCAAATCAAGATAGATGTTGAGCCCAAATTGAAAAAAATGATCACAGATTATAATGCCTCAAATGAGATAGCATTCTAACAATTGTATTTGGGTTCATAAAAAGTGATGGTATTGAATATGGTTCCAAACAATACACCTCAAGATCAGAATAAAGAACCTAAGGTGCCAGTGCCCAAAAGTGAAATAGTGACACAGTTCATAGACAATATGGTGACTAATTTACAATGTTTAGGAGATGAAGCTGATCCCAAAATCCTCCTCCTTTAGAGATTTTGTCAATTCCACAAAGTTAGTCACTCTGAATTTGAATGTTGATCATGTCAAGAAGCAGTTGCTAAGGTATTGACCCACATGATGGAAAACAAGGATACAAACACCTCAATAGATGAACTCATAGAAAGTCAAAATTCTATGAACTCATCCCACCTTGCTGAAAAGACTAAAGAAGAAAGTGAAGATCTAAATGTGTCATACAATGACACGTCTTCAAATGGTGGAGGTTTGTATTCTCCTCCTCTAGGGATGATCAAAGTCCAAAGAAGAGGATGATATGTGAAAGGTAAAGGATGGACTTCAGTAGCCTTTCATCCTAAACCTAAAGTTGAGGAAATCAAAGAGCTGATAGGGGAAATTAAAGATAAACAAGAAAAACACACACTTTCTCTATCTACAGATTATGAAGGGGACTCATCAAGTCCTACATGAGGAAAGTTACAATGGGTTTGTAAGAAACAATCATTCAAGGCTCAAGTGAAAGAGAAGTTAAGAACAAATAAGCATAAAGTTAGAAAACCCAAGGAAAATGCAATTTGGACACTCCACTTTGATGGTTCTAGGTGCAAGATGGGAGCTGGTGCAGGTATCAAATTAATCAACCCAAAAGGTAGGTCTTTCTATGCTGCATATCGATTGCAATTTAGATGTACTAACAATGGTGCAGAATATGAGACATTAATATGAGGACTCCTCTTTGCATTGGAGAAAGGAGTCACAGCTCTTAAAATTGAAGGGGATTCCCAATTAGTCATACAAAAAGTAAAATCCATATACTCTTGCAATGACAAAAGATTACTTGCTTACAGAAAAATGGTATGGGACATATTGGATGACTTTGATGCCTTAAACATCAAGTCCATTCCAAGAAGAAAGAATATGGTAGCAGATGCTCTTGCCATGTTAGCTAGTGCATTGCAACCAGTTGAAAAGATTTTCAGTAGAATTGGTTGTTGTTCCATCCATCCCTAATAATATCACAAACTTTCAGGTCTTTCAAGATGATCAACATATACTTGAGTTTATCATGTGTAGTTGTCATTTTGAGGGACAAGAAATTGATGATACACCAAATGATAGACCTAAAGATGATGGACTTGAAGATGAAGATTGAATACTAAATTTAAAGACTAACACAATTCCAAAAGGAATGGTTGAACTTGAATGCATCTTTGATCATGATGAATCAGCACTCAATAGAAGGGAAACCTAAGAAAAGGGAATCAAAGAATGTGACTCATACAATTTGGGTACTGATGAAGAACCAAGAATGGTACATATAGGAAAAGCATGCAGCTCATAGTAAAGGGATGACATGCTCAAATTACTCACCAAGTATAAGGATGTCATTTCCTAGAGCTATGAAGAGCTGAAGACTTATGATCCTAAGATTATCACACATGACATCCTGCTGAAGCCCAATGCTAATCCATTCCAACAAAGAAAAAGACCGATAAATCCTCTCATTGAACCACTAATCATGAAAGAAGTAAAGAAGTTACTAGATTCTAAGATCATATTTCCTAGCTGCCATTCCACATGGGTGGCTAATTTGGTTCCCGTGTGAAAGAAGACAAGAGAGATTTGTCTTTGTGTTGACTTTCATAACTTGAATCTAGCATCTCAAAAGGATAACTATCCTTTACTCTCACTAGATGAGGTATTGCAAATTGTTAATGGCTCAAAAATGATGTCATTCTTGGATGGTTACTTGGGATATAATTAGGTGATGGTTGATGAAGAAGATAGGCTAAAGATGACTTTCACAATGAAGTGGGGAACTTTTTCCTACAAAGGGATGCCCTTTGGACTAATTAATTTAGAAGCTACATTTCAATGTGTGATGGATGAAGCTTTTAAAGGATTGATTAACAGGTGTATAGTTATCTACATGGATGACTTGACTATCTTGTCAAAAGATTGAAGTACCCATATTGCTGATCTAAGGTAGGTATTCAATAGATGTCATAAATATGACATATCTCTCAATCCCAAGAAATGTTCATTTGGCGTTACTAGAGGAAAGCTCCTGGGACATGTTATTTCTGAGGCTAGAATCTCTATTGATCTAGATAGAGTTGGGTCTATTTTGAAGTTAGCACCTCCACACAAGCGAAGGGAATTGAAGTCTTTCTTTGGAAAGATAAACTTTGTGTGAAAATTCATAAGTGGATTTGTAGAGATAGTTCATCCCCTTAATGACTTACTCAAGAAAGGGTCTAAGAAGGAATGGGTGCCTGAGATAAAGAAGTCACTCAAAGGTATCAAGGTTTCCATTTCAATAGCCACTATTTTGGTGAGTCCAGATTACGAGTTACCTTTCAAGATCTATTCCTTTTCTTCCAAACACTCTTATGCTAGGATCTTGACATAAAAAAGAGAGAAGGAAGATGAGAGACCAATTTCTTTTATGAGTTTCCCTTTGAAGAATGTAGATTGAAATATTCAAACCTTGATAAACAATCCTTTGTGTTAATCAAGGTAGTAAAGAAGTTTCATCACTACATACTCAGAAGTAAGGTGTATGCAATTGTTCCTAATCCAGCAGTAAAGACACTTTTAATGTAGAATGAACTTGGTGAAAGGAAAGGAAAGTGGATGGCCATACTTCAAGAATTTGATCTCAAAATTCAATTTATGATATTAGTCAGAGGTCAAGGATTGTCAAAAATTATAGCTGATAACCAAGATGGAGATGAAAAGGACTTCAAGTTTGACGATGAGATAGATAAGGATGATCAAAAAAGGATGGTTGCATTAGAGTTGATATTAACCAATGAGTGGTGACAGATGTGTGGTACCAAGACATTGTTTATTATCTCTTACAAGACCAATGCCCCAAATGGTTCACAACATAGGGGACTTAAGATGAAATGTGAGTCTTACATGTTACTTGATAACAAGTTGTATAAAAGGAACTATGAAGGGATCTATCTGAAATGCTTAGGACATGAAGAAGCAAAGGATGTCTTGGAACATTTCCATGAAAAATATGGCATGGGACATGGTTCAGCAAAAGCAACAACTCACATGATTTTAAGATCAGGTTATTTTTGGCCCTCGATATTCAAGGATACTTTTGAGCATGTGTGTTCTTGCCATATATGTCAAACTAGTGCTAACAAAGAGAGGCACCCAAAAATGCCACTACAACTCGTGTATGAGGTGCACCCTTTCACAATGTGGGGACTGGATTTCATAGGTCCAGTCAATCCCCAATCATCAACTGGACATGCATTCATCCTTACAGCTACGAATTATTGTACACGATGGACGGAGGCGAAAACATTCAAAAATTGTACTGCTAAGGTGGTGACTATATTTCTGGAAGAACACATTATTACCAAATTTGGAATGCCATTCACCCTTGTGTGTGATAATGAGTCCGCATTTGCATCTGCATTCTTGACCCAATGGGTATTTGAAAATGAAGTCATTATCAAGTTCTCTTCAAATTACTACCTGCAAGGAAATGGGGTAGTAGAATCTACAAATAAGAACTTGATCATAGTAATAAAATGATTGTTGAAGGAGAATCCAAGGGATTGGCATACACAACTAAAATACACCATATGGATAGATTGAGTGAGAGTCAAAAATGCCTTGGGGACTTCTCCATATTTGCTTGTTTATGAGCAATAACTAGTGTTCCCACTTAACCTCAAAATTCTCATTTTGAAGTTTATGAGTGAGTATGCTGAAGATGTTGACAAAGTGAAAATTTGATTGATGAATCTTTTAGATATGGATGAAAAATGAACAGTTGCATTGGAGCACATGGCTAAACATTAGGTTGTTGTAAAAAGATGGTTTGACAAGAGGGCTACGATCAAATCATTTAGGATTTTTGACCTTGTTCTACTCTGGGATAAGGCAAAAGAAAAATTGGGTATTCATACCAAGTTTCAACACTTGTGGATAGGCCCTTATCAAATCGTGGAAATTTTGGGAGAAAACACTTTTAGGCTCAGTTCCTTATAGGGGGAATTTTTTCCCTTTCTCGTAAATGGGAAATTTCTAAAGCATTATTTTGAAGCCTAAAAGACAAAAAAAAAAAAAAAATTAGTTAGATTTTATTTTTGCATTTAGCTTAGATTTTCATTCCTACAAGTGTGTTTATTTTTGCAAGTGTGTTTGCTTTCATGTTGCATGTTTTCTTTTAGTGGTGTGTTTGCTTCCTAAGTTGTACTAGTCCTAGGGGGTAAGGTGTACTTGAAATTTTCTTAAAGATTTCACTAACCACTTTTTGGTTTTGATTCCAGAAAGAGGTATTTCTTTGTCAAAACATTTGGACAATTGTGTGTTTTATACCAACCAAGCAATGAATATTTCTTGTGGAAATAGGAGATTTTCAGTTTGGAAATCAGAGGCCTGGACCAACAAATTCTCAACACTTTGAAAATTTAAAGATTTGATTATTTTAGGTGTTGTCAATTTGAAGTTGAAGATGGCAAGAGATGATCCAAACTTCAACTAGTTTGAACAGGAAGGGTCTCCTTGAAAGGATCCTGAGATCGTTGTTCGACATGAGAGTTTCCCAAAAGTTCTAATAGAGGAATATAAGGGATGTTTACAAGAGATCAAATCCAAGAAATGCCATAGATTTTCTAACCATACAGTCTAAGTGTGGTCAGGATATTAAAAAAAAAAAGAGCAAAAAAAAGAGAGAAAAGAGAAAAAGAGGAAAATATGGTGTTAAGTCTGAAGGATTCTAAAGATCTAAATGGCAAAAGATACCTTCTCAAAACCAAGTATCTTGTATGCAAAGTATTGTTCCATCAAAATTAACATTTTGAATGACTTGGAGCAATTATTCAAAAGCCAAAAATTTAAAATAACATGGCATCCCACCAAGAGCCCTCAAACTGATTCTCTCATCTGGTCAAGCAATTGATTGATAAAAGCTTACAAGGAGTTCCTAAATGAATGAGCTAGGAGGAGTGGAAGATTGTTTTGAGTTGTCAGAAAAATTTGATTGACTGCATCCTGGCATGTCAAAAGTAATGAATACACAATGCACATACTAAGTTTGAAGGTTTTGAGTTCTAAGATTTTGATTGGAGAGTCATTCGAAAGACACTCAAGATGTTCAAAGTTTGGTTGGTGTTTGGCACACGTTGGAGGAATGTTTGCTAGTGAAGAAATGCCTTGGTCATTTCTTCCTTTTTTTGGGGCTATTTATTGTGGTATCCACAACATATGCCCCATTCCTCACTAGGAATGGGGACCCCCTACTTTTTTCAACTCCTAAACTCATAGTTCGAGAGTTGGGAGATGAAAATTTGGTTAAAAGTTAGAAATTTAGAGTCAAAATTCAAAGTATACAAAAAAATAAAAAATTGAAAAATCACAAAAAAAAGAAAAGTTAAAAAATGTAAAAAATTAGAAAATGGAAAAATTTGAGATGCAAGTTTCAAAAAAAAAAAAAAATCTCTGCTCACCTTGCGTGCATGTGTTGAGGTGCAGTGCACATTTTGTTTGGTGTGCACAAAGAGGGAGGGGTTATAAAACCATGCCCCCCTCTTTCTTCTTCGTTTTTCCAAGCATTTGGAGGAGGGAGCACTTGAGATAAGCTCCCCCCCTTTCATTTTTTGTACGCAGTGCCCCCTTTAGGCGTGCGCACTACTCCCATAGTGCATTTGCGAGGTGGTGCCACGTATAGCACCCTTTTTGTGGGCGTGCGCGTGATGCACCCATGAAGTGTACCCATAAAAGGATGCCCACACAGTGCCAACATGACGCCCTCCATAGGCATGTGTACACTATGTCCACCTGCATGACACCCTTTGTGAGTGCGTGCACGCTGCGTTTGTCCAACGACTCTTGCATGGTGCCCTCCGCTGGCATGCGCGCTACAATGATGCCCTATGTTATGGAATTTTTTAAAAATTTTTGCAAAATAGATTTTAAAAATAAAATAAAATGAAATTTTAAATTAAAAAAAAAAAAATTAAAAATAAATAAAAAGGGAATAAATTTCAAAAAATAAATAAGTCCCTAAGGGGGACATTTTTTTTTACTTATGCTATCTTAGGACTAATAACATTTTTCTCTTCTCATGATGTACAGGTAACGTGATCAAATGGCATCCACATCTAGAGCAGTAGCCAAGCCCATAGTTTTCAAATTTCAAGGCGTACCCCCAAAGTCAAGGCCACTCGATGATTATGCCAAGATCAAAGATACTGACCTTGGACACATAGACTTGGAAAATTTCCTAAGAGTTTGCAAAAATATGACATAAAGGTCAACCATGATGTTTGCACTATTCTATTCTAAATTGGTGAATGCAACATCACATCTAGGGACTATACAATCAGCTGAATTAATCATGACCTTGTCTTGGCACTTCATTCTTGATGAAAGGGTAGTCAAGAGTGTCACCAGAGAAGTCATGTTGGATATGTGACCTAATAACATCGAGAGGGTCTTCCATCTTCCTAGAGCCGATAGTTCATCCAAATCTCCTATGAAGCAACTGAAAGATGGTACAAGACTCTAACGAATTACTAGATCCCTTGTTCAATGTAGATAAAGTCGATGAAAGACCTATTCTGAATGTAGAGGTTGACAAAGAGGAAGGAGATGACATCAATCATTGAGCAAGACATGTCATTAGAATGACAAAGGATTGGATCAAGAAACCTTTTCCACTTGATCTAATTCCTAATACTGTAATCTTCCATGCACATGCTTTCCCAAAAAGGGGTAAGAGAAGGGAAGTCACAATTCCTATCTTTGCACTCCAATCTCCTCTTAGGCCAGAGATAGTCTACCAGCTTGATCACCTGGTGGGATATTATCATCATCCTAAAAGGAAGGGAAAGAGGAAGAGAACCTCTCCTTAGAGGATTCAAATAGAATAGGTTGTAGAACATGTGTCTTCCTAGTGGCATGAATAGAGCTCACAAGAGTCCCAAGGTATTGGAGCCTCTCAAATCTAGGATGAATCTTAGTTGCCTCCTATTGTGCCAAGCCAACCAGAAGAGGGAGAGATTCCAAAAGCCTTGATTCCTCCTATACAATAAGAACCCCCTTCTCCTTCCATCTCCAAAAAACATAAGAGGATCAAGATTAAGATGAAGAAAAGGCAAAGGATCAACAGAAGGTTAGTACCTAATCTATCTATTCCTGAAACTATTCTGGAGGTAGAAGAAGATGAGGAAGAAAAAAAATCAAAGAGGAGGAGGAACAGGTACCCCTACAAAGAAGAACTCAATTAGCAAAAGCTACAAAGTTAGAAAGAAGAAAGAGTGCCACCAGTACCCCACCATCCACCCAAGTAGAACCATTAGAACTCTTTTCTTCAGAAGATGAAGTGCAGTAATGGGTGAATGAGCAAAGGGAAGGAGGTGAGGATGTTTTCTCCATGATAGATTTTGATTTCATGCTCGTGGGTATATATTTGGTTGGAGATAAGATCAAAGACACACCAAAAAGTGAACTCCAAGAGGAAGACTAGACGTAGATGTCACCAAAAACACAGGTTCTCGATCTCACTCCTCCATCTCCACCATAGATTATAGTGATAGATAAGGGTTCAATAACTCCCCCAACTCCAAGTTCATAAGAAGAACAAGTTCAAAAGGAACCATCCCCACAAGAGAAACTAGAGCTGAGGGCTATTGATGAAGCATCAAAAGAGGGACAAATGGTAGAATATGCACAAAATCCTTCCCAAGATGCTGAGGAGAAAGCTATAGGATCTACGAAGACTAAGGCTATAGAAGGAGAGTCTTCACAACAAGATATGACTCCAAGAAAGAGTGATAAAGGGAAGGAAGTAGTTGAACACAACCCTTCGTCATCAAGAGCCAGATCCATAGGAAAACATATCTTGAGATGGTTTTGAAAGGAGATAATGAGAAGTGCTAAGCCTTAGTTCCATGCTTCAGAGGATGATATTTGTGATATTGTAGAGATCTTCAACAAACCTAAGTCTCCATTACATGATGCAATTCCATTCGTGTTTGTCACTACCATACGAAACCAAGATTTATTTGCGGAAGTGGCTCTCCCTCTTGAAGGTACATATGCATAAGCTATTAGTCTAGAGGATTATGAGGTGAAGGATGTTATGTTGGGAAGGCCTACATGGGATTTAGCCTGATAGATGATGACTATGTGAGTCAAAGAGGTTCTCAAGCACATGGAGCAGGATGAGATTGAACTATGAACTCTTCAAAGGCAAGTTGAGATCCTAAAGGGATATCTAGCCAAAGTTTTTGGTCCTCTTGATCCTGAGTACTGTGAGGATACTCTAAATACCATTCTTAGAGAAGGGGAAGGTGAAAAACTCAATCCATTTTTGAGAGCTTGTCAAGAATGGCGAGAAAGCCTTTAAGATAGAGGTGTTACCATAATCATAGGGAATTTGAAGTTATTGCATGCTACACAAGAGAACATTGATAAGATTGTGGCAATTTTGAGGCAAGAATTCAATATCATGGATGAGGTATAGGTATGGAGCAAGGATTTGTAGACTCTACAAGCCATAAAAGGAAAAAAGTACTGCATTTTGATTGATGTATATACTGGAGAAGAGTTAGACATGATAGATGATTGGATAGAGAAGATAGCGGATGGCAATAAAGTAATGGAAACATTACATGAGGAGATCCATCGGCTCAAGGACCAAGCTTGGGGGTGAATTTTGGAAGCAAAAAAGTTGTAGAGTGATGCATGCTTGGACATATTTGAAGATGAAGAATGAGAGAAGCTATATCCAATTGAGGTAGTAGTAGAGAATTTCAAGAAGACATTAGAGGAAGTATCCAATGATTAAGATATCAGGCAAGCCTTCAGAAAAAAGGAAGCACTATTAGAGTTAGACACCAAACTTGGAGACTTTATAGAGACTCGAATTGAGGTGGACAACTATAGACAGAAGGTCAAGGACAAGTATGAGGCTTTAGATTTTCTAGATGTGGCTAAAATTACTAAGATGATAGAGAAATTCAAGGGAAAACATCCAAACATAGCTTTGGGATGAAGAAGAACAAAAATCAGATGCCAAAATTTCAATTTTGACATTTAGTAAAATTTTGAGATTTTGATCCTATTAAGGTCCACAACTCCCCAGCTTCACATTTTAATATAGGTATGTAGCTCTACATTTTCATATAGGTCCATAGCTCTGCAATTTAGAAAGTGCACTGACATTTAACTGCCAATTCCAAAAATAGCACCTTCCATGCATTAGGGATGCATTCTAATGATAGTTTAACTCCAACACATGCCTAGTGAAGGACCAACTTCTATTTTTGGCACCTCCATGCACTTCCACTTCAACTGAAGGCTTCCTCCTACTTTCTCTCTCATGCTTTCTTTGTTTTTGACATGTAAAGGGCTCATGCATCCAATTAATTAATAAAATATGGATGGAGTCCCTCTAAGCACCAGTTAGATTGTTAGTCTATATATATTGAAAAATCTTCTTGGAATATTTAGGAAAGGCAAGATATTAAGAGGCAGATGGTTGGTGGTGGGGGGGGGGGGGGGGGGTGGGTAAATCAGTATCCTTAAATAATTTTATACTCATACAAGTTTGATTTTCCCTTATGACTTATCAACTTAGTAGACATGCATACTCACAACTTATGAAAGTAAACTTAACTAATCTACTTCATTATAAGCATGTAAACATAAACCATAACATCATAACAAAAAACACAAATTTTGGTTAGGTAGGTTAGGTAGAAACACTTGGTTAGAGGGAAAATTGTAGTGGGGATGACACCCACGAATCCTTTACTACTGTAATAAGAGGTTGCCTTGTTAGGGACACAAATGTTTGCCACTTATGGTGACTTTCTCTATTAGGAGTAATATAACGGGGTCTTCTAGAATCTATCTTTTTGAGGATTTTGCAATACATAAACTCGATTAAGAGATTTATAATAAAACTAATAGGTCTACCCTATTAAAGGGTTTTATCTACTGCATTGGTAAGAAAATAATAGTGAAATTTGATTTGATTGAGTGCAACTTACTTTTCTATCTAGATACCTCTTCTTCCCAATACCTTGTCACCTTCTCTAACTGATGTATCTAATCCTTTTGTTTGAGGTTGCTTGGTACTTTTTTATGCACTAGATTCACCTTTTCAGTCCTCTAGCATATCCCTCTCTCCAACATAATTTCAACAAAAACAACCTGAACAACATTAAGTTATTCTTCTTAGGTCCTTATTTTGGAATCAATTTACCTCTTTGATCCACAACCTAATTAGGGTTTATATAAACTTCTGCAATATGCCACTGGTCAAGACCAACAATCTAGAATCATCATTATTATCTCATTAGCCTTGTTTCATTTCATTAGTTCATATTCTTCCTAGGATCATCATTAATCAAGTATCTCTTCCCAATACATCTTACCAAATATTATTCTTGATCTATGTGAACATATTTTTCTACTTGGTAGAAATAAAATACATAGATTTTTGTACCATTCTAAACTTTTAGGTTCTTCTTGTGTAACTTGGTAAACACTCTGCTCATGCTTAGTAAATGTGTTATCATTCAGTGCCCTCATGACTCAGTTATGCCTATCTACCTTGGTTAAGTATTTTATTGATGTACATATATCTACTCAATATGTATGATGCTTGGCTACACTTGATTCATACTCATACATCTATTCTAACTTGACTTAATCAATATACTATGGCTCGATAAAAACATTCACTGACCAATATCTTTTGTTCCCACTTATTGATCTTTTTCATAGATGACAACAATGAATGTATATAGATGTAACATTACCCCCCTTTGGCATTAGTGGCAAAAAACTCTTCATAATAGATCAAAACTAACTTAGTTAAAATTTTCATAACTCTCCTTGTATATATACTTCCTTTACATCATGTCCTTAGTCTTGGTATAGCATGTGTTTTGCAAAATCCTTTTCAATTTTTTTTTTTGTGTACAACACTTTGACATTTTTCAATCCTTATATCTTTTGACATAAATTATACTGCCATTATCAAAATACATATATAACCTTCTTGTACATATCATTTCCCCTTTATATACACATATAATCATATCCTCCCTTTTTTAACACTTATGCCAAAAAGATAAACTCAAAACTTCAAAATTTATTCATAAAGTGTAGACACAATTTGTCAAGGATTGGTTGTGTGTCTTCATTAAAGTAGCCATGGCAGAGTCCTAATTAGTTTTCAATATTTTCAATATCCACTTCTCCATTCTCACCTTTCTTGCAAGATCTAACATGTGATCAACAATTGATAGACTAGGTGAAACTATTAGATCCTTAGCCTTCTTAATATGTCTTTGCATAACTTCAAGATGAGGTAATAAAAAAGCTTGGATTTCATTTATTTTGGTCCTTATCTTGGCTTCTTCCACTAGTAATTCATGCTAAACCCTTGTATAAAATTTCACTTGAGAGTACTAAACAACACAGGAACTTTGGTTAGTTGTTAATCCATCTGCACTAGACTTCATATCCTCACCAATTTTCTGTAGTTTCTCTTTAATCTCTTGGGTGAGATGAGGAATATCATACAACTTTTTAAATAATGAAATTAAATTTTGTACAAGGGGCTCTCCCTTGATAACCATAGTGGAAAGTTACACTTGAATACGTGCAATAGTCTATGCAACCTTCTCCATCACTTTGTTCTCAAACTTCTTTTCAGATCATTCCATCAATTTTTCCTATGCATGTACATTAGGTTCATTAATTTTATCAACTAACAATACTAGTTATTCTAGGATGGTGGATTTCTCATCCAAAGTGGTATCAGGAATGACTTTTAGTAAGATGTCCTTAACATCAAATACAATCTATTTGTGCTTCATCTCTTTCCTTAGTTGATCACACTCTTCCTTCCTAGTGTATAATTCTCCATATTCCTTTAAAGCATTGAGATCTAAAGTATGGGGGTTCAAATCTGGTATGATAATAACTCCATCACATATTATAGGAATAGTCTTCATCGATATATTCTTCTTCTTCTTCTTCTATTTCTTGTCTTTTGATGTAGTAGTGTTTGTGCTCGATGATATCTTGGGTGGAATTAGAGCCTTCTTCTCTTGGTTTGTCTTTTTAGGCTCATCATTTTTCTTTTTCTCTCCTTCTTTATTTCCTTGATCTAGGGATGACTCTAAATATTTTAAATTTGTGTCACATGAGGTTAAACCTAAGGTTATTTTTGTTTGTCCTTTCCTTGTTCACCTTGTAAAATTTGCTTGGGCTAAGCTTGATTTCCTTTCTCCTTCAATCCCTCTCTCACAAGTCCTTGAGCTTGTGGGTTATTTCTAGTAGTGAATCATTTGATGTGTTGTTATTTGTATCTCCACTAGTTTGTTGCTTGGTACCCTTATCTCCTTCTAGAGTAGTTTGAACTTGGTTCTCAGTTTGTTATGTGTATGTGTTCATAGGCACATTAGTAACAGAATAATTGAAAGAATCATTAGGATTATTATTTACAATGGGTGGCTCAATTTGTGATGTAGGTTTGTATGCCTTGATTTATTTGACTATTGGTGCATAGGATAATATATTCATATGTACTAACTCAATGAGTGTGTGATCTTAAATATTAAGCTTAGTTTCTGTCATCATATCTTAGCCTTTATTCAATCCATCTTCTATATCTTCACTAGTAAGATCTTTAATATTAACATTGTCAACTATGTCCTTCACCATATTATGCACACCATCCACAACATCTTGAATAGAAAAAATTTCAAACTTGTAATCTTTATTATCTTGTTCAATATATCATGTATGCTTGGTGTCTTCAACTTGTATAGCATCCTAAGATCCTTTGATCTTAAAGATTTTTCTCCATGTCTTCAAACCTTCCACATAAACTTCTCTCGATCTGCCAATTAAATTTGCAATGTTCTTTGATTTTGCAGAAATATCTTTTGACATTTCTTCATTACCTCAATCATTTATAGGCCATTTAAGTATGGCATAAAAAGTACTAGGGAAAACTTCCTTAATTGGCACTCATTATAAAGTGCATACCATCATCTTGTAATGATCTTGCCATACAAATCCTCAAGGATCATATTTTGTATCTCAATAGGTACATACTTAAAACTATACATCATATCAATTAAAGAATCTTCAATCTTTAGCTTATCATCATCATTCAAATTATGATACTTAATATGGATAAATGCATAAAAATTTCTAGTATCTCTTAATGACTCTACAACATCATCAACAGTTTCAAATCTTTTGCTTCTATGTACTCTAAACTGGTTAATATCATTAGATCATGTTTTATCACTATCATCTTCCACAATTAACTTTCTTCTTCTTCTCTTAGTTTGTTGACTTGAGGATGTATGTATATCCTTCCTCTTCTAATATATTTTCACTTGTTATTGGGAATATTTTATTATCCTTTCAACTCCTTTCTTCATAGGAGGGGTGGCAAGAGTGGCAACTTGAGTCCTAGAGTGTGTAGTCTTTGGACTTTAAGGTGTGGCAAATTGTTTTCTCTTCCTCTTCTTATCCTTTGGTATAACTACTTCAAGTTCTTTTCCTATAACTTCTTCTTCTCCAACATCTTCTCCTTTACCCTAAATAAGCATTAATACCAACTTCTCCTTGCCTTCACCAAGTGCTCCCCCATATTATCTATTATCATCTTGGTTTTCTTCTCAATTCTTGGAGCTGCAATATTAGGTTTGATTCTTTGTTTTGCTTGTTCATAAGTACTAAAGGGATGAGGTGTCATGCTTAATAGTTTAGTCAATAAAACTTTTATAACTTTTGTTTCTCAATCAATATCAATCTCATAGTCCATGGGCTCTAACCATGGAACTCTTGGGTCAACAACTTGTATGAATGCATTATTAGTATCAACAAGAAAACAAATGTGATCTCTACCTTTCTCAACTAATTGTGGACGCATCCTAAACCTCTAATGCATTCTTTTTTTAAACTTGTTAAAATATCTAGACATTACACTTTCAAAAATTTCTCCCAAACTCTAGATATATCTCTTAATTTGATAAATGAAATGCTTATTCACATCCCCGTTAACATTACCAATGGTATGGAAATAGTTCTACAAATAGAAGAACATACATACCAAAATAGAACCATATTTACAAGCATTTGTCTTTACTACCTAACTAGTTTTCATATTCTCTTTAAATTGTTTAAGCATCAACTTGACAAGATCTAACTTCAAATGCTTCTTCACAATCTTATATGCTAAATCTACAAAACTGCAAGGTACATTATTTAGTAGGCTATAATGGTATATCTTGGGTGTAACTTTATATGTGCCAAACTGTATCTCATGATCAATTGTCATTTCAACTTTCAAGCCTCTTCCATCCTATACAACACTGTGGTGGTCTTCAATTTCTTTTCTTGATGGGGCCCCAATTTATTTGGCCTTCTTAGTAATTGGATACCCTATCACCATGTGGATAGCATATTTTGTTATTTTCTCAGACTCATCAAGCCACATTTTTGAATTGTGCACTCTATTCGGTACAATGTGAATCCATTCAATTTTGAATACTTTGGGAAAATTTAGAATGTGTGTCAAATCCTTGGTTTTAAAATGCTTATGTTCATCTTTGAGTTGCAAATTTTCACACAATTGGTTGTCTGTTTGTTGCAATTGAAAGTCACCCACTTGTACAATTTTTTAATGCATGAAAGCATAGATATCATAGACCAAAAAAAACCTTGGGGGTATTGAAGACAATGCTATAGATTCATTGATTTAAGTTTTAACTTCAGGATGTAGTGTAATACCAACCTAGCGACATGATTTGATATTTATTATGAGATACTAGATTTGTGTTTATGTTAGCAAAGGAGATAAGATAATTTACATGTTTAGAGATGCATCTCTTATGAAATAATATATGTGCTTCCATGTGTATATTTTTCTTTTGTAGATCTCTAACCCTACTAACCCATCTAGTATTTGTGTTACTACGATATATCATGTATAGACATGCACATTTACTTTTTGGTGATGTAGGCACGTACAAGAACAGGTATAAAAACTTCTATAGTATTTATTGTTCTAGGGATGGACCCATGATCCATGTAGACACCTTGAGTCTAGGATTCCTTATAAGGAAGTTAGTTATCCATAGTGGGATCCTGTGGTTTTTTCATTTTTTTTTTTGGTTTATGGATAGTAAATTTTTTATTTTTATTGAATTTTAGTTGTGCCTCTAAATATTTATGTTTACTTGAGTATATATGGGTGAACATATATATGCCTAAGTGCACACACACACACACACACACACACACACACACACACACACACACACACACACACACACACACACACACACACACACACACACACACACACACACACACACACACACACACACACACACATTTGTCTTATGTACATTACTTTTGAATGTGATTTCTTGTATAAATTAAATTGAAAATTGATTAATAAAGTAAAACAAATAAAGAGGTAAAAGTATATTAACAGATTTGAACCTTGAACCTACTACTATCTTAAATTCACCTCAACTAACTCACTTACACAATTCTTCAACGAGTCCCCTTAAAGAATCAAATCTTGACCTTGATACTTTAAAAGGATCTAAATTAGACTAAGTATGAAAAATTTTTACAAGGACTTGAACCCTTGACCCTTGATATGAGATGACAAGAACTTGACCAATACACTATTAGGCATCTTTGGAAGTACAACTCTTGATCATTTTGATAGCTTACAATTAACGAGGATATTAAAACTTTTCCAAAATAGATGATTAATTTTATTTAATTAATATTTGAAGCCTTAGTTAGGATCACTAGTTGCAATTGACACAACCACTACAACCATTTGGCACCTTATAAATAAGGATTTTCCTGGCAATTAAATGTCAAGGAGAAAAGAGGCCAAAACTTTAGTAAAATTTTTGATATATAAATATTTATATTTATACATCTGCAACTGGGAAGTACAGGGAGTCAAGAGAAAAGAAGTAAGGATTAGGCCTACTAGAAAACTTGAAGGATCAAGGGGCTTAAGGATCATGCCATCAACAACTCCATTTACATCTCACCTTGAGAAATAAGTAGGTTTTGACCACTTCTCCTACTATAAAACTTGAAGGATCAAGGGGCTTAAGGATCATGCCATCAACAACTCCATTTACAACTCACCTTCAGAAATAAGTAGGTTTTGACCACTTCTCCCATGTTTAATTTGATGCACAAGAAATTTTTTATTTTTTATTTTTTATTTTTATTTTTGAGAGAGAGAGAGAGAGAGAGAGAGATAGTTTTTTTTTAATCTCTACATATAAATCTTTTTTATTGTGGAAGAATTTGGGTATTGTATGCATTTCATATGTTTCTTTTAAAATAGGGTCATTAGATCTGAAGTTTTCTAGGGATTGAATCCCCTGAATGGGAAGTATGCTTGGGTCTTGGCCTAGAAGTTCAACCTAGTTGATGTCACATATCCCTAATGTGCTCAAAAATTATGGAATTTATTCCATAGCATCCCATTTTATATTTTTATGTGTTTTCTGGACCAAATGCGCAATTATACTTAACCAATATACAACACTGCATGCTTTTTGCTATCTGTCCTATGATAGTATGTTCTTATCAAATGTGTCATTATGTAAAATAAATGCAAACTTCTATTAAATGTATGCACTAAAATAATAAATGCGTCACCCTGTTAAACATATGCATAGTTATGCTTAACCTAAGTGCTGCCAAAACAAATTAAGCTTTTTTCTGTTATACTAATGCATTGCTCTGTAAGATGGATGTGTCGATATGGAACATGCATGGCTATAATGAAAAAAATGCACTTCTCTGTTCAATAAATGCATTTTTTTGCAAAATCACAATTTTAGTGAACATATGCACATAAGTAAGAAACATATGAGCACTTTTATATTTTTTGAACAATTTTCTTAATGTCTTCTAAAGTTTTTGACTAACTAATTTGTTGAGTTTATCCTTCACTATTCTGTGATTTGGTAGAGGCACACTTTTTTTTATGGATGCAACCTTTCTTTGGTCTATAAGGCATTATGATCTTTGTTTCTTGAGTAGGGTAGGTGTTGGAGCCTTGAAGTGGTTGCTAGGGATCCTATGTGTCAAAGGTTAGGTCCTTGCATAGGATAACTCCAAATGTGAGTTGTTAATAAGCGGAAACATAATATTAAAAATGAATTGGGTTTGGGTTTGGGTTTGGGTTTTTACACATACTAACAAGATAATTGTAGAAGTACTATTGGAGTAATCAAGAAAGGGACATCCTACATAAATAAAAGGTCCCTAACCCACATGGTTGATCCAACATTACCTGACCGTACCCATCCTCATTGGAGTAATCAAGGAAAAGGTGTTCTATGTAGAAGGATGACCTTAAGCTTAGGTGGTTGATCCCAACACCTTAGGAAGGTATGATGATACTCACCTAGATGTGGTCACAACACTCACTCATGCCTTGTTGCCTTGGTTACCTTTGTAGTTTTGCGTCTTGCTTTGTGATTGTCCTCTTTTGGGATTAAGCCCTAGATTTTTTCTTGGCCTTATTGGATCATGGTTTTTCCTCCTAGCTCATGGGGTGGTTCCTTAGGGTCCACATGGTTGGGTGGAAAAAATTGAGGTTTGTTCATGGCTTGACAATGGAGTCCTTCATGTAGATGCATGGATAATGCTCTTGGGGATATTTGAAGATCCTCTTGAATACTTGTACTTAATGTTATTTCAAATTATGTATAATGAGAAGGGAAAGTATTGATGAATTAAAATAAAATCTATATAAAAAGGATGGGTAAATAGAAATGGATAAAGTATTTTGAGATATATGAAATGTAACAGGATAGGTTGTTAGCTCTCCCTTGAAAATTTGATCTTGGTTTATTCATTGTAAAGATCATTGAAAATATGAGATAATGTTATGTTTTTTTCTTAATAAGAATCATGATTTACTTATTATCTTTTCTTATCATGTGCATCATGTTATGGTTAATTCATTGTTAAGATACAACTTAAAGATAGGTTATGATTTAGATTAACCAACTAAAATGTTAATAAAGAAGTCTAGTTAAGGAATTAATTTTTTAGGGAACCTATTGGACATTGTAAAAAAAAAAACTTATCCAAATTAGTATAATTAGACTTATTCCTATCAGGTTCCTTGGTAGGGCATTACATTTGGTATTAGAGCCTTGGGTTGCTACACTAGGAGCTCTAGGGCTTACTATGTTAGAAAAAATTGTGAATAGGGAAAAGTAAAAATCCTCTCACCTAACCTATAAAATTTTTAATTTCAAGATGCCTCCCAAAACACAAAGAGTCAAAAGGGGTAGAGTGAACAACTCACCCCCAAGATTGGAACATGTAAGCTCTCAAAGAGAGTGAAGGGAAACCAATAGGAATGAAGGTAGTAGAAGTCAGGGAGATGAAAATGAAGTAGTGCAACTTAGGAGGCTAATGCAACAAATGATGCAAAGACTAGACCAAATGGAGAATATGATGAATCATGAAGAAGCCAAACATTCCCATACTGGTGGTCATAGGAAAAGGGAAAGGATCCATAGGAGAAGAATTGTGGAGGATCACCAAAATATTTTTGCCACCTAAATGAAATATTTATTAAGATTGCAAATACCCAAATTTTGTGGCAATGAAGGAGAATCAACATCCAAAACTTGGCTTATTGACTTAGAAATATGTTTTACAATGCACCCCTTCAATAGAAATGTAAAGGTCGTATGTGCCATATGCACTTAAGAAAGAATACATCAAATTTATGGTGTTAGGAAGAAGAAAGGTTGTAGATAGGCATAGATGACATATCTTGGGAGCTAGTCATAAAATCCTTCAAGGTTATATATCTCTCCGATCAATGGAGACATAGAAGAGTAGAAGAGTTCCATCAACTAAGACAAAAGAATATGACTACGGAGGAATACGAAAGGAAATTTTATGAATACTAAACTTTCTCTAGATACAAGGAAGATGGTGTTATGTTAGTAAAATATTTCATCCAGGGACTCTAATATAGAATATCAAGAGGGCTATTAATTTTTTAGCCTAAAACCCTAAGGAATGCAGTTAAATCATTTTTGGCTGACTAGAATGTAATAATAGGGATGGGAGGCAATGTAGGTAGCCAAAAAACCCAAAACAATAAAATAAATAATGAAGGGGCTATAGATTCCCAAGCCAACTCATCCTTTAGGAGAAACAAAAACTTCTTGAAAAAGAAAAAGTTCAACAACAACAATAGCAAAGGGAGACACTCTAATGATAGGTCAAACAAGAAATACAATTCTTGGAAAAACTCTTAGAATGACAACAAGGAGAGTGTTCAACAACCCAGTGCTCCTCCTTCTAAGAATTATGGTAGAAATACATTATGTTTTTCTCGTGGACAACAAGGACATTATGCAACAAGTTTCTTGCAAAGAAAAAATTGAAATTTACACACAAAAGTAGGAAGTCTCTAAACCCACTGTAGAAAATGTGGGACACTCACACCTTATATTTGTAGTCGTAGATCAACATTAGACAAAATTTCAATGAACAATTTTTGAAACTTCAAGTGTGGTAGAAAATAAAACATTTTCCACTCTTTTTAATTCAAGAGCTACACATTCTTTCATTTATCCTACTCTAGTATATTTGTGCAGATAGAGGCTAAGGGGCAAGGTGACAAGTGACAAGTAGAATTAGCTTCAAGAGCAAAAAAATCCACAAACATGGTGGTAAATTTTTTTAAAATTAACCTAGGACCTTTCTTAACAAAGGTAAACCTTTTGGTTCTTCCTTTAGGTTGTTGTGAAGTAATTTTGGGCATGGATTGGTTAGGTACACATGAATCCACTATAGATTTTTGAAAGAAGGTGATCCTTTGTAGGGATGATTTAGGAAAGGAAAAGGAAAATCATAGGGATAAAAAGATCCATCCCTTTACAAATGATATCAACAATGCAGTTATAGTGTAGCATGAGGAAAGGATGTCAACTTTTTGCAAGAACAATAAATGACCTTGAAGAGGAGATAGGAGAAGCAAAACTTAGCCATCCTTTGCTAGAAGAATTCATGAATGTGTTTCCAAAGTAAATTCTGGGGATGTCACCAAAAAGGGACATAGATTTTCACATTGATTTTCCACTAGGGGCAAAACCCATATCCAAGGTGCCCTATCAAATTACCAACAAAGAGCTAAGTGAATTGAGACTTCAACTAGAGGAACTACTAGAAAAGGGGTTTATTAGGCCTCATGTATCTCCTAGGGGATACTAGTAATATTTTTCAAAAAGAAGGATGGATCATTAGGGTTGTGCATTGATTACAAGCAACTTAATAAGGTTACCATTAAGAACCAATATCTCTTACCTAGAATTGATGATTGTTTGACTAGATGAAATGGGGAAAAATATTTTCTAAGATTGATTTGAAATTTGGGTATCATCAACTCAGAATATATGAAGTAGATATTCATTGAACAAAATTATACACTTGATATGGTCATTACAAGTTTATAGTAGTGCCTTTCGAACTAACAAATGCACCTTCAATATTTGTGAGTCTAATGAATAGAGTCTTCAAGACTTACTTGGACAGATTTGTTATAGTATTTTAGGATGAACTAATTGTATATTCTAAAACTATTGAAGAGTGTGAGATACATATAAGATAAGTCCTCTAATGTCTAAGAGAAAATTAACTATATGCTAACTTAGAGAAGTGTGAATTCTTCCAAACAGAGGTGAAATATTTGGGACATGTAATTTTTTGGGGAAAGAATCTTAGTATATCCTACCAAAATATAGGCACTAGTAGAATGGGCAACCCCTGCCAATATCTTTTAAGTAAGAAGTTTTATGGGCTTAGTTGGGTACTACTAGAGATTTCTGATGGGATTCTCTAAGATTGCTCACCCAGTCACGTCCCTCCAAAGGAAAGGGAATAAATTTATATGGTCCAAAAAGTGTGAAACAACATTTTAGTATCTTAAATAAAAATTGACTAGTGCCCTAATTCTTACAGTACCTGATCCTATAGGGAAACTTTTAGTTTATACTGATGCATCTTTAAAATGTATAGGGGTAGTTCTCATGCAAGAAGGAAGAGTGATTTCTTATGAGTCTAGAAAACTAAAATATCATGAACTCAACTACCCCACCCATGACTTATAAAATGTAATAGTAGTAAATGCTTTGGTCAGTCTGAGGCATTTCCTCCTTGGGCATAGGTTTGAGTTCCATATAGATCATATGAGCCTCTAATGCATTTTCACTCAACCAAACCTCAATGCAATGCAACAAATATGGATGGAATTTATATGTGAATTGTTAGGATTTAACTATGGACAGAAATAACAATTACATGCAAATAAAAAAAATAAAAAAATAAAAGATCACATAGAAGAGAACACAAGATAACAAGATTTAACATGGTTCACTCAAAACTTGGGCTACGTCCACTAAACAAAAAGTCCAATATTATTATGATACAGTGATTACAACCTGATTATAATTTGTAATCCCTTACAACTCAATATTGCTACAAGAAGCAATTTTTTCATCACATCTTATGAAACAAACCCTAACCCTAAGCCCTTTTATACAAGTATTTTTGCCATTTTAGACTTAAAATTAGTTACAACATGTTGACCATAAATTGGAAAACAAATAGTAGCCAAAAAAAATTATTTATGAAATATGTATAGTACTTCCCTAATTAGTCACCATAAACTAACAATCTCCAACTTGGAGACTGATCAAACTCCACATTAGACAATAATCTCCCACTTAGAGAGTGATCCGGTAATAATACCACTACCACATGGGGCTCCCACTGGATCAAACACCCTAGACTCTGATTTTTCTTTAATTTATTTAGTCTAGAAGACCTACCAAAATTGAAGAGGAATTCAACTTCTCCCTTGTCACTACCTTTGTAAACATATCTATTAGACTATCATCTATATGTATCTTGTTTGGCTTTAACTATCCATCATCCAAAACTGACTGAATGAAATGGTACCACAACTAAATGTGTTTTTTCTTTGAATGTAGAGAAGAATTCTTCACAAGATGAATGGTACTGTGGCTATCTCTAAACAAATAATTATTCCCCTCAGAGTGTCCCAATTCTTCCAAGAAGAACTAAAGCCATATCATCTCCTTGGCTACCTCTATATCAACAACATACTCTGCCTCTATAGTAGATAAATCATTAACCTTCTGTAATGTAGAAACCCATCTCACTACTGCCCCACCAAAAATAAATACATAACCTGTAGTACTCTGCCTAGTATCAATATCCCTTGCCAAATTTGAGTCAACATATCCTTGTAAATCAGTATTAGAGCTCCCAAATAGTAAACATTTATTGGATGAACCTCTCAAATATCTGAGAATCCATTTGACTGCATTCAAATGCTCAGTTCTTGGATGACTCATATACTTGCTAACAATTCCCACTGCATGTGAAATATCTAGCCTTGTACATACCATAATATACATCAAGCTTCTTACAACTGAAGCATAATGTACCTTGGACATCTTATCTTCCTCTTCTTGTGTCTTGGGACACATGTCCTTAGTCAACTTCAAATGACCAGGTACAACTGCGCAGATAGCTTTAGCATTCTCTATAGAGAAACATTGCAACACCTTTTCAATATAATCAACTTGAGATAAACTCAATTTCCTATTCTTCCTATCTCTACAAATCTTCATACCAAGGATTTGTTTTTCTGCCCCTAAATCCTTCATAGTAGTTACATGTGCTAATTGGTATTTTAGCCACTTAATGTGATCCATGTTGGACCCAACTAAAACATAAAATAACATAGTTGTCATCATCCCTCCTCTTAAAATAAAAACAATGATTTGAATGACACCTTCTATATCCATGCTCATGCATAAAACTACCAAATTTTATATACCATCACCAAGGTGTTTGCTTCAAGCCATATAAACTTTTCTTCAATCTCTACACTAATTTCTTCTTACCTTTGACCTCAAATCCCTGTGGCTGAACCATACATATTCCCTCATCCAAATAACCATGAAGGAAGGTTTTTTTAACATCAAGGTTCTCCAAATGAAAATCTTTAGTAGCCACAATACTTAACATAGTAAAAATAGAAGTCATTTTCACAACAGGACAGAATATCTCATCAAAATCAATGCCTTTTTCTGTACAAATCCTTTTACAACTAACCTGGCTTTAAATATTTTCCCATCCTCTTCTTTCAACCTATAAACCTACTTATTCTATAAATCCCTTTAACCTACAAGAAACTTGCATAAATCCCATGGCTTATTTTTCAGAAAAGAGTCCATTTCATCTTTCATTGTAGACTCTCATTGAATCTTAGTATCCATGTGCACAACTTCATCATAACATTTAGGTTCACTAGCATCGATTAGTAAAATAGAATACAAAGAGGGAGGAAATATTTCTAGAGGTCTACTTAGCCTTGTTGATTTCTAACATTTATTGGTGTGTGTGTTATTTGTTGTTGTAGTTGTTGCACATCCTGAAAAATTTCTAGAACACCATCTTTTGGAGTATCATCCAACACTACATAATCATCTTCTTTCTTCTCATGTTTCTGCAATAGGTTTGTGTACAACACTTTCTCATTGAATATGACATCCTGCTTCTTATAATTTTATGATTTCCAAAATTTGAAAGCCTATAACCAAATTCATCAATGCCATATCCAAAAAAATATATTTCTTTGACTTAGCTTCCAGCTTGGTTCTATTTTCTGAATCTATATGAGAAAATAATTCACAATTGAAGGTTTTGAGAAAAGAATAACTCACCTTCTTACTAGTCCATGCTTTCTTTAGAATACCACAACCCAAAAGAGTAGAGGGACCTCTATTTTCCAAATATACATAAGTAATAATAGCCTCTACTCATATGTTTAAGGGAAACTCACCATGCAACCTCATGCTCCTTTTACACTCCATTATAGTCTTGTTCATGTGTTCAACCACTACAATTTTCTGTGGAGTCCTTGTAATAATTTTCTATCTACAAATATCATTAGTGGAACAATAATCTTCAAATTCATGATTGCAATACTCACCACCATTATTAGATCCAAGACATTTTAATTTCTAACCAGTGTCATTTTCAACCAAGTATTTCCATTTCTTAAAAGTTTGAAATACATCAAAATTTTGTCTAAGGAAATGAACCCATACTGTTCTAGTTTCATCATCAATAAATATAACATAATAATGAGAGCCATCAAGGGAAGATACTTGAGCCAATCCCCATACATCTGTATGCAAAAGCTCTAATTTCTCACTTCTATTTTTCTTCCCAGTCTTCACAAAACTCACTCTCTTTTGTTTTCCATACACACAACTTTCATAGAAATCTAGATTAACATATTTCAAACCTGGTAAATATTTCTTTGAATGAATTAATTTCATACCTTTCTCACTTATGTGCCCAAGTTTGTTGTGCCATAGCACTATATCAGAATCTACAACAACTATTTTTTCTCCTTGCTCAATTGCAACAACTATTCCTGAACATTCATTTTTCTTTGAAACAATTAAAATAGAAGGAACTATATGACCTATACAAAGATATAAGGTTACTATTTTCACACCTTTTTCTACTACAAGGGAACCTTTTGAAACGTTCCAATTTTTATCATTAAAAGTAACTACACAACCCTCATCACTAAGTTGCCCTGCTGAAATTAAATTCCTCCTCAACCTTAGAACATGTCTTACCTCATGTAGTAGCTAATTATTCCATTCTACAACTTAATCATAACTTTTCACTTTCCAAGAATCTGGCAAGGTTCATTATCCCCCAAATAAACAAACCCAAAATCTCCTTGGACATAATCAATGAAATAACCTCTATGAGGTGTAGTATGAAATGAAGCACTAGAATCTAAAACCTATGAATCATCAACACTTTCTAAAGACAAAAGCAAAGAATCCTCTTCAAATTTTTTACCACATTTGCCTCCTTGTCTACATCTTTCTTTTCCCCTTCATTTTTCTTTTGAGTCAAACAATCTTTCTTCTGATGCCCTGGTTTTCTACAGCACCAATAGTCATTTGGTCCGCTTGATTGAGACCTCTTCCCTTTTGAACTTCCTCTTGATTTCACATGATTTTTGAAATTACTTCCTCTCTCAGTCATTCTATCTCAACTTTGTGTGTCCAAAGCACATTTAGATGTAGATCCGCCTGAGATTTCCTATGAGTCTCCTCACTCAAAATAACACTGATCACATCATATATTTTAGAGTATTAGATCTAGAAATGGAATTACTCATAGTCATTACCAAGCTATTCCAAATTTTAGGCAAAGAACACAAAATCAAGAGAGCCCTAATTTCTTCATCAAAATTAATACCCACAGAAGATAACTGACTAGTAACAGTATTAAACTCATTAAATGATCTGCAATAGATCCACCTTCTATCATCTTCATATTAAATAAATGCTTCATGAGAAATACCTTGTTTGAAGTAGAGGGCTTTTCATACAATTTCACTAGGGTTTCCATCAACTCTATTGTCATCTTTGCTTTTTTAATATTAAATGCCATCGATGATGCCAGGCATAATCGAATGCTTCCAAGTGCCTTTCTGTCTAAAAGATCCCAATCATCATTTTTCATAGATCCTTGATTCTTGGTTTTTCCTTCCAACAACTTTCATAAATCTTTTTGATAAAGATAGTCTTCCATTTGCATATTCCATAACTAAAAGTTCTGCCCATTAAACTTGTCAAACCTTAGCTTGCCCTTGTCTACCATCACTCCCACTCAACCATGAGACTTTCTTGCAGAGGATAACTGAAAAAAAACCTCTCTCTGATACCACTTGTTAGGATTTAACCATGAATAGAAATAACAATTACATGCAAATATAAACAATTTTAGAAAATAATAGATCACACAGAAGAGAACAAAAGATGCCAAGATTTAATGTGGTTCACCCAAACCCTTGGCTACATCCACCAAATAGAAAGTATAATATTATTATGATCCAGTGCTTACAACCTGATTACAATCCGTAATCCCTTACAACTCAATACTGCCACAAGAAGCAATTTTTGAATCACACCTTATGAAACAATCACTAATCATAAACCCTTTTATACAAGTATTTTTGTTGCTTTAGGGTTAAAATTAGTTACAACATGTTGGCCATAAATTGGCAAATAAATAATAGCCAGTTGGAAAATAATAAGCAAAAAAGCTTTTTATGAAATATGTATAGTACTTCCTTGATCAATCACCACAAACTAACATGAATAGGACTTCAATGTAATTTATATCCAAGGAAAAGAAAATTTTGTAGTAGATTCCCTCAGTAGGTTTAGACATGAGGTCTCCTCCCTCAATATTAGTATTGATATGCACAATCAAATAGTACAACGAATACCTTTTGACAAGTGGTATCAAGAAGTTAATTTAGTAATAGACTCTAGTATGAACCTCAAAGGAAGGTTTGTTGATTACCACTTAGAAGAAGTTGGGATTCTAAGACATCAAGGAAGAATATATGTTCTCAAGGGGCTCAAGGGGTTCATCTTATCAGAAGCACACAAAGTGCCATACTCAAAAAATCCAAGAGTTAAGAATATGCATGTAGATTTGTGATAACTATATTACACATGGGTAGGCCTTAAGAGAGATATAAAAGAATTTGTAGCTAGATGTTTGGAATGCTAGAGGGTAAAAGAAGAATATCAACACCTGACAGGTCTCTTAAAGCCTCACTCTATACCCAAATGGAAATGGTATATTATCTCAATGGACTTCATAGTGGGGTAACCCTTGACACCTCAAAGGTATGATGCTATCATGGTAATTGTGGATAGACTCACAAATGTAGCACATTTCATTCCCATTCAGTCTTCCTATACAAATAGTACAATGAATAGATTTTTCATGAAAGATGTGGTTTGACTACATGGGATATATATGAAGATTATTTTAGACAAAGATCATGTATTTACTTTAGAGCTCTGGACATCACTTCAAAAGGCCTTGGGTATACAACTAAAATGTAGCTTAGCCTATTACCCATAGATATATGAGAAAATAGAAAGGGTAAATTGGGTCTTGGAGGATATGCTTTGAATGTATGTTATGGACCACTAGAGCCATTAGGAGGATTATCTATATCTTGTGAAGTTTTCTTACAATAAAAATGATCTTAGTTTGATTGGGATAACACCCTTCCATGCATTATACATTTGACCTTGTCGTGCTTCCTTGAGTTGGGATCATCTTGAGGATAGTGTAAGTTTAGGGCTAGAGATGCTTCAAGAAATGGATGCATAGGTAAAAAGGATTAGAGAACACTTGGTAACATCTTAGGATAGACATAACAAATAAGTGGATGCACAAAGAATTGGCAAGAAGTTTTTAGTAGGTAGCAGTGTCTTTCTGAGAGTAAGGACATGAAATAGTCTAATCAAATATGGGAAAGGATCTAAGCTAGCACCAAGGTTTTTTGGACCATTTGAGATCTTGGTGAGGATTGGCCTATTGACTTACCTTGCCACCTAGCCTCATTGGTATACATGATATTTTTCATATATGTGTACTTAGAGAGTATATTCATAATGTTTCTCATTTTTTGGATTGGCATTCCTTACAGGCCATGTATAAGCAACTAACTTTGGAGCCAATACACATACTACAAAAAAGAACCCTACACCTCAATGGTTGTACCATGGAGTAGATCAAGGTTTAGTGGGATCCCAATGATGAGTTCTCTATCACTTGGGAGGGTGTTGGTAGATATAGGACATCTTATCCATATTTATTTGTTGGCTTCCAAGAGAAATCCTAGTCCTAGGGGAGAGGATGTAATGCCATCCTAACAACATGATTTGAGATTTATTATGAGATACTAAACTTGTGTTAATGTTAGCGATATGAGATTTTCCACTTTACCTATTTAGAGATACATTTCTTATGATATACTTTATGTGCTTTTGTATGTGGATTTTGATATTATGGATCTCTAACCCTACTAACCCATCTAGTGTTTGTATTACTATGATATATCATAATATTATGTATAGACATGCATATGTAGTTGTTCATGGTGAAAGTCTATGCAAGATTGGGTATAAAAGCCTCTAAAGTATTTATTATCCTAGAGATAGAACCATGATCCACATAGGCACCACAAGCCTAGAATTCCTTATAGGGAAGTCAATTATCCAAATTGGAATCTTTGGGATTTTTTAATATTTTTTTTCTTTACAAATGCTTAAACTTTTGTCTTTATTGAATTTTAGTTATGCCCTTAAATATATATGTTTACTTGAGTATATGTGGGTGCACACATATATGCCCGAGTATGGTTGTGTGTGTGTGTGTGTGTGTGTGTGTGTGTGTGTGTGTTTCTGTGTGTGTGTGTGTGTGTGTGTGTGTGTGTGTGTGTGTGTGTGTGTGTGTGTGTGTGTGTGTGTGTGTGTGTATTTGTGCTGTGTGTATGTTAGTATTTAATGTGATTTCTTGCATGAATAAAATTACAAATTGATTAATAAAGTAAAACAAATAAAGAGTTAAAAAGTATATTAAAAGATTTGAACCTTAAACCTAACACTATTGTAAATTCACCTCAAATGACTTACCTACACAACCTTCAAAGAGTCCCCTTAAATAATTAAACCTTGAGGTTGAAATGTAATAGGGATCTAAATTGACTAAGTATGACAAAAGATCACACAGACTTGAACCCTTGACCCCTAAGAAGAGTTGCTTGGAACTTAACTAATATTCTATTATGCATCATTGGAAGTAAAACTCTTGATCATTTTGATAACTTGCAACTAATAAGGACATTAAACTTTTCCCAACATAAACTATTAAGTTGATTTAATTAATATTTGAAGCCTTAGTTAGCAGCATCGGTTGCAACTGACACAATTGTTTTGGAACCCTATAAATAAGGAGTTTCTCAACAATTAAATGACAAGGAGAAAAGAGGCCAAAACCATAGTAAAAAAATTGATATATAAATATTTACATTTATACATCTGCAATTGGGAAGCTCAGGGAGTCAAGAGGAAGAAGGAAGGATCAAACCTTTTAAAAAACTTGAAGGATCAGGGGATTTTAGGATCATACCATCAAAAAATCCATTTATAACTCACCTTAGGAAACAAGTAGGCTCTAACCACTTGTCCCATGTTTAATTTGATGCATAAGAATTGTTGTAAATGTGTGTGTGTGTAAAATTTCTTTTATTCTCTACATTTAAATCTTTATTATTATGGAATAATTTGGGTGTTACATGCCTTTCATATATTTCTTTGAAAATAGGGGCATTGGATTTGAAGTTTGCAAGGGATTAAATCCCTTGAATGGGAAGTACGTTTGCATCCTAGTCTAGAGGTTCAACCTAGGTGATGTCACTGATCCTTCATGTGCTCAATTTTTTTTGGAATTCATTCCATAGCATCCCTTTTTATATATTTTTGTGTATCCTGGAACAAATGAGCAGTTACACTTAACAAATGTGCATCACTACATGCTCCCTACTATCTGCCCTCTACTAGCTCATTCTTATCAAATGCACCATTATGTTAAATACATGAAAACTTTTGTTAAATGTATGTTCTAAAATAACAAATGTGCCACTATGTTAAATATATGCCCAGTTATACTTAACCTAAGCATTTCCAAAACAAAAGCAACACTCTACTATACTAATGTGCTACTTTGGAAGATAGATGCACCAATACAAGACTTGTATGGATATAATGAACACATGAATTTTTCTATTTAATAAATGCACGGTTTATTAAAATTGTAATTTTAGTGAACATATGTGCAAAAGTAAGGAACATATGCACAATTTTGTGTTTTCTAGTAAATTTTCTTAATGTCTTCTAAAGTTTTTGACTAATTGAATTCTCAAGTTTATCTTGCACTATTCCATAATTTGGTAGAGGCACACTTCTATTTGTGGATGCAACCTTTCTTTGGTCTATAAGGCATGCTATTATCTATTTTGCTTGAGTAGGGTAGAATCCCTAGATGATTGGCTCACCATAGGTGATAGAGCTTGGAAGTGGCTGCTAAGGATCCTATATGTTGAAGTTTAGATCCTTGTAGAAGCTAACTCCAAATGTGAGTTGTTAATAAGTGAAAACATAATATTATAAATGAATTGGGTTTGGGTTTGGGGTTTTACACACTAACAAGATAATTGTGAAATTATTATTGGAGTACATAGGGAAGCGACATCTTGCATAACTTAAAGGTCCTTAATCTAGTTGGTTGATCCCAACATTACTTGTCCATACCTATCCTTATTAGAGTACTAAGGGAAAATGTATTTTGTTTGGTAGGATGGCCTTGAGTCCAGGCGATCGAACCCAACACCTTAGGAAGGTACAATTACACTCACCTAGATGTGGTCACAATCCTCAATCTTGGTTTGCTTTTTGGTTTTGGGTCTTGCTTTACAATTGTCCTCTTTTGGGATTAAGCCCTTGGCCTTATTGAATCATGGTTTTATCTCCTAGCTTGGGGGGTCATTCCTTAGCATCCACATGTTTGAGTGGAAAAGCTTGAGGCTTTTTTGTGGCTTGACAATGGAGTCCTTGATGACGATGCTTGGATAATGCTTTTGAGGATATTTAAAAATATTCTTGAATACTTGTACTTAATTTCATTTCAAATAATATATAATGAAAAGGGAAATTATTGATGTATTAAAAGAAAAGCTATGTAAAAGGGATGTGTAGATAGGAATGGATAAAGTATTTTGAGATCTATGAAATGTAAAAGGATGGGTTATTAATTCTCCCTTGTGAATTCAATCTTGGTTTATTCATTGTAAAGATTTCTTGAAAATATGAGATAGTGTTATGTTTGTTGCTTAATAAGAATCATGCTTTACTTATGATCTTTGCTTATTATGTGTATCATGTCATGGTTAATGCATTGTTAAGATTACAACATAAATATAGGTTATGATTTAGATTAACTATCTAAAATATTAATAAAAAAGTTTGTTTAAGGAATTAATTTGTTTAGGATCCTGTTGGACATTGTACAAAAAAACTCATCCAACTTAGTAGAATTAGACAATCTAGTCAGGTTCCTTAGTGGGGCATTACATGTAGTTTGTGTTTAGGTTCCTCATAGTCTTCATTACAAATCAACTTAATCTTACTAACCTTAGTGGCCTTTCTAGATGTAGAGTTAGATGCCATTGTGAGTATTGGGGTTTTAGTTAATGCATTTAAAACTAGTTTGGTTTTATCCCTTCCACACTAATTTTACTTGCATAATGAAATCTTGGTCAAATTCACACTCCTCAAGCTCTAAATCCAATTGCACACACAAATAGCTTAATTTTTCTCAAATATTTCTCTACAAACTAATAAATGTAGGGTTAAAAAAAATAGTTCAAGCTGTAATTTATAATAAAGTCTCTTTTAGGGTTAGGTAGGGCATAATAAATGCTTTGTACTATGAGCTCAATCACTATACATTGCTTGGTCAAGTAACACTTCCTTCATTAGCTTGGTTGACTCACAATTCAAGCCAATAACTTCACGTTCTCAATTAAACTTCTACTTCAACTTACTATTATGTTCGATGTGACTCATTGAGTGCACTAACTTCCAACTTTCCATGAGTTGTCCTTTTGCATCTTGCATTATAGAGATATGGAACTCATTTCAATATTACAAGGAACTGATGTGATATTTGGCAATATTAATGTGGTTTCATAACTTCTGGTAAGAGTTAGTTAGAGGCAGAGGATTCACCTTATCCATTGGTTGAGGTGTCACCAACTATAACATTTAATGTTCCACTTTCTTATGTCTTCTTCCTCCATGTATTACTCATATAATTGCATATCCCATCAACATCAACTTTTCTCTTTCCTTTGGTATCTCCTTCTTTATGTGTTGATGCTTGATATCTATAGTCTCTACTTAAATGACCAACCTTATCACAATGATAACATGCCATTCTAGTATTCCTCTAGTTGCCAAGTCTTCCTCCAATATAAAATATCATGTAGTTAGTTCTAATGTGGTCATTTCTTCCACATGTAGTGTCATGTCCCCATTTTGGAGGCAATTTGATTTAATTAATTTAATTAATTAGCTTATCCAAAATAATGAATATTTTATGAGGATGACTAATTAATTATTTTAATTAAATAAATAAGTGGTATTAAGTTAATTATTTATAAAGTTATCAAATAAATAAATATTAAAAGGTAACTTTATATTTAATTAATTTAATAAAGTGACTTGAATTATAAAATATTTTATAAAGTCACTTAATAGATAAAATAAAATAATGTTCTAGAAGCTTCTGGAGAAAGTGGAGAAAAAAGAATAAATAGGCACCCCGAGCTTCATTCTAATCATCCAGTTGTTTATTTCTCTCTTGACATCAAATTGTGATTCAGTCACATAATCTATTGTGGAGCCAAGTGGTTTCAGATAGTCAGTTGATCTTTGGGAATGAAAACTCCCTTGGATTAGCATAACTGAGGAAGTGAAATATCTTCTGAAGGGTTGCACATTTGGAGGTGATACTTCAGTCACTTCAGCTAGGGAATCATTGGGCCTAAGGCCATTTTCAATATTTTAGCATTTCAGGAGGCAATTTTTAGCAGGGTTGAAATTATTGGAGGTCATTTCTAGCAGGTTTGAAATTATAGAAAGCCATTTTAAAGTAGACCCGAAAAAAGCAGGCTGAAAAAGCAGACCCGAAAAAAGTAGGTGAAAAAAGCAGTCCGAAAAAAGCAGCTTCGAAAAAAAAAGCTATTCGAAAAAGCAGATCGAAAAAGAAAAATGAAAAAAGAAAATTCGGAAAAAGCAAGTGGAAAAAGCAGATTGGAAAAAAAACAAGCAGAAGGGGCAACATTGAAGGAAAATATTATAGCCATCCACAATCAGGTTCTTCATTTCTCATTTGGCATATTTTCTGAGAAATGTAGGTTTTTAGCTGAGTACAAAATATAGCTTCAACACTTCATTATTTCACCTTGTACTTTTCTTTGTTTGCCATTTGCCATTATTGGTATCAAAGGAAGGCTAGGATTTTGCAATTAAAAGAGCGTTGTAATTTTTAGGCTATCTATATTGCAACCCCAGAGTTGATGATCAGCTTATTAGTTTGCATTCCAATTGTTTGACAAAATATCAATTGGCTGTAAGTTCTCTTTTGACATAAATAATGTTATAATTCTACATACTAAGTGTTTATATTAATGACACTTGGTTGTAAGTGCATTAATGCCATCTTAGGTTGCATCCAAAGTATTTGTCATAATCACTAGCTGCTGTAGCTGCATATTGCAAGTAGTTAAGTCTCATATTTGTATTGAATATTGTCAAAATTAGTTACACATTCATGTTAGGTCATTTTTTAGACAATCTGGAGTCTTTTTGTAAGCATTCTCTTTGATGCAAATCGAAACAAGAGTCATTGCAAAAAACTGAAAAGTTATATCAATCATATGACCTCTTGTATGCAAAGTGTTTGAGCCTTCAATCAACATTTTAAGGTCGGAATTGAGTAGGATTATTATAGTGGTATCAGAGCTTGCTTGCAAAATGTTTGAAAAAATGTCAAACAACTGAAGTATAAAGATTTTTGGTGTTTGAAGAAGTTATAACCTATTGGGGTTATTACAGTGGTATCGGAGCTATTGACCTGCCATCCTGTTGGGTAGATTAGACATTGAATCAGTTAGTTAATCATGTTTACTTCAAGTACCCAGAAGTAGTGGGACAAGGATATGAAGAAGCTTAAAAAAAATTTGAAAAGGTTGGATGAAAGTCAAAAAAGGATGAATGAATTGATGGTTTCCATGTTTAAGAGGACTACATCACAGAATAAAGAGAAAGAGGAACAAGGGGTCTCTACAAGTGAGGTATCTAGAAACCTCTACAAGGAGTTTGCAGTAGTTGGTGACCAGCATATAGCTGCATCTAGGGAGGACAAAAATCAAACTAGCTTGGAGGAAGATGTTGGGTACACAATACTTCAGAAAGGAGTGGCAATGGATATTACGCAGATTGATAGTAATGGTCAACTTGATACTCAAGTTGAGACAATTGTATATAGGTCTTCAGAGGATGATGTCACAAGTACTCGGGCTGGTTTAGTTCCAACATGCAGTGACTACAACATAGTGGGTTCAGATGATTGTTATGAGGATGTTGTTGTGCATGATGGTGAGATACCTGGTAGAGATGAGCAAACATTGAGCATTCATGACTTTGCTGAGAGAGAGTACCAGGCACAAATAGATGCTTTGTCACATAAAGTTGAGGCTGGTAGTACTTCACATGATTTTTCCAGCCAGCTGAAGGTGAGTGAAGATAGTATTGTGACTTCATTATCTCATCATGACAGGATGCGAGATATGATAGAGGATCACATTCAGATGATTCAGTAATAGGGTAGACATAAGGGAGTTCAGGTAAAGTCTTCTTGTGTTGACTTACAGGCAATTAGTGAAGGAATGGGAATGATGAAGTTGAGTTATTTACATCTTCTATCAAATCGTGACCATCTTCTTAGCCTTGTCAGAGACTATTTAGATGCCTTGAGGAGGAAGGAAGTTGACAAGCTTTCTCGGGAGCTTGAGGACACTCAAGCTTCTTTGGTAAATACTCCATTGACATTACAGGACTGGGAGAGACATGGGGATAAGCATGACATGGAGTTAAGTTTAGTTTCATCCTGCACTCCTGATACTCAGCTTTCTGCGGAAAGCAGATCATATGTGGTCACTGATAATGTTGCGAGTTCATCTTGCATTCACATCCAGGATACAGGGACAATGTCAGGCAGGTATGTGGAGTTAGTTGGTATTGGTCATATTACTTAGGTGAGGAGTTTGCTTGAGTTACCAGCTGATTCTAGTTTACGGATATGGACTCAAGATTGTTATATTGGCATTTGGGATTCAGTTAATTGGAGATCTTTATCACTTTTTGGTAGCAGTGATTATTTGGGTGCTATCATGGATTTGATTAGTAGATTGCATGGTGTTGTCTTTTCTTGTGCCAGCAGCTTGTCTGATGTTGGTATTAGTTAATATACACCGATGATGGGCTTTGTTCATATATCTAGTCGACCATTCTTGCTAGAATGTGTTGATGATCTTTCATATTTGCTAGTGTGTACAGATGAGTCCTAGGATCATATTGGCATTGATGACATCCAGGAGGATGTAGTGGAAAGTTTTGAAGACTTAGTCTCCTTGGTAGTTTCTTTTGGTACAGAAGAGTTGGACAACAGTGCTATAGACTTTGATACTTCGTATGTTGATATGAGCTTTGGAGTTGATTCACAGGATATGGATGGTAATACTCTAGAGACCAGTAACTTTGAGGATACTCCTTTAGACAGTGCATTAGAGGAGGTTTGTAAGAGACAGTCTAGCTAGGGCCATCATGTTTCTAGTTAGTTAAGAGTTAGTGAATGAGACATTGCTATCGCTTGCCAGCATTTTGATGCTGCTCGTCAATTGTTAGCAGTGTATGGATGGGGTTCTCCTTCTAGTGATGAGAAAGGAGGTAGTTATCTTTCCTTGATAGAGATCCACTCTTTATGGGAGGCTATTCAGATTTTGAGACAAAATTATATGCAGTTGGTAGCCGACAGAGATTATCTTATGGAGTGGGGGAGTACAACATATGATGCATTATTGGCCAAGGAAGATGAGGTGAGTGAGCTTACTCAGCAGCTCAAGGTGACTTCTGAGATTCTTGAGAGTACACAGTTGGCTTTTGAGGAGTCACAATTTCATTTGGCTAAGGTGATCATGGAGTTAGAGTGACTGCAGTCTTTACCAAATTTTGTAGAGTCATAAGCTGTGGTATCTGGTGATCTGAGGATGTCCATGGTCGAGATTGTCAAAGACAGTGGAGATGGGGATGCATCCATCCTTGATACTAACATTGGCATATCAGGTTCGTTCCCACTAGAGTCAAGTTTAGTTGAGTTGGGTGCTGTAGCAGATTGTTGTGGTATGCCTAACATGGTGGTGGCTTCTAGTACTAATGGCATGAAGACTAGAGATGTTGTATCAAAGATCATGTGTGATGTTGGTGAGCCGATAGTTGGCATGGTTCCTATTAGTAATACTACTCCCTTGGCATGTCTTCGGAGGTAGTAGTTAGTTCCAACTTGGTTAGTGATCAATTGCAGTTAGTTTCATCTGGATTGTAGTCTGAGCCACTGACTGAGATTGACGCATTCTATCGGCATTACACTGTGAGGTATGCTCATCAATTTACCTTTGATGACCATGTTGATGAGATGATGATACAAAGATGTACTTTGGTTCCTAGTGCTTGTCATCAGTTATGGGATGGTTTGACACCACGGGATGAGAGTTATGATGGGCATGACATGGCAATAGGTTCTTCGATTGATAGCTTGATAATACATGACTTAGAGCAGGATTTTGGGAGTGATGCTTCACCGGTTGTTGTTATTGATTCTACTCCTTTGGCTATGACATCTCCTGACTTAACTAGTGATCAACCACAATGGGTTGTATCACTTGTTCATGGTGAGCTCTTGACTGGGGTTGGTTCTTTTTATCACCATTATACTACAGGGTATGTACATCAGTTAGCATTTGATCCTTGTGTTAAGGAGTTAATGGCAGGAAAATTTGGTTTGGGTTCCATTTCATGTTGTTTATCTTGTGATGTTTTTTCACCATCAGCAGTACATGGGAGTTATGGTTATGAGACAGTGGCCGGTGATCTGCAGAGTTGTGTTGACTGCAAGAGTTGTACAGTGTGTGGATTCTCCATACTTGGTATAGTTTCATTCGAGAGAATTCACCATTATTGCAGAGTTGGATTGTACATTTCGTATAGGCCAATGGGATGCATTGATGGTATTTAATGTGTTGGCAGTTGTGATTTAGAAGTTTGGTTGAGCTGTAATTGTCAGTTTGATTATGGATTCCTCTTGGTTATATTGTAGAGGATATTACAGGAGCTTGTGTTAATTGACAGTAGTATAGTTCATGACGACATTTGGGATCCAGGCGGATTGATTGGTTTATTGTTCAGCCATTGCTTGGGGACAAGCAATTTCAGGAAGGGCAAACTGTCATGTCCCCATTTTGGAGGCAATTTGATTTAATTAATTTAATTAATTAAAATAATTATACTCATACAACTCTAATTTTCCCTTATGACTTATCAACTTAGTAGACATGCATATTCACAACTTTAATACTTGAAATTAAGTAAACATAACTAATCTACTTCACCATATGTATATAAACATAAGCCATAACATCATAAAACATAACACAAAGATTTTGGTTATGCAAAAACCCTTGGTTAGAGGGAAAATTATGGTGGGGATGACACCCAAAAATCCTTCACTATTACAAGAATAGATTTCCTTGTTAGGGGTACAAATGTTTGTTACTTCTAGTGACTTACTCTGTTAGGAGTAATATAATAGGATTTGCTAGAATCTGCCTTTCTCAAGGATTTTGAAACACACAAAAAATGTGTGCACTCAGCTAAGATATTTATAATAAGACTACTAGGTCTACCCTATTAAAGGATTTATCTACTACAATGGTAAGAAAATAGTAGTGAACTTTGATCTAATTGAGTGCAACTTACTTTTCTGCCCATATCCCTCTTCTACTAAAAATTATCACCTCATGTGATATTGATGTATCTAATTATTTCCTTCACTATTGCTCAGTACTCTTCTCTATGGTAGATTCATATTTTCATTCCTCTAACATATCCCTCTCTCCAACATAACTTCAGCAACAACAACCTCAACAACATTAAGTTTCTCTTCTTAGGTCCTTATATAAGAGTCCTTTTGCCTCTTCGATCCATGACCTAATTAGAGTTTATAGAAACTTTTGGAATACATCAATGATCAAGATCAATGATCTAGAATCATCCTCATCATCTCATTAGCCTTATTTTATTTTAGTGGTTCATATTATACATGGGGATAATCATTAATGGGGTCTCTCTTCCAAATAAATCTTACCAAATATTCTTCTTGATCATTGCAATCATCTTTTCCCACTTGGTGGAAACAAAATACATGTATTTTTGTCCCATTTCTTCCTATGTGGCTTGGTAAACACTCTATTAATGCTTAGTAAATGGTATTTCCTACTTGGTGGAAACAAAATACATAGATTTATGTACCATTTCTTCCTATGTGGCTTGATAAACACTCTATTCATGCTCGATAAATGCAATGTCCTTCAGTCTCCTCATGATTTGGTTATGCTTGTCTACCTTAGTAAAGTCTTTTCTTGGTGTACATATATCTGCTCAATATATATGGTGCTCAATTACAACTTGATTCATACTTGTGTTCTCATTTGACTTGATCAATATACTATGGCTTGGTACAATGATCACAGACCAATATCTTCTATTATCACTAACAAACTTTTTGCACTAATGACAATGATGAATGTGTGTAGGAGTAATAGGTGTATCCACAAAAAAAGAACTAGAAAAACCTCATATTTCCCCTTTCATTCCAGCTTATGGGATCTAACTTGTCATTTCAAAAGGATGAGAGTATTTCTTTAAGTTTTTTCCTTTAATTGTGATCCATCCTTATTCAACCTTGGAAACCTCAACTTGGCAAGAAATCAAGTCTACTGGAGTAAAAAAACTAGCCATGATAGGGACAACATGCTTTGCAAAGGTAGGAACAACAAAAATAATAGAAGGGGCCATGATGGGGACAAAAATACAAGCACCCAAAGAAATAGTGTTGTTCTCACTAGCAAATACAATATGAACCTTAGGTACAACAACATGTAAATAATTTGTAATAGTAATACCAGTAGTAACTTTCAAAGAGGAAGAACCCGCATAAGGTTTAGGGGAAGACACACCATATATACATGACCAACTAAGAGCCATTGGGTGTTATAAAGTTAATAACTTGAATTTAATATGTTAGTTTGACAAAATCTAATCTTTAGGGTTTAACAAAGATACATCCGATCATAGAATGATTTAAACCCATGAAATTAACTTGTTAAAGTTGATTCTACTCACAATTCCTTTGCAAATACTATACACTTACAAATATTAACACCCTTCTTGAAATGAACTAATCAAACTTACAAGTGTGAAACAATTTTTTACTCACGAGAAAACATACTTCTTAAAAATATTATACAATATTATATAAGAAACAATCTAATTCAAAAAACTCTTGTTCATATCTTTTTTTCATATTATATTCATTACGATAAAGACAATCAATATTTTAGATCTCTATTATCCTTAGAGAAAGACAATAAAAAAATATCAAGGTTTCTCTTCACAAAATTATTCTCTCAAATATCACCTCATTGTTCCAAATGGTAATCCCTTACACTATATAAATATCTTTTTGTTGGAATATTATTTTTATTAATTGTTTTAATTTGGTACTTGTTGTCTTTATTTTTCTTTTATGCGTGTTTAAAACCCATAACTAGAAAAATGTATTCAAATAATAGTTAAAAGTCATAATTCTTTATTTAGGCACTCATTTACTCTCTCATTTTTAAAATATGAAAGAGGTTGAAGAAATCTATGGTACATAAGTTTATTGTGCCAATTTGCAATAATTCTTAGAGTCAAATTCAATCTTTTGAACCTTCAAAATAATAATTTAATATTTTTCAATTTTTTGAAGAATGTTAAACATTTAATACCTTGCTATCTTAATGTAATCTTTTAATTGAAATCAATTTACGATCTAATTAAGTACTCTCATATCTTTACATAATTATTTTTGTCCACATACTTAAATTCAAGCTTGTTAAAATAATAATCTAGATTTTTTTACTATTTTCATAATTTGGGGCTATTTTAGAATGTTGAAGGGAATTTTTAAAGCAAGCATATTTGGTGAGCTCATGATTACTTTAAAAAATAATCTCACATATTGACACCACATATTTTAATCTCAACTTAATTTCAATAAGTCAAGACACCAAAAAATACACAAATTAGAATAAATTTGTTTAAGGTAAGTTGAATTTTAGCAATAGAATAAAATGAGAATTCAACATGAGCTTTCAGTGGATAAATTTTTCTCTCCCCATTTCTAAATGGAAGAATTGGAGGTCCTAATAGAGTAGAGGGCAGCTATTTATAAGCTTTATGAACAAGTTAAACCAAAAATTAGAACCAAAGAGGGCATGTTGGAATGTTTTGGCAATGACATAGGGGTTAAATAGGGGTGCCCATTATCTCCTACCTTGTTTGGCCTCTATATTGACAAGTTAGAGGAATGGCTAAACAAAGCCAATGGAGAGGGAATTTGGTGGGTTGAATATGTGATTAGATTACTTCTTAATGTTGATGATGTTATTCTCATTGCTAAAACAACATAGGGGCTGAGGGAACATTTGAAGAACTTAGAAACCTTTTGCACAGAGGTAGGGATGGAGATCAACATATTAGACCAAGATCATGGTCTTTTCCTTGAGTAAAAAGAAAACAACAATGAACTTTCATATTTAATAGCAAAGTGCTAGAGATTGTAGAAGAATACAAGTATCTAGGGATAGATTTCCATTACTGGCTAAGTTGGGAAACATGCAGATCAAAAAGGATATAGGGGGATGGAAGACATCTTATCTTCCTCAGAACAAGTGTAGGATGGTGGAGTTATGGGATTGGAAGACTAAGAAAACCCTCTTTTGTTGGCGATGCTAGTTATTTTATATGGTAACAAGGTATGTGGGAGCAGCGTATCAAACCATAAATGACAACAAGTTGAAAGAATTCAGAAACACTTCATCAAAACTAATATCAAAATCAAATCATCAGTTCCTTATGAGATTATTTTGGTAGAGGCAAGCATGCTCCCAGTGGAGCCTTGATAATTGTTAGATTGTTGAGCTATCTAAAAAAAGTGGGTAAAATGGTGCACATTGCTGGCCTAGCAAGGTGGTCGATGAGAACTAGCTTGTTGGAAGAAGACATGGAAGAAACAAAATGATAAATAGTTCAACAAGTGGAACATTAACTACCAAGAGTGCCCAAAAAAAAAAATTGAAATAAAAAATGGGTGGTAGAAAAAATTAGATTTGCCATGTGGGCAAATCAATTAGGAAGAAAAAAGCCTAATATCTCAAAGAATTTAATCCCACATGTGAACATGATGACAAAGAGTATTTAGGAGCCAAGATCAAAGGAAAGGCAAAAATCCTAATCGCCCAACTGAGATTTGGTTCACACCATTTGAGATGTGAAACTGGTAGATGGAAGGTCCCTAAGGAAGAGTGGGAGGATAGAATTTGCAGATTTTGCAATGAGGGGGTGGTGGAAACAAAGTGGTGCTATTTAAAGGATTGCACCGCATATGAGGACATTCACAACAAGCACAAAGAAAATGTAAAAGTGAACAACATAAAAGACCTTTTCAAAGGACCAAGACTCCTCAAGGTGAGCATCTTACTTATGCAAATTCACAACAAAGGGGACAGCCTGAAGAAATCATAACAGACTAACTAGTAGTTTTATGTGGGTCCCTTAGGCTTATGGCCTTTGGACATCATTAAAAATCTTTCATTCACTCATTAAATGTTCTCAAGCTGCTTGTTTAAATGTGCCCTCTTATGGATGTCCTACGAAAGGGGGTTGTGATGGCTTTTTTGTAGGTAGAGGCCTTCCTTTTGCAGTTGGGCACAGGCTAAATAACCAAATATATGCACCAGCTATTTGCTAGTGCTATTTACACTGTCAATTATGTATTTCCCATAAAACATACTTTGTATTTATTTGTTAATAGCATTTTTTATATTACTTATCTTTAATTATTTCTTTGCTATTATATAAATAATTATATAATTAGACTTTAAAAAAATTAAAATTAAAAATAATTTTTCTTAATATAAATATAAATATATATAACTATTTGTTATTTGTACATTTTATAATTGATATATTCTCTTTTCCTTATTAAAAAAATATTAAAATATTATTAGTTTACATAAATACTTATAATAAAACTTTAAGAAATAAAAATAGAAAGCAATTGTAATAATAATATGTTAGAAATTTGATGAAATTATTTTATTTATAATATAGATTACTTTATAAATTTTTTTATGTTTATTATACTTATAAAATATAGGTATTTTAAATGAAGATTTCTATAAAATCTTACCAAATAAAAAGAGCAAGACAAGCAATTAGAATTAAATAATAAGCTTTAATTAGAAATTTAATCTAGTTATGTTATATTTATATTTATGGTGATAGATTATTTAATGCATTTTATGTTTATGAAGGTTAGATATCTATATTACAAATGAAAATTTATTATAAAATTTTAAAAAGTAAAAATAAAAATTATAATAAGAGTTAATTATAAAAAAACAAATTTAATAAGAGAAGAAATAATAATAATTATATGATAATTAAAAATAAGAAATTAGAAGTTTAATGAGATTATGTCAAACAATTATTTAATTTATGTTTATATTTATATTTATTAATATCTTTAATTTTTTTTCTATTTATTAAAAAAATTTGTGTACTTTTCAAATTAATAAATTTCTTTCTAATTTTTATAAAAAAGATCAACTTATTATATTTTTTACTTTTAAAATGGTTCACTAATTTTATATAAGTTAAAAGAATTACAATGTGCATGTTCCTTAATTTTCTTTGTTATAAAACAAAATGAATGCATTATCATACGTAAATATGGTTTCAGAGAAAGAGATGGACACTATCAATGTACATTTCTAGAGCTAGAGACTATCAGATGGATCAGACATACATAACTGACACTGTAAACAACACTGGCTAACAATTGATGCATATATTTGGCTATTTAGCCAATGCCTTGTAGTTGCACCTACTCCTTCCACCCCTATGCCTAAGGATTCCTCTATCTTGCCAACTTTCCCTTCATTTGTTGCTAGGATTTTAGTGAGTGATGTGATAATTGATTGACCTAGATTGGGTGTTGGCAGCCATTCTTGTGATCTTCGAGGGTTGAAGCAACAACAAGCTGATCAAGAGCACCATTTCACCATGAAGCTGATGATTTATTTTTCTCTACACCACATTAAGAAACTATATGACCAATTTTTAAACATCTTCTACACCTAAAATGAATCCCTTTATAGTCCAAAATTTGAATGCAAATGTCACTAGAAGAATTAATCTTGATCTTTATAGGCAACCCTTTAGAGATATGCATTTTGACTAGGTTACGAGCAAAGATGGAATGCAAATTATCAAATGATTCAACTTTTACCTTTAGAAAAACCCTAAGTGCATCTCCCACTTCCCCTAAAAGAGAATCAACTTAAAAATAATGGGGAGATAAGGAAGTCGAGCCCAATGGCAATCCTATTAAATAATTTAGAGCAAGGACAAAGATCAAAATACCATAACCATTGACAAAATTATCCTCCTAGCTAAAAAATGATCACACAAGATTATATTTCTATCCTAAGCATTCTCAAATTTAGCAATTAGTAAACCCTTTTCTATATGGTAAATATGAACTGTACACAAAAGGAGAGGTTCCCACTATTGCAAGATCTAGGAATGGGGCTAAGAAAGGCTGGGCCAAAAGCCCCTAGATCAAAAAATAACAACATGAGAGGAGTAAAAAAACATGTTATGATCTATTTCATCTTTTGTCTCCACATTTAAATTTTGAAATAGATCATAACATGTTTGTTTACTCCTCTCATGTTGTTATTTGTTGAGCCAGGGGCTTTTGGCCAAGCCTTTCTCAACTCTATTTCTAGATATTGCAATAGTGAGAACCTCTCCTTTTGGGTACAGTTTATATTTACCCTATGTAAAAGGGTTTTCTTATTGCTAAATTTGGGAATGCTTAGGAAAAAATTATAATCTTGTGTGATCATTTTTTAGCTGTGAGGATAATTTTTGTCAAAGGTTAAACCATGGCATTTTGATTTCTATCCTTCCTCTAAATTATTTAATAGGATTCCCATTGGGCTTGACTTCCTTATCTCCATTTTATCTTTAAGTTGCTTCTCTTTTAGAGGAAGGCAAAGATGTACTTAGGGTTTTTCTAAAGGTAAAAGTTGAATCATTTGATAATTTTCATTCCCCCTTTGCTCGTAACCTAGTCAAAATATATATCTCTAAAGGGTGCTTATAAAGATCAAGATTAATTCTTCCAATGACATTTGCGTTCAAATTTTGGACTATGAAGGGATTAATTTTAGGTGTAGAAGGTGTTTTAAAATTGGTCATGTAGTTTCTTAATGTGGTATAGAGAAAAATAAATCATCAACTTCGTGGTGAAATGGTGCTCTTAATTAGCATTACATAGTTGTGAAGAAATCTAAAACTCAAAAGGAGTTTTTTTTAGGTGGTTGTACAGGATTCTACAAGTCTTGTGACTACAACTCAAGTTGATCTACTTATGGATGGTTAGGGTAATCAGGCTAGTGAATTGATTCTTGCTACCTCTTCAAATACAGGTTGGAATGTAGCTCTACCCTAAAAAATAGTGTTTTGGCTATCAATAGTGGTGATATTGCTTTACTTATAGGGAAGATTTATGATATTCTCCAAAGGTGGGATTTTCCTCTCCGTTGACACTCTTTCCAAGGTTATTGGTGGTACCTTGTATGACTTGATGGCTTAGGAAGTTGAGGTTATGAAAGTGGAAGAGGGATGGATAACTATTATGGGTAAAAAGGCTAAGATGTCCCAACCCTCTTTTGACAATACTATTTGCTCCCACAAGAGTTGTGCTAAAGGTAGATCTTGATGGATCTTTATTGGGAAAGCTTAGGTTGGGATCCCTCTGGCCCTTTTGCTATTTGATGGTTATTTTCTTGTAGATTTTATTTTTGGGTTATGGGAGCCTATTGGCTTTTCCATGTTGTTTGTTCATTTTTGTCTAGGTGGGATTTCTTGGTATATCTTATGTGATATTTTCGTAAAGGGTTTAGGGTTCCTTCAAAACCTATTTTACTTTAATAAAAGAAATTTAGGCTCCAACAAACTTGAGCTCAAGATGACTTATTTAGACCAGTGCTTATTTAAAAAATATTATTGTTGGGTTTATTTTGAATAATGTTTATACAAGTTCTTATATTATCCTATGTACAATGTTGCTAAAACCATTAAGTATTCTTTTTTGTTTTGTTAGGAAATAGGTTGGTTTAATAATCTAGAAGGACAATTTCTTGGTGTGAAATTTTATTTGGTTTTGTGAAATCTTTTGAAAACTTCTTTGATATTGTAGTTTAACTTATTGATATTCGATGGCACTTGGGGAAGGTTGAGAATAATGAGGTGGCTAAATAAAGACACTTATTGACTAAATGGGAGCTCACATTCTCATTGTGTTCCAAGTTTCCATGATTATGAAGATTAGAAATAAAATCTTATAATTGATGGACCATGGGAAATTTTTGTTTCAAAAGTCTAATATAATGCAAGATCCATTGTGAAAATTTTTTTATTGAAATAATAGATGGTTGAAAGATAGTGAGACAATACGATATCATGAAATAGTAAATGGTTGGGCTATAGTGAGAATGTAAGATATTATGAATTCTACCCTACTACTTTGTGTTGGAAGTTTAACTAGGAGACTAAGATATTGAGAGAGGGGGGGCGGGGGGGTGAATCAGGATCTATAAAAATTTTATCCTTCAAACAACTTTATTGTATTCACCATGCTAACCATCTCATATCTAGTTTATGCATGACATAACTTGAGATATCAAATGCTGAAATAGATCTAACTATCAATCACATCCATGAGATGTAAACACATAACACAAAAATTTGATAATCCAAAAATACTTCAAGTCAAAGGTAAAACTAGGGTGAGGATGACACCCACAAATCTTTACTACTATAATAACAAAGTTAACCTATTAGGGTTACAATTTTGATCACTTCTAATGATCTACCCTATCAAGGGTTTGCTCTCCTAAAATATTTTAAGACTATTAGGTCTTACCTTGATTAAAGGATTTTACACTTACAATGAAGTAAGGACTCTGTTAGGAAATTTATAAAGGTCTGTTAAAACCACTCTATTAATAGATTTACCTTGGTTCAATCTATCAAAATTGATTTCGTTCCTGATCCTTTGGTCTGTACTTATAATCTACAATAAGTTAAACTAAAAAAAATATAGTTATCAATAAGTTTAGGCTCCCAACAAACTTGAGCTTAGGATGACTTATTTAGGAACCCTAAACCCTTTACGACAAGATCACATAAGATATACCAAGAAAGCCCACCTAAACAAAAATGAACAAACAACATGGAAAAGCCAATACGCTCCCATAACCCTAAAATAAAAACTACAATAAAATAACCATCATAATAGTGAAAGGGGGAAGGTTGGGAATAATGAAGTGGCTAAATAAAGAGCTCACATTCTTATTATTCTCAACCTTCTCGAAGTGCCATCAAATATCAATAAGTTAAACTACAATATCAAAGAAAATTTCAAAAGATTTCACAAAACCAAATAAAATTTCACACCAAGAAATTGTCCCTCTAGATTATTAAACCAACCTATTTCCTAACAAAACAAAAAAGGATACTTAATGGCTTTAGAAACATTGTACATAGGATAATATAAGAACTTGTATAAACATTATTCAAAATAAATCCAACAACAATATTTTTTAAATAAGCACTAGTCTAAATAAGTCATCTTGAGCTCAAGTTTGTTGGAGCCTAAATTTATTTTATTAAGGTAAAATAGGTTTTGAAGGGACCCTAAACCCTCTATGACAAGATCACATAAGATATCACTATTTGATGGTTATTTTATTGTAGTTTTTATTTTTGGGTTATGGGAGCCTATTGGCTTTTCCATGTTGTTTGTTCATTTTTGTTTAGGTGGGCTTTCTTGGTATGGAACACAATGAGAATGTGAGCTCCCAATTAGTCAATAAGTGTCTTTATTCAGCCGCCTCATTATTCCCAACCTTCCCCCTTTCGTTGTTTGATGGTTATTTTCTTGTAGTTTTTATTTTTGGGTTATGGGAGCCTATTGGCTTTTCCATGTTGTTTGTTCATTTTTGTTTAGGTGGGCTTTCTTGGTATATCTTATGTGATCTTTTCGTAAAGGGTTTAGGGTCCCTCCAAAACTTATTTTATCTTAATAAAATAAATTTAGGCTCCAACAAACTTGAAAATAACCCATAATACAAGAACTTTTGGAAATAACCATCAAACAAGAAAATAACCAACAAACAACTAAAAGTGGAAGGTTGGGAATAATGAGGTGCCTAAATCCCTCTAGCCCTTTTGCTGTTTGATGGTTATGTGAGCTCAAGTTTTTTGAAGCCTAAATTTCCTTTATTAAGGTAAAATAGGTTTTGAAGGGACCCTAAACCCTTTATGACAAGATCACATAAGATATACCAAGAAAGACCACCTAAACAAAAATGAACAAACAACATGGAAAAGCCAATAGGATCCCATAACCCAAAAATAAAAACTACAAGAAAATAACCATCAAATAGAGAAAGGGCCAGAGGGATCCCAACCCAAGAAAATAACCATCAAACAATGATATCTTATGTGAAGTCATCTTGAGGTCAAGTTTGTTGGAGCCTAAATTTCTTTTATTAAGGTGAAATAGGTTTTGAAGGGACCCTAAACCCTTTACGACAAGATCACATAAGATATACCAAGAAAGCCCACCTAAACAAAAATGAACAAACAACATGGAAAAGCCAATAGGCTCCCATAACCCAAAAATAAAAACTACAAGAAAATAACCATCAAACAACGAAAGGGGGAAGGTTGGGAATAATGAGGTGGCTAAATAAAGAGTTCACATTCTCATTATTCCCAACCTTCCCCAAGTGCCATCGAATATCAATAAGTTAAACTACAATATCAAAGAAGTTTTCAAAAGATTTCAGAAAACCAAATAGAATTTCACACCAAGAAGTTGTCCTTGATTATTAAACCAACCTATTTCCTAACAAAACAAAAAATAATACTTAATGGTTTTAGCAACATTTTACATAGGATAATATAAGAACTTGTATAAACATTATTCAAAATAAACCCAAGAACAATATTTTTTAAATAAGCACTAGTCTAAATAAGTCATCTTGTGCTCAAGTTTGTTGGAGCCTAAATTTCTTTTATTAAGGTAAAATAGGTTTTGAAGGGACCCTAAACCCTTTACGACAAGATCACATAAGATATCGTTGTTTGATGGTTATTTTCTTGTAGTTTTTATTTTTGGGTTATGGGAGCCTATTGGCTTCTCCATGTTGTTTGTTCATTTTTGTTTAGGTGGGCTTTCTTGGTATGGAACACAATGAGAACGTGAGCTCCCAATTAGTCAATAAGTATCTTTGTTTAGCCACCTCATTATTCCCAACCTTCCCCCTTTCGCTATTTGATGGTTATTTTCTTGTAGTTTTTATTTTTGGGTTATGCGAGCCTATTGGCTTTTCCATGTTGTTTGTTCATTTTTGTTTAGGTGGGCTTTCTTGGTATGGAACACAATGAGAATGCAAGCTCCCAATTAGTCAATAAGTGTCTTTATTTAGCCACCTCATTATTCCCAACTTTCCCCAAGTGCCATTGAAAATCAATATGTTGAACTACAATATCAAAAAAGTTTTCAAAAGATTTCACAAAACCAAATAAAATTTTACACCAAGAAATTATCCTTCTAGATTATTAAACCAACCTATTTCCTAACAAAACAAAAAAGAATACTTCATAGTTTTAGCAACATTGTACGTAGGATAATATAAGAAATTGTATAAACATTATTCAAAATAAACCCAACAACAATATTTTTAAAATAAGGTTGGGAATAACGAGAATGTGAGCTCTTTATTTAGCCACCTTATTATTCCCAACCTTCCTCCTTTCATTGTTTGAAGGTTATTTTCTTGTAGTTTTTATTTTTGGGTTATGAGAGCCTATTGGCTTTTCTGTGTTGTTTGTTCAATTTTTTTTTAGGTGGTCTTTCTTGGTATGTCTTATGTGATCTTGTCGTAAAGGGTTTAGGGTCCCTTCAAAACCTATTTTACCTTAATAAAAGAAATTTTTGGCTCCAACAAACTTGAGCTCAAGAATACTCCACATAAGATATCATTTTTTTATGGTTATTTTCTTGGGTTGGGATCCTTTTGGCCCTTTCACTATTTGATGGTTATTTTCTTAGAGTTTAACCTTTTGGGTTATTTTCTTGTTTTTATTAATATTTCCTATATAAGATATCGCTGTTAATAAATTTTCAAAACTTTTTAAATTAAGATATCAATAAGTTAAACTACAATATCAAAGAAGTTTTCAAAAGATTTCACAAAACCAAATAAAATTTCACACCAAGAAATTGTCCTTCTAGATTATTAAACCAACCTATTTCCTAACAAAACAAAAATAAATACTTAATGGTTTTAGCAACATTTTACATAGGATAATATAAGAACTTGTATAAACATTATTCAAAATAAACCGAACAACAATATTTTTTAAATAAGCACTATCTAAATAAGTCATCTTGAGCTCAAGTTTGTTGGAACCTAAATTTCTTTTATTAAGGTAAAATAAGTTTTGAAGGGACCCTAAACCCTTTGTGACAAGATCACATAAGATATACCAAGAAAGCCCACCTAAACAAAAATGAACAAACAACATGGACAAGCCAATAAGCTCCCATAACCCAAAAATAAAAACTAATAGAAAATAACCATCAAATGGTGAAAGGGCCAGAGGGATCCCAACCCAAGCTTTCCCAACGAAGAGCCATCAAGATCTACCTTTAGCACAACACAAAATAAACCCAACAAAAATATTTTTTAAATAAGAACTAGTCTAAATAAGTCATCTTGAGCTCAAGTTTGTTGGAGCCTAAATTTCTTTTATTAAGGTAAAATAGGTTTTGAAGGGACCCTAAACCCTTTATGACAAGATCACATAAGATATAACATGAAAGCCCACCTAAACAAAAATGAACAAACAACATGGAAAAGCCAATAGGCTCCCATATCCCAAAAACAAAAACTACAAGAAAATAACCATCAAACAATGAAAGGGCTAGAGGGATCCCAACCTAAGCTTTCCCAACAAAGAGCCATCAAGATCTACCTTTAGCACAAATCTTGATGGCTCTTTTTTGGGAAAGCTTGGGTTGGAATCCCTTTGGCCCTTTTGTTGTTTGACGGTTATTTTCTTGTAGTTTTTATTTTTGAGTTATGGCAGCCTATTGGCTTTTCCATGTTATTTGTTCATTTTTGTTTAGGTGGGCTTTCTTGGTAGATCTTATGTGATCTTTTCATAAAGGGTTTAGGGTCCATTCAAAACCTATTTTACCTTAATAAACGAAATTTAGGCTCCAACAAACTTGAGCTCAAGATGACTTATTTAGACTAGTGCTTATTTAAAAAATATTGTTGTTGGTTTTATTGTGAATAATGTTTATACAAGTTCTTATATTATCCTATGTACAATGTTGCTAAAACCATTAAGTATTCTTTTTTGTTTTGTTAGGAAATAGGTTGGTTTAATAATGTAGAAGGACAATTTCTTGGTGTGAAATTTTATTTGGTTTTGTAAAATCTTTTGAAAACTTCTTTGATATTGTAGTTTTGTGCACACCCAAAAATTGGCAAAAATCTAAATCATGCAATTCCAATTAGTTAGGTAAAAATTAAAGAGAAAATTAGAAGAAACACAATAGACTTTCAAATCAAAAATCACATCAAGTCATTAATCACCTATCAAATTGACAAGATCTAAATCAACTTTAAAAGAGGAAGAAAATAATTCAAATTCATAAATTAAAATTCAAAAGGGAGGAAGGAAAAAGAAAAAGTGTTGAAAATAAATCATTTATTAAATCAATAAAATCATTTTATCCTCACAAGATTGAAAATCTTCCTTTTACCATTTAAAAGAATTTGAAAAATCCTCATATCATCCTCAAAACCAAGTCTGTCAGACTCTTCCTCCTGGCCTCTTATGAGATATTTTGAGTTTCACTTTCACCCTCAGTCAAAAGTGAAAATCCTAGTTCTTACCCCAACCCCTTCCAAAATCCTCTAAATAGGAGGGAAATATAAGAGGCAAGGGACCCAAGTTTTTATGCATCTACACTATAGGCATATTTAGACTCTTTGTTTTAGCATTTTCATAGCATTGTTAGCATCATATTGTGTCATTTAGCATCATTTAGCTTCATTTATTGCATATTTAGTTCATAGCATGATTATTTTAAGAGCATTTCTAGGCGTTGTTTTTCACATATAATTTGCATTTTAGTCATAGATCTTGCATGTTTCATTGTAGATCTACATTTTTAGCACAATACCATTCTAGAACTATCTTTACGATGCTGGTTTGAGAGCTATTTTAGCAATTGTAGTTAGGGAGACATGAGACTCTTGTAGAGATTACATTTTGATGATGATATCTTGGGTCTATTATAGTTTGTCATCATTCCATTTGCTTTCTACAGTAAGGTTTCATGAATATGCATTCATACCATGTAAAAAATAGCCCCCAATTTGAGGCTAAACTAGAAGCCTCTCTATCTTCAAGATTTTTAGTATAATCTTTCATTTCTAGAATAGATCTATGTTTTTTTGGCTATTCTCTTGTGTATATATGATCAAATACAGGTTCTACTACATCTAGGAGACCTCATATTAGCAAGAACAACATTCCAAAGTCTTTCCTGAATATAGAAGGGTTGGATCTGAATCTTTTGACACTTTTGTGCTATGTTTCAATGCTTCTAAGAGATATTCTAATTCTTATGAACTCTATTTTAATGCATTTAATCTTATTGTAGTGCATTTACATTATTTTGTAATGCATTTTCATAGTATAGTAATGCATTTGCATAGTTTTGTAATGCATTTACATTATTCTGTAATGCATTTGCATAGTCCTATAATGCATCTGCATATTCTTATAGCATTTTTGAATATTTCTGTAATGCATTTGATCATTTTTGTAGAGCATATGGAGCATCCTACAATGCATTTGATTTTCTTATAGCACTTTTACATGATAAAATAGTGCATATTAGGTTTTCTATGACGCATATGAGCATTTTTGTTATGCATCTGATAAAAGTTGTAGTCTCCTGAATGTAACCTCTAGATCTGAATATCTTTTGCATACAAGTTTCTTTTGTGTTAACAAAAAAACTTTTAGATTGTAGACAATGCGCAAAAGGAATGAAGACCCTCATAAACGCACCTAGTCTTTGCTAGTTTTGAATCAGGTAGGTGGACCTCAGCTCTTGTTAATTAAAAGTGTGGCATTTCTAAGTTTTCAAACATAGTTTAATAAGAACGTTCAATATTGTGGATTTGATAAAGAAGTAGGCCTATGCTCTCAACTCCTTTGAGCTGATCAGAATGTTTGACCTTCTATAAAGATCAGTTACAATTGAACGAGGAAAGAACCCACACATAGTCTAATTAAGAGCCCCCATGTCTTTAGTAGTAGAAGGGTTGGAAATCAAATCTTTGTATCTATTTTGTTTTGGGAGCCAAAGTGGTAGGGATATGCTCTCACTCTTCTCGAGTGATCAGATTCCTAGACCTATTTGTGACTTCCATTTCTTGTTTTTCACTAGGTAGGATAATCCAACCATAGAAGGGCTACCTCCCGAGTTGCCTTAGTAGAGCCAATGAGAGGGATTGCCCCTCAATCTTGTATTCCTAATCGAATGCAAGCCACTTGTGCTCCATGCATAGCCTTCCTCTAGTAGTTTTGCAAGGGATTGTGCCAAACCTCCTTGGCATTGGTGGGAAGCTCTCTATCATAGAAGAGGTAAATCTAGACACAGTTGGAACACTATGACACACTAGTCACTGGCCTTAGATAACCTTGCTAGGAAGGCATTTTTTTTCATTTCTAGGTGTGTGTGATTTTTCATTTTGTTTGATCCCACTACTATTGTGCTTGAGTGCTTCAAAACTTAATAATGAACACCAGTGCTGCTCATAAACCTTCCAAAAAGACAAACCTCAAACTAGTATCGAGAAGCCAAGTTTAAGATGAAGACATTGTCGAACAATCCTTAAAATAACACATATACTACATAAAATAGTGCTTTTGAACATTCCTATAATGCTTCTAACTTTTTTTATGATGCATACACCTATAAAATAGCACATCTAAGACTTCAAATAGCACATCTAATTCAGGAAAAAGCACATATGAAACTTAAAATAGTGCATCTGAGCATTGAAATAGTGCACATAAACAAAAACACAATACATTTGATTACTGAAATAGTGCATCTGAGCATTCCTATGATGCATCTAAGGAAAAACATGAAACAAAGGCTATCTACGAACATGATACTTGTGAACAAACAATAAATTTGGATACCCTTTTCCGTGCTGGCATTTTACGAAGTCTAAGAATTTTTGTATCTAACCAAAAACATGTTTTGAAATAAGCAAAGCTACATCATCATCACCCAATAGTTACCATTACCTCACTTTGCACATCAAGCTAAGAATGCTTAGAAACACATATCCATACCTGACTTCACGATAGTGAACCTTATTCTATCGACATTGGCAAACACCTTGTCCAATCTAGCTTGTTGCTACAAACAAATCATAGTCAATGAGAACTTTCACTTTTGAAAAATGCCTAAAAACTAACAGAATCCAACTCACCTTTCATGCCACCATGCAAAATAGGTGTATCAAAAAAACCAAAATGGTCACCCATACGAGTGAGTGCTAGGATAGCAAGTAGAATTGTCAAACATGCAGAACCTCTAAATCTCTCCAAATAAACTATAGCAATGGATTACTCGTAGAACTTAGATATGCCCGAGTCACCCTTATTCGATTGAAATTCAAAATCCCTAGCCACAATGGGCTCATTTCATACATGGGACGATTGAAGCATTGAATCAAAAATCAAAGTAGCAAAATCTTGAACTTGTTGATATCATGGACAAGATTTTAGAAAAACACAAAGAACGCTACATACTTGCATTAGCACAACAACGTGAAAAATTGCCATCTAATTTTGATGTGACGAATCTGAAACAAGATGAAGAAGAGTCACCTTTAGACATAGTCACACAAAAATTGAAGGACTTACAACTAGAAATGGAAAAGATGAAAAGATTAAAAAAACAACCCCTAAAGTTTAGCCTCAAAAAGGTGTGTCCCTTACCATTCAATAAAAAAATTACCTTCACACCTTTTCCTCCAAATGTGCAGATACCAAAATATGATAAATATTTTGGCATGTCAGATCCATAAGATCACCTGAGGCAATTTTATATGCTAAGCATGGAGTTTTTCCATGACACAACATACCTAATGCATCTATTTCCTAGGAGCCTAGGGGGGCAAGCCATGGAGTGGTTCTCCAAACTACCCTTGAATATTAAATCCTTTGATCAATTGGCCTCCATTTTTATAACCCAATATTCTTATAACATTGAAAGATAGGTTGCAATTATTGATCTATGTAACACAAAACAACTCCCAGGTGAATCATTCAAGGCCTTCCTACAACGATGGAGGCACATGTTTGCTAAATATCATAGAAACATACTAGATAAAGAGAAGATAGATATCTTCATCAACAGTCTCTCGAAACTGATGAATCATTGGCTCCCAATCCAAGGGCCTAAAGATTTTAAAACCACTTTAGAAAATGTGGCTAAGGTAGATGAAACCTTGGTAAACAATGACATAATTAAATTATCTAAAGATGGTAAAGGTTTCTCTAAAAATTCCTTACAAATGCACAATTCCTTTGATCGGTCCACTGACAAATAGAAATCGTGGTGGAGAAACAATACTAAAAACATCACAAATGATGGGGTAGTTAAAAATAATCATGTCAAGACTCAAACTCAACCCCCTTTAAATCAATCGGGTCCTAGTGTCACACCTCAACAAAATAATGCCTACCGATTTTACCGATGTAACACAAAGAATCCCTCTACATCTAACCAACAAGTTGCTTACAACCAAGCTCCTCCACCATGGAGATATCAGTATTTTGATATACCTAAGGTGTATACACCCATAGGGGTGTCCTATGAGAGTGCTTTACAAACCCTCTTGGATGATGACCTCATCGTGTTACCAGAGGCTAAACCATATGAACCCCAAGTCAAGCCAAAATGGTGGAATGAGAAACACATTTGTGCCTATCATCATAATTGGGGGCACTTAAAAAAAATTTCTTTCACCCTTAAGGGGGTCATCCAAAAATTAATAAATGATGGAACCATTGAAGTAAACAATCTTAGTAATAATGAAGACCATATGAGCTTCAAGAACCCCTTCATGAGTCATGAGAAGGGGGAGTCTTCCAAGGCCAATCAAAATGCACCTTCACAAACCAAGGTTAATTATGCACACCACTACAATAATACCATTGGCATGACTTCTAGATTTGATGACATTGTAAATATCATCATAATTAAAGATAAAATTAAAAAAAAATCCTCAAATGCTGTCACCCAAGGTCAAGCCTCCAAAATTATCCTACTAGGGCCTGTGACAAATCCTAACCGAGCAGCTCCAAGTTCCTCCATGCCCAAGTATAACTCGGTTAACCAATTACTTAAGAATCTAGCCCACATATCCATTTTTGAGCTACTACAAATCTCTCTGAAGCATAAAGAGATACTCACTAAATCTTTAGTGCCAAATTACCTAGATGTGAGTAGATTCCAAAACATGGTCAATAATTTAGTTGCTCCACATTGTATGTATTTTTTAGTTCAAGATGACATGTCTGTTATATAGCCACAAAATTCTCCTTTTCACATAGAAGTATTTATCCATAGGAACCAAGTTAAGAGAGCATTGGTCGATGGGGGGGCTGGCCTCAATATTTGCACACTCAGTTTAGTGAAAGCCCTCAGGTACATAGAGGATGCTGTTCACCTAAGAAAAAAGATTACCATCAAGGCTTATGATGATGAAGAAAGATCCTCCAAAGGCATGGTCATATTACCAATCAGAGTAGGGCTAGTCATGAAAGAAATTGTTTGTTAGGTCTTAGACCTACAATTAACTTATAACATCTTACTGGGAAGACCATGGATTCATGACATGTAAGCCATTCACTCCACCTACCACCAGTGCCTTAAATTTCCATACATGGGTCAAGAGATAACCATACCTGGAGATCAACCCTTTGTCTAGTATTATAACTCACTTGTCTCTCATAACAGAGAAGAAGCTCATACACTGACAGATGCCAATAGTCAATCTATAGTTATAGGCACTTCACACTCAACTAACCAAACAAGCAACCACTTATCAACATCAACTAAGGGTAAAGAGAAAGTGGCTTGTTCGGTTCCTTCCACTCCTTCACTACCATCATCATCAAAAGATCATAAACAACTACACTGTGAAGAAATGGATAAACTAATGAAGGAATTTGATAGAAAGCGTAAGTTGCACCATAAAGGGGTAGGCAATTGCTTAGTCTCCATATTTGATCCCCCACTTTCTCTGAGGTCTCATGTTAAACCGACTTCCACCAAACCATATCATGCACATTTTATCAAAGAAAGTGGCAAACCTCTAAACCTACTGGAAGAAATCAGTCAATAGAACATTGACATCTCCTCCCACCTACACGGGAAAGGTTTTGACTTAATGAAAAAGATGGGATACATAGGAGATGGTCCCTTAGGGAAAGGGAAAAGAATCATTGAACCTTTGATGGCATAGTTTAGGTTCAATAAATTTAAAATAGGGGTAGGGTATGATGGACAAGGCAAGGTGCAAATCTCTACCAAATCTCACCTAAAGCATAATGATCCTTCCTCCTTGGTGTGGGTACCCAAACAAAAGGACAATCATAACCCGATAGTAACTGATATCATAAATAAGAATTTGGCCCTCTCAAGTTCACATTCTACAAAAGAACCACCCATAAATACCTCTAATATTGAAGATGATGATGATTTTGCTAAGTGGGAATTTGAGTCACTATCTAAGGAATCTCTCCACAACAAAGAATGTGATGTTGTCCACATACCCACCCCTGATAGCTATACAAAGAACAACTCATAGTTCAAGATCCACTTCACCAAGAAACAAAATGCATCAAGGTGGCTTAGAAGATGATGAACACATTGAAGGGTTTCAATTTCAAACGTTATTCCCTAACTTATCTCTAGTAGAAGTCAAAGATGATTACCACAAGCCTCTCGCAAGCTCTACTTTCCCTGACACTCTAGAAGAAGTCCATGTCATAGATCTAATGGATACAGTGTATGAGCCATCTAATGAAGTTATGTCTTTAAACCTTATCAAACCCTTCCTATACTATGAATCAATTTCCATAGTCCATCCCAAACTCATTAACTAGGATACAACCGAACCTCATCACCTCCCTCATTTTGACATTGACCGTGAAGTTTTCATCTACCTTAATGTGGTTGAACCATCTCATCAACAAAGAATAGAAGAAGAGCATATAGTTGGATTGAGTATCAATCACCTTAGTCACACTAAAGTAGGGCAAGCATCCCACAACCTTATTGACCACCACCAAGTTGTGGCTAATCTTGCTAAAAAAATGGAAAAAAAAATGAAGTGACGTATCCCAAGGTGAAAACCCAACTATGGCACCCGTAGATGGGATAATTGATACCTTACTTGAACATTCCAAGTAGTGATCTTCTATTTTGATTGAGATGACTGAACTAGTCAACATCAGCATAGAACAAGAACCAAAGGTCATTTACTTGGCACAGTCCTTGAACCCAGAAGAAAGGAAGGCATTCATTAAATTCTTCAAAGAAAGATAGATAAAATTTGCATGGTCTTATGTGGACATGCCTTGCTTAGACCCGACCTTAATCCTCCATCATCTTAACATCTCTTCGAAGGTCAAGCCAGTGAAACAAAAACTCAAAAAGATGCATCCTCATATAGCCTTGTTAGTGAAAGTGGAATTGAAAAAATTAATTAGTACCAATTTCATCCGGCCCCTAGCATATCTATCATGGATCTCCAACATTGTCCTAATATCAAAGAAGAATGGCAATATATGCATCTGTATCAACTTCCAGGATTTAAACAAAGCATGCCCTAAAGATGACTTTCCTCTCACTAATATTGACACCATTGTTGATCTCACAGTAGGCTATTCCATGTTTTCACTTATGGATGGGTTTTTAGGATATAATCAAATCAAAATAGCACCAAAAGATCAAGAGAAAACAAATTTTACTTGTGCATGGGGCACATTTTGTTGGAATGTAATGCCATTTGTGTTAAAGAATGCTAGGGTCACCTATCAATAGGCCATGACCCTATCTTTCATGACATGATGCATATCTTCATGGAAGATTATGTGGATGGCATTCTTGTAAAATCCCATAGTTGAGAAGAACATCTTCCCATACTGGCCAAAATATTTAGCTGCCTTGAAGTGTTTAAGGTTAGGCTCAATCCCAAGAAAAGCACTTTTGGCGTCAAATCAGGCAAGCTCCTAGGATATATTGTCTCAACTAAAGGGATAGAAGTTGACCTCAAGAAGGTACAAGCCATAATTAGTATGCAACCTCCAAAGAGAATCAATTACACTCCCTTCAAGGTAGGCTTCAATCAGTTCGCCATTTCATTTCTCAGTTGGCAGAAAAGTGTATACCTTTCACACACTTGCTACATAAAGACATAAATTTTAAATGCGATGATCAATGTCAAAAGGCTTTTGAAACACTTAAAATCTATTTGATGAATCTACTTGTGTTTGTACCTCTGGTATCACACAAACCATTACTATTGTAAATTTCTATAATAGATAAGTCAATTGGAGCCCTCCTGGTGCAAGAAAATGCCCAAGGAAAAGAATGAGCCATTTACTACATCAGTTACACCTTAGTCAACTATGAGCTTAATTATTCTTTCTTTGAAAAGGTTTTCCTAGCCGTAGTTTTTGCTTCCCAAAAACTATGTCATTATCTCTTGATGCACAAAGTCAAGCTCATCTCCAACATTGATCCTCTCAAATACCTTCTTAGCAAGACAACATTAAATGGTAGACTAGCTAAATGGGTAATGATCCTAAGAAAGTTTGACATTGAGTATGTGGATAGGAAAGCAATAAAAGGATAGGCCATTGCCAATCAAGTGGTAGATGCACCTATAGAAAGTTCCAATCCCATCTTAGTTGACTTTCCTAATATGCACATCCTTCAAGTAGAGCCAGTAACATTGAAATTTTATTTTGATGGTTCCTACACACACCATGGGTCAGGCACCGGTATTTTGTTCATCATGCCACTTGGTGTTACCATCCCTAAATCTTACAAACTACTATTTCCTTGCACCAACAACATGGCCGAATATGAAGCTTTGGTTTTGGGTCTCAAGTTGGCTTTGGAATGGAAACTGATGACCCTAGAAGTTTATGGAGACTCCTAGTTAATCATCAATCAAGTTACTGATACTTATTAGACAAAAGATGAAAAATTGTTGCCTTATAAACATATAGTCGATGCACTCAAGGCATGTTTTGTTCACATTACTTTTGAAAAAATTCCCAAAGAAAGGAATAGAGTAGCAAATGCTATGGCCACCTTGGCCTCCTTACTTAAGCTCTCAAAATAGCATGAGTAGTATGAGATCCTAGTGGAAGAGGTGGTTCAACCCACATTTACTCAACCCAATTCTCTTATCATTTTACATCTAATCGCCCTTGATTCCCTTTGGTACAATCTCATTATCACTTACCTCTATGATAACACCATCCTGTCTAACCTCTCACATAACCAAAAAAAAAATTTCATTTGCCAAGCCTCCCGTTACACCTTGGTGGCTTTTATACTATATAGGAAAGGTCTTGATAGTACTTTATTTAGGTGTCTCAAAAAGGATGAGTCTAAATTTGCTCTACAAGAAGTTGATGTAGGGATTTGTAGGTCACATTCCAATGGGTTCACATTAGCAATGAAGATTCTTAGAATGGGGTACTTTTGGCCAACCATGGAAAAGGATTCTATTGATTTTGTCAAAACCTATAAAAAATGTCAAATCCATGGTAACCTTGTTCATGCACCAGCCCAAGAGCTAAATCTTTTGGCCGTGTCATGACCTTTTTACCACTGGGGTTTTGATTTGATTGGAGCCATACATCCACCCTCCTCTGGTGGGCATAAATGGATTATCACCATCACCGAATACTTCACCAAGTGGGTCGAAGTGGCACCACTTGCCGAGTCTACGAAAAAATAGATCTCCTCTTTTATTCTCAACCATATCATTTGTCAGTTTGGCATACCTCATGCAATTCTCACAGATAACACCTTGTATTTTAAAAACCAAATAATTGATGAATTATGTGAAAATTTTCATATTATACACCATTCCTCATCAATTTATTATCCCCAAGGCAATGGCCAAGTAGAGGCTACCAACAATACTATCATCAACATCCTCAAAGAACCATCAATGATATTGGTAGGGATTGGCATTTATAGTTAAACCCCACCCTTTGGGCCTATTGGACAAGTGTTAGGAAACCTATAGGGGAAACACCCTTCTCTTTTGTTTATGGTTGTGAAGCCATTCTCCCTTTAGAGGTTGAGATCCCCTCCTTGAGAGCTACTCTTCAAGATGTCCTATTCGATGAGGATTACAGAGTGGCCTATCTAGAACAACTTGAGTTGTTAGAAGAACATTAGTGTACAACACATTAACATCTCAAAGTGTATTAGAATAGATTATCAAGGCATTATAAAAAAAAGGTCAAACCTTGTGCCTTTTAGATTGGTGACCTAGTACTCAAAGAAAACCCCAAGAACCAAGCAACAAGAAAAAAGAAAGGGAAATGGGAGGCCAACTGGATTGGTCTATACCTTATCACAGAATCCTTTGGGACTGGTACTTATTGACTTTCAGATTGTGATGGTACAGAATTAGTAGAACCTATCAATAGCATCCATCTCAAATGATTTTACATCTAAAAGCTGAGAAAAACATAAAAAACACCATATTTAAAAAAATAAATAAAAATTACCAAAAGAATTAAAAAATAAATAAATAAATAAAAATTACCAACTTGCTTACCCCCATGCAATGATCACTCATTGGGCCACATCCCACTCCTATTGCATTTGATTAATCATCATTCACCAACACTCCACATCTTATTTTTCCTTGCCCAAATGCTGCTATAGTTGACTCACCTAATGCTAATTGCTCCTGTAACTTCAATGCTAAGGAGTTCACCTTCACAATCGCTTCCCTAAATGACTCAGACTATGACTGCAATAACACTTACTCATTCTGTGCACTCTCCAAATCCACCTGCACCATCTTCATTGATTCTTGCAACTATTCAGACTTTGATCATTTAGCTCGCATTCCTACATTTCTTCCCTCTACTCATGTGTGTTCCACATGCAACTCCATCTATAGTGATTGCACTTGTACCCACTCTGCATCTATCATCGCTTATAGTCACTTTGCCTCTATTTGTACCCCATCCTCTTGAGCCTTCTCCATCAATCCTAGCAAAAATGTGACCTCTTGCTGTGTGTTCTCTACTCACACTCTCTCTATCACCAATAGTTTATGTAATCCTTCCACATCTTGTGATGATTGATTGTTGTCTTCCACCTCTAGCTGTGGCTCCCCCACATTTATAACACCCGTTCCCCCTTCTGTTGAATCTCATCTCGGTGTCCTAAGACTAATCCACTGTCACATCCCACTCATTACTTCACCACCACTAATACCCCCCACATACTTCATAGTTTCTCTTATAGAATTTTTAGGAGACTTTATTTCCCCCACTTCCTCCTCTATTCCTAACATGTTCTTCATCTTCTCAGACAAACTATCCTCCATCGGCATTGTTGGCCTGTCATCTATTGCCCCCTATAATGCCTATTGTGCTATAGTCCCTAATAACATCATTAAAGCTGACAAAGGCATTTCTTCCACCTCCATCCCCACCCCTTTAGGTTGTGCTGACCTTTGTCCTAGTTGGCTTGTCTCACTCAGACCTGAAACCAAGCCTTCAAGTTCTGGTTGTTCCACCCACTCCTCAAAAGTTCACTTAACATGTTTTGCTCTTTGCCCTTGCCTCATCCACCTTCCCTAGTTAGCATCACCCTCCCGTTGTGACTAATATGGTGAGCTTGATGTACTTTCACTTGCACAATTCCCACAACTTCTCACATTCTCTAATAATCATGTTCTATTCCCCATGCCACCTTGATTCATTACCATACTATTTTCCTCCTTATAGCCATCATTCACCTGAGCCCCATTTTGTACTAGTCTTCCATGATCACTCCCTGCATCTTGCTACACCGGTACTTAGAAAACTTGATGCTTGGCTTTGACATCTAGTCACCCAAATTTTTGTCGATGCACACCGACCATCGCATTCTAGTGCTAAATCACCGTTGACACATCCCATGCCTTCCCATGCACTTGGTACAACAAGTTACTCCATAGTAGACCTAAACAAAAGAAACAACATGATACTACTGTACACAACTAGAAGCACACTTGGTTTACACATAATGATTTTCTATGCCATCATGCACTTTTAGTACCTTGATGATGTGTCTGACTAGAGGTACTAGGATAAAATCATGATATTTTATTGGTTTTTCACTATTTAACTCCTGTAATCCTTTGGTTTCACACATTACTAGTGTCCACTTATAAGAGCTTCCTCTTAGATGGAATGCCAGGTGTACCTTGACCGATTTTTTGTGCTACCTTAGGTGAGGTCCTTTCTCTGACATGTGATTGGTTGGTGTGCTTGCTTTTATTATTCTATGACTATAACTTATATTTCTTAGTGATTGTCATGTTTTTATGGTACATTGTTCTTCTTTGCTAGTACTTCTCAGCATGACCAAGTATTCATATCACTATAGCTGAGCTAGTGGTGGTTGAACTCAGTCATTTTTATCACATGCTCTACGATGATAATTAGTTTGCATCTCTTTGAAAAAGTGATAGTTAGTTGCACTCATCTAGTTTGCATTTTTCATCTTGGGTTCCTTGCAGAATAAATGGTTGGCACACAATTAGAGTATAATTCACCAACATTACTTAGAAAATTTCATGATTAGTTATAAACAACGCGTACAACAACATCAACATCACCCTCAAATCAAGCTTATGAGCACTCATGGACTTTGTTTCTTCATCCCATTCATGCCAACATTACATGTCATAAATTCACCATCAAATTGTACCACCTCATTTTCTGCCTTGCGTGGCTTTTGATTCGCAAAAAATTTCATCTAACCAGCTTCCATTTCATCTAATTCATTGCATTGTCTTTTCTCATCTTCCATCTCCTGCATTTTGCCATTTCATCCATTCATTTTGTGGCTTTTGAATCTAAAAAGTTGACTCTCAACCTTAGAGCCTTTGAATCTCAAACAATTTCATTTCCTTCCATTTTTCCCCTTCATTCACACCTCATGTGTCATGTTCCTTTTTATCATGTTTCCATTTATCTTTTCATCCCCTTTCATCCTACCCCTACACTCTAACATTTCTTTCCATTTCATTTCCTTTCCATTTCATTCCCTATTTCAATCCATCGCTTCCCACTTATCATTTCATTTCCTTTCATATCATATCATTTCATTACATTTTCACTTATCATTCCATTTCATTACATTTCCACTTATCATTCCATTTCATTACATTTTCACTCCATTTCACTACATTTGATATCATTTCATCCCATTACATTTTCACCTATCTTTCCATTTTATTACATTTCATATTGTTTCATTCCCTTACATTTTCATTTTCATTTCATTTCATAATCCATTTCATGTTCGTTTCATTCCTCATTCCGTTACATAATCCATTTCATTTTCATTTCATATTCCATTTCATTTTTATTCCATTACATGTTCATCTTCATTTCATTTCATAATACATTTCATTTTCATTTCGTAAATCCTTTACTTCATTTTCTTTTCATTCCATTTCATTTCATTACATTTTTATGTCATTTTATTAACTCTCATGTCCCTACTTATTATCTCATTTCATCTCATTTTTATTTGATTTGATTTGATTTCATATTTCGTTGCATTACTCATTGCATTTCATTACATAATCCATTTTATTTTCATTTCATATTTCGTATCATTTCATATTCCATATCATTTCATTTTATATTATGTCTTATTTCATCTCATTACCCATTTCAGTTTATTTCGTTACATATTACACTTCATTTTGTTACATATTATATTTTGATTCACCTCATTTCATTTCATTTTGTTACATATCACATTTCATTTCATTGCATTTTCATTATGCATTTCATTTCATTACTCATTTTACAATTTTTTATCACATTTCATTCCCTTACCATGACATTCACCTCATTACAATTCTTTTCCCATTTCATATATTGCATTACAAATCATTTTCATTACCTCCTATTATATTTCATTATATAACATTCTATTTTGTCCATTTCATTTAATTTCATTACATCCTATCTCCCTATTCTGTTCATTGCATTACATTACGCATCATGTTATCACATCTTGTTTCATTTCATGTCATTCCATTCATATTACCACATCACATTTTTATTACATCATCAGTAACCTACCATCTATTCTAAATCATGATCCATCTAAATTAATCATTCACATATATATACACATCTGCATCCACTACCAACATAATCATCAAATCAAACAATCACATGACATCATAAGTCCATGATATAACAAAGTGTGCACATCTAAAACATCAATAAGCTCAGATATCTCATAAAGCAACATGAAAATCAGACAGTCTGTCAAAAGGCTATAATCACATGAACAACAGATAAAATGCATCAACACATACATCACATGATCATATAACATGCAAGTACATAAACCAAGGATCAAATAAGTGCATCTACATAAATGTCTAGTGAACACCATGATAATAATCATACACAATAAAGAATGAGGCCACAATACAATCATATAAACTCATCCCTATGAGGGTGCCTGATCTGACAGTCCCTACTCATTAGGGGCACCTGTATTCTCTCGTCGTGACTGCTCTGTTACATCTGTCGATGGTACAACTAGTCCAATCATAGCCATCTGACTTGAAGATGCCCCATCTATCCTTGGTGGTGGTGGTGGTCCTGGTGTCATCACTGTTATGAATGTCTGCAAGGTACTTAGCACCTCACCCATTCGAGCCTCTACGATAGTCATCCAAGCCTCCAAATTAGTCGATCCTCCAAACCTCTTTGACAGTTGTGCCTTTGGTGGTACCTACGGCTATGCACCTAGTAGATCTCTGATGGGCCCATGCATTTGTAGCCTCTATCAATAGACAAACTGTACATCCTCTAGCAATCTCGACCTCATCTGCTCTATGCCATCACACTGCCCAACCATCCCTCTTCTCATCTATACACCACCTCAACCACGGATACCTTTGACTCTCCCTACACCCACTAGTCCTTGTACTGGACCTCGTAGCACTCCCCTCTATGGTACCACCATGACTACCTGACCTCATCTCCTCCATACTCTACCCACCTTGACCTTGGCTCATTATCTCCCTCTGCCTCTCCTTGGACCATCCTCATCATCATCCTCTCCCCCACTTGATGACTCATCAATACCTAGCATTAGCTCAGCCAAATCTATGTATCTAGGGAAGGGATGATCCTAAAATCACCATGCATAATTCCCCTCCATCCCTGCATCTACTACCCCATCTCATAAAGTCTAAGGTAGTGGTGCATCTCTCATATGTAAAAAGGCCTCCAAGCAAGCCTCATACTCCAACGTCGGCCCCCACATTGCTCTCTTTGATTGAACTTGGGTATAATGTGTAGTCCCCTATGGCATGCCCTATCATCGACTAAACTGCCTCACCATTCGCCTGAAGCAAAATCACTCTAGTACAGAAGGAATCTGACCAAGAAAATACCTTGGGCTAAAGAAATACACCATCTCATTGTCGTCCTCTTCCCATGGCTCTATAAATCTATAAGGTCTCCATACGACCTCATCAATTTCATCCAAAATCTTGTGCCAGTACTCTATCTTGCCCAAATGGGGCTGCATAATCAGACCCAAATAAGTATACATATAAGGCATGCCTTGTGGTCACTATCATACACACACTAGACATGTAATGGGAAAATGCTCCCATGTCCATACCTATAACAAAATGACCCCTACTGATAATGATGAGGCCCTAGAATATACAACCTATTGTAAATCATGATACAAATGAGCCAATATATAGCTATCCCATGCAAATATCCATGGCTCATCTATCATCTCTTGAATTAGCCAACCCCATCCAACTAGACACCCTCACCCTCAATGATCTAGAAACAAAAACCCTCCTATCATACCTACCAATACTTCTGGTAATGCATCATACTACAAAATGTGAAACCAAGACATGCTATCATCACTGATACTGTCATCTCCAAACAAGTCTCAGAATGCAGTCCCACCATAGTCTAATCATAATAAACCAAGTCCCCTATGGTCGGGATCCAAAAAATCCTGTACACATCCTCAGGAGTCATTGTCATCTCCCCCATTGAAAAATGGAATGTGTTGTGGTTTGAGTGCCACCGCTCAGCCACAACTGTCAGTAATCCCCTATTCACTTGAAACTGGGGCATCTATAATAAATACATGAAGCCAAACTAGTCTATCACCTACCTATCCATGTTAGACAATTGACCCACTACCTCTAATGACCATGGATAAAGTCCTCATACCATGAGCTTTCACCCATGCACCTATTTTTCATCTAGAAAACACAATGTGTTAGTTTTTTGTCACAAAGTGATCATCATAAATCAATCTAATTACATCTAGCTATCTAGCTACTAGTTCTATCTTGAACCTATTGTTCATCTTTCTCTACCCTGAGTTGGATTGGCTTGATTTCCCTACTCTATATCCTAAGTTGGGGCATCACCTATCTATTATCAGATCGATCCTACAAACATCACTTCATGAATACCTGACTACTAATGTTTACTTGTTATGCCCATCCTCGGATGAAAGACCAAGCCTCTAATTTTTGGCATTATCCCATGCTCACTTGAGGATCTACACCCTATTTTTGTCCTTCGATAATCTCTTGTGTCATTTCCTTAGCCACATGCATTGACTACTCCATTAAATGATTTACAACATTCAACTACTCTACTACAACTTTCAAAAGTGCCATTCTCTATATCATATGCATTATTGTATCCCATATGCGCTATTATATAAGCCAGATGCACTATTTTATTCATATGCATTGCAAGATTATCTACATGCACCATAGAAGCTCTCGTATGCACTATTTCATAGTATGTTCTACAACATTGATCATGTGTGCTATTTTATCCATAATATGCACTATCAAATTCAAATGCTCTATTAGATTATGTGTATACACTATAGAATTTTTTATATTTGTTTTATTCATATGCACTATTATATTCCCCAGATGTGCTACAATTCTACCATATGTGCTAATCCACCCCAAAACTAGGGTTTCCAAATGTGCTAAAAGGCCCTATGCATGCACTAAATCACTACCCATATGTGCTAAAAGAACATTTAAATGCACTGAAGTACTAAAATCAATGCATCTACCCTCCAAATCTGCTCAAAACTCCCAAAATACATGTAAAAACACTAAATCTCAAACAAAGAGGATCTCACCAACTTTTCGGGGTACCCTAGTCTATAGGACACTCATACTAATGGCCCCTCTCAAATCTATGCTCATGTAATGGAACCACCATCTTCATTGACTCAGAGCTCCAAACCACTAAATGCAAAAGCCAAAAGTGAAAATGACAAGTGTAAAAGGTCTTTTTGACCTATTTAAAACACCCCCACCCTCCCCCCCCTACGCCCTCCCCCAAGTGGTATTTATATCATCTTTTCAAATTATTTAGCCCCTCTTGGCACCTTTTTGATCACCAAAGCTAACTTGGGTATTGTATCAAACCATTCTAACTATCTTTCCCACCAATCTCCCACCATGTCAAAAATAAAATTGGAACCTGCTCAACCTTCACATTCTCTTACTTCTTTTTAATTTTATTTCTGAGGGTGTAGTATATTTGCATCAAATTAGGGCATCCAAGTTGGGGCATTAAATTTTTTTGAAACATCAAAAACAACCTATCCCAACCAAAATTTTCAAACATCAAAACCATGATATCCAAGCAAAACCATTGCAACACCAAATCAATATTGCAATCCAATCATCAAATTAGCAACAATCAAAACATCAAATCATCAATGATCAAACCAAGCCATCAACAGATAGAGACTACAACAATGATGGAATGGTAGAATATCATTAAATAGACATCCAGTCATTAGAATTTGACCTAAAATTAGAAAATCAAGATAGTCTTTGAACTAATATGCTTCACATATCAGCTCAAAGAGGGGCATTTGTAGACACCCAAAAATTGGCAAAAATCTTAATCATGCAATTATGATCAATCAGGTCAAAATTAAAGAGAAAATTAGAAGAAACACAATAGACTTTCAAATAAAAAATCACATCAGGTCATTAATCACCTATCAAATTGACAAGACCTAAATCAACTTTAAAAGAGGAAGAAAAAAATTCAAATTCATAAAATAAAATTCAAAAGGGAGGAAGGAAAAAGACAAAGTGTTGAAAATAAATCATTTTATCCTCACAAGATTGAAAATCTCCCTTTTACCATTTAAAAGAATTTGAAAAATCCTCATATTATCCTCAAAACCAAGTTTGTTGGACTCTTCCTCCTGGCCTCTTATGAGATATTTTGTTAAAAGTGAAAATCCTAGTTCTTACCCCAATCCCTTCCAAAATCCTATAAATAGGAGGGAAATCTAAGAGGCAAGGGACCCAAGTTTTTATGCATCTACACTATAGGCATATTTAGACTCATTGTTTTAACATTTTCATTGTAGTGATTTCATAGCATTGTTAGCATCATTTTGTGTCTTTTTGCATCATTTTGTACCATTTAGCTTCATTTTTTGCATATTTAGTTCATAGCATGATCATTTCAAGAGCATTTCTAGGAGTTGTTTTTCACATATAATCCCCATTTTAGTCATAGATCTTGCATGTTTAATTGTAGATCTGCATTTTTAACACAATCCCATTCTAGAACTATCACTAAGATGCTAGTTTGAGAGCTATTTTAGTATTTGTAGTTAGGGAGACATGAGATGCTTGTAGAGATTACATTCTAATGATGATATCTTGGGTCTAGTATAGTTTTTCATCAGTCCATTTTCTTTCTACAGTAAGGTTTCATGAATACGCATTCATACTGTGTACAAGTTTAACTTATTAATATTCAATGGCACTTGGGGAAGGTTGGGAATAATGAGGTGGCTAAATAAAGACACTTGTTGACTAATTGGGAGCTCACACTCTCATTGTGTTCCAAGTTACCATGATTATGAAGATTGGTTTAATAATCACATAAGATATACCAAGAAAACCCATCTAAAAAAAAATGAACAAACAACATGGAAAAGCTAATAAGTTCGCATAACCCAAAAATAAAAACTACAAGAAAATAACCATCAAAAAGTGAAAGGGATAGAGGGATCCCAACCCTTTTGGGTACGGTTCATATTTACCCTATATAAAAGAGTTTTCTTATTGCTAAATTTGAGAATGCTTAGGATAGAATTATAATCTTGTGTGATCATTTTTTAGCCGTGAGGATAATTTTTCTCAATGGTTAAACCATGGCATTCTAATTTCTATCCTTCCTCTAAATTATTTGATAGGATTCCCATTGGGCTCGACTTCCTTATCTCCACTTTATCTTTAAGTTGATTCTCTTTTAGAGGAAGTGGGAGAAACACTTAGGGTTTTTCTAAAGGTATAAGTTGAATCATTTGATAATTTTCATTCCACCTTTGCTCTTAACCTAATCAAAATGTATATCTCTAAAGGGTACGTATAAAGATCAAGATTAATTCTTCCAATGAAATTTGCATTCAAATTTTGGACTATGAAGGGATTCATTTTAGGTGTAGAAGATATTTAAAAATTGGTCACATGGTTTCTTAATATGGTGTAGAGAAAAATAAATCATCAACTTCGTGGTGAAATGGTGCTCTTGATTAGCATTACATAGTTGTGAAGAAATCTGAAACTGAAAGGAGTTTCTTCCAAGTGGTTGTGTAGGATTTTACAAGTCTTGTGACTACAACTCAAGTTGATCTAGTTACTGATGTTTGGGGTAATCAGGCTAGTGAATTGATTCTTGCTATCTCTCCAAATATGGGTTGGAATGTAGCTCTACCCTCAAAAATAGTGTTTTGGCTATCAATAGTGGTGATATTGCTTTACTTATAGGGAAGAGTTATGATATTTCTCCAAAGGTGGGATTTTCCTCTCTGTTGACACTCTTTCCAAGGTTATTGGTGGTACCTTGTATGACTTGATGGCTTAGGAAGTTGAGGTTGTGAAAGTGGAAGAGGGTGGACAACTATTATGGGTAAAAAGGCTAAGATGTCCCAACCCTCTTTTGACAAGACTATTTGCTCCCACAAGAGTTGTGCTAAAGGTAGATCTTGATGGCTCTTTGTTGGGAAAGCTTGGGTTGGGATCCCTCTATCCCTTTCATTGTTTGATGGTTATTTTCTTGTAGTTTTCATTTTTGGGTTATGGGAGCCTATTGGATTTTCCATATTGTTTGTTCATTTTAGTTTAGGTGGACTTTCTTGGTATATCTTATGTGATCTTGTCGTAAAGGGTTTAGGGTCCCTTAAAAACCTATTTTACTTTAATAAAAGAAATTTAGACTCCAACAAACTTGAGCTCAAGATGACTTATTTAGACTAGTGCTTATTTAAAAATTATTGTTGTTGGGTTTATTTTGAATAATGTTTATACAAGTTCTTATATTATCCTATGTACAATGTTGCTAAAACCATTAAGTATTTTTTTTTTTTTTTTAGGAAATAGGTTGGGTTAATAATCTAGAAGAACAATTTCTTGGTGTTTAAATTTTATTTGGTTTTGTGAAATCTTTTGAAAACTTCTTTGATACTGTAGTTTAACTTATTTATATTCGATGGCACTTGGGGAAGGTTGGGAATAATTAGGTGGCTAAATAAAGACACTTATTGACTAATTGGGAGCTCACATTCTCACTATGTTCCAAGTTACCATGATTATGAAGATTAGAAATTAAATCTTATAATTGATGGACCATGGGAAATTTTTGTTTCAAAAGTCTAATATAGTGCAAGATCCATCATGAAAAGACATTTATTGAAATAATAGATGGTTGAAAGATAGTGAGACTATAATATATCATGAAATAGTAGATGGTTGGGCTATAGTGAGAATATAAGATATTATGAATTCTACCCTACTAGTTTGTGTTGGAAGTTTAACTAGGAAACTAAGATATTGAGAGAGCCGGGGGGGTGTGTGTGGGGGAGGTGAATCAAGATCTATAAAACTTTTATCCTTCAAAACAACTTTATTGTTTTCACCATGTTAACCATCTCATATCTAGTTTATGCATGACATAACTTGAGATATCAAATGCTGAAATATATCTAACTATCAATCACATCCATGAAATGTAAACACATAACACAAAAATTTGATAATCCAAAAATACTTCAAGTTAAAGGTAAAACTGGGGTGAGGATGACACCCACAAATCTTCACTATTGTAATAACAAAGTTAACCTGTTAGTTTTTAATCACTTTTGATGATCTACCCTATCAGGGGTCATCTCTACTAAAATATTTTAAGACTATTAGGTCTTATCTTGATTAAAGGATTTTACACTTACAATGAAGTAAGGACTCTACTAGGAAATTTATAAGGGTCTGTTAAAACCACTCTATTAAGAGATTTACCCTGATTCAATCTATCAAAATTGATTTAGTTCCTAATCCTTTGGTCTGCACTTATAATTTCTACAAATCTTCTCCTCCCAATATCTAATCTAATCTCCAATATGATATAGCTATTCTTTATCCTTCCCTGCTTCATTAGGTCGCTAAACTTTGTTCTTCACAACTTTTGCATGCAACATTCAAAAATTAACTCCTTTACACAATACTCTACTTCCTTCACACATTTCACAATCTTTTTTGCAATAGCTCATTCCACACTAATGAAAATAATGTTTGGATCTTCCTATTTAAATAAATCTATAGAGTCTTCTAGACAATTCCCTTTTTGCCTCTTCATATAAAATATTGTTCTTTTCTCATAGGGATTGATGATCCATATTAGAATGTGCAATAACCTCTATAATAAACTCTACGATCGTTAAATGTCATGCTCATGCTAGCTTGAAAAAGTTTACCTCAATGTTCATATCATTCCAAACTTTTATGTTCTATCTATGTTACTCGACATACATTATTTCTAATGCTCAGTCATAATTGTTCTTTCTATTGTTGTTCGGTCTTAACTATACTCAACTCCTATATAACTCAAAGTTTATGTAGTTTATCTGCTCAATACTAGGCTTGGATTATACTAAAATTATTCATTGATAAAATACTTTGTCAACTCTTATAGAACTTGGCATATACATGATTCTTTACAAGTCTTTGCATGGCTCGACCTATATAGAGTAGCTCAGTCACAATGATGATTGATTGACTCTGCCTTATTTATAACTAAGTGTTTGACACTAATAAACAACAAGACTTAGAGATACAAACAATCTCACCCTTTGATACTAGTAGCAAAAACACTTTTTCATGATTACATCTTTATAGTACATAAATAATAGTACTCCCCCTAAGCCTATGACTTGGTTCTTATAGAACTTCAAAACTTTTTCTTTTACAATACAATATACAATACATAATTTACATGAATCAAATTAGTCTAATTATAGCTTGGTCATACCTTGTCTACTTTCTATCTTTCTAAGCTCTAAATCTTTACATTCTCTCATAACTCATCATTCCCCCTTGATGATTTCACTTCATTCCCCCTTGTTTTTGACGCTTATGTCTATTGCTAAGGTTTTTGTTGTAGGGGTTGCATGGATGAAATCAAATTGGATTTATCAATGAATGAATTTGATTTATCATGGCAAGATCATGATCCCATGTGGTTCTTGTTGATACCAAACATGAATCTTCAACTCCAGATTTGTTGCCAAGTTAGTTAAGTTGTCATCAATTGAAAGATTATGATCTTTTTGCAGTAGATCTTTTTCTAAACTTAGCTCATGTTGCATAATCTCCAAGTGACGTATCAACATTGATTGGATGGAGATGAGTTTGGTCCTCATTCTACTATCTTCTAACTGTAGCTCACCCAACCTCACTTGTGAAAACAACAATATGTTATAATGCATTGAGCTTGATCTAACTAACTAAGAGATAGAACTACCTGATTTCTCCATGTCAGCTTGAATCTGTATGACTAGAAAATGGGTTAGAAGCATAACATACTATGAGAAAATCACAAACTCAATCAACATATATTAGCACCCACTAGTCTACCATGAAAGCCAAACTAATCAAAAGAAAGCAAACATAATTAAAAACTCCCTTTTCTGTTTGTAGCTCCCATGTTCTTCTTTCTTCTCCAAATGATTGTAGCTCCAATTTGACTATAGTGCACACAAGATTGAAGCAAAGAGCCTATGATAAGGATAAAGCCATGAGAATACTTGAAGTGTGATTTAATGTGAGAGCAAGAATGCAACATGCAAAGAAGTAGAGACTCAAAGACTCAAAGATTTGGATTTTCAAAACTTAAGCCTTCAGATCCGAAATGAGAGGAAGGGTGTCCATTTTATAATTTTCATGGAGGGTGAGAGCATTGGATTTGTCACCCATAGATATGCAATGTGGCAAGAGATTCCTATGATGCATATGATAGAATATGCCAATTGTGAGATTCTATGACACATGAGAGTCAAACCTGGCTAAATGTGGAAGAGAATCTATGACGCATCATAAGACACCTCAACCCATTTAAAGCCAAGAATCTATGAGGAATAAGCCAAATAGGGACGTGCGTAAGAGGTAATAATATTTGATTATGAAAAATCTCAGCCAAGTGTCAAAGGAGAATCCACGAGGTGTCCCATCCAAGTGTCACTATGATGCAATATTTTATGGAATATTTGAATTAAAAATCCTCTTATTCCACAAAATAAGAATTAGTAGAAAATGGAATTAATGATGGAAAATGGAACTTAAGAAATTAAGAATTTCCATGGTTTGAAGATAATGAATCAATTAATTAATAAAATTAATTAATTGAGGATGATAATTGGGAAGAATAATTAGAAAGAATAGGATTAAATTATGGGTTATTTAATCCTATAGAAAAAATTAGCAGATGATTGGCCAAATTGATTAAATGAATGCGACTGTACCCTTTGATGGAAATGTGACAATGATGGATATCAAATAAGATGATGGAAGGTAGAGCAAAGCCATGGTAAAATTGATTGATTGAAGCTGATAACATGCCAAGGAAACATGACATGAATTGGTTGATATGTAACATTTAATCGACATTGTAAATGCTACAGGATTGAAATTGATTGATAAGGTTTGATCATAATAACATTGACCGACATTATCAATGTTATTAAAATGGTCGATGATGCCATGATTTGACATTGAAAGCCTCAACAATGTCAAAGATTGAAAGACATGAATGCTAGTTTGACCTAGCACTGAGAGCCATGATAGTACTAAGGTCAAATTGATAAGATTGATAAGTTGATAGGTTTCCAAGACACTGAAAGCCACAACAATGCCTAAAAGTGAATAGATGATGATTGATTTGGGATGTTTGATATGTTTTGGGTTGATTAGGACCAATTTCAAGTGATTTCGAGTTGATTTGGGGTGATTCAGAGTTGTTTTGATATGATTCTGAAATTGATGCGAAAGGGGATACAAATGACAAAATATGGTCAATCTGGCCAAAAGATCGAAGTTAGTAGAATGAGAAAATGGGACAAATTAGTATGAATAAGTGATGAGGTCATAGATGCAAACCATTTTTGAGCGTCTACATTTTTCCCCTCTTTGATACAATGTGATTTAGAGCATTGTATCAAAGAATAACTGATGAGAAAGCCACAACATGCCCTAGTAGGGATGATATATATGGGTGTCCCCTCAAGAAATTCACTAAGATAAGAATATTATAAATCAATTTTTTGACAACAAGAAGACAAAACCATAGCAATTGACATATTGCAAATTAGAGCTAAGATGTGAAAGTTATGAGGCCTAGAGTGTAGAACAGGATCAACTAGTAGCCTGAGAGTGATTGCATGGGTTACCACTAAAGAAAGGAAAAAAATGATGAAAATTATAGCTCATTTTTTCTGAAACAAAGATATGAATCCAATGCAATAGACGGATTGCAAATCCGAGTTAAAATTCAAAAGTTATGGGCTCTGAAGTGCAACATAGGGGCTCCGGGAGCAGTTCTGGGTATCCTAGGTCACCAACTGCGCCCAAAAATCAACCAAGTGCATCATTGACGCACTTGGTAAGCCCAAGTGTTCCATGACAGTACCAAGTGCATCAATGATGCACTTGGGAAGCCCAAGTGGTCTCAAAAAGCACAAAATGTGCCCGAGAAGGCCCTGGGGGCCAAAATCAACATGATAGGGGGCAACTAGGAGCCCAAGAGTAATTGCAAGGATTAAAACTCCATACAGTGACAAAATAATGAAAATTATAGCTCATTTTTTTCACAAAAAATATATGAGTCCAACACAACTGACGATTCGCAAATCAGAGTTGAAACGCAAAGTTATGGCCTCCAGAGTGCAACCTAGGGGTTTTGGGAGCAATTTTGGATAACCTAGGTTCCCAAGTGCGCCCAAAATCTACCAAGTGGGTCAATGATGTAGTTGTAATGAAAAAGTGCATCAGTGACATAGTTGGGAACCCCAACTATGCCCTGAAAGTGCAGATTGCACCCTAAAAGGCTCCGGGGTCTAGAATTAGCTCGATTGGACTCGAAATGACTTGAAACTGTGCATGCATGCCCAAAATGATGGAAAGATGTCATAACATGAAGGAAATCATCAAAAATGCTAAGATTTGGTCAAAGATGATGAGACAAATGTCATACTAAGGTTGAACTAGGTGGAAAGCCATAGAAAGTTGATTGACAATGTAGGATGAGGCAGGAATGCATGAATGCAAGATGAAGATGATTTGGTGAATTAGAAGACATGATTATGGTGATAGAGCATGAGATGAAGAAGAAAGATGAGATGAGGAGATGTTAGTATGATGGAAAGACTTTTGCTTCTAGAAAGTGCACTATATGTCAAATGGAGCTTTATTTTGATATGGCAAAGGGAATGCAACACATCATGGCATAAAGGGCCAAAGCACAAATGCAAGCCTTTTGCGTAAACAAGCACAACACAAACAAAGAATGGCCTTGTCCTTCCTAAGGCATATGTACATGCCCCAGACTCTCAAAGGTACATTGTAATAGACAGAAATGGAAAAAGATGACCATGAACCATCCCGGCTAGTCTCATAGATTAGTTTATATCATCGAGTAGCATAGGGACATGATCAAAGAAAAATAAAGAAAAAAATAAATCACTCACTAAATAGCATGAGCCAATAGCTATTCTTGTCCATTATTACGTTCTTGTTAATGTTTTAGGTGTGTAGATAGTGTTTGACATGTTGATAATGTGATAGTTCTGGTTGTGGGTTCAGTTGATAAGTTCATAGTGACTGGTTGGATTGATTGTTGGTTCATGTTGCACATATATTGTGATTGGCATTGAAGTGTAGTGCTTTGATTTTTAGTTTGCAAAGTGCAAGTGTTTAGGCAAAAGGGGTGGTTATCTACAGTGAACATGTACAAGGTTTATTGCAAATTTTTGATGAGTTTTGTGATTTTTAGGGTTTTTTGAGGATATTGATGTTTTTGTGTGACTGATTTCTTCATGTCATTTTATGATTTTTAGGTTTTTTTTTAGGATATTTTATGATTTTTAGGGATTTTTCAGGATCGTATTTGAATTTTTAAGGATTTTTTCATGACATTATGTGATTTTTATAGATTTTCTCAAGACATTTTATGATTTTTTAGTGATTTTTTCAGGATCGTATTTGAATGTTTTAAAGGATTTTTTTCAGGACATTATGTGATTTTTTATAGATTTTCTCAGGACATTTTATGATTTTTAGGGATTTTTTCAGGATTGCATAAGCATATACAAGTGTTAGCTCCAATCCGTTGTGCGATAGATCTAATGGATAAAAGCACTTAGGGGTATGCCCCTAGTTCAAATTCAAACTTACACACCATGTAGGTAATATGCCCCCAGACAAGACGCAAATTATGTACAAAGGCCAATGACAGAGTGTGTGTGTAGACTGGTGATGCTTAAGCAAGGTAACGAAGGACATTAACCATTTCTTGAGCCATGATAAGGAACCAAGGATGTCTTGCAATATGAAGGATATGATCAAGGAATGATAGAGGGGGAAAAGACCAGATGGAATCCTAATAGATGGAGGAGCAATAACTGATTACACATGGCGCCTGTTTGCTAGGTTTTCACCATGGTACTTTCCCAAAGCGCCTGTTTGCCAGGTTTTCACTTTTGGACAAAATTTTTCTCTTGACTCAAATTTTTGTGCCAAGATGCCTGTTTTCCAGGTTTTCATCAAGGCATCCATTTTTTCATGACTTTTTTCACTTTTTTCTTTTCTTTTTTCATGACTTTTTGCTATTTTTCTTTTCTTTTTTCATGACTTTTTGCTATTTTTCTTTGCTTTTTTCATGACTTTTTGCTATTTTTTTGATATTTTTTCAGGATTTTTTGCTATTTTTAAAAATATTTTTTCAGGATTTTTTGCAAATTTTGTGATATTTTTTCATGACTTTTAGATGGAATCAAGAATGAGAAGATATCTGTTGTTGATGTTGCTAGCTAATGAGCTCTGAATCGATGACTAACCATAACTACATAGGATTTGTTCCGAGTCTATAGGTAAAATCAAACCACTAGAAAGGTCTTGAGATATACTATCGTGTACCATATGTAAGACAATGTTTGTCTCTTGTGAATCAAGGCATCTAAGATAATTGGGTCAATAGAAATGTCATGTGGGATGTCACTAATGATGACATATGTAAAGGCTTGTTGGATAAAGGACTGATTTTGGTTATTGGACAAATTAGGTAGCTGGATTTGGGAATAAACAAAGGGATATAAGGGAGGGTTGAGACCAGTGACCTTCCACATGAACACTGATTTAGAGAGCTCCAAAAGACTTTGTGGCATGTTGAACATTGGAACACTGATATTCATGGCATCATATTTTTCATTTTGTATCATTGGGAGCTACTTAGCTTTTGATTTTTTATAGTCTAATGGTGCCTTTCGATTCTCACCAAGAGACCTATGCTTGTTATTTCTTTCTCTTTTTGCTTTGTAAGTAGAAGGTGGAGTAGGCTCCCCAAAGTATGCCAATTTATTCTCTTTAGGAGAAACTGCTTCTTTATGATCTTCAGTCATAATGCCTTCAAAGTCTATTATGAGAGTGTCATCATTGTTCAATTGATCAAAAATTGGTGGTTCACGTTGGTCCCAATCCAAAGGTTTAGGATAACTTGAGGAGATGTCATCATCAGTGTTGAATGGGCTTTGGTTGAAGGTAGATATATAGGTATCTGATTCAACTGGGTCATTGGGGTTATGCATAGAAGCTAGAGGATTGTTGGTTTCAGGTGGGATATCCTTAGATGCCTTTTCTTCATTCAAAACATCCATAGTCTTACATGTAGGTACCATGGTACTGGGAGGACCTATTCGTAATGGTTTAAATCCAAGCCCTAAACTAGGAGGTCATCCTTCTATAGTGATAGGTTCAGTGATTCCTTATTTCTGAGATCCAAGACAACTATAGCCATCATAGCCTTGTTTTTGCATGATAGTAAACCCAAGTCCATACTTGTTAGGAGATATCAAAGTGGGTTCTTGTCCTGCTTTTTCTTTCTCAATACATACAGATGTATTCTCATTAGTAGAAGTATCATTATTTGTACTAATCTCTAAATGTTGTGCTTGAAGTGGTTATGATTTACCATGAGATTGGGGAGAAATTAGTGACTCCCTCCTGTGAGAGACTTAAGACATAAAGTACTCTCCACACCCATTGTCTTCAATCTTCATCTTTTCCTTGGCTTTACTGAGTAGTATATCAGCATGCACATACTTAGAGGAATTTGTGGGTTGTGCTTCATTGTTTGTTGGGATTTGGAATGCAATGGCATCTCTTATATTAGCACAAAATTGAAAAGGATCTGGATTGCCAGGGATGGTAACCTCTACGTTGTGATAGGAAAACTTTAGACATTGATGATATGTAGAAGGGACTACTTTCATAGCATGAAGCCAAGGGTGTCCTAGTATCATGTTGCAATTCATTTCTATATCTAGGACATGGAACAACGTATCTTCAGTAGTTGGACCAACTCTAATAGGTAGTGTGATGATGCCCCTGGAGAAGCGTTCACCATCATCATACACTTTTATTGTGATTCTTCGAGATGGATCCACATCATCTTTAGAATAACCCAAACTATTGACAACCTTAAGAGTATAGATGTTCAGTCCTGCTCCTCCATCTATTAAGACACGTCTGACTTTGGCATTATGGATGAAGACTTTGAGATAAAGGGGATCATTATGGTTAGGTTTGTCCTTAGGAATATCATGGGGTGAAAAAGTGATATGTTGTGATGCAGATAGGTTCCCAACCATGGCTTGGAACTGGGCAACATCCATGTTATCTGGGACTATTGAATCTTTAAGGGCTTGCTCCAAGATCTTTTGGTGTTGGGGGGATGCATGCAGTAGGTCCAAAATGGATATTTGTGCAGGGGTTTTGCCAAGTTGTTCAACAAGGCTATAATCAAATGAAGTAGGAGCAGTAGGTCTAGATGGGGCTCCAGGTAGGGTGATCTTGCTATGGCATGTAGTGATAGTATAATGAGGGTCTTCAGCCTTCAATGTGAATGTGGATATGTGAAATTCAGACTCATTAAAGCAATTGATGGTGTAGTCATAGCTGGTGCGTGTGTAATTCACATTACCTTGTGAGTTTGAGTTTGAACTTGAGGGTTTCTCTTTGTCATGATTACCCAAAGGATCTTTGAAAATAGTGTGATCAGAGTTGGATGCTAATAGTGACGGATCAACTGTGATGACACCATCATCAATAAGGTCTTGTATTGCATGTTTCAATTGGAAGCATAATGGAGTCTTGTGTCCTTTGGTGCGATGATAATCACAATACTTTTTTCATCCCACCAATCAGTTATAGTCAATGGTTTATCTTTTATTGGGGGTAATTGGAGGAAGTTATTACTCAGTAACTATTGTAATGCAGACTCAAGTGGTATTCCCAATGGTGTGAATTTTCTATCCTTGGTTCTAGGATATCTTTTTTCTTGTGTGGAAGTCTCAATTTTCTATTGTGGAGCTAATGTTTGATTAGAGGTTTGTGAATTTGTATGGTTTACACCTTTAAAAGTCAATTGAGGTTGTGCTATGCTAATCATGTGAGCATCCACAATGCCATCATTAGTCACATTCTTTTTTTTGGAGAAAAAATTTTCCTTGTCATTAAACGATTTGGTGTATGTGTTCTCTTTGTTTATCTTGAGGATTCCCTTATGAATAAGAGTATCTTCAATACTAGCCCCTACTTTCATTAGTTTAGAAATGGTGCTTGGACTCCTGATTTTGAGTTCATACATTAAGTCCAGGACTAAGTTTTCAATGCACAAGTTTACTTGTTGTTCTTCAGGAATGTCTAGTGGGAATTGACTAACTAAGCTTCTCCAACATAGTAAGAATGTGATGAATGATTCTCCTGTCTTCTATTTAGTTAAGCACAAATCAGAAAGTGTCACATCATTTTTGATGTTAAAGGAAAAGTGGGAGATAAACTTGTCTGCTAGCTCTGACCAAGATTTGATATTACCAGGAAGTTTGGAGTACCATTCAAGTGCAAGCCCACCTAGAGAACGAGGGAACAATCTCATAAGGTAAGTGGGCTCATCACTGAGTTCGGTACATGAAACACAAAATTCTTAGATGTGATCAATAGGGTTTCCTTTTCCTCAATATTTTTCAAACCTTGGAGCTTCAAAGTGTTTTGGGAATGGAGGCATATATAGACTTTTATCGAATAGATTAGGATGTAGGTCCCTTTCTGTATATAGAGCCTATTTCTTTTGGACTCCCAATGCCTCGAATTTTTTGGAAAGTTGTTTGAATTGTTGTAATAGTTCTTCATTGGGGTTTTTCATGATGGTCTTTCCTTCAAGTATTTTGTGTCTATGAGTAGACCATTTGCTGTGGCGAGAACTATGTCTACTTGGTTCTGACATTTCTGTGTCTGATGAGTCTGATGAAGTGTCGCTAGGTGGTGGAGGTATGTTGCCACCTTGAAGACAGAAAGGTCCCTATTGTTGGGGAACTTGTTGTGGTATTTGATGTGGCACTTTTTGTGGGATTGACTGCAATTGTTGTAACATGTGTTGTTGTTGTGCCATGTGTTGTGGTTGTTGTTGGGATACTTCTGTTGGTTGTATGTGAGACCATGTGCGTGCTTGTTGTTGTAGAGGTATTTGTTGAGGTTGTTGTGGCACATGTTGTTGTTGTAAAAAATGTTGTTGGTATGTGATTTGTTGCTCAAGGCATATTTGGTATTCCAACTGTTGCTTGAGTTGCTCTTTTTGTTTAGCAAACATCATTTGTTGTTGTTGGAATTGCTGCTGAAATTGTTGTTGATAAATTGTGTGTAAGTCAAGTGGGTCCACATGGGATTTCATTTTAGTAATGTTGGAAGTTTGCCCCACTTGTGGTTGTTGTCATTTTGTTTGACTTGGTTGTGCCTCGGAAGTGTTGAGTCCTTGTACCATTGTAGGTTGTTGTTGTCGTGGGGGTTGATTAAATCCTTGAGAATTGAATGTCATGTTTGGATTGTGGTTTTGGTACCTTTGTGTGTCAGATGTTCCTGCTTATAACATCATATTGATTTGACTATGAGATGTGTCCCTATTGGGAATGGGCATAATATCAATAAGACTTTTCCTTTTTGTGTCCATAGGGATGGTTTCACTTGATGTCTCACATGTTGTACTTATGAGAGATTCTATAGTGTTGGATGTCGTAGCACTTGGTAAAGTTAGGAGCAAAGGTGTACTTTGTTGATTTGCCTCCAAAGAAGGTATGTTTGGCATTCCTAGAGCATAAGTCCCTTTAGGTGCATCTTGTTGTTGCATCATGTGACTAAAATCAAGTCTTAATGTCCTTTTGGGGTGTTTAGGGATTGGTGGTATTTCATCAAACAAGGGGTTAACATTGATGTGTTCAAATGTACTTTGGAGGATTTCAATTATTGGTTCTTAATGGGACCTTATAGGTGCCATTATTGTGTTTGAAAACTCAAAAGGTTGTTTTCCCTTGTCTAAGTCCAAATTTATCATGGGATGGATGTTTTCAATTGTTGTGTTGGTTTGATTTTTGGACCTAGGATCTTCCAAGTTTGGGTTAAATTTGACAATTTCTTGGGCTGCCAAACATTTGAAGTTCTTGCAAAAAAAATTTCTTGACATGCCCTAGCCATTTCTTCATCAGTGATGCCATAATTAGTGTCAGAGTCAACACTTAGGTGTATAGTACCTTGTTGTATGTTTGATGTGTTAGGTTGGCTGAATTCAAAGGAATGTGATTGTTCATTTTTAGGTGAGGTTGGTACACTTCCTCCTCCTGGTGGCATTGGCATGAATATAGGTTCAAAGTCAGGAATCCATTGGACCATACCATGGGTGGGGGAATTTTTTGGAGGAAATCTCATGGTAGATGCATTGTTCAAGGTTTTTTGTACCATAGCTTGATTATAAGGATCTTGCAGATACATATTCAAGGGTTCTGCTAGTAATGGTTGTGATGCCTCAATTTGGTCTTCGTCAAAGGTTTGTTGGATTTTCTTGCTCTTTATTTGTCTTGGATGAGGTTTTGGTTGTTCTTGTGCCTCAAAAAACAAAGGTTGATAGAGTTCCTTGGGTCTCTGAGCTGATTGTGTCCTAGTAAGTGCTGGCATGATACCTAACAGTGCAAATGCAATGGATTTTTTGAGTGTTTTGGGTGATTTAGAGTGGTGGGTATGCAAGATATGAGTGTTTTTGGGATTTTTAATTATTTAGGAATGTTATAAAATGTGATAAAATTCTAGATGAATTATGGTTTTGATGTGCAAAGTGCAAATTTCCTAGGGATATTATGTAAATGCAAATGCAAGGTGATGTTTTGAAGTTTGACTAGAAGAGATGAAAATGACTCTAAGGTATGCAAAATGACAATTAGGGTTATGTTTTGGACTTGGTAATGATAATAAAGGTAGGTGTATTCAAGGTAGACTATGCAAAGGATGGTGTTCTAGGGTTCATAATGATGTTTGGGACATGCAAAATGAGGGTAAATGCTCAAGAAGGCAATTTGGTTGATGGACAATTTGATAGGGTTTGGTAGTGAAAATGATGCTAAGGATTTTGATCAATGCAATATGAAGGGGATATACCACTAGGGTAAGTCAAAATGAAATTTGGGAATGCTAGGGATATGATTATGTTATGACAAGGGTATATGGAAAGTTTTGATCTTAGGTAAAACCTTTTAGAAAGTATTTTGTCTAGGAGTTTAACCTTGTGATAAAGGACTTTGGATCTTGACCAAAAACTGATAAAAGATGAAAAGATCAAATTGATAAAAGATGAAAAGGTCAAATATATCAAGACATAGACAGATTTTGACCAAAGAAAATGATAAGAAAAGATAAAAAGACTAGTCAAGATCCATTATCCGTCAACACTAGGAGATACTCTAAGCCTCATACTTTGTTTAGATTTTTGACTAAATTCAAAGGTTTTGGGGGTTCAAAATGACGTTTAGAGGACTCAAAATGGTGGTGATACTGAGAGGATATGTGATATGGACAATTCCTATGATGCAAAAGGGGATTTTGGGTGCAAGGTACTATTTTGTGTCAAGTGCAAAATGGGTAGGTGTAGAGGCTCCTAGATGTAGTTTTGGGGTCCTAAAGTGCAGTTCGGAGGCCCAAAATGGTCATGCAGGTACCCAAGTGCACCCTAAAAGTTCCAAGTGCACCTTAATAGTACCAACTACATCATTGATGCACTTGGAGCTAGTTTGGGCACAGTTGGTAGTTTCTGGGCGTAGTTGGTAAGCTAGGAAGGATGTTTGCTGATTCTGAAGGGTATGGTTACCAAACTGACATGCCAGGAAGCTAAGATGCTTGGGTTGATGTTAGGATGGGTTGGGAGATGAAAAATTAAGGTTATGACATATAGAATGATGTATTAAGTGAAGGTGATGAAGATTAGGTGATGTAGAATGCATATCTGGGCAAGCTAGTGCAAGGGGAGCTAACCAGGTACCTAAGGACACTGTTGAAGCCCCAAAATGTTATCTGGAACCCAAAATTGGATCTCAGGACCACCAAGTGCACCCAAATAGTGAAAAATATGTCAATGATTTATTTGGGTCCCATTTGGGTGCAGTTGGTAGTTTCTGGGTGCAGTTGGTAAACTGGGCTAAAACTGAGGCAATTCTGGAAGCTATGATTTCAAGATTAATGTCACAGAGAGGTAAATAGTAGAGGAAAGTGTTAGGGCCAGTATAAATTCTCAAAATGATGGTTAGGACACTCAAAATGATGGATAAAGTGGTCAAGATGATGAATAGGTATGCAAGGATGCAAGGTGGTGAATGCAAAGTGCTGATTTTGATATGGGAATGCAAAAACTAAGGAAGGTAAACTAAACCTAAATGGATGCAATATGAAAAGTAATAGATAATAAATGAGGACTAAAATGTGCAATATGAAGTCTATATGATGCAAGAATGAAGCCTAGACTAGGGTGAATGTAAGTTAAGTCTATGCAAGTGTAGGATCTACATTTTGCCAAGCACATTTAGGAGCACAAGTCACCATGTTTTCCAAGGTTTGAGTGTGTTGAACCAAAGTTGGCAAAGTTTGATAAAGGTTGAAATGTTTTGGTGATGTGTGATGTTTTGACAAGTTCAAATGATATCCAAGGTGTAAATTTAAAAGTTTGGCTTTTATCTTGATTATGTTTTACACACATGCAAGACACATTAAGACAAGAATAGCTATTGTAAAAAGTTAACAAACACACCACAACCTAGGCTTTTAGGACTGTATCCACTGAATTCCTACTTGAACCAAAGTTCAACCATGCCTATCCAGAGTGGACAACCTAGGATCTTGGCACCATAGGCTCCCCCTTACAGCGCACTCACTTCTCGGGGCTACCAAGATCTGCTTCCCAAGGGGCATGACTTCCCAAGGGACTGTTGCCTCTACTAAGGACTGCGAGAATGTAGGATGTCTTCATGGGCATGGGTGACACCTTGAGCTAGTGGATAGAAAGGATTTTGGCCACTAAAACATGGTTTTTAGTAAGGGCATTTTTTTTGGCAAGTGAATGATAAAATTCTGCAGAAGGTCTCCCAGCCCCAAGAACCGAGGTTTGACGCACCACAAGGGTACTGGAGGAGAGCTATCACGCAACAATACCACCAACATAGATTTCACCGTAATCAAATTTTATATAGCAGCTGGAATGTTGACGTGGCTTTGGCCCATTATTGCTCTGAGGTCATCCCCTGGCATACCCAATATCGAGTATCTTGGTCCAAGGCAGGCCTCCTATATAAGTTACACAGATTTCTCTTACACCCAAGATCCACGAATGGCCAGGGGAGAGGATACGTCCAATGCAACTCCTAGGGATTTAACACTGTAGAGACACTGAGCAGAAAAGAAAAAGGTTCTTTTTAAACACCAAATGAAATGTTATCTAGTTTAGGAAATCCACACACATAGTTTTGAAAGACACACAAAATCTTCGACAACGTCCTGCAAAGCACAATTAGTAGTTTGTTATAAGCACTATTAGTAACACAAAATCACCTGATCTATTTCCTAGAGAGTGATAGGAAATTGAAATGTGGATTTTGATTGATGCATGTGCTTACTATGAACCCAGGTGTACTCTGATAGAGCAAATTGCACCCCAGAAGGCCAAAATGGCTCAAAACACTCCCAAGTGTGCCCAAATAGTTCCAACTATATCAATGATGTAGTTGGGGCCTAGTTGGGTGTAGTTGGTAGTTTTAGGGCACAGTTGAGAAGTCAGGTGAAAAGTGTGGGGAAATGGTGCCTAGACAAGACCCAGAAATTGGAATTTTCAAAGCTACACTCCCAAGTGCGCCCAAACAGTGTAGACTATGTCAATGACATAGTTGGGGCCCAGTTGGGTGTAGTTGGTAAGTTAGAAACAACAAAAAGAGGTTTTGGTGGCTTCTGGGCTCCTAAAACTTCTCCTAGGGGTCCCAAGTGCGCCCTAGGACAAAAAGCTAACAGAATACATGAAACAAGAGCATATAAGCATTTTACTGGACCCCCTAATTAATCTAGGTGTGAAAAGGAAGAGCAGATAGTCATTATACCCTTCCAAGTGAGCTCCTTCCTTGCACCTACAAGCACAAAACAAGAAAACCCAAGTTAGATATGCATGTTCACATCGGGTTCACCAAATGTAGGACCAAAAAATGGGTTAGAAGCATAACATACTATGAGAAAATCACAAACTCAATCAACATATATTAGCACCCACTAGTCTACCTTGAAAGCCAAACTAATCAAAAGAAAGCAAACATAATTAAAATCTCCCTTTTCCGTTTGTAGCTCCCATGTTCTTCTTTCTTCTCCAAATGATTGTAGCTCCAATTTGACTATAGAGCACACAAGATTGAAGCAAAGAGCCTATGATAAGGATAAAGCCATGAGAATACTTGAAGTGTGATTTAATGTGAGAGCAAGAATGCAACATGCAAAGAAGTAGAGACTCAAAGACTCAAAGATTTGGATTTTCAAAACTTAAGCCTTAGGATCTGAAATGAGAGGAAGGTTGTCCATTTTATAATTTTCATGGAGGGTGAGAGCATTGGATTTTTCACCCATAGATATGCGATGTGGCAAGAGATTCCTATGATGCATATGACAGAATATGCCAATTGTGAGATTCTATGACACATGAGAGTCAAACCTGGCTAAATGTGGAAGAGAATCTATGACGCATCATAAGACACCTCAACCCACTTAAAGCCAAGAATCTATGACGAATAAGCCAAATAGGGACATGTGTAAGAGGTAATAATATTTGATTATGACAAATCTCAGCCAAGTGTCAAAGGAGAATCCACGAGGTGTCACATCCAAGTGTCACTATGATGCAATATTTTATGGAATATTTGAATTAAAAATCCTCTTATTCCACAAAATAAGAATTAGTAGAAAATGGAATTAATGATGGAAAATGGAACTTAGGAAATTAAGAATTTTCGTGGTTTGAAGATAATGAATCAATTAATTAATAAAATTAATTAATTGAGGATGATAATTGGGAAGAATAATTAGAAAGAATAGGATTAAATTATGGGTTATTTAATCCTATAGAGAAAATTAGCAGATGATTGGCCAAATTGATTAAATGAATGCGACTGTACCCTTTAATGGAAATATGACAATGATGGATATCGAATAAGATGATGGAAGGTAGACCAAAACCATGGTCAGATTGATTGATTGAAGCTGAAAACATGCCAAGGACACATGACATGAATTGGTTGATATGTAACATTTAACTGACATTGTAAATGCTACAGGATTGAAATTGATTGATAAGGTTTGATCATAATAACATTGACCGACATTGTCAATGTTATTAAAATGGTCGATGATGCCATGATCTAACATTGAAAGCCTCAACAATGTCAAATATTGAATGACATGAATGATAGTTTGACCTAGCACTGAGAGCCACGACAGTACTAAGGTCAAATTGATAAGATTGATAGGTTGATAGGTTTCCAAGACACTGAAAGCCACAACAATGCCTAGGAGTAGATAAATGATGATTGATTTGGGATGTTTGATATGTTTTGGGTTGATTAGGACTGATATTGAGTGATTCTAAGTTGATTTGGGGTTATTTCGAGTTGATTTGATATGATTTTGAGTTGATTTGATATGATTCTGAAATTGATGTGAAAGGGGATACAAATGACAAAATATGGTCAATTTGGCCAAAAGATCGTAGTTAGTAGAATGAGAAAATGGGATAAATTAGTATAAAGAAGTGATGAGGTCATAGATGTGAACCATTTTTGAGCGTCTACAGAATCATCTAAATGTTTTCCTAAAATTCATTTGTAAACCTTGGCACATCACAAAGTATATTGTATAGATCTTGTACTTTCTTTACAATTTCTTCTATGTTCTATACTAGTGCTTGTAACTCATCTTTTCTAATTAGAATGACAGTAGAAACTTTCTCCAATACTCTCTTCTCAAATTTCTTCTTAGACCAGGCCATTAGTTTTTCATTTGCCTCAATATCATCAGTATTAAATTTGTCAATGATTTGAACTAACTATGATATGATGGAGGTTGTTCATCAAAGGTTTGAATATTGAAGGCATACAACACCTATTCTTGTTGTTGTTCTTGCCTCATCTCTTCTTGCTTTTTCTTTCTTGTTAATATGTACTATAAGATGACAATTTTCTCATAAGTGAGATTGGCTAGATCCCATTTTGGTATATCAATTACTCCATCCAAACTAATAGTATTATCTGGAGAACTATCCTTTATCTTCTTTCCTTTACTTTTCTTTAGAGTGTTGTTGATCGACACTACTAGAGTAAGAATAGGTGATGAGGTTTCACCACTTGGTCTTGCTTGTACTTTAGTGCTTGGAACAAAAATGGGAACACTCTACATTGTAATTTCTCCTCCTTTATGTATAGTCTCCTTATTTACCTCTTCCTGAAGTCCTGAGACATGTGGTCCTTCTTGACCTGTAGTAGATATTCTACATTTATTTTCTTGTTTTATTCCTCTTTCTCTTGCTTCTCCTTTTCTGATTCTTTGGCTTCTGAGGTTTTCATTTGTTCATCAATATTTTGTACATGTACTTCTCCTTCCTTGGGACAATCCCTTATTTGTAATACATGAGTATAAGGTGTAGTATCATGAATTGGTGATACATTTCCATGCAATCTCATCATACTTGAAATTTCTTCATCACTTTGATCATCTTCAATGGTAATTGTGTCCACTTCTTTCTCTTATTTTCCTCCTTTTGTGGTTAATCCAAAAATACTCTTCCATAATAATTCATTTTGTTGTACAACAACTTCAATCTTATTCTGCAAAATCATGAATTTTCTAAACTTAGGAAGAAATTGGTTCCTATGCTTCTCTAAAAATGTTGTCCTTTTTTTATTTATCAATTCATGCATAATCTTGGCCATTGTGCCTTCTCTTATTTGCTTCTCAACTTATGTTGCATGTTGCAATTTTCTATCAAGTCTACTATACAAATCATTTGGAACCTTTTTTCCAATTCAATAGGAGAAAGTTTATTGTTAGCAATCATATCTATCATACCTCTTCTACCTTGGATTTATCAACATTTATCAATGTATAATACTTCACATATCTAAAACTTGATAGACCTGTAGAGCTTTTGATGTTGGCACATACCTTGTCAATATTTCTAGGCTTGGTAGGTACAATGACTCGGTGATGACTAGGTTCATCATACTTAGTCATCTCTACATCTTCCTCTTTGATACCTTTCGACTTTATGAGCCTTCTTCTCTTTGTCTAGCCTTTGGTGTCTAGCACTTTCTTCCATTCTACACTTGAGCCACTAGCTTTTGTGATTTTAACCACTCCTTTCTTGACTGGTGGCTCGACACTAATTGTTTTTGTTGCCTTGGTCCTTGGTCTTTGTGGTGTAGGAGAGAGGGGCTTAGATGTCATATTCTTTGCATCCTTCCTTGCTTTAGGATTTTTTATTTCCACTGTTTTAGCCTTCTTTGCTGGTGGGAAGACTAGTGCTAAGGCTTTACCCTTTTTCTCTATACTTTCTTCCTCTTCCTCATCATCGTTGCCATTTTCTTCATCTTCTCCAAGACCTTGAGTTAGCATCAAAGGTTCTTTGATTTTTGTCTATTTTCTTAGCTTTCCTTCTAGGTATTCAATCATCTTCTTTCTCTTCTTATCAGTAGAATCAATCTTGATTTCTACTATTATTCTAGTATTTGCTTCATCATACTTGCCAAAGGACTCGACTTCTACGTCAATTTATTTATATAGCAATGCAACAATACTTGCACTTACATCATCAAATTCAATTTCATAGCCAAAGGTCTTAAGGCAGGCTATCCTTGACTTAATTGCCTATAAAAATATGTGATTTGTATCAACTAGAAAACATATATCATTATAACTTTTCAAAACTAGTGATGTTGGGATGCTCAAACTCTTTTTCATTTTCTATTTGAACTCTTCAAAATATCCATTTAGAATATCTTCAAAATTTTCTTCCAATTGTGTTATATACTCAATAATTTGCCTTGTAATAGGCTTGTCTTGTTCCCATACAATATTCCCAATAGCAAGAAAATAATTCTTAGTGTAAAATAAAATACACATAATTAATGATCCAAACTTGCACATTGAATTCTTCACTTTCTTGATTGATGTTAGGTTCTCTACTAGTTGTAACTATTGTAACTTGGCAAGGTCATATTCATAATCCTTCATCACGATCTTCAATGCCTGATCAACTTCCATGCATGACACACTATTTAGTCATCTTGACTAATAAAACTTATAAGAGATTACTCTTATAGCAAATTTGTTCAATGGATTGGTGATGGTAGAAATAGATAGCCCACATCCATTCCACTCGGATTTTGTATTTTTATTGATAGCTTCTTTAGTTTGGCACCACATTGTCTTCCTTTTATTAAATTTAGGGTAACCAATAATAGTAAGAATTGCCTTCTTTGTAACCTTTACTAGTCCATTCTCTAACCACAATTTCATGTCATGAATTATGCTCAGAATTTCCTTAATCCATTCAATCTTGAAATTCCTCAAAAAATCTAGGGCATGGGTTAACCCTTTCCTCTCAACAATTTTGAACTCATTCTTTAATATTCCCTCATCACACAATTTTTAATAAGCCACAAGAACTTTGTGGTCTCTAACTCCACCAATTTTGCACATGTAACAACTCATCACATCATGAATCATAATGACTTTAGGTGGTATTGATGATAACACATCCATTGAATCTCCTTTTGTGGCAATCTTAGGTATAGCATGAAACTTACGTGGAGGAAAAGTGTCACTCTTCACCAATTGAATATTTCTTACCTCTTCTCCTTGATTCTTTGTTGTAGATGATAAAGATGTCATTTTATTATGTTAGGGCTATGAAACTCTTTTCTCTGAAACTACTTCATTAGGTTGTTAAACTCTATTCTTCACAAATTTTTCATGTAGCATCCAAAACTTAACTCCTTCACACAATACTTCACTTCCTTTGCACACTTCACAATCTTTTCTATGATAGCTCACTCTACAATTATAAAAAATAAGGTTTGGAACTATCTATTTAAAGAAATCTATAGAGTCTTCTAGACACTTCCCTTTTTGCCTCTTCATCTGATTGGCTTTTCTTTCCTCATAGGGATTGATGAGACCCATCAGAATGCATAACAACCTCTATAAAAAACTCTACAATCATTAAATGTCATGTTCATGTTGGCTCCAAACAATTTACCTCAAATTTTGTATCATTCTATAATTTTATGCTCTCTCTATGTTACTCAACACATATTGTTTCTAATGCTCAGTCATAACTGTTCTTTTTGTTGTTACTTAGTCTTAATTGTACTTGGCTCCTTCTATATAACTCAACATCTATGTTCTCTATCTACAACATTCACTAGGCTCAAATTATACTAAAAGTACTCAACAAGAAAAGACTTGCTTTGGTCCTATAGAGCTCAATATATACATGATTATGTACAAGTGTTTTCATGACTTGGCCTATATAGAGTAGTTCAGTCACAGTGATGACCAACTGACTTTGCCTTATATATGACTAAGTGTTCGAGACTAATAGAAAAAAAGACTTAGAGATATAAATATTTTGGACATTAGCATTGTCATTTTTAATATATTAGAAACATCAAAGATCATATGTTACTCCTCGACCTATCTATGCATTGATCTGACATGATGTCTCAAACAAGGAATTTATCAATGAGTTTTCCAGTCACTTTACTATTTCTATAAAATCTTCATTGCATTTAAACTTGGTGACCATAATATGTTTTTCAAGGGTAAATAAGCATTATATGTAATCTAGGATATGGTTCTATGATGCAATACTTTGATACTAAAATAAGGTGTAGTTAGTAGATTCTTTCTTCATGGCTTGTGCTAGCTATTTCATTATTTTGGTTGACATGGCTTATATTATGTAATGTTGATTATATGCAATATTATTAGAAATTGCATGGAAATAACTTATAAAAGATCAATGATAGCATGAAATATTCTAGGTTCACCATTTTTTTTATAGGATTTTTAACCAACTATAGATACAACCTTTTTATTTTATTTATTAAGAAAATTTTGGACCTAATAATAATTTGTCAATTGTAAAGTATTTCTAAATTTATTAGTTAATTGATATTTTTCACTTATCATATATTAATCCCAAGGCAAAATTTGTACATTCTTAATTTTTTTTAGGGAGTTTTCACTATCAAATTTGAAGTAAATATAGATGGTGTATGTAATATTAGGAGTTAATTCCAGAATGAGTGTGTACTTGTGATATAACTTCTAATGTGCTCATCAATTTTGGTTCAGACACCTCCTCCCCCTCATAGAAGAATAGCTTTATATGTAAAAACACATTCTAACAAATATAAATATTTATTGCTAATTGTAATACACATAGATAAAAGTATGTTCAAACCTCTATAAACACACACGTAGACATATAAGTAGAGATATATATGTACACATGTATGCATACATGTATACTTATATATATATATATATATATATATATATATATATATATATATATATATATATATATATATATATATATATATATATATATATAAACAACTAAAGAATAGTTCAAACTATCAAAATTAAATGAACAAAATAAGTCATGAATGGCATAAAGCATCCAAAATTTCACATCAAATACATTATATAAGATTATGTGGACTATGTGCTTTTTGTCCAAGCTATATCCAAAATGAATATGCACCCTACATATTTTGTGCTTTGAATGATTAGAAATGAATCTACAACCACACAAATATGAAATTGAGCTCCTTTACTAAATGTCATAGTTATAATCTCAAATCTTTCATATACAACCCCCAAATATTCCCCCAAACCCACAACTTGTTCAAAACCACATCACAATAAAAAATGAGGAAATAAAAAACCCAGTAACACAAGGGTAGAGCTCAATATCACCTAAGACTAATGGTATCCAAGAGTTGGTAACCCAAAAATGCATATATAGAAATAGGACCAAGGCCCATGAATTTTCCATCCAATCCATGACTCTAGTAGAAATCCACATCATCCACCATTCAAGGCCAAAAAATTACCATAGTTGAGGTCTTTGTACAAGAAAAGTAATGAGCTCTCACCTTAGAAGGGATGGTAGCAACAATTTTGGAAGCGTAAGCATAGCTCCTTCTACCAATAACAATAGATTTTTTTCATTTTTTTTTGGAGGGAGGGAACACTTCCCCTGTCACCAACACCTATAGTCAAAACAATAGTCTCCAACCTGAGCAGGGGGCACAAGAACATTGCCCAATAAAAAGAGCAAAGGGAGACTCAAGACTAGGGCCAACACCCAATAGAGAGGAGGTATTAGTAAAAATCATAGAATCACCAATGCATGCCCATTGGGAAGTGGTCATAAAGCACAAGAGACACAAACATGGCAGGAAACAAACTATTAGCAAGTGCAGAGGATACACACAATGCAAAAGAAATGCAAAAATCTCCAATCAATGTAGAAGGCACATAAATTTCAACCTTGATGCATCTATGTGTTTATCAAGCCAAAGAAACAAGATGCTCCCCCACAATAACATGAACCCCCAAACTAGGCATACCATTCTCTACCTGGTCAAAACCAAACCCAACTACATAACTATTTGAAATTCTTGAGCAAGAAAAGCAAGAAGAGATGTTAGTGTTCTCTAAATTCATCCTAGGATTTTATCTTAGGTGTCCCAAGGAGGTTTTCGGGATGAATTTAAGACTTGAAATTTGATGATGGTGGTGGTGTAATCCTAAGGAAATGTGTAGGTAGAGCACTGGTAAGATTCCAACATCAAGTTGTGTTTTTAATGCAGAACAAAGAGGAAGAACAAAAGAAAGAACAATCCTAAGAGAAAATCACAGGGAAGATCAAAATCAAGAGGTAAATAAACTAGTTGCTAGTATTGTGGCAAACAAGGCCATGTCAAAATGAATTGTTAAAATTATAAGAAAACATTAAATAAAAAAAAGGAAAAGAAGTCAATGTAGTAGAGCAAGAAGACAATATTCTTATAATTTTAACCTCCAAAATAATTTTGACCAATGTTTGGTTCCTTGATTAAGGAGCATCATTTCATGTCACTTTGTGCAAGAATTATTTCAAAAATTTACAAAGCGATGTTTTTAATAAGGGGTTTCTTAGTGACAATATTTCATATGATATATTTGGCAAGGGGGATATTTCATTAAAAATAAAAAAATAGAAATATTTGGTTGCTCCCAAAATGTTAGATATGTTTCCTAGCTCGAATAGATTTTAATTTTTGATGGTCAGATGAATTCTCAAGGTTGTGAAATTAGTTTGGAATCCAATGGATGGAAAGTAAAAAATGGGGCCTCCCTAATTGCTCAGGGAAATAAATTAGGAACATTGTATGTAATAGATGCTCAATCTAAAGTGGTTTTTATTCATTCCACATTAATTCATTATGTGAGAGGTCTTTGGAACAATTAGATGCCGATTCAAATATGGATTGGTTCCTTCATATATTTGAATATGGTAGTCACAAAAAAAAATTAAAATTTGGGGATTGATTTGAATTGCAAGTTAGGTGAGATGAATGGATCTATTTCATTTGAATTTATACCTTTCATTTTGAGTTTGGAATTTGATACCAATTTAGGAGAACAAAGTATATGGATTTGGGTCAAGATTTGGAACATACAAGAGAAGAAATCAGTGGCAATTTTCCCAAGGAGTAGAGGGATTAAAATACTTCTTCATTACTAAAGGTGGTGTCAAAATTTAGGTGGTATAGAGATATGACAACGAAGAAGATTAGATAGTATGATTCTAATCACTTGTTGAATGAGCACCTAAATAGGCTGACCAAATAAGAACTTGATATTAAATATGTCCGAGTACCAAAATCAACAAATTTCAATGAGTTAGCTAATAGAGAATCATGATTTTCCTCAACCAAATTGGTTATGAAACCAAATGTGTTGTTTTGAAGGAAGGGGACAAGTGGTCTAGTGGCTCTAAATTTGGACTTTGATGAGGTGGTTTTCTTTGTCAAGGAGTGTCTAGGAAATGAGGTTGAGAAGGGGGGTGCAGACACCCATGATGACATTCACTATGGATTCATTTGTTTTGTAAAATGTAAAGTATTATCATTTAATAGTATCAAACTACCTTGGCTCAAACATTAAGGTTCTTAGAGTGCATGAGCATTAAATTTGAAGAAAATTAGAGCAAGGAAAACATGTTACTTTCCCTAAAGGAAATATATTGATAATGGGATCATGTGCACCCTTGATTGCAATTCTTATATTATTGAATTAAGAAAAAATTAAAGCTTTTATAAGAGGAATTTTAACTGCATTTCTAGATTTGGACTTCACTTATTTGGAGATAATCCTTTTATGCGGCTTAATGGAGAGGCCTGTCCTTCGAACATGCAAGGTGAACTAGACAATGCAACCACTTTTAAGAACTTAAGAAATGAGGAACTATTTTATTTCCAATGTTTTTGCACAAGGTAGTGATTCCCTCAAGGAGTGACATACATGCCATGGATGACAATACAAGTTCCTCACTAAAGTATTGTATCCTAAAATACAAAGAGACAATGGAAGAGGTTGAAGAAACTTGAGCACTTAAATAATAAAGAGAAAGAATAGATGAAATGGATAATATATTGAGTGAGAAACATAATTGGGTATTTAAAATACTAAAATATAATAAGAAAGCAAGATTGAGATTAGGTTGAAGCAACTTGAGCACTTAAATAATAAAGAGAAAGAAAAGACAAAATGGATAATGTATTGAGTGAGAAACATAATTGGGTATTGAAAATATTGAAATATAATACAAAAGCAAGATTGAGATTCTTACACATGGTGTCTCTAATAATGTATTTCTGAGAAAATTTGTAAGAGATGATTTTGACTCCACAATCATTTGGAAAAGATTGATTTGAAGCATTTGTGACAAGTTTTGGCATAGTTAAAGTCTTGTATTATTTATTTGGACTTGGTTACAAAGTGATGGTATGCATGGAAATGCAAGCAATATGCAAAAAAAAATGTTGGATTGCAATTGCACTAGTTGGGTTTAAAGTGGGAGATTGCGTCATGTAAAACCCAACAGTCACATTTTCCCCTCAAGTCTCTTGGCTCTTCATATCATTGATGTTGTTTTTGTATATGCTTAGAAACAACATATTGTTGTTGCTTTCTTTATATCTAAAAATCATAAACAGTTGTTGAATATATAGTCCTACTTGAGGGTGGACATAGCCTTTATGGTGAAGCACTATAAATTTGTGTTGTATTATTTTTTAATCTCTATTTTTTATGTTTAGTTTTTTTTATTTTTTTTTTGATTATTTTAACACTATATATGCACTATCTTGAATTTTACATTGCATTTTTCTTAGCATTTGTAAAGTTCAGTGTATATGGTGGTCTTGTGTTGATTTATCTTGATTGTTGCAAATGTATTAGCATTACTTGTTTACTATGTGTTTTACAAGGGCAATTTTCTCTTTGAATTTATATTGATAATGATACAAGAAGAGACATGTCCCTTAATGGGATATGTCCCCACACACACACACACACACACACACACACACACACACACACACACACACACACGTGTGTGTGTGTGTGTATACATACATACATAAATATGTATGTATGTATCCAATTTAGTCTCATGAGTTTAACTGACTGAAGATATCAAACATCAACACTCCCTCTTAGCTAGGGAGGATAAACATAAGATATAATATTACCTCTATATATCCAATTTAGTCTCATGAGTTTAACTGGCTGAAGCTATCAAACATCAACACTCCCTCTTAGCTAGGGAGGATAAATACAAGACATAATATTACCTCAATGTAAAATTAGGAAAGAAAAGTTTTAAGGATATCCATCATTTAGATATCATCTCATGATATCAAGTGTAATGACCTCATGAATGTCAAGTCACATGAAATTCATGAAGCACTCAAAGAAAAATATTATGAGTAATGGCCTTCTGAATGTTAGATCACATGACATTCACTAAGTACTTTTTGTAATGAATAATGACCTAAAAATTGAGTTTGCAACATATTCACCATGTACTCTAAGTAATGGCCTCCTAGACATCAAGTTGCATGATATTCACCAAGGACTCTGAGTAATGGCTTCCAAAACATAAGTTGCATGACATTCACCAAGTACTCAGAAATGTTCATATGGTATGTGCAAACGTATCCTCAATGATAGTTACCATCAAAACATTCATGATATGTTTAAGGAACTTAATCCACTATGCAAGTTATCATCTATCATGATTTGTTTCATGCATCATAAGAAGTCTATCACAATAGAAAGTTAAGTTATTGAAAGATCGTCACCTTCCAATAATTTTACAAGTGATAATCATTTGGAAGTCATCACTTTCTCATGATGTACACATGGGGTAGGCCCATCAAGATCATGCAATCACAAACATGGATATTTAGACTCCCTTTGAATATTAGTCTTCTAAGCTCCTCATCTAGTGTTGCCTCCATAGTTGGAGAATTCACCAAGCCCCCCAAAAGTTTAATTAGGAAAAACTTGACAATTTTTTTAAAAAATTGGGAAAACTCGAGAACCTAAAAAGTCACTAAAAATTTAATTAAAAATATATTTTTTACAAATTTAATGAGAAGATGAATTTAATAAGTTAATTATAGAGAACATAAAAGAAACAAGTAGAGTTTAGATTCATAGTGGGTACAAAATTTCATTTTCATGCTGAATGCTCATTGCGGGAAGCAAAATAGTAAATAGTTTCAATCTGTCAAATTAGAAGTAAATACTAAATAGATCAATGCAATCACATCTTCCTCTTTCTAGTTGCACTAGTAGGAAAGTGAGGGGGTCTAGTCCTTGAAGAAGTTCCCTGTACTGGAATAGGGCATGAGCTATATGACTATGAAGTTTGTGGTTGTGCCTCATTGCTTGACATCCCTACTGAATGGCTCAACATCCTGAAAGAGGATGTATCTCCTCCTATATGTGGCACTGTAATGCCTTGTCCTCTAAGCTTGAATCATCATCGTCCTCATCCTCAGTGTCATCCATTATGAAATAAAAATCTATTCCAGCATCCCCCTCTATGGCTTGGCTCTCCAAATCAACAATCTCATCCGGTGAAAAAAATGGACCTAGCTCTTGTGTCATCCAATCAGAATAAGGATCTATCTCTTCCAACTCAAGTGGACTAGGTATTGCTAAACTATGTACCCTTTTTATGAGTAAGTTAAGATTATAGTGCACATAAACAAGGTAATTATGCCATTTTTGAGTCATTATGTTTCTTTTCTTTGTGTGGATGGACTCAAATAAGCTCCAATTGTACTCACAATGGGATGGACAACAAGGTTGGCATATGACTTGTTGGAAATATAATAGGGAAAGTAAACTCTAAGAGAGGGGGGGGGGGGGGGGGGGGGGGGTGGGGGGGGAGGGGGGTGTGAGGGCCAAGGGGGTGTGGGGTGGTGAATCAATCATAAAAAATTTAACCATAAATTCTAAATTCATTCACCATACATCCATCTCCCAGTTTGCATGTAAATTAAAATAGCTAACTAAACATATCCATCCATAGTATGAAAGAAAATACCATTCAATAGATATATGACACAAGATATTTGGTTATCTAGAAACCCCCCAATGAGAAGGTAAAACTGGGGTGGGGATGACACCCACAAATTTCCACTACTGTAGTAATAAATTATATCCAATGAAGGCTACAATGTTTGATCATAAACTATGATCTACCCTATGAAATGTTTGTCATGTTAAAGACTTACAAGATTGTTAGATCTTACTTTGTTAAAGGATTTCAACACCCTATTAGAAGTGTGATTGATTAAAGGACTTTAACTTACAATGAAGTAAGCACCTTGTTAAATTATTTACAACAATCTATTAGGATGATATTTAATTGATTCACCTATTAGAGTGTATCAGCAATGATCCTTCAATTAGCACTATGCTACTAGATAATAGATCATTGTTGTGATGTGGAGCCTAATCAAAATCAAAGGTTTATTCGGTGTAGTTTCCTTCTAGATTATTTCTATTGGGGTAGCACCCCCAAGACAGGGTCAAGGGGCAGTGCTTCTACAGGATCTCGGGGGAGCACCCCAAGTGTGTTTCTTTTCACAATATAGGTTGGGGTTGAGGGGAAATGCTCCATGGGGGTTTTCATGGGAAATGCCCATAAAGCCAAAAATACCCTTATATTGTAAAAGGCATCAGTTTCTATTATTCTATAATTCTAGCCCTAATTTTGTAAGTGGCAAAAAACTTGTATAAAAAGGGCTTAAGGTTAGGGATTTTCATAATGTGTGATGCAAAAATTGGTCCTTGTGGTAGAATTGAGCTATGAATGATTATGGATTATGAATTGTAATAAGGTTGTAATCACTAGAAAGTTACATTAAATCTTGGTGTCTTGTGTTCTTTTATGTGCAATCTATTATTTTCTGATATTAGTTATATTTGCATGTAATTGTTATTTCTGTCTAAGGTTAATCCTAACAAGTGGTATTAAAGCTAGACGATCATCTTTTTTTTTAAGCCAGACCATAAGCATTTTTTTTATCAATCCTATATAGGAAGGTTTCACAGTTGAGTGGGAGTAATGGCAGACAAGGGTAAGTTGAGGGTTGACAAGTTTAATGGGCATAACTTTCAGTTATGGAAGATGAAAATGGAGGACTATCTCTATCAAAAGGATTTATAGAAGTCATTGGTAGGAAAAACTAAAAACTAGGGAACTATGACAAATGAGGAATGAGAGATTTAGATAGAAAGACACCTGGAAGCATTTAGTTATGCTTGGCACCATTAGTGACATTTAACATTACAAAAGTGAAGACGATGGAAGAATTGATGGAAACCCTAGCAAAATTGTATTAAAAGCCCTCCACTTCAAATAAGGTATTTCTCATGAAGCATTAATTTAATATGAAGATGACAGAAGGTGGATCTATTGCAGATCATTTAAATGAGTTTAATACTATTACTAGTCAATTATCTTCTATGGGTATTAATTTTGATGAAGAAATTAGGGCTCTCTTGATTTCATGTTCTTTGTTTCAAAGCTAGAATGGCTTGGTAATGGCTGTGAGTAATTCTATTTCTATTTCTAATACCCTAAAACATGATGATGTGATCGGTGTTATTTTGAGTGAGAAAACTCATAGAAAAACCTCAGGTGGATCTACATTAGGAAGTTCTTTGAACACACAAAGCAGAGGTAGAATGCCCGAGAGAGGAAATAATTTCATAAATCAAGAGAAATCAAGAGGAAAGTCAAAGGGTAATAGGTCTCAATCTAGAGGACCGAGAGATTGTTGGTACAATGGTAAAATAGGGCATAAGAAGAAAGATTGTTGGACTCGAAAGAATAATGAAGGAGATAAACTAGAAGGGAACAAGGAGGCAAATGTAGTAAGTAACAAATCTGTAGAGGATGCTTTGCTTCTATCTTTAGAAAGTGTTGATGATTCATGGGTTTTAGATTCTGGTGCTTCATTTTATGCTACACCTCATAGAGGTTATTTTATTGATTATGTCCAAGGGGATTTTGGGCTTGTATTTTTGGGGATAATGAACCTTGTCAGATTGTTGGAAAGGGAAAAGTTAAGATTAAGTTGCAGAATGGGAATCATTGGCTACTACATGAGGTAAGACATGTTCTAAGGTTGAGTAGGAATTTAATTTCAGCAAGGCAACTCAGTGATGAGGGTTGCATAGTTACTTTTAATGATAAAAATTGGAAGGTTTCAAAAGGTTCTTTTGTAGTAGCAAAAGGTGTGAAAGTAGGCACCTTATATCTTTGTATAGGGCATATTGTTCCTTCTACTTTTATTGTTTCCAATAAAAATGAATGTTTAGGAATAGTTGCTATAGTTGAGTAGGGAGAACAAATAGTTGTTGTATATTCCAATACGATGATGTGGCACAATAGAATTGGGCACATGAGTGAGAAATGTATGATAATACTTTATTAAAAGAAAATTTTACCAGGTCTAAAATGTGTTAATATGGAGTTCTGTGAAAGTTTTGTGTATGAAAAATAAAAGAGAGTGAGTTTTGTGAAGACTAAGAAGGAAAAAAGAGAGTGAGAAATTAGAGCTTTTGCATACAGACGTAGGGAGACCAGCTTAGGTATCTTCCCTTGGTGACTCTTATTTTATGTTACATTTATTAATGATGTAGCTAGAAAAGTATGAATTTATTTCCTTAGACAAAAGTCTGATGTATTACAAACTTTTAAGAAATGGAAATGCTTGGTTGAAAATGAGAATGGAAAGAAATTAAAATATCTCATATCTAATAATGGTGGTGAGTATTGCAGTCATGAATTTGATGATTATTGCTCCACTAGTGGTATTCATAGACATACTTTTTTTCTAAGGATACCACAGGAAAATGAAGTGGTTGAATGCATGAACAAGAAAATAATGGAGTGTGCAAGAAGCATAAGGTTGTATGCAGGGTTTCCCTTAAATATGTGGGTGGAGGTTGTCAATACTATTGTCTATTTAATTAATAGAGATCCCTCTACTCCTTTGGGTTGTGGTATTCTAGAGGAAGCATGGACTAGTAAGAAGGTGAGTTATTCTTTTCTCAAGACTTTCCATTGTGAAGCATTTTTTCATATAGATTCTAAAAATAAAACCAAGTTGGAAGCTAAGTCAATAAAATGTGTATTTTTTGGATATGGAATTAATGAATTTGGTTATAGGCTTTGGAATTTTGAAAATTGTAAAATTGTAAGAAGTAGGGATGTCATATTCAATGAGAAAGTGATGCACAAAGATATATTGCAACAACATTAGAATAAAGAAGATGATTATGTAGTGTTGGATGATACTCTAAAAGTTGATGTTTTAATAACTCCTCATGATCTGCAACAACCACAACAACAAATACCACACACCCCAATGAATGCTAGACTATTAACAAGGATAAGTAGACCTCCAAAAAGATTTGCTCCTTCTTTGTACTTTATTTTACTAACAAACGTCAGTGAACCTAAATTTTATGATGAAGCTATGTAGGTGGATACAAAGATTCAGTGGGAGTTTGTGATGAAAGAAGAAATGGACTTTTTTCTAAAAAATAAGACATGGAATTTATGAAAGTTGCCTATGGGTAAAAATGCTTTATAGAATAAATGGATTTATAGGTTAAAATAAGAGGATGGAGGTAAGAAAATATTTAAAGCCAAGTTAGTTGTAAAAGAATTTGCATAGAAAAAGGCATTGATTTTGATGAGATATTCTCTCTTGTTGTTAAGATGACTTCTATTCGCACTATTTTAAGTATTGTAGCTACTAAAGATTTTCATTTGTAGTAGCTTAATATTAAAACAACCTTCCTTCATGGTGAATTAGATTAAGAGATCCATATGGGTTAGCCACAGGGATTTGAGGTCAAAGGTAAAGAGAACTTAGTGTGCACATTGAAGAAAAGTTTATATGGCTTGAAGCAAGCACCTTGACAATGGTATCTAAAATTTGATAGGTTTATGCATGAGCATGGATATAGCAGGTGTCATTTAGATCATTGTGTTTATTTTAAGAGGTTGGATGATGATAGTTACATTATTTTATGTTTATATGTTGATGATATGCTTGTAGTTGGGTCTAACATGGATCATATTAAGAGGCTAAAAAATCACTCAGCAAATGCATTTGCTATGAAGGATTTGGGGGTAGAAAAAAAAATGCTTACTATGAAGATTTTTAAAGATATGAAGAATAGGAAATTGAAATTATCTTAGGTTGATTATATTCTTAAGCTGTTGCAACGTTTCTCTATGAAGAATGCTAAAGATGTCATCACACCTTTACCTAGTCATTTGAAGTTGACTAAGGAGATGTGTCCCAAGACATAAGAAGAGGATGATAAGATGTCTAAGGTACCTTATGCTTTAGCTATAGGAATCTTGATGTATGCTATGGTATGTACAAGGTCAAATATTGCACATGTAGTGGGAGTTGTTAGTAGGTATATGAGTCATCCAAGGCTTGAGCATTGGAATGCAGTTAAATGGATTCTCATATATTTGAGAGGAACATCCAATAAGTGTTTACATTTTGGGGGCTCTACTTCTGATTTATAGGACTACATTGACTTAGATTTGGCAGGGGATATTGATACCAGGTGGAGTATTACAGGTTATGTATTTACTATTGGTGAGGCAATAGTGAGCTAGGTTTACAGGTTACAAAAGGTTAAAGCTTTATCCACTATGGAGGTAGAGTATGTTGCTACTATAAAGGAAACCAAGGAGATGATACGATTTTAGTTCTTCATGGAAGAATTAGGACACCCATAGAAGGATAATTATTTTTTCACAGATAACCAAAGTGTCACTCATCTTGCAAAGAACTTAGCTTTGCATTCAAAGACAAAACACATATAGTTGTGATACTATTTCATTTGGCCAATTTTGGATGATGGACAATTAAATTTGGAGAAGACACATACAAATGAAAATCCAATGGATATGTTTACAAAGATAGTGACAAGGGAGAATCTGAACTCCTCTTCAACTTTGGTTGGTCTTCTCAATTAAATAGAATAAAAGAACATTAGAGTCCAGGGTGGTTTGATAATATAGTGGGAGCTATAGGTTTAGCAATGTTATGATTAGTCTCCAAGTGGGAGATTATTATTGTAGATTGTGATCAGTCTCCAAGTGGGAGATTGTTGTGATGTGGAGCCTAATTAGATTGGAAGGTTTATTTGACATAGTTTCCCTCTAGATTATTTCTAAGAGGGTTTGGGGGCAACTCTACCAACATGGGGTCAAGGGATAGTTCCCCCAAAGCAAAAATTCCCTTATATTGTAAAAGGTGCTAGCTACTATTTTTCTATTATTCTAGCCCTAATTTTGTAAGTGACAAAAATCTTGTATAAAAAAGGCTCAAGATTAGGGATTTTCACAATGTGTGATGCAAAAATTGGTTCTTATAGTGGAATTGAGTTGTAAGGGATTATGGATTGTGATCATGTTGTAATCACTAGATAATAATAATATTGGACTTGTTCTTGGTGGACATAGCCTAGGGATTGGGTGAACCATATTAAATATTGGTGTCTTGTGTTCTCTTATGTGTGATCTATTATTTTTTGATATTGGTTATATTTGCATGTAACTGTTATTTATGTCTAAGGTTAATCCTAACAATCACCTCTTTCTTGATGTGTATTTGATCTTCTTTGATTAGATGTATCACTTCTATCCTCTAACTCCTTTCCTCTATTCTCCTTTGATTGATTATCTCAATTCACAACTCCTTATCCACCATGAATACTCTATTTGTGCATGCAAACTTCTCTCTTCTCACATTCCACTCTTACATCTTTTAGGGTTTGTCTTCCTTAAGAAGACTTAGGTGACTTAGGGTTAGGTATGAATCAATGATTGTGATTCATCCATTTTTCCGCTTAAAAAATCCCTTCAATTGATTGGTTGCATGTATTGCATAAGGATCTACAATATAGATTCATCCTTATCATCTTATAATCATAAAACAATCCTTAAGTCAGCTCAAAAATAGTTTACATAGAAGTTTGTGTCATTACAAACAACTATGTCCAAAATGGTTTACTTGACACTTGAAGTGTTTGATGCTCGGCATCCACTATATCTTCAATGTTGTAACTTGACCTCTAAATGACTTAGTATCCATTGATCACTTAGCATCTAAATGACTTGGCATCTATTATCTACTTGGCACTTGAGTGACTCGGTACTTAATAGGTACTCGATATATACTATATATCTGACAACTTATGCTCGGCATACACTACTTGTTCAGCATGAACTAAGAAAATGACTCAAGTGTGTTGTAACTCATATGTCAAAACCAATCTAAGATTAAAAATCTCCCCATTTGACATGAGTGGAAAAATACTTGGTTATGCATGAATAACCTTATCCTTTAACAATAATTCAAACAATCTCAATTTCAGTACTTGACTTTCATACAAAATCTCAAAAGTTCAAAATTTTACAAAACAGTAAAAATTTGGTAACTCCCCCTGAGTTGATTATTCCATTTTGATTCTAATTTTGAATAGTCATTTTGATTAGATCTTTTGTGTTGATTTTATCTCTGTAGTCTCTATTTGATCTCCCCCAAAACTTATCTCTCCTTTCATGCAGTCTCCCCCTTTCTTCATTCTCCCCCTTTTGACACTTATGTCATGGGTTGTACATGAATTGTGTGTTTGTCCAAGAAATATTTATGGAGCTCCATCATTATCTTCAGTGAAGCATCCCAATTGTCACGTGCTACCTCTAGAAATTTTATCTGTATGTCTAACTCAGCAACAAGGGTGACTAAGCCTTCATGAGTAGAAAGATGGGGATCTTTCTTCAACAATGTCTCTACATAGGCTAGTTCCTTATGTAACACCTCCATGTGAGGGGTTAACATGGATTTGATGTTTATTAGTGTAGCCCTAATATTTTCATCTTGAGCATGTAAAGATGTTAACTGACCTTGTGTTGATAATAAATTTTTGAAATGAGATTGACCTTGACTAGGAGATTATTGTAGAATGTTACATGTTTTCTTTAGATCTCCCTCTAGATGGTCAATATGTCTCTGCACTTCTTGTGTGAACTAGTGAACATCACACAACTTGGTGTATAGAGAGAAAATGTGTTTCAACATCTTCTTTACACCCTCAATCTTGGTTGCTAACTCAACCTCGTGTAGTGCAATGACACTAGATATTTGTTCACCCACCTTTGTTTGAAATTTCTTCTTAGACCATTCCAATAATTTGACATTGGTATCTAATTCTTCACCATTGATCTTCTCTACAATATTTTCCAAATGCTCAATGATTGGCTTAGCTTCATCAGGTAAAGGGAGGCCAAATGTATCAATAAATATGTCCTTGATGCCATGAAGTGCTTGTTTTTTCCCGTGCTCCCTTTTGAGCAGTTCTTTGTGTTTCTTCCTTTCCAAAGCATCCTATAGTATGCTCATTTGCTCTATTGTGATTGTTGTAAGATCATACTTTGCAACTCAATCACCTCATCTAAGTTGATTTCACCATAAGATGTCACCTCATCAACCTTAGATGCAGTGATTTTTTTAGTGGTGAATCTTCACCAATTGGCTATTCCGTCTCTTTGGGAAATCACAATTTGGCGAATAAAACCTACATATGGGGTCAACCATGTCACCAAGATATTAAATAATTTGGGTAAAAATTTGAGGCTAATTGCTTATTAGTTTACACATAATTGGTTGCAAATCTCTGTCTAATCACCGTTTAGCCAACTATTTTATGTTTTAGTCTTTGGCACACGTGTCCCAATTCTAGGAAGATTGGGACTTTATTGTATGTCATTTAAAATTAGGCCCGAAATAGAATGAAGCCATTGATCTATATTAAATTAACAGTCCAAATTAATTCTTTTCACCATAAAATGACAACATTAAAAGTGATGACGACCAAGTTGGCAATAAAAAAGGGTACATTATTAATTGAATCTTAATGGATTGGCATACTACAAGTACACTATATAGTGTACACTTTGCATGTGGGTCATGGACCACTTTTGACTCTATAAATTCACCAAAAATTAAATAATCTCTCTTTGGAAATTGACATATTATCCAACTATATTAATATTTTCTGTTATATAAAATAATTAATTCGCCTCTTACATTACAAAAATGTTTATGACCAACAAAAAAAATCGCCTACATTTATTTGTGTACCAAAAAAATAAAATTAATTTGCCACAATTACTATTAAATTTTGATACAGAAATGAAAATTTTGCCAATAGAAAATAATTTTCTTCCTTGCCTCGAATGAAAAAATCACCCTCGGTTAGAATTTTTTCCTGCATATTTAATGTTCAATTCACCAGCATTTTACATATTTTTCTCGGGAGGGGTTTCCTAAAGTTATCCCTGCTTAGATGTGCTAGGACTAGACCTTGATGCTTGCAAAGGTGTAGCTTCAATACTTAGCCTATGAAGTGCTTGGCTAGGAGTAGGAGTAGCAGTATCTAGTAAAGTAATCAGTGTTTGTATTGCTATTACTTCCTCTAAATTTTTAGTCAAGACTAAATCTTCAGTCTTATCCTTCTCATTTTCTTTGACCTCTTCTCCACCTTGTGTTTATGGTGTAGGTGTAGGACTATCAACTTGACTTGTTTGAACTGGTGTCCTTTCTTTCTAAATTATTATAATTGCTAGTACCTTGTTGCTGATATGTGAAGGCATAGGGTCCTTCCTATGGTATACTACAATAGACATTGTAGGTTGCACCTTTGTAGATTGAGAGGGGACACTTGATAATGCTTGTATTTTCTCCCTTGTAGATGCCAATTTTTCCTTCTCAATCTCATCCACACTCATCAACATGGGATGACTAAATAATTGTACCTTGGTGGTGTAATCAGTTAGTATCTTCTACATATCCTCCTCTATTAGAGGATTGATGTTCTGAACATTGTTGTCATAGACATCCTTGATCTTTACTACATATGTTTGTGGACTGGCACTCAACATGTGTACTTTTGGTACACTTTGGTGTTATTGTTGTTCTCCTTCAACTATTGCCTCTATAGTGCCTTCCCCATGTGATTTTTCTTCACCTACTTCCATATGTTCCTACTCAATAGCCTTTTATTTTATCAACCCATAAATTACCTTCCATATTTGTGTGCTTTGTTGAATAAAAACTTCAATCTTGTTCTGTAAAATGTTAAAAGCTTGGTATTTTGGAGCAAATCTTCCCTTATATTTTTTAATAGCTTTTGTCATCTCAGATTTTTCCAAATCTGGCATCACTCTTGCAATTGTAGTCTCTCTAATATTTCTCTCTGTTGTGAGACTATATTTCCACCTTTTCTCAACTCTATCATATAGGCTCTTTGGTAGAGAGTTAGCAATCTCAATTGGAGTCATCTTAAAAGTTTCCATCATGGCATATATAGATGTAAGGAAACTTGCAATAAAAAATATAATTGTTTTCACATAACCCATAATAGATCTGAAATAAACATGCAATTGAAATCCATATGTAAGAGAATAAACAACATACCCACAAAAATTGTTACACAAGATATACTCTAGGAAACCCTCATTGAAAGAAAAAACCCAGCCTCCAAAAGCATCCATCACTATGTAATATTCAACAAAAACACCATTACAATACAACCATGGAAGTCTTCAAAGCCATAGCCACTACCAAACAATCCATGTGAATAAGCATGAATCCACACATCACATGTCATGCTTCCAACCTTCACAAATACTCCCTTGGCTAACCTATTAAGCCTTATCCCACTTGACTTTTTCCCTTTTTTCCCTTTTGTCTTCTCGTACCAACAACAACTACCCTTGTGGTTACTTATATAGTAGCAAGTCCCACAAAACCACCATGTGGTATTACATAAACCATGTGCTACCTAACCCATTGACCCCATATTTAATATTAAAATTTAATTTTTTTTCCCCAATATTAAATAATTACATGAAATATTATCACAATGTTACAATACAACTGATCAAGTATATCCCATGAGAATCTTTACATGTTGCACATCCATCTAGGTGCAGCATTATATAATAAAATAAAATAAAATAATATAACAATATTATGCAATGTGTACAACATCCATTATCTCAACAATCTCCCACTTCTTGTATACATTGCATAGGGTCAGTCTGTAGCCACATAAATGAACAAGGGAACAATCCCTCCTAGCACATCCACCATCATGGATCAAAGTACACCATGTGCTCCATCCAGGTAACCACAACAAAATCAAAGTATCCAACATCTTAAACATGAATGATCTCACATCCTACTATGCCACTACCACTGAACATACATAGAATCCATCGAAAGAGAAAGTCACCCAACCTGTCGCATTAGAAGATCAAAAAATCTTGTACCAACTGAAATGCCAAGCACAAAAACCTAATCCAAAGGTAATCACATGTGTTCATAGTTGTCAAAATATCCATAGCTGAAATAGCACCCATAGCAAGTGCCAAACCCATCCAACTACCCATACCTCCAATGGTATACCAACTAAATCTCACATCATCAACATATCCAATCTATAACCTACAATCACAAGCCTCAAAAGCAATACCTACCACATATATACCAAGAAGATCTCACTACAAAAGATAATGTCAAATCTGTTGGTATAAATAAGTATTTACTATTTACACTTTACTTAAGTCTAATTAGGATAATGCATATTCATATTACTTTTCATGTACACACCTAAGAGTTTTTATATTCATATGAGTTATCATGTAGACAACACAGTCATTTGCACTCCAATTGAACACATGTTGTTTACTACATCTCTTTATGAGATACACCTTTGCATTCTTATCATCTCATTGTTCCACGTACATTCATGCACAATGGAAGATAATCCATTCTTGGTGGACATGTGCTTAGTTGTTATGCTTATCTCTTTGCTAACTCCTAGTCATATCAATTGCCTTTATATACAAGGCACTTCTACAATGTATTCATCCAATTATCCGATTAATCCATTCTCCATTGATCATAGCTTGTCTCTCTTGTGCTATCTCTTGAGCTTCTAGATCTTGGCATTTCATTCTTCCCTTAACCAAATTCTTACATGGTATCAAAGTCATAGGAGTTTCATTGCATAGCCATTGGAGATTTTTTATTTTTTTTTGTAGGTCAAAATTAGAGCTTGTTGGTGCAAATTAGATGTTGGCATCACGCTTAGAAGGTCAAAAAAACCCTTAAATCAACTTTTATTTCATCAAAGTCAAACATCTGAGGTAAAATCTAGAGTCATTTATTTTTTGGAGGTGTGGCAATGGCGATTCAAGAAAAATAATGTCATGTCCCCTTTTCAAATAATTAAAAAATAATAATCTTTGCTAAGGCAGGCAGGCCCAAGAAAGAGAAGTTTTGGAAAAAAGGGGGTTAATCTTTGGAAACCGTTGGACTAATAAATGAAAATTATTATTAAAATATGTTTCATTAACTTCTCTTGGATGTGAGTTACAGTTATGCCCTCTTTTAAGGGGTTTTGAAGGCATTGTGGGCTCATTCCAGAACTTGATTTTGCTGATTTCTTTGTTATTCTTCAGAGGCTGCCAAACCTGTGGAGAAGAAGACCCAAGAATGGGAGTTTGCAGGTTTCTAGGGAGACCCAAGAATGGGAGTTTGCAGGTTTCTAGGAAGGCTAAGGATGGGAGTTTGAAGCCATTCCATGTGCATGCTCATACAGAGTTTGCCTTTGTGCTGAACAGTGTAGATTTGTGGGTTTTTGGGTGTGTGTTTTGCATGAGTTTGGTGTTTTCAGTTGAGCATTTCATATCAGTTTTGGTTGCTACTGTATTTCAGACTTTAAGCTGTTAAAATAGAGCTGAATATATGTATTGGGACATGATTAAACTTCTGAGATAGTTTATTAGTGTTTTTGTGGTATTTTCGGGCATTTTTGTGTTAATTTCGGGAGCCCGATGAGCATAGTTTTTGTCCTACATTTGTGAGCTGCTGTGTAAAGGCTATATAGATCTAGAAATTTCATTTTTTAGGCTGTTATGCTGCTGAAATTTCTGTAAAAATGTCCATTTTCAGATTTATTAATAATAGGTGAAGCTGTGAAGCTTTTGGCACCATTTCTGGCATACCCGATTTGGGGTTTCTTGAGAAATTTGGAGGATCTTTGTGATATTAGTTGTTTGATCTTAAAGATCTGATTAAAGGTTGGAAATATCATACAAAAATCAGAAAAGGGACATTACAGTGGTATCAGAGCCGTGATCTTGCCAGCCTGAGGGTTTGTAGATTTTGCATGTTAGTTCTTGGTGAATTTGGTGGTTGTAGAAGTTTGCATGTCAATTTTGACAACTACCCAAATTTTGCATGTCAGTTTTGACAACTACCCAGATCTTGCATGTCATAATTTGGTGGTTGCATGTTGCTTCTAATTAGTTGCATGTTGCTTCTAATTAGTTGCATGTCCAAATCTATGGTTGCATGCTACTTCTAATCATTTGCATGTTAGTTCTTGGTGTTTGAAGAAGTTATATCCTATTGGGGTTACACTCTACTTTATCCAGAATGGACAGGTATAGTACAGAGTCTCAGAGGGAACGATCTTGGACAATTGATAGCCAGAGTCAAAATAGTAGAAAGGATGGTTATTTAGACATTCGAGATAAACTTATGAAAATAAGCCATGACATGTCTAAACAGTTAGTTGAGCACCACCGTATAATGAATGACATGTTATCTGACCCAGCTAAGGTGGATAAGTTGACTGGATTTCTATTTGGCAAATTTTCTCACAGGACAGATGATACAATTCCCAAGAACTTGCATGAGGAGTTTGAGAAACTAGCTGATAGCCAGGTAGAGGTCTCAGATTCTACTTTGCCACAGGAGGTGGTGGGAAAGGATATTACACAGATTGATAGTAACAGTCAACTTGATACTCAAATTGAGACAATTGTTTATAGGTTGTCAAAGGGTGATGCCACAGGTATTCAGGATGGTATAGTTACAACAGGCAGTGACTACAGTGTAGTGGGTTCAGATGATGATTATGAGGATGTTGTTGTGTAGGATGGTGAGATACCTGGTAGAGATGAGCAGACATTGAGCATTCATGACTTTGCTGAGAAAGAGTACCAGGCGCAGTTAGATGCTTCATCACATGAGGTTGAGGCAGGTAGTACTTCACATGATTTATCCCGCCAGCTGAAGGTGAGTGAAGATAGTATTGTGACTTCATTACCTCATCATGACAGGTATGTGGAATTAGTTGGTATTGGTCATATTACTCAGGTGAGGAGTTTTCTTGAGTTACCAGTTGATTCTAGTTTACGAAAAATGGACTCGAGATTGTTATATTGGTGTTTGGGATTCAGTTGACTGGAGATCTTTAACACTTTTTGGTAGCAGTGTTTGTTTGGGTGCTATCATGGATTTGATTAGCAGATTACACGGTGTTGTCTTTTCTTGTGCCAGTATCTTGTCTGATGTTGGTATTAGTTTTTATACACTGGTGTTGGGCTTTGTTCATATATCCAGTCGACCATACTTGCTGGAATGTGTTGATGATCTTTCATATTTGGTAGTATGTACAGATGGGTCCCAGGATCATATTGGCATTGATGACATCCAGGAGGATGTAGTGGGCAATTTTGAAGACTTAGTTTCTTTGGGTACAGAGGAGTTGGACAGTAGTGCTACAATTTTTGATACTCTGTATGTTGATATGAGCTTTAGAGTTGATTCACAGGACATGGATGGTAATACTCTAGAGACTAGTAACTTTGAGGATACTCCTTTAGACAGTGCATCAAAGGAGCTTTGTAGGAGATAGTCAAGCCAATGCCATCATGTGTCTAATTAGTTGAGAGTTAGTGACCGAGACATTGCTATCACTTGCAAACATTTTGATGCTGCTCGTCAGTTATTAGCAGTTTATGGATGGGGTTCTCCTACTAGTGATGAGCAGGAAGGAAGTTATCTTTCCTTGACAGAGATCCACTCTTTATGGGAGGCTATTCGGATTTTGAGATAGAATTATATGCAGTTGGTACCTGACAGAGATTATCTTATGGAGTGGGGTAGTACAGCATATGATGCATTGTTGGCCAAGGAAGATGAGGTGAGTGAGCTTACTGAGCAGCTTGAGGTGACTTCTGAGATTCTTGAGAGTACACAGTTGGCTTTCAAGGAGTCACAGTTTCATTTGGCTATGGTGACCATGGAGTTAGAGCGACTATAGTCTTTATCTGATTCTATACAATCACAAGCTATGGTGTTTGGTGATTCGAGGATGTCCATGGCTGAGATTGTCAGAGACAGTGGAGATGGGGATGCATCCATCCTTGATACTAACATTGGCATATCAGGTTCATTCCCACTAGAGTCAGGTTTAGTTGAGTTGGGTATTATAGCAGATTATTGTATGCCTGACAGGGTGGTGGCCTCTAGTACGAAAGGCACAGAGACTAGAGATGTATCAAAGGTCATGTGTGATGTTGGTGAGTTGACAGTTGGCATGGTTCCTGCTAGTAATACTACTCCCTTGGTGATATCTTTGGAGGTAGTAGTCAGTTCCAACATGGTTGATGATCAATTGCAGTTAGTTTCATCTAGATTACAGTTTGAGCCACTGAATGAGATTGGCACATTCTATTGGCATTACACTGTGAGGTACGCTCATCAATTTACCTTTGATGACCATGTTGATGAGATTATGATACAGAGATGTACTTTGGTTCCTAGTGCTTATCATCAGTTATGGAATAGTTTGATGCCTCGAGATGAGAGTTGTGATGGGCATGACATGGCAATAGGTCCTACAGTTGATAGCTTGATAATACATGACTTAGAGTAGGAGTTTTGGAGTGATGCTTCAGTAGGTGTTGTTATTGATTCTACTCCTTTGGCTATGACATCTCCTGACTTAGCTAGTGATTAGTCACAGTGGGTTATATCACTTGTTCATGGTGAGCTGTAGACTGAGGTTGGTTTTTTTAATCAACATTATATTATAGGGTATGTACATCAGTTAGCAATTGATCCTTGTGTTGAGGAGTTGATGGCAGGAAAATTTAGTTTGGGTTCCATTTCTTGTTGTTTATCTTATGATGGCTTTTCACCATCAAGGGTGCATGGGAGTTATGGTTGTGAGACAGTGGTCGATGATCTACAGAGTTGTGTTGACTGCAGGAGTTGTACAATGTGTGGATTCTCCATACTTGGTATATTTTCATTTGAGAGCATTCACCATTGTTGCAGAGTTCGATTGTACATTCCGTATAGGCCAGTGGAATGCATTGATGGTATTTACTGTGTTGGTAGTCCACTTTACTTGGGTTTTGATGTTCTAAGAGTTTGTTTCTTGTGGGTTTCTGATTATGGAAGTTGTGATTTTGGAGTTTGGTTGAGCTATAATTGTCAGTTTGATTATGGATTTGTCTTGGTCATATTGCAGAGGATATTGCAGGAGCCTGTGTTAATTGGTAGTAGTATAGTTCATGACTACATTTGGGATCCAGGTGGATTGATTGGTTTATTGTTCAGCCATTGCTTGAGGACAAGCAATGTTTGAGAGGGGAGGACTTGTCATGTCCCCTTTTCAAATAATTAAAAAATAATAATCTTTGCTAAGGCAGGCAGGCCCAAGAAAGTGAAGTTTTGGAAAAAAGGGGGTTAATCTTTGGAAACCGTTGGACTAATAAATGAAAATTATTATTAAAATATGTTTCATTAACCTCTCTTGGATGTGAGTTACAGTTATGCCCTCTTTTAAGGGATTTTGAAGGCATTGTGGGCTCATTCCAGAACTTGATTTTGCTGATTTCTTTGTTATTCTTCAGAGGCTGCCAAACCTGTGGAGAAGGAGACCCAAGAACGGGAGTTTGCAGGTTTCTAGGGAGACCCAAGAATGGAAGTTTGTAGGTTTCTAGGAAGGCTAAGGATGGGAGTTTGAAGCCATTCCATGTGCATGCTCATACAGAGTTTTCCTTTGTGCTGAACAGTGTAGATTTGTGGGTTTTTGGGTGTGTGTTTTGCATGAGTTTGGTGTTTTCAGTTGAGCATTTCATATCAGTTTTGGTTGCTGCTGTATTTCAGACTTTAAGCTGTTAAAATAGAGCTGAATATATGTATTGGAACATGATTAAACTTCTGAGATAGTTTATTAGTATTTTTGTGGTGTTTTCGGGCATTTTTGTGTTAATTTCGAGAGCCCGATGAGCATAGTTTTTGTCCTACATTTGTGAGCTGCTGTGTAAAGGCTATATAGATCTAAAAATTTCATATTTTAGGCTGTTATGCTGCTGAAATTTCTGTAAAAATTTCCATTTTCAGATTTATTAATAATAGGTGAAGCTGTGAAGCTTTTGGCACCATTTCTGGCATACCCGATTTGGGGTTTCTTGAGAAATTTGGAGGATCTTTGTGATATTAGTTGTTTGATCTTAAAGATCTGATTAAAGGTTGGAAATATCATACAAAAATCAGAAAAGGGACATTACAAATAATTATAGAGTTGATTTTCAAATAGTGATGTCTCCCTCATATAGACTCCTTTTTCTGAGCAATTTTTTTTTGTTTTGGGGTAGAATATTGTGATCTACACATTGGTGTAGGTTGTTCGTGATCTCTGTTCCTAAATTTTTTGCAAATAGAAAATCCCAATTTGTACAACTTTAGAGGCTTCATTTAGATTCATATTGACACATATTTAGGTGTTATTGTTTTTAAGTGCATAATTTTTTTTTACTTTCTAGATCTAGTATTAGTTTGGAGTAATTCTAAGTAGACATAGTACTTTCAACATTTGGTCATTTTTGGCTTATTTTGGCACTTTTAATTAATTAGATCCTTGAGAGGTCTTGTATCTTATCTTGTTGAGTCATATATAACTTCATATTTTCAATTGTAAATATCAAAAACCAGAGTTCCACTTTGGCCCAAATTGGCGAGTGGCTAGTGTACCCACACTAAATATAAAGTGTCAAATCATCTTTTTTGGGGTGGGGATTCTTTGATTGAGTGAAAGGGGGTGTGTGTCTTGTGTTCTTTTGTCTTCTTGATATTGTGCTCTTTCTTTTGCATTATGGGTTATTTTTCTAAATTAACACCACATAATTATGCTACTTGGAAAGAAAAGATAAAGGAACCATTAGTTGAAAAAGGTTTACTACATTATGTAACTAGTGCTGCAAAGAAACCTAATGATGATGTTGATGGGTCTAGTAAAGAAGATTGGGAATCAAAATAAGAGATGCCCTTAGGAACCTTGCTAAATATCTCAAATCTTGTCTGATCTGTAAAGTAGGATTTACAATTTTACAACTTAATCGAAATTATAGATTTAATTTTCAATCCAAGTAGTAAATGTGTGGCTATGTGTTTTAACCATTTAAATTAAAAGAATATTTATGCTTAAAACACTTAATTAAATAATGTATTTAATGCATATTAAAGAGAACAATAATGGATGAGAGAATAAGAAAGAGGATAAAGAGACACAAACAATTTGATACGGAGTTTGTTCGGGTAGGACTACATCTCTCGGTCCACTTCTCAATTAGGAGACCACTTTATTAATTTTGCCAAGAAGAACACTTTGTTACAGAATTCAAGCTTTGAGCCTTCATAGTCTCTTTCTTCTTTTACAATTGTTGGTGTAAAATAACACCTTGCAAATTCTCTAAAAAAAATTCTCTCCAAGAATTTCTCACAATAATTTCTCCTACAAGACTAAATTTTTCCCAAGCACTAATTTCCCTCTCAAGAATTATAATTTTTTTCTAAGACTCATTGTCCTTACAAGAGAGAAGTAACCCCCTTTTATACAAGCTTATTTACCTATTATAGTTAAAACCATAATATTTGATAAATCTCCCATTTTTATATAATAATCTCCCCACTAAAATAATATCATTAAAAAAATATACTTTCCAAGGAATGAATGATTTATAAGTTGATCCTAAAATCCTTCTCAGAATTTATCTAAAAAACTTATAAATCATTTTAATATTTTTTGGCTCTCCTTAGAAATAGCTTTAATATTTTAAGGATTTTTATCCTCAATTATATCGGAGAATGGAGCTTGCTATTTTATAGGGGTTCATAATCCAACCCTTTAAACTAGGGATGGTAAACAACATTTAAAAAGAAGAAGTTTGTGGCTAATTTTTTGGAAAATATAAATCCCCAAAAATAGGGGTGCTTGAAAATAGGGAGCTCCTTTTTTTGATGTAAAAGTAATTCTTCAATATCTTCCACATTTTATCTTAGATTTTGATGAAATAAACACCATCAGAAAGCTCTTAAAAAACTCTTTGCAATGATACCAATATTGACCCTTTTTTATTACTTTACTTTTTTACCTTTTTTTGAGCTCTCTGATTTGTCGATTTCCCCAAATCTTTAACTAAGCATAACTTCTGCATATGAGATCCTTTTGACCCCATCCAAGTTATGTCAGGTCTAATTTTTTGAGATCTTTGGAATGATGTTGAATTTGAGAGATTTCGAGACTATGAAAATTTTAGGCTTTCTAGATCCACCTGGATCATTCCTCCCCATTGAAAAGTTTTTGGACCTCCAAAATTCTATTTTTACATAGAATGAAATTGAGGTCATGTTCACCTTACTTGTCCATTATCACTTGTACAACTTGCAAGAATTCTAAATATCTGACTCATCACAAACATAATTAAAAATAAGATAATATTGTTGACATAGTTAACCATACATCCACCAAGATACATTGTTGCATCTATCACCCACATGGTACCAACTAGTAGAAAAAGAAGCAACAACACTGAATAAACTGATGAAAAATGAAAAGTACCAACTCTCTAGATCCCCTGCATAGGAACATCATTAGAAAATGAATCATCCAAACCCTCTTTTACCATCATTGGTTGAAGAATTGATTCTACTTGCATTTACAATCATTTTCAAATGCCTTGTATTTGCAATTGATCCTTCATTCTTCATGTGATGAGCCTTTACAATGTATTCAATTCCATCCTTAAAAAAATGATACTTATTATGCTCCCTGTAGAAGATATCTTTTCTATCATATAAGTATGGGCTACCCAACATAATCCCATAGATGTCAATTGGAACCACATCAAAATCAACCTCATTTATGTACTTGGATGTAATTGCAAATCTTAACCTACACTGCGTAGTTATTCACAATTTTTTATCATTTCACACCCAACCCAAAGGATAAGGTCTCTTATGTGGCTTAGTTTCCAATCTCAACTATTTAACAACTTCCTCTGAAATTAAATTAGCTTGGGATCCACGATCTATCAATGTGTCAATTTAGTGTTCTTAGAAATCACCCTTATATGAAAAAGTTCAGATCTTTTACTTTCTTCAGGAACATCATGACTTTTGGAAGTAGAACATGAAACATAAGTTGAAGAATTAGCAAAAGCTTTACCTTTTAAACCTACAATTGATATCTTTGTTTCATCATCAGAATTTGATCGAAGATCCTGAACAACAATTGTAGTCTTTTTCTTTCCTTTATTATCCGCCTTAAACCACTTTGGTTTTAACTTGGGATGCAGTTTCCAACACTTTGCATCTACATGCCCTTTCTTTTGATAATGCAAACAAGTAGGCTTTTCACTATCCTCTTTCTTCATAGTGGTTTCTTTCTTGCCCTTCTTGTTGCTTTCAAGAGGAACAATTTTTTTCTTTGAACTAGAACTTGTGTTTCCTCCACCTGCTTCAACATGGGTTGCTTGAACACATACTTCATCAAAGTTAGAAGGACTAAACATCAATATTGTATGTTTCAAATAAGAATGCATTCCACCTATATACTTTAACAAAGCATTTTGTGTGTAAAGAGAAATTCCAAGAGTTAATGCCTTCTTCCTAAACACTTGTGTATACTCTTGTACAGACTGCCCTTTATCTTGCCTGAGATTTTCCTAGTCCATAATGGCTTTTTGTATATAACCCAAAGGATAAAACTATTTCCTTAAAGAAGAAGTAAATTCAAACCAAGATGAAATGATTTTACCATGTGTAGCAAGATCATCCTAGATCTTACTCTCCCACCAGATGAATGTAGTACAGAGAGTAGCTATTTGGATCTTGCAAGAATCATCCAAAATCTTTTGAAGCCTGCAATACACTTCCATCTACTTAAGCCAGTTATCCAATTTCTCTGCATCCAATTCACCATTATATATAGGAAAATCAAACTTTACATTAAGCTTTAACAAGGGTGTCTTCACAGATTGTTTCTTTTAGAAAAAGTAGACAAAGAAGAAGATGATGAAGAAGAAGATGGAGATGAAGGTTCAGGAGGGTCACTACCACCTCCTACTCCTTTGTCTTTTTCATCTTTTGACAAGGATTTAGCTTCTTCCTTCTTCTTAGCCTTGTCTACCTTTCTCAATTGTTTTTCATTCCTTTCTTGGAGAAGAATGTCCACCAAAGCCTTCAATTCCATAAAATCTCCTTGGAAGGCTTCCACATCAAACTCGAAAAGATTTTGTTTAGATGCCATGACTCATGAAAAAATTATTTTCCCAATCTCTAGATTAAACCCTACAAGTTCACCTTCACTTTGTTTCAACTTCAACCTGGTTAACATTCACAACCTGAAATTTTCTGCTAAATAGACTCTGGTACCAAACTTAATCTAGAAACTAGGATTTATAATTTTACAACTTAATCCAAATTACAAATTTAATTCCCGATCCAAGTAGTAAATGTGTGGCTATGTGTTTTAACCATTTAAATTGCAAGAATATTTATGCTTAAAATACTTAATTAAATAATATATTTAATGCATATAAAAGAGAACAATAATGGATGAGAGAATAAGAAAGAGGATAAAGAGACACAAACAATTTGATACAAAGTTTGTCTAGGTAGGACTACATCTTTGGGTCTACTTCCCAATCGCGGGACCACTTTATTAATTCTGCCAAGAACACTTTGTTAGAAAATCTAAGCTTTGAGCCTTCACAATCTCTTTCTTCTTTTACAATTGTTGGTGAAAAATAGCACCTTGCAAATTCTCTAAAAATAAATTCTCTCCAAGAATTTTTTACAATAATTTCTCTTGCAAGACTAATTTTTTTCCAAGCACTAATTTCCCTCTCAAGAATTACAAAATTTCTCTAAGATTCATTGTCTTTACAAGAGAGAAGTAACCCCCTTTTAAACAAGCTTATTTTCCTATTATGGTTAAAATCATAATATTTGACAAATCTCTCATTTTTATATAATAATCTCCCCATTAAAATAATATCTTTAAAAAAATATACTTTCCAAGGAATGAATAATTTATAAGTTGATCCTAAAATCCTTCTTGAAATTTATCTAAAAAATTTATAAATCATTTTAATATTTATTTGGCTCTCCTTAGAAATAGCTTTAATATTTTAAGGATTTGTATCCTTAATTATAGTGAGAATAGAGCTTGCTATTTTATAGGGGTTCATAATCCAACCCTTTAATCTAGGGATGGTAAATGACATTTTAAAAAAAAAAATTTGTGGCTAATTTGTTGGAAAATATAAACCCACTAAAACAGGGGTGCTTGAAAATAGGGAGCTCCTTTTTCTGAGGTAAAAGTAATTCTGCAATATCTTCCATATTTTATCTTAGATTTTGATGAAATAAACACTATTTGAAAGCTCTTAAAAAAATCTTCACAATGATACCAATATTAACCCTTTTTGATGAATTTTTTTTTAAAACTTTTCTAAGCCCTCTGATTTGCCAATTTCACCTAACCTTTGACTAAGCATAACTTCTACATATGAGATCCTTTTGACCTTGTCCAAGTTATGTCGAGTATAATTTTTTGAGATCTTTGGAATGATGTTGAATTTGAGAGATTCTGAGATAGTGAAAATTTTAGGCTTTCTAAATCCACCTGGATCACTGTCAAATATCACATCAGGAACATTACAAATCCAATAGAAGTTTGGGATAAACTTGAAGCATTGTATGGGATAGTAGATGAAGATATGGCCTACACCATTGAGGACAATCTTCTCAAACTGGATCCTAAGAATTTTGACACCATCAAAGATTATCTTACCCAAGTAGACATGTATAGTGCGCAACTTAAGGATTGTGGTGAACCCATCAAGGATGGAAAGTTGATCAAACATCTGATGACTCATCTTCCTCTTGAATATGAAAATTTTGTTTCAAGTTACTCACAAGTTAACAATGGGAAGTTCCTTCACTAAGCCTTCATTCGATTCATTTTTAGGAATGTTGGTCTTAGAACATGAAAAGTTAGTGAGCGTGCTAATTCTCCAAATCTTTGGTAGGTAATATAGGGAATCAAGGTGGTAAAAATTCCAACAAGAAGCAAAAGCAATGGAAGGCTAAGCCACAAGATGAGATACATCAATATACCTCCTCACATCAATCTTCCTCCCCACAAAAATCTTCCTCATAATAAGGCAAGTCTTTTTCCAACAATAATAAGAAGGGGAACAACTTCAACAAAAGGGAGAAGAAAACTTGTGCCTATTGTAAGAAGAATGGTCATGATGAGAATAAGTGTAAGGATAACCAAATTGATGAGTTGTTAAACATAATGAGGAAACATAAAATTGACGTTTCAAATTCCTATAAGGATAAGGGATCCTCATCCACTTCAAAAGGTAAGCGATAAGCTTTGGTAGTAAGTACAAACAATTCTAAGGAATGGGTTCTTGATTTAGGAGCTACACATCATATGGATGCTTGAAGGGAGCATTTTTCCTCTTTGAAACCATCACATGTACCTTACATCTATGTTGGAGATGACACACAAGTGGAAGTTGAAGGAAAAAGGGATTTTGAGTTGGATAATGGAGTTTTTAAGGATGTTCTTCATGTTCCCAACCTTAGCACCAACCTAATTTCAATCTACCAAATTGCTCACCATGGATGTGGCAACAAAGCAGAGTTCCTTCCTGATTCAGTTATGGTGAAAAATCTTAAGGATGATTCTATGGTGGCAATTGGAAAGGACAATCATGATACAAAACCTTATTCTTTTTCTCATTTTGTGCCTAAGTCCACTTCCCTTGCCTTGTTGACCCACTCAAATTCACAAAGTAAACTATGACATGAGAGGTTTGAAAATCTCAATTACCACTACCTTCAACAAATTAGCAACAATGATATGGTCATTGGTCTACATCAAGTCAAGTATTCAGAGGGGGTATGTAGAGGTTGTGAAGTAAGCAAGCATCTTGAAAAGAAGTTTGACAACGGGAAGTCTTGGAGAGCTACTATTGTTCTTGAATTGGTTCATAGTGATGTGGCTAGCCCATTTCTAGTGGCATCATTTGGAAAGGCACACTATGTTCTCACCTTCATTAATGACTTTTCATGCTATACTTGGGTCTTCTTTCTTGCTCATAAGAGTGAAGTGTTTGATAAGTTTATCACCTTCAAAGCTCAAGATGAGAAGTAATTAAGGAAATCCATCAAGATTATTTAACAGATAATACAAGGGAGTATGTGAACTCAAGGCTTATAGACTTTTGTACTCATGAGGGTATTGATCTTGAAAATTTAGTTGCATACACTCCACAACAAAATGGTGTTGGTGAAAGAAAGAATAGAACCCTTAAGGAGATGACCACTTGTATGCTACAACATAAGTCTATAGATTGTTTATTTAAGTAGAAGCTATGTGTTAATTACATCCAAAATAGAAGTCCTCATAATGCCTTGGATGGAATTACACCTTTTGAGGCTTTTTGTGGAAGAAAACCAAGTGTAAAACATTTTGAATTTTTTGGTTGTCCAACATGGGCAAGGCTACCTCCACAAAAATGGAAGGCATTAGAACCTCAAAGTAAACCTTGCATATTTATTGGATAGCCTAACCATCTTAAGGCATATAAACTCATGGATCTAGATACACATAAAATTTTCTTTGAGAGGAGTTTTCCTTTGAAGAGACTTGTCCAAGTTTGGCTCCTTCAACTCCTCCTTCCTCCTTCATGGAAAGTGATAATAGTGATGATAGTGACTTGGAAGATGATATTCCTTCAACTTTGACTTGTAGGACACCACCTCTACAAGGCCCAAAAACAGTTAAGGATATTCCTTCTTCTTCTTCCACTAGACCTCATTGGGCACAACAAACACTTGATTTGGTAGGTTCATTGGTGGGGAATCCTTCAGATAGTAGGAGGACAAGAGCACATCATAAATCATTTCCACATGCATATATTTCCATTTCTTCTGATCCATAGTCATTTAAGGAAGCATCAGGGGTTCCTAAACGGGACAAGGCTATGGAGGAAGAATATAACTCTTTAATGAAAAAAAACACTTGGGACTTAGTTCCTCTTCCTAAGGGAAGAATGTTGGTTCAGTGTAAGTGGACCTATCAGACCAAGTTTGCAGTGGATGGAATTATGGATAAGTATAAGGCTAGAGTTGCTGCCAAAGGTTTCTCATAGGTTCCTAGTATTGACTATACTGGGACCTTTGCACCAGTAGCTAAGATGAACTCCATTCGTTTGACACTAGTTATTGTTGTAGCTCATGGTTAGGTTGTACATTAGATGGATGTGAAGAGTGCCTTCCTCAATGGGGATCTTCTTGAAGAGATATGTATGGAGCAACCTGATGGATTCATACCAAATTCTACTATGGTTTGCAGGTTGAGGAAGTCTATCTATGGCCTTAAGCAGGCTCCTAGGGCTTAGTATGCCAAGATGGATTCTTTCCTACTCTTAGCAAGATTCACCAGGTGTTATTCAGATTTGAATGTCTACATTCCTCATAGGGATGACTCACACTTGATACTTGTGCTTTATGTAGATGACTTGATCATTACAAGAAGTACTTCATCAATCATTGCCAATGTAAAGACTTCTTTACAGGACAGATTTGCTATGACAAACTTGGGTTTTCTTCATTATTTCCTCGGTATTAAGATCACACAGTCTTCAGCTGGGATCACACTTTCTCAATCCAAGTATCCTCTTGATTTAATTTCTTGATTTCACATGAGTAATTGCAAGCTTGTGCCTACTTCCTTTCTTTTAGGTGTTAAGGTAGAGGCCAAGTGTTCTACTCCACTTGTTGATGCTACATTTTACACACAATTTTTTGGGAGTCTCATCTACTTGACATGACACATACATGCCCTAACATAGCTTTTGCATTTGGCATGATTTCTTGCTTCATATAAGAGCCAAATGAGTTTCATTGGAAGGCCACCAAACACATCTTGCAATACATATAGGGTACACATACACATGGGATACACTATGCAGTAGGTACTAGACTTCAGTTGGTTGGATACATAGACTCGGATTATGCAAGAGATCTTGATTCTTGCAAGTCTACTTTGGGTTAGATATTTTATCTTGGTTCTAGCCTCATTTGTTGGAAAAATAAGAAGCAAAATATTATTTCTCTTCCTTTGACTGAGGCTGAGTATCAAGGGTTTGTTATTGCAGCTATAGAGGTTATATGGATACAACATATCTTGAAGGAGTTTGGGTTCAACCTTCCACAATCTACAATCATTCAATGTGATAATCAAAGTGCTATTGAGATCTCAAAACATCCAGTTCAACATCAAAAAAGAAAACACATTGAGGTTCATATGCACTACATCAAAGAGTTGATATAGGAGCAGGTCATTCAGTTGAGGTATTGTCCTACAACAGAGTAGGTTGTAGACTTCTTCACCAAACCCTTCACTGAGGTCAAGTATATCCATTTGCAAGATCTCTTGGGTGTGTGTGATATTTTAATAGGGAGGGTCACTTGACTTCTCTCTTCTTTCTTATGGGAGGGATCTCTTCCTCATATGAGGTTTTCTTCTCTCTCATTTTCTCTTATTGTACTTATCTCTCTTTTTGGAGGGGAGTTTTTCCCATGTGATTTTTCCTCTTTCTCCACTTTATGAGATATTTCATTGCATATTGTACATGGGTACCTAACATGGTCTAGTAGTCATGACCCATCTTGTATTATTTTCTAGCTTTTGTGAGCTTAAGTATATTTTCCTAAGTTTCTCTTAAGGGGGGTTGTTGGTGTAAATAAGTATTTACTATTTACACTTTACTTAAATTTACTTAGGACAATGCATATTTATATAAGTTGTCATGTAGATACCTAAGAGTTTGCATATTCATATGAGTTGTCATGTAGACAACACAGTAGTTTGCACTCCAATTGAGCACATGTTGTCTACTACATCTCTTTATGAGATACACCTTTGCATTCTTATCCTCTCATTTTTGGACGTACATTTATGCACAATGGAGGATAATCCAGTCTTGGTGGCTATGTGCTTAGTTGTTATGTTTATCTCTTTGTTGACTCTTAGTCATATCAATTGTCTTTATATATAATGCACTTCTATGATGTATTCATCCAATTATCTGATTAATCCTTTCTCCTTTGATCATAGCTTGTCTCTCTTGTTCTATCTCTTGTGTTTCTAGGTCTTGGAATTTCATTCTTGCCTCAAACAAATTCTTAAAAAATCTATAACTAATCCACTCACAACATCTCAAAGAAGTAAATAAATATAGTATCAAGGACATCCATAATACATAAACCAATAACCTACAAGAACAATTCTCACAAAAATCTCCAAGAGTCTCTCAATCTCTCCACAACCAACAAAGGAAAGAGATAAAGGAATAACCATGTATTCTCTCACATGACACATGAGCACAAACCAATGATCACAATCTCCAACTAATCTCTAATCCAATGTAAGTGAAACCAAACATCTTGGAAGATAACCAAGATCAAAGAGAAACCATGTAAATAATAACTTGTATCATATCCTTTTACACACACCTCTAGATATAAACTATGCATGTATGATCTCCATAAAACCCCAACAAGAAGCCACAACAAAACCCAAACCATACCATAAAACTAATTATGGATGTAAGCCTCTCACAAGAAGATCAAACTCATAAACCATTTCTAATCCAAGGAATATACGCAACTTAAAACCATCTCCCAAACTCAACTAGCATAACAACATATAAAAATAGAGATAACCAATGCTAAACCATATCTCAAATGAACCCTCCAAAACTAACTCATGTATTATAGCTCAAGATCCATATCCATGAAAGACAAGCATAAAAATAATGCACCTGAGAGAAACAATGGGATATACCTCTGAAGTAGCAAACTACCGAGTACACCAAGAGTGGGAAATGAGAATGCTCATCAACATATATAAGTCTCCAAACAAGATTCATCTAAGAAAAATCTCCTCTCAAGTCCATATCAGGTGACTACCCCTCAGATTCTCCTACTGAAACCATCAACCATCCCAACAAATACTTTTGTAATCTAAGAGATCATCACCACCATCTCTAAGTATCCATGAGCACCTATAACCAATCAATCAATGCCAACTCCAAATGCAACATAGCAATATAATGAAGTATCCATCTTATGATCAATTTACTCAATACTAAGAAACTAAACTTAGATCAATGTCAAAGTTTCAACCATGGCCTCGGGAACATAAAAATGACAACAAGATCTAACCATCTTAAACCAAAGAGATAACATGCTCCATATGAACATACTATAACATGTCAAAACTCTAAATGCATATCAAGAGTATACCATGACATAAAATGAAACCATACTCACACCAATGATAACATATCAAATGAAAGCATAAACCACACCTTTACCAAGAACCCCATTAGTCCTCAAGATGCAACCATCTCCATACACCATGAAGAAAACCATCTCCACATACCATGAAGAACTATCTCCACACACCATGAAGATAACAAGTACACCATGCAAATGTCAAAGATGCTTCTAAAGCAATAGGATCTAAGATAGACCTCTAACATATACAAACACTTAATAAATATATCATTTCCAACAAGTCCCACTCAACTATGGTACCAAGTCACCTATGGAATCATAAAATCCATCTCCTAATGAAGATCCACTAGGTTTACACACACACACAACCAAAGTGTTAGTACCAAGTGAAACCAAGATCTCCAAACCCAAGAAGATACAAACTAAACTCAAAACTAATGCTACATTGTCACCTTATCACTGTCACAAGCTCCCAATAAACCTTGTATCCAAGCTATCCATGACATCATGATGAAAAAACTATCCTCTAACCATGAGAATCAACCAAGGCATCAAACTATCAAAGAAATCAAAGTACACATCTTGAGCTCCTCAAAAGAAACCAAATAACCATGATCCTCTACTAAGAAGATATACCACCATAACCAAATCAAGAATCCAACCCAAAGAACATAAAGGATGTACCTGTATATCCAATCATGTCATGCCAAAATCCATGGCACCATGACCACATCTATGAACTGAGCATCTAATTCTTAATATGTCCAACTTGTTAGCATAAAATACTCAACCACAATCCTCCATCATGGCTATACCTGGTAACAACATCTCATCCCATCTACATGAAGAAAAATTAGCAAATCATGTGACTTAGGGCATAGACAACCCAAATCCAAGCCAACAATCTGAATATGCATCAATAATGAAAGATCAATGGACAAATATAATCCACATCTAAGCCATAAATGCAACCTATAAGTATAGACCACTTACAACATTGCACAACTTGTAGACCCAACAAGTCACCATACATATCCAAATCAAACACTAATAGCTATATCATCTTGAGACCAATCTAAAATATGAATTGAGTATATAATGAAACCAAATCTTAAATCTCCAAACATACAATGTCACAAACTCATAATACTACCATAGTCAATATATACCATAAATTGTTCAGATTAATATATCACCAAATAAACCATACCAAACCTACACCAAATCTAAACCAATGTGTAGAGCTCTCCAAGAGTTTTCTGTTGACTACTCAAAGTCCAAATTCTGACTCTATATGCCCAAGTTATGCCCTAATTTGTGCTCAAAATAAATAACATCTAACTTTAAAGATTTTAAAACTTAAAAAAATGTTAAAATTGTAGAACCAAACCTACACCAAGATGTAGGGCTCTGAATTAGCTTTCCAACACCTATAAGAAGTCTAAAATATGATATCCTAAGAGAAATTTATGGTCATTTTACTACAACAATCTTTTTACCACTTTCACTGTGACTTCTTTTTTGGAAAAAAAATTTGATGGGATTAAATTTGATGACCTTCATAGGTTGAAATTAAAAATTTCTTCATTTCCTCTTAACATGACCAAACTAGGGCATATTATATATAAAGTTCTTTGAAAACATTGACCCAGATCCAATGGTGAGTTTTGTTTTTACCTAGGAGGTCATTTCTACAAGCTCCCTCTAAAACCCTCATTTAAATGAAACATCCAAAAAATTCTTTTGACCAACAATTTCACATGCCCAAAATCTACCAATATCCCATCATAATAGAAAACCCCAAACCCTAAGATCTACAACAAACAACTTATGTATCTTGCCCTTTCTTTTATCCTCTCATGCATTCCCATGGATTCAATCTAGGGTTACAACAATAAAATCATATCTCTGATAAACTTGAAATAAAGAATATAACTATTTCCACATAACCTGTAATAGATCTAAAATAAACATTTAATTGAAATCCACGTGCAAGAGAATAGACAACATACTCATAAAAATTGTGACACAAAATATACCCTAAGAAACCCCCATTTAGAAAAAAAACCTAGCCTCCAAATGCACCTATCACCATTTATTATTCAACAAAAACACCATTGTTATACAACCATGGAAGCCTTTAAGCCATAGCCACTACCAAGAAATCCATGTGAACAAGAATGAATCCACACATCACATGTCATACTTCCAACCTTCACAAATTCTCCCTTGGCTAACTTATCAAACCTTGTCCCACTTGACTTTTTTCCTTTTTCCCTTCTGTCTTCTCCTACCAACAACAACTACCCTTGTGGCTACTTATATAGTAGCAAGTCCCAAAAAACCACCAAGTGGTATTACATAAACCATGTGCCACCTAACCAATTGACCTCACATTTAATATTGAAAATTTAATTTCTTTTTCCCAATATTAAATAATTACATGAAATATTATCACAATGTTACAATACAACTCATCAAGTATATCCCATGTTAATCTTTACATGTTACACATTCATCTAGGTGCAACATTACATAATAAAATAAAATAATACAATATAACAATATTATGCAATGTGTGCAACACCCATTATCTCAACAATAGACTCTTCTACTTTATCCATTTTTAACTTCCCACATTTTTAACTTCCCAAGTTTATAAAACTCAACATGTGTGAATCCACTTAAATCAACAGTATTCTTAATATTTTTACACAAGTTATCTAAATTAAAAGAGGGACTATGACTCACCACTTAGAATTGGTTGTTATCATTTGACTCGATCCTCTAGTCATTTGATTCATCTGGGGCAATATACTTCCTTCTTTGCTTCTGCTCTCGCCTTTAGGATTTTGAACTTCTCAAGTCTTCTTGGTAGTAGATCTTGTGCTAGCCCTAGAAATAGGAACTATAGACTTTTTTTGTGAAGGTTTCACAACTTTTTTAGGTTTTCTTGTAGCTGGTTTCTTTGCTTTCCTCTTTTTCCCTTCTATGGCAACAGGTGCTTCATTGACTTTTTCTCCCTCAACACCTTCGTCAATTTTTTCTTCTTGTTCTCCTTGGTCCTCATCTTGACCTTGTGTGCTTGGATAGGCACATCTTCATCATCTTCATTATCTTCTTATTCCTCATCTCCTTTTGCCCCTTCATTAAATTGTTCTTTGAGCTTCTTCACAAGCTTATTCTTCTTCCTCATCACAGAAGCTATCTTTAAGTCCATTGTGATCTTTGAATTTGTTGCATCATAGTTTCCAAAAGAAATAGCCTCCTTATCTACTTCCTCTTCTAATAAAGTAGTGATGGCTTCAAATACCTCATCAACACTAATCTCATAAGGTAGTGGTCTGAGCCATCTCACCCTCAAAACAAAAACTTGAACGAATGTGAAATCAACATCAACTAGAAAACATACATCATTAAAATGATTCTCTACTAGTGATACTAGAATCCTTTGTCTTTGTTTCATTGACTTCTTAAAGTCTTCAAAGTAGCCAATCATTACAGACTCAAAATTATCTCCTAGTTGCTCTATAAATTCACCAATCTGCATTGCAACTGACCTATTGGTTTTCTAAGCTATTTTCCCAAATGTGGGAGAAGTGTTTTGCACATAGGAAAATATAAAAACAAGTATTGAAGCAAATTTGCATTGTGTGCTTCTTGTTTTCCTTATGGCTCCTAAGTTTTCAGATAAGGTCATAAGAATGGTATTTCTTCACTATTTTGTAACTCAAATCCAAAGCCATACATGGTACATTGTTTAACCTGTTGGATTGAAAGAACTTATGTGCAATAATTCTTACTAAAAATGCAATTAAGGGATCAATAATTGTATCTATGGTTATCAATCTCTTCTTCCATAGTGCCCCTATATTATTCTCAATTGCCTCTTTTGTATCATTTCTCATTGTCTTAGGTTTATCTAGGGTTGGATACCCTATCACTCTATGAATGATCCTCTTTATGATTTTGATAGGGCCACCCTCCAACCATATAGAATTTTCATAAATTCTACTAAGAACAATCTTTATCCATTTTGTCTTGAATATGTTTGGAAAATCTAGGGCACAGGTTAACCATTTCCTCTCTATAACCTTGTATTCTTCTTCCAATACTTTCCATATAACTCTCTTAGTTACATGTCTCCAATGCTTTCAACCTTACAATTATAGCAACACCTTACATCTTGTATCATCAAAAGTTGTGGTGGTATCATAGATAATGCATTAGAAAGGTCTCCTTTATATGCAATGTCAGGAATTGCTTGGAAATGTGGTTGTTTAATCTCATTACTTATCAATTGAGCATTCAAAACTTCCTTTCCTTCCTTAACCACAACAGTAGAAGAACTAGATGCCATAACAACTAACTAGGGTTTGCAAAAATTCAAACAACGTAGCTCAACACATAATGAATACCTTGAAAAATTTGATGACTACTGTCGAGTAGTAGTTAAATTCAGTTGCAAATGCTTGAATCCTTTTCTCCCATTTGTCCTCATCTCTTCATGCACTCTTCAATATCAAATAATAGCAAATAAGTCAAAAATTGACCATATAGCCCTTAAATCTTGACAATTAATGCTCAGTGCTCACATAGTTGTAAACTTTGCTCCAATAGCAATTTTGACTCACTCGACTTCCATGTAATTCCTACTACACTCAACAACCACAATGATCTTGGCCAACACTACCACCATTGATAACTCAAAAACCACCATGAAACTTTTCATGCTTGATAGCAACATGAAAACTTATAAATTTCTTATAAGTTCTAACCAATACCTTGAATCTTACTTCATGCATATACGATCTTTTCATAACTCAATCCTTGGAACTAATGTATAATTGAACTTTGAAATGTCAGTCTCATACATACTCTTGATTTCCTAGTTGGGGATGGTGTGATCACCTGATCCATTGGATGAAGAGATCCCATCTGAACTTGATGTGTTGCAATCTTCCTTTTTCTTCCATGCCTTGTTCATTTGCACTTTGACTTCTTCAACATCAACCTTTTCTTTGCCTTTGTTGAATTCACTACTAGGTGTTTTTGACCTTGTTGGACAATTTTTACTAATGTGACCAGTCTTCAAATAGCTAAAGCATGTGGTTAGATTCAACCATCTTTTGTAGTCACTTCTAAAATGTGTTCTAATGCAATTTTCTGCAACATGTCTATACTCTTGACAGTAGTGACAACTATACCTCGTATTGTAATCCCAATTATAGAATTTTCTAGTATGGTTTACCTTGACTTTCTTTTTTGATAACCAATTAGACTTTAATCTGCACTCATATGCTCTGTGTACATACTTCTTACAGTTGGAGCAATAACCTTCAAGTCTTTGTGTGCTTGATGTCTTGCTCTTGCATTCATGTTTCTAATGTCCTTGATTGTTGTACTTGTGATAGTTACTCATGAATTTCTTCTTGAACTTCTGATTTGCATTGTTGCTCCTAAAAACATTTGTTGTATGAACTATCTTACCACAATTATGACAAGTAGGTTTGTAGTTCTTACCATTGTTGCTCCTTTCTTTACCACTTTTGGATGATTCTCCTCCATCAGTACTAGTGTAACCCAACTCAGTAGTATCACTATTGGATCTAGGAGATCTCATCAATTGCTCAAAATACTTAGTGGCTTCATTAGGTTTTTTGAAACTTTTAGCAATTTTTTTTTCTCTTTTTAGATAATTTCTCAGTTTTTCATTCTGCAACTTCAATGTTGTGATTTCAATATCTTTTCCATTCAATTCATGATTGAAAAAAATCATTTGATTCAATGTTTCCAATTGCATGTGAGCAATCCTATTCACCTCTGATGTCTTCTCTCCTAGTTTTTTGGTCAATATCCTTTTGCTATCTTTAATCATGACTTTTTCCTCTTCAACTTTATTTTTCTACTTGGTCACCTCACATAGAAATACTGATTGGACTTCTTGTTATATCTTAAGATTTTTGACCTCTTTAGTTAAAGCTCCATTCTTTTCCATTAGATCTGCAACTGCAACATCAAATTTACTTGTGTTTCCATCTATAAATAGTTTAGTAGTGTCAATCTATTGGTATTGTGAGTCATTCTCTTCAATAGCTATGTCTTTCCTTCTCTTTATTAATCACTACTCATCTCTTGCTTCATTCAAATGATGTAGGGCAAGATGGATTTCAATCTTCTAATTATTAATAATCTTTTTTGACTTGTAGATTTTGATCTTCAAGATCTTTCCTCAAAGCTACAAAGTTTTTCTTTTCACAAAACCAATGCTCTGATACCAATTGTTGGAAATACAATAGGGAAAGTAAGCTCTGAGAGGGGGGATGAATCAGTCCTTCAAAACTTTAACCATAAATTCATTCACCACACATGCATCTCACAATTTGCATGTAAACTAAAATAGCTAGCTAAACATATTCATCCATAGTATGAAAGAAAATAACATTCAACACATATATGACACAAATATTTGGTTACCTAGAAACCCTCCAATGAGAAGGTAAAACTAGGGTGGGGATGACACCCACAAATCTTCGCTACTATAGTAATAAAGTGTATCCAATGAAAGCTACAATGTTTGATAATAAACTATGATCTACCCTATGAAAAGTTTTCCCTGTTAAAGGATTACAAGACTGTTAGATCTTATCCTATTAAAAGATTTCAATACCCTGTTAGAAGTTTGTTTGATTAAAGGACTTTAACTACAATTAAGTAAGCACCCTATTAAAGGATTTACAATAGCTTGTTAGGACTACTCTATTTAGAGTTTTAATTGATTCATCTACTATAATGTAACAACAATGATCCTTTAGTTAGCACTCTTCTATTAGATAATAAATCACTTCTTTCCTGATGTATACTTGATTCTCTTTGATCAAACATATTACTTTTGTCCTCTAACTCCATTCCTCTATTCTCCTCTAACTAATTTTGCAATGTATCTCAATTCACAACTCCTTAGCCACCATGAATGCTTGTTTTGTGCATGCAAACTTCTCATTTCACTCTTACATATTTTAGGGGTTGTCCTCCTAAAGAAGACCTAGGTGACTTAGGGTTAGGTATGAATCAATGATTGTGATTTACCCATTACGCCACTTAAAACATCCCTTCAATTGATTGGTTACATGTACTACACAGGGATCTGCAATATAGGTTTGTCCTTATCATCTTAGAATCATAAAACAATCCTTAAGTTGACTCAAAAATTATTTAGATAGAATTTTGTGCCATTACAAACAACTATGTCCAAAATTATTTACTCGACACTTGAATTTTCGAATGCTCTATATCTACTATATCTTCAATGTTGTAGCTTAGCCTTTGAATCACTTGGCATCTAAATGACTTGGCATCTACTATCTTCTTGACACTTGAGTGACTTGAAACTTACTAGTTACTTGACATATATTGTATATTTGACAACTTACACTCGACATACACTTACTTGTTTGACATGAACTAAGAAAATGACTTAAGTGTGTTGTCACTCATATGTAAAAACTAATCTAAGATTAACAAGACACTGAGAGAAAAATTCTTTAAATTGGGGGTATTACCACCCCAACTTGCCCACCAAGCATCTATAAAACAAAATATAAAAATTTATAAGGCAATGAAAAATATAATAAAAAAACACAACTTATCAATTTGCAAAAGTTTTAGAGTTTGATGCTTTACCTGGTGTTTGAGTAGATCACGATCTCTTTGCTAGCATAGAAAAGGACAAATTACCCCTCAATTTTGTTGGTGTTTTTACACTACTAAGCAACAAAATACTTAATACCAAGATAATGAAGATCACAATAACCTAAGGATTGGCTACTTCCCTTAAACAACTATATGTTCTTCAGATCTAGACCCAACTTCAAACAAAATCATGAAAGATTTTCTACTCTTTTGGCTCTGCAAAAATAAGGTACGTACACCTAAGGGATAAAAGATTCAAAACTTGATGCTATTGTCATAATTAATTTATTTCTTGACATTTCATTACAATACTCATCCCTTATAGAAGATTGATTAGAATTTGTCTCAGATTTACAGACACGTTTGGGCAATAGTAGCTAACTAAGACTCAGAGGTTAAATGTAAACAAGTGCTAACTAGCTTTGACATTCTTCATACATTAAAGTAAAAATTGATTTGCTTTTAAGTTTGATGCTTATTCATGGTTTCTCCATAGATAGACTGAACTAGTTGATTAGTGCCTCATCCATTGGGATTCAAAGTCTATCCAGTTTCTTGACCTAATTGACTGATTACAATCAATATTATCAACAATTCTCACTGAAACTCATTCTTACACATATCCTTCCTACTTTCTAGAGATCCTATCATATTCAGTAAAGCATATACCTAATTCATTGAATTAAAAGCAATAGTAAAATGATATACAACTTATCCTAATTACATTCAATTGAACAAGCTTTGCTCATGCAATCTCAAGCTAACCAGGTAATAAAAATGGAGACAAGATTTAGAAAGAAAAGATATAGGGATAGTTAGTCTTTGTTTTAATTCTCTTTGAAAATTGTATAATAACTGAAGTAGAACACAAAAGAACTTAAGATAATATGATCTTGTAACATTAATGTATTCTTAGACTTCTTGAGCTACCATTGGAGTTCTAGAATGAGGATGTCTTTAAGGGAGTGGCCAGCTCTTTTGGAGAGCTTCTCTCCATCGACCCTATTACAGCTTCTAAGAGTAAGCTAACCTATGCGAGGATCTGTGTAGGTGTAAGGGAAGGGGATGATATCCCTGAAGTGGTATGTTTTCAGTCCAAACTTGGCACTCATATCCAACATATGGACTATGAGAGTGTCCCTTTTGGGTGTTTTTATTGTCTTAAAATAGGTCATAAGGCTTTTAGTGCCTGAAAGCTAAGACTGCTAAGAAGAAGAATCCTCCTTCTCAAACGAGGGTGAAGAAAGTTTGGAAAAAGAAGCCCACTAAACAGGGCCAGAAGGGCCTTTCTCCAGTGACCCAAAAAGTAGCAGATGCTCCAAAGATGACTAACCAAGAGCCTCAAGGCATGGCAAGAAAAGAAGGGGAGTTAGTCAAGTTAGGACCAAGTTCCTCTTTACCTTTAGATGCCTCTTAACAGATTGAGGATGACTAGGTTGAGGAAAGGATCCTCATGCCTGGAGAAGTGGAAGGTAAGGCTACCTCGCAGAAAGGTTTTCAAGAGTTTGGGATGGACAATTTCCCCAGCAAGGAAGAGCCTGAACTGGGTTCCACAGAGGAGGAAAAGGAAAGAGAAAATAAGGAAATTATCATCTTTCAAGATCCAGAGGAAAACTTGGTTTCGACCAGAGAAGGAGTGACCAAAACAGGAAAAAAGGACTTGGTGAAAGATCTAGACCAAAGGGTAGATCTTCTCAGCACCCCAAAGAATGGTCACAAGGCTTCTAGATCCTTGAAGTTTGAAAAGAAGGGAGAGACACCCAGGAAAAAACAAATCAAAGATCCATCTTTGGCTTCTCATGCGTCAACTAGGAGCAGCTGCAAACTAGATGTGGGCTCTACTACCAAAGTAAGTAGAAAATTAGAGAGGGAGTCCAGAGAGGAGGAGACCAAAAGATGCTTGGCAAATGGGTGCCAAAGAACTCTAAAAGATTTTCCTAAGAATAAAAAATGAAGATCATCTCATGGAACATTAGGTGCCTAAATGGTGCCCATAAATAGGAAATTATTAGGAATCTGATTAGAGACTAGAGATTTGACATTTTGATGATCTAAGAAACAAATATGAAAAAGGATTCATTGAGAAATATTAAGTTCAGTAACCTGATGAGCAGGGAGGCATTAGACTATGATGGAGCCTCTAGGGGTTTGTTGACTTTATTCAAGACCAAGCTTTTCAGGCTGGAATTAGTCTTCAATGTAGGTAATATTCTTTTTTGTAAAGTGTTCCATATCCATTCCAATGAATTTTGGATTTTGCTCAATATATATGCTCCCAATAACAAGAGAGATAGAAAGTCCTACTGGTCTAGAGTAGAAGGGTTGGTACAGAATAGCAACATGAAGAAAAGAATCATTATGGGAGACTTCAATACCCCTCTTCTAGACAAGGAGAAGAAGGGTGGTCTGCCTCAGGACTAGGATAACAAGCATGACCTTTCTAACTTCATCAATGGATTGGCTTTTCTAGATTTGGACCTAATGGGAGGTGACTTCACTTGGTCTAATAAATGCATAGGTAAGGATTGTATTCAGGTTAGAATAGATAGAGCTCTCATTTCTCCTGATTGGCTGCAATCTTCCTCTTGCAAGTTAGCTCTTTTGCCTAGAGTTGGGTCTAACCACTCCCCTATCTCCCTCTTGATTATTCCTTCTAATCCCTTTAGACCTCCTCCCTTCTATTTTGAGAAAATGTGGACTTCCCACCCTGACCTTTTAGAAGGAATTAAGGTCTGGTGGAGTATAGAAGTGGAAGGCACTGCTATGTTTAGGGTTGCTAGAAAACTCAACAATGTTAAAAGGATGGTAAAATATTGGAATAAGTTAGATTTTGGTCAGATATTCTCTCTTAAAGAGGATCTCTCTATAAATCTCTCTTATATCCAAGTCTCCATTCAGGAAAATGGGTATGATGCCTCGAATAGGGAAGAAGAGTTGTCCATCCTGTCTAATTTACATGACATCATTAGCAAAGAGGAAAAGTTATGGAGGCAAAGATCTAGAATCACCTGGCTCAAGGAAGGAGACCAGAACACAAAGTTTTTCCATTTAACTACTCTTAAACATAGAGAAAATAATAGGATTTCTAGCTTGAAGAAAGACCAGTGTGTGCTGACAAAGGAAGAAGATATATCAAATGAAGCTGTTTCTTTTTTCTCCTTCTTGCTGTCTTGGGATCCCATACTCCCTAAAGTGGACCAGGATGATATTGTTTCTTGTATTCCTCAGATCCTCCAATGACACCATAAGAATCTGCTCTAAGCCATTCCTTCTAATTTTGAAGTAAGAGAAGCTCTTTTTTTCTCTTTCAGTGGATAAATCACCTAGCCCTGATGGTTTTCCCACCTTCTTTTTCCAAATGTACTGGCCTGTCATTATGAATAATGTTGTGAAGGCAGTTTAGGAATTCTTTAGAGCCAGAAGTATTATGAAGTAAATAAACTCTACATTCTTAGTTCTTATTCCCAAAGTGCCAGGAGCAGACACTTTGGATAAGTTCAGACCCATCAATTTATGCAACTCCTTTTATAAAATCATCTTGAAGGTGTTCACTTCAAGGCTGCTTAAGCTTCTCCCCCTAATTATTTCTCAGCAACAATCTGGTTTTTTTTTGGGCAAACAGATTTTAGATTCAATTATTATGGTGCATGAAGTGATTCACTCCATGGAAGCTGGAAAGAGAGAAGGGATGTTACTCAAACTAGACATGTCCAAAGCTTACGATTGGGTTGATTAGTCTTTTTTGGATTTGTTGTTGAAGGCTTTTGGTTTTGATGTCAAATCGTGTAAGCTAATCTCCCAGCTGGTCACCACTCCTCTCTAGCTATTTTAGTTAATGGATCCCCCTCTGATTTCTTCAAGACTACTAGAGGCCTATGTCAAGGGGATCCTCTATCACCTATTCTCTTTATTATCTTGGTAGAATGCATTGGGAAACTCATGGAGAAGAAAAATAAAGAAGGGAGGATCAAAGGTTTTAAACCTTCTTCCAAATGCAACCCATTTACGCATCAAAAATTTTTTGATGACACTATTATGGGTGGAGAGGCCTTGGTCAAGGAGGCAAAGGCTATGAAAGACACTTTGGACACCTATTCTAGAGGGTCAGGGAAACTCATCAATTGGGACAAAAGTTATGTTTTCTTTATCAATACTCCAAAGGAAAGACAGAAGAGAATCTCCAAAATCTTGGGATGTCAAGTGGGGAAGCTTCCTTCTACCTACCTTGGTCTCCCCTTAGGAATGACCCCTTCAGATTCCTTCTAGAATTGCATCATGGAAAGGTTCAGTAAGAAACTGGCAGACTGGAAAGGAGCCATTCTTAGCCAAGCTAGAAAATGTCAACTAGTTAAATCCATCCTTTAAAACTTGCCGATATATGCTCTAAGCCTTTTTACCATACCGGTGAAATATGTTGAGAGGATGGAAAAAATCTAGAGGGATTTTTTGTGGACAGGAGCTGAAAAGAATAAAAGGTACCCCATTATTGCATGGGACAAAGTTTGCCTCCCCAAGAAGAATGGAGGTTTGGGAATCAGGAAGCTCATTCACCTCAATAAGGCCCTCCTGGAAAAGCAAATCTGGCACATCTTTAGTAGCACAGGGGAATGGAGAGACACTGTAGTAAATAAGTATATAAAGAGGCCCTCTATTTAATTCACCCTCTTCAATGAGGATATCCCAAGAGGTTCTATTGTTTGGAATGGTTTCTTAAAAACCAAGGACTTGGCTAACTCAAAAGTCTCCTGGAAGCTAGGTAATGGGGAGGACATTCTATTCTGGTCTGATAGTTGGCTTTCTTAGGGCCCCCTTATGAACAACCCTAGCTACGGGTTTTGGGCTAATGATTGCATCAACCTTTATGGGCACAAAGTCAGCAATTACAGGACCAAATAGGGTTGGAGGGACCTTTCCATTATCTTAGATGACCTCAAACCAATCATGATCATGCTTAATTCCTTGTCCCTTAGAAACAATAAGGATGAAATAGTTTGGAGGGATAATGCCAATGGGCTCTATTCAGTTGCCTCTGGGTACTCTACTTTATGGAGCTTAAAAGAGTCTCCCCCTTGGTCGAGGGCTTGGATCCCTGGCCTCACGCCAAAAGTCAACATTTTTTTTTGGTTTGCTCTTCATGAAAAAATTCTAACCCAGGAAAATCTCATCAAAAGAGGTCACATCATGCCCAACAGATGTGTTTCATGTAAAGAAGAGTCAGAGATAGGCAACCATATGTTCATTCACTATTCTTTCTCCAGGACAGTTTGGGGCATCCTCACCCAGGACTTAGGCCATAGCGGGTGCTTTCCTTCTAACCTTTTGGACTTTTTTTGTCAATGGCATGGCTTATTCAATGGGTTTGTCTTGCAAGAAATTAGCTCCTAGATGCTGCCCCATTTTTGTTGGAGCATATGGAAGGAGAGAAACAATCAAATTTTCAGAGATAGGGAGGAGTCGGCTTTAGTTGTTGGGAGAAATATTTTTAGTAACATAAAGGAAAAATTTTCTATGAGGAAGGGGGGAGAATTTGAGATAGGAGGTAAGAAAAAGGAGAAGGTAAAAGATAGATCGAGGAAAAGACAGGAAGCCAAGTGGCTCCTCCCCCCTGAAGGCTAGCACAAAGAAAACTTTGACAGAGCCTCCAAGGGCAACCATAGCTCCTCGGGTAGTGGAGGTGTGATAAGGAATGAAAATGGAGATAGTATTGTGACTTTTTCTCTCTTGCTAGGATTCCAAACCAATCATTTTGTGGAAGAGAACGCCGCATGCAATGTTGTAAAACTAGCTTTTGAAATTGGTGTTACCAATTTATGGCTTGAAGGGGATTCAAATAACATTATAAACTACATCATTCGCAACTCACATCCATCATGGATGATTGCAAATCTAATTGATGATACATGTGAAACCCTCACCAAATTTAATAGAATCCATGTCACTCATATTTTTCGGGAAGCAAACTCGGTTGCTGACAGGTTTGCGAACATTGGGGTCAGCGCAGACCAAAAAATGACTTGGCATCCTAGAATTTTTTTGCCAGCAGACGTTAAAAGTTTGATCGACTTGGAAAAGATCCAAGGAAGTACAAAGAAAATCAAGCTATAATTATGATTATGAAGGTTTTAAGAAATAAGGGTACTTTTCAAAAGGGAAGCATGGGAAATCGTAACTGTAGTGATTCATTATTGATTAATCAACATGCTTTGTGGGTTTTTTTTCACACTCACTTCTAGAGAAATAGCAAGGCTATTTTTCTCTATTTATTGCTTACTCTTGGAGGTCCCTTTTAGTCACAGAGTGACGAGCACATGAGTAAAGAGGGTGTGTAGTGTGCAGAAATGGTAGGCGAAAGGTGCAGAAAGGAGCCAATGGGAGATTTTGAGAAATGGAGAAGTAGGGAGAAAGTGTGGGAAAAGCTAGAAGAGGGTGGGGTTACCAATTATATCATGAAGCTACATGGATTCAATTAGGAGGTGACCAAAATTATGGTGGGGTCCTGGAAGGAAGAAAGGGTGAAGGTGAATGGGGTCTACTTCTGGATAACGGAGGAGGTGATTGTGACTGTCACCAAAATCCCTATCAAGGGTTTTAAATTCTTTAGGGATAAGAAGCTCTCGGCCAGTGTGGTTAGGGACTTTGTGGAGAGTGAGAAGGAATTGAAGGCATTGAGAAAGACTGACACCTACTATGTCCCCGACTCCATGAAGAAGCGGTGGAGGTATGTTTTGAGAGCTGTTATTGAGTACATCACGTTGGATCCTAGGTTTGATAGAGCTCGTACCCACCACTTTGCTATATTGAATCATTTTTGGCATAATGCTAATATTTCCTTTCCATATTACCTGTTAACCTCTATGAGAAAGGTGGTGGACAACTTCAAAAAGAAGCCCATTGCAAACCTAGCTCTGTACGAGGGGCTGCTACTACTTATCCACGAGCACTTCAAGGCTCAGACTATAAGCATCAGTCCCCCTCAGGCAGATAATATGGAGTCTGGTAGTTCTAGTTACTCCTCTGACTCAGATGAATACCAAAGCCTTAGCTCTGAGGAAGAAGGGATCTCTTCTTCGGGGAAATTAGCAACTCACCAAGCTAAAAACTCACCCTCCCCCTTAACCCCTAGCAGAAAAAGCCCTAAGGATCTTGGGCAGAAGCCTCCTAAGAAGGATGAGGAGGGAGACAATGATGATCAGGAGGAGCCAGAGTCTGAGAAGGTGGTTAAGGAGATGTATGAGGAAATGAAGGATGAAAGTGGAAGGAAGAAACGCAAGATGGAGAGTTTGGAGGAAGTGCGCTCTCAGTTTGAGGATGCGTATGTGCTGCTCCTATCTCCTGTCCACCTCCAAGCCCAACCTAAGGAGCAAAAAGAGGAGAATGCAGGGTATGCAGAAGGGGAAGTGCAGTTCAATGATAGGAGGAAAGCTTGGATAAACTTTAATGTCAAGACTTTGAAGATGGCCATCTTCAGGGAGGCCATGAATCCTAAAATCCTCATGGAAAATCAAGAGGAACAGCAATTGGAAGAACTCATTGACCCGACAATAGTAGCTATTTTAGACAGAGCCAGGGCGATAGGGATAAACCTCTTGAATAATGCTCATAACAGTATGATTGATAATTTTAGATCAATCAAATGGCTTTTCCACTAGCTGGAGGAGGTCAAAGAACAAGTGAGACATATTGAGGCAACAAGGAATGGGATGGATGCTAATAGAGGACATATTTGGCTGATAGGCTCAGTTTGGCAAAAAGAAGGATACACAATCTGGAGAACTACAATCACAACCTTGCGAATCAGATGTTCTCTTTATTAAGCTCCATTAACAACAACATCATCTCTCTTACAGGCTAGATCAAAGACAGAGAAATGCAGGATGATGAGGAAGGAAAAGACAAGAATGAAGCAAAAATGAAGGATGACTCTACAAAGAACAACACCATTCCTGATCAGGACCATAGGGACCAAAGGGTGCAACAGCTAAAAGTGGAGGAGAATCAATTAGCCTTCGAGGTTGTACAGGTTATGCAAGAGCTAGAGTGAAAGAGCGAGGAATAACTCTCGCTTGTTCTTTTGTTTTTCTTTGTCTTTTGGCTTTTGTTCTAGCTTTAGGCTATGGTATTACTTGTCTTTTTTCCTGGTCTTTTCTCTAAAACTCTACTTTTTGGCTGGGATTTATGCTCATTATCAGCCTTTGAACTGATACTTTTTTGGCTAGGCTTTCATGCTTATTATCAGCTTTATATGTTTTAACTATTGGGTTTCAGGATCCCTGTAAAACCTTTTTATCTAATCAAAAAAATTAATGTATTCTCAAATTTTTGTAGAGAAAATACATCATAAAATTTGCATCAAGGATTGGACCGAACAAATATTAGTAAAACTAAAATTGTACAATGACTTAGACACTTTTTCTAGCCTTGGGATCTCACTTATATAATGTGAGATGCAACAAGCTTTAGGAATAGAGAGCTGACCATTGTCCTTAAGAAAGAAAGATATTTACATTGTTACTACCAAAAAAAAAAAAAATTTGGTGAAATAGGATAGTTTACATCATGAATATTCTTTGGTGGGGACCACTTCTACTTCACCTTTTATTCTAAGAGGTTTATGATTGGTTTCAAAGTTGTTGGTGCTCCTCAGATGTTGTGACCAATGAAGTTGTATGTGGTGGACCTAATTTAGATGCTTGTAGATTTACTTCAACTCAAGAGTCTCCATCCACATCATCATGTACAATTTAAACAACAATAACATCTATTTTTTCTATGGTCATTCCATTAGTTTGGACCATTGTGCCTATTACTGTAGTTAGTTGCTCTTCTTTGTCTTCTTCTACATGAACAGATGTATTAGTTGTTTGCATCTCATCTTGACTTGTTTCTTCATCATCAGCTTCTTCAATTAATAACTACTTTGAATATATGAAATCCTCCATCTATTTATTGAAAATTGTATCATCTAGCAAATCAAAATTCAGAACCTCTCGCTGTTTCTTAATCACAAAATCTCCTAGCTTATTGATTTCAGCAAAATCTTCTCTGATGGAGTTATAAAATAGTTGTACCTTAACAACTTCCCTAGTTGTCATTGCCCATAGCAAATGTCCTTTTTCATTTATAACTCCATTCATTCTGTGACACAACAAATCATCTAATTCTTTACCCCATTCTTCCTTTTCTTTCAATTTATCTATCTTTGTAAGTACATGGGGAAAGAGTTCAAAATTCTCAGCCAAATATTTTGAAAACAATAATTATTATTTTCTTTTGAACTACAATTCTTTTTTCATCAAAGTCAGATAAATCATTCGCCACAGCAAAAGTCTTTTCTATATATGGACAAGATGAACTAATAACTAAAATCATCAAAAGAGTAATATTTTTATTCATGTTACCCTACTTAATCATGATGGGTTTTAAAGCATCTTCACCACCTTTTATTTCTTCCCACATGTTCATTATTCTCACCAATTTCTCATGAAATGTTGGCCAATGAATCTTATCTACTAAATATAATATTGTCTTCTTGATTTTATCTTCATACAAATCATTCAGCTCAACATATAAGGCCCAAAGTTTATTTTTTTCTTCCTCAAATTCTTTAGCAGTATAGAATTCTAGCCTTTGTGGAGTGTTAGGTAACTCTATCAAGGGAGTTGACTTGAATGGTTTAATTGGGGGGTGAGGATAGGTAATTTGGGGTTGGCTTGACTCTCCCACTTTTCTCTTTCCTAATTGTTTGTCCATCTGGGATACCTAAGTTTGCAGCTGATGTATCATGTTCCCTCTCTCCTCATATGTTTTTAATATTTCTTCAAACTTGACATTTAGCTCTAAGAATTTACTTTTATCTTTTCAAGCAACTACCACCCCAAAGTCCATCATCTCCCTAGTCATTTAAGACACTTTCTCACTATCTACCTCATCTTCTTTATAAACAATGATACTACCTATATGCTTGGCACTTAAAACTTCTTGTAGCCTAGTTTTCTCTCTCTTTTCAATAGACCATATCACCAATTCTTGGTAATCATTATAGTATTTCAAAACTCTAAATGCCTATATGATTTCCTCAGTTTTCAACTAAGTATCCTTTTCCTTTCTAATAGAATCAAAAATCATAGCATTGGCTATGTCTCATTTAGGCAAGATTAAGACTTCTGAGTCTTTCAATAATTGCCTTCCCCCTTTAGGGGTTAATTGTGCAACTTCCTCCATGAAGTTAACTTTAAGCTCTTCTTCAATTTCAGAGTCCAAGTTATCAGGCTGCTCTACTTTTATTAATCTGCACTTATTTTCAAAATTACCAATATTTCTTCTCCATAAGAACTAGGCAAAAGCTCTAGTTTTTACAAAATTTTCATCATCAATGAATTTTTGGAAAGCCTGTGCAATCACAAGGTCTATTTCCTTACCTCTATAATCAGCAATAGTAAGATCAAAAGATGACACTAGAGGCTCTTTAGGTGTTCCTCCTTCAATGTCAGCAGTTGTAATAACAATGTCCCTTTCCCCTCCAATTTGCCTTAGTTGTTCTATCAAAGATGCTTCATCATCTATTATGAGTGGAGTCTGGGTGGGTGATTATTTTTCTACATAAGAACATGAACCCTACTCTATTCTCTATTTCTTAGGGGCATGTGTGTCAAGAAGGCTTTCAAACCTTGGCCTCTTGTATGGAGGAACATATTATGTGTTTCGGGCCACTACATACCTGACCTTTCTTTGTAGTATATATTACCCCAGGGTCACAATCATTCTATTGGTTAACCTCCTTTCCACCTCAATAGCCTTGTCTAAGTGTGCTTTTGTTATGATTTCCTTTTTCTCATTCAGTGTTTGCATGATCCTAGAAAATTTATTCATCAACATATCAATTTTCATCCCCCAATATTTTTAATCTACTAAAGGATCATATTTTGGCTCAAAAGCTTTTATAAAGTTTAAGATTTTACTATCAACTATCCATTTTTCTTTCCTAACCTCTTGTTCCTATGATGACAACTTATTTCTGATTATGTCCTCAAGAAAATATACGGTTTGTATTTGAACCTTAGCCTTATTCCTTTCTCTGAGGAGGTCATAGAATCCCTAAATCAACAAACTTGGCATGGGATTGGGCCATCTGATATTTATCTAAAAATTTCCTCAGGTTTTTCCATCCCTTTTTAACAGACACAAAATTATGAATGATAGTAATCATCGAAAAGAAAGTACCTTTAGATTTTCCTAACAAATCCCTCTTCTCAACTGATCTAATTTGCCATAATAATTCAGCAATCCCTACCTTCAAAGGTACTTGGTATGGTAGCACATGTGGCTTTCCCAAAAAGCAATAACTCTAAAAATAGTAGAGATAGCATATGGAATGATATCCCCCCAATTATGGCTCACCAACAACACTTTAGTATGATCTTTAGGTCTTATTAATTCTAGTAGGGGTTGTGGTATTCTAGGGCTATCCTCTCTCATCAACAATTTTAGTCTTGAGGCAAAATACCTGTCAAAATTGACAAAGCTATCATCATTTACCTCCCATGTCATGTTTGGAATCCATAATTGAACCGAAAGTATTTCTCCATCCCTTTCCAATTCTACTTTCATCTCTTTGGAGAAAAAGTTAATTCGTTTATATAAGCATATATACATCAATATTGAGTACTAGCAGAAGGGCTTGTTAACTTTAGCCTGTGATATTCCAATCAAACCATAATGAATTTCTTCAACCAAGAGGGTGGCAAAATCAAGAATTGAACTCATTCCATACTAAAGAGTTTGACCAATAATAAGAACAATAGAGCCTGGGATGCTATCTTGTTCATCCACACCAAAGATTTTGCAAAGAGAGAAATATAAGGCCTATGCCCTAGGATTAACATATTTTTTCAACAAGGGCTCGGGGTATTTTATGTGACTAATGGAAATGATCTAATTTTAACAAGGTGTTGCTACAATGGCCCTCCCCTCTGATATACCCTTTGTGCATCATATCTAGCTTGAAAGTCTTCCATGTCAATCTTCTCATGAACATCATGATTGGGGTTCAACTAGAATACCTCTTTGATCAGTTTGGGCAAAACTCTAAAAAGGTTATCCCATACATGGTTCTTTACAATCCTAGTAATTGGATCATATTTATTGGCCATATCTGCCAGTAGGACATCATCAAAAGGGACTCCAAGGACAATCAATTTACTTATGTCAAATTCCTAGACATTACTTATTGGAGTATCCAATTTCCTTTCTGCAAACCATTTCTTAAAAAGTTCTAAGCCACCTATAAACACTTCCACATCCCTCAACTAGTTTTCTTTGTCATAGAAACTCTCGCTAACTAGTAACCTAGGGCTTTTTGGAATCAATTCTCTACCTCTAGCCAATTCATTTATTGATAGTGACATTTGTTCTAGAAAATCATTGTAAATTGCCCTCTTCAAGTAATCTACTTTTCCAAAAAATTCTTGCATGGAGGAAATTTTACAATTTACCCTATTACAATCACAATTTCTTACTTCTTAGAAGTTTAGACAACTTACCCACCTTTTCTTTATTTTTCCCCTTTGTAAATCACTCTGTAGATTGCTGAAAACCTTGAAAAATTATTTCCCTAGCTTTGGAAATCTTTGCACTATGGGAATTCTACAGTTTTTTACTCAATAATGGAGAATTCAAAATCTTATTACAGCATTAAGTTTCCCATGAGACAACATTGATAAGGTTTAATGCTTCAATAGTCAAATTTCATGTTGCACCATGTCACAACCTACCTTCCATCAAACCGAATAAAATGGTGAACTTAATTACACGTAGATTTTATTCTTTAAAATAAAAATTCTTATTGTTTTTAAAAGTAAAGTTTGCATTAGTGGTTGATTTTTTTTTATTAAAAAGAAATGTAGTTAATTACAAACCTATTAATTCACACCACTAATAGAAATTGGGAAATCAAATAATAAATTAGTTATGATTGGGAAGTTTGCGGAGGAGAAATCGCCATAGGCTACATAAATTATGTTAAGCGTTCTTCACAAGTTGGATATATACTGCTGAGAATGCACTATAACTTGTCATCACTTGCAACATCAAGAAAAACTTCAAATATAGTCTAGAAGCCTCTTATTCTCTGCATTGCAGCATTTTGAACATTTCTACTGGTTTTATATTACTCTGGCCACCATATTCTTGAATCCAAGCAGTAGTTTATTATGGGTATTGAGAAAGGTGTGTGTGTGTATACAATTTAAGAAGAGAGTATCATGGCTCAAACTATAGGCAGGACTTTGGAAGGACCTTTGTTGATCTTGAACTTTATAATGTATGTCATAGTTCTTGGCCTTGTTGGGTGGGCACTCAACAAGTTCATCAATATTGAAGCTCATCCTTTTTTAGCAAGTAATACAGCAACTATGTACTTTATAATATTTTCTCTGATTGCTACACCTTTGGGAGTTGCTTCAACATTCTCTGGTTCGTATCACTTGAGGGCATGGAGACCTGATAGCTTGGCAGCCACAGCTTCCTTTGCACTCATTTCTTGGGTTTTGATGGCTTTGGCTTTTGGAATGTGTCCTAAGGAAGAGGCTAGAGTCGAAATGGCAATTGGAGACTGTCTTAGACCTCAGTGCAATCTGTCAAGTGCGGCTCTTCAATGGGGCTCTTCTCAAAAGCTCTCACTATATTCTTGAGGGGACTTTGAATGCATTCATGGAAATGGAAAGACTTTCTTGGAAGGAGGCTAAAGCAACAATCCAGAAGCTTTATCAAAAGAAAGATTGAAGTTAAGTTTGGAAGTTTGGATTTAAGGGCGTGGAGGAAGAACAAATCCAAGGAGGCAACACAGGAAAAGAGAAACTTAGCCATCACATTCCAGGTTCTTTCTTTCTAAGAATTACATAAATTAATGAGTAAATTGTTGCTTTAAGACATTGTAAATCTGTGGAAGTGAATTTGGGAAATGTCTTCTTTGTATCTCTTGAAATTTTTGGTTGTAAATAGGGTAAACCCTTGCATTTTATTTGAATGTTTATAGAAAATGTAACTAAGATTGACTACGATTTAGAGGATTGGTGGATCTTTACATGCTAGAATAAGATAGCATACCAAAACCCTATACATTTAAAACAAGCATGAGACAAGTACCAAGTTGAAAATTCTATAAAGCTTTTTCTTCTTCTCATTATTGTATTTGGAATACATGCTCTCCTTTATTCTAAAGATACTGGTTGTAAATCTGATTTGTTGGGACACCTAATCTACACCCTTACCCAGCTACACATCCTCTTAGTCATATTTTGTTGCTTGAACCAAAATGTCGAGCTTCTTTGAAAAACACTATCACTTCAAACTCAGGCCTTGATTATGCATATTGCTTAATGTGTCCTGTCATTATTGTTAACATCCTGACCCATATTAGGGTAGAATATCCATTGAGATCTCTTCCTCTAGAACATTTCATTTGTGATTTATTCCTTTACCTAAGAATGAACAGAATCATGGATTACACTTGTGGGTCTGTGGATTATTTTTCACCATTCATCAAGCTTAAGTGGTAGATATTTATCAGTTATGGAACTAGCCTCTTCTCTTATAGGGCTATGTGCATTAGTGTGATGTACTTGCATCTTACCACATCTTGTTTAGCCACATCTTGGCACCAACACTGCATCCATCTACTTGACCATGAGGACAAAGATAGAAAGAGAATGTTTTGGCTTCCTTAAGTTTATTTTGTTCATAGTGTACATGCTATGTATTGAGTATAGATGTTACTGTTAGCCAAGAAGAGTGAGTATTTTACTATGTTTTCATAACTGGAATTTATGAAGTAAATGGCATATCAAACTATATGAAGAAATAGAGGAATTATTATGAAATTGACCCGTGTGTTTATTAAGTGGATGTTTATTTTTCTTTATATGTTAGAATGTCAAATAAAATCATGATTTTTTGATGATAGACTGATAAATTCATATAATAATTTTATGATGATTTTACATGGCTTGTTGAGGATGCCATATTATGGATTTTCTTACGATTCCTATTCTTCATGTATATTTACACATAAATAATGATTATGAAGTGAGTTGGAAATAAGGATAAGTTCTTTTAATTATGATAAGATGGAAGCTGACCTAATTATGTGGTTAATGTAGACACGACTATTTGTTACTACACAATTCCATTACTCTTCTAAGTTTTACTTGTTTAGACTACCTTGTTGTTGGGCTGGGTATCTTTCATGTCAAGAAAGATTATAAGGAAGCTTAACAGCTTCGTGGTAGGGTGGAAAAGCACTCCTACAATATTCTTGCCTTGTGTTCTTAGACATCTTTTCAACTTGGTCATCATGGTTATACCACCTAGTATCTGGTATTTGGTATTAGTAATCTGGTAACGAATGTATAGTTTCTTTTAAATTCGAGTATATATGTATATGTATCAATTTAATTAAAGTTAACGATAGTTAATCGACTAATGTTGAATGGTCAATATTCAAAATACTTTGACTCTCATTGATTTTTCCACATATTACGAAGATTGCTGCTGTGGCATTTGTTTTGTAGGGGCAGTCTTTACATATGGTATCAGAGCTCTTGGTTCCACACTTGGGCCTTGAGTTCACTATGCTAGACATACAACTATAAGTCAACTTGTTTACCTTATGTTGCATGAGTTGATGAGATGGGTTTCATGTTGTGTCTTTCAATTATGATTATTTTTGACATAGCGGGATATGAAGTTCCTTATGCATGTCATGATTTTGAGTTAAAATTGCATTTTTAAAAGATTGTCAAAATGGAAAGTTATGGAATGAATGGTAAATTGCATACCTCATATGTTTATGATTATATTTACTTTAAACCATGTGATGATATAATGAACGTATTGGAATTGAACTATTGAGATAGTCAAAGGATGGTTGACTTTTGCACTAGGCTATGAGAGCCTACCAAATGAAGATTCAGCTTGTGATAGCAATGCAAAATATCTTTTTATTATGTAAATGACATGTGATGCACATGTTGTGCCATAATTTATTTTTAATTTATGCCAGATTCATGAGGTTCATTGATTAACCTAATATAATAAGTAGGAAGAACATGGATTTCATTTGCAAAAGTATTGCATGTTCCATTATGCATTTAGAAATGTGTGATTATCAAGATAAATTTCATGTGATACATGAGAAGTCTGGTTATGTTCTTAGTGATCCTTGGACACAAGGTTTCATTAAACATCTACTCCCTCTTGGTGACTAGTGAGAGCCATTGTGCTTTAAGTGAATTGGGTTTCATTTTATTATGTTCGGTTTCATGAACTTGGATGTGATGAAGGACTAGCTTGAGATTTTATGTTCTTTGTGACCACCAAGCCACCAATTTCTTATGTGAGCTATTTACTTGACTCTTGTTCACTTTTATTTTGGTTTGTATCTCTTTTTTTTTGGACTTTTACTTAAGAATTATGAATCTTTTTTTTAAAGATTTCTTTGATCTTGAGGTGGCTAGGGTGTGTGCGCATATTTTTGATGTTTCTATTCTTGTGATTTGGAAGTGATTTAATCTTTGATGTTCATTGTGGAGCACTGATAGGATGTACAAGGGAGTAGATTGTGAAGAACATGCCATTCTTCCTTTTGCATTTATCTTATGCTATTTTTTAAAAATTCTTTTGGAAAGCTTACCTTCCACTATGGGTGTCGAATGTGGACAAACAAGGAAGGTTAGATGTTGTGTACTTTCCTTCATGGAAGGGTGTAATGTAGAAATTATGGGACAGATAGGTGGATGTCTTCATGTTTAGTTTCCCTATCTGCCAGCTCTATAGAATGGATACATGTCTGTTCTTGTTTCTTTTACAGGTAATTGTGGATTTTGAAAGTGCTTGGCCAAGCCATTTTGTCATCCAAATATAGCATATGTGTACATGGTTATGCTTATTTGGTTTTACTACTACGTTCCATGTTTAGACTACTATGCACATGGTTGCAATATAGAAATGTTACATGATTTATTTTATTTCCCAACTACATTTTGTGTTTAGACTACTAGGCACATGGTTGCAATGTAGAAATGTTTCACGGTCGCACCAGATCCTTCTGATCCATCTTGTTCTAGGAAGCTAGGCTTCTAGTGTTAGGGTCAGGGAATTCTTCATGTTAGGAAGAATTTTGAGGAAAGTGTCACTCTATGGTTGGCAAGGTTAAAGTTCCTGGGCCACACTTCTGTCTCAAGAAGTAGGTGGGAGATGTCCTACAACTTTGGAGACTGAATTCACTGAAGAACATAATGAAAATGTCATCTCAATTTGATTGTTTTGCTTGTCATTTAAGATGTACTTAATTATGTTGTTATGTGATGATTTAATGGCGTATAGGCAATACATCACAACATGTGCTTATATGTTGGTTAAGCACACTATGGTGACAAAATGGGCATTAGGGCCTAAGGTCACTCAATTGATAAAAAATTGGATTACTAATCCTTGCAGGTGATTGGTAAGCACTTGTATGATGAGCTTATTGTTCCATGTCCGACATGTAGGTTGACATTTTCTATGATACCCATTGAGGTATGATGCTTTACATTATACTTTGTACATTTAATAAATCATACATTTGATGGATGGATTCCTTGGATAATGTCATGTGTTACATTTGTAAATGGATAATTATTGTTAATCCTTGATTATGGCAGCAAAACAAATGTTAACTAATCAAGCTATAGTTTTCTTATTTATGTGATTCTTGCAAATAACAATGTGGCAAATACTTAACAGGACATGGTTTTACATACGATAGAACAAAGTTGAACATGTAGGTCAACTTATTCTAATATTTTCATTTATGACATGTGATGATTTGTTGTGTTTGACAATTTGGTTGATAATTGGTTATGAAAAGTAACTTTATTTGCACCTATCATTTCGACATGCATGTTGGAAAGTAGAATGAAGTTGCAAACTTAATTGGAAGATATTGTATCTACTTCTTGACTCAACTTATTGTAGACAACTTTTGACTAACCTGATTTGACTTTTGGCCTATGTGGCAAGTCTATAAAAATATGGTCTTCCTATGAGGATGCAAACGGGTATGTATAGTTCCCTCTTTTATCTATTTTGATAATATTTTTGCATTGGTGTTATGTATATGTGATGATCCCCATGCATGTGACTTTTACTTTATAGAAAGTTGTTAACACCTTTTATTTAGTCAATTTGGTCAATGAATAATGATCAAAGAAGTAGTCATCTCGAGTCATCTATTTGACTTCTAGTCGATATGATGTTCAACATAGACTTAGACCCTTTGGTTGACTTTTGTGTTTGGGATTTGGTTGAAATTATATATTGGTATAGAACTTGGGATGTTACTTGACACATTTGATTGTATGACTTTATATCCTTGATCTATCTATAATATTGGTTAAATATATGTTGTTAATTTGGAGCTATATGACACGTTAAGATGCATAATGAATTTTAAATGTTAATGATTTTATATGTGCATGTCATTATTTTTCCTTATGATCTAATGAGTATGACTTAGATGTAATGAGATTGCATTACTTGATTATGTTTTGAGGACACTGGTCTATTGATGTGGATAATTACTCACTTAGCCAGTACATGTTAGATGGTATGTATGGTACATATGGCTTGTGATTATAAGATGAGTTAAGAAATCATAAAGTTGAACAAAAAAATTTTGACTACTAATATTTGAGTTGATCTCTTTGAGATACTAATTGGTATGGCAGGATGTGGATAAGAAGTACCTACTAGCAAGGAAAAATCCATAGGCGATGCCAAGGCATGGTAAGTGCATAGGTATGTGTGTGATATTATGTGATTTTAAGTCAATATGTTACAAAATTTGAGACTTCTTGAGATAAGGAAGTATATGATTTTATATTTCATTGGAAGCTCAATTTGATTTATAATATATGATGGATTGATATTGGATGTTGTTCTTGTACTGTAACAGAGGGAATGAATGGGGGAATATTGTCAGAGAGAGGTAGCCTAACCCTGTAAAACTATAGATTGGTAATGGAGTTCACACACTCACATAGCAAATTTCTTCAAATGATTAAATAATTCAAAGTATGTATGTTTCTCCATGAATTGTGTTACTTCAACTATGTGTTATGAAAGGTTGTATGTTAATATATCTAATCACAATTACCTTCCATTCAAGTCATAAATTTGACAATTTTGTTGAAGCAGATGGTACACAATCTTGTTGATTTTTTATAATTTCTTAATTAGAATACATGCATACTTTTAAGCCTTGAAAACAATGGAAGTTAACATGTGAAAAATTATTCACTTAGGTTATGGATGCAATATTCATCAAGCATCAAGGACGATGCATCTACTAAGGGGAAAGGGATGTCACAACCTATCTTCCATCAAACCGAATAAAACGGTGAACTTAATTACATGTAGATTTTATTCTTTAAAAAAAAATTCTTATTGTTTTTAAAAGTAAAGTTTGCATTAGTGGTTGATTTTTTTTTATTAAAAAGAAATGTATTTAATGAAAAAGCTATTAATCCGCACCACTAATAGAAATTGGGAAATCAGTTAATAAATTAGTTATGATTGGGAAGTTTGCGAAGGAGAAATGGTTGCAGGCTACAGAAATTACATTAAGTGTTCTTCACAAGTTGGATATATACTGTTGAGAATGTACTATAACTTGTCATCACTTGCAACATCAAGAAAAAATTCAAATATAGTCTAGAAGCCTCTTATTCTCTGCATTGTAGCATTTTGAATATTTCTACTGGTTTTATATTACTCTGGCTGCCATATTCTTGAATCCAAGCAGCAGTTTATTATGGGTATTGAGAAAGGTGTGTGTCTATACAATTTAAGAAGAGAGTATCATGGCTCAAACTATAGGTAGGACTTTGGGAGGACCTTTGTTGATCTTGAACTTTATAATGTATGTCATAGTTCTTGGCCTTGCTGGGTGGGCACTTAGCAAGTTCATCAATATGGAAGCTCATCCTTTTTTAGTAGGTAATACTACAACTATGTACTTTATAATATTTTCTCTAATTGCTAGAATCGTGGGAGTTGCTTCAACGTTCTCTAGTTCGTATTACTTGAGGGCATGAAGAATTGCTAGCTTGGCAGCTGTAGCTTCCTCTGCACTCATTGCCTGGGTTTGCTTTGGCTTTTGGAATGGTCCTATGGAAGAGGCTAGAGTCGGAATGGCAATTGGAGACTGTCTTAGACCTCAGTGCAATCTATCAAGCGTGGCTCTTCAATGGGCCTCTTCTCAAAAGATCTCACTATATTCTTGAGGGGACTTTGAATGCATTCATGGCAATGGGAAGACCTGCTTGGAAGGAGGCTAAAGCAACAATCCAAAAGCTTTATCAGAAGAAAGATTGAAGTTAAGTTTGGAAGTTTTGGATTTAAGGGCGTGGAGGAAGAACAAATCCAAGGAGGCAACATAGGAAAAAGGAAACTTAGCCATCACATTCCAGGTTCTTTCTTTCTAAGAATTACATAAATTAATGAGTAAACTGGTGCTTTAAGACATTGTAAATCTATGGAAGTGAATTCAAGAAATGTCTTCTTTGTATCTCTTGAAATTGTTGGTTGTAAATAGGGTAAACCCTTGCATTTTATTTGAATGTTTATAGCAAATGCAACTAAGATTGACTACGATTTAGAGGATTGGTGGATCTTTACATGCTAGAATAAGATAGCATACCAAAACCCTATATATTTGAAACAAGCATGAGACAAGTACCAAGTTGAAAATTCTGGAAAGCTTTTTCTTCTTCTCATTATTGTATTTGGAATACATGTTCTCCTTTATTCTAAAGGTACTGGTTGTAAATCTGATTTGTTGGGACACCTAATCTACACCCTTACCTAGCTACACATCCTCTTAGTCATATTTTGTTGCTTGAACCAAAATCTCGAGCTTCTTTGAAAAACACTATCACTTCAAACTCAAGCCTTGATTATGCATATTGCTTAATGTGTCATGTCATTATTGTTAACATCCTGACCCATATTAGGGTAGAATATCCATGAGATCTCTTCCTATAGAAGATTTCATTTGTGATTTATTCCTTTACCTAAGAATGAATAGAATCATGAATTACACTTGTGGGTCTGTGGATTATTTTTCACCATTCATCAAGCTTAAGTGGTAGATATTTATCAATTATGGAACTAGCCTCTTCTCTTATAGGGCTATGTGCACTAGTGGGATGTACTTGCATCTTACTACATCTTGTTTAGCCACATCTTGGCACCAACACCGCAGCCATCTACCTGACCATGAGGACAAAGATAGAAAGAGGATGTTTTGGCTTCCTTAAGTTTATTTTGTTCATAGTGTACATGTTATGTATTGAGTATAGATGTTATCGTGAGCCAAGAAGAGTGAGTATTTTACTATGTTTTCATAATTGGAATTTTTGAAGTAAATGGCATATCAAACTATATGAAGAAATAAAGGAATTATTATGAAATTGACCCATTTTTTTATTAAGTGGATGTTTATTTTTCTTTATATGTTAGAATGTCAAAGAAAATCATGCTTTTCTGATGATAGACTGATAAAGTCATATAATAATTTTATGATTATTTTACATGGCTTTTTGAGGATGTCATATTATGGATTTGCTTACGATTCCTATTCTTCATGTATATTTACACATAAATAATGATTATGAAGTGAGTTGGAAATAAGGATAAGTTCTTTTAATTATGATAAGATGGAAGATGACCTAATTATGTGGTTAATGTAGATACGACTATTTGTTACTACACAATTTCATTACTCTTCTAAGTTTTACTTGTTTAGACAACCTTGTTGTCGGGCTAGGTATCTTTCATGTCAAGAAAGATTTCAAAGAAGCTTAACAGCTTCATGGTAGCATGGAAAAGTACTCCTACAATATTCTCACCTTGTGTTCTTAGACAGGTTTTGGAGCTCTTTTCAACTTGGTCATCATGGTTATACCACCTGGTATCTGGTATCTAGTATTAGTAATCTGGTAACGAATTTACAGTTTCTTTTAAATGTGAGCATATATGTATATGTATCAATTTAATTAAATTTAATGATAGTTAATCGACTAATATTGAATGGTCAATATTCAAAATACTTTGACCCTCGTTGATTTTTCCACATATTACAGAGATTGCTGATGTGGCATTTGTTTTGCAGGGGCAGTCTTTACATGCCATGAATTTTAAATTTCCACCATCGATTATGAAGCATCAGACAACCTGATTTTAAATCAAAAGGGTTGCCTTAATGGTTTTGAAGATTTTCCATGTGTCAACAAGGCACATTCTCTCATTTCATAAAGTTTAAGCACTTTTACAAAACGGTGATGCGCAGATTGTCGATCTTCAAAAGATTGACGATCACAAAAAATCCTTATAACTTTATAATTTTGGCCTTAAATTTACGGGCCTACTGATATACTCATTTTCCAACTTAGCAACTTATGGACTATCTTACCAATCACTGTGCTCCATATCACTATGCTTTTCCATCCTGACATAGCTCAAAAATCTTCTAAGTGGTCGGCCCCACTTGTCCACATGGAAAGCAAGTGGTTTACCACTTTGGTTAAAGTTCAGTCACTTTTATATTGTGGTGAAGTACCCTCCGTTGATCCTCCAAAGATCAATAGTGTTATGCATTTTATCTATTTTACAGTGTAGTTAACAAAGTCACCCAATTAAATGCATTGCCTTTTTCCAACATGTTTTGAAAATCACCAACTATTGGTAGTACTATTAGCTTTGTTCAATTAGGGGCATATGACATCATCCTGGTACACATGGCATGTAGGTGCTTCCCTACTTCAACTAAACTTCGACCATGTTCAACTTGCGGACAAGTGCTACCCATTGATCTTCTCATGATCAATTATGTATATATCTTGTGCCTTTTGAAATACTTCAACATCTTGCATGACATCACTGAAGACATGTGTCACTAGTGTGCTTTACCACATTAGGTAAAATTTGCACATCTTCATGAAGTGGTAATATGCCCACCGTTGATCTTAGAAAGATCAATGGTTCAAAAATATAACACCAAAAAGTAACCCCATTGCTCAACTGAACCAAAGGGATAGCTTGCAATTTGAACATGCTCTGACAATCATTGATGGCTCTAAATGTTTTTGACACCCTCCAGTTCTTTGCGACGCATTAAAATGCTCGACATCATGAAATGCTACATGGCACAAAGGCGCTTGCTCGCATTCGCTAAAAGTCAAGCAAATTATGAATGTGAACATGGACTCATAGTTGATCTTTCAAAGATGAGCGGTTAATAAAGGTTAACTGTAGTGATTAAAACATTTTGTAAAGTATTAAGGAAGTATCAAAGGTGAAACGATGGTTAAGGTTAGGTTCAAAATGAAGGGTTTTTTGAATTCTAAAAAAAATGACTTAAAATAAATGTGGGAAAAGAGTAAATTTAAAACCCTAGGGTAAAAACCTTCCTGTGGTATTTTTATGAAACCTACTTTTCAGAATTTTGAAAAACCTAGGGCACATGACAAGGGTTTGATGAAAATTTAACAATCTCACCTAGGCTTTTGAACATTTCACAATCTTGCACATGGGACTAGAGGTTTTTCACTATAGGATGTAACAAAAATATAAAGGGTAAAAAACTAGGCCAACAAATTTCACATAGACTTTTTGTTTGGTCACAACAAGGTCTCTCTCTACTTCATTGGATATCATTCTCTCAATGCATTTAGAGAGAACTTCCATGACCTCTTTGTTAGGATCTGGGTAGGAATCATCAACCCTAAAACAAATAGAAAATGATATCAAGTCCTACCACACGACCTTAAAAAGTTAAAGTAAAATAAAGTCTTAGTAAAATCTCAACTTCAAGGACAGTCATAGTACATGAATTTGGGGTTGAGGAAGTAGCTTGCTGCATGAATGAGTTGGTTGAGCATATTGTTCCACCTATCAATTATTTCCCAAATAGGGTCAAATCTGACTCTATCCGCATTATAGTAATTTCTAATAGCATCTTTGTCTTTATCCATGGCCTCATAAAGACCTCTCATTAGGGATTCTTGCCCATCACATATGTGCAAGGCTCTAACTAGGGGCATAGACATCTACATTTGGAATTTAAAAAATAAAAAATAGTTAATAACATAGTAAGTTATGAATTAATAATGAAACTTGAATCAACAAAAAAATAATGTTTTGATTCTAAAGTTACCTCCACAATCTTTGTAGCCTTTGCAAAAGAACTATCATCAAAGACTATTCATGTCATAGCCTCTCCTTCGAGCTTCTTTGAGTAAGGTGAAGCAACCTAATCAACACACACAAACATTTGTTTCAAAGACAATATGTGGACAAGAATACTTTGCAATGTCAAGAACATCGTTGCAAACCTTGTCATAGCAAGTCTCACCAAATCTTTTCCTTTAGTGGTGTTTCTCATCAAACTAAGAACCCATGGGTGATTATAGATATATTTGGTGACTCACCTAGCATCTTCCACAACTGGACTCACCCAATCAAATTTTCCTATGTCCTCCAAAAGAAGGTCAAGGACATGTGTTGCACAAAGTGACCAAAAAAGTGTGGCATGCGTCTCTTGGAGGATTCTACCTTAAAAATTAGTAATAAATAAATAATTGAATAATACCATAGCATTATATTCATGATTCATATTGAAGATAAAAAAATTAAATTTATTTGTTGTTGCATTATTTTTGATGATTTGCACCACATTCTCTACTCCCATTTCCATGACAACATTCTCCAACATTAAAGCCAATGTGTGTGCATTTTTCACTTTGTTGGTGGCGTCAACATATTTCCAAAACACCACATCATCTTTGCAAGCAACCAAGAAATTAATAATGGTTCTACTTCTTCCATTTTTCCACTCATCAAATAAAATGGTGCAGCCATATTTCTTCCACTCTTTATTTTGGTCTTCTATCAATATTCTTGCCATACCAACCACATGGTCAAGCAACTTACAAAATTTAGTTGTAAAAAAGTGTTGGTAAAAAATAGGAAATAACAATTAAGATTTAAAATATAACAATGAACTAAAGTGAACCAAAATTATTTACAATTACTAAATAGTAAAATACTAACCTTCCACTCAAATCCTTGTGAGATGGTAGCTTATACTCTTTGCCCGATATTGAAATTGCATTCATCAAATTCAACCAATAGGGACTATCAGCTACACAAATTGAGGTATTATTGAAAAACCAAAAATCAACTATTGCAATATCAATTTTCTCATGCACCTTCTTGAACCATCTAGTACCCTCTAATAATGGTTGTGATTCAGTTGTGTTCCTAGGCACAAAATAACTCCCTATCCTTGATGTAGATGGTGATGAAGAACTAGGAAATGTAGAAGAAGTAGAACCAGCGAAAGAGGCATTTTTCTTGCAAATTTGTGGGCCATGAAGAGATCTTGGTATGTTCTCAAGTGTTTCTTCTTCTTCTTGCATATCAAAAGGAGCTCCTTGAGATTCAACTATGGCTGCCCTAATAGCTAATTTCGCCCTCTCCCTATTTAGTTTTCTCTCTTCAGTAGCTGCAAGTAGGGCATTGATGAATCTTTTTTCTTCTTTAGTTACCTTGAGACAAGGATTTGAATCATGTTTCTTTATGTCTACAAGGTGGTATTTGAAGCGGTTTATGCCTCCAGAAATAAGTTTTCCACATGGAATGCATATAACCTTCCCAACATCATTTGGTGCTTTAGAGGGATATCGCCATGCTTTGTCTCTTGCATTTCTAGGTCGAGTGCCTATATATCCAAATGAGCATGGTATTTGTGGCCACTCTTCCTATAGATTTATCATGCTTTTTTAATGCTTAATCGTTGCCCAACACATAAATTTATAGAAAAATGAATAAACAAAGTTAGAACAACTAGGGTTTATTTTTAGAAAATCTTACATATTCTTGAAAAAAAATTGTGAAACATAGAGTTAAAATGTTTTTAAATGATTTGAATTCATTTACAAACAACAACAAAAATAATAGAACATTTTTTAAAACTATAAAAAGTTTTCCAACTATGATAAAAAGAACATACCTGGAAAGAGATTTGTCTTCTAAAACCAGTTAGAAACCTCTACAAATCCACTCATATCTACCTTGAATCACTTGCAATCACCTAAGAATGGCTCCAAACCTTCTTCTCTCAACACCTCAAACCTCTAGAGTGCACAAATGCAATAGATGTTGCAAAAAAAAGAACTTTTTTCCCTTTGTTTTTGTCACAGCGTACGAGTTTGTTGACTAGGTCTATCACCATGAGATTTTACTAAAAACTCACCGATTACTCACTGAGTAATCGATAATTTTTTGAGCCTAGGCTGAGTTTTAGTTTTTGCAAGTTATTCTAGGAAAAACTTGCTGAGCTTAAAAACTTGGCGAGTGTTTGAAAGTCATCGAGTACTCGACGAGTGTTCTAACTATGGTTGCCTCTAATGAAGTGTTAGAGTCCCTCTGAATCTGATATTAGTCTTCCTTTTCCTACAAGAACATACTCAAAAAGGAGGGAAAAAGTCATGGAAAATACTTCTTATAGTAATAAAAATCACCTTTAATAAATATGAATTTATTTAATTATAAGAACATTAAAATTTTGATTCTATACTTAATTCATGGTGAATTAAGTCTTCCAATATTCAATGTAGTTATTATTATTCATATATAATTATATTGATTATTTTCTTGTACTTTATTAATTCACCATTCATACGTATATAATAATAATAACATTTAAATGCCTAAACAATTGGGTCACTCCTACCTATGTACTTACCTCCAACTAATGTTTATCGGTGGCATCCATGTCACCTTCTTCGTTGGTGGTAGTGTATGGCACCGGCTACGGTGCAACTTATTTGCACTGTGGATAGCCGTGCCCAACGCTGCCCGTGCTCACCTGTTCTGCCATGCGATGGATGGACGCATTTATGTACTTGTTGCAGTGTTATGGCAGGGTAAAAGGTGAAATGAGCAGTTCGTACTTTTCCTTTTAAGTGTTTTAACATTTAAATGATTTTTCATTCTTTATTTATTTATTTTTGAATAAAATAGAAATCAATTTTATAAAAGAATTGTAGAAAATATTTATGTAGAAAATAGATGAATGTTATAAATAAATTTAATGGTTTATTTTAAAAAGTAATTTTGACAACTAATATAATTTTAAATTAAGATTTATTTTATTTTTCTTAATAAATTTTATTGGAGAAGAATTAAATTTGGTCAATTTAGATGCTAGAAATCTATTTGTATTCATACTTTTTATAATGTTTTAAAAAAATTTACACGTAAATTTTTTAATAATATTTTTTTAAACTATCTGTAAGAAATCCATGCAAAGCATTGAGTGAGATTATACTATACACTTAAAATTAAGATATGATGAAAAAGAAAAAGTATAACAACCGATGTTTAATATTTTCCCAAAAAAAATTTATAGATATAATATTTTATATAATTATAGTTATTATTATAATTATAATGTTAGTTATAGCAATAGCAGCTCTTAGCTGGGAGGTCTTGGCTTCGATTGTACTCAATCTTAACTAATAATCAAAATAATTAATCATACAAAATAATAATAATAAACTTCGCTTCGACTTCTTACCCATAAAAAAATTTATAATGTTAATATAATCTTAATTTACATTTTAATTTATTTAAAACAAATAAAATAGAAATAAGATTGCAAATTTTAGCACCCGTAGAAATCTGTGTCCAAATGTGGGGCATGTCATGTGATGGATGGTAAAATTTGCAATCTTATTTCTATTTTATTTATTTTAAATAAATTAAAATATAAATTTTACTTAATCTATTTACCTTACAAAATCAAGCAAAATATCTTTTTCTTTTCTATTTTATATTTTCTTGATCACTTTTTAGCTACCATATTTAAATGCTAGTGCAATGTAGTATTTTTTTTTTCATTACAAAAATAAAAAATATTTATGATCTCTTTTGAATAATTGTATTACTTTTTATTATTTTTTATATTTTACTTCATTTCTTCTAAATAATTCTACAATTTGTCTTTTGTATTTTTTATAGTTGTAAAATCTATCTCTTTCTATTTGTAAAATCTATATTTTTCCATTTTCCAATTTATAACTTACTACTTTTTTTAAGTTTTTCTATTTTCTAATTCTTAATTATATTTTACATTGCTTATTTTAATTATCTTTTTAGAATTTAATTTATTTTTTAAAGCTTATTTTATGTTTTCTTGACCACTTTTTAGCTATCATATTTAAATGCTAGTGCAATGTAGTATTTTTAATTTTTAATTATAAAAATAAAAAATATTTATTTCTTTTGAATAATTGTATTATATTTTATTATTTTACTTCATTTCTTCTAAATGATTCTAAAATTTGTCTTTTGTATTTTTTATAATTCTAAAATCTATCTTTTTCTATTTGTAAAATCTATATTTTTTCCATTTTCCAATTTATAACTTACATACTATGTATTTTTTTAAGTTTCTCTATTTTCTAATTCTTAATTATATTTTACTTTGCTTATTTTAATTATCTTTTTAGAATTAAATTTATTTTTTTAAAGCGTAAAGTTTTTCAAATGTAAATGATAAAATTTTAAGTAATAATATGATCAAACCTATTTATCTTTACATTTAAATAAAATAATATTTTAGAATTCACTACCTTATTAACTTATGTTTTCTACTATTGTATTATAATGTAAATTTAATAAGTTTCAAATCTACAAATTTGTAAAATATTAATTGAAAAACTAATTGTAATTTTTGATTTACTATTTATACATAAGTTAATATTAAATAATCATGTTTATTTTTAAAAAGGTATTTATTTGTCTTTAAAATATTAGCTATTATTATAAAATAATATAATTAACATTATGAAAAAAAAATTAGTTAAGAAGTTGAAGCCAAGGTGAATTATTATTATTTGTTATGATTAATTAGTTTGATTATTAGTTAAGATTGAGTACAATGGAAGCCAAGACCTCCTAGATAAGAGCTATTGCCTATAACTAACATTATAATGATTATTATTATTATTATATAAAATATTATAGCTATAAAAAAATTTAAAGAAAATATTAAACACCAGATGCGATACTTTTTCTTTTTCATCTGACTCATGAATCATTTCACCTACCTAAGTTTTTTATGTTTAATCTACTATTTATTCTTTTTGTGTACAAATTTATGCAACTTTTTATATCCTATCTTAAATTTTAAGTATATAGTATAATCTCACTCAATGCTTTGTATGGATTTCTTATAAATAGTTTTAAAAACATTAGTAAAAATTGACATGCAAATTTTTTCAAAACATTATAAGAAGTTTGAATACAAATAGATTTCTAACATCTAAATCGACCAAATTTAATTCCTCTCTAATAAAATTTATTAAGAAAAATAAAATAAATCTTAATTTAAAATTATATTAATTTTCCAAATTACTTTTAAAAATAAACCATTAAATTTATTTATAACATTCATCTATTTTCTACATTAATATCTTCTACAATTCTTTTATAAAATTGATTTCTAGTTTATTAAAAAAAATTAAAAAGGTATGAAAAATTATTTAAATGTTAAAACGCTTAAAAGGAAAAGTACAGGCTACTTGAAAAATTATTTAAATGTTAAAACGTTTAAAAAGAAAAGTACGGGCTACTCATTTGACCCTTTACCCTACCATAACACTGCAACAAGTACAGTAATGCGTCCATCCATTGCATGGCCGAGCAGGCGGGCACGGGCAGCATTGGGCACGGCTATCCATGGTGCAAATAAGTTGCACCGTAGCCGGTGCCACCTTGGGTGTGGGTTTCACGAACCTTATTCCATGTCATATCTCATCTTGCATTCAAGGGACTTTTGATGTTGAATTTTTCGGGTGGTGTATGTAGTGTTTGGAAGGAGTTTTTACGATCCCTTCTAGTCGTGTTCATACTTCTCAACATTTTCCTCCCCATTTTCTATGGGTGATGCCCATTTTTCCCAACTCCGTGTCTGATTATATGATGCTACATAAAATTGACTCCCTTTTATATGTGTTTTTGTTCTTCCATTATTGACTTTGTCAAGTGGATGATATTCAGTAGTCTAATGTAGATTTTATACGTGTGCCAATTGCAGTTTTTTGTTGGTTGACAATTGTAGAACCTCTCGGTCCATTAATGAATGATGAATATTCTATTCAATGGCAAAGGGATTTGTCCTAAATGTTTCTTCATTGCATTCAATATTGTGTGCTCGATCATTATTATTTTATTTTACAACATAATCACAAGCACTAATCTATCAATCGAATAATAGAAGACATTGCGTTTATATATTTCTCCAAGATGTATTCCTTATATTTGCAGTTTGGTTCTAATACCATGTTGATTTATCAAGATTGTTGGAAATGTATTAACACTGCTTGTCCAATATGTGTTTTCCAAAGGAAATGATCTCTTTGAATTTATATTGACAACGAGCCAAGAATAGAAATGTACCAATAGAAATGTCCCTTATTGGGACATGTCTATTTGTTATTATATAATTATTATTATAATAATTGATTAATGCACACACATATATATCCAGTTTAGTCTCATGGGTTTAATCAGTTAAAGCTACCAAACATCAACACCTTGGAATCTTATTATGTGTTTTTATTGCAAGGATGTATATGTCTAATTGTAGTTAAATGATTCCTTTTATATTTACATTTTAGAATCACTCTTAGCTCAATAAGAGAATTTTTTTGTATGGATTGCTACATCCACCAGTCCTAAGCTACCTATCTCTACAAAATGAGAAAAAGGAACCATTCAGCTTCTTGTATTTTCCCTTTCTCCTGGGTTGTGCCTTCTTTTACTTTGGAGACTTAAGACAAAATTTGGATGGTGTAATTTGTAAAATATGTATGTTGTTGTACTATAACATATAAATTTTATTAGTAAAATAGAGTTTCCCTTTCTTTTCCGACAGACATAGTCATTACATGGAACCAAGTGAATCTTGGTTCTGGGCCTTTTTTTGCATTGTTGTTTCTTGTTTTCATCTTCGTTTTTTTCTTGCTCCTAATAATCAATAACTAGTACCATAACATGGAGAAGGTGAAAGATAAATTGTGAGGAAAATCATGATAGATGGAAGAAGCAGATAAAAGGAGAACTAAACTACTTATGGGGAAAAATTTTGGAATGTGGAAGCTGCAAATAAAAGTATTGTCGAAGTCAAAGCAAAGGGACCATCTGCAATGACCCATGAAGAGTGGGAGAAACTGTATAAGGTAGCGGGAACAATTATCCTTCTCCTATCTAATCATATATTATTTAATGTTGCCATAGAGAAAACATTGAAAGGATTGTGGGATGTTAGATATGTATGAGATGGCTTCTACATCAAATAAAGTTTTCTTAGGAAGACTTTGTACAAATTGAAGAAAGGAGGCAATGTATTAAACCGTTTAATAGATTCATCAGATAATTAATCTCTTAATATGAACCTGGTCAATGAAATCAAGGCCATTTTGTTAATGTGCTCTCCACTTGATAACTGGAAAGGACTTGTGATGGCTATCAACAACTCGATGTCCAACAAGAAGGGAAGCATATTAAAATTTGATGATGTTGACAAGACTTTCCTTAGTGAGGATATCAAGAGGAAGAATCAACAAACTTCCTTGGAAGAAGCTTCAATATTCAGCAATAGAGGGAGCTCCAAGGAAAGAGGTGGAATAATAATAGAAGAAGATCCAAATAGATTTAAATCTAAATGCAAAAATACAAGTTGTTGGTTTTGTAGCCAAGAAAATCACATAAAGAAAAGTTGTTGGTCATTCAATAAGATCCAAAATAAGTCAAAATAAAATGACATAAATAGTAATTACCACATATGAACAGGATGTAGGTGCACTAGTTTTGTCTACAAGTAAACTAAAATTGATGTGTAGGTGCACTAGTTTTGTCTACAAGTGAATTACAATTGATGTGTAGATATTGGTTCTTGATGCTTCTTTTCATGCTAGGAGGTAATAAAATATTATCGAGCCAAACTTGGCAAGGTCTTTCTTTGTGGCAAGTAAGCATGTGAAATTCTTTGTAAAGGAGATGTGATATTAAAATATATATAAAATGAAAATATTTAGTTGTTGCAGGATTTGGGAATAGGGGTAGCTAGTTGCTTAAGGTTTTAGCATCATTTCTAAGTCAAATACTTGGAAGGTGACCAAAAGACCCTTAATAATTGCAAGAGGTTGAAAATTGGACACTTTGAATGTGCTAGATTGTCATGCTAAAGTAGCAATCACAATGGCAGTTGTGGACAACAAGGAGCAACTTTGGCACAAAAGGCTTGAGAAAATGAGCAAAAAGGGCATTAAAGTTTTACATAAAGGGAAACAACTACCAAGTTTGAAATTAGTTTATTTCGAGTTGTGTGAGCATTCTATCTATTTTAATCAAGGGAGGATTAGCTTCTCTACTCCTTGACATGACAAAAAGACGTGTCATTTGGATCTTGTGCACTCAAATGCCTTTGGCCCCTACAAAGCAACCTCTATCAGTGGGTTGAATTATTTTGTTGCTTCTAACAATAATCAAGCATAGGCAGAAAAAAGAAATCAAATTAAAGCAAGAGTTGCATCAATAAGGACTTGGAATTATTTAATATTAAGGGTGCAAAAGTTGTAAGTGCACCTCTTGTTAATCATTTTTGGATGTCCTCTTATGTCTCCCAAGACACAAGAAGAAAGAGTATATGAAAGGTATCCCTTTCTCATCTATCATAAGCCTAATACATGCTATGGTTTGCACTTTACCAAACAATGGTCATGTGGAAGTAGTTAGTGAATACATGAGCAATCCAGGTAAAACTCATTAACAAGATGTCAAGCAAATTTTGGGATATTTGAAAGGCACTTTTGGCTATGTTTTGTGTTTTGGAGGAAAAAATAAACAACTGCAAGGTTTTGTTGATTCCAATATGGTTGTTGATTTGGACAAGCGGAGATCAACTACAAGTTATGTTTTTATATTTTCTAGGGCAACAATCAGTTGGGTTTCTAGATTGTGGCGACTTGTTGCACTGTCAACTACCAAAGCTAAATACATTGCTTACTAATAGTGCTAAGGAAGTGGTATTGTTGCAGTATTTATTGGGTCAGTTGTGATGCAAATGTCATGATTTTACTCCCTTTTTGTGACCTGGTCATTGGTGGCAACAAAGTTTTTGAAGAGTTGAAGGGAGTGATTGGGGTTTGCAACCAATTATGCAGCCTATACGAAGTTCTATTTGAATTATATTTGCAACATGTATGTCATTGATATGTAAGTAGGAATTAATAATAAACCCTAAGTTGAGTTATTTTCTATAAACTCTTATCTGTGATTTATGCATTTGCTATTTCTTTGTATGCATTCTTGAAAATTACAAAACCATAAATTATATTTATTATATTATGAAGAAGTTGTGAAATTGCAAGTTAATTTCAAGCAAGTGGGATGTCCTCCATATAATCCATAGTGTGAGCCTACTAGGGTTATTATAGTGGTATTAGAGTGGTTCTTTCCATCTTGTGGGGTAGGAAATTTATTGTTATTTTAGATCTCTTGTTATAATTGGACTGACTAGCATTCTCACATTTTCTTGTTATGAACAGACACAGGACGACTTTTCTAGTAGTTTTGGGAGCTGATGGAGTAGTGAAGAAAAATGAAAGGGAATAAATGCCTTGAGAGAGAGGATGGAAAGACTTAGGCTTCATCGAAAGAGACTAGAGGTGAGGCTATTAGATCCGACGATGGTGGATAGGGAAGCAAGATGCATGGTTTCTTCATTATCTAGCACCGAGGATACAAGGAGGAGGCTTCATTTTTTTCCAACGAGTGTTTATGATGTACCTATGTCTAGTATAACACCTATTAGTCCTATCTGTAGTCTTGATGATGAACTTTCCACACAAAGACATGTAGATGTGTCAATGTCATTGGTTGTCTGTAGCATTGAGCTTCAGTAGGTTGAGGATTCTAGAGATGATGTTATAGATCATGTGGATGTCATTGAGGTAGTTGTTACCATTGACTATTCAGGATCTCTTGAAGACGTAGTTGTTATAGGAGGCTGTGAGCACTAATGTATATGGTAGTTGTTACAACATTGATTTAGTGTTGGAGGAAATAGTGACCTTAAGAGGGATTGATGCATGTATGGAGTCACCCAATTGTTATATTAGTGATTTGGATGTTACAAAAGAGTTAGACAATGTTGGTCTAGGCTTTGGCATTATTGATTCACAACATCACATTGAGTCACCTATGTAGAGTCTAGTGATAGCATTGGATGTTCAGTCAAGAGTTGTGGATATTGATAGTATGGATACCCCTGATGATTTGTTTGAGGATGTTACGATCTGTTGTGGGTCAGATATTCCTTGGTAGATGTTAGGTGATGACTCTGAGGAGTTTTTGGATGGATCCTAGGATTGATGTTTATAGGGACTTACTTTTGAGGGGGAAGTAGAGTCATGTGAGGAGTACAATACAATGAGGCCTTCCACTTCATCAAAGGAGATGTTGGTTGAGGTATTGAGTAGTTGTATCTAGGTTGCAAATGTGTGTGAGGATGGTAGCACAGATGTAATGAGAGATCTTGTGGTGAGCAATTCTGATTTAGTTTCCTATCACGGTGCAATTAGTGAGAAAAAGAGCTTGCATTGGAGGCAGGGGTTACAGAGGCATCATGTGACCAGTCAGCTAAAGGTGAGTGATAGTGGCATTTCTTCAAATCTTGTGCATTATGATGTTATTCATTAGATGTTGGTCACATCTGGTTGGGGTGCTCCTATGTCAAATGAGCACGTTGATAGTACTATTTCCCTAGCAAAATTTCATGTGCTTTGAGAGACTATCAAAATATTGAAGCATAATTATTCACTATTAGTTGCTAACAGGGATTACCTCCCAGTTTGATATGATGAGTCATTTATAGAGATTAGGGATAATTACCAACATTACACTATGAGGAGTGATCATTACTTCTCTTTTGATCCACAGGTAGAAGATTTGGTTTCACATCATTATGGGTTGGCTCCAGTTTCATACCATCCATGAGATGGGTTAGTACCATATTTTGCAGATGGGGTTGAAAGTTGTAAATTGGACCACTTGTAGTATCGACACACCTAGAACAACTTATCAAAGGTTGGAATTGGTGGTAGTGTTTTAAGTATATATGATTGTTAACATCAACATAGTGTTTTTGAGTGTGAGTTTGGTTTTGATAAGGACTCGGGTGTTGACAGAGTTGGTATTTCAATTGGGTTGAGTTCCAATGGGTTGTTGCCTTCATCAGTGCCTACAATCATATTCCAAATGATTTTTTATTGATATATGTTGTTTGTTGACACTACAAGTGTCAGTTGTGTGTGTCAGGGATATTGCACAATCTCACCCTTGGGATTCAATTGGACTGTGTTGTACATTTTTTCTCTAGGATTGCCTGGGGACAACCAATCTTAGGGAGGGAGGACTACAATGTCCCCATTTTTGGCGAGCTCTTGTAGTTGATTGAGTCAGCTCATTATTGCGACCCTCATGAGTTGACAATGACATTTGAGGGTCTTAATTGTGGATTTACTATTTCTAGTAAGTCTAATTTGGACAATTGTTATATTTGGCAGTGCAGCTCATGGCATTGGTGGCACTTGTAGTGGAATGGGGTTGTTTATTGTGTGAGCTCACATTTATTATTCAATTATTAAAGTTTCACTATTTTAATGGCACTTTATAATTAATATATGTTATAAATTAATGTTGTCTTGGTGAAGCTTCTTAAGTGGGGTTTGGCTTGGGAAACAAGTGACTTTTGGAGATTATAAATATGGGTTCATTATGAAGAAAAAGGCATCCAATTATCTTCTTCTTTTTTGTTGCCTTTGTGACATTTCTGAGATTCTAATTTTTAATACCCTTGTTGAGGCATAAGGGTTTGGAGTTTTGAGTTGTGCATTGATTCCACAACTAAGGTATTGTTGATCAATTTATGAATATTTTTTATTAGAAAAACAGGTTTTACAGGGATCCTGAAACCCAAAAGTTAATACATATCAAAAGCAACAAAAGCCCAGCCATAGTCCATACATATCAAAAGGCTGATAATAAGCACAAAAGCTTAGCCACAGTACTATGACCAACCAAAAGGCCAGAACAACGAACAGGAAAAAAGCCAAAAACCAAAAACTATAGAAACTAGACATACCAAAAGATAGGAAATGAAAAACCTTTGTTACTCCTCCGTCTTTCTTTCCAACTCCTGCATCATTTCTGCTGCTTCATAGGCCTTCTGGATCTCCTCATCCATATGCTCCTGCTTCTTCTGACTCGTCTGATCCAAGTTGCTAAAGGTAATTTATGTAGTCATGTCCTCATCCATCCTATCTCTAGCTCTGTCCTTATCCTCATTATCCTCCAGGAAGCCCTTGGCTTTCAGCTTTTTGGCAAGAGAAGAGATATTTTCATTAAGAGAAGTCATAATTGAAATCATCTGGTTTGCCAAATTCTTTTATTAACCCTTGGTTGTAAGCACTATAAGCAAGAAGCCCCACTATTTCACCAAGGGTCAATGGAAAACATTCTCAATTAAGATTCATAGTAGAGAATGGCCTTGTGGGGACTTGAACCTTGGTTGCAGGCCCTATAGGCAAGAAGCCCCACCGTTTCACCAAAGGGACAAGCTCGATCAATTTATGAATGTTGCATCTTCCAATTTTGTGAATTACTTGAAAGAACTCTTTGGTGGACTAGAATGGGTACAAGTCTGAAATGGTAGTCTCCCATTTCTATGGTTGTACCTTGGAGGACATTACTCTACTGAAGAAAAAACATATTTCATTTACAATTGAGGAATTGCCCTCATTGGGTTTGTGTATGAGAAATTTGTGTCTGAGTGTCTAATATTAGCATGGTAATTTTCCTTGCAAAAAGATTATAGTTTGCTTCCAAATTTGTGCACCTAAATTACTAGACATTGGACATTGGGGTATGGATGCAATCTGATATGCACCTCCAGGTAATTGATATGTTTGTTATTCCTAGCATTGTGTTTCTTATCATGACATTATACAAGGGGAAAAGTCTGGTGTTCAATTAGTCTTATAGCTAGGCAATTGGAATTGCATATCCAGCGTTAGAGATACATGTACATTGTTGGACCTATTCCTTGCATTTGCATAGGCAGTTGGGTTTGTTTCTTTAGTGCCATTGTGGCAAGGATTTTGGTGTCCACCTAAAGACATTTAGCGTGGGGGAAAATTTCTATCATTAGACATTCATTTTTTGCATATTGTGTTCCTTGTATTGTCTGGGATTAACGCCAGGATAACCTTGGTTATAGCTCATGACTTCTTATTTGCACATGACCTAGTCATTGGCAGCAATAGAGTTGTTGAAGAGATGAAGGGAGTGATTGGGGTTTGCAACCAATTATGCAGCTTGTAACAGATTCTATTCGAATTATATGTGTAACATGTATGTCACTAATATGTAAGTAGGAATTAATAATAAACCCTAAGTTGAGTTATTCCCTTCAAACTCTTATCTTTGATTTCTGCATTTTCTATTTCTTTGTATGCATTCTTGCAAACTACAAAACCATAAATTGTATTTATTATATTCTGAAGAAGTTGCGAAATTGCAAATCAATGTCAAGCAAGTGGGACATCCTTCATATAATCTGTAGTGTGAGCCTACCAGGGTTATTATAGTGGTATCAGGGTGGTTTCCTACCATCCTATGGGGTAGGAAATTTATTGTTATTTCAGACCTGTTGTTATAATTGGAGTGACCAATATTCTTATTTTCTAGCTATGGACAAATAGAAGAGGACTGTAATGTCCCCATTTTTGGCAAGCTCCTACAACTGATTGAGTCAGTTCATTATTGCAACCCTCATGAGCTGACAGTGGGATTTGAGGGTCTCAATTGCAAATTTACTATTTTTAGTAAGTTTAATTTAGACAGTTCACATATGGCAGTGCAGCTAGTGCCATTGGCAGTTGGTCATCACCTGCAGTGGATGGGGGCTAATTATTGCGTGAGCTCATATTTATTATTCAATTATTAAAGTTCCATTTTTTAATAGCACTTTATAATTAATATATGTTACATAGTGATGTTATGTTGGTGAAGCTTCTTAAGTGGAGATTGGTTTGGGAAACAAGTGGCTTTTGGAGATTATAAATATGGGCTCTTTGTGAAGAGAAAGGCATATGATTATCTTATTTTATTTTTCGTCTTAGTGACATTTCTGAGGTTCTGATTTTTAATGCCCTTGCTGAGGTGTAAGAGTTTGCAGTTTTGAGGTGTGCATTGATTCCAAAACTAAAGTATTGTGAATCAATTTAGGAGTGTTGCATCTTCCAATTCTGTGAATTTTGTTCCTTGAAAGAAGTCTTTGGTGGACTAAAATGGGTACAAGTCTAAAATGGTGGTCTTCAATTTTCATGGTTGTATCTTGGAAGACATTACTCTATTGAAGAAAAAACATATTTCATTTGTAATTGTGGAATTACCCTCGCTGGATTTGTTTATGAGAAATTGGCGTTTGAGTGTCTAATATTAGCATGGTTAGTTTCCTTGAAAAAAGATTATGAATTTCCTCCAGATTAGTGCACCTAAACTACTAGACATTGGACGTTGGGGTATGGATGCAATTTGATATGTACCTACAGGTAATTGATCTACTTGTTATTCCTAGTATCATGTTTCTTATCATGGTGTTATAGAAGGGGAAAAGTCTAGTGTTCCATCAATCTTATAGCTGGGCAATTGGAATTGTCTATCTATTGTTAGAGATACTTGTGCAATGTCAAACCAGTTCATTGCATTTGTATAGGCAGCTGGGTCTATTTCTTTAGTGTCATTGTGGCACGGATTTTGGTGTCCACCTAAAAAGACTCAGTGTGGGGGAAAATTTCTATCATTGGCCATTCATTTGTTGCATATTGTGCCCCTTGCATTGTCTAGGATTAATGCCAAGATAGCCTTGGTTTCAACTCATGCTTCTTATCTGTAGGTGACATGGTCGTTGGCAGCGATAGAGTTATTGAAGAGATGAAGGGAATGGTTGGGGTTTGCAGTTGACTATGCAACCTGTAACAGATTCTATTTGAATTATATTTGCAACATGCATGTCACTCTGTTAATCCTATTTTGGTTCCCTGTCCTTTTTCATACGGTAGCATGCTAAATCCTAAATCCATGCTTAAAACTCAAGTATAAGTCCAAAAGTCAGAGTTTGAGTCAAGTTATTTCTCATTGCACTCTTTCTCTTAGTTATGCAGGTTCTCGAGATTTCCCTTCTCATGGTTCTCCCCAATCATATTATGCATCCTTTAGGAACAACTAGTGCGCACAAGTAATGTTAGGTAATTTGCTTGTCTAGTAGACAGGTAAGTCATATGATGCCCCCCCTATTGATTCTCAAAACCACAGATTGGAAATCCAATAGCTTGCCAATTCTCTAATAGAATTCCATAATCGATTATGATCAATAAACGAGAATGATTTCAATTCCCCTGCACTTTAGGCTCTGCTACACCTAGGTGGGTAGACCTTCACCACAAACTTGATTACCAGATCTAAAGCTTTTCTATAGAGAATTTAAGCTTTGTGAGTTCTTTGGTTAGCAAGGTTTTCAAACTCAATCGAAATGAAATGGAATGTTGAATGTTTGACTTGAATGAATATTTTGTATAATATTTGTCAATAATGGATTTGATGCTTGTAAGAAGGAAGATATAGATTTTCAAACTTCAAATATAAACCCACTAATAATACTTCAATGATTCAAAAGACTAGTGCCTTAACTTATTCGGTCAACAGAGTCAACTACAATGAAGATTTCATGTACAACTTTATAAAGTTCTATGCACTTATACTATCAACAATTTAATAATCAAGATGTGACAGATCAAATATATAAGCAATCTTAAATTAGTCCAGGTTGAACTTTAACTCATATGGTAGGGAGACAAAGTGGACATAGATAAAAAAAAAAAAAATTAATATTTCACCATATCTATGATGATCATATCCAAGATGCTAAAAGATTGTGTTCACTTATTTGACATTTAAATTGTTTACGGAATTTAAATATGATTATAAAGGACTAATCAACTACAATTTAAATCTCCATGCCTTTTAAATAAACAAAAAGCAAAAAAGACTTTTATTAATCATTAAAATAATTTTTGAATTTTATATTACAAAGCCATATTTTTGCTCGTATAGAAACCTGTCTACGCTTGGCCCTATTGTAGAGCTACTATGGTGGCTTGCCATGACCTACTACGGAGCTTCTAGTTGGACGGCTGGAAGAGCATGCCATGGAACAACCTATTTCACTCTTGCCTCATACACGCAGGTGCTTGCTTCCATTTACTGCTTCGGCCAAAATATATAAAGAATGTGTGGGGCGTGTATTTACCAATGCACACATTTACAATAACAGAGTTATTTAGAGGGAAAAAATTGTCAACTAATGAAATACTAGTGGTTTTGTAGTTTGTCCTTTCTGAATCTGGAAATCTTGTCTTTGGTCCCTAATGAAATCTCTAGGCAAAAAAAGAATCACTCCTTGCACCTACATAAGATGACTATTATGGAACTAGCTCATCCTTTGGTTTAAGGCACAAATATGGAACTATATAAAAAAGAACCCACTCCTCCTTGCATATATAGTTCCATATTTGTGTCCTAAACCAAAGGATGAGCTAGTTCCATATTAGTCATCTCATGTAGGTGCGAGGAGTGGTTCTTTTTTAGCCTCGAGATTTCTTAGGGGCCAAAGACGCATTGTCTACTGAAGACTATTTCCTACTTTTTGCGCATCTTCTTGATGAGGGTCTATAGAGAGAAATCTGACACTGAGATGGGCTCCCTGATCAAAAAGACTGTGAAGGGATTACTGAAAATGTTACGTTGCCTTTATAATAATGTGGGGATTACTTTCCATCGCTCTTCATGGGGTGGGCTGAAAGTTTTCCCCACCATTTAGGGGTTTTCAGGAATTTCCAGAGGGCATCTTGGTTTGTCAAATTCCTAAATATTATGTAATCCTCAGGAGGAGGATGCGAGTTCTAAGGCAAGTCAAAGCACTACCATTTGTTTAAAAAAAAATCTAATTAATATTATCTAGCCAGACTCGAGATATCTTTGCATGGTGGCAATCTGTTTGAATAACATACACTGTTGCTGATTTGAATAAGAAATGATCCTATTAGGAGAAACTTTGGAGGATTGGTACTCACTGAAAAACTTATTCCAAATATCCATAAAATGTTTAAATTAATTACTACTCTTCAAGAGCATTGGATCTTTAGCGGCCTTGGGAGGGGATGAGGGGATGAATCCAAAACTAACAACAAAGTTTTATGTTCAATTACTTCCTTAGACATGGAATGAGAAAATGCTCTAACCTAACTTATGCTCTGAACCTCCTCTATATGTAAGTATTCGTCGCTATCCCGAGAAGGAGGATTAGATAAAGGCTCGTGATCACTTCCAAGGAACATATTTTCAGTATGCCTTGGCAGATGACATTTATAACACACATTACAAGGTGATTCAATGAAAATCGATTGCTCCCATGAACCAAACTTCAAGATTAAGTTGATCTAATTAGAAATGCTAGCATTTGTGTCAAGCATAACACACACTCATACTAGGAGTGATTTGATCTTCATAGAACACTTAAACAACGCGAATCTGTCACTAAACTTTCATGATGGACCATAACTCATGAAGACCGCTAATTTTTGTTCATGATTTTAATGTTGGGGTAATTAAAATGCATTAGATTAATGCTCTCTGCATAGTTATGATTTCAAAGTTAAGACTAACAGAATCTTGTAAAACTAATGAGAAATTGCAAGACATCAAGGGCAATGATGGGAGCCTCATCACTTCGAGGGAAAGGTTTTATTATTTATAGTCAATGTTGCATCTCAGTGGTAATTTAACAAAGCCTAAAGCAAAAGTTGTTTAAAGCACAATGATAAGTTTATCGCCTAAATCATATAACTGACGCAAAGGATAACAAAGAAATAACTACCCATTTCATTGTTGGAATCTAATTTATTTTGTTGTGGACCTAGTTATAAGTGTCGATTTTTCACCTCTCTCTAAGAGAAAATCGATCTTTTGCTTTAGAATTTTAATTTATAAAACCATGGTTTATGAATTGTATGTCAAGTTTAAGGCCCAAGGTGATATGGAGCAAATATACTCTCTTAATGTCTCATACTTTCAGCTTTATCTTTATCTGAGGGGGTTTTTAGTAGTAGATAGGGGAAGTAGACTCTGATAGCTTGTTTGTAATGGAGTTTTATAACAACAAACAACAAAGTTCATGCCTTAATCTTAAAGATTGTTTGGACACATACCTACACTTTTTGGTAGCTTGAACTCACTGGTAGAAATGGTGTAGCCATAGTGAAGTGAAGAGTTAATCTTGTGGTTAACCTCTTGTCCCTTGCGTGGTGATTAAATATAGTGAGGACTTGATAGATTAACCTTAAGATGGTATACCAGTTTGTAAGTGTAAACTAGGCAATAGTTTCACTAGTAATGCTTATTTAGACTTGCATATTACTGTGTAATAGAAACACAATTTTTTTTTTGGAGAATTGATTGGTGAATTCTTCATTCTCAGAAAATAATTCCTTTGAAATTTAGAGTTGCACTAGATAGACTCAACTATACAAGTTCTACAATGAGATCTATAAAATAATTTCCTTGTGAACTTGCCACCTTGGATCCTTAACCAAGTAAAACATGGATCCCTTGGCACGAGAACTGGTAGCTAAGAAACCCCATTTCAATCAAGAGAATTGGTAGCCAAGAAACCTCATTTCAATCACTTTATGATTGATTTATCAAAATATCAATCATCAAACTCAAATTATTTAGAAAAATTATTTGCAAGTTCGAAATATTGACTTTTCCACGTATTCAATTTGTTTCACAAGAACTTGGTACTAATGAAGACATTCCAGCAACTGATGCACTTTCTTTAAAGTCAACTTTCCTATATTTGAAAAGGTTTTCATTTCAATTCTATTTGGAGAATATAGGGGATGTGATATCCCATATTATAAGTCAAAATTTTGCTTCTTTTCCTAGTCATGATTTCAAATGCTATTATAATCATGCTTTGAAATACTAGTATCAATATACAAGTGGATGTGAAAGGTGGTGCTTTATTTTAAAAGTCATATAAATCTAGCAAGATGGTGTTTTGTTTTAAAAGTCATATAGATCCAACACTCCACATGGAAACAATAAAATCTTAGAATGTAAATAATAATAAAACTATATTTTGAGGGAAAATATTAAGGATGACTACTAAATAGATCTTTGGACCTAGTATCTACTTATAATGTGCAAACTCCATAATAATCGAACAACAACCTAACATTATTTCAATGACCCTTTCTTGCATTTGGATTACCCCTGTTCTCATGATTACCTCTGCTACCACTCTATTCTACCACTAAATCTTTTCAATATGGGGTTGTTATTTAAAAAAAATATGCTTACAAAATTTATATTTGTTTAAGAAAATAAAAACAAAAACTTACAAGTAATATTGGCTAAAATCTCACATTGTTTGATGCAAGTGCTAGTAGTTACTTTTGTTAACAATTCTTTTCATCGGGTTGCTTCCTTCTTGCCATGGACTCATATGAAGACAATTCAAATCCTTGTTCAATATATCAAAAATAATTTCCTTCATCCATTCTCTTTAATTGGTACACCGCAAATTGTTACTTTCTTCAACCATAGTCAAATTGAAATTCTATACATGTTGTACCCTTCCATTGACTTGTGTGACATCGTGTAGAGAAAATGGTAGATTTTTAGATTTCCTTGTCAAGACACTGGTAACTTGATGGAATTGCTCCAATCTATTAACCTTTATTTTGTAGGTATTATGTTTCATTCATTTGAAAGGATCTTCCTGACTCTATATGTCTCCATTGCATAGGGTATGGGAAGGCTTTGAAAGGAATAACAACAATCCTTGCTTCAAGGGAAAAAATCTCAGAAATCAAGATGTTGTTTCAGATGCTTATGCACTCTTTACTATTCTCAATTGTCAGAGACACTATCCAATGCATAAATAATAATATGAAATGAGAGTATACTAGAAATCTCAGAGAAACTCGTATGCCACAACCTTTACTAGAGTTACTATTTGCATAAACGATGACTTTTGATCAATGAAGAATAGGAAATCAGGAATTAAAATTATTCCTATAGATGTCGGTTTGCACCTACATATTTGCTAGTCACACCATTCATAGCAACACTAAGATTTTTGTGAATGTTGAGAATTCATTACTTGTTGGAGCTTGTCCCTTTTGGTTTCTTCAAAAAAAAGATTAAATGTTGACTCGTGTGTGTATTTTGCCACTGTTATTTCAGCATACTTCTCCATTTCATTTATACACATATTATTTGCATCACATTAAAAACCCAGTTTTGGTTCTTGTATGTGTTACCCATCTTCTTGTCGTAGAACATATCCAATTTGAATTTTTTTGTAATCAGATCCAAACATGCTGGAAGTAATGGCATAATTCTCACTTGCGTTCTTTTTTAGACTTTGTTTCAAAATGACTTTCACTGACCTCTCATTTAAAGCACACCATTCAGGTACAACGAAGTATATAACTTCGTAGTCTTCATATGACAATATGTTATCACCTTGAAACTCCAACATTATTACTTAAATGGAGGTAAAAAAAAATTGGCCTCCATCACCCCCAATGAGAAACAAATTTGAGCCTGCCAGATCTCTCAAATGGTCGTGATCTCAGGTATTCCCCATTCATGCTACTACTCCAACTGAAGAAGCAATAAGGTGGCTACTATCCTATGAGCAAGAGAAACATCGTACCCGCATCAAGTCAAGATGAAGGACAAAAGAATATTCCTCCAAAGATTCCTTAAACACACTACTCAGAGGAGAAGCTTCCCCTTTGCATCCCTGCAAAGAAGAAAAGTGAAAACAAAGAGTTTTCTGAAAACAAAAAAGTGCCTGCTCCAAGTTTAGACAACTCACTTAAAGGGTACTTAGAGCACGTGCTCAGGTTTCCCCCTAATAGGAGGGATCGTCGACTCATGTTATAAAGTTGAGAATAAAAAAATGGTAAAGGTTGTGGCTCCAAACTTTAAAATGAAAGTGAATGGGAAATATAATCTTATGAGGAATAAAGCAAAGGCGACGAGACGTGCTAACGCAATATCCAGCCATTATCAACTAGGGATTTATTTCAAATCCGATCGTTAGTGAAATTGAGTCACTCCTAATTAAATGTAACATCCTTCATTCATGTGGCACAAAAATATAGGCCCAAAGATAACACAACAAATCCATAAAAAAAAAGTTCTAGAAAGTTGTTCATCATAATTTTCAAATGGGCATTTTTTATTTTCATAGCGAAGCAGAGCCTTGCAGTTTGATATAAAATCTTAGTCATGGCGACAAAATTCTTTGGTTATGATAGTTTGAATGGGATCGACTATGAGTGGAAGAGTCTAAGCGACACTCAACTCAAGTTCTTAGATTTGGGTGACTTACATAGAAGATTGAGGCCTAACCCAATTCATCCTACTATTCAGAAGTTGAAGGAGTGGTTTGGTGGAAGCGATGGGTTCCCCTGTGGCCGTTCAAGCCCCCATCTGATTCTAGAATGCATAGCTCACTACGATCCCACCATGCTGCAAATTAAAATGACCAACAACGAAGTGTTGCTCACCATTGATCGAGATACCATGTAGAATTGTTTCCACCCGCTCGCCAAAGAAGAATTCAATGAGATGAATTTCTGGAACTTGATGGCGAGCTATAATGAGAAGACAAATTGAAGAGGCAACTTGTTAGTGGCATGGTTCCAAGTGCCAAAGAATAGCTGGAGTAAGCTACCCAAGACGCTTTTCAACATGAACTTGAAGAGGGAGATCGTTGATATTTTGGTGCTCCTACATAGATTAAAGGGGGATGAAGACACCATAAACTTGGTAGAGCACTACTATTATCTGGTACAGGTAGTATGTGTTGAAGGCAAGTATGTAGACTGGGATCAAATTTTGAGTGGGCAACTATCTCGATAGCTGCAAACGACGAAGACTTAGAGGTAATTTTTCATGTCTACATACTTGATATATGCCCTAGCAACTGTTCTGTTGTGGTTGGAGCTTCCTCATATAGAAGAGTTTGATGAAGATGTTCAGGAGTATGAATTTTACTCTTGCCTCTAGTTGCACAACGATTATGCGAAGCACATGGAATTAAATGATGCCTTCACAATGAGACTAAGCAGGGAACCTCGAGGGCACCCAGAGAGGAGGCTATCTCCACAAGTTATCTCTATCATGACCCAATTTGGTAGTTATTTTATTCAATTCCCCACATTCACAAATATCAAGGTGGTTGGGTTCGATGACTTCCCCTGGAAGTTGTCGAGGTACCCAAATAAAAAAATCATTTTGATTGAGCTATGTTGCCAAATTTTAGCGTTGAACACTCTTTTTGTAGACACATGAAAGGCGGACATTCCTTTCCCTATTACAATTCGAGCTTACTCTTGTCTAACATGTTCAAATGCCAAGATTATGTTGAAGGCATTCGGAGAGAAGTATAAATTGGATCCCTATGAGGTAATAAGACTAAAATTCAACCCAATCAATTAGATCAAAGATCATTTACAGTTGGGTTTGAGCTTTAGGTATGTTCCCACGTTGGAGGATTATGGGGTGGATTGTGTCAATGAATTTGAGAGTAGGGAAAGGTTCTACTCTAAGCTAAACATACAACATATTGAGTTGTATAATGTGGATGGTGTCGAAGATGATGATTTGCATATGCAAACATCCACATAATCCTACGGTGGAAATTCTAGATGAGCTAATGAGTGGGATCATGAAAAGAACGAGTAAATCGGTAGAATGGACTAAGGCAAGGAGGAAAAGAATAGGTGCCTCACCCTTGGCCTCTAATCCAACACAAGCTTCCCCTGTTGTTGCTGCTACAATCTCCTCTATTGCCACCACCTTCATCACATCAGGGCCCTCACAAACCGCTTGTAGAGGAGACCAACCTCCAAAAAAGAATATCCAAATTCAACCCACTTGGGAATGTGATCTACTCCGAACATAGGGTATGACATGGAGGTAGAGAAAGAAAAAAAAAAAGAGAAGGATAAGGAACATGAGGCGGAGAAAGGGAAAGATGTGAACGTGGAAGTGATCAACATGGATAATTTTGATGGGAACCAACCCTATGACAAACTCAATGGAGGCCCACAACTACAAGAGAAGTCACAAGACCAAGGGGGTCAAGGTAATGCTCTTGTTATTAGTGCTTCTTTTAAAACAATTGTATTTCCATTTTCTTCAAAGTAGAAACATACTCCTCCTGTGGAGAGGAAGCTTTTTGAATGTGGACTCGCTCCAGTCCTTGCACGATGTTCCGACTATTGAGTCATGGTTGAAGAACACTATGGAGAAGAAGAGGAGAAGAGTAGAGGAGAGTGCCCCTCCCAAGGATCTAATCACTAAAGCAGTGAATCCACCTCCCCTTGCTTAGAAGACCAAGAAGGGTCATACCCTAGCTGCCTTGGGAAGAGATGTCAACACAGGAAATGTTGGGATGGAAATAGCTTAGGCCCAAGGTGAAGGAAATATAACAAAACTCTCCCAATGGATTTTAATATCCAAACCTATGATATTGAGCCTCCAAGGCATGACACTATGGTGGGAATATGGAAATTCACTAATCAACAAGTGGAGTTAGAGCTAGGGGAGCTGAAGTTATCAAAGGCCCGCTTAAAGGCTTCCAATCAGGAATTGTCAAAGTATATTGAGCAATTGTTAGCACCACTCTCCATTCTTTCAAGAGATTCTTCCAACCCTAAATCATTTGACCCATCGAGAAAAGAGAACAAGGCCTTGGTCACCAAATTGTAAGAAGAGAGGCATTTTGGACAAACTGGGCGAGGATGGGTTGAGGACATGAAAGTGAGAGGGTTGCCAATAATTGAGAAGCTCGAGAATCTTTGTAAAGAGGATTTGAAGTTAGTAGAGGCTATTTTTATTGACCTCAAAGCATTGAAAGCAAATGCCAATAAGGAACTTATGTCCTATTGTAGGAAGTCATAAGCTTAAGAGTTGACAATGTTGTTAACCTAGGAATACTGAAGACTAGTGAGGACCCTTTGACACATTGGATACAGTCCCTCAAAATTCAAAAAGGAACATAATCAAGGCTGAGAAACACTGGAGGGAAGTATGAGTTCGTGAAAAAGGAGGAAATGGTCTACAAGTATCTTAGTAGTTGACACACAATCTCATACAAGGAAAGAGCGAATAGGTTGTTGATATTGAACATATGAAGACCTTATACCAGAGTTTCATCAATGAAGGAGTACATCCTTCGAATTTCGAAGAAATTCAATCACAAATTGATGTGATCAAGAAATTGGCAGAAGATCACGACTACTGGATGATTCTCTCAAATAATGTTTTGGATGAGTCTTGGAAGCTATGAAAACTCATCAGTCAAGCCAAGAAAACTTCAAGGAGGCCAACGAAGGAAATGTAAACGCTTCGACTTCCTAGTTCTTTGTAATCATTGCTCTGTTCAAAGATGACAAGTGTCTTTCCCCTTCTCTCTTTCTGATTCCTCGAGAATTGTTATTTTGTAACGACCAAAAGTAAAAAAGGCCTATATACTATTTTGAAAGTTAATGGAAAGGATCGGTAAATTTTTGTGTGCATTCTCCCCTTGTTCAGACAACTGAGTGAGTCTTGAGAATCTTGTAAAGATTTGTTGTATTTATTTTCCTCTTATGTGTGATAAATGGAATGTATACGGGACTGCATGGTTGTTAGATTTTAGCAGAGTAGAAGCTTTGAAAAGTTTAATGATCTGATGTAGGAGCATCTTGCATGGGAATTTTTTATTTTTATTTTTTAAATTGTGGAGGAGAGAGAAAGTGATGAAAATAAAAAGAAAAATAATAAAAAATAGAAAATAGAAAAAAATGAGAAAAGAAAAGAGGAATTGTTATTTTCAAAGTGCATAGGTGGTGTAATTAGAAAAAAATAAGAATATGGTTGTCATTTCATTTATCGAGGTGTGTAGGTGGAATTCTAAAAGGTTGTGGATATTGTTTAGGTGGAATCCTAGAAAGTTGTGGATATTGTGTAGGTGAAATTCTAGAAGGTTGTGGATAAATCATGCATTGGGTGGTAAGTGCCTATTTAATCAAGGCATATGAGCATTTCTAATCAAGCTGGAAAGTGTGAAGCCTTCAAGGAGTGAAAGCTTCAAGGTGTGATCTCTTCTTAGTAGAAGCTTTGAGAGAAGGAGGAAGTGAAGAGTGAGTTTTCTTGAGTTTATGGACAGAGCACCGAATGTGAGGCAATTTACAATAGGATTGCGGTAGAGTTGCGAGTTTGTGATAAGAGCTAGTGGTTGCGGTTTTAGAAACAAGGAGGTTGCTTGGTGGCTTGCAAGCACAAGTTGAGATCTTGGAGGTTTCTACTAGAGTGTGGGTCTAGAGTAGTTTGGGTTTGGATTGGATCTTGAGAAATCTTACAAAAATGTTATTGTAATTGGATTTTCAAGTATAATAAAATTGCTTAGGAAGCATTTTGTCTTTGTCTCCATGTTATGGTGTTTTTGGTTGTGAGTTAGTAAGAGTGGTGTGGCACTTCATCAAGTGGTATCAGACTGGGAGTTCTTGAGCATGTAGACAGATCGCCGAAGCTGAGGTAGTTTGCACCAGGACCTTGGGAGGACATGCAGATTGATCAATGGATGCAGAGATGGAAAATTGAACTTGTTGAGGCATGATTGTAGAGAGCTCGTGGATTATAGATCTATGGTTCTAGACTTGTGATTTGGTTCCTGATTGTTCGTGCGAGGTGGCAAGTTGTGATTTGACTTGCAAACAATTTGAGGTTGTCACAAGGAGCATGGGAAGGATTTGTTGTAGAGGGTTTACGAAAATCTTGGAAGATGGCTCCAAAAGGATTGGACCTTGAGATGATTGCGAATCCCTGTGATGTGGTGGAGAGGAAGTTTTCTGAGATGACTGCTCGACTTGAAGCTAGCTTGGTTGATCGAGTTAGGGATGGTGTGAGGAAGGAATTTCGTGAACGTTTGTGGAGCTGGAGTCTATCGATCCAGAAGAGAGTTGTTTGGTCGATTAAGAGACTTGTTCGTGAGAGAAGATGGCATCACAAGGTTGAGGTGGAAGAAGTTGGTTTTGTTGATCAGTTTGTGGAGCCTGATACAAAACCTACAGAGCAACTAGAGGTTGTTGCTGAAGATGTTCCTAACGATGTTGGGATGGAAATTGGTTTTCATGATCAATTGGTTAAGTCTGACATGGAGATTGTAGAGCACTTGGTTGAGGATGATCTAGTTGTTGTTGGTGATGATTTGTATGTTGCAGAGCATCTTGTTGTGAGCAATAAGACTGTTGGTGTTGTGAAGTTGGCATATGTTGCTGAGGAGTTACATATTGTCGCTGATATGGAGTTTGTTGCTATTGGTGTATATTCACTAGTTGTTGATGTGGATGAGGGTTTGTTGATGAGGTATTATGTTCAGTTTGTTCCTGAGAGTGAGCATGTTGATTGGATGGTTGAGATTCTGGTGTTTGACATATGGATGCAAATGTGGAATATTTGCATGGTGGTTTTCTTGTCCCTATTGAGGTGGAAACCTTTGGTGAAGATGAAGATGGTTGTAGATCTTTCTATTTGGTGTCAAAGTGTGGGACACACTTTTCTATCTACCAGGGGAGTTTGATGTAGGAGCATCTTGTATGAGAATTTATTTTATTTTAAAATGTGGAGGAGAGAGAAAGTGACGATAATAGAAAGAAAAATTTAAAAAATAGAAAATAGAAAAAAAGGAGAAAAGAAAAGAGGGATTTCTATTTTCAAGGTGCATAGGTGGCGTAATTAGAAAAAAATAAAAAAATGGTTGTCATTCCATTTATTGAGGTGTGTAGATGGAATTCTAGAGGGTTGTGAATATTTTGTAAGTGGAATCCTAGAAAGTTGTGGATATTGTGTAGTTGAAATTCTAGAAGGTTGTGGATAAATTATGCATTGGGTGGTAAGTGCCTATTTAAGCAAGTCATATGAGCATTTCTAATCAAGCTGGAAGGTGTGAAGGCTTCAAGGTGTGATCTCTTCTTAGTCAAAGCTTGGAGAGAAGGAGGAAGTGAGGAGTGAGTTTTCCTGAGTCTATGGACAGAGCGCCAAATGTGAGGCAGTTTACAGCAGGATTGTGGTGGAGTTGCGAGTTTGTGAGAAGAGCTAGTGGTTGCAGTTTTAAAAACAAGGAGGTTGCTTGGTGGCTTGCAAGCACAAGTTGAGATCTTAGAGATTTCTACAAGAGTGTGGATCTAGACTAGCTTGGGTTTGGATTGGATCTTGAGAGATCTTGCAGAAATGTTTTTGTAATTGGATTTTAAGTATAATAAAATTGCTTGGGAAGCATTTTGTCTTTGTCTCCATGTTATGGTGTTTTTGGTTGTGAGCTAGTAAAGGTGGTGTGGCCCTTCATCATGATCAGCAAGTAATTTGAGAATTGCCATGGTTCTGTTATGTTTACTTTCATTGCTCACATGCATTTTTAAAAGTTAATAAGCCACCGTGTGTGAACTTTTCATATAGGAGTGTTAATAGTTGCATGTAGGAGTAGGAAAGAAGGAAGTTAAAATCCAACGTATTCACGCGTGAGTGGAGTAATATCAATTGTAAACAAATTTTATGCTGGAGTCCATGGATATGGGAGGCTTGGTTAATGCCTCTTCTGCTCCCAGGTTAAGAGCATACCCCTATTAATTAGGAAATACAAACATACTCATTGCATATTTTTCCTTATCAAGGGAGCTGTACATTCAAAATTCAGAGGGAAGTCTTAGCAGTATGCACATCTTCCCAACTGTTGGGACTTTGTTTTCCATTCTTTGGGCACAAAGAGCAAAAACAAGAAAAGATTCTATGGAGAACAATCTGTAAACCAACACACTGATATGTAAGTGGGAACTAATAATAAACCCTGACTTGAGTTATTTGATAGAGACTCTTATCTGTGATTTCTGCATTTGCTATTTGTTTGTATGTATTCTTGCAAACTAAAAAATTATATTTATTTTTATTATATTCTGAAGAAGTTGCAAAATTGCAAATTAATTTCAAGTGAGTGGGACGTCCTTCATATAATCCATAGTGTGAGCCTACCAGGGTTATTACAGAATAGGGCAAGGAGAAAGTTGAAAAGATACATAAACAGATGAATCTAGCTGATGTGTTAACAAAGTTAATCTCAAAGGAGAAGCTCAAGTTTTGCAGGGCTTCTCTTGGCCTTGTCAAGATGTGGGTTGATATCTTTGACTGAATTTCATTGTGGTAGTGGTTGCACTTCAAGTGGGAGATTGTTGGTTATGCAGTCCAACCGGTAGGACCGTTCAGCTTCCTATCTTTTCACTATCTCTTGAGTTGTCCTTTCACTTGCTTTGGAGACATTAAACAGAATGTGGATAATATAAATATGCAATATATGTATGCTGCTTTATAGTAACAAATGAAGATTGTTAATAAAACAGAGTTTTCCCTACTTTTCCTGTGGAAGTGGCCAATATGGTGAGTCGTGTAAATCTCTGTGTTCTGTGTTTATTCTAAATTTTAGTACTGTTGGTTTAAGGCGAGGAATCCTTAAAGTGTATGAATAGCCAAAAAATAACTTTATCCGTTTTTAGGCTATGAAATGTTTTCAGTGATGGAAAAGTTTCATCCTGCTGCCTGTTAAGGGGCTTGTCTATATCCAGAAGTTGTTTATTACTGTCCATTGCTTAAGAGTAAGCAATACAAAACATAGAACGATGGAACCTCAAAAGCCCAAATGGAAAAAGATTAATTGAAAGATATTAGAGATTTATCCTATTTTCTGAGCTTAACAATTCATCAAAGCTTATTAGAACAAATGACAAATTGTCACTTAGGCCTACACTCTGTGCTATCAGCTTCCCTCACTCTTCTGTTCACTGTGATTGCTAAAACCTTGATCAGATGTGGGCATTTAACACACTAGAATCATCATTTACTGTGGGAAAATGGCCCCCTTCTTTAACATATAGACGTTTCAAGCTGGAATTTTGATTTAAACATAATTCTAAAAAAAATAGAACCACCTGAATTGAATGCCTTGCCATATACCTAGAGTTTTCTTACAGAATATAGAAAGGCAAATAGTCCAAATGCAATGAGTAGTCAAACGTTGAGAGGCATTGAACAATATATCCAAGGATTTTGAAAATGAAAGAGCTTGGCAGAAGTGAACGGCAGAGATTAATCATCTTGTGCATTCAAAACTCAATTTAAACGAGAACTAAAGATCACGAGAAGGAGCTTGACAGAAGTGAAAGGCAGAGATTAATCATCTTGTGCATTCAAATTCAATTTTAACCAGAACTAAAGATATCTATTTCATTATACGATCAAATACCAATGAGTGGTAAAAGCCAGAAGGCTTCGTTTTAATTAACTAGTTATTTTTGGCAAATTGTCCGAAACACATTTTAAGAACAAGATACTTACATTATAATCAACCAATTCCTATTCATAAAATGTATTATTGGGATTAAGCATTCTTTAAAACACCTACAGTAGACTTTTTTATAGAGATTCTTCAATGATCTTTAGTTTTTATATATTCTTCTGTCATGCAACAGAAATATTCACCAGCTAATTATGAGCTAGGAGGAAGCAAGGACAGGTAAAGGTAGACAGGAAGCATAAATTCTTTAAGTGGGCCGCTCTCCTCATTTAATCAGTCACAAAGTGCTGGCTGTTCAAGCTCTTCCTGACAGTGCACAACTAGAATGACTGCATTTAAACATGTGATCTCGTCGATGGTATTGTGAACTTGATAGACATAATAATTATCCATCTAAAAAGGGAAAAAAGGGCCACTTAGTCTTGAACGGATTTTCTTAGTCCTGTCACATTTCTAGAGGACTTGTTATTTAACCAGCAGCTATCAGTTCGCATCAAGACAATTTAAATAGTAGCTACCAATGACACATATCTTATGGAAAAACCAATGTTAGTTTTTGAATAATAGAAAACAAAGTTCACATTATTTAATTGAAAAAAATTAGTTGATATCTTAATCAAGCCGTCTTAGAAGGTATTCCACTTGAACCTTTTTGGTTAAAGGCATGACCCATTTTGAATATAAATGAGCAACCAAAGAAGGTTGAAATTTGTAGGCTGGGGTAACCACTGCACTATCTAAGTTTACCTCCTGACCAAATGTCATTGCTTTCAGTTCCACTCTCCTCTTAACCATTTCTTCCACATTTTCAAAAGTCAACAGATTCATTAGTGCTTCCCTGTCCTGTAAAAGCAGTGAAAAACAAAGGAAAATAATCTAAAATCATCACGCATCATTAATAATAGAGCACAATTTCAACACAGGAATCTCTAAATGGAGGTAAACTGTAAAAATCTTGCATCACGGAGAGTTCCAAGTGCCAAAAGTAAGTTGTAGTGGAACTCAGATCAGAAATCTTTGTGTCTGTTCACAAACCTGTGCATGGATTGCAGGTTCATATTCATTTGGTGAATCTCGAAATTTTGCTTCAGCTACAAACTTGCCATAATGAATCCTTTTAGAGAGGGCCTGCCGATAAGAAAACTCAGAAAAGATATAAGAATATGCTTTAAAATCCCATTACAAAAGTAAATTCTACAACTAGCTAAAAGAAGCAAGATACTTTTTTCATGTTTAATCTACACTTTACCACAAACCAATTAAGAGCAAAATGACTCGAAGGCCAAGTTATGCATTATCAGAAACGATTGCTTGGTTTAAACCTGCAAACAGGAGACATCGCATACAACAGCAGATCCATAGTTTCCATCATCCCCTTTATCCACAAATTGGGGTAGTAAATCATCAAAATACATTCTCCAGATCTCCTTGTTTATGTTGATTGTAAAAGCTGCAGGGTGCAGGACCTGTAAAAATAGATAGTGTCACCTTCCTGAACATCAAAAACTTTTAGGAAATAAATGGAAGGGCAAGGCAAACCGGTAGATACAATGAGTGCTAACCTTTGGGTATTGTAATTGTGGCAGCAAAGGCTCCACCAGGTCATCAGGGAAAAATGGGTGCTCATCTGGGCTTTTATATCTGCCCACCTGCACAGCTTGACAAATTACTATGGACTGCAGCTCTTTAACAACTTCCAGATGACAAGAACCTAAAATAATATCTTCATCTTAACCAAAAAATAACATTCATCATTGTCTTGTCTTGTTTTATAAGTCTATTACCAAAGAAAAGTGGATTTGATTATTTTACAATAAAAGAGCTCAATTTGAGCCTTTCATGGCTAATGCTCAACCAATCAATTCCCCCCTCAAATCCTGTTATTGTCCTTTGCATGGCCAACAAACAGATTTTGAGTACTAAAGTATGGTTTCTGTAGAGCTTTACTCTTCACTAGCACCTAATAGATATAAATAATCGCTCAAATCTCTTGAAACTGATGCTATGTTTGAAAGAATTCACCGAAATGTTTTAGATGGGGGGTTTAATATTTGGCTGTCTGGAATTTTCCCACTTATTTTGGCATTTAATCTAAAACTTACAAGGATTCCGATTAACAGTAAATTGCATGATTTTTTATGATTCATCCTTTTTGGCAAATTTAAAGGCTTTATCGACTACAAAATGTTTTTTCTAAAACATCAACAGTTGAGCTATAGATTCAAAATCCTCAAAGTGAAATTCGGTACATAGTGTTTTTTTCATTGAAAAAAGCATTATATTGAGGATATCAGGTTCCATGGGAAGCTCTAGTGTTTAAGGACTTTTCAAGCTTCACATTCTTGGATTTTAAATTATTTCAAGCTCAGCACCAGGGGGAGGGGCTGCATTTGGGTCATTGTGAGATATGTAGCAAGAGCTGTGGCCACGCTTCATATCAGAAAAATTTAAGAATTGGGGGTTTGAAGGCCTTTAGAGCTTCTCCATTAAGGCTATTTGGTTTAAGCTCTTGCAATCAAAAATGTGAACACATTCTGAACAAGGTCATTAATAATCTCCTCCTAAATCCCAGTATGAGTAAATTGCACTATGGTAACTTCTTCGCTGGTGATGCAAAGGGCTCAAACGCTAACACATGCAAATAATGCCATGTCCTCGCCATGAGAAACCACAGATCTTAAACTCTATCAATACTTAGAAGCCAATCCAAGGAAAAGCACTTAAAAATCGGAACATCAGAAAATTGATTTATTTATAAGACATCGCGATTTTCAAATTATAACAAGCACCAAAAGAGGTATCAAATCGAGACAGCAATATACAAATAGCAGGAGATATTAATTATTTGATTGGTGTGGTTTCCTAATAACAGCAGTGACTTCCTCCATGATGCAGAATCCCTTAATCATCAATGCTCATGCAAACAAGTGGTTAGTTAGGTCAAATAAAGCAACAGCAGCCCCCACAATTAACAAACAATAATAATTGAAGAGGTGCGATCTAATATTAACAAAAGATGCAATTAAAAAGAAAAGGGCCTTCCACCTCAATAAAAGGATATAAATATTAAAATCAATACACTCCAAAATGATGGATTAACAGTAAAAGAAAAACACCAAGAATTAAGCGAGGATAATCAAACAGATACAATCAGCAAAAATATAATTATAAATTTATATCAAGGAACATCAATGTACAATCAGCAAACATAAGGGAGGTCAGTCAAAGAAGATCAAACATTCAATAAAAGTGAATAATCTAAGCTCAACCCTCACAGATCAGGATCCGAGCATCAAACACACTCAGCAGTTCATTTCATCTGTAAACACAATTATCAATAAATATAGAATAAAGTCAGCACACGCACCCAAAGGACTCAGACCATTTGCATCATGTAAGGAGGCCAAGAGAGCACTTGCATCACGTAAAGAGGCTAAAAACAGTCTTACATAGGACTGAGAAACTCCCTTACAGACTCAACCCAATTCCGTGAAGTGTGTCTTTGGGGGTATGAGACATCAACAGGGAAAGTAGGTACAAGCAAACCAACAAGGAAGCAAAGAGAAGGGCTCTCATATACATCCACTCTTAGGCTTGCTGTAGAGATGGCTTCAGGCAGACCTACCATGTTTCTTCTTCCAATCTTTAATATTCTCATATAATGCTGTTGATAGTATATGTTTAAGATAAGCTAACCCTAAATATTGAATAGATATTTGTATATGTTGCTTTATGTTATGTTTGCAAGATTCAAATCTAGGATCATGCTAATTAAAGGAATAACTACTTGATAAGATGTAACCCTATCCCTAAATTGTTGCAATTATGGTTCTAAAGTGTTCTAGGAAAAATTAGGAAGGGGACTTTACAATTGGTACTGGAGCACTGATCCTACCAAACTGTACGTTAAAGATAAATCAGTAGATCTATCAATATGTGTATCATATGTATACTTTGTGTATACTCTGTGTTTTCATACATTCAAGTGTATACTTTGTGTATGCTTTGTACCTTTATACATTCATGTTTATACTTTGGGTATGCTTTGTATCTTCATACATTCAAGTGTATAATTTGGGTTTCCAACTATATGCTCCATGTTTGGTTCTAGTTTCTGGTTGATCTAGAATAAGAGACTAACTAGAGTGAACCCAGAAGATACAAACTTGTTTGAGGTCATAGATGTGTGTCATGCTATTGGCAAATGTTGGTCAATCCTAATCAGTTTTTATGCTATTACAAGATGATCTAGTTCCTCCTCTTTGAGCGAAGAGAGAAAACTTGTCTTATATTGAACTTCCAAGTTCCAATTACCAATCATAACTCACATTCAAAATAAGGAAGAAACGTATATGATAATATTAGATTGGCACAGCAGAAGGTGGATTATTGAGGACAAGCAATTTTATGCAAGGCAGACTGTCATGTCCCCGTCATAAATAACTGCAGATCTTAAACCATATCAAGAGGCATTAAAACTTAGAAAAACACTTCATCAGAAAATTGTCTTATTTAGAAGATAAGAGATCACAATCTTAAGACACTAACAAGCAACAATTGAGGCATCGAATTACCGAAACAATATAAAAATATTGATTAGTACAGTATCCTTATGATAACAGTGACTTCTTCCATAATGGAGTATACCAAAATCAGCACTAGTCATACTAAGAAGTGGTTAGCTAGATCAAATCAAGCAGCAACGATCAATTAACAAACACTAATAATTGAAGAGGTACAATCTAATATTAATCTAGGGATGCAGTTAACAAGATGAAGGGATGCCAATGAGAGGAGCATAACCCTTCTGCCTCAAGAAGAGGTTATAAATAATTAATAAAACAAGCAGTAGACTTCAAGAGAAAAAAACACATATTCAGTGGGCATAATCCCACAGAAACAATTGGTAAAATGTAATTATATCAAGGAAGATCAAAGTACAATCAGCAAGACATAAGGGGGGTCATTCAAACAAGATCGAACATTCAATACAAGTGAACAATCTAAGATCAACCCTTAGAAGTCTATCAACAAATACATCAAAGAGCTATCTTCAAGACAAGATCCAAGCATCGAACACACTCAGCAGTCCATTTCATTTGCAAACACAATTATCAATGAATATAGAATCAAGTCAGCACAAATGCCCAAAGGACTGAGAGCACTTACACCATGTAACAAGTCCAAGAGGGCACTAATAACATGTGGGGAGGCCAAGAGTGCACTTACATCACATAAGGAGGCTAAAAATCCACCTACATAGGACTGAGAAACCTCCTTACAGTCTCAATCCAATTAGGCAAGGTAGCATGTGTTTTCGGGAGGATGAGACAATGCTAGGGAAAGCATGTAATGTAAGGAGGCCAAAAGGGCACTTACGCTATGTAAGTGCTCAATTTTGAACCAGAATACATAGGAATGCAATATACTGAAATTCAAAACACACAAGAACAGAGAACACAAAGACATTTTCTGGGACAACCCTCCACTTGAAGGTGGAAAACCCAGCCCACAAAAGTATAGATCCTTATTGAATGCAACACAAATACAAAGATCTCAAACTCATGATTGATGATACTTTACAATTAATCTATCAGTTGTACACATAATAAAATCACTTAGCTAAGCAGAAACAGAATATGAAATTCTTCAGGTATCTCACAGATACTATCTTCCATGAGATTGACTTATCCACAAAAATCTTTTGATCTCAGAACATATCCAAATGGTCCTGTACTCAAAAATGACACACTAATTACAATAGACAGACTAATTGATGCAGGGCTAACAGGGAAACTTGGTTTGCTAGGCCTTTATACCCACTAACTCAACAATTCTGCTAGATTGCCAATAGTCTTATAGCCTCTTCAACTTCATTAAACCCTCAAGGACACCTTCAACATCTGGGTTTGCTAGACATTTCACTAATCAACAAACTCAATTTGCGTGACAAGATCCATAAGATCTATCTCCTAGACCAAAACAACTTACGGGCTAGGATATTAGGCAAATCATGAAAATTGACTTCAACTGCCTTGGAGGGGATCAGAACATCTTCAATGTGCCTACGGAATCCCAAATCAACCACTTAGTGCAACCCTTAGGGCCCCTTTTGCAACCTGTGCCAACTTTCCCAGGGAAAGAGACCTAATTGAATTTGGTCGACCTAATTTATATTTTGGCCTTATTTCTCCAATCTTCCAACTGACCCCACAAACAAATCTAAGATTCTGATACCCCTTTTGGAAGGCCTAGAGGATTCTTTTTTTTTTTAAAAGGGGTAAACGCTTTGACCTGGAGCTATGAACCAGTGAGGCCACAAACAGGGGACCTCATCCCCATGGGATTTGAACCTTGATGGCAAATATAACAATGCAACAACTTAACCATCACAACATGCCACTATTGGCAAGGCCTAGAGGATTCTAAAGTTTCAGGTCCTAACTCCTTTATTTGATTCCAAAACCCCAATTGGGCTAATTACGTCAACTAGACCTAATTAGGCTTGACTTCAAGGTAATCGTTCTAGCAATGTTCCCACACTCCACAAAAATCAAATCCACCATCAATTTGTTTGATCCACTCCAAAACTTCATCTGTGCAAGCTTTTACACTTCAAATCAGGTTTGTCACATGAGGATGCCCAACTAGGGCCTACAAACTTTAATAGCTGCCATGCTTTTCTTGCAAAATCCCTTTGGGATTCTAATGTACATTGTCTCTACTAGTTTCCCTCCAATGGCCATGGAATTCCAACAATGGAGAACTGAGTTAGGGACATCTCAAGTTGAAACCCTTATGGAAACGAGGGTTTCAGACCCATTATCAGTAATTTGCTTCTAGATTCCTTCAAACTCCACCAAAATCGATGCAATCAAGATTTTTACAATCCTGACTCATACATCTATTCATCCATACCAAGTTAAGATCATAATCCATTAATGGCAATACAAACAAAGTGACAGTTTGCAGGAAAAATGTGAATTCTTTATTTCTTTCAATACCAACTTCATCCACCATACATATCTATGCATGAATTTGATCCAAAGGATCTTAAATAGACCTAAACTCCCACAAAAGAAATTTGAAAGTGTGACCATTGGAAGGAGTAGTTGGTTGGCATTTTGAAAACTTGCATTACGTTGGCAAAGTGTTGTCAACTTGACATTTTTTGCAGCTTTGAACAATTTGCACCCAAACTTTTACAAACTTGTCAAATAGGCATTATGACTCCAAAATAACCTAAACACAGAAAAAACATCATCTCCTAATCTACCATGGACCCTTACACCAGTTTGACCATTTTGACAATGGCTTTACAATTCGGGTTGTTATTACAAACATACTTGGTCCAAAGCACCCAAACAACTTAGTGACACCTAATTACATCAATTTATACTCATGGCATTCCCTGAGTGTTGTTTTCTCTTCAAGGTGCTCCTGCACCATACTCCTTCGGTGAATTAAAACTCAAGTTCCACAGGAGGGCATCCAAAGTCTTTCCATGTTTTAGAGTGTCCTGTTCATCCAACCACATTGAATCAACTTCTAGTAGTCCTTTCCACTTCACTAGGTACTGCTTGTAGGTATTCCTCCCAGTTTTCTTATCACTTTGGTGTCCAAAATTTTCTCTAACTCCATGGCCTAGCTAGGAGGCAAATCTTGCAGCCATTCAACATCTTCTTCCTGCATATCATCATTAGAACCTACATCACCTTTATAAGGTGTTAGATCAGAAACGTTGAAAATTGCGGAGATACCGATAGATGGAGAAAGTGAGATTTTATAAGCATTTTCACCAAACTTGTGAACAAGGGTATTGTTAGTTCCCAAGACACTGATTGGAAATCCAAGAGCTTTGCCAGTTCTCTAATAGGATTACTCATTCTGTTTTGACCAACAAGAAATAACCTCCCGATTCAATTCCCTGTACTTTAGGCTTCACTAAACCTAGGTAGGTAAACCTTCCTTAAACCCTTATGATTAGGTTCAAAGCTTTTCTATAGCAAATTTAAACTTTGTGAATTCTTAAGTTGGCAAAATCTTTAAACTTGATTACAATAAAGTTATATGAATGCTTTTGGGAATTTACTTGTGAAATGAATGTTATATAAAATGAAAGGAATGGTATTTATGATTTATGGACATGGCAGAATACTGAACTTCAAGATCTCAGACATCAACACACTTTTACAAAATAAACTGCAGAGTAATCCCTTATCCAGCCTTGGGAAAATAGAGTCAAACTTTCTCTAGACCCTTAAATACAACCCTGAGAAAAAGTGCTTACATCATCCACTACTTTATAGACTAAAGCTTCAATTGGCAACACAAACCTTAGTTTAATTGAATTTAATTTCTTTAGGAAAACCAATTAGACAAAATTCACATAGGTAACATTTCGTATGCAAATTCTGATAATCAAAGACTTGTACCAAAATTAACTTCTTCACCGTTGGTAGTAATTGACTTTAAAATCAATAATCACAGGGGATAAATCTGAACAAAGTATTTGAACTTCGATTTTCAAGATGAATAAAGAAAACAGGGCTCTTGCATTAAATTTGAAAATTGAATACAAATAGTCTGTGCTTCATTTACAATATTTCAATATACCCAAAATTTAAAATATATCTATTCAAACTTCTTATTTTCTCTTTCGATCTGCTCTACTTCTATTTTCTGCTTCTCTTTTATATATCTCATTGTCTGCTTCTTTCTTTTTATTTTTATATATTTATTTTTAACTGACATGTCTCTTCCAAAGAAATGCCTTTTTGTTATATAATTAAAATGCACTTTTTTGTTTATATCAGTTGCCTCAGATTTATATTGTTTTATCCTAGAGCACATTAATTTAATTTTCCATCGGTTTATACTTACCAATTTTCATACCATATCCTATAATCATTTTTGTTTATGATTTTTACTGATTCGTATTAAATATAATTGCCCTTGTATATTTTATTTTGCACAAACTCTAGGTTAACCTTATGCTTGCTATTATTGCGTAATCTCCTTTACTTGCATACTAGATATTTGTTTGGTAATTAAAAACCTTTTCTTCAACATGCTATTTACTGCTTCTTTGATTACCATAAACCTCCATCGATTTGTATTACTGATGTGGATCAGCACAAAATATTTTTTTTTTTTATGATATGTCATCGCAGCCGTAAGAAATGTGTTGATCCTTTTCTTTTGCTATTACAATATATTCTATTGCTGCTTCTGGAATATATATCACTGCATATGCACTTCGAATATATTTTAACATTTCTTGGAGTCCCCCATCACCATCTCAACTTGTCCACTTAGTTCATTCATAAGGTATATGCTTTCGTTACTAGCAATGGAATAAGATGTCGTCTATGTGTCTATCATATAGCTGTTGCTGTACACCGAAATCCTGTTGACTCAGAGCTAAATAACTTTAATATTATTGTCATTAAAGAGAACAAATTTCCACAATCCATTATATTGTACTGATATGTTTCTGGATTTGATTGTGTTAAGATTTTTACCATCAACGTTTTGAATCACACTACGTGATCCATCATCGCACTACTGTGTTTTGCATCTCTTGCTCTTCATCCTGATGATGGATCACATAAACGTTGATGGTAAAAATCTTAACACAATTGAATCCAGAAACATATCAGTACAATTATTGTCATTTTTTTACTTTTGCAGAGAACGATATCTTTGTAGTCTTTGATATTCGATGACAACTTGATTTGCATACGACTGTGTATGCTGCATTTGCTCTTGGCACCACATCATTCATACACCTGACCTATAATTTTGAATTGGAACTTTTATGTTTGACGGCATACATCCACTGCTATCGTGGAGGTATCTCTGCATAGAAATATATCCTTGAACCTTTGTCTTTTCTTTGTTATTATAATGATCGCTGCTCTAATATCCATGTCACTGTATACTCTGGAATGCTATTATCAGGATTCCTCAGTTTATCACTGTGTATATTCATTGCCAGAAATGCTTATTAACCAGTCGACCAACATGAAGTCCAGCAAATTGTAATGGCAGTTGGCTTAATTCAACTGTTTCCATTTGATGGTATCAATCAATAATATTATTTGCAACACTTGGAAATAGAAACTGTATATATTTGCTTTTTCATTTACTGATAGGAACATTTAATAGGTGCCCAGACACCACGGCAATAACTCCTGATGGAAAAACTTAAGTTGTCACTATAATCTGCAGTTGCTGTGATAGAATATGTATTCACATGATTAGCAGACATCATTTGATTCCAACAGAATATATTTGCTCTTCTAAACCTGGTGCCGGTGATGCCAACTTGTCTTCATATGTGATGTAAAACCAAGGTATGTCCTTCTTGAGTGTTGGATTCGCACCTTTATCATTCACACTGCAATATTGAAGTCCCTGGTATGTAGTTCAAAAATAGCAATATCAGGAAATTATTCTAACCCATTCTGCTCGATTCGGGGAATTGACCAACAAGGATCTTTCTCCATTTGCTGAAGGTCCTCGTGAATAAGGATCATTTACCATAAAATTTTTAACATGCTGACTACTAGGAGTGGAAAACTGTGATTTCATACAAGTAATATTTTCCTTCCCAACCTCTTGGCTCGTGAGTTCTCCAAACACCATTATCTTCCTTGAGGGAGATTGTTTCTACAGATGAATCACCTGAAGAACTACAATAAAATAAAGACATGTACACACTGAGCTGTCAGTGCCTGAAGATAAACTTGCTGTGCTCTGTTTAAATTCTGTGAAACCTCATTAATGGACAGGCTGAAAAGTTTGTTTGACTCTTCCAAACATCATCCAATCAGATCTCCCAATAGCAAAATGACCTTCCAGGTTTTAGTCCTAATGACAGCATGTTAATGATAAAAAGATGAAATTTGATATTAAAAATGGGTAAAAGAGGAACATAAATGGAGTCCCTAATTCATTGAATTAGGGCTTCATCACGTACAAGGACCAATCTTCCTCATCTGCAATTTTGTGTGTTTACCCTAAGGTAATCTGCCTTTTCTAAGGTATACCCAGACCTTGTCTCCAATTTTGAAGTGAACTACCCTTCTCTTCTGATCTGCATTTTGTTTGTACTTCTCTGTGATTTGTTGCAACGACATTTTCACCTGTTTCATGAGTTCTACCAGTTCTTCTCTGTGTGCACTGACCTTGGTATCATTTGATACTTCCTTGAGTTCCATTACTCCTCTAGGCTCCATTCCATAGCTGATTTGAAAAGGGGTCTTACCAGTACTCATGTCAATGTTATCATTGTAGGCATATTCAGCTTGTGGAAAGATAACATTGCAAGACTGGCCATATTGTTTTGTGAGACACCTAAGGAGATTGCCAAATTGCTAGCATCAGTTTCTACAGTAAACAGTTTGTTAAAATCAGGAATAACAAGTACGGGAAATTGTGCCACCCTAGATTTCAAATATTCAAATGCCTCATCAGCATCAGTTTTCTAAACAAACTTCGTCTTCTTACCCCCTTTGATTGTGTCTAAAATTGGTGCACAAATCTGACTAATATTCTTTACAGAATTCCTATACAAAGTAACTAAACTATGAAAACTTTTCACATCACCTAGTGTTCTTGGGGTTAGCCAATTGATAATGGCTTCGACCTTGGAAGGATTCATCTTGAGCGTACCTTTATGACAAATCCAAGGTAGGTGAGTTCTTCCTGCATAAATGTGCACTTCTCCAAGTTGATCATCGACTTGTGTTCATGTTCCTCTTTGGATCTGCTAAATACAAGTATGTCATCCAAATAGACAATCACAAACTTGCCTATGAAATCATGGAGAACTTCATTCATTAACCTCATAAATGTACTTGGAGCAAAACTGAGATCAAATGGCATTACAAGCCATTATTACAGGCTCTCATTTGTTTTAAAAGTCATTTTCCACTCACCCCCCTGGTCTGATCCTAATTTGATGATAGCCTAATTTTAGGTCTATCTTTGAGACGTAGCATGCTCCTCCTAACTGATCCAACAAGTCTTCAATTTGAGGCATTGGGAACATATATCTGATTGTGATCTTGTGAAGTTCCCTAGAATCAGTGCCAAGCCTCCACTTACCATCCATTTTAGGAGCCATACAACACAAGGACTTAGACTCTTCTTGATTAGACCCTTATCCAACAATTCTTGTACTTGTTTTGCATCTTTGCATTTTGGCCAGGACACATCTTTTGGGCAGTCTTGTTAGGTAAAGATGCTCTAGGGATTAAGTCAATTTGATGAATTATGTCTCTGATGGGAAGGAGGGAAGTGGGTTAAGTCTTTTGCAACTACCCATTGTAACTCTTTCACTTCGTTAGGAATCTCTTTTGGCTTTTCTAACTCTTCCTTATCTTTGGGTTTTATGACCAATGCATAACCTATATCTCTTGCTTCTTTCATGGTTTGATGCATTTCCTTCTCTCCTACTAAAGTCATAGTCGACCCTTTTGGTTTATCAAACTTATGATCACGCAAGGGTTTCGTAGTGTATTTGATGTCATCTTTTAGGATTGTACGGGTGTTTTTTTACCATCATATTGGGCCTCTAAATTATATTGCCAAGGGTGACCTAATAGTAAATGATATGCATCCATATCTACAACATCACACAAGACTTTATCCTTGTAGTCCCCAATTGAGAATTCTACCCATGACTGCTCATTCTCTAATGTTTGTTGCTCTTTTATTAGCCATGATAATTTGTAAGGATAGGGATGAAGAATTATGGTCGAATTTAGTTTTTCTACAATCTCAAGAGATAAGTACATGAAGATTTCCACAATCCATATGAAACTATCAATTTTATGTTTTTGGATTCGATTGTGTGATTATTTTTGCATCGATGTTTCAAATCACACTTTGTGATCCATCATCAAGATAAGAGAAAGAGAGCATCATGAGAAACTAAGAGAAGTAGCAGACTAAGTCAAATAAAAAGTATGAGAATGCCACTTGGCATCCTCCCATTAATTTTCTTCTCTCTTATCCCTCCCCCCTTTTTATTTGGCTTAGTCTGCTACTTCTCTTACTTTCTCATGATGCTCTCTTTCTCTTATCCTGATGATGGATCACAGAGTGTGATCCGAAACGCCAATGCAAAAATAATCACACAATCAAATCCAAAAGCATAAAATTGATAATCTCAAGAGATACTAAATTTTATGTATAACCAGAATAAATTAAGAGTTTGCATACCTTCCCATGGCTTTTGAAATTGGTTCTAAACATTGTCTTCCTTTGTGGTGGTTCTTGGGTAGCAAGTACCTTCAATAGAGTTCTCATCATCAAACATATTCCTTCTTCAGGATCTAGGACTTTGGATGGAGAGTTGGCACTTTGGGCATCATCTTGGATCAATTGATTCCTCCTTTCTCCTTGGATGTTTGATCCTGTCTTCTCTAGACATTTGTGGGCATGGTGACCAATTTGACTACAATTATAGCATCCCAATGGTCTTGAAGCCCTTCCTCCAAATCTTACTCTTCCATTTGGTCTTATCTCTCTAACACTGCCTCTTAAACTAAATTCTCCTTGCTCTCCTTTTAATCTTGGGAATTGTCCCTTTCCATTTGATCCTCCTCTTCCTTTGAAGTTTTGTTGCCCTTACCCGTGTTACCTTGCTCATGCCTTCACTTTAGTTTCTCTTCTACTCTTAGTGCTAATTGATAGCACTTGTGTATTGTCTCAGGGGCCAAAAGAGTCAATTTATCTTGTATATTATACTTGAGTCCACTCAAGTACCTTGTCACTTTCTCTTTTTCTCCCTCATTCTACCTTGACCTCAAACCAAGTTTGTGAAACTCCTTAGCGTAGCCATTAACATCCATGTCATTTTTTTGAGATTTTTCCTTTTCCTATGCAATTGGACTTTACAGTCCTCAAGAACATACACCTCCTTTATTTTGGAAACCATCTTGTTCCATGAAGAAATCAGATTCTTCGCCTCCTTCGCTCTTTCATCTTGTACATAATTCCACCGAGTCAGGGCAAAGCCCTTCATCTTAGAGTTGGCCAACTTCACCTTTTGGTTCTAATGAACCTCCTTGGATTCAAAATAATTGTTCAGGGCTTCAATCCAGTCCATGATTTCGTCTACATTCAACCCTCAACTGAAGATAGGAATATATGTTCTACCATAAGATGCCTTCTTCCAACTGATTTGAACACTTCACCTTGGTATCTCTGGTCAGCAAGGAACTCCTCTTCTTGCCTTGGGGCCTCTTCCTCATCCCCTTCTCCTTCTCTAGAGAATATTCTATCTTGCTTAGATTTCACTAGTCTCTCTTCCAATCCCCTCAATCTACTAACCTCCTCTACCAACTTCTTGTTAAATTTCTCCATCTCTTGGAACTTCCTAGCAACATTTATTTTCATTTCCTTTTAAGGCATAATTGGAGCCTCAATCCCAAACTCCTATGCCTCTACCTCAAACTCTTCTAACATATACTTTCTCAAAAGGCCAATCAACCTACTTTGTTACCACTATGTTGTAGGGCTAAAAGGAAAACTTGGTTTCCTAGGCCTTTACCCACTAACTCAACATTCTATTGGAGTGCCAACAATCTTACAGCCTCTTCAACTTCATTAAACCTTCAATGACACCTTCATCATCTTGGGTTTGCTAGACATTACAATGATCACGCTTAATTTGTGTGACAAGATCAATAAGATCTCTCTCTTAGACCAAAACCACTCGTAGGCTACGATATTAGGCCAATCATAAAAATTGACTTCAACCTTCTTAGAGTGGATCAGGATATCTTTAATGTACCTGAGAAATCCCAAACCAATCATTGAGTACAACCCTTAGGGACCCTTGTGCAACTTGTGCAAACTTGCCTAGGGAAAGAGACCTAATTGAATTAGGTCAACCAATAGGTATTTTGGCCTTATTTATCCAATCTTCCAAATAACCCGAACAAACAAATATGAGATTATAATACCCTTTTGGAAAGCCTGAAGGATTGCAAAGTTCCATGTCCTAACTCCTTTATCTAATGACAAAACTCCAATAGGGCTATTTGGGTCTATTAGGCGTAATTAGGCTCGACTTACACTACAAGTCCTTCAATTTGGATTGATCCAATCAAGCCAGTCGTTCTATGTGTATGTGTGTATATATAGTGTTTATGTTATGATTGTAGAATTCAAATCCAGTATCACAATAAGTAAGATGTAACCCTAATCTTATTTTGTTGCAATTACGATGCTTGGGCAAATTTCTAGGACAAATTAAGAAGAGGACATTCCGAATAATGCCAGCCAGTGTAAAAGCTTTACTTGAGAGAAATTCTTTGACAGCAGGTAAACACGGGTTAACTGGTTATGCTACTATTGGTTCCCCATATAGATAGAGGGCTGGATTACCGACTGGATCAATAGGATCGACTGATGCGTCAATGCCCCCCTACTATAACTATACTAGCAGCCGAGTCATTTGAGGCCAGACATTTACACCTGTTGGGATGAAAAATGTGCCTGCTATAAAATTATAATAAACGGAAAAATGTTGCAGCCCTGCAATACCCACAAATTCCTGCAAGGAAAAGGTTCACAATTGAATTAGCTAACCTGATTAGAAACCCCCCAGATTTTTATAGAATCGTATAGGTAGGATGATTCCTAGATCACAATTTTCAAAAAATATTGGAATAAAGTCCCGACTAAGTAGGTTCGCATGTAGGATACAGATGATTTAAAAATGTGGGTGTGTTGATAATTAGCCAAAATCACAGGGTTTTGACAGTCAAAACCTAACGTTTACTCCGAAAAAAATAAAATATGCATACAATGAATGTATAAAAGAGATGGTCTTACTTTTGAATGAAGTAGCTCTGTTTCCTTAAATATGAAATTCACAAGCGAGCCATTATAGCCAGGAAACGAGAGTTGCTTTGCATCATAAGCAGGGGCATTAAGGCAATATTGGGATCTCTCCAGAAGATTGAAAATAATGCTGTCCTCTTGTCTAATAAGCGAATCCCTTATACTCTCCAAAGTTAATATCCCACTCCGGTCCAACCGATCGCTCTCCTCAGTTCTGTTGCACATATAAAAGTAACCGCGTTAGATGCAAGTGAATAGTTGAGATCAAACTTACTGAATAAATGCGTACAAACCTGGCTGATGCTAATACCGATGCTGATGCCCCTGTTGCAGTTGCAGGACCGGGAAAGGACAAAATGGGAGTAAAGCATGGAAGCTTGGTTTTGAGACTGGGGAAACTCATAACGTAAGCGGGGAAAGGGCTCCAAAAGTTTCCTATGCAATGTCTCTTGTTAACATTGGCCGTGGGAATGGAAGTTGCTTCACAGGAATGCTTAGAGAGAAAGGAAGCTCGTTGGATCAGCATCTCTGACTGGATTTGGTTTCAAGGGGTTCTAAATGAGGGCTTATATGCCACGTGCTCCTCACATTAGGGTACCTATCAAAAAGGAGTATGGTAGATTTGGTTGGTTGCGTAGACAGTGCCCCGTCCCATATCAGTCATCATATGTCAACCCAAAAACTATGGCTGGTTTGGTGGACCATAAAAATCTCTTTCCTTTTCTTTTTCCCTTCTCTCCTATTATTTGCCAATACAGCTTCTCATTTGAAAACTTTATGACCGTTTGATCATTTTTGAATGAGTGTTAGAATGTGTTCTATCTTTATAACCCTTATACTCAAAATGATCTAAGAACTTGGGGACATTTAGAAAATGTTTTCAAATTTTGAAAAATGGTTGGAAATATTTTAAGATGAGGGGACACTACTCTTTTTGCATTAGAATATTTGATGAGAAAATGTGTCTAATAAAAAATATAATTTAAAAAAAAATTAAAATTACTTTCATTTGTTGTGGCCCCTCCTCCCTTGTGGCCCATTGTGCCAGCATTTTATTTTTTTCATTTTTAGTTTTTTTTAAAGGTTGAAGCTCGAAAAGTTCTTTTTTCTTTCTCTTTTTATTATTATTCAAACTTAAAGAAAATGAGCAACAATGAGGGTGGTAATAATAGTGAGAATGAAGTGGAAGTGAGTGGTGGAAATGGAGGTAAAGTGTTGAGGTTAGTAGTGTACGACAACCCAATTTGTTTAAGTGCCCTTCAACAATCATGGAAACTTATGCCAAAGGCCCTTTCAATAGGAAAAAAACATTTTCTTGAGTTTGTTGCATCCATGGATTCAAAGAGGAAAATCAAGGGGAAGTAGGGTATGCAATTGTCATGATTGCTTGACTAAATTTAGAAGCAGTTAGATAAGGTTAAAGTTTCATTTTTTGGATATTATATGCAATGGGGTTAAAGTTTGTCCAAGTGCAACTTAAGAGGAGATAATAGATTGTCGACATAGATTGCACATGGAGGCTAAAATAAACAAACAAGGTGTGGCAATGTCAACACCTTTTGCAAGTGCACGATCATCTAGGCCTCTGTCATCCATTGTTGATAGTAGTTTTGTTAGCACAAGAGGAAAGAGGAAGGTGGGTTGTGGGTTGTGGTTATGAGAAAGAGTTGGTTGAAGTCATTTTTAATTTTAGGCATGAGAAGCTACTCAGTCTTCCATTGCCAAATTATTTTTTATTAATGTCATCCCATTTTATGTGACACATTCCTCTTATTTCAAACAAATAGTGAAAGATATAGCCACTATTGGTCCCTCATGCATACTCCCTGATGGGACTCAAAATTGCATTCTCATTTTGAGTACCTTTCTAAACTTTTGAGTCACTTTGAGCCCTATATGCACATTTTCTTGCTTGTGTACCCAGCTATCATTTTAAGACCTAGGAGGTGTTTTATGTTTCTAACACCTTGCATTCAACACGTCCATGCGTCCTATAATGATAAACTGACATTCTGATTCATTCTGCGAAGTTTTGTTTTGAGTAGTGTTAAGTTCTACATTTTTTTCCCAAGTGTCAAACAGGGATAGGAGGCCCAGTTTGCATTCAAATATCTTGTACCTGGTAATGTTTCATGACTCACCACTTTGGGGTTGCTTAGTATGCATATTAGTGAACCTATGCTTCAATTTTTGAGTCATTTCAATATGTTTTGACTAAGTTTTGAGTCCCTCAAAGTTGGTTACTTATCTTTGTCATGCTGATGCATATTTCCTAGAAATCTGGGAGGCCCTGTTTAACCGATTATAATTTTGACCTAGTTGACCCTACAAAGAAGATTCATTTGGCATTGCATTATAGAGGTCACACACTTGCTACGCTCCGAATTTGAGCCTATGACGAATCTATTTGATTAGTTTACAAATGCAATTCCTAATGCAATTTATAACTTTTTATTGGTGTCATAAAATGTAAATTGTTCGGTACCCCTATTTGGGATGTTATAACTCTAAATCCGTGATTGCCTGGATCAAATGGTTTGTTCCACTTCATTCTACTCTGAAAATACTTCAAGTGTGCTAGTTTGTAAACCTTGAAGAATCCATTTGCATACTTTCCCAAGGCCATTCCATTTGCAAAAAACTCTTTTTTATTGATGTCCCCTATTCTGCAATTTTTGAGTAGCCCACTTTGCGCGCTTGCCAAACTCGCCCTGTTATTCACCATGAGCTCAAATCACAAAATTATACTCCCCTCATGGCAATGAACTAATTCCCCAATTTTCAAACCTTAAAGCATCCATTTGCCCAATTTTCGAAGCTAAAAACAAATGAGTTTTATGGTTTTTTAACATGTTTATTTGTAGATAGTTTTAACTGGGCAACTTTGAACGTCACTATCTTTTGACTAAGTGGTCATCATGCGACAAGATTCGGCAGGGTGCGAGAATGCAAAATAAAGTATCGACATGTTAGCTCTCAAAGCCCTATTATCTGTTTATGTCAATTTTTAAAGCCAACCAACAGGCCTTATTAGCAAAAAGTCACAATTTTCAGATGCATGATAAAACGAGTTCTAAATGTTGATTTAGTAATTGAGTTCAATTTTGATCATTACCAAATGCTTATCAGATTAGTTTACAGTGTCAGTTGTTCGAAAATGAATTTTTTTTTAACCAAACCCACTTTGGGGTCCGACTGATTACACCAGATCAATAAAACAATGGGGATTGAAGACATTTTAACATAGGTGATTGCAATATTTCAAACAATTATAACATCCTCATATGGGCATTTCATTATTGGAAGTCAAATAGGCATGAAGGCTTGCACACACATTGAAATACAAAGGAAGGGGAAACTTATAATGTTTTCTTATGATGTAAAATGGGGTTTTCGAATTAATGTTTTTTAATTCCTTATAAACAGAAATTATTGCCTTTGGATGCCTTATGAGGGATGTTTAGAACACTAGAAAAAGGAAAGTATGAGGTTTTTTCTCATTTTCCATTTCAGAAGCTTGTTTCTAGTCTTTTTCAAATAGCCCAGGAATCTATTCCTCCAATTATCTTTAGTTGATGAAATTGATTCATTGGGAGGCAACGGGATGAACTCAAATTGCACAGGAGAGAGGAGAGACATCATAGAGAATCATCCGCGGTGTTAAAGAAAGAAGGTGACAACTTCCATGGGAAGAGCTCCACAATAAGGCTGCAACAGAGCATGTTCCAGCAATCAAAAGAGATGTTGTGAATTAAAAAGGTGTAGAGCATATGACAATGGAACAATCCAAAGTACATGGAAGGAATCACTTTTAGACAAAGATGCCTGTAGTCACCTTTTAATCCTTTTTGTTGTGTGTGAAGAGCATCCTTGGTGGCAAGTGTTTGAAAACATAGTAAATGGAGTTGCTTTCCAATAGCGAGAGAAGGCGGGATAGAGTGTGTTAAACAACGGGGCAAGTGAATTCCATGGAACAAGGAAGAGGGTAGAACACCAATGCTTTATACTTAAGGAGCAAGAGTGCCAGAGGAGCAATCACATGGAGGAAGGAAAGGATTTCTTTCTTTTATAAATTCTACAGCCGTAAGCATACAGAGCATGCAAATGGGAGGGCAGTGCCAGTTTGGAGTGTTGGGGTAGATGATATAGATGAAAGTTTGTTTTTTAGGGCTACCATACATAAAAAATTAAGCCTCTAGGTGTTTCTCCCTAATGAAACCATAGGCTATCTTTGTATTGGCAAAATTAATGGTGAATCTAATGGATACAGGGCAGACAGTTCAAAACCATGCCCGAGGACTTAGTCCCATATTCATTATGGGATATGTATTTTTGGATTTTAAATGTGTCCACACAAGAGCGGTATGTATCTGAAATAAAACTGCTTAAAAGGCAAATAGTGGACCAATTGGTGGGGCCCGTGGAGAGTTGGCGACCATATTGTGCAAAATTTTGACCAAACGTGCCTAGCCAATTCGTACCATCAGAGGTCTTCTAGATAAGGTTTAAGATGCTATGATGAGATCGTAGAATGATCTTCAAACATTTGCGATGCTACGAAAACTAAAGTTGTCGTAGGGTCAGGGATTTCAAATTGAGGAGCTCTGATGTTATAGTATGGCATGAGATCGAGAAGCTGAATAAAGTGCCCTACAATATTATGGTGTGAAACAAATATTGAAGATGGATTTCTCGTGAGAGTGGGAGAATAAATTTAAAATGTTCAAATATTACGATTTCATCGTAAGTTTGCAGGAGCATAATATCATAGGCAAAATTCAAATGTTTCAAGTATTGCATAGGATGATGTGGGGCCCACTCAAGTCAACTAGAAAATGGAAATTCACCACATGGTAGGAGAGATGAGGAAAAATGGGAATAAAATAAAGATTAAAATCATATAAATTCAAATTTGCGCGTTCATTCAAAAAATTGAATTTTGAATAAATTTATTGTTTTCTATAGTTTTAACTATATAGTTCATTTAATTTTTTCATTTTAAACTTTGTTCATGGTCCAAGGCCTAAAATTTTGAATGGACCTCAGAGGCATGATTTTCATCTAAAACATGCAATGTAATATACTGTTGGAATTGGTAAGAGATGCACTATCCATTTTTGCAATCATTTTTTATTCAGGTCTTCATTGGAAGCAACTACAAGAAGTTTTATGATTTTGAGGGCTTCTCTGTGGAAATGTTGATTTGATGTTTCTAGATGAAATAATATCAGGATTAGATCAGATTTTGATGTGATCAAATGCCTTGAGCAACTATAAAGGTAAAATTGAATGTTTTAAAGGCAATTGGAAGCAATGAAGTTTTTGCTGACAGTACAATTGAATTTCACAGCAAAAGCATAGTGACAAACCAAGGTCAGATTTGAAGCTCCAACACATATTATGATGTGTATTTGATATTTCTTCAGAGGATATTTTGCAAATTGCTTTAAGGGGATATATCAGATATTTTGTTACATCATTTATGATTTTGATTACCAGTAGATGAAGAGGATTAGTTTCAACAACATCAAGATGAAGACAATTTCAACAGGACACATGTCAAAATTAGACTACAGATCCAGCAATTTCTTCTCCTCTATAAATTCTTTTTCTCTATTCATTTTACAGGTTCCAATTTTGATATTTTCTCACTATTGTGAGACCAAACAGGTTCCAATTTTTATGACTAGTGAGACCACAAGGTTGGCTCTAGCTCTAGAGTTGTGATACCATTTTCTTCTCAGTATTCCTCTATTATGGACATCAATATTGTATTTCTTTTGAAGCATTTTATACTACACAGTCATTCCTTGGTGTTATTTTCTAAGTTTGACATACAGATGATGTATTGGTTTCAATGAGATTAATATAAAAGTTTCATTATGATTCTCATCTCCTTCCTCTGTTATCTGCAATGTTTTGTGTTTAAGAACTAAGAGCTTAAACTTAATTGTAATCCCTTAAAGTTGTATGTTTGGATAGATTTGCTATTGGAACAAAAAGCCATGTAAATTCTTGTTTTCATTGACATGGTTGCAGGTTTCACCAGGAGGATTTCACAATAAGTATGAGAGTTTTTATGAAGATAGATGTATATTTGCAAGTTAAATAGATAGATTAGATGTCAGAATATATGAGTATACTTCAGGTATCCATGTGTATGTTAAGGTTTAGTTGATGCTCAATGGATAAGGGACTGGTCAACTTAGAGATTACATGTTCTCTATTGTTGCATACTTGGGTTATGCTGAGATCCAAATCTTTAATTAAATATCAATTTACCATTTTATGTACTAAGAACTAAAAGTGTTGGTCATTACTTATTTGCATCTAGTTTTTGGTTATAGTTAGCTACTATGTCTAGGAATTTTATTAGCAAAACATAGAAGAACATTGACCATTTTTGCTATAGGGGATAGTCTTGCAGAGAAGAGTATCAAGTCAATAAGATCAATCTCTAAGGTTTTCCCGCCTTGGCCCTATAGAGCCTAAAGTGAAGTGAGTCCTAATGACTATGTTAATGTTGGCCCAGAACTAAGATTTAGCCCTGTTGAATATAGGATTTAGCTCATCCTTGGGCTTGTCCCTGTCTTATACTTCCTGGTATTAGGTTTAGACCCACCTGATATGTTCCTTACCTAGAAAGAACTTCAACACTCCCTAGAGATCACAACTTTGAACTACCCTTCTAGACAAATATTATTTTAGAATCAATGTTCTAATGAAGGATATGAGGCAAACTTGGGTAAGAACAATTTTCTCTATTGTGATGGTTTGGTAGATTTATGTTTAACATCAGTCATGCATCAATATCATTGTCACATCTCATGCTAGTTCATATCTTCTAAAAGCCCCAAACTATTTAAGGAAGCACAAGGATACAAATTTCATCTTTACCATTTTGAGAGATGACATAAAGAAGGTTGGGGTTGCTAATGATGTATGTGTAATCACTAATTTAATATGTTTGTAAGAATTAATTGATTTGATGGTGGAGGGTGCTTATAGGCACATCCTTTGGACCCCATGTTGTGTTTATGCATTGACCAATGCATTGAAAGAGATAGGGGAGATATAATGGGTTAAGCAACTGGTAGTAGAAGATAGACAAGTTCAAATGTTCATTTTTAACCACCACACGACAATTGCACCCTTTAGGTCCTTTTAAAGTAAGAAATCCCTCAAATTAATCAAGACAAGGTATGCACACACTTTATTTTATTAAATTATATGAGTTTCAAAATATGGAAACATGACGCGAGGATTATTGAATAGGTAGGGCCAAAGGCACACCTAACTATCCAATCATCTTATTGAGTAAACACAATGGAAGAAAACAACACTAGAGAGAGAGAGAGAGAGAGAGAGAGAGAGAGAGAGAGAGAGAGAGAGAGAGAGAGAGAGAGAGAGAGAACAATAATTACTATATTGATTTATCCAATTATCAATATACATGCCCAGTTGTGAGGCCTTCTAGGTTATGACCAAATACAAAATACAACTTCAAATCCATGATCTAGCTTTAATTTTGCTATTCTAGGAATATCTTCTTTCCACACTTTAAGTGATATCTAACCTATACCTAAAAACCCCTTTTTATACTTGCCAAAAGATTTATAGAAGATTCTAGATCATTACAAAATAGAAAGGAAAACCTTAAAATGATCTACACATATCCCAAGATAAGGTCCTAACATTAAATTCATGATGCAAATTAAATACATAAGTGGGCTCAAACTAAGAATCAATCACAGACAAGCTCAGTCGAAGAAGAAATTAAGTATCAACAAATATTAGACTAACTTGGCACATGAAGGAACACTCAGCCAACATTAGATAACTCTAACACATACATAAATGCTTGGCCAACACTAGAAAACTTGGCCAATACTGAACAACTTGATAGTAAATGCAACTCAACAACCACTGGAACTCGACACTAATAGGAAGAATGAACAAAATGAGCAAGACTACAAGGTGACCCAGGATGCGCATGCATTATATAACAGGGGTTGAAAGAAATGATTCTCCTAAATCATTGAGATGCCGCAACCTGAGTTGAATCCAACTCAAATTGAAAAATCCATATAGCATCTTCCAATGGTCTATTCTTCCATTTTACCAAATAAGAATAGTAATATTTTTATCTTGTGCTCTTACCAACTCTCCAATCCAATATTTGTTCAACCTTTATAAGCTACTTCTTAGGATACTCATCTGGTACAACAATTTCATCATCCAACTCATGATACTTATGTAAATTAGCAACATTGAATATAGGAGGTATATCCATGTCATTAAGTAATTCAACTTCATAAGCATTATCATTGTCAAACTTCCTCAAGATCTTACAAGGTCCAAACTTCTTCATCTTCATCTTGTTGTATGTTCCAACAGGAAATTTTTCTTTCTTCAAATGAATTATTTCCTCATCACCAACTTTAAAAACATGATGTCTCCTAGACTTATCAACATTCTCCTTATACTTCTAATTACTTTGTCTCAACCTCAACTTTACTTCCTCACGCAAAGACTTCATAAAATCAAAAAATTCTTCCCCTTCAACACTTTTCTTCTCTTCACCACCAATATCCCTCAAATCTAATATACCTCTAGGTTGCATTCTATTAACAAGCTCAAATTTTTAATTTTAGTACTCATATTCATAGAATTATTATATGCAAACTCAGCTTGTACCAATACCACATCCCGATTACTCGACTTATCTCTAACTAAACATCTCAAAAAATTACCCAAACTTCTATTCACAACCTTTGTCTATCCATATGTATGTAGATAGAATGCAGAACTAAACTTCAACTCAGTAGCCATCTTCTTACACAAAGTCCTCCAAAAGTAATCAACAAATTTCTTGTCTCTATTAGAAATAATACTTCTTGGTAATCCATGTAATCTAATAATCCCTTTGAAGAAAATCTCAGCAACATGCACAACATTTGATGTCTTCTTACTTGGTATGAAATGTTCCATATTAGATAATATATCCACTATGAAAAATATGGAATCATACCCTCTTGTTGTCTTAGGTAATCCAAGAAGAAAATCCATACTAATGACACTCCAAGGTTTCTCAGGAACAAAAATAGGTGTATAAAATCTAGTATTTTGACTTACTCCTTTTGCAACTTGAAAAATTCCACAACTCCTTACAAACTTCTGAACATCCTTATAATTGTTGAACTCATATTGGTTTTGAAAAATGAGTGTCAACACACTTAAGTTATTTACTTATTTCATGCCAAACAAGTAGTACATGTCAAGTCATTGTGAGTGTCAAGCCACTCATGTGCTGAGTCACTCAAGTGTCAAGCAGACAAACTATGTCGAGTGATTCAGGTGCCAAGTAAATAGTGGATGCCGAGCACTATAAATGTCGAGTTACAGTATAAAGATTAGTGCATGCCAAGCATCAGAGACTTTAGATGTTGAGCGAATAAAGGCACAAACAACTATGTAAACTATTTTTTAGCTAACTTAAAAATGAATTACAACATTTTGGAGACAAGGATGAATCTCAAGATGGATTCCCTCTGCAATTATATGTAGCCAATCAAAAAATAGGAAAGATTAAGTAGAAAAATTGATGAATCTCAGCTATAGATTCATACCTAACCCTAAGTCACCAAAGTCTTCTTAAGGAGGAAAAACTCTAAACTTTCTATGAGTGTTGAAGGAGCAAAGAGAATAGTTTGCATGCACAAATAGAGCATTCATGGTGATTTAGAAGTGAGATTGCATTGTAGAATCAATTAGAGCAGAATAGAGGAAAGAAGAATATACAACAAAGGGACATTTGATCAAGAAGGATCAAGATAATTGTTTAGAGGTGATTTTTTATTAGGCAAGCAAGTGCTAACCATAGGATCAAAGCTGAAACATTCTAACAAGTGATTTCAGTCAAAATCTCTTAACATAGTAGTCCTAACAGGTTGTATGAAATCCTTTAACAAGGCGCTTACTTAGTTGTAAGTTAAAGTCCTTTAACCAGGCACACTTCTAACAGAGTATTGAAATCTTCTAAGAAGGTGAGACCTAATAGTCTTTGTAAGTCTTTAATAGGGAAAACCTTTCACAAGGTATATCATGTTTCATGGTCAAAACATTGTAACCTTCATTGGATACACTTTATTACTATAGTAGTGAAGATTTGTGGGTGTCATCACCACCCCATTTTTACCTTCTTATTGGAGGGTTTCTGGGTAATCATATATGGTGTCATATGTGTGTAATTGCTTATATGTTTACATGTTATTTCAGTTTACTCATTGAATGCATGAAATAGATGTGTGGTGAAAGTTTTATGGGTCAAAGGTTAAACTATTGATTCACCTCCCGATCAAAAGTTTACAATTCCTATTTGTAATTCCAACAATTGGTATCTGAGCTTTGTTCTCTAAAAGAGAAGCTTTATAGCTTTGAGGAAAGATCTTGAAATGGAAGTCTACAAATTGGGAAAGATTATTGAGAATCAAGAAATTGGGATACGACTCATTTTACACCAACTTTATGAAGTAAGAGAAGAACTAAAGAAGTCCTTGAAGAGAGGGAAAGAAATTGCTATTGCAGAGAATGACACACAATACAAAGAGATTGCCATTACCAAGCTATTTGCCAATGGTGACTCTAATGAATTTGATGCAGCAATTGCAAATCTAATGGAAAAGAATAGAGTTCAAGTTGAGGAAATCATAAATCTCAAGTTAGAGCAAGAATCACAAGCCATACTGCTATGCGAGGTAACTGAACAAAAGAAGAAAGCTATGGAAGACAAAGCCATGATTGAAGAAGACAAAAGAATTCTGAGCAATAGACTGAAAGAGAAGTCAACAGAGCTAACCAAGATTTCCAATATGTAATTGGATACTCTAAGTCAAATGATGAATGCCAACTATGAATTGAATGTCAAGGATATTGAGATAACTACATTGAAATTGCAGAATGAGCAATTGCAGAGTGATCTAAAAAGAAAAGGAATCTACTGAAAGTCTCAACAAGCCAAACGAAGCCATCAAATACTTTGAGCAATTATTGAGATCCCCTAGATCTAATAATGACACATCTGGATTGGGATACACAAGTACTAAAGAGGGAGAATCATCCAAAAGTGTAGAAGAAAGGAACAACAAAGGTAAGAACTCCAAACCTATTTGTCATAATTGTGGTAAGAAGGGACATACTACTAATGTGTGTAGGAGCAAGACTACAAATCAGAATGTCAAACCCAAGAACATGGTTCACTGCCACAAGTGCAACAAGAAAGGTCATTAAGCACATGAATACAGAACCAAGACCATGCACACATAGAGATTTGAAGGATATTGCTATGACTATCATAAGTATGGACATAGAGCTTTTGAATGTAGTTCTAAACCCATGTGGTCATCAAACAAGAAAACAAAGGTAAGGAACAATAACAACTCTTATAACTGGGATTATAATACAAGGTATAGTTGTATTTATTGTCAAGAATATGGACATGTTCCTAAGAATTGTATTAGGACACACTTTAGAGGTAATTACCAAAGGTGGTTAAGCCAAATCACATGTTTTAGCTATTTGAAGACTGGTTACATTAGTAAATATTGTCCATCTAGGTCAAAGGTACCAAGTTATGAATTTGATAAAGGCAAAGGCAAGATAGATGCTAAACACATCAGAGATGAGATGAAAAAGACATGGAAGAAAAAGGATGATTGCATCACATCAAATGGAGAAGGGATCACTTCACCTAAATGGTGAAGTGATCACACCTCATCAAACTAGGAAATCAAGAGGTATGTGGGATTGATACTTAAAGGTTACCTCATACATTAGTTCCAAAAGGTTCTAGTACTAAAAGGACTATATTAGCATGCATAAAGATGTAAGATGTTGATAGGAATTCAAGATAAATCTTTAAGTTTTTCATATTACTGTTGAGCATGAAAAGTTTCCTATGTATGTCAAGTGGAATTCTAGAAGATGCCAAGCAACTAGTTGATTATGAGCTCGTATTAGTTGCCGAATGATGGAAATGTTAGTGGTTTCCGAGTAAGCCATAAACTAGTTTATGCCGAGTTTACAACTCTGTAACACTCAACATTTACTACAAGGTTTTCAAAGGGTATTTGATTGATTTTTAGCTCTTTTCACATAATTTTGAATTCAAGAAAGAGCAAGCAAAGAAAAAGGAAATATGGAAATCCATCAAAAGCAGTTGTAGAAGGTTTTAGCAGTAATTCTACATCATTTCATCATATTTCATAAGGTATTTATCAAGAGCTGAGCTATGCACTTTAAATTTTGTAAACCCTAGTTTCTCATTATGGCATCAAGTTCAAAGAATGTAGAAGGAAAGGAAGTTTTGAATGTTCATTTAGTAAGTGATGAAGTCAAACAACCCATTTTCAAAGTTATTCTTGATATTGCTCATAAGCAAGACCCTTATGGTGCATTATCGATGATTCCAGCAAATGTGATAATGGTTCAAGGTGTAAGAAAATGCTACAACTATAAGATAGGAAGCATTGGTGATATGGAGATTAGGGAAGCATATGATAGACTCTATGATAATGGTGTTTTGAAAGAAGAATTCAAAATCGTTGGAAGAAAGGGATTGACATGAGCCCTAGATTTTCTAAATGTATTCGAGACATAATGGATTAAGATAGTGCTTAGCCTAATTCATGATGGTTCACTATAGCTGGATGATGGACCTATCAAAATTACTAAGAGAATAAGTCATAGGTTACTGGTTACCCAACCCTAGATTGGCCTAAGACATTGAGAAGTGACTCAAAGGAGGTGATTGAGAAAAATATTGGAGCTATCTTCAACAAGAGAGGCATGACAATTGGCACAATCATTGGTCCTCTTATAGACTTTGCTATAAGGTTTATATCACACAGGTTCTATCAATCTAGTAGATTAAACAATGTGCCCTATATAGCTGTGGATGTTGGATACAAGATTGTCATGAAAGATCATACATATGATCTAGCAGAGCTATAATTGCAACAATTGATGGAGAACCTTGGAGCAATAAGGAAAACCAAGAGTGCATAATGTAAATTTGGTTCTATATTAATATGCATATTCTTTTATATGCAAAATACCTTTCCAACATTTGGAATAGTTGCGTGGAAAACTAATAGGTCAGTAGCTGTGTAGATTGGTGAATACATTGAGTAGTTAGGTGGAAACTTTGAATTTGTAATGACTAGCTACTTTGAAGATTTCAAGTGGTCAATGAAGAAAAAGATTTAGAATACCAGTGTCACTAGTAGAGAAACATTATGATGATGTATGTTTTCTTGTGGATGCTAACTACACTTTTGTACAAGCTGCTACACCAAGGGTGAGATGGTTGAGACCACTTGGTTATGAAATAAATGTAGATGAAGCCTTTGTAGCCATTGTTGCTTTACTATCAGAAGAGGTAGATAAAAGTGCAAAGATATTTGGCAATTATGAAATATTAAAATCCAAAATTACCATGGAATTGAAGACTGCCTCTGCCATAAAGAAAAAGGAGAAGATAGTGAAAAAGTTGAAAGAAAAATTTGGAGAGACTGCTGAGGAGGAAGAAGAAGAAGAAGAAGAAGATGAAGAGGAAGAAGAAACCCAAGCACAAGCACCTTTTGCATTAACACAAGGCATGGGAGAAGATTAGGAAGAGGAGGAAACTGAAGGTGTCGAGCGAGAAGAAGTTGAGGACACACCTACTCCTACTGAGTCAAAGAAGATGAAGGATAAGGTCCAACCAGTGACCAAAGCTAAAAAGGATCTAAGTCGAGTGAGCCCAGGCCCATTGCACCTACTACAAGGGCTAGTACACATGCAATAGCTCAAAAGGATAAAGAAAAAACCAAACAAGCAGAACAAGGAGGTCAAGTGCCAAAAAGACCAAGAAGAAAATATGTTGCACAAGCTGAGTTTGATGAAGAGAAAATGGAGTAAGATGACATTAACCAATTTAAGGTGGTGAGTCATAAGCCTCTTTCAGACCTTGAAAATTTATGTGAAAATGTTAAGAATAGCACAAAATTATCAAGATTTACACATATTGATTTTGATAATTTGGGTAAAGTGGAGAAAAATCAAGTAGAAGAAGCCATATATGCTATGATGGAAAAATTCAAGACAACCCCACTAGAGATTCCCAACTCAATGCTAAAGAGTCTATCTGGAAAGACAAATTAGGGAGACCATAGTGGCCCAAGTGATGCCTGAACAAACTAAGGCACAAATTGCTAAGGCTATAAAGAAATATGCATTGAGGTTCACACCTAAATACAGAGCCTTTAGCATTTTGTCAAATAATATTGAGGATGTTGTTAAAAAGTCCACATAGATATAGAAACTCATGTATGGGTTGACTACTTTCATGTCCTAAATTTATAAGATAAAAACACAACCAATTTTTTATTTTATTTTTTGAAATATGTACTATAGATTTTATGTATAGTTCTATGTTCTATTGAATGGAGACTTGTCAATGTGTAATTTCCCTAAATTTGGATATGGTAAAGCTAGTTGATGAA